>CADWAE010000459.1:11314063-12628127 GCA_902982915.1 Phalloptychus januarius
TGAATTCAAGCCATGCAAACAAATACTGTTTTGGTATTCTGAATAAACTTGCCAATATATCCACGTCTGTGCCGTTACGTGATGTAAACATAGCTCTAGTGGCTATGACTCTGAAGTTCACAGTAACATTGTAATTAATTAATAGAAAGAAGAGAGTCAAGAAAGTGGACCACTTAAAAGAAATAATCGCAATATTTACCAATAACATTGTAATTATGTTTTCCTGATTTTGCATAACTTTGGCTGTGGCAACACAAAAAGTACATCGTATATTTCTTATGATTTTTCCCCATGTCTTTCATCATTGCAATGTGCAATTTATTTTAACAAAAATGTTTCTTTTCCCCCCCAAGATGTAATGTTTCATTGCAACATTTGGGCTGATATTGATAACCGATATTTATTGATGTGTAGTGATTGCTTCTCTGCTTCAACTGATCACCCTAACAGTCCTACGTTGCATCACTGTCACATGACAAGCCCCCTCTCCTACTGAAACACATACACAAAGTCAAAAAAATGTAAATAAAGTTCAGTTTACATCATATTGACCCGTTTTACTTATCAGACCGACAGGTTAAAAAATAACTAACATCAGTCAACAGTGATGCCGATAGATTGCATCATTGATGATGATAATATATTGTAAATTTACTATTTAGTTACTGAAAATTGGTAACTAAATAGTGAATTACTTTTTTTAAATCAGCTCCATTTTGGTTGGACAACAGAATCTGACAATATGAAGCAGACAGAAATATTTAACAAACCAACACATCATGCCCCAAACTGAAAAAATCTAAGAACAGATGAGAAAGAAACTAAAGAAATGACTGACATGTTTCAGCCTGGAAAGGGTTACAAAGTGTTTTCTAAGGTGAATCACGGTGAGAGCATTATCTACAAATAGAGAGAACATGGACTGGCAAGCCAACCAAAATTACACCCAAGAGCATTTTTGTGATCTCTTTCAGGAGATCACAAAAAGGAGAACATCTAACGCACTGAAGGCCCGATGCACAGAATTCAACAAAGAGGAACAGACTGAGCAAAAAGTAGATATATGGAAAACACAACTTACTAAAAAGAAGTGAGTAAGTAAGTAAGTTCTTGATGATCCCTCAATTGAGAAAAGTACTTCGAGCACCAACGAGACAAAAGTTGGCTTTTTGGAAAGAGCGCATTCCCTAAAGCTAAAGAAGCATTTCATTAAAGTAATATGATCTAACATCCACTCCACTCTGAGACTGGGTCCAAAACCTTCCACAAAAATATGGTTCTGGGTTGGCCTAGTCAAAGTCCAGCCCTAAAATGAGGTGCGGAATGCAAAAAGTGTGATAACATTCCTCTCACTGTAATCAATCAGTCAAATTTTATCTGTATAGCACATTTCAGCAGCAAGGCATTTCAAAGTTAGGATATTTTTTTCCCTCCACAATGTATCATCAGTAATAGCTACAATAACATTACAGCATTCATTGAAACTGGTAAAAGGGTTACATTTTTGCGTTTTGTGAACACAACACTATAACTGTAAATGTGTATAGCCAGTACTCAACGAGCATGCTATAAAAATAAGCACGAACATTTACCTGAAACGTTTCAGGTAAACAGCTGAGAATCTCTGGCAGAAATGCTTTTTTTACTCCGCTAACCTGCTGAGGATCAGGCTATTCCGAGGCATTTATATGCAACACACGCGTAGAGGACGCTATGCTCTGATTATTATTCAAAAGGGACTTATTAATAAAGATGGTTGGTTGTAATTCGTGCCTTGATATCTACGAGCTCCCAACCCAAAACGGTGTAACAGGCTAAGCCAGGACCTTAAAAGGACCATTCAGCAGGGAAGGGGGACGAAGTCCATTACTTCATAACATGCTAGCTAGCAACAGTATGAGTTAGCATAAAGGGAAAAGATGCGGTTAAGTGCGTCGGAAATGACCACCTGTGAGCTTCAGCGTTAATGTGGAATAAATAACAGATTGAGCTCTGAGGCCTTTATTGGTGAGCTGTTTTAGGACGTGAAAGCAAACGTTAAGTTTGACGCTGATTCAAAGCGCAGCGGCTCATCCACTGTGTAGTCCCACCCTGTAGTTTAGTAGTAAAAGTCTGCTAGCTCATGTTACTCACCCAATTAATGTCACTGAAGCATCCAAAGACGGCCGAAGCAAGATGAACTGTGAAGCTAAGCTAAAAAATGGCTATCTCTGCTAGTCGGCATGTTACGTCTGTTAAATCTGATCTGGATTGAGGTTTAAAAAGGTGAAAATGTCAAAGAAACCCCTGTGCGATAGAGCTACTTCTCCCCCCATTTAGCCATCCGGGGTCTTCTCGGGCGCTGTTAGCAGCTCCAGTTGAACGTCGTGGGCTCCATCTCAGGGAGAGATACCGGGATAAATCCTCAGATGCATCATCATCACCATCACCATCAACTCGGCTCAGCTAGTTCCTGAGCTCCGAGCAAATAGTCCGAGGGGAAAAGCTGCTGAGGCGGCCCTGGACTCAACGCTGCTCCTTAGATAACCGCAACGCAAGCTGTACATGTGCGCATCTAACAGCCGGAGCAGCGATTTTTTTTTCTTTTCTAGGCTGGAGGGGACCCGTTATCTTTCTCCAGATCCCGAATCACACCGCGGCAATGTACACAAAGGAAAAACGGCACACAACAGGAAATGGCTAAAATCCACCGTCAAAATAAGAGCACCAAGGAGCGCGTTGGCACAAGTAACATGAGAAAATGTTCAAATGGAATCAAAATGAAACTTTTGGGCCTTCAAGAAAACAACTGTGTGCAAAAATGCAGCAACACACAATATGCACAGTAAAAAAATAGTGGTGTCGACAGCATTGTTCATCTTTTAACAGAATAAACGTTCAGTACAACTAGGCTCAAGATAAACTCTCAGTGATTGAACTGACAGAAAAGAAACTAAAATATTTTTTTTAATCCAGCAAACTTTAAAAATAATACAGCTAAGTATACAAATATATAAAAGATGTGTTTTTGCTTTATAATTTATTTGTTTTTGTTCTTAAAAATGGGTCAAATTTGTATTTTTCTTGAGTAAATAGATATCTATAACTCGTAAGAAAACATTTCTTCACTTACCCATAAAACAGTGTTCATATTTTCATTTAATTTTTGTTCTGAAATTTATTATAAATCAAAAGTGAACTTTTAATAAGAGCTTCTAATAATCATAAAATATAAAACACTCTTCCCTAAATTAAGAAATAGTTTGTCATTTTTATGCAAACTAAAAGAAATATAATAATAATAAATTAATAGAAGAAATAGATAAATAAATTCATCATTAAAAAAACAAATGTACTATCAGAACATTACAACACTGATGAGAAAATGTTTTTAAAAATATTACAGTAACACTTTCTGTAATTATAAGCATGCTTGTAAATGATTTCAACAACTATCATAGATTTATCAACGTTTCTGTTGAACGTAAATACTGTAAGTACAATTGTACTTTAATTGTGAAAAATTTGACCGGAAGTCCAATTTTTATTCAGGGTGACTTTATGTTGATGCTTGTTTGACGCCAGTCTGACTGCGCAGACTCCCTGCTGTCAAAAATTGATGGCTTGACTTCATATGTATATCTTTGCATAAAAATAAATAAATAAAATAAAGATAAATTGGATATTCGGATTCTGAACTGAAATTTGTCAATACCTAAATAACTCCAGCCCAAAGTATTAATATAAGTTAATCGTATCAATTACATTATATATGTATATATATGTGTGTGTGTGGCATAAATGTATTTCACGTGCCCTCGCCAACTGGAAATATTCTGTAACGTTCATATTGGGCCACCTAGTGGTTTTGCCCAGTATTACATATCGTGGAAAAGATTAAACCAAGGACGTTTAACAAATTATATTGGCACAACTAATACTAATAAATTTAACATCAAGTCTTTAGCATCTTTTGAGTCCAAAAAATGCTACTTTATAAAGGCTTAAATAATTCAAATAAAACTCTTTTAATTACTGGAGTAAAAAAAAAAAACAAAAAAACTTTTTTTTTCTACAAGACAAAAAAAGTGAACAAGCTCAAATTGTAAAAAAAAACAAAACAAAAGCAAAGCAATTGACTAAAAGCGAATGTATGAGCTCCTCTGTGGGGCAGGCTGCGTTCCACTCTGCTGCAGCTGGTGGCGGAGCTGCTGGGAGTACGGATCCTCCAGGGATTTGACGGACACCATCGTCTTCGGCCCCGTCTTCCACTCGATGCCGCTCTCGTCCACCACAGATGCCTCCACAGTGACCACGTGGGTGCCCAGGATGGAGAAGTTTAGCAGGAACTGGGTGCTGAAGTAGTCGTTGTGAGGTTCTACTCGCTGCTCGATCTCATTTGTTTTACTGTCAAGTGGTATCTGAAATAAAAAGAATCAAGGTGATGATAAAAGAATTACTTAAATGTTAAATTATAGCATAAATAATTGATAATTGCACAAAGTAGAATGTTTTGGCAGAAAAAACAAAAAACAAACATACTTTGTAGTCGGGGCCCGTCTTGCTCTGTAGAACTGATGTGACATTGAGGCAAACAGACTGGATCTTTCTGAAGAGTCCTGGTGTGGAGCCATGTTGCACCACTCCCTCCACCTTCAGAGTCAGCTGCTGACTGTTCTGAACTGGGATTGGCTCACTTGGAGTTCGTGGTGATGGAGAGAGAGCAAGCTGGAAAATGCAAAACATAAGAAATATTCTATTTTTAAGCTATGAAGACAAAAAAAACTGTTGTTTCTTACATTGTTTTCTGACATAAACATAAAAAAAGTTTAAGTTTCATGGTGTAAGTTGCTGTTTCTTAGAAATCATTCCTCTTACAACAAAACTACAATCTTTAGCTACAAGTTAGAGATTTACACTAGCCCCTTATTTATGGTAACTGGATAATAGCTGCATAATGTACACCAACCTTTGGAAGGCTTTGCCACAAAATAACTACAGTATTTTCCAGGCTATAAGTTGCACAAGTCAAGAAGAGAAGAAAAGAAACATGTACATTGCTCTGGACTTTAAGTCGCAAGACCATCCAAACTGAAACAAAAGAGAACAACTCATAGTCTGGAAAATACAGTAATCAGGAATAAGTCCAGAGTGTTTTTAAGGACTTCTGTTTTGCTGTGACTCAACTGTCCTAAATTTAACATGTTAATTATTATACAGTGACTATCTGTAGAAGCTTTATTTGCCAAAATGGATTTTTTTTTTGTTCTTCTGTTTGGTCTTTTCATAGAGTAATCTTGGCTCAATAGTTAATTATATAGTTACATTTTTATTAGCTGGTTTTACATGATCAACTTCATACTTTGTTAAAAGTTTAATTGATTTGGAGTGTGTGGATTAACTGGATTTATTTAACTTAAATCTAGGCAGAATCGAGTGACATAAATCCATCATCATTATAAAAAGAAGCCAATTAAAGTGACATAGAAATGTTCTATGTATTGGTGCCATTTATTTATATGCATAAGTATCATAAATCCTCATTTATTATGCAAAGCAGGTTTTTTTTTAGGAAAAATTTGAATCATGTGGCATCTTTATTTGCAAACAAACTCCAAGTCACTGTGTTGCTGGCTTAGTTTCAGTACTTGTGACTATAAAACAGTTACCTTGATGCTGGTTGACTGGAGCTTTTGGAAGAAATATCTTTGGAAAGACAGTGGCACCTTCAGCAAGGCTATGACTGCATCACAGAGGCAGTTGGTATGCTGGGGGGAAAAAAACACAATTCACTCAAGCGTTCAGAGTTTTTAGTCCTTTAAGCTCTTTTTAAAAGACTATATGGAAATCCACCTTCCAAGATCTATTTATAAACTCCCAATTACACTACAGCAAATCACAAGCACATTTAATTCGGGTAAATGTCTTGCATCTTGCAGTAAAACTGTAAATTTCTTTTGAACTCCGTAATCGTAGATGTAGTCTCACCAGGTGTGAAACAGGAGGGTGTTTCTTGGAGAGTCCCTCTACTTCAACGAGCACATGGTTGAACACCGACATCATCCGTCGCTCATATTCGCTCTCGGTCTGAACAGAGCCCGATGTGCCGTGCTCCTGAAAACTAAATCACATGGCAGTGTAGAAATGTTAAAAATGTGAGCCACATATTGGTTTTTATATGGTCAGTAGCTAAAAGCTGCTGTTGCTTGCATCTACAGTTTTACAATTTGTGCTTTTACAACAACTTCAAACAACAAATAAAAGAAAAAAACATAAGGTGTAAAAGTTATAGATTTTATTTGTTGGTCTCTAATCCATAAGACCGTTCTGTACAAAAACAGACACTTTGAAGCGCAATCCAAACGTGAGAAAAAGATGTAGCCTTTTTGCCACCAAAGAAAATATTTGGCAGTCACTAAAGGGCTTCGAAAGACAACAGCATCACCGACTTTTTAGCATTACGGTGTTGGGCTTTTGTGCTGCCAGCAGTACAAGTGCTATTACATAAAATCCTTCAACTTCAGCTCAAATCTACAGATATACAAATAATACAGGGTAGAAGTGGGTATTCCAACAGGAAACTGATCCCGACATAATTTGGTGATTAACATCCAGGAAACATTTCAACATCAACCATTCTGGAAATTTATGAGCTCAGTAAGAACTTCAGTCAAAAAAATGGATGTTTACATTTGGCTAGGATTAAGTGGTTAAACAAAAAATCTGCAGAATGTGGAATTAAAAAAAAAATCTATGGATTACTGAAATAATCGTTAGTTCCAGCTCGACATTTGGTTTTATAAATTCTAAACAAACTTCAAATTAACTAGAAAGCTGTCATCATTTCACACTAAAATAAAATATTTAAACATTAATAGCACAAAACGGATATGAAAACAATTCACATGATGACTTCTTTTGATGTTCCAGATCAGACTGATGTAAAAACACAAATTGTATCAGTTTTTTCAGGTTTCATGGAAGAATAACAGCTACGTCAGCGACTCCCACCTAGCTGCCTGTGGATCCAGTATCAAAGCTTCGATTACATGTGAGACCAGCAAGCAGCTCTGCTGTTGTCTGAACAAACAGTTAAGGACTAATAGATGACAGGCGGGGAGTCAGGGCGGTCGGAGTCTGACAGGACTGATGGATGTTTAAGGATACAGCTCCACGTTGCGAAGAGTAGCGTAATCTGCATCAAATAACGACTGGTGCAGATCAGCATAGCGGGCAGCAAGACCTCTGAACTCATCCATGCAGACCTTCATCTGGAAGAAAAGCATGATTAGACACATCAGGTTTATTCCACTCTGATGCACAAATCCTTAATATCAGTGACCGGGGTGGTATGACAAATAGACCTGGAATCATAACTGATGTGGATATAAAAGAACAGAAGACAAATTATATTAAGTTTGACTAGACTATAATGATTGGGTTTCTGCTACTATAGTTTGGTCCAGCAAGCAGACACACAAATTTATAAATATTTATACTGGCCTTGCAAAAGTATTCAAACTCCCTGACCTTGTTCCACATTTCATCACTTAACAACCACAAACTTCAAGGATCTATGAGTCTTATCGAATCTTTCAAATCCTTCTGAGCATTAATAAAACCAAAGCTCCTAACTGTTTACCTGCATTGAGATGCGACCACAGCGCTGCACGTCATTTCCTGACGTGAGAGCGATCGTCGTGGCGATGGCTGGCGGAGGGCTGGTTTTCAGGCTGTTGCAGGTGCAAATGAGCTGCGACAGGGCCTGCAGAGTGTCGATGCGCAGCTTAATGAACTCACACTGGAACGTGAGCGGGCTCAACGGAGTGCTGGCGGCCTGCAGGCAGAGCGATTAATCACGTCTTATAAAAACGGTACTATGTACGGAGGTCTCGTTACAGTTTAAATTAAGTTTCAGTGATTTTTCCTTTCCCCAGCTCACAGTGAGGGAGGCGATCCCCTTTTGGTAGGAGCGCAGGGCCTCTGCGATGGCACTCATGGCGCCGCTGTAGTCGCCCTCCTCCACGTGACTCAAGCACTGCTCTGCCTGGGAGAACTCCTTCAGGCTGTTCAGCCAGAAGTAGAAATGCTCTGACGCCACACGGGTCCGGAGACACTGGTAAAGCTCGCTGGAGAACTCATGACAGCCCTGCAGATCAACAGCAAGCTGTTTAATCTCTTTTTTTGTTGTGATGTCATCTTCATAATTACAGGCACTTACCATGCGGGAGGCTTGCCGTGCGATGCGATACACGGTCCAGCCATTTGCAACGTTCTCCAGCTGCTGCTTGATGACCGTCTTCACTTCAGATGACAGTGACGATTGGCTGGCGACAAAAATCACAGTCGCCAAGGAAACCTACAACGATCAAAGTCCATTAAATGCGACTAAGCAGCAGAAGCGGATGCTGATGTGTGCGACGTTTCTCACCAGGAGCTCCTGCTGCTCGCCGGTGGAGGAGTGACTGGCCACCCGGTAGAGATCAACCAGATCTCCCAGCATGCCGTCTCCCAGCACGGGCAGGTGGGTGGCGATGGCCGCCAAGGCGTGGCACATGAGGACGCGCGATGAGTCGCAGGATAAGTGGAGCTGGCCGAGCAGGAACTCCACAGCCGATTGGCTGAGGTGAGGCCGATTTTTCAGCAGCTTAACGAGGGAGGTGAGCGCCGTCTGTGGTGCAAACAAAACAGCTGTTTAAAGGGTCAAAAATATCTGGTAGACTCCGAGTCTAGAACTTACTTAAATAGAACCTGCCCGACAACATGAAGTTGGACTTAAAAGTGACCTATTATGTTTCCTTGAAGAGGTTAAATCCAAATAAGCTGCTGTTGGCCACGTTCTCCCAACGTAACACGTAAACTCTACATTTACACTTGTCAAAATGGATGCAAACAGATTAGTAATTATACAACGGCACATGTTGGAAAAGCAGAAGTGAAGCCTCCTGCACAAATAACAAGAATGCAGCAAGTGGTTTAACCCAACAACTAAACACTTGTATTTTCCGGTAGTTATTGTACAGCAGTAAAACCAGCTGACCAAACATACTGAAGCTCAGCTTCAGTTGCTTGGTAACAGAGTGGGCTTCGCTAGGTATCTGAGCACGCTGATTTGTGATGTTACATTCAGAGGGTTTTTGAAATGGTAAAGTTTCCAGACACTAAAAAAACTAACTTCATTGACTGGCATCATCTTTTGAAGTTTGTTTCCTATAATCACACAATATTTTTCCAAATTTAAATAAAAACCGTAAAAAAAAAAAATTTGAAAATGTTCATTTATTCATAAGATTTAAAAAATTGTCAGGAAATGAAGTTAACAGTTTTCAGTGCTACAGCATATATAACCTCTGTATTTACTTGTTGTGTTTACATTACTGTCTTACTTTGAGAGTGGCCTGTCCACTGGAGCTGCTGTCCTGACTGCACAGCATCAGAAGAGACTCCACTCCCAACACTGTGTCCTGCTCCAGCTGTACGATATCTGAGGAAGAAAAACCCACAAAAACACACAATCACAGAAACTCTCTCATAAAACCACTGAGGGGAATCTGTTCTAGAGGAAGAATCGCAAATAGACCATTGTCCACAGAAACCAACCTTTTTCCGGACAGGAAATGGCAATGCTGGAAAGAACCACGACCCCATGAGCCGCCACTGACAGGTTGCTGTGGTAACAACATTCTTGTGCCAGTTTAACCAGGTCGGTGAGTCGAGGAGGGACGGATGAGCCCCCTGAGGAGAAAGTGTTACATTTTTAAAACCATACACACATGCATATAAAGGTTTATTTTAGGGATGCAAAAAATTCTACGACTACTTGTTGATTAATGATTTATTAGATTAAAATTTGCTCCAAGCGATTAACTATTATAGTCTGCTTGGACTGTTTTTTAGTGTTGTCGTTTTGCCATTAGAGGGTGCTGCTGGTCATTCTTAAGTGGAACCAATTAATACAGAAATAAATATGGCGGAGGGATTCCTGAACAGGAATTAGAAATGGTCCAAACAGAGATGGGTATGAGATGTCAATAAACACATCTCATACCCATGAAGTTTTAACATTCTTTTCAGAGCAACCAGTTTATACTTCAGTATGAACATCTCTGTTCTTTTATTCTTCTATTCAGCAACGTACAAGGTTCCTGTTTTTTTATTTTAGAAATATGTCTAAGTTTAATAACAGTTTATTTGTTTACCTGCTGTAGTGCTGAAGTACTGCTTGATGGCTATTGTCCCACAGAGGGTTGAGAGGACAGCCAACATTCCAAGCTTCAAACTGTTGTAAGGGATGGTCAAAGCACACTCACACAGAGTCTGAAAAGATTAAAATTATTACATTTTAAAGTCGAAAACAACAGAAAGAATGGAGAGTGACTGGCAGTGTTTTTACTTGAGTGTTTTCTCTAATCCAAAGGTGAGGAGCTTTTTTAGCCAGCAGCTTTAAATCGTGTATCGCAAGTCTTTTTACAGCTTTCCTCGGATCGTCTCTAAGGTACTGAAGGAGAAGCTGCAACTGAAGAGGTAAAAAGTACAGCAAACTTTGTTATTACATAGATCTTCTAGCAAACATAATGTCTAATGGTTTCTCTGTAGATCTACCTGCTTGGGGATATCAATGAGTGAGAAGGCAGCCAGCTGTGTGAAGGTGTGCAGCGAGACGATGACCATAGGGGTGGAGGGGTAGGAGTTCACCAGGTGCTGCAGAAGCTCTCTGCTGCTGGACGCCAGGCTGGCGTCGTGATGCATGTGCTGCAGCATGGGGATCAGCTTCAGCTTCAGATCCACTGGCGTGTCCAAACCTGCCGGCGTAGCCGGGTTCAAAATGGGAAAAAAAGTAATTTAGACACCAGCACCCATCCAGAAACACCAAATAATATGCTGCTGAGAAAAAACATTAATAGACCCCATGACAGACTTCTCATAAAATTATTACTTTGTTCTCCTACTATTAGCACTTCATTCTTGTATTACTATGAAACCCCCCCAAAAATGACATCGTCAAAAACTGATTTTATCAATTATTCAAGGTATTTACTTTTTCCTCAGAAGAGACAAATAAAAGAGAAAATTAAACATCAACATGTTTCTTAGTAAAGAATTAATAGGGTTAGATTAGGAATCATATTCTACCTTGAATCATTTCGCTCACTTTGTTACAAATCCCAGCAGCAAAGTCTCTAAAAATTAAAAAACAGTAAAGTTCAAGATTTAAACCAGAAAGCAAGCACATATTTTTTTAGATAATACAGCACAGTCCTAACAAGAATTTTTCTTACTTCGATTGTGCAGAAAAACTTGCAGCAGCAAAGATAGCAGCCTCCACTTCCACATTGTCATGAGAGTCCAAGCTTTGTCGAATACTGTGGTGAGCGTTTTTTCTCTCTGGGATGATGGAGGCCAAACTACCAAGCATCCTGCAGAAATAAAGCAATGAATGGGCTCTTTCAAACCTAGCTATAGTTAAAGATAATTTATTCTGTGGCATCCAGTTTACCTCAGAGTGATGGCTCTGGCTACAGGGTCGTTGCTATGTATGACTGAAAACACCCTCTTAACAAATTCATCCACATTGAGAATCTTCTCCAAATGCTTTTCGCTCTGCTGTGTCACTTTCAGTACACACAAACGCAGAAAGTTGTTGCTGGAAAGAGAAACAGCAGCTTGTATGAATGAACTTGTTGACAGTAAAAATTATTCACACCTTTTTTTCATCTAATGCAACATAAAAACTTTAATGCCTAATAATACATCCGAGCCGAGAAATATAAACAACATGCACCAACCCGTTACCGTAGGAAAAATCAGGTCGAACATTTATTTAGAAAATGTTTCGTCCTCTTATTAATTACTATTAAATTTGCAAAATGTAATAGTAATTAAAGAGTAAGTATTTAATATTAATTTTTAATATTAAAGCCGTCATACCCGAGCCTAAAGATGTCTGCTAGTTTCAGAAAGGCGGAGTTGATGAGAATGGGGAAGGGGTACTTCTGGAAGAGTTTGGGAAACAACACCACTGCTTCACACTGCTCTCCGAGCTTCCCCGACCGCAGCCCTGAAATTACACACATGTTTTCTGGTTAAGGTAAAGCAGTGATCCCTGCTTGAGCTTGTATAATACGAATAACACACGAATCAAACACGAAACACAACCAAAGCATAATCAATGAGACGCTATGCTACATTGTTAGCATAGCTAGCTAACGCACCTTTGTCCAGCTCCATGAGAGCGGAGTTAGCGTCCAGCTCCTGCTCCCCATAACAAGCTTCCGACAAGAACGACCGAGCCATTGAAAGCGACATTTCTATTTTTTAAATTAAACTTTTAAACAAATGGAGTTATAATAAACAGGTATCGTTAGCATTTTACTGTTCAGAATATGGAGTCAACGAACCTATGACATCACATCCTGTCTGAAATTTGCCTTTTCGAAATAAAATATCGAAACTAAGCCTATGCATTGCTTTCTAAAGATCCATGTCTCTGGTAATCTACACTGCATTATTTTTTAAAAACATGTTTTACTTTCATTTCAGGAAAAACACATTGTACTTTCCACTTTATTTTAAGACTGTAATATAATACATAAAGATCAAAATATTATTGAGCAGCCTTTGAGAGGTTCCTCAAAAGGTGGGTTCAAACAATCTAATAGAGGTATTATCATTTAACGCATTTGTGGCAGAAACCTCACTCTCTAAATGAGCGAACATGCAAAAATGTATACACTGAAAGACACGTATGTATCAATATCCTTATTTCACAGTCATGCTCTAATTTGTGTTGGTTGGGTTCAGACAGTCCAATGCTTCCAGCAGTATTGGAAATGCAATGGAGAATTAAATAATAGTGATGATGTTGAATTAATACTGCAGAGAATGATGAATAAATATTAATTTATGTCACAGTAATCAAATGAGTTGGAAAATGTCTTACTTTTAGAATGCAAAATTTGCCACATTAATTACTTTATAACGCCATTTAACTTATTTCTATTTCCATTGCCAATTATGGCACAATCAACCCCCCTTAAAAAATATATTAAAGTGTTGTAATATAACTTAATGGTAGCATATTCAAGGAGAATAAGAAACTCTTGTTGGTCAATCAAATTCTATCAAACTGACCATTTTTCTCACTAACTACTTCTCGTTTTCATAGGCTACCTTACAAAAGCTGGGCTATTGTAAGCATTCAGCATGCTACTTTAACATTATTTGCGGGCACATAACGTGCGAATCTTTCAAAAAAAAGTATCTATCCGCACATTTAGAGCAGGACTTGGTTGCATCTAGGCCGTTCATACCATAAACTTTAATAGTGTGTCCACTTATGTTGAAGGGGCAGCAGCTGTTGGAAGCACTAAACGGAAGCGGAATCTCTGTCTGACGCACCAATAGCAGCGCAGAATGCAGCGTTTCGCGCGGAATTCAGTTCTTCTAAGCGAACGTTCTGTTCGCGGGAAAAAAAATCACACCAGGTAGCAACAAGAAGGGGGAAAGAGACCACCAGCTAACGATCGGACATAGCTTTTGGTGTGTGTATCAGATCTCCTGCCGCTGGAGCATGGGGGTATTTTTCCGCTCTATTGTTGACAGAGGAGTGGGCAGACGGAGGCAGAACGGTGAGACACAATGTTCTGTCTGAGGGGAGATGTATCAATATGCTATGCTAAGCTTAGCTTTTAGCCGTACTGTAGGCTATATAATCGTTAATGAGGCTATGCTCTGCATCACAATAAGAATAGGCAGATTTGTGTCACATTTTAAAATAACCTTTGTACTGATATTGTTGTATTTCATTTGTTTTAGTGCGTATCTGCAATATTTTTTTATCTGTTGTAATATTTCCATATTTGTTTCTTCTTTATGTGCTAATATGTGTTAAAGTTTTACTGCAAACTAGAAAGTTTTCTAGCCTTAATTCTTCTTACACAATTGTTTGTTGTCCATTTATAAATTACATGTAGAAAAAAGGCAGAGGTATGTGCTAAAAATGCTTTTAAAAACAACGTACTGCATCCTAGCACTTTTTTTATAGGATAGGCCTCAAAGTGTAATGAAAATGTAACTGGCAGACTTTGAACATTAACTGTTATGTCTTGTCACAGATTCTCAGTTGGACTTTGACTGGGCCTTTCTAACTCTCATAAGATTTGATGTATGCCAGTCCACTGTAGCTCATGGTGTATGTTTATTTTGTCCCCACAGTATGATAGTGCCACCACTATGATTTTATGATGAGCATATGTAATATTTTGCATGTAGGCTAAAACCTTAACTGGTGCTCTCATCTGACCAGAGCACCCTTTCTCCACATTTTTGATTTGTTCGCAATTCTCGGGATTCTCCTCTCTACTTTGTTCAATCATGTTCAAAGACAAAAAACTGTAATAAGCTTTGCGAGTGTAATGTGACAAAATGTGGAAAACTTCAAAGGGTCTGAAAGATTTATGTCTGCTGTGACAAAATAACAACTTCCTCTTCCTTCTTCTGACCTTGCATGAATTCCTGCAGCCTTCCCTGCAGATCCATGTTCCAGGATCCCTTTGGGCTCTCTGCTGGAAGGCTACCGGTGCAACCGGAATGACGAGCACATCTCCTATGGCAACACAGGAGACACAGTGCCGCCATTTGGGCTGGCTTTCTCCTCTGGTAATCTTCTTTGAATGCAATATACACTGAAAATTGAACAGACAAAGGTTCAGGAAGAGTGGCCATCCATGTAATCTGTGATTCTTGTTCATTTGTAGCCGGAAACATGCGCAACGTCCTCGCAGCGGCTAACGAAGAAGGCATTGTTAGGATCTATAACACAGAAAGACGTGAAAACGCTCGTTATAAAGGTACTTTTAATAGCTGTGCTGGTACTAATTAAGACATTTGTGTCCAAACTCTTTGTTTCATTGGTCAAAATTACTTAATAACCAAACAAAATATAACTTTTAAAACAATTGAAAATCACAAAGAAAGTATTATTTCCCTCTTTTTTTTACCTGCTCAATAATAAACTAAGCATACAAAAACAAATTAAGTAGTTCAATAAGAATGAGGTGTGTAAACCATTGCATACTCAAAAATGAAAGGAATTTAGCATTTTTGTCTCATTAAGGCATCCATTTGCACATTTTTGGGGGGCTCGTTTGAAAAAGAAAAGTAAAACTCTCAGCTGTAAGAAAAGAATTTGAGTTTTATTTAGTGTATTCAGTCATGTTTAATAAATTAATCAAAAGCAGATTTTGGAGATTTGTATGCATCAAAGTTTATAGATGTGTTCCTGTAAAGAGAATGTAAAAGAATTAATGAAATACTTTCTATTATAAGAAGATTTGAATTTGTTCCTAGTAATTTTGCACTGATTAAAAATAAGTGTCCAGATACATCAGTTACCTGTGTTGGCAGGCCAAACTTTTGTCTTTTTTTTTTGTGTAGTTGTGGGCACATATGGCTGTCAGGCCATACTTTGGACACCCCTGAATTAGGAAATCTCATTAATTTTCTTGGTGTGAACTTTTACAGAGTGGCTGGCTCACGAGAACGCCGTTTTTGACATTGCGTGGGTACCGGGGGAACCTCAACTGGTAGGTGGAAGTTCCTTCCTAATTCCTTAACAAGATTTCCACATGTTATTTGCTGATTATACTTTGATCACTTCTGGCATATTTAGGTGACTGCTGCAGGGGACCAGATGGCCAGACTGTGGGACGTTAACTCTGGGGATCTGCTGGGAGGCTTTAAAGGCCACCTTTGCAGCCTAAAGTCGGTTGCATTCGCACCCGAAGAGAAAGGTGCGTTGAATTGTTATTGAATTTCTCATCAAAATTTAAATTTCCTCTTTGATTTCTAACCACAAGATAATTTTTTCTCCTACTATGTAAGTGGTTAAATGTGTCAAAAACAAGGAAAACATCAAGATGTGGATTGGCTCTCGTTGTCATGAGACATCTAGTTCATTCATGTTACTGATGTTTTTTCAAACAGCTGTTTTCTGCACTGGGGGCAGAGATGGAAATATTATGGTCTGGGATATCAGGTGCAGCCAAAAAGGTTAGTTATCAGTAACTTTGTAAGGTTTTTTTTTTATCAGGTTTCTTGCGATTTTGCTGCTTCATTGGTCTTTTAAGCAAAGGCATAAAGAAAAATCTCCATTTTCACATCTGATGTTCTGCCCTACAGATGGTTTTTACAAGCAGGTGAGACAGATCAATGGCGCTCATAACAAATCTGAGACAAATCCCTCATCTAAAGTGAAGAAAAGAAGGAGCAGCATGCGTGGTATGGCTCCGAGCGTGGTGAGTTCATGTGCTTCTCTCAGAGTGAAAAATGGGTTATTTATGATCAAAGTTATCATTGCAGACCAAAAAGTTGGAAGGACACAGATAATAATAAGTAGAAATAATAAGTACATTTATTAAAATGTTTTTGTTTGTTTTATTTGAAATTAACTAAAGATGTAATATTTGTATCAAACTAACAAAGTGCTCTGATTGGTGAAGAGACGGGATTTCTAAATCATATTGATACATCAGAAAAAGAGAGGTCTTGCACAAATACCTTTCGCAAAAGAGAGGCATACATTTTTCTAAATTTCTTAAATAGTGAAAAATAAGAGAAAATATTCTGTGTTGTATCCACAATTTTCCATTTCTACGAGATTTTAATTTGTAGGTAAAAAATATCAAGTGTCCATCTGTTTTAACTACTTCTGCTAACGGGTCAAATTTGTATCATTCTTGAACTGTGGTCTTGACAAGGCGGCTTATATTATCGTTTTGTTTGTTGTGCAGGATACCCAGCAAAGTGTTACAGTGGTGTTGTTTCGGGATCAGCACACACTTATCTCCTCCGGTGCTGTTGACGGGTAAAAAATATGCACTTCTCATAATTTGTGAAAACTGTGTCAAAGCACACTGTAGATCCTGGAGGGTCACTTTTTATTTTTTTTATTTTATAGTGTTATAAAGATGTGGGATTTGAGGAAGAACTACACAGCCTACCATCATGACCCTGTGCCTATGCAGAGCTATCCGTATGCTGGTTCCTCCACTCGGATGAGACTGGGTCAGTCCCGTGACGTATCCACAGGTGTTCTCACTTGAAATGTGCCACATGTCACTAAATGATCTGAATTATTTGTTTGATACGTTGCAGGATATTCTGGACTTGTTCTGGACTCTACCAGGTCCAACATCATGTGTAACTGCACAGATGACAACATTTACATGTTCAGTGTCTGTGGGATAAAGACAAATCCAGGTAAACCGAGATGTTCTCCAGATGCACCCAATGCATCACTAGATGGGGCTGAAGTTCTGCAGCTGACCTCTGAAGTGGCATAAATAGCTTCCTTCATGTGAAAGACGAAGGTCTTTAGTTGTAATTACAGAGACTGATGAAAGTAGTCACACCGCTAGTTATTTCCCAGAAACATATGTGTGTTATGCAGGGCAACAAAGGGAGGCAAATAACTGAACTGGAAAGAAATAGGACACATAATTTTCTAATGGTTTTATTAAGGATCTGAAAAGTGTGGCATGCATTTGGATTCATCCTTGTATTATGACCCTTCAACTGCAGGATTGCTGATTTGAGGTTAACTTTCAGGGCATTCTCAAGTTTTTTGTCGCCTTTTACTTGTTTTCTTCCAAACTTTGTTTGTATTTAGCTCCATCTATGTCTTCATCAACTTTGACCAGTGTCCTTCCACTTGCTGAATAAGCCCCACAGCATGATACTGTCACCACCATATTTTTCAAAGCAGACATTACTGGTAGATTAATTGGCTCATTTTTGCATTAACAGATTCATAATTCAATAGCAGAAACTGCTTTATATGGGATTTAGTTTTTTACAGATTTTGAATCAGTCGAAGCTAAAACTATGCCATTAGAGGAGTTCTGGGTAGAACATAATCACAGAAATATATATATTTTTTTATAGTAAAGGCAAAATGCATGTATTTTTTTAAATAGCTTTGTCTTAATTACTGCTCTGAGAATGTTGGTCTTTCATTAGATGACTTTTTCTTGTAGTCTGTATATTCCAGTTAACAATTAACTAACTGTTAATGAAATAATTCATTGACAATTATTTAAATAATCGATTAATCCAATCAATTGTTTCAACCCTATAATTTACTACATTAAAATGCTGTGTGGTTATCTTTTAAATTACATCTGTCTTCCCCCACAGTGGCTGTTTTCAGTGGACACCAGAACTCCTCATTCTATGTCAAGTCCACCATCAGCCCTGATGACCAGTTCTTGGCCAGTGGATCTAGTGACAATCACACCTATATTTGGAAGGTGCGGTCTCTGATAACATTTTACCTAGATATAGTTGTATTTTATTATCCATCCTAATGTCTCGTAGTTATAATATATTTGAAAACTTCTGTTAATACTCCAGATCTCAAATCCTCAACATCCTCCCATGATGCTCCAGGGACACAGTGAGGAAGTGACCTCTGTCGTGTGGTGTCCGACAGATTTCACTAAAGTAAGTCAGCGAATTTGAACTGTCTTCCTCTTAGTGTTTTTCCCTTGCTTCTTTCTGATCCTATTTTTACACCCCGCTGCTCTGTCGGCAGATTGCTTCCTGCTCCGACGACCACACCATACGGATCTGGAGGCTTCATCGGGAAACGGATGGAGCACAGTCAGTAGTGGGTGAAGCCAACCTCGTAGGCTGGGCGCGTCCCAAATCTCCTACAAGTTAGTACTCTTCTCCAGTTCTTTTTGTTTTTGTTATTATTAATCAGTCTAACTTTAATTTATTCAAAAAGACCAACAACCAAGGGAAAACCGAGCTAAGCAGCTGCTTATGTCTCCTTTGGAAAAGATTTTTACTCTCATTAAACTGCTAATGTTTATGTGTTTTATTGGGATTTTGTGTAATGAACGAACACAAATTAGAGTAAATTTGTGAAGTAGATGGTTTCCATGCGTCTTGACAAATCAAGTATCCAAGTGTGTTAACTCTAAATAAAATGCAGTGTAAGAAATTGCCTTTATGAGATTTTTTACTCCATTTTCATAGTTAAACATGGTGGAGGCTGAATCACAATGTGGAAACGCTCCCTAAGCCTTTAATGCAAAAGCAGAAATTCATACAAAGTATTTTTTGTCCATTTTCTTGTGCAAATATCTTTGTATACTTGAAATCAGACAAAACTAATTTACAAGTGAAGTTTCAGCAAGATAGAGGGGCTTCTATTAAGTCAATAAGTCCTTAATATTAATTTTAGAAAAAACAAATCCACTGGAATAATTTTTCCACTTGTAACTTGTCATGTTATAAGTAAGGGTGAAATGATCAACAGAATTTAATCATGACAGATCTACTCCTTAAATAATCGTCAACTAATTTAGTAATCGATTAATCGTAAGCTCTAAAACAGATCATTTGCTGAAAGAATCTCATACACAGAGCAGTAATTAAGCCAAACCTATACTAAAATATATCCTTTGTTACAAATTATCAAGTGTATGCTGTTTTTGTATTTTAGGCAATACAATGTCTATTTTCTTCTTTGAAAAAGGAATTGAATGATTTATTTGCATCTTTTATGGTATCTCTGATATTGTATAAAAAGGCTTAAGTGGTTACATGAAAAATTGGCAGGATGTGACATTTTTTAAATCATCAAATTAATCATCAAAATAAACGACAGAGTAATCGACTACTAAAATAATCCTTAGTTGCAACCCTATAAGTGAAATAATGTACCATTTTAATCAATACTGATTGACTTAAAAGAGCCTCTTATATCTTGCTGAAGAGTTACTTGTAAGTTCATTTTCTTTCAGAGTTTACTAAGATGTTTGCACTAGAAACTAGACAAAGTTTCTAGAGCAAACTAGAACGGTTTTGTGTTTTTGCAGTGCTTATAATAGATAAACTCTCCATCATAAATAACTGTTGCTGATCCTACTGACTGATCTGAGCTGAACTTTTTTCTCTTGTTCAGTGCCTTTAGCCAGAGCTGCAGCGTCCCCTGTGAATACACAGAAGGCGCCAAGTCTCGGCAGCATCGCCTCGCCTCGGCTCGCCGCCTGTGCCCCTAACAGAGCCGCCCTGCCGCTACCGTCCAGCACCACGTCATTGAACAGCTCTGTCCCACTTCCTGCTCAGCAGAGGACATTTTCTATCCAACAGTGGCTATCCCCGACCCATGGATCTCAGAGTCCGTTCACCGCCACCATTCCACCACACCAAGTGCTGAGGCCGTGTCCTCTGAGCCCAGCGAGCGCCGCCTCTCCCACAGAGCGTCGGGCCAAACGCAGATTGGAAACGGGTGAAAGTTCACTCTCCTGCTGCGCGGATGCGGCACAGTGCGAGTGTGTTTCAGAACTCTATCCTGCATCTAAAAGGAGCAGCGTCCTGTCTGATGTACACTGCCTCGCTCAGGAGAGCGCAGTACAGAGAGACTGTCCCACAGAGGACAGCGAACCTGCTACCTCCAGGCAGGCTGGGAAGGAGAACTGGTCTCCTAGAGCAGGAAACTGGTTGTCAGAAATGGGTCAAAAAATGAAAGAAAGTCAAGGTGGTCATAGTGCACATAAGAAACAAGAGGGGAAGTCACCAACCTCGACAGTAAGTACAGAGATCCCAGGTCTGGACGTAAACTCACACTCTTGCTCTGCCTTCAGCCTCTTTTCTTTTTTCTTAGCTTCCTGTCATGGTTTGTTGAAGTTTGGTGGCTTTGTTTAAGTAAACCATGAGAGGAAGTCTTGCTCAGCTGTAAAAGTGAGAGATGCACTGATAGATAGTAACAATGTAGCTTTTCTTGCTTTAGGATTTCCCTTAACTATTTAATCCATTGTTCCCTTAACAAGGTTAATAAGATACAAGTATATCTCAAAAGATTAGAATTTTTTGTAACTCATTTTGGAAAGTGAAACTCATATATTATATGAATTCATTACACTTGAAGTGAAATATTTCAAGCCTTTATTTCTTGTAATACTGATTACTATGACTTACAGATGTGTCACAGAAATGAGAATATTGTGAAAAGGATAAATATTGGAAATTCATGGTGTTGTGCCCTAATTGCATTGATGCAGTGATTCATACAAAGTACCCCCAATCAAGTATTAAGTGCATAAAAATGCATACCTATCAGAAGAGTGGGTGGGGGGTTAGTATTCATCAGTGCTGGAATCAGTAGGTTAAAACCGTTTTGGTTGGAAAAATACACATTGGTGCATCTCTACAAAATACTGCCATTATTTGCACAACTTTTAGGACTGATTTAATTTATAATTTGTTTTCTATCTTTAAGTTTTTTTTAATCTTTACAATATGTCAGACAGATATTTTTTGTGTTTACTATGTGTTCCACTTATCCTTTTTTATTTTGTTTTCCAGATTCTTCGCTCACCAAAAATCAAGAAAATCTCCACATATTTTGCAAAAAGGCCTCAGGAATGATCTGTCTGAGCCACAAATGTGCTGTCATTTTTTGATTTTGTTTTTTATTTTCATCTGGTTGCACAGATGTCAGCCAAACATTACATTTTGTTATAACTGCTTACTTGTTTCTGGCAGTAATTTTCCAATTTGCTGTTACCCCCGACCTGAAAACATCCCATCATCTGATAAATAAAGCTGCATTTTGGTAAAACTGCCAGTTTACTCAATCGTAATAATCTCAAGAGATGCACAAGCTGCTACTTAAACTGCTCGTTTGATTTGTTTGAAAATGTTTTCAATGGATTTTTTAATTGATTTTACTACCGGTAAGTGTTTTTACTAGATGTGTTTCTTTTTTTTATATGAAAAGTTGAATTTTGATTGGCATGTGTTCTTTATCATATGGACCTCATGATCTGAAATCTGTTCAATCAACTCTTTTCAATCTTTGAGGTTATTCATCCCTGTGAGTGGCTTATACAGTGTATGTTTTTGTTCCATTTATGAATAGTGTATATATACAAAATAATCAAAATGTTTTTGGCTTGTTTATATTTAACTGATGCACATTTTCAGTTTTCAAGTTTTATTAAATTTAAAACAGTTTTCAATCTGTGTGGTATGCTGCTTGTTGTTCCAGTTATAGGTTGACATTATGAGTTTGGGTGTAATTTGTTTTAATAATGCATTTGAGTTTTTCATTTTTAGGTGACATGATTGTACAACGTCAATTGCTTTTCTCCCTGGAATTGGTTGGCTTCCTACCATTCGTTGGATTTTTAGGCATCATGCTTGGAACTTTCACTCATTTTACTTGTACAATACTTTGTTAGGACGTAAAAGAACAACCTGGAATCACTGAGGCTCAAACAGAAATATGATGGAACAATAGTGAGATCAACATAATTCTTAAAATCCATACCATTTGAACTTGCAGGTGCAAATACAAACAAAAAATTGTCTTCTGAAAAATAGTATATAAAACTGATTCATGTGATTGTAAAAGTGAAAAATGTTATATTTTACGTGCTGAAGATATACTTTTTTCAGCATTGTAAAAAAAATACATGCATATTATTTCCATGACTGTCTTTAAAAGACGAATTTTTACAAACGAGAGAGCAGTTTTGTGTCCAGAGAACGCAAAATAGGGGGTCCTGAAGGGTTTGAAAGGGTAAGAACTTTTAGTGGCTGTACATATTTTGGGTCGAATACTTTCTGTTGTGTAATTTTACCCGATTACTACAGCTGCCTGTCAGACCACATTCAACTGAACAACGTCAACCTTTTTTGTTTTTACATTTCACATGTAATTGACCCGCTTTCAGTGCGATGTGATTGGTTAAAAAAGTTTCAAGTTTTTAAAATACGCGTCCGTGATTGGCTGGAAGTAACGTCAATCGATGACGTTTCACCCGTCAGCGATTCTCGAGTAGAACGCAGAGACGAAGAGCGACGGAACGCCTGGGAGCGTTTATGGCTGCCTTCTACGCTCGGCATCCAGTAATTTTTTCTCGGTCTTTTTAGAGGCCGTGGAAACGAGACTGTGGCATTATATATTGCGTGGAAATAGTCTCCGACAAAGTCACTCTTGCGCAGTCACAGCTAACCTCCAGCTGCTAAGGAAGCACATTTCAACTTCGTCGCCAGTGGATAGTTGTTTTCAAGATATACTCAACGGAACTACAGCTACAACCGGCGCTTGAAGAAGTCGCGGAGTTGCCGTTGAACGGAGAGCAAAGCGAATTCGAAGGGACGCGGATTTTTCTTAACTTTTTTCTCGCCAACATTGGAGCGTATTGTTGTAGCGCCGCATTACCATCAGTTAAATTTGGCAAGCTAGCTGGATGCGTTAGCTGTGCTGCTCGGCTGCAGTCAGGATTGTAATCCAGGCAACTTTTAATGATAATGCCTTACCTACGTTATGCAACAGGTAGACCGTTTGCAGGCACGACAGAGGAGTATAAACGGTTAGATATTTAGACGCCAATTTGTCTTTTTTTAAGTGGTTAACTTTGGGTCGCGCGGCGTTTTTGTCTTTCTTTGAATTTTTTTGGGGGGTGTAAAGCACTGTTCCGCATCTCACAGCTGAAGCTCTTCAAAGATGCACTTTAAAGACTCCGTCTAATCGACATGTAGGCATGACCATGCAGGATCACACGGAATAATACGAGCCCCCAGCTCGGACAGTTGGCTCCAGAATTTGACGCTGATGTGAGAAAGAGGGAAGCAGAGAACCTCAATCATCTGATTTACAGTAGCTCGCCTGCAACCTTCGTGAGTTTGTGCATCAAAATGTCCGCCGTCTCTGCATCCGAGAAAGTGGACGGGTTTACGAGGAAGTCTGTGAGAAAGGCGCAGAAGCAGAGAAAATCCCAGGGCTCCTCTCAGTTTCGCACTCAGAGCGCTCCGATCGAGCTGTCCCCACTGCCGCAGCTCAAAGGTACGGTAAGAGGATAATGGAGGGTGTCTGTTGCTTTAAATACTATGTCCTGGCCATTGTTCTGTGTGCACTGTTGGATCTGCAGCAGACAAACACAACCTTTAAAGGATATCTGGTGGGTAAATATAAGTTGCTCGAGGAGGCCTTTTTCCAGGCATAAATCGAGGCGTCCCCTTTTATTTGTCATGTCTTCTGCAGATGGTAAAACTTGAGCACTGGGTGTTTGAGAGTAATCGAGAACTTTTTCCAAAAGTGCACCACATTGATGGTTTCTCTTAGCAACAGGAACTCGCATGAGATATTTATTTATTTCCTACATATTTCATATTATGAACACAAAGTACAATGTATTTTTTTAGGATTTCATATTCTACACCAATATGAAAATCCAGTACAAGCAGTTGTTTTTATAGTTCCCTTAAACATCAAGTTAACCCGGAGTAATTTCATCTCCAACATTAGTGAAGAAACAGCATCATAAAGAGCAAAGGGGAAACAGACATGTTGGGTAGAAACTTGTAGAGAAGCTTAAATCATAAAATGTTACACTAACTGCTGCACATCTCCTGGAGACATCAGGTGATGCATAATCTAAAAATGGAAAGATTGTAGGACATCTCAACCCGCTGAGATGTGGTCGTCCAGGTAAAATGACAGCAAGGATTGCTTCATACAAAGAAGCAGGCAAGAGGAAATTGTAGCTTGAGATGAAAAGCATTGTTGTAAAAATAAGCTGTGAGAAGTCCAGTTTTGCATGTAGGATAGACAACAGACCTTTGGAAGAAGGTATTGTGGTCAGACATTTTGGTGTACACCTAAAAAGACTATGTGAAGAAAAACTAGCCCTCCACATTACCCCAAACACATGTGGGCAAAGATGGCCCTAAAGTCTGGTTGTAAATACAGCAAAAGAGAGATCAACAAAATATTGTTTCAGAATTTTTATTTAGAGAATTAAAGAATCAAAAGAAATTTCATTTTTATCCACATTACAATTTGCACAAATTTGCATTGGCCTATTACTTTTTCAAACCCATGTGCAGGCGATCCTTACCTGCATGGACTTGCAGACAAATCATAAGACGGATCACAAGTTCTGTTGCTGCCTTGAATGAGGAGCTTTTATTATCAGTGTTTTATCGCAATGGTGGTAGAAACAGTTTATAGTAAAGACAACTTGGAGAGCAGAAAATGACCTATTGATGTTGCTTTTCAGGTTTATATTTTAACACTTTAGAAAAACTGAATAGTGTGGGGTTTTTTGGGTCATAATTGCAGAAAAAGTGACTTGCTTACCTTCATCCTTTCCCATATCAGACTGATAAACGTAGGTGCTTAGTTGTACTTAATGATTCACATGACTGAAAGGACAAGGGTAAATGAGTCACCTTTTACATACCATATGTCTTTTTTTCCACCTGATTGTTTCTCCTTTAGAGATTTTTCTTTGTTAAAGTCAAGAGCAGCTGTTAAAGAAAGCCCCAGGACTGTGGAATGTGGCTCTTTGCAGATTTGTTTTAGTTTAATATACAGTTATGTGCTGTTGGTAAAAATAAGCATGATGACTCACTATCTGGATGGACTATCAGGTAATGCACGTATTTTAGTAGTGAAACAAACTCCACAAGTTTGAGTCATCATTTTAAAGGTATATTAGACAAGTTGGTTCCTTGTCAGGGTTGAAGACATACCAGAGTAAGGTTTTACTCCTTTTCTTTCAAAGAACTTTGGTAACTTGACAAATCAACACATGTTTGCCAACCCTAGCAGATGCCTGATGAGGATTCTGCCAGTTAGCCTCTTTTAGCCTGGAGCCAAAACCAATCCTGCTGAGCCTGATAATAATTTCAGTTCCAATGAACAGTGTGGGTATAATCTTCAACGATTCTTCAGCTTCCATTGTCTGTCTAGGAAGTGATATAGCATATTAAAGCTGATCTTGCATTAGGCGGGTCTATGATTCTGTAAATTCCTCTTGGTTTCTGCTGAGGCAAGCTGCAGCAGCTTGATGGATGGGGTGATGCTATGAGGAAGAGCAAGTCAACTAAAAAGGACTTGCCTGTTCACGTAGTCGATCAGATTTGATGCAACTTTTCAAAAACTAAAAACAAAACATGTCACAAATGAGCTGATGTCGCCATTGACTACAATAAAACACTGAACTAGTAAGCTAAAAATGTTTGTGCTATGGAGCAGGTTATAAAAGTGATGACAGATATTTAGCAGCAATTTCATACCTTGTGTTTTGCCAACTCATTAAAGAACACTGACAACTGGAAAAACCATGTATCCTTGCATGCCACAGTTGTAAAACTAGCAAATTATCCATCTACTTTTCAATTTGAAAACTCAAAGGTTGTTTGTGTTTGATTTTAATTCTGCTGATTGTAGATGAATAGAACCTGAATATCGTATAACCACTAAAATATATAAAAAACGAATTCAATTGCCGGTATTCACAAAATGTCTGATTAGGGTAATAGTTTTTTGCTGTTCATCAATGTTTTTTTTTCCTTTTGTCACCACCCATGAAATATCACAATTAAAACAAGCAGTAATTGTCTGTTAGCAGATCAGTTTTAAATTACTTCAAGTTTTTACTGTATTTTTTCAGCCACATTTTTGGCTTGTTGAGGTGCCAGTTTTACATTTTTATTGTAATATCTTAAACTAAAATCCTAAAATTAAAATATATCCTCACATTATTTTATAGAAAACCTGGGCTGGTAGGAAATTCTATTATAGCCTTACAGAAATATTCAGATTTATTCTTTGGTTCTTCATTTTTTTTGACATATAACACCTGTAATTAGTTATGTCTACCAACACGGTTTAAAAAACGAATAGCCTTCTATTCTTATTGGATAAAAAAAGAAACTACCTGTTACATGTCAAACATGATAAACTGCATCCATTTGTCTGTCAATCCCTCAGTTATTCCAGGTCTCTCTAACTGCACATCCATCTGTCCATCCATCTATCATCTTTCAATCAGGCAAATTTGCCTTTCCATCTGTCCATCCTACTAGTCTTTCACCACTCCATGCGGTCATCTGTTTGTCCGTCATACTATCTGTCCATTCATCGGCAAGAGTTTCGTTAGTTCAGCTGTACATGATCAATTTAACCAACCATTCCTACCTCAATGTACCAGTCTATTAGTCTCTTTGTCTGTCTATCCATATGAATGTCATATCTTCCTCTAACTCCCCTATGTATCAGTTAATCCAATCATCCATCCAATCATTTATACACTAATCTACCATTGGATTTGTCCATCAGTCCTTTCATCCATCAATATGGCCATTTGTGCACCAATCTGTCCATCAGTCATTCCTTAAAGTGAGGTCCTATTGCTTGAAGTGTGGGATGTAACGTCTCTACAATTTGTTAAACCTTTTCTGCACATAAGAGCAGTTCTTAACAAAAGTTTCAGTACAAGCTCTATGAGCTTGAAGTCAAATGTGAATGTCTTAAACATGCAACACGAGCAGTTTTCCTTCGCATTACCCAATTGTCAATTTAATTTTGCAACTACTTCCGATGACACAAAAGGCTTAATAAGATTGATTTTGTGGTTTCCAGAGTAACGAGACCGAGATCAGACATTTCTCGAGTCATCGTTTTTAGGTGATGAAAAATAGTAGCTCGCAAAGACGCTCATCCCCTCCTACAGTGGAGAGGCTGAAAGGCATATAGCTCCTGTTGAGATAGACTGTGAAAAGATGAGTCATTTAGGGACCAACATTGTTGCCATAGCAGCCTCAAGCCTTGAGAGCAAGCCAGGGACATGTTTGACTTTCCAAATACAGACCGCGTCATTTAAGGTTGATTTATCTGTCACTGGAGTAAAATTTTCATCTGAGCCACAGTTCTAACACCAGCAAAGCTGAAGATTATGTTTAAAGGATACTGTTGTGTTGTCCCTCTGTAAAGATTTTAGATTTTTACGAATTCCTGCTTTATGGAAATGCTGCTGCCTTATTCGCCTTTCTTTGCTTTTTAAAAGCTTTTCTTTAGCTGCTTATTTTCAGACCATGAAGAGCCAATGAAATGTTTTGATGGCACCACATAAATTATATTGTTAGAGAAAATTAGATGGAGTGCGGAGGGAACAGAGTTAAGTGGTTCTTCCAACTTCTGCTTAACTTACTTTAATTTACTTACAGTTGTCAGAGCTAATCGCTTAATCACCATCCTTGCTATAACCAGATTAGCTGCCCTTGTGTTATTGGGTCCACCTCTAGACACTGATCCTAATATTTGACTGCAGTCTCGTCCGTTGTCAAAACTGGAAGGCACCTTCATTAACAGTAATGAAAGTCAGGGGGTTATGTTCTTAGTCCTGCAGTTGACCAAGAAATCTATTGCAACAGTTAATAATAAAATAATCTTTTCTCATTGGACCATTTAAAGCCTCAATTTGGCTTTCCTACCACTAATCTTTGATTTTCAAGCAGAGAAATTCTGGCTGTCCTCTACTTCATATATTCTTGTATGTGATGAGCAACAAAAGGCAATTATTGTAGCATCTGTTGGGAAAATTGACTCTATGTAAACATTCTAAATTCAACATGTCGCATTGTAATTAGGAGATTTCTAACTCTTCCTTTTGTGCCAATTTGAAACATTTGAATTAATTTTTAAATTGATGCAAGTCATTTTGACATAATAAAAAATAATGAATAAAGTTTTTAGTTTCAGCCTGATTACTGAAAAGGAGTAAAATTTAGAAATTGCTCATCAGCTTCCGTTGGCGGAAAAAAACATGTCCTTCCTATTGGTACATTGATTCCTGTGTGTCCCTAACATGCTGTTCCCAGCATGTGAACGGATACCAATCAAACCCTTTCTAGGAAACAATGGAACAGATCTTTGTTAGCTAAGAGTGTCATATTTATGCTTCTGGCAGATTCTGTTATTTAATAGATACTTCCTCAATTTATTATATAAATGTGTGGAGTCTGATGGTAGAAAGAGTTGTTAGTTTGGTTTGTTTGGTTTTACTATAACAAACAGCAAATAATGTAGGTCTGTTCTTCACACCTGAAAGAATTGTAAAGTAGTAAAATCTGGTACAAGGTGAAGATGAAGTGTAGATGAACAAAAGTTTTTCTTCTTACAGATATAGTTTAAGTAAATTTTGCAATCATCTCTCACCAATAAATGAAATACCCTTTACTACTTCAAGATATTATGTTATTAATGTTTTGATAATTTCATACTTGGTGCATATTTAAATGTATGAAATGTACAATGTTTAAAAGATCTAGGGAAACAATATTTGCATAATTTTTTTTTATTTTTATTACTATTATTTACTTTCACAGACAAAAACAATTTAGCCCCAAGTTAGGCACCAAGAAGGGTTGGTCTGATTTGAATATACTTTGGTCCACATGCAGAGACCAGCTTTGGGTATGTAAATAACTTGAACTACAATAAGCCTACATATAGAACAGGTGCCAGAGGACATAAGTGGCAGTATTCTCAGGAAGTTGCCAGAGCATCGGTCACCGGACACTGAAGGTTTTACGTTTTAGACAATATGTGAGGCAGTTGACAGAGTTTAATTGGGGTTGAGTTTAAATGAAGCCTGGTGGTTGTGGTGTGCCGTTTTTTTTTTGCATGTGGGGAGCGCTCTTCAGAAATGCTGCCGATTAGCATTAATTGTGTGGGTGTCATCACGTATTCACTGGTTCTAACCTTGGCTCATTGTGATCTCAGTGTTTTTGAACAACTTTCATAAAGATTAGGTTGATAGGTAACCATATGTGGGATGCTTTTTTGCTGTATAGATTGTGGTTTTATCTGCTGTCAATCTGGTACAAATCGTTTTGTCCTCATTGACTAAATCGCTGAATATTATCAATGATTAATCATTCGTCTTAAGTATGGTCATGAGTTACAAAAAAACCCATGTAACTTAAATTTTGCATTGCACACAATATTTATTAAATATAAATGAAATATTGGAGTTGCAGAATTACATAGGCTTACTGTTGACTTTGAGATAACTATAGGAAATTATTTTAAGTCATCAGTTGTTAAATTGAATACGAAATATCTCTAAGGAAGTTATGGATTGACACATGGTTGATGCATAACGTCCCAAGACAGATTGCTACTTTTAAAACCCAAAAAGGTGTGATAGAAGTGGAATGATACCTCTCTTAATTTTACTTCTTCGACTTAAAACCTTTTCCACCTGAACAGGTGCCATCTATTCACCTTCTTGCTGTCCTGTGTTGGCTTAAATGCTGCTGTGCTGGCAAACTAAAGTGTATGTGGATCTGCTGTTGTGGGCTGTTTAGAGACTGACATGAAGGTAGACAGTGATGTTTTCTAATCTATTCTTGAAGTAAGACAGAGGAATATTGTAGGCATCTTTTTCCGTTATTTTTCCACTCCAGACGTCTCTCGATCAGATTGTGACCTCACTTTTCACCGCAGCACATGCTCAAGCTTCGGAGCCATTTAGAGAGATGAAGAGGTAATAAAAACTCACTTGTACTTTCTGTGCAGCTGGCAAGTTTGCTGCATACTGTTCAGAAAGGCTTGTTTATTCTCATGTCATTCACTAAGATATTTTTTTTTTCCTGGGAGGCTGTTTTGGATTTTAAATTTAATAAGACTGTTACACAAACAACCTGATAAATTGACTCTTTGTTTCTCTGATTTGAAATTGTCAAGAATAACATGTTCTTAATTTAAATTTTCTATGATGAAAGTCAAGTTATGGTGAAACTAAGTCTCGTTGTTCGCATAGAACAGATATAGAAGCAGATCTTGAATGGTGGCTTTTTTTCTGAAGTTTTGTAAACAAACCAATTAGCCACAGCTGATAACTATTAGCATTCTGTTGGCAGCTGATTTTTTTCACAATAGCATTCAGTTCCTTGTCCTCATCATCTGCCATTAAGGGATTACACACTGCATGCCAAGCAGTTGAGCACTTGAATAAGGCTACCATGACTAGAATCAAAATGTCAAACAGTGGTTAATTGATCATTTACGATTATGGTAGGTTTTCCACTACAAGTTTCATTTCCACTATACAATTCAGTTCTTCATATAGACTTAGCATTCTTGGTCTAACATATTTTGCATGTTTCTGTTACTTTAATTAGCTGAGTTTGGTGTTCTCTTTTGTTGCTGAACTGAAATTTATTTAGCTAACTTTTAATACCAATTCTTACCACCTCTGCTATGGCCTCTGTTGTCATTATATTTAAAATGTTTAATTTCTGCCCAACAGCTGTGATAAATTGCATCTGATTTATAGATGGGCCTATCTGCAAACTTTTCAATCTAAAAAGACATTTTCTGCCCTCTGTTAAACTAAATTACTCGTTCAGAGCCACAAATGTTCAGAGACTTCTGGGGGGGGAAAATGCATTTTACAACCTTTTAGTAAAAATCTGCAACAGGTAAATGTCAATTTTAAAAAACCTCTGGACGCTCTGCTACCAGCACATTAAAGGCATGCCTAATCTCGAGTCATTTTATTGTTGACTGTACTGACTACAAATGTTTTTAGGTCATGCGTGAATGCCTGCATTCTTGTGCACACCCAGGTGGTCACACTCATTGACTCAGACACACCCTTTCTACGCAGTGTAATAAGAAAAGCCAACTATGTGTGAGTAAAGTTAGATGACAGGTTAGAAGAATGTCAGGAGCAGTCACGCTGTGCTTTTTTTATTGCTATCTAAATGTCTCATAAAATTGGACTCTGCTTAAAATAAAAAAATTAAAAATTGTAAAAGTGGAAATGATAAATTTAAACATTACTATATCTAAAATTTCAAATCTCTGTAGGAGATGGTATCATTTTAAAACAAGTAACTTGTTGGCAGCCTGGTAAGAACACAGATGATTTAGTTTGATTTAGCTCTCCGTTAATATTATGTTTTGACATTTTTACTGTGTACTTTTCTCTCGTACTGCTCTGGTTACTCTTGATGCTGTCTTTTCATTAGAATGTTTTGCCAGTATATTTTCAATGCGCAGGATAAACAAATGTGGAGTGGCTAAATCAAACAAGTGGCTGCAGAATCCTACCTAACCAGTCCAACAGCTGCAGGATGACCTTTTTTTTCTCCCGTCTGTCACAGTCCATACATTGTAAAAGACTTAACAATAGCATTTTAATTGTTTTGAGCTTTCGATGTTCTGAATGAGAGGCAGGGATGCAATCAAAACAGGTGAAGTAATTACTGTTCTTATTAAAGAGAACCTGCAGAGCTGCAAACTCCCAAGTCTTTATGGTCAGCTCACCAACACCTTTCATTTGCAAAATCTAAGAATTGCAAATGAACTTTTTTTAACTTGACCAATTTTCTATGCAAAGTGGTCATACTGGATTTATAGTAATATAATGTCAATTTTTTTCAACGTAGTAGGTCTATTTTCTAAAAATTTTTTATTACATGGTACAAAAAATGTAAAAGATCACTCCTTGTACTACTGTTGTAAAATTGTTGGGAAGCACTCCTTGTTAGGAAAAACGTTTTTAGGATGCTAAAAACATAAAACACTTTTCAGATTTTATGGTGCATATTGAGTGTTGTGGATCTGCATGAATCCAAAACCGCATAAAGGTCATGAACTTGACTTAACCAGTGAAACTACTATAATTGAATATTAAAAAACTATTTTTAGTTGTACAAAATGCACCCATTGAAAACAAAAGTATTATTTTTAACCAGAATACTTACTTTTTCCATAGTTTGTCTTGTAATTTGCTTTAAAGTCTGCATGAATAAACAGTATATTTAGGTCTGAGTCTTTTGCCCTTTGCTATAGTTTAAGGCGGAACATCTCTATTTATTTGAGGCACAGCAAATGTTGGAACAATGCGGCAGGAGATGCCAAAATGGAAAGTGAATGAGTAGCCACTTTCGTTGTTGATCTTTTGTTGTTTTTCTGTTACAAACATACATGAAGGAAAAGAAAAACAATTATGATGAGACTAAAAGCGAACAGTGTTTCATTTTAGATTTGACCACACTGCTTCCTGTTATCCCCTCAGACTTAATCTTTTAATCAACAGTTTCCTTCTACTCATTCATTTTCTGGAAGAATAAATAAAACTTTCTGCCCCCACTCCCAGTTTCTCTTTTGTATAGTACTGTGGCTCACTTTACAGCAAGCTTCACCTCGGTGGAGGTTTCTTGTCTATTACAATAAGAAAATGAGATGTGTACAATACAATAATGCCATAAGATATTTACTGGAAGGGAAGACATCTTCTCCTGAAGGTTATTGCCTTTTCTAAATGCATCACTTAAGAGCAGTCATCTTTGCATTTTGTTTTATACAATTTTTTGCACAACTACTGCCATTTTATTACCTGGAGTTTAATTTTAGTCCAAACTTGTAGAACTAAGCTGATTCTCATTACATGCAACATTTAAAATTAAACATTTCCACTCTTCTCTGTGCAGTGCTGTGGTTATACGTCTGAGCTCACATTTCCTGTTTAGTCACTGAATTTTTCTTTGTTGCAAAGTGTGTGTTTCTGAGTAAGTCATCTTGAGGTTTTTATTTCCAGGATATAAAATATTTTTCCACTGCTGTAGCTGTTATTTCATTGTGAGATATTTCAGGTGTGCAGATTATTATTACTTTTAACTATGCAATCACATTATTATAAGGCAGTGCATGGGTAATGTATCTATCAAAATGTGACGTCCTGCACAGTAATAATGGTAATTGACTTATCTAAAAAAAAAAAAATCTGTTTTAATAAGACAAATCAATGTGATATTAAATTGTCATCATCAAACTATGTCGGCCATAAAATGGACCCCTGGAAAAAAATATCTTTCAGCAGATTCAACTTCTATTCAAGCAGATGAAAATGTAATAAAATATGATCCAGGATCTTCTTAAAGTGTTTACCTGAAACTTGATTTGTTTGTGACATACTGAGCTGCTCTATTTGAGGTCATTACAGAAGAATGTGGGAAAATACAGCAAATAATGGTAAAAAGTGACCCAAAGCAAGGGCCTGAAGAGCGATGAATGTTAAATTTTAGATCAAATAGCCAACGTTATTTAAAACCACCATGTTATTGTCTTACTTTTTTAGTGGTTTTATTTTATTTTTATTATTTTTAAGCAACCTCAAAAATGAGAATATACAGCTCTGGAAAAAAATAGGAGACCACTTAAAATGATCAGCTTCTACTTTTTTAGGTATACGTTTGAGTAAGATGTATTTTTCTTGTATTTTTCTTTTTTTATTCTATGAACTTCTGACATGTCTCTGAAATTCCATGCAAAAATTTAGTATTTGCAGAAAATGAGAAATGGTCAGAATAACGAAAAAGATGCAGAGCTGTCACTCCTCGAATAATGCAAAGAAAAGTTCATATTCATTTTAACTCAGGAAGAGTTCAGAAATCAGTATTTGGTGGAACAATCATGAGGTTTTCAATGGCAGTCAGTGCAGTGGGATCATCATTTTTTCCAGAGCTGAATATATTTTTAAAAACCAACACAATAGATTAGAATAGATCAAATATCTAAAAACTGATCTTTTTTTTACCTTTTTTTAAGAAGCTATTTTTTTAGTTTTTAGTTTTTTTTAATCTACCTTTTATTATCTCTGCAATTCTTTTCCTAAATTTATCAGTTCTTAGGTTTACTTTACATAACCTGTTGACATCACCTATCTGAATGTTTGGACATAAATTAACTCAAACATTGGCATTTTTAAATATATTTAAAAACAATGGTAGTGTGCTTTTTAAAATGATTTAAATTGTTGGATTTGTTTACCGTAAGATGAAGCATCATGTGAATTTCAATAAAATGGCATTAGATTGCATCGGTAATTGTAATTCTTCTTGGTTGCATTGCATAGATGTAATTATTTTGTGTGTCTGAAGTTTGTGGGCGTCTTATTCTAGTTAAATGTTTAAATTGTAGGGTAAAAAACTCAAATCTGTAAAGCCAAGCTTTTTGCTCTGAGGTCATTTGTAATTTGTTCCCAGTAGATGCATTTGTCCTCACATTAGTCATCAAGAGACCAAAGATCAGTTTTTAATGAGCGACAAATCTAAGGTTAACTAGCAATTACATAGAGATTAGACTTGGCTTTGTTTATATTTTATTTTACCCCGAGCCACTTCCTCTTTTATGTCTTAGTGTAGTTATGACACAGCATGTTCCAGCAGCTAGATGAGACCAATCGGTGCTCCCTGAAGCTCTGCATAACAGTTTCTATGAGAAGATTTATTTGTCCTCCACTCCAAAGCTTGTGTCCACATCAGTTTCTGGCACTGTTCTTAAGTTTGTAAATTTGTCTGATCTCTAAAATGCTTTAATGTTCTTTGTTCTTGTTTTTAGCTTCTTGAGTCTAGTGGAAATATTTTCCTTTTTGCTTAAGCACCCTGAGGAATTTATGTACTAATGCATCTCTATGTGAAAGACAAAAATAGCTTCACTTTGGGGAAAGCATCTACATGTCAGAGAGTATCTAAAAGGCCCGCCCCTTTTCTTCCCCTCTAGGGCATAAAGACAATTCCCTGCATAGAAGCACAAAATTAGTCTTTTAATCTACTCGAGGGAGAGATGGAGGGTAGAAGAAACATTTTAGAATATTTGGTACTACTTTCATGGCCATAATAGATTATAAAAATATTTTTAATTAGATGCAAAATTGGCAAAAATGCAAAAACATAATTTTTGGACAGTTCTGAAGTTGTTTCTGTTTGTTCATCCAATAACCTGCAGATACTACTGTCTCTGTCCATGTTATTTAAAAACTAAACAAGCTTTGACAAAAGCTGTGAATGGGGCTATTTGATCTTTTTATCCTATTATTTCAATATATGCAAATTATCTGATTTTATTTTATTTTTTGTGCTTTCTCTGTGCCTACCTGTCCTGCTGTCATACAGCAGTCAGTGAAACCCACCACTGTTCATTTCTTTGAATGGTTGAACTGTCCCACACTGTTGTGATCCTCTAACTCTCATAAACAGTCAAGAAAACCCAAGGATTTGACTCTGAGATGCTCTCCCAAAGAGCAGCACAAGTCTGCTGCAGCAACATGAGCGATCATTGTGTCATGTTAGCATGTCTGTGGGAGCGTCATGGCTCTTTCATCCTTCCTGTTCCAGTGTGGTATTCAGTCTGCCCTTTCACTCTGGGATCCACTGAGATGTGATACTTTGGAAAATTGGCATTAAAGCAGAGCTCTGCACGCTAACAAGTCAGCTTGGTACAGTTACACTCACACGTTGAGTTACTCCCAGCAACAGCCACTGTCTGACCTCGAGGGTTCAGTTGCGTAAGCACTTTGTCAGCTGTCAACACCACTGGAACATTCTTGCTATGTGTGAAATTATTCTGGGTTTGTTGGCCATGTCTGACTGAGATCTTGCTGTTCATCGGTTTATTGGGCGATGTCTCTTCAGTTGCATAATATTGCTCAATAAAAAGCTCAGTGCCGTGACTTTCGAACTTGGCATTTAACCGTAGATTTGAAGTCTGAAAGCATTGATTTGTGCATGGACAAAGGAAAGATTTAAAATTGCAATAGTTTTTTAGACATTTCTGTAATTGTTTTTTCCAAGTATGGATAAGGATGAGAAAAATAAAGATTTTGTTGGGAAACATTTTTGCTTTTCTCCCATTTTATAAAGGGCAGAAGTCTAAAAATGTAGAAGTTTTCACCACCATTTACAATCAGTTGACATAGTGTGTATCTTTTAATTTGAAACATTATATCTCAATCAGTTTTTTGGTTTTCGACTTTATAACTGAATGGATGGATCAAATTCAGACAGTTTCTTTACCTTTTAACCTAAAATAGAGGTTGAACTAGACCAGTAGGTAAAATGGGTCTAAAAAGAAAAAAACTAAACCCTAAATCGACTGCAAATTTAAGGTTTTTAAACCATCAAAAATGAAAATCTTTGTTTTGGATCTGGAAAAGTCTTTCCATACAACTTTTTTTTTTCTTTTTTTTTTTTACATATTTTTTTGAACTGTCACCATGTGATGACAGTACAACAGGAACAGATAATCTGTGAACAAATTGATCTCCTCTCCCTTCTCCTTGTGACACTCCAGCCATCTGCAGAAATGTACGACTCCTGGTCTGAAAGGATGAATCAGAGCCAGGAGGAGGGTCTTGGCGCTCTGAATTACATGCCCTAAATGTGCTAATGACAGAGAAACAACTTACTGCTACAGGAAAACTGTGTGTCCAGTGGCCATACTAACTAGCATTAGTTTATTTCTGCAGTTTGCAGTAGGGCTACAGGGAGGAAGCAGAGGATATATATATATTTTTCCTTTCCCTCATACTGTCAAGACATTATGGCAGTATGTTATAATGTCATACTGTCATGATAAAGCTGCAACGCTTTGTGCCATAGGTAGATGAGTTTGTCTAACTTCACCTCTAGATGGAGTTCAGGTTATCTGTACTGTCAAGGTGGATGCACCAGTAGCTGCTTGGCTGGTTATCATGACTTAGCAAAGTCGAATACAAATTTCTGCGTCATTCAAAAATCAGCTGATCAGATCTTTTCAAACATAAGAAGCAGCACAGAAAATTGCAATCAGTACAGCAGTCGCCACAGGTTTTTCAGTGAAAGGTACAGGATGGCAACTTGCTGTCTTTCAACACGTGAACACGTAGGAGTGAGATTTCATCATTAATTTTAATGAAGACGTTTGCTCCTCTGCCATCAGCTGTGGTGGATGGCTGTATATTTTATCATCACCTCAGAACCTTCAGGGTGTCTGGTTGTTGTAAATCAAACCGACTCTGTGGCTTCTCCGCAACAACCTGCAGCATCACAGTGCAATTGCACACAGTTTATAGATGAGCTCAGGTTAAAGTTGACAGACAGGCTTAATAACCCTGGATGCTCTCACTGTTTGATCCTTAAAAGGCTCTGCAGTTGCAGCCGAGAATGACTGGACGGTCGTCATATGATGCATTTCTTCTGTTGTTGATCATGCCACTTCGTGAGACGAATGCTATGATGCAATAAAGCAAATAATTAAAGGCTGACTGGTTGTACAAGTGTTTCATTTTACATTTTTAGCCTTTAACAATCAATATCATCGCTATGTTCTTGTCACAACTGCTTTTTTTAATAATGTAATTAATTACGGCTCTTTTTGTTTGTAATAAATGATTGTATTTTATCATTTTGTTCCAGATGCCCCCTCCACAGACCAGCAGGATCTGTTCTGTCAGAAACTCCAGCAGTGTTGCACGCTTTTCGACTTCCTGGACTCTGTGGGGGACCTGAAGAGCAAGGAGGTGAAGAGGGCCACGCTGAACGAATTGGTGGACTTTCTTGCCACGAACAGAGGTGTGCTGGTTGAGAATGCATACCCAGAGATCACAAACATGGTGAGGATGGACATCTATGTTTAAACTGTTTTTTTTAAATTCAGGAATTAAATGGACAACTTAATAAGTTTACTACTATTACCAGTGTTGATTATTTACCAGGCTAGAATGCTGTTCTGTGGGTGTCGGTAACTCCCTCTGTGCTTGAGCAGGATTATAGGAGCAGAGGCTGATCTTGTGTCTAGACAGAGTATGTGGTCTCGGCTTTACAGCAGGGACATGTTAGCAGCCTCAGGCTAAAACCCTGAACCATACTGCTTCCATTCCCAACACAAAGGCCACTTTGTCAACTGTGGATTAGTTTGAATCTCTTATCGTCTCACATCGCCCTTTTTCATCTCTCATGCACTACCATGGATCGTATCTGAAAAGTTTCTTAAAATAGGCTAGATATTTACATTTACATTAGATTGCTATTAGTTTTCCATCCAGTATCAAATAACTTTATTAAAAATGGGACATTTCTAAGTTAGAAGTGTTCAAGTGAGAATTCTAGTTTTGTTTTTCCCGCAGATCTACAGTCATATGCACCATCGAAATCTGCTGAATGTAGCACAACGGCGTAAACATTTGGGTCTAGCGATTAGCATATTGATTGTGCAGGAGTCGTGTTACACAATGCAATGTTCGACAACTCTTCCAGAACCCTTTAAAGTATCTTTGACCGATGTGGCGTAGGTTCGTGTTGGTAACCGGTGCCCTGTGCATTGCTTGATGTTCCTCCCACGGTGCAATAATGACTCATGTGTGCAGCATTTAGGAGACAACAGCCAGTGCTGCAGTGATTCACTCCACACCGGAGATTATAATGATGGATGCAGCTGAGCGTAGCCTCAGCTGAGTTAAGGAGTGTTTAGATTACTGAAGGATTGTAGGCAGTAATTCATGTCATGCTATTGATTTGGGATTCTGTCATTATGCACTTTTTAAAGTTTTCTATGGTTTTGTGTGGAAACCCTTTAGAGTGCATGATGGTGAAAAAACATAACACCCTGCCCCCGAAGATAAAATACCCGGCAACCTTGTGACTTGAGAGGTTGCCATGGATCAACTCTATTTAACTAGTAAATGGAGTCTACCTGTGTGTAATTTGATCTCGGTACAAATACAGCAGTTCTGTAAAGGTCTCAGTGGTTTGTTGGAGACCGGGTGGTGAAAAAACAGCATCACAAAGACAGTAGAGGGGGAATAAAAGGATAAGGCAATGTTGTCCGTAGATTGCACACTACTCAATGGGGTGTTCAATCGGATAAGCAGACAACATGCTTTGGTAATTCGGGAGGAGATACAGAGATGCACAACTCGGATGAAATGATATGTTGTAGGGTTACTGTTAAATACATACTCTTTAAATGTGGCTTTCCTCCTTGACTTTAATGTCAAGGACACAAGAAGAAAGCCTTAAGAAAAAGGCATCATTTAAGGGACTGTTAAAATCCATGTAGAGGAGACCGCACAAGCGTGGAAGAATAGGCAAACATTTCAGTTTCTAAACATGCAAAAGTGGTAGAAATATTTAGAAAGACCATTTAGTGAAAGGGGATTCTACAAAACATTGATTTTTAAAATATTGTAACAAAATGTGGAACGATTTGGCACTTATTGAAAGGACTGTATAAAATTATTAGATTTTATTATGGTTTGTTTGATAATGATCTGATTTTCAACTTGCCAGGTGTAAGGAAACAAATATTCTGCAACCTGAAAGGTGAAAAAAATAAATAAATAAAGCTAATAAAGTAAAATCCATATTTATTCCAAATTGTCAGTACAGATGGGTACAGATTTTTTTTGGTGTTTTGCAGGTGTAGTGTAAAGGCACAACTCGACATGCTTACGGTCTTTGTTGGTGGTGTAGTTCCTTTGTGCTGCGAATGAAAGAAAAACGTGAAACAAAGCCTGACTCAGAATCACGTACCTGTGATGCACTCTGCCTCTGAATGAGCTGCGACTAATGGCAGCCACCCTGTCTGGAAGCTGCTTGTTGATGGTTCACACTGATGCTCTGTGCTTGGCCTCACATGACAATGAAGAGATAATTGCTTTAAGTGCTGCCCAATATTCTGTTGCAGAGAGAATATTGAGGTTGTCAGGTGTGTAAACGGCAAGGTTTCTCATTCATGTCGAAGGAGGCTCTACTTATTTGCCATATTCAACTGTATAATCAGACATAAGACAGAATCCTTTTGTCATATTTTCTTCGTTTCTGCTGCAGGCGAGCTCCGTACTTGCTCTCTGCTGTACCTTCCTCTCTTGGTTTCTTGCACGGCAGGTTGCTAGGTGTTGGTTATCATCACCCATAGGCAGACAAAGCTTCATTGCCCCATCCTTGGTGAACCTACTCGAGTTTTTATCCGCAGCTCTGACACTTAAGAACATCCTGTTCTGAATCCTCCTACATAACTTTCACGCATAAATAACCGTTTCCTTTTTACCCTCTTGAAAATACCTCGCACGCCTCCCATGTTTGCCGATCTCCCACACTGTTTTCTCTTGTTTTGTTGAACTGTAGTTATTTTTCAGTGCTCCAGAGGGGCGGGGAAGACTAATAAAGGCAGCAGTGCTAAAGTATTCACACTGATGGAACTTTCTCGCTGTCTTTCACATTACATCCACAAGGTGCATTTTCTATAATGGACTCAAACAAAGTAGCATTTAAATCTAAAGTAGAGCAACAGGGATGCATAATTTTCAATTACACAAATTTAAAAAGTGTGATGTATATATGTATTCAGATCACTTAAATCTATTTTATGCTGAGCTATTTAATAAACAGACCTCAGCATTTTAGAGGATGCTGAAAACGCACAAAGAAAGGTACACTTATTACATGATGTCAAAGTAAAACATTTTGCTACTAATTAACAAACTCTGCACCTTAAACACACCGTCACCATTGTGGTGGTGACAACATCATGCTGTGGGTATTCCTTTCTTTGGTGAGGCTGGTGTTGTTCAGAGTTGATGGGGCTAAAGAAAGCAAAAACTCAGAGTTTTTCTTCCTCTACTAGTTGAGGCTTCATATGAAGTAGTCCGTTCTTTGCTTTGAAAATGGTTCACAAAATGGCTGAAGATTTTGAACCTTCCTGTTTGAAGTATAAACATCTGAAACAAACTCCTCCATCTACCCAGTCGGCAGCCAGATGGCTTTTATTTTTTGCAAGCAAATGCTGCAAACCATGATTTTAAATTGACTTGCTTTCCCAGAATCTTACTCTACTTGGTAAATCAATGGATAATTTGTCAAATAAATGCTGAAATTTCTGTGATGTTCTTTACATTTAAAAGTCGGTTTTGCATTTGTTTTGAATGAAAGGATTTCCTGGATTGCGCCTGCAGCAAGAGCCTTGTTCATAGGAAACTCAGCTTACTGATATTATTTCATTGGGGATTCAGCACAAATGTTCAACCCATGAATATCCACACATTTGTCTATTGGACAAATTTGTGATTTTCATGTCTTGTTTCCTTACTAATGTCCTAGATTTCTCCTTTGCATTTACAACTAATTAATTAATCATAATGACCCTTCTTGTTCAGTAGAATGTAATAATTGGCACATTTAACAATGTGGTGCACAGACAAAGGTAAACTTAATGACTCCCAGACAATGTTTGTTGAAACTGGTCTGTGACGTCACATCTGAACGTTTTCTGTGCCCCACAAAGGAGCTGTTAAAGTGATTTTATGTCGGGGATTTTAAGAATGAACGAGATGCTTGATGTTACCAGATGGCTTTCTCATTAACCCAGAAACAGCTGCTCTGCTCAGACTTTTCCAAAGTAAAAGGAAGCCAGGAAGTAATGTAATAACATCTCTGTGTTTTTACCACGAGGGAGCCAAGAGTCTTAATATGTCCTTGAGAAGGATGGACTACAGCTGAACAAAATTAAACCCCCCACTACTCCTTTGAGATAATCAAACCTGGATTATCTGAATGTCAAAGTAATTTAGGCATTTTTGCTGAGTTTAGGTTCTTCCAGCAGAGCAGTTTGTAATGTCACAATGCCCCACAAGTTCTGTTAAAACTGCAGCGAGTGAACAGCAAAATAAAGTAAATGTTCCTGCAGTTTTTCAAGCTGAATCCAGTCTTTTTATTTCAGCTTCTTGAATAATCCAGGTCATAAATGAGGTGCGTGTTGGGAGTGTGATATTGAAATCGGTCTGTGTTCATTGTGATGTTGCTAAGAAACCAAAGCAGCTGTGCTCACGAACAGATGTTGGACATGGCAGAACTTCCCTCTTCTATTCACACCGTTCCTTTAAGCCAGAACTAAAGGGTTGAATTTGGGTCTGTGTTCTGAATAGTCATCGAAGAAGGTGACTAAAGCAGAAACACTGCATCAGTTGTAATCACAGACACCCACCTGATGAAAGTGTCGCATGAAAAATGTTCACACCATTTGAACTTTTACACAAAAAGACCTCTTTGATGTTTGTCCCGAGCCGTGAAGGGCATCTAATCTGGTCAGATGAGGGACGAATTTAACATTTGGGTTACTTTCAAAACACCTTGTGGCAAAAAGGTAACGTGACACTTCACACTGAAAACATCATCGCCACAATGAAACATGTTGGTGGCAGCATTATGCTGTGGGGACGCATTGAGGCTTCACCTCCCTCTCTTTGTCAGAATTATCAGCAACTTTCCAGTAAAATACATTAGCTTGTAGCATGTTGCGAAGGAGGTTTTTTTTTGAGTCGTAGTTGTCTTAACATTGGTGAAGTTTTTGTGTTAATATGGCAGATAAACTGTTCAATAAAACCCAGCACTTTGCAAAAAGAAGCATGCATATTAAGGACTTAAGTCATGTATTAGTAGGGTGTTTTGGTATTCCCAATTTATCACAAGTCATTCATGTCTGATTACAAATTTCAATCAGGCTAACAGCTGTGTGAATTTTATTAGTTGGCTGTTATTAGGCCATCAGTAAATGCTTTAACTTTTCCGTCTGTGATGTTGCTGCCAGCTGCTTCAGAAATGACTCAAATGAAAAGGTTTTCTTGTTTTTCATTTGTTGTTCAGTTTGTTGAGGTTTAACACTCCTTTGCTGCCTTCCTCTCCCATTAGTATCAGATGGATTTTCCAGCTGCCAATACTTAATTTGATGTTGCCTCTATCACTTCAGCGCGAGTTTGTCCATCCAATCACATAACACTGGCTTTTCTAGCTCCCCGCTGCTTGTGTGTGTGTTTATCACTCTCAAAATTACCCTAGCTAAAAATAACAATACGGGGGATAGAGGTGGCAGCGACCTGTCTACAGTGATCGTCTTCGTTGCAGAATTTTATTAAGAGGTTGTGGCAGATGCAGAATTGGTAACGGTCTGTCAGCCGGCCTTCTGTTTCAGTAACATTAATTGTTTTGCTATAATCAGACGGTGGCTCAGAGTGCTAAGTGACTTTTTCCACCAACATTATTCTATATGTTTTATTGGGATTGTTTACACTTTACAAAGTGTGTAATTTCAAAGTAGAAGAGAAATAGATGGTGTTTCTTTTTTAGCCAATTAACTAGAGTCCAAAAAGGTGTGATGTTTTTGCAGCCCCTCTCACTCAGTACTTTGTTGCACCACCTTTTGCTGCTATTTCAGCTGCTTTTAAGTGTTTCAGTACTAACTAACTCTGCACAGCTGTGTACATCTAAACACAAACATCTGAGCCCTTTCTTCTTTGCAAATTAACTTCTGTTCTGTCATGTAAGTCGGAGAGCATCCATGAACAGCATTATTTTTATGTCTTGTCACGTAAATCTCACCTGGATTTACATCTTTGCTCTGACTGGGCCTTTATAAAACGTTGAGATTTAGACTCATAGTTCGATCAGTCTTGTCTTTTGCATCCGCTAACAGGTTTTCCGCCTGGATTTTTCTTTATACAGATGCATTAATTTTTCCATTGACAAAAAAGCATCCCTGCACCAAAATGCCACCACTGCGACTGACCATATTTTGCATTCAGGGTGATGTAGAGTGTGAGTTTTCTCCTAGAAAGGTACACATGATTTGTAAGTAGGTCAAATAGTTTAACTGTTGCCTTATTTGACCGGAACACAGTCTTCCCCATTTATGCTTTCTCTCCTAAATTATTTTAAGAAAACCACACACAGAACCTCATAAGACTTTCCATTTACTTCAGATTCAAGTAAATCGGTAGAAATAATTGTCCCATATATTTGCTTGGATATCTACAGGTAATGCAAAAGCAATTGGTTGAACTGGATTTTATTTAAGGGTGTCAGTTTTCTAGGGACTGGATACAGATGCATGTCCCTCTTCTCAAACATTTTTTGAAAGACAAAAATGTAACTTGTGTTTTCCTTTCTTTGAGCATCACAGTTATGCATTTTGTGTTATCTTAAGATACAAAGCTCTGTATTTTCAAAATGTTATCAGAAAAATCTTCTGTGTGTGAGATGTGTGACGCATGCAAATGGACTGTAAGCAAATTCATTTAGAGCCACACCGTGCTACATTACAGTATGTGGTTTATTAACAGGAAGGAAGGACTGGTATATCAGTGTCAGTAAGCATCTGTAATGTTGGACAAAGTTTGAATATCACTGGAACATCTCCTCCAGTAGATGTTTGTGTTAAGAGCTTGACATTAATCACAGAACTAGTGAAACACAAGAAAAACAACGATTCATACCAGGCCAAAATATTTATATAGGATCATATATTAATACAAAAATCATGTTTTTCCAGCCTTCTTCTACTTCATAAAACATTTAGATTGTTTCATTTTAATTAAAATTCATTTTGTTTCCCTTCCTCCCTGCAGATCACAACCAATATTTTCCGGGCTCTTCCACCAAGTGACAATCCTGATTTCGACCCAGAGGAGGATGAACCCACCTTAGAAGCTGCATGGCCTCACATCCAAGTATGTTTTCTAAACTTTTATATTTACACTTGAGATTTCATGCTTTTGTTCCAGAGTGATTGCAGAGTGTATTTTTAATAAATGTTTTCTGTTTTCCTTTCCAGCTGGTCTACGAGTTTCTCCTGCGTTTCTTAGAGAATCCTGACTTCCAGCCCAGCATTGCAAAGCGACATATTGATCAGAAATTTGTGCTGCAGGTAGGTGGATTTTTTTCCCAAAAAATTTTGCATTACCAATTTGTTGCGTTATGTACATTTTGCGAATGTATCTCACAGTGCGGAAATATACATCAAAAATGTTGGAGACTTCAAATGTGTCAAGTAGAGCAGACGCTAGTGTCGCATTTCACCAGCTTCACTTTTTTTTTTTTCTTCACTTCACTTTTTGTGGCTGAATCAGACAATCTGCTGCAACTCGTCTACATATGTCCGTGCTCAGCACCCACCTACTTCAGGAATGCTTTACGTCTTGTAGTAGTTGCTAACAGGCATTATAAGGTTTGGAATGTCGGCCGAGCTACATCCGAGGTGCCTGGTCCGACTTTCCATGATGTGAGTGAGTCGTTTGTGTGCTTTAAATAGCTGTCTGTTGTTTACTCTTCAGGAGGAGAGAGGAAGAGTGTAGTCCAGCACTGGCTGGCAATAAAAGCCAGTCAGAAAAGGCCTGATTAACTTCAATTATCATAAAACACAACTTTCCTAGTGAGATGTGCTGCAGCCATGAGAGCCAGAGATTCACAAGGAGACAAAAAAAAACTGAGTGAAGATTTGGTGGCTTTCTTTGCAGCTCATTATGTCCGTTTTCTGCTCCACCACTTCATTGGTTTACTTTACTCTTTAGGTGATGATGGATCAGAAAACAGCTGACATTCTGGAAAATAACCAGATGTAAAGATTATGCATGTTGTCAGGGTGTATTTTAAACTTTTTTTGTACAGAGCGTAGCTGTGTCTTTCTGTGTTGCCGTGGGGAACCTCAATTTGTGGCTTACTATAATGAGGGTATTTTGGGTTTTTCCCCCCCTCCCGAGACGCTTATATTCATTTAAAGTATAACCCACATCTAGTGCACAGTATTATTACTTCATCGTTTTACCAGTTGAGCTCCGACAAAACCTTTTCACTGCTCATTAATTTTAGTTAGATTAGTACATTCTTCTGGTGCCGTTAGTTTGGGCTTATGAGCCACTTGACATCTGTCTTTATTTTTAATTGGATGACTTTTTTATAGATTGGATAAAATCTTTTCGATGAATTTTAGAGAAGTAAAGACTTTCTGATATGTGACGATCCAGGGACTTGCAACAGTATATTTTGGGGTCTTTTTCCTGTTGTAAAACTTAATTTACAGTTTTATGAATGTAGAAAAATGCATTCTTGACTCATGTTTGAGTCAGTGAAGAACTATAAAGCACATCTGCTTTGAATTGGATCAGAACATGCATTAAATTCCACTGGATTGTGCTTTAGAGGTAAATCATTTCATATGTTTTCCTTTATGTACCTTTTTAAGTTTTGAACTTTTAGCCTCAGCAAAATACTGATATCCGCCTTGTACAATACATGGGTGAAGGAATGATGCGCTTTTAGGAGCTCAGTTAATGCCATCTGTGCAAAAAGTCCAGTTGGCAAATTTCCTTTGCAAAATACTCTACAGTCAACTCTTGGTGGGATTATAACGAGCGATTGGGAGTGACAGCAACTTTGCCGCAAAGTGCTTTTCCCATTTAAAATCTGAAACGTGGTCGCAAAACTTCTACAGAGTCAATAGATGTAGACCTCCAGAATTTATTTGGCTTTCAAATTAGCTCAGGAAAGGTGCTTGGAGAGTTTCGTAGAAAAGATTTAGGCTGGCCGAGCAGCTGTATCCAAGCGTAGATCACTAGGTCAAATGCAAAACATCAGATGCAGTGGTGTACTGGACTCTGGAGTAGTGGAGACGTGGTCTTAAAAGTGAAAATCATGCCTCTTTGTCTGGCACACCAGCGCATGAGTATTTACTCGACTGCTTCAAGTATAGTTTGGTGCAGAAGGTTTTAGTGTGGGACTGCTTTTCAGGAGTTAGACTCACCTCCTTAGTTCTGTGGAAAGGCACTTAAGTGTGTTGCACAATTTCACTCGCTCAACTTTGTTTAAATAGTTTAGGAATGGCCCACTCCTGTTCCAACATGACCACGCTCTAGTGCCCGAAGCAAAGTCTATAATCACACAGGTGACAGTTTGGTGTGGAAGGACATGATCGGTCCTACCTCCGCATCATAAAACACCTTTGGCATTAAATGGAAAGAAAACTAAGAATTTTACCTTCTTGCCCAACATTAATGTCTGACCTCACAAATGCACTTCTGGAAAAATGTATAACTCCAAAGTGAAAGTTTTGAGTTTCACTTTTCACTTTTCGTTTAAAGCAATTCCTTTAAACGTTCTCCAAAAGCGTTTCCACAATGGTCGAACCTGGTGTAGTGACAAAGTTTGGTCCAACATAAAGAAATGACCTCTTTGGTTGTTCTATACAATATTGAAGATATGCAACTTCTTAAAGATATATATTTAAATAAAAGTCTTTCATAATTTTTTTGCTCCCAAATGATAACATTTCCAGACTGCATAGCAAACCCATTTCAGTTAATTTTGAACAAGAATGGAAATTGAAAATGAGAGAATGGAAAAATATTTGCACTTCTGTGCAAATAAACAATCGGATGTTCTTTATTCCAGTGTCTAAAAGTTGTTCATCATTCCTGCCTTCCTTTCTCGTATTCCTTCTGCCAGTTTTTTAGTTTTACATATTCCATATTTAGAACCTGCCAGCTGCAGAAATAATTACCGTAAATGTAATGTGAGTGTTACGGCTGCAAGATCTGGAACAGTGAGCCTGGGAAAGTCTGAAATATTTGTATAAAAAATACGTAGTAACCCTGTTTTAAAGGCAGCATTTTGTTGTGTATTTATGCCGAGGCTAGCTCACTGTTTTAATGATTATAATACACTTATTTCTGTAAAACAGTGCATTCTGTCTCTTTGTGGAGTGATGTAATGAATATAGATTGATAAATGTTTGATAATGGGTATCTGTAGAGAGATGATGATTAGATATGTTTTTTTATTGAACTCTGCCTGCATCCACAGTCCCAATCAATCAATTTATTTATAACCACAGATCAATATCTAGGGACATAACTTTCCCTCAACTCAGTACATTAATTTTACTCTTTTTGCCGTATCTAAGTATTTCCCAGCAGATAATATGATGTCCAATGTTTAATCATTTAACGATCCGGCTGACCCTCTCTTGGAGCCTGCTGCAGATTAGGATTTTCTAGCAGTTTCTCCATCCCAAAAAAGGATATATCTGTTTTAGACAGTTTGTTGAAGCACAATAAACTTCAGAATTTATACGGCCAGTGTTAAAAGGGCTGATTAAAAGCAGGTTGTTAACATGGCTATGGTTTATTCGATGTCCTCTTTGGATCAGTTGAGCCTTTGCAAACAAGTCGGATGAGTTTGCCCTTTAACTTCAGTTACTTTGTCAAGTTGCACCAGAATAATGTTTAAGATATTTTGTTTTAAGTCATTTATTTTATAAAATGGGTTTTTATCTAACTGGAAAGAATGAAAGAGGGTGAGAAAATGAAGAGCCTTTAATTTGACTTTGTCCACCCAGTGTCAGCGAGAGCCTGAGGTTTTAGACAGAAATAGAAAGCTGCTCTCATATTAGAAAGTCATTTGAGTGACAATTTAACAGTCATAATTAACAATGACATTGTGCAGTAATGAAAGCATCTTAGATCTCATATTTTTTTCATAAGAAGTCCTGTGTATTTGTTGCATGATGACTTTGCTGAGAGCTAACGTCCTAGCGTGACCTTTTGTGATTGAATATTGATGTTTCCCCCTCAGGCGAAACCAGCACCACCGTATTACACTGTGGCTGTGTTCATTTCATAATAAACACAGACCCAGTGGCCATATTATTGATCAACTTCAATGTTGATTGAGTGCTTATGTAACTCTTGAAAGCCCACTGCAAGTGAATAACCAGACCTGCTGGAATTCATGATGCCCATGTCAATCGGTTGTTTAACTTTACCACATTGTCAAATATCGTGCTTTTATCACAAAAGGAATCCTAATAATGCTTGTTAATATTTACCTGACCATCGTAAGTACAATTAAACGACTCAACTTATTAGCACATTAGCATTGTACAGTATTTATGTAACTGTAGCCGCATTAGTTCAAAATTATGCAATTTTTCAGATGTATAGTTTTTAATTATTTATTCTGAACAGACTCTAGCCAATATTGCAAAACTCATACATTTAACTAGTTATCTAGTTTGCAGCTTGCAGGCTAGCAATTTTGTATTTCTAGAAAGATTGTCAATAATGTCAAATGCATAATTGAAACTCTTTACTTTTATATAATTTAATTTTAGTGTAATTAAATCTGTTCTTTGAAGATCCAGAGATCATATGGTCTGAAAAAGTTTGGAATTTAATTTATTATTAAGAAAATAAAGTATGACTAAATATTATTTCCAGACTTCAATCATTTCATTTGTAAGATTCATTCACAAATCCAAGTCTGTCCATCATTCCATATATTGTGATGTTACACAACCTAATCTATGGACATTTCTGAAATTCATAGTGATTTTTTTTGTTTTTTTTGTTTTTACCTAAATAAAGCCCTCGCAGGGGCTGCCCAGTGGCGCAGCTGGTAGAGCTGTTGCCTTGCAGCAAGAAGGTTCTGGGTTTGATTTCCGGCCCCGGTCTTTCTGCATGGAGTTTGCATGTTCTCCCTGTGCATGCGTGGGTTCTCTCCGGGTACTCCGGCTTCCTCCCAGAGTCCAAAAAACATGACTGTCAGGTTAATTGGCCTCTAAATTGTCCCTAGGTGTGGGTGTGTGTGCATGTTTGTCCTGTCTATCTCTGTGTTGCCCTGCGACAGACTGGCGACCTGGACCTGGACCTGGAGAGGTCACCCGAAACGATAGCTGGAGATAGGCACCAGCAACTCCTGAGCCCACTAAGGGACAAGGGTGTAGGAAAATGGATGGATGGATGGAAAGCCCTCACAGGTCGCTGCTTTGTCAGAGAGTGTTAGCAAAGATCAGGCAACACACCAGACAGGTCAGGGATAAGGTATGAGGAGAAGTTCAAAGCAGGGCAAAGTGTTTTACACAACTGTAAGCCTTCCAAGACACATTCTCCACCTGATCTGACAGGCAGGTAGAAAATGAACCATAGAAACTGGAGGATCTGGAATTTGATGACAGGATAATCACATGTAAATCGCCCCAAACTCACTACGTCCTCCACAAAACATTGTGGCAGCATCAGGATCTGGGTTTGGTGACTCCTGAAGTGGTGTTAAATTTTGACACCATATTATGGAGACATTTCTGCTGGTTCTGTTAGTTTCGGTTCTGAATGCATCGTTTCTAAAAACATCGGCTGCAAACGTCACCAACTCTTAAACGATTGCAAGGTTATAAAATGATGCTTAAAATTTCCTGTGGCGTAAGAAGTAGTAGCATGAAAACAGTTGCACCCTTGTGCAAATCTACAGTTGCAATCGTCTGTTGCAACAGCAAGACTGCTTGCACCATTGAATGACAAAGAACAGCTGAATGCATTTAAATCGGCAGGGAAAAAAAACGTGCACAAACATGATGAAGTCTTTTCCTTGGCAGTAAACTGGGATAGAAACAAGCTGTCTGCCTTCTGACCAAGGTGGCTGTAAAATGCGAGCAGAAGATGAGCACAAAACCCACAAACACTACTTTTTTTATTTCGGTGGCTTTGGCTCTGCTTTCCTCAAACTGAATTGTAACGATGACTCATCATGTGTCTGTAAATAGCTGCTTAATTCTGGGGGCTTGAAGGCTGTTTACATTATTAAGCGCTGAGGCACATGTACTGTGTGCATGGGAAGTAAAGTGTGAGTTTCGGGTAAAAAAAAAAGCTTGATTATTCATACTTTGTCTGGAAACAGTCGCCACTTAGCTGCATCACAGTTAGTAATCCAAGACATTTTTAGGATATTTGGGAGCTAAGCAACATGACGTGGTCTAACACCACCAAGAGGAGTTAATATATGAGCTACACATGTATTGGGATGTAGTAAAGGGAGTGCATTTGAGTCATAAAAGGATAGCAATGACCATTACATAAAATGCATCACAATCTGTTTTTAGCTCACCAGGAGATGGAGGATGTTTCTGTTGGTTTCTCAAACAACATGAAGGCCTTCCTTCAAAACAAAACTCAAATAGATTAACTTTTTTCCTGATGTTTGCTAATAAGTTTTTGATAATGAGATTCTTCATTCTTCTTGGTTCTGCAGCTGCTGGAGCTGTTTGACAGCGAGGACCCGAGGGAGCGGGACTTCCTGAAGACTATTCTCCATCGGATTTACGGAAAATTCCTGGGCTTGAGAGCCTTCATCAGGAAGCAGATCAACAACATCTTCTTGAAGTGAGTTAAAAGTTAACAGCGAAGCTTTTATCTTTCACTGATAAAAGCTGCACAGAAATATGGACAGGTTCACTTTTATAACAGAGAATAGAAGTTTTATTCATTCAAGATAAATGCAAAAGGGAAAAGTTGATTAAAAATGTCTGCTAAATTGGTGACTTTACCCAGAAAGCCTTTGGTTTTTTTCTAATCCAGGTATAGTTTGCAGCAATGAGCATAACTCATACATTTTCATCTAACAGCTCAGATTCCCTCCTGATTACTAAGGAGACTCGAAGCTGTGAGTGAGAAGCATCACTTAATTCTTGCCAGCAGTTCTCTGCAGCTTTATTGCTGCTGTTGCTGTGTGACAATGAGCTTCGGATGATTGAGGCAGGGAACGCTTGATGCCGTTTCCTACAGGCGAGGTGGCAAAATGGGTGGCCCCGACGTTGGCCGTCTGCCACGGAGGATAAAAATAGGGCCACAGTTGTCAGGCTCTGTACATAGCAGCATCGCACAGACAGATGGGAATGCTTTATCAAACAGGTGAAGGTGAATTATGTATAGCTTATTGATTATTTTAGTTTGTTTCTTTGTGTTGGTGACACCTGATTCGGATTTGCTTTTTCATATGGATGTTACTGTGCAAAAGTTTTGAGGTGGCCCTCGTTCGTTTCCTAACATTTCCCTTCCAAGAATACAGCTATTTCTCTAATCTTTTAAAGTGGGGTCAATAGTTTTCCACTCTATTTTTTTTTTTTACTACAGCTGCTATTTCAGTCATTTTCAATCCAATGTAAGAATCATTTCAAAATATTTGAACAAAAAAGGGATTTAAATTGGATCTTTATGCACAGTTTTTGTTGTTGGATCAGTAAATTACCAAAGATAACAGCTGTAGTCATAAAATTGCATTTTCTTTGGCAGCAATATGGTTCTTAACAGTTGTCCTACAGTAGGATGCATTTCTTATTTCCCTTTGAAATAAAAGCAGCTCAGTCTTATCTGTTAAAGATGTGACAGAGCGTCTGTGTTTGAGACTTTTAGAAATTATTTCATCTGTCAGTTTATTATTGTAGAGTAAGAGGGAAATGCTTCCACTGCAGTGTTTCCTCAGAAAATAAGTCAAAATGGAGGACAATAGAAGGGCCTTTGTTGAAGTTAGTCTTTTTTTCCCTCTACAGTTTTCTTGTTGCTGAACCTGTTCATGTGCAATTAAATCTATAAATTCTTTGTTTCTATTGTATTTTTTCCTCTTGGTTTTGTTTTTGGAGAGAAGTTTGGTTTCTTATGACTTAAACAAAGCCTCTTTTCTGCTGCCTTAAATCCTCAAATATTTGTAGTTTTTCTGAAGCATGCATTCATGTTTGTTTCATAAACTATGCATTTCTTTCAGAAAGCCTGGAGTTTATAAATTTTTCACTTATTTATTCTGTATGTTAGTCAGTTCAACAGTATATTTAAATTCACTCAGATTCAAGTAATCTGATTAATCTGCTCCAGCTTTAAAGTTTTATGTTTTAATAATGTTATATCTTCTTTGTTTGTTTTCAAGGTTCATTTATGAAACCGAACACTTTAATGGTGTGGCCGAACTGCTGGAGATCCTTGGAAGGTGAGGAAATATTAAAGTGAAGGGTTTTTGGGTTTTTCTTTGCCATAAATAAAACTGATTAGCCTGATTTAAAATGTCTCTGTGCATCACGGCACATTTGATTGTGTCCTGATCTGGTTTGTAGGTATGAGCAGAATGATATCAGTATTTCAGAGCATGCTGTTTAGAACACAGCCGTTCTGCTGATGGGATTTCTTTGTGTTTTCTGTAATCTAGCGAGGCGTGTTTTTTGTTTGCAGTATCATCAACGGTTTCGCGTTGCCTCTGAAAGCAGAGCACAAGCAGTTCCTGATGAAGGTGCTCATCCCTTTACACACAGCTAAAGGATTGTCCCTTTTCCATGCACAGGTAGAAAAAAATTCTGATCTCTGTACTACAGCGCCTTCTAGTGGCTTGAAAATAAAAATGCATGTTTATTTATTTATTTTTTCCTGTTTTTCTGTACTTCAGCTGGCTTACTGTGTGGTTCAGTTTCTGGAGAAAGATCCCACGCTTACCGAGCCGGTACTGTTTTTATCCTTCCTCCCACTCAAAGCTCACTGCACCAGATTAGTCTGCTGCAGCAAATTATTTTATAGTGGTTACTAGAAACCGCCCACATGAACGACCATAAAACTGAATATCTGGTGTCTCTACAGGTGATCCGCGGCCTGTTGAAGTTCTGGCCGAAAACCTGCAGCCAAAAAGAGGTATTCTTTGTCTCTCTGTGCAGTTTTCAGCTATCTCTGTCTGTTATGTTTTGCAGATTTTTTGTAATTATCACCTTCCCACTCAGGTGATGTTCCTGGGTGAAATAGAGGAGATCCTTGATGTCATCGAACCGACGCAGTTTAAAAAGATCCAAGAGCCATTATTCAAGCAGATTGCTAAATGTGTGTCCAACCCACATTTTCAGGTAAGCTCAAAATACACAGATAGAAGGAAGGATGTTTTTAAACCCTAAAAGGTTTTAGTTAACAGTAAAACATCATAACTACACAGAACAACTTTTACACAAACTTTTTATTAATATCGAGTTTACTGTTCATTTCTTTTATATCAACTTTTTTTTTGTCAGATGGGATTTAAGTTGCCAGCAATGCTTATTCAAAACATTTTCAGCCAATTCTTCTTCCCTCAGACTAATTTAGTGTTTATCACTAAGTTAACTGGAGAGAAGTAATTTTTTGCAGATTTGCATCGGTTTACCACAGTTCCTTTTTTCTGAATGCTTCAAATTTGATTTATTTCAGGTCTAAATAAGTGTGAACAAAAGTTTATTTCCAGACCTTTTAGACTTGAAACCTAAGATAATCATTTCTACATTAGTTTCTTCAGTCATTTTTGCAACACTGGTTAAGCCATAGACAGACATAGCCAGAAGTGAGAGAGAATTTGCTTAATAAATGTATTTTCTTTGTTTTAAAGATGCTGGTTTTTTGTAAATGGTATACTCCCAGAAACATTGAAGAAGAACAGGTGAACAGGTTTACCTGTAAGGATGGGCAGAAAAACAGAAACTTGTAATTACTGAGCAGAAAGTAGAGAAATTACCATCAGGTAAATGAGACCATAAATATTGGTGAGGAGTGTAGTAAAAGTTTATTGGCCCTATTAATCACTTCAAACTTCCAAAGCTGTGGCCAATAACTGGGTCACTGGAGAAGATGTGACAATTTTTGACCCTTTTTTTATTGTAGGCGCCATTATTACTAATTGTTATAAATAAAAGGTTTGTGGATTATTTTATTATTCACTATTTAACTTCTCAGAGATCCAATCTTTTATTGTTTGACCTTTACTGCCAAAAAAACTGGCTTTCGTCATTAGATGTTTCATTAGGTGTCAAATGTTGAGCGTAAAAAATGTTTCTGCTTTCTAATTAAACTCAGACCTTTAATAAAGAGGAGACTAATGGATTCAAAAGCTTTTTCTTTTAGCAGTTTTTAATGTCGTGAGCTTTGATTTGTTGATATTTTAAACTCATTTTAGATTAAAAAATATATAAATTTGACTGAAAGTACCAATAAGTAACAGGCATTGTGTTTATGCAGCATTTTCTTTCTTCCACCTTTGAAGCATCTTCATCTCTATCTTTACCTAAAGCAGCCTCTGTTTGACTTTCTTCATGGTAGCTTTGTTTTTTCTGAAGTTCCCTCTGTCCTGACAGGTAGCAGAGCGGGCGCTGTACTTCTGGAACAACGAGTACATTCTCAGCCTCATCGAGGAGAACATCGATAAGATCCTTCCCATCATGTTCAGCAGCTTGTACAAAATCTCTAAAGAGCACTGGAACCAGTATGTACTGTTGCTGTAGGAGGCGCAAAAATAATCTTAAGAAGGGCAGGGACTGATTAAATAAGTAGATTATGTAAATAAAAGAAAAGAAAAAGGAAATTTTTATTTAAACTTTTGAGTCTTGAATTTTGAGTAACCGTAAAAATGAGCTTTCATGCACATAAAGCTTGTGTGGTCTATTTTTAAATCAGTGTTTATATGCACACACTTAACGGAGACAGATGGTACCATCATGTTGGTCACAGATAATTTAGCACAAGTTTCTGTTTTCTTCATACACTTTCTGCCTTTCAGAAAAATAATAGAGGCATGTTTGAATGTGTATACATACATACACTTATGTACATCATGTCCTTAAGAAAATATTGGCTCTTCGGTCATTTGCTCTTGTGGTGTAATAATTCCAAGACTAAAAAAAATATTTTAAGATGCAATAATATCAGTTTTTTTTTCTTTTTTCATCATTCATGTTAACTAGATTAACCTAAAAGGGACTGGCTGAGTGAATATAGGCAGCAAAAGTCCAAAGAAAAACTTAAATACTTTAAAGGTTTATATAATAATACAATTAATTTTAAGAGCTAAATCCAATTTAAAAATTTGCATAATATGCAAGAAGATAAAAATTTGTACAATTTTAAAAAACCACCGGCATGTGATGTTTGCGAACCGTCTTCCTGAAGCTCTTGATTGTCTTTTCTGTTTCAGGACAATCGTGGCTTTGATCTACAACGTCCTGAAGACACTGATGGAGATGAACTGCCCTCTGTTTGACGAGCTGACGGCTTCCTATAAAGCACAGAAGCAGCGGTAAGTAGCATTAAATCTGCATTAACCCCTAATATCAAATATTAGTGACAGTTTCAGCAAAAAGCACACTTCTAATGGAAAACTCGAATTTAAGATTAATTTTAGTTTTTAAATTTACTTTCTTTAGAACTGGGGTGTGCAAACATTTTGACACGTGGGCCAAATTCGCCAGCTCATTTTTAAAGACTAAAATCACCCAAAAAATGTTTACCTACTCAACAATAAGGCTGTAGCAATGTTCTAATCTCACAGTACTGTCCTCACAAAACGCTATATATCATGATATTCAGCAAACGATACAATTTGATACATTTTTGAGATTTTCTGAACAATTTTAGAAAGACTTTTAGGTTATTTTGTGATATTGGTGACTTTTTGTAACTGTTCCATAGATTTAGATTGAATTAATTGAACTGACTGTGTAATACCGGTGAAATAACTGTTGGTTTTGTTATACATTTGCTTTGTTTAAATGTTAATTGTCTGGCTTTGTGTATTTGGTTATCCAGAAAAGGACTTTTTTTTTTACTTATTCACTTATATTAGATAATGCAACTTATCTATTTTGTTTCATTGCTTACTTAATTATAACTGGTTGCTTCATTGCATGTCATTTTTAATGTACCCAATATATCGACAAATATTGTAGCTGTCAGCTGGCCTTGCTGAAAGTGAGGAGTGGGAAAATAACTTACTATATTTATTCCAGACAAAAGATGCGGTTAACGATTAGCTGGTAGGACGTCCAAACTTTTTCCTGTTAGAATTCTTGTTTTTAATAGTTTGTGCAAAGATTACAAGCTTAATTAAATAAATGAATTTCAGAGGTAAATTATAAAAAGAAAAAATAGGCATTAATATTTCAGCATTTTGTATCGAGTTGGTTGTGTGAATATACATCTTTTTGTTTTTCCAGAGAGATGTTGAAGGAGCAGGAACGGGACGAGCTGTGGAAGAAGCTGGAGGAGCTGCAGGTCAGCCGCAACTCCGAGGTCCAGAACAACAGCCACGGGTCACCTGCAGCCCTTAACAACAGTAACAACAACAACAACAATGAACCCCAGGAGAGCAGCGGCGATGTTGAATCCACTCCTGTCATCATGGAAGACCTCCATCAAGACGCTACCGACGTAGCCTGCGAGAGCGTCTCACGTGCCAAATGACAGCGGATGGCGGCTTTTTATTCTGAAACGCTTCAACTTTCAGGACCATTGGCGGAAGATTAACAAGGATGTAACACAAATTACACCTCAGCAGTATAATAAATCTTAGTTCTACAAAGAACACCAGCAGTTCTTTGTACATATAAATATATATATTTCCTCTTGAGACTTTTTTTTGGATGTTACAGTGTGGCTGCCGTACAATGTTTATATGTCTGATCAGAGCTGTATCCTTCCACGTCTAGTTTCCTAACCGGTAATGTTTTTTTTTTTTTCTCGTGCTTATGGGAAGGAGAGGAAATGATGACTTGAATTTACCGTTTCCAACCATGCTGCACTTAGAAGAAAACAAGCCGAACAGCTATTTAAAGATGTCTATTTTTAATGTGCTTTTCCTCGTCGCTGACCACACCTGTAGGTGCAAACCTGAAACGAGAAGGGAACTCGAATGCTGGGAGCATTTTTCTTTGTTCTTCGCACATGGGACCAGACAAGGATAAATAGACACCCGTATATATATTTATACAGAGACCTGTTTATATGCAAAAGAAATTTTTAAAAATTGTTGGAGATGAAGAATCATGGCCATAAATGATTTATGATAAACAGATATAATTCCTGAAATCACTCTGCTTTAGATGACAAATTTAAAAGTGATTAATGCTTAAGGTAAATGTAATATTTTTTTAGCCTATTTTTGTGGTTGCAGGTGTTGGTAAATACTTTTTCATCTGGGTGAAAACATGAAGCTAATACGTTTGTCACTGTTTATTAAAGGAGTCACACTAAAGTATTGAGAAAAGGGCTTTCAATATTAAAAAAAATGTTTTTTTTGATTTAACGGAGTAGTTCAACATTTCAACTTTGCGTCTGTAAATGATGGCTCTGTCCTGAGAATAAAAAATCTACCAAATTAAACTTAACAAGCACACTAATTAACGCCCACATGCTTTATTGAGAAAATGCATTACAAGAAAGTTAAAAGTATTAACACAACAGACAGCAAATATTTACCACAATAACAAATTGTTCCTTTAAAACCGTTAACTGAAAAAGACCAAAAAAAAAAAAAAAAGCCTGAGCATTGATGAAGATGAATATTTTTGGGTCATCCAGGAATTGGATGCATAATAAGCTTCTGTGTATTTTTGGAGTGTATTTATTGAGTTTGGAGGCTACTTACAGGGACATGCCACTCGGCTTCGACGTTGCTCTGCTTGAGCAACAGTTAAAATCGTCTCGGCTCCTTCCTGGTGCTAAGCTAGACTTTGTGTGACTCCGTCTTACCAAGAAAATTGCACCAGAAAACCCCCGAAAGCTGAGAAATCCAGACCATCAGTGACTTTTCGCCTGACACGTCTGATCTTGGGAGCTCAAACATGATGTGAAAAGCGCGACCCCTGACCTCTTCGGTTTATAGGAAAGACTTCTGAGAGCCAGCGCTGAATGGTTGCCCCTCTGAACCTGATGTCTGCTCTTGTTTCTGCTCTGTTCAGCTCATCTGTCAAGTCTTCTCTGATGCCTTTCTGTCAGTACAGCATTCCAGCCTCTGTGAACTTTAAAACAGGGAAACCTGTTTTGTAATCACAGATACTGTTTAGGTTTCACCATCAAATAAAGTCTACTTTATCTTTCTATCCAAAGCGTAACGGTTTCTTTTTTTCTCGGTGAAACATTGCAGTTTTCTGTAAAGATCAGCAGGGGGTGCAAGGTCTCTACTTATTTTAAATAATGCCTTGGAAAAAGGATTCACACTCAAGCTTTCCTGCTTTGTCATGTGATAATCACAAGTTTTAAAGAGATTCTGCAAGAATAAGTATGAATTTGTACTTATCAAAACTGACATGGAAAACTACATTCCAAGGACATTTGCTTCTCATTAAAGCTATAAGTTCACCTAGAATGTGTCCTTGGTTGGTTTGCAATTCTGTCACACTTCAGATTGAACAGAGCTGTGTGAGATGCGTAAGATTTATCACCTAACTTTGCTTTCAACCTCTTAACTTATTCCAACACTCATCTGTCATTGTTCTTGGCCTTGATGCTTTCTTCTCTAATGTCCTCTAAAAAATGTCAAATAAATTCTACTGTATTCACGTTTTTGGTTGTAATGTGACAAAAAGAAGTTTAAATAAGGATTTTTTTAAGCTATTTTACCAGCAGGCATTCTTCCTTTGTCTTTCTTGTACTTTTCTGCCTTGCTTTCATAATTCTTGTGACTCTTCATTTGTACTTTTTCGTCATTTTTTTTAAGCACAAACAACAGCATGCTGTCGTAGTCTGGCACAAAGGCCTAAGAATGAGGAAAAAGCAGGTGACGTCTTCATAAAACATAAAGAACTGTTAATAAAGACCACTTTAAAAGAAAGTTCTGGACATTTAAGGCATTTATAATGTGTGGTTTTACAGATTTATACCTTAAATCTTACTGGTTTGAAGTTTTTGTGTTTGGCACCTCCAAACTACTTTCCAAACGTCTAAGCGCAATCATTTCTAGGAGTCAAAATGAGGCTTTGAAACCTAAAAGCATGTCATGCCAAGCATGGTGGAGGTAGCATCATGCTGTGGGTCTGTTTTTAATGCAGTGGCATTGTTGCATCCCAAAGTGTGGTTGTAATCAAGAATGAGGAGGTCAAAACTGAAATATTCAGTTTTTTCTTAAATTATGACTGCACTGTTGAAACTTTGACACAGTTCTTTATCCCAAAAGGAAAATGATCTAAAACTCACTTCTGTGAATTTGTCTTTATGGTTCTGTCTTTTCCCAAGAGGTAATGTGTTTTAGCTTCGCAAATTGTAATTTCATTTATTGCATTAAACTTAAACTGGGTATATGAAAACATTTTAAAAGATTTAGTCCCAAACCAAAGAGCTGAAGCAGTTTGCTGTTCAGGCAACTATAAATCATCCCATCTTCTTGTTGCTAAAGATAAAAGATTTAAATAGTCATGCCAAGTTTATCACATGAATATAAGGAGTCATTCTGAGTTACACAGGTTTTCTAAATATAGATGTTTCAACTGCACACTGAGATGATTGAGTTGTTTCCTAGCAACACTCCAGTAAGACTCATAAGTGATGATTCAGTTGTTTTTGTCAAATTTTCCTCTCTAATCTGTCACTTCCTCTTCCAGCTGTTCTGCACCAGTCTGGGCTCTTTAAGCTCTTTTTTTTCTTTAACCTTGAAAGTTTTGTTCTTCAGCAGCAGTCACTGTACTGATGCCAAGTGACTGGACCCAATATAACTGAAAGCTGAAACTAAAAGTATAATTTTAAGGATGGGAAAACTTTTGCAGCTGCATTTTGGCAGATTTTGGATTGTTTTTACATTTTCACCTCTTTTTTTAAATTTTATGTTGACTTGTTCTTGGTATTTGTCGAACAGAAAAAGTTCAGCCATTATTAATCTTGGTCTCTCATTTGACCTGAAAACCAGAAATTTGTACTTCACTATTTAAACTTTAACAGCATGTATTTTCTTCATAAAAACTCAAATCAAAGAATAGATTCTTAAAAATGTTCTAATATAACAAAAGATCCTATAGAGGTTTTCACATCTTAACCATGGGTGTGAATGAATATATATATATAATATATAGTTCTGTGAAATAACACAAGTGCTGTGCAGATTATTCACCTTGTGAAGTGGCTTCATTTGACCTCAAGACTCTTTCCCAGAACTAACACCTCCAACACTCCCACGAGCGAGGAAGTCACATGCAAACTCGCCGATAATAAACACTGAGGCAAAACAATGCAATTGAGTCGAGAAGCTGAACGTGGCTGAAAGAGACAACAAAATCCCAGTTTCATTGGACCAAAGCTTCCCTTTCTAGATTCCTGTTTGAACAGCGCAGGCTGTGTTTGAATGTTTCCGTCGGAAGATGAGCACCGAGAGCTTTAATCGGGTTTTGAAAAATGAGTTGCCGGTGATATAACCATGGGACAATGGGCTGCATTGATGGGAGACGGCAACAAAGCATGGCAATGTTTTCCACACTGAATTCAGCGTAAACCTAATTGAATTTCACAATGCTTTGTTAGGAATTTCAGCTGCAGTAACTTAAAAAAATAATAGTGAAGCTTAAAGCTCAACACTGTCAGTGTGACAGAGAATGACTTTTCAGTAAAAATCTGTATTTTATCACAATTTATTGTCTTTTTATTCACTCTTTTGCTGTTTTGTATTGTTTCTGTGTTACCGTAGATATGGATTATTACTGTGAAATGTTGCCTTGCAGAGTTGGGTGAGACAGGTTACATTTAGTAACTTTACTTGAGTAAATCTTTGGAAAAAGTGTTTTTAGGAGTACCTTTACTATACTGTTCATTTTACATTCATGTGAGTAATTTTTTAAAGAAGTATCGTTACTCTTACTTACTTAAAATTTCTGGATCCTCTGCAGTGAGTAACTTCACTGAATGAAAATTGAGCTTGTTTTGACCCAAAAGTCACCCAAAAAAACAACACAGTTTTTAATATTGCAGTTTTTAATATTAATTTGGACATTTTTTTGTTAAATATTGTAATTCTTACTTGTATGAATTATTTTCATTTTGGACTTTACCAAAATTTCCACATAGCTTTATATTTTGGTCCATCTGACATTGTAATTTTTAAACATTAAATGACCTCTGTTTTGATCAGTTACTCTTTACTTGAGCGACCTTTTTACCTTTACTTGAGTAATTTCCTTTAAAGCTACTTTTTTACTTTTACTTCAGTCAAATATGTTGAGGTCGTGCTACTTTAGCATACTTTTGGGGCAGTCTACCAACCTCTGCCTGCTCTTGTTCATTAGTGTCTACATTGAAATGTGCAGGTGTTTTTGTTCAGGCATTTGGAAAAATGTGTTGCTGTTGCTTTGCAAATATGCAATGTAAAAGAAAATCTTTGATAAGTAAATGAGAGCGCAAATCTTTTGGTTAGTTCTTCCCAAGATATTAAAAGTCACCAGTTAGGTTGAACTGTGCAGGGTGGAAGTTTTGGTAATTTATTAGCGGTAACTGCTGCAATCAAGCCAGTGACAACAGAGGCCTCATCTGAATTGGCTTCGTGCTGAGGTTTTCATGAGCACTTAGAAACCATTAACTCCTCCAAATAAGAAGAAAACGAATCCTGCAGGAGCAGAGCCAGCTCATAATGACAACAAAAGGCCAAAGGCTGTGTTTGTTTGTTTGAAGGCCTCCTAGCCAGAGTTTACAATAAAACTTGGTTTTATTATTCAAATAATTAGTAAATTTTTGAATGTTTTAAGCACACATTTAAGTTTAAAATTATTATAACTCAAGAAAAATATTTCTTGAGTTATATATATATATACCGTGTATATATATAAAAATATTTCCTCAGGTCTTGGCTCTGTCCTTCGCTCATTTGGACGGCTCGTCCGACTCGGCTTAAACAGCTTCTCTATCTCGTTGGTGGGGTTATTTTAGGGTTAGTAGGCTGGTTTTCTGTGGTGCAGTCTGGATATCTTTGTGACTGTGATCTTTAGAATAAAGAACTAAATTGCAAACAATACCAGTGAGTAAGCTTGCTGCATAAACAAGGTTCTGGTTTCAAGTAACTCATAAAAGCAGAAACAGAAACAAAGGTAGATTGTACTTGAAACATTAGAGTGGATCAAAACAACAAAACGGAGAATTAGATTCGTTACACACGAGGACAAACTTGTTGGTAACCCTGTGTTAATAACCAAAAAGCCTTGAAAATGACATTTACTACTAAAAATCATACATTGATTTTTAAATGTGGTTCAACGAAACATTTTAAAACTAAATGAAACAGGCTTGTTTGTTTACGCATCAGAGATTGACAGATTTCCGTAACAAAAGAATCACAGGAGGTCTCACAACAGAGGTGTCTAAAGTACTCACATTCTCTCCTTAAGTAGATGTATTTGCATGAAAAAAAATATTCTAGTAAAAATAAAAGTACAGGTTGAACTTTTACTAAAGTAAAAGTTTTGAAATAAAGACTGCATTCCACCACCTCAAGACAACAGTTTGTGGAATAAAATATTTCATCCAATGAAGATTGGGCTAAAGGAGTAAAGCATCAATAATCAATTAAGGTGCATTCTTGTCCCAGTCAACCCTGACTTTTAAAAGAGATTTTCCTTTCTTCTGTAGAGAATTTTAGGGAGTCAAAAATCCTTCATTGAGGTTAAGTTTGTAGATTTTTTTTTTTTTTTTTTATCACAGCTCTTGGTCAAAGATGCATAAATGTTTTACGCAGCTCTATGTTTTGTTGCCAACATGGTTTTCTGGCCGCAGATAATCAGCTTCAAATCTAACATTTAGCATTGTTAGTTGAATGGATCATATTGAGGACGGCAGCTTGGAGTTGTTTCAAACATATATACTTTTCCCGATGGTTTTCTCCAGATAACGAGTTAATTTCCCAGTGGTTGTGGGAATGGATGACTGTGGCATACATTTGAACACACCAGTCATCTGCCACTAAGTAAAAGAGGAACCATTTAAATATTAAAACGCTCAGCTCCTACAGACCACAGTTCTGCAAGCACTTATTTCACATGTTTTGAACCAATCTATGTGACCCTGATTCTTCAAACATGTCACCCTCATTAGCCTGGAAATGGGGACAAGTGGGAAGCCCCTAATGGGATGCATGACGATCTCATTATGGGATGAAGCTGCCTCACTGGAGCGTAACATCCCAGGCTGGGATGGTGGGTGTTGGTGCAGGAGGGGAGATGTTGGAGAATTGAGACTGGGACTGCAGCACCATGAGGTCCGCCAAAGAAAGCCCCCCTCTCCTGTTTTTGTTTGCTAGGGAAGCCTCCTTTGTTTAAACCCTCATTAGCAGCACTCAACAGAGAAAGTTTTGCAGAATTGGAGGCGTTGGTTTGCAGCAGCTCTCCTGGCTTCTTGCAGAGCTGATCCTCCATTACTTTGCAAAGTGACAACGGACTTCAAGCAGCTCAGGACAGCATGGACCTTACAGATTTTGGAGCTGCAGCCATGAGGAGGGGGAGTTATGATGATGCAGCTGCTTCAATGCACCCTGTGAGTATTGATCCAAAATCTGGAGACAATTTCTGCTTGTTCTGAAATCAGAAACAATGGTCTGTACTGGTGGTTTCTGTTGTTGTACAGCCAGAACTATTTCAATGTTTCCCTTTTAACATTAACAGACAGTAAGCATTAATTTAATCAATTAAATTTATTGGCGTCCCTTATGATTCCTGGAAAATTAATGTAACCTAAGTAGTTTTTCAATTCATACTTTACACTTTTTCATTAATAGTTTGTCAATTCCCATGAGATTTATAAACATGATGTGGAGCACCCTTCAAACAGGATATTCAAGTGAGACAAATGATTTTCACTCTTCATTAGTCATTAAAACTTGGTTAAATCTGCAGGAATTATTTTTTTTTTTATTTTTACTATTGCACATTTAAACAACTCAAATGGGTTTTTTCTGGACCTGTGTGCTTTGCTTTGCAAATACTCCTGCCGTCAGGTCTGATGGAAAATATTACGTGGAAAATCACTTCATGCTCACTATGGTGGAGGACGTGTGGTGCTGTGGGCTTTGTCTTCCAAAGTTCATGGGAGCCTCGTTCAACATAGCATAGCAACCTCTTAAATATTGAAATGTTGACAATAAAAGTTATTAGGTCCTTCAGCAGTTTTACCCAAAATATAACAAAAATAGTTCAGCAGATATAAAACAAATCTTCTTGCTGTACAGCAGTAAAAAAGATGTGCTAATTGTGATTAGTAGATTACTAATTAATTTGTTAAAAACTTCACCAAAATACTCATAAATGTTATACTGAAATAAAATGTACAGTTTGAGTTTATGCATATATCTGCTTTCCTTTGGAAGCCATATCAAGCATTATGTTTTATCTACCTGCTGTTTAGGTGGCCTTCATACAGACTCCCTATTTTTGAAAGATTGCTATTAAATATATGCATGTTAACAATATTTAGATGAAGTGTGGGAAAGCCACATTAAAAGATGTTATTACTATTAAAAGATTGAGCCAGATAAAAAATGATCAGAGCAGTAAAAGGACTTTAAACTTTTAATTTTTAATTTTTAAATAACTAACAGAATGAATAAGACATTTTTTTACTTGGCTTTCAGTGGGAAAAACAACTATTTCATCATTTTTGTTTTATTTGTTAAAAATTATGTAATTTTTCCTGTAAACTAAAATAAAACTACAGTTTGCACCTCATTCTGCCTTTAGGGGGCGTAGTGAGACACTTGACTGCCTTTTCCCCTGTTTTCCTTGGGGGAGGTAATTCTTGAAGATGAATGATAAATATTTGTACTATTAACAATACAAAAAGTATTTTTAATTAAAACTATTATATTATTATGTATTAGTAAAGAAAAAAAGGGGAAGTTTAATTTCTCCCTTTAGTTTTACACCAGAACGCTGAAAGCCTCAAAGCTCACAGAGGTTCATTCATAGCCAGAGACGGTGTGGCAGGTGTGGCCCCGGTCACCTCAGCCCCTTCATGTCCTTCACGGAGACCCTTTTATTTAGAATTCCACTTCCTGTTTGTTTGTGTTTTGCTGTGTTTTCCTTCAGCGTCCATTATGCTTCACCTAATTACTCAGTCCAGCAATTAGAGCACAAAAGCAGCCAGGATGAAAACGCTTCTTGTTTTGTAGTAAACACACACAAACAAAAGCTCAAACTTGTGTTTGAGTCTGTTAGGAAAAACTAAAGCTGACTGTATCATTACTCTTAATTTAAACCTGGCTAACATAAAGGTGGACATTTTTCAAGTGGCAACAGTTAAAATATTTACTGTTTTAAGATTGGTGACGCTTATCCTAAACATCCGTCCATTTTCTATACTCCCTTGTCCCTTACTGGGGTCGGGAGGGTTGCTGGTGCCGATCTCCAGCTAACGTTCCGGGCGAAAGGCGGGGTCACCATGGACAGGTAGCCAGTCTGTCGCAGGGCAACACAGAGACAGACAACCATGCACACACACACTCACACCTAGGGACAATTTAGAGAGACCAATTAACCTGACAGTCATGTTTCTGGACTGTGGGAGGAAGCCGGAGTACCCGGAGAGAACCCACGCATGCACAGGGAGAACATGCAAACTCCATGCATAAAGACCCCGGGCCGGGAATCGAACCCAGAACCTTCTTGCTGCAAGGCAACAGCTCTACCAACTGCGCCACTGTACAGCCTCCTGTAAACATGATTTGGGAAAAAAAAACAAAAAACTATAAGAGTTTTGTTGTCATTTTAAAAATCACAGTTTCTATTTTTAGGTATTGAAACAAAGAAAAACCTGAAAGTTATTAAAAATACCATCGATGTATTTTCTTCTAAAGAACCATTTGTGACTCTGGAGTCTCAGCTTGCAGATTCCAACTATAGTTAGATTTGTTTTAGCTCATATTAAAAGAGAGAAAACACCTTATTTTATTTATTTAGTTTTATTTCATTTAGAATATTTTCATGTATTTTTTCATTTCATAATCAAATCATGTTTAATTTAATTTAATCCCTCTCTAGTCTTAGTCAGAGAAACATTTTCATCCAGAATCTTTCTTAGGAAGTCACCAACGTCTTTTCCTGCCGTAATGCCTAAATTAACCTTTAACCTCTGTTTCTTCTTCAGCACTTCAGACTTTTGGCTCAGAGGCGGCGCTCTGCTCCGTCCCTGGTCTTTGGGAAAGCCCTCGGGATGCCTTGGTCTCCTATCAGGTGCGAATCATTAATCTGAAGCCATTGCTACACGTAAATATGTGAAGGTGCATTCACACACATGAACTAAGCTTCTAAACTTAAGATAACGATAGTCTCCCTCAATTTGTGCTGCTGTTGGTTCTCACAGGTATCTTACTTGTGGAAGCGTTGAATTGAAAGCTGATCTACAGTTGATAGTAAAGATAAAGATATTCAGAAACCAAGTTTCTTTTTTTAGAAACTAGGTTTCTAAAAAAAACTCAATATATTCAAAAGTTAAACTAAAGGTTAAACCACCTGCTATTCTTACTAATTCTATTATTAGGAAAGTTTCAAATGCCAACGTATGTGACCACATTTGCTTTGTCTGCAGATGTTTTTACCAACGAACCTTAATCTTCCAGCTAATACTGATTCATACAATGAAACTGGTCAAAACAGCTTGAACTTAATGGAGCAGTTGATGAAAGGCATTTATTTCCCATGCATTTACTAAATCAGATTTTCTGTAGTTTCCTTCTGAAGTTCTCACGCATGTCAAAATCACAAAACAGCTTCAATTATTGGCACAAACTAATACTTTAAAAAATCAGATATAAATGGTGGGGAAAGTCAGTCAAATTATATATTAAACAAATAATATTTTCTCAAACTGCTATTTGTTTTGTGAAAAGTATTAGTCATAATTTCCTAACACAACCCCAGGGAATGATGCTGCCACCCCTGTACTTGGTTTCTATTTTCCTGTTTTCCTCCAAATGCTACAACAGTTTTTATGGCCAAGCACTTAAATTTTGGTTTTAGACAATAAGTCATGTCTGTAGAAGTTAATATTTGCAAACCTTAAGCTGCCTTTCTTTTTTTCCTGTGGAGTGATGGCTTCTTTCTCTCTGAGTGGCCTTTCAGTCCATGAAGATACAGCACAAGGAGAAAGGATTCTAAAAATGTTTTTGTTAATATCTCTCCAAAATAAATTGGGCATTGGTCCAAAATATTAACACTGACACAAGAACAACACAAAACACTACACAATAATCCTTTAATTTGCATGTTTGAAGAGCTTATTGTGATCCTTTAGCCCCGTACTAAGAACCGTTCTTTAGTTTAAGTGTCAGACTTGAGAAAGCAGAACTGGCTTAAAACTTTGAGACCAACGAGATCAGAATCAGAGATGATTAACAGTTTTTTTTTCTTATTAATCTAAATGATTCATTCTGTGCTGATGATATACAGAATTATTTCTGAAGTGTGGTGAAATTAAAATGTAATTACTAATGCTTCGAAGAGATTAGTCATTGAATATGTTTTAGTTATTTATTTTTTCGTAACTGAAAGAAGCAAAAACCATGCATCAGTTTCCATCCATATCACTATTGCATTCTTTTCTTGGTTTATCGTGTTAAAACAAATTTAATAAAAGTTCCTGGTTGTAATCTAAAAAAAATGTGAGAAGGTTTAAAGGTTATGAGTACTTTTTGAAGGTACTCTACTTCTTCGTAAGCAGGTTTTTGTTTGACTCATCTGTTTGCTTCCTGTTTGCATTTGTTTATTATCTCTGTTTTTTTTTGTTGCTTCATGGTTTGTTTTGCACTTAATTACATTATTAGTGTCCCAGAAGTAAGCATTTGCTTACATTATATGAAACTGGACTCAGAGTGATTTCATACAATGCAGTATTACATAATGTAGGATTTATTAGTCACTACTAAACAAAATGAGTGACTATTTGCATGTTTCTCAATATCAAACACACATTAATTTCAAAGCCCAATTTGTACATTCAGTAAGACACATTTTACTTGTAATAGTGTTAGAATACTACAAAAACAAAAATGTTAGACGCTAGATCCCCACACAAACAGGTGGCAGCACTCAGTCTGAAAGTCACACCTCACGCAGAGCAAACAGAGAAAGAAGCACACTTCCTGTCCCCCTGAACCCACCATGTGTGACACCTGCGACTTGCCACCATGTTTACCACTCGGTACAGTCAGGTCAGCCTCAAACACAGATGTCCCCCGAGGGGTTTTACCCACAAACGCTTTGAAACAATACCCTTAAAATACTCTTAAACGTTCCTCTCCGCCATTTTTATGTGTCGACAGAATTTGAGTGATTTAACATCATTTGTTTGTTACTGTTTCAGTTCGCGCTTGGATTTCTTTGATTCAAGCCACTCTGTGGCAAACAAATACAGTAATTCTTAGAAAAAAACTGTGAATTATTATAATTTTTTTTTTCTACGTGAAAGTTTCCTGAAGATGTTTATGGTTTAGATGTCAAACTCATTTTCATTTTGGGCAACATAAAAATCACAAATTTCCTCAAAGGATCAGTTTTTTTGGTAGAAAATATTGATAAAACTACACATAAACAAACTTTTGGAATATTAATAAATAACTATCTGCATTTGAAGAGCTCCTCTTAAGGTTAAATCATATTTAAGATATTTTCACATATGTAAATAAAACTTCTTTGATTATTTAAGATACAAATGGTTCTAACTAAGTATTTAGCCTTTTCAAATCTAGATGGCTACAAAATTCCCCTTTACAGATCCCCTAAAATAAAATTAAAGCCTTAGTTTTATTTTTAGGAAATATGTTTAACTACTGTATCCTGTTTTGATGTTTTGATCGAACAGTAAAAGCCAAGAAAATCCACCATGACACCTTCTGCCTACTTTAAATCTTAAGTCACACGTGGGCTTCGTATCGACCCATCAAACGTTTAACCTTTCCAAGCCGTCATCATCGGGGCTGCGTGGAGACCCCCACAGTGGTGGGTGATTTCTCCAGAGCAAATGTCAGACAAACCCACCCTCACAAGTCCAGCCAGCCAGTCAGTGAGTGCTCAGACAGTCGACATCATGGAGGGGGGCGGGCTGTGGGTGTTAGTTTCACTCTGGTGGGTACGCCACTGACGTAAACATGCTGAGGTTAAACAAGGTTTTTATTCTTCCTTTATTTATTACTATACAATGTTACAAGTGAAAAACGCTGTTTTTAACAGAAAATGAAGCTGTAAATTACAATATTATATCCAAATAACAATTAAAAAACTTTATCCATAGGACTAAGAAGTGCAGTTGATGTCATGATGTGTTGGTTGTAGGTGGTGAGGTTGAAGCGGAGGACCTGGGTGGTTGAGCAGTGATGATTTATTGAAAAACACAAAAATCCATGCAGCACAGAAGCTGTGGCAAAAGCTCTAAATCTGGTAGCAACTGGTAACTCAAATCACAACTGAGGGCAGACATGAAACGACTAGACACTAAGACGGTACAGACAAGGACCTGACAGAAAACAAGAGACACAGGTGGGTATAAATACACAGGTGGTGATCAAGGGAACTAGACACAACTGAGATGAATCAAGGGTAGACAGAACAACATGGAAACACAGAAAAACTCAAATCCTTCCAGTTGAATTCTTGATTTTTCGGTGTGAAAAATTATGACCTCATTTTACTTTTTTTTTTCCAGTTCAACCTCAAAAAGCGAGCAAAGCCAGCATTGCATTGACAAAACCACAGATATTAGCTCAAGCTCAACATTCTCTTTGCTTTTCTTTTTTTATGTTGTTTATTTTAGAGTACCAAAAACTCTCACACGGTTTTATTTGTCTGTGTGTTATGAGTCATCGATTGTAGGCCACAGAGAAAGCTCAGGGAAACCACCTCCGGGGAAGCGATTTGAATTTCTGCTCCTAACCAAGAGGCGGTGGGATGAGCGAACGCCAAAGCTGGTTTCACACTCGCTCAACACAAACCAGTTTGATCTCAGCTTCAACTAGCTTAGACACAAACATCAACAAGAGTGACTTTCCTGGATTCGGTTAATCACTTAAGCCAACTTTTCCGTAATAAATATGATAAATTTGTTTATTGTATTTTACAATCTTATTCAGGACTCTGTACATATCAGGAAGCAACACACAAAGGTGCAGCTAAACTTCAAAGGGGTTCATTTTCCCTCAGTGTGGCAAAACTAAAAAACATTTTCCAATCAACACCATTAAAATGTTTATTTCAGTAACTCGAGTCAAAAAATTAACTCTGCACAGAGAGATTTCTTTCAAGTATTCCTGGTAATTTTGATGTTTATGAATTACAGCCAAGAATAAATACAAAGTTCAGTTTTGTGGAAAACTAGATTAGGCCATGAGACCAATAAAAAATTTTTTTATGTAAAAATGACAACCTACTGAAAAGTATGCACTTGCAATTTTTGGTCTGTGTTCCATTTCCACGAATTACTGTTTCGGCGCAGTGTGTCTTGTGTATATTTTCTGTGGGATTTAGGTCAGATGAGTCAGGAGGCTAACAAAGCATCGTGACACCATGGCCTTTAAAGCGAGTATTGTCGTTGTTATATGGGCAGATGCCAAGTCCTGCTGAAAAACTGCTGATTTTCAAAAATTACATCCAAAACTTACCTGAAAAGAGGACTTCGGATGACAGTGCAATTTCACTTTTTCTCCTCAGTTCATGTAAGTTGCTTCTGATGTTGTCTCTCGTTCAGTCTAGTTTGTATGAATCTCTCAGAAACTTTGAATCAACATTGCTACAGGACTTAAAGGATGCCGCTTTACGTGTTGATTTTTTTCTTCCACTCAACTTTCTGGACATATTTTTGAGTACACAGCAATAAGCACTTAAAGTCAACACACTGAATGTAACAGAAAGTCATCTTTTTAAGTTGAATTTCAATGGTAGAGTACATTATTGAGTTGAATTACTAAACTTTTTAACGATCTCCTAACGCATCAAGTGAGCTGACTTTTATCAGGATGTGTCTGTAACTCCCTACAACAAATTAAAGTTTGCCCTCATCTGTTTCTGCTCAGACAACTGGTTAGAGGAAGTTGAAATATTTTGAAGTGCCTTTGAAACATGAGCGCTGTATGTGTCTGGCACTATAAAAAGTTTAATATAAAAGCTTGTATATAAAGAACATAGCTGTATTAACAGCTTGTTTCACGCTTTTGCTTTAAAAGCCTGAGTTTCAAAGCAGCAACACTTTTTTTTAAACCTTATAACTTTATGTAAAGTTCAGCCACAAGAACATTTTTCAAAATTATAAAAATGAACAACTATCACACTCAACATTTTAGCGTGCATGGCTGAATAGCAACCTAAAATTAAGCTGCTGATTGTATCCTACAAGTCGCAACTATAATTGCTTCAGCATTTTGCGACCATATAAACTAAGTGAGCTGCTTATCTACAGTATTTAAAGACTCCGCTGGGGATTTGTACCACCTACAGACCTGTGAAAACTAGTGGACACCTTATAGCTTTATTGTGTGTTTGCTTTTTGGTTTCACTTACGTGTTTCAGATCATAAAATATATGATGATAAGCAGAGATAACCTGGATTGTGGCAAGTTAACTGGGTCCTGAAACAGCAAAGCTGCCCCAGAAGATCATAATGGCATTATAACAACTGTTGATATGACTTTTTTTTTCCAACTCCCAAATGCAAAGGGTGTTTAACAAAGACAAAGGTAATGTTCTGCCTTTGTATTTCCATTAAACAGAACAATTTCTCTGATGTTTGGAGCATCATCACAATATATTAGCCTTAATTAAAATGAGTTTGCTACAATACATAAAGTCTGACATCAAAGTAAAACAGAAGTAGACTGTACTTCTAATACTTTTTTCACAGAGGAGCTAGTTGGGTGCAGTGTCAGCAATATAGCAGCATTATAGTTAGCTACACTAACTGTTTTCACCTTTATTGGGACAAACAATTTGAAACTGTTGCAAATGTTACATAAAATACCAGTTTGTATTGTACAGAAAAACTACAATTCCAATTTGTGTGACCTTTTAAAATAAAATGTAAAGAATAAAGCCAAAAATTTTAGCATGTCTGCTTGTTAGCCTTTTAGCTAACAGTCACTTTTGTTATGATGTTTTGCTAAGAGAGCAATAAGCTTCTTCAAAGCATCAGTATAATAATTTACAGCAGCTATATGGCCTTTACTAGCCAATATGAATGACTTCACATAAATACAGAATAATTAAGTCAATTAAAATGTTAATTATATGTCATTAGTGTGAAAGTAGGTCGTTTTATCTTATTATAAGGTGCTGTTTTATAAAGGATTTTGATGTTCTGCTAGGCACTAGAAGTTCAGAGTTTTGTACAACCCTTCAAACCAAAAAGAACCATATAAGATTATCCTGTGATTGGATACAGGAAACATTTACAATTAAATTATGAAAAGTTTGAATGCTAATGATGTTCAATTCCGGTGTTGTTCTTCAAATTCTCTACAACCAGAACTATCTACTATTTGAGGTTTTTACTACTCCAGTTCAATGAGAACGAAACATCGATCAAAAACAAACCAACAATAATAAAATATAGAAAACAGGAAGTGTCCACAACTTGTCTGGATTTACCCTTTTTACGCTTGCTGTTTCAAACTGATACTAACTCAGACCATCTGCTTTGTTTTTCTAAGGATGACCTTTGCAAACATATTAATTTGAATATGGTGATTTCCCTGCAGCTTAAGGATTTGAACTTCTCTTTCCATTAAAGGCAGGATTTAGGAAACAGCCTTCATTCTTCTGGAGCCTGTTTGGCCTGGTGAGGCTGAGACTCACTCATGTTTTGGTGTGTGTCCTGTGGCTCAGGGAAGAGGCTCCCTGCTGGGTGTCTGTCGAACAGAGTCCGTTTGTCCTCGGTTTGACCAGCGAGAACGGAGGGCTGCTGTTGGACGAATGCGTCCAAGTCACTGAGGGGACGAAGACTAAGGAGCGACACCTCTTTCTTTTCACTGATGTCCTCATCTTTGCAAAACTAAAGTAAGTTTTCCCTACATTCCTACGAATATATTGTTTGGATTAATCTGGAACATCAAGTTAAGTGGAGTTGATTTATAGGCTTAGAGTTTTTTTTTTCTTCTTTTTGAAGGGCTTTCTGTTGAAAATGCCACGTGTTTGTTACAGAGTAAAATGGGGAAGTAGAAACAAACTGTGTATTTTTGAACTGCATGCTTGGAGTGTTGGGGAATCTCCCAGCAACGCAGCCCAGTCTGAGTTTACATTAACAGAAAAAGAAAGCAGGGTGCTTCCCTGTGAGAGAAGTTATTAGATGGGGAAATCAGAGGTATTCCCTTAAAAATTTGTTTTTCTCAGATACTTCTTTCAAACCATGAATAACTTTTATCTGCTTATAATTTAAGTCAAAGTGCCGATACAGACCCCACATGAATGAACTCTAGTAAAAAGTCTCATGTTTCTTTTCTAACCCACAGAACTACTTTAAAACAAATCCTAACAACTTTCACTGTGCTTTGTCTCACAGCTCAGCTCAGATCCAATCTGTTTGTAAAAGTCAGTGGAAGTTTTATAGCTTTTGAGTGGGAGGATTTTCACAGTCATCTCTGTACCACAACCTACCCACTGTTCCTGTAGGTATGCACAGCTGGGACAACAACACGCTACAGTAAAACTGTTCATGAGCACCAATTACTTCCACAGATGACTTTATGCATCATTACTCATTACTCATTTTTCATATTTCTTTTGGAGAGACTGCCAGTTGTTTGGTCCCGTGATGACAGTTGTTTACTGTGTCTGACACTTTACTTTCAAAATTTTCAATGTTTACTTTAGTTTGGGGATAAGATAGTTGGAAAACAGCTTTGGATCATTGACTGTTATAGTTGAAGATGGCAAAACCAATTGGAAAAATGTACAAAATCTTTACAAAATAGATTTTAATAGGCTTGGTCAGATTTTGTTTATATACCACTGAGAATTTCTACTTACACACACAATCACATACAGCTCTGGAAAAAATGAAGAGACCACTGCAGTGAACCTCATGGTTATTCTACCAAATATTGATGTCTGAACTCTTCCTGAGTTAAAACATTCACATTGTTTTTTCTAAATGAATATGAACTTGTTTTCTTTGCATTATTCGTGGTCTGAAAGAACTACATCTTTTCTGTTATTTTGAGAATTTCTCATTTTCTGCAAATAAATAAAAATTGTTTTGCTTGGAATTTCAGAAAAATATTGTCAGTAGTTCGTAGAATAAAAGGGCATTGTTAATTTTCCTCAAACATATACCTATAAAAAGCAAAATCAGAGAAACCGACAATATTAAGTGGTCTCTTAATTTTTCCAGAGCTGTATGTGTATAGAACATTTGGTTTCAAATGGGATTTTTAAAAAAGTTACAGAATTGTTAATTGCTTAAATAGGTGTTTCTGGTCAAGACAGAATTCAAAATGGCATCCATCTACATATGTGTCACCTAAGGGTGCATCATTCACACCAATCCTGTTTAGTTCGCTTTAATCAAACTCTGGTTCATTTGCCTAGAAAGTCCAGTTTGTTTGGGGAGGTGGAGGGCTGTGAATGTGTAATCGAACACTGATCTCTGGTCTGCCTACAGACCTAGGCCTCGGTTCGGTTGGTATGTGAATGCAAAGCGGACCCAAGACCGCTCCAAAAGCAGGAAGTGGACTATAGTGCAGGACATTCTAGTTAAATCGAACCAAAACAAATGTATGAGTCTAAAGCCAAAGGGAGAAATGGCTCTCGGTCTTATGGATGCTATTTTGTTGGGTGTTTCACTCACATAGCAGTCTTTTGGTTTTAGAGCACAGTAGTAACTGTAGTTATGGAGAAACTGAATATTAAGAACAAATGTAATCTAAACCATCACTTCTCTGTCTCAGTGATAAACAGTGAATGGTTTTGAAAGGAAAACACTTTAAATCACTCTTCAACAACAAAACTCTTCAAAACAAAACTACTTTCTGATCATTTCGTTTACAAAGTCTAAAAGAAAAATTAATAAACAAGATAGAAATTTATAGAACTGAGACTTGCACCACATGGACGCCAAACACAGGCATAAATAGAAATCAGAAAAATGACTGAGCTCTCCTATTGCTTCTCTTTTCGGTTCTGTTGAAACAGGTCAACAGCCAGCTATCGCCTAAAGCATAGAGTGAACCTGGAAGACATTTGGCTTTGTGACTTTGAGGAGGAAGAGGAAGAAGAGGAGGACGACAGTGGGACAGTGGGGGATGTGGATCCCAGGTTGACTCTTGTCCTGGCGTGGGCTCTCACTTTTTGTCTCGTATGTTTTCGGTGAGAGGTCAAACACACAGCATTTGACTCACACACAAACAGCTGCATGTAAGCTGGTTGATTCACAAGTGTCTCAAGCAGGATCATGCATTTGTGTAGCAATGAGTATTTCCATGTGATCATTACTTCATCCATGCAGTTTTTAATGAACCCTGGGTTATTCTTTCTTTTAAAGTGAAAGGATATTTAGTTTTTAAAACTTCCCTGAAAAGCGTGACGTGTTATGATGCGTTTTGTGCGTCAGGCATTTCTGCTTTACAATCAAAGGCTATTTGAAGGCACGTCAAAGGTGCATTGAGGGTACGTGAGACACATCAGATGCATCGAAATTGCTCTGGTTGTTGTTTTCCGTTGCCAGCCAATTTGTCAGGCTTCAAATTGCACCACACTAGATGTGCGAAACGCGCCGCAACGGGCCCTCGATGTGCCTCTACATAGACTTTGAATGTAGACCAGAGACGCCTGACGCGTGAAACGTGTTTGGTGTGAACGCACCATTAGGGTATGTGTATTCTACACCAGCTTTGAACATGTAGACTGACATTTTACCCATTAGTCTTAGCAGAATAACTCAAGTTTTGTCTAATTTTATGCTGTCGTTTGGGTCTCAACTGGTTCTAAAAACAGCCTAAGTGCTTAAGAAAATCACCGAGCTGTTTTTGGCAACAAAAAGTTTGTTTTTTTTGGTGTCTGGAAAATGACCCCTGTCTAAAACCTTCCTTATATAATTTCACCAACCCCACTGAATTCCAGACCGTCACCTAGCAACCAGGATGGAGCTCCTGCACATTTAGTTACATTTACCACTGTATGCACTGTACAATATCTGCTTTAAACAACAATTGTTTTGCTGTTGACTTACAAATCCAGAAACCACTTTGTATTTTCTTGTTGGTTGTGCAGCACTTTGTCACATGCAAGTGTGTATGTAACAGTTTTTTCCTCAGAAGGTCTTTATGCAAGTCATTAACCGCGAAAATGTGAACATATTCAGTAGTAGAATAGTCATATGATGTGTGGCCTTTTGGAAAATGAGGAAGCACCAAAAAGAAAGTTAGCCCTGGAGCATCACAAGACAAAAACTCTACAACAAAAATAGGAAGTTTGGACATCGCCGCAAAGCACGTCTCCGTGTGAGGGAATTAACTGCAGAGGCTGGCAAGAAATGCAGGCTTTTACTGTAAGGATGAAGTGCAGGAGAGACCTTACTCATCCTTCGTAGTGAAGACTTTGCGATTGGCTAAAAAGGAATGAAAGTGTATTTTTCCCAGCTGTGAATTTCTGATCACTAAAGCGGCACCTGATGACAAATTGCTCTTTTGTGGTGCTGAGTGACTCCCACGTTTCTCGCAAAGTCATCACAATCGAACACTGGGACTGTGTTTTTCACCCATTTTTGTATTCCAAGAAACTGATTAATACCCAAGTGGGTTTTGAGTTCCGTGTTTAAAGATGAGAAGCCTTCTCTTTTTGTCTGACTGGACTTGAGTTATGATTCACTGTGTGAAGGTTTCACATTCACTTCGAGTTGGAGCCTTAGATAAACAGCCTGTCGGCATTTTAACAGACAAACACGAGGGTGGCCGCCGATATATCTGATATTTCAATGCAGAAGCCTCACAGGTGAGCACGCGTATTTGGGCCGCCGTCCTGTTTCCACTGGTGGACACAAATCCACCGCAGCGCTGTGCGTCTATGAGGAAGTGGAAGGTGTCTGAATGGGGCATGCCGTGACGCTGCTTCCTCTCCCCATGACTGAGATACACTTTCCACCAGAGTTGTTAAAAGACACAGTGGGTGCGCGGCTCGTCTCATTCCTCCCACTGTCAGCAGAGAAGCGTGTTGGAGTCGCTCTGTGGATTTAGTAACTCGTACCATGCTGTTTTCTCGCCCACAGCTCGCCTGAGGTGAAAGAACGCTGGTCAGATACTCTTTACAGGTGAGGTCACTATTTAATCCTTTTGACCAACTTTACATAGTTTCTAATTACTGGTGCAGCTGCAAGTTAACATCAGGTGGACTGTTGAGTTGAAGCTACAAATTAATTTATCAAAGATCTGAATGAAGGTTTTGCTTATTATAAAGATAGAAACTCATAAGGATTCACTGTTTAAACTCCAACATCAAGCTTTAATTTTACATTTTAAAGAATATTTATATATAAAAATGAGTTTAGAGCAGATCTTGATGGAAACATGCAGCATTTTTTAATTATTTTAATATTTATCACCATTGCAGAAAAATTAAAGACGCAAAAACGAAGACTGGTTGTGGTTCTTCCTCACCCCCCGACGTCCTCATGAAGGTGTTGAGTGGCAGCATCGCTGTAAGTCTGCTCTGTCTGCCACGTTAAGCTGGAACTACACTGAACAAAGAGTCAAGATTACTGTTACACAATTACGCTTCTCATAACATCTTTCTTTTGGTTACAGACTAAAACTCTAACAGGAGGTGGCATGGAGCAAATAATCGTGCTTACAACCGAGGTAGGTCAAAAGATAAACTTATTCTGATTAAAAATGTGTTTTTTTGTGTGTAAATATATGTATGTATATTATGCAGGCATAGATATGTGCAGGATGTACAGTACAACTTGATATTGTTGCAAAAATCTGATAAGGAGATGGGAGGTGACTGCTTATGCCTCTGGTTACATAACGTTTGATCATTCATGTTGGACATGTTGCTAAGTGCTATGTGGTTTAAATTGAAAAAGAGACCCGTATTCTTCTGCTTTTGCTCTTCTTGCACCCTCATGTTCCTCTTCCATGTTCATCACCACATCTCTTTTCCTTTATTATGTTGCCAGGGCGATGCGAAGAGCTGCGCTTTGTCAAAGCAATTGAACAATCAAGAGGAGCGACTGACACAATCCTCTGGTGAGTTTGAACAACTTTTGCACACGTCTTCCTCTGTGTGTGTCTCTCTCTCGCGCGGTGACTATGGTGCAGGTTTTTGCCACCGTGCAGAGGGGGAGGGCCCATTAGGTTTGAAAAATTAACCGCAGTCGAAAAAAACGAACATTTGCCACCTGCTTAGGTTGAACAAGTGAACAAAACAAACTTTTGTTTGCACTGCGTTTGAGTCAGTCATGTGATGTGATACTAGATTATGCTAACAGTGCATTTGTGGTCTTCAGAAACCAAATGGAACCTGGTGAGGAACAGGATAAAGCTCAGGAGAAGTTCCAGCAAGACATGCCACGCAAATAAAGGCCCCAAGAATCAGCTGTTTGGGCAGCCACTTAGCAACATCTGCCCAGATGACGGCTTGCTTCCCAAACCCATCACAGTAAGTTTATTTTGAAATATTGCACCTAAAAGGAAAAACCAAAATCTTTCATTCCATGTTGTTGATCAGCAAATACCTACTTAGCTGCATGTTTATTCACTGCATCTTGCTCTCATCAGGACCTGCTGCTGCTGCTGAAGAAGAGGGGCCCGTCTGTGGAGGGAGTGTTTCGAAAGCCGTGCAACACCCGGCTCATGAAGGACCTCAGGGAGCAGCTGGATAACGGGACAGACGTGGACCTGGAGGGTCAGCATGTCCATCTGCTGGTCGGACTGCTCAAAGTGAGTAACAGAACACTCACTTTTAATTTAATCCTTAAGATTAAATCGCCTTTTTCACAACTAGAAATATCGTTGATTGCAAAAAACCCACATTGTTACAACAATTGACCACACCAACTGCTACCTCTTTTCCACCAACGCTGCCTTAAACACTAAAGAAATCATCTGTATTACAAAGGATCTTTTTATTATTATTCCTGCAGCTCATCCCTATTTATTTTATTTTTGCAGTGTTTCCTGAAGGAACTTCCCCACAGCCTGCTCAGGTCTGACCTTTACAACAGGTGGACAGCAGCTCTGGATCATGAAGACACCGAGCAGCGAACTCTGGAAATCAGAAAGTGAGTAAATCTCCACCCACTCCCAACTGGTTGGCCCAGAGACATTTTTATCACCTGCATCCTCTTTTCAATGGAAAATGTGGTATTTATATGTGGAACGACATCTTTTGGATTTTTTTTGTTTCGTTTTTTTATCAATGCTTATGCGGTTAACAGCAGACGAGGGATTTTCTGAGTGGAGGTTTTTTTGCAGAATATCCCCACTGTCCTCCATCTGTAGGCCGTAGAAAAGCCACTTCTTCTTTCGGAGTCTGATCAGTTTAAAAAAGGGAACAAACTCTGAGCAAGTTGAAGACCGCCAAACTTATCTCCTTCCTGTTCTTTTTGTCTTCCTTCATCCGTTGCCAGGGTACTCGATGATCTTCCGGGGCCCAACAAACTCCTCCTCCAGTATCTGGTCTGCCTCTTCCACTGCATCCTGGAGAGCTCGGACATCAACAAGATGGACGCCTCCAATCTGGCGGTGTGCATCGGCCCCACTCTGCTGCAGCTGGATGGCACGCCGCTGGACGGGCAGAGGGAAAAGATGCAGAAGGTAGAAACTCTTGAGATGAATGCGCTCTCTCACTTTTTCTGCTTTGAAGCTTTGTGGTTAGCTGTGCAGAAAACCTCACGAGTTTTCACAAGCCAGATCACACTTGCAGGGACTCTTACCTCTAGATTATGGTGTAGAAATGAAATTACGTTCTGTCTGGATTGTTTTACAGTGTTTTTATTTTTTTTTCTGCAGGCCACAGATCTAACTCAGTTCCTGATTGAGAACCGCATGATTCTTGGAGAAAATATTCCATGCTTGCTGGATACAGATGAAGGTAATTAAAGAGTAACTCATAATTAGAGTTTTGATATAATTAGAGCATAACCTTTGAAACGATTTTCTTTGGCAATTATTGTAAACATTTGGCAACAAAATATAAAACAATTGATGACTCAAAAAATTTTGAAGTCCTTTAGACTAAACCAACACACACACTGTATCTATTTATGTTAACTGTGTCTCTTTCCCACCATGTAGACTCCCTTTCCTCGGTCCACCATGACTCTGCCTACGACAGCACTGACCCGGATGGGGATGGAGAGGCGGGAGAAAAGAGAAGCTCCACAGATGGAGGCCGTGGCTCATCTTCTTCGTATTCATCCCTCAGTCCCAGCATAACCACCTCGTCCTGGCAGTGCGATGCCGCCTTCGACAATAAGGCTCCCTTCAACCGCCGCTGCTCCGAGCCCATCCTCCTCCTCCCGGAGAATCTGGAGAACCTGTGCAGCCACGCCAGGAGCCACGACGACTGCTCCATGCAGCGGGACGACTTCAATGGCCAGCCGCTGAAAAAGCAGATCTCAGACGACTCCTTCTTGCTGAAAAGCCGTGGTGGAGCCAGCTCGGTTTTGTCTTTCCCCAAGCTGAGCAGCAGCTCCAACATGGATCCGCTGCCCTACATGGGCAAGGACTGCTCCTGTTCTTCCCTGGAGAGCACCGCCTCGAACCAATCGGAGAGCTCCGTCTTCACCAGTTCCCCCATGGGCTCGCCAAGGAGTTCCAAGAAAAACAACAGTCAACCTTTGGTGATGACGAACGGAAGCTGGACATTCCCAGGCCGATTTCAGACGAGAAGAGGCGATCGCAGTCCAAGAGGGTGGCCTCTAAGGTCCTGATGAGAACCAGGAGCTTGGGTGCCTTTAGCAGAAGCAGCCTAAAGAAGGACGCTCAGAAGGAAAACCCCTTCCCAGAGACTCTTCAGGAGGATTCGCAGAGTGAAGCAGATCCCTCTGCTGACGTTCTGCACAAGCCACGCCCTCTGTCCGCCATCGAAGTGTTCAAGCAGGTGGACAGCAGGCTGCCCTCAAGGCCTCCATCATATGAGCAGGCTGTGCAGCACATTGTGCCCCCGCCGCATTACGGCTCCATGACCGTACAGGACGCCATAACGCAGATTAGGAGGTCCCGCCCTTCCTCTATGAACTATGAGCTTCCAGTTAGAGAGTACTCATACGACCAGGACTGCTTCTCTCAAACGGCACAGGACACAGTTGTGGAGCGGCGGCAGCCGTTTCGCCAGAGGGCGATGTCCGAGTCTGTGTCCAAGGGCCAGCATGAGATGGTGTCCCGGAGATGCAGCCAGCCAGTGTTCGAGGAGTTTTCATATGCAAAGGAGTCTTACGTTTGAAAATACTAAAAACATTCCTCTAAAGTAGAAATAATGTAGTTGAAATTGAGTGAAGCTAAAGCAAAGAGTTCATTTCTTTCTGTCTCAGATTTGGTCAGTTTTTGTATTGTTGGACTTCCAGTGGTGGCAGCATGTTTGGTTGTATTTCTATGCTTTGTAAATATGTTTGCAGCTCTGTTTTTGTACAGAAAATGCTATTTTTCACCTTTGAATGAAGGTCAGTGATGTGCCTACTGTGAAGCTGCACATCCCCATTAGTACTATTAAAGTACAAATATTACATTATATGTAGTTACCATGATAGATATTTAGTCTATCACCATGAAGCTATGAACACAGTTTGCTGTGGATGAAATATGCTATGAGTTTCTGTTTCGTGTGTTTTATGTGCAACACATGACATCAAGCACAGTTCGTTTTCCTTCCTTGATTTGCTTTTTGTGAATGCACTTCAGTTTTCACAGTCTTCCTTTTCCACTACACTAAAGCACTTTTAATGATGACTAGTTATGCTTTTCCTATTTGTATGCTAAATTGTAAATAGGTTCACACACCAGCAGTTACAAATGTTTGATATTTGTAAAGCCCAAATAATATAAATGGTTCTAGATGACTCTGTGAGAAAATAAACAAAATAAAATAAATAAAATGAGTCTTGGCTGTCTTTCTAAGAGCTCTTTTTGTGAGTCTTTGATTTAAATAAATGGAGTCCTCAATTGTTGCATCCTAAGCTCATTAGCAGCAGAATTAATGAGAAAACAGAGCAAATAACTTGCTGGGCTCCACTTGCTTTTACTTGATGTGTTGCATAATAACAGCAGCCAACCTTATTGAGAGAACACCATGTTCTGGCACTTGCTGCATGCTAAACCTGATAGAAACCAGACAGCGTCACATGGGCGGATTTGGTTTTTCTGCGAATTGCTGTTCCTCTTCTCTGTGACGGTGCAATGGGCTGATGCCACCGCTTCTTCCTTCCTTTCTAAAACATATTTAACACAGCTTCCTTCCTTAAGAAGTTGATTTAATTCATTGCAGTGTTGCTTCTGATTGAGGAAGAGCAGACCTTTGCAAATTGTTTAAAGCCAGGTGTTAAAATAACAAACTAGAATATAAAATATTCAATAATAATTGAAGGAGGAAGATCTTTCAACATATTACAAATTATAAAAGTCAAACATTGCAAAGTAAATTCACACAATCTTCATCTTAGAACTTCATTTAATGTTATTTGATAACGCTTTGAATTTGTAAAATCCAATGTAAAGAGAAACTAGAGATCTTGTTTTAAGAAATGCTAAATGTTACTGGACAAAGCATTATGAGTTGCAGCATTGACAACAGAAGTCATTACAAGTTTAAAACAATCCTCAGAAAGGTCACAATATGAATCATACGTCTCTATTTAAACATGCACACCTAAATTATTAAAAAGAAATCAAGAAATCATGTTGATTTCTTGTGCATTGATGTTTGTGCATCATCGCAGATGCACAAACATCATAGATGTTCTGACCCCGTCTCAGCGGTCCATGCAAGCTGACCCAAACCAGACCGTCAAACCAAAGTCAGTTTGACTTTGACAAAGTTTGACAAAGTCAAACCAAAGTCAGTTTGACTTTGGTTTGACGGTGCATCTGTTTGTGCATAGATGCACATCATAGATGCACAAACATAGATGCATAGATGTTTGTGCATCTGCGATGAATCTTGTGCAAGATCTTCGCCACATTCAACTTGTGGTTAGATAATGGACTATTTCCAAACTCTAAACACCGACAATAATGGTTCACATGATGCTAGAGATGCAGACAGACAAAACAAACTCATCAAAGGTTTCACATGAAATAACATCTGTAGAGATTGCAACAATAAACTACTAAAATTGGGTTAAGAGCTGTCCAACGCATTATTAAAAACTGGAAGCATAGTGGGTCCATCGTCTTCAAGGAAAAAATATGGCCAGAAAAAAAATTCCTGAATGATTGTGCTTTATGATCACTTAAATAGCAGGGAAAAAAGGCTTCAATTTAAGCATAAAGATTGGACTCTGGAGCAATGGAAGAGGGTCAAGCGGTCTGATGAGTCCAGATTTACCCAGAGTTCCAGAGTGATGGCACCAAGGTGAGAAGAGAGGTGGGTGAAGTGATTATCCATCATGCCTAGTCAGGGCTGATCTGGGGTTGCTTCAGTTGGTCGCGTTTCAGTTCAGCAACAGTATGTGTTCAAGAATGAGGTCAGCTCACTATGAACATACTGAATGACCCTGATGACACAGGCAGATCCAAGATGACAATGCCAGAATTCATCAGGCTCAAATTATAAACAAATGGTTCAGGGGCATGAGAAATCATTTTCACACATGGATCAGTCACCACAGAGTCCAGATCTGAACTCCGTTAAGAATCTTTGGAATATGCTGGAGAAGGCTTTGTGGAGAAGTCAGACTCTACCTTCATCAATGAAAGATTATTATTTTGTGAATGAATGTGACAGATTCAGTTTGTCCTCAGAAGCTGCTGGGATTTCTGACTTCTAAGTTGGAAAAATACTTGGAAGCTAGTATTTTTCCAAGTACTTCATGAGTGAGAATAAATATTTCTTCAGATGAAATATGGATGTTCTGCTTATAAGTAACTATCTGAATTTCTAAATATATTTCATAGAGAGAAATATATTATCATCAGCTTGTATTGCTAATAGTAGTTATCCTGGCAACTTAGTATGACATTGCAGTAAAACACATCTTGGAGACCCTTTGCACAGCAGTAGTTACATCCACCCAGGCTTTTCATAATGCCTTTATGATCTGATCAATCTAAGCCCTAACAGTGTCCTAACACCTCTGGGATCTTGGTTTGAGGTTATGATCACTAGCTGCTTATATGAAAGACTGTCAAATATCAATGTGTTTTCCTACACCCATTTCTGTTCCTGAGGAGGCTCAGTGGGGTGAGAGGCGGGTTGAACAAGTCGTTGGTCCAACAGGACAACACAAGTCAATGAACCATGCAAAATACTGAAAACGAGAATAGAACTCCAACTTAAAAAAATAAATTGTGTTCATTGGTCACAATGAAATCAAATTTACTTTATGTGTGTTTACATTGACAGTTAAATAAATTTAATAAATTAACATGGATAAACTTACTTGTGACCAGTTTCATTTTTTTAAAGTTGGAAATGCAGTCTCTTTTTTTCAGTGCACTCATACCTAAGGGCAAGTTTGAGTGTTCACTTAACCCAACAGTCATGTTTTTGGGCTGTGGCAGGAAGTCAGAGTACCCAGACAGAACCCACACATGCATGATGAGGACATGTAAGCTTCACAAAGAAAGACTCCAAATGCCTAAATACATGGTGAGGCAATCATTTATTAAGCCAGGTGATTGACTGATTTAAAAGCAATTGAACAGTTGTGCCTAATAAAGTGGACAGGAAGTGTATCTTTATCTCTTGTATTTTTAAGTTGCTGTTTTATCATATTTTTGGACATTTTGATTATTTCTTTTAATCTTTTGCTCCTGGAAAACAGCTGAATCGACATGACAGTCGAACGTCTAACCATGTTTTTGTTCTGCATTTTAATATTCTACCCTTTGCTCCTCTCAATGTGAGTCAATGAGCACGTGTTTATTAACAGGCTACCTTTGATGTGGCAGCCATAATGACTGTCCAGCAGCTCTTGACAGCGAGCTTTGTCACGGCTCAGCTTACTGTGACCGCTTGTCGATAATGAAGGCAGGAGAAGTACACACTGTGTCATGATTGCTCAACGTGATGAGCTGCTCAATAATCAGCAGCGTGAACATGTCCTGCACTAAATGTTGTAGCGACAACGCTCATGTGAAGAGCGGGTTCAGCAAAATAAATGGGGACACTGTGTAGACGAAGATAATTGAGGCACAAGGACTTTAGCAGTTTTCTTATGATGTGTTTCAATAGAAATGTTGTGCAGCAGATCATCTGCATTTTTTAATCTTGGAAATAGTTCTATGTTTTCCCTCCCTTGCTTGATTGAGTGATCATTTTTGTTTGGTGAATGCTTTATCAAAAATATTTGCAAAGTGGCTTGTTTGCAAAGAGGTTGTATTCTTGCTCCTTCTTGGTGACGTCAGCTAAGATGAAGATTAGCTGACGAAAGTGTAAAGATCTGTAGGTTTCACTTGGAGAAAAATAAAAACTCACTGGCAGAAGATGCAAGCAAGAAAAACAAAGTTACCATAATTTCCAGACAATTGAGTGCACTAAGTCTGAAAAAAACAAACAAAAAAACATGAAGGCCTCACTTGTCTATAAGCCACAGTTGTTCAAGTTGCACCATGAGATATTTATGTTGATATAACTTTTAATAAAATATGTACATTAAATATTTCTTTCCACTGCCTAGAACATAGCTGCTCCAAAAAAGAAAAATAATAAATAAATACAGTATCCTACCATAAAAGTCATTGATTGCTCTCTTCATCTTCCTCCTGTGCAGTAAAACCACTAAAGTTGTTTCTTTCAAACCCATCGGCAAAAATTTTGCATAAGCCGCATCACAGTGTTCAAAGCTTATAAAGAAAAGTAACGGAAATGACAGTAACTTTTAATGAATTTATGGACTTAATGCCTGACTGCTAATATCTTAATTTCTGAACTGTAAAAAGCACACACTTCTGAACTTGTTAAATTTCAAACCATTTTTTATTTTGGGTGTTCAATCACCTGATTTCTCTCACCTGCATCTACTGTCATCCTCCACTCATCCCTCAGTATTTAGGCTCAACACTTTAATTTCACAGATTCCTTCAGTGACATGACCAGTAACTCCACCCTGTTACTCCACCCTGTTACTCCACCCTATTACTCCACCCCATCCTGTTTCTCATCTGTTTTCCGTTATACTTGTTCTGATTTCAGTGTTAAAATTACACATGATGAACTATAGCTTACAGTTAAATCTGGCATAAACCTAGCAGAATTTCATAAATACTGTTTATGAAATGTCATGGTGTTAAACATAGGGGTGGATGTGGATGCAAGTCTACCTCCAAATGGCAAAAGAAAAAAAAAAGAATAAAGGTTTTGGAGTGATCTAGTCAAAGTCTAGACTAAAACAGGATTGGGATGGTAAGTCATGTCCTTCAGCCATTTATGCTTTAAAATTGTTCAACATGGCTGAAATAAAACAACTCTATGCAGAAGGATGGATGGAAATTCCTCCACACTGATGCAAAAGACTCATTGCCAGTCATCACAAATGCTTGAGGCAATTACGTTTTCACATACATTACAATGTTTAAAACATTACATTATAATTTTACATTTTGTATTGACTTAGCTAATATTTCTATTAAATGATTTAAATGTGAGCAGGAACCCAAAACAGAAAGAATCTGCAAGGGAAAATATGTATTCTAAATGCATTGCAGGTTTTTGATTTCAGACTAGGGACTTTAAAACAGAGTAATAACTGAATAAGTAGCAAAGTTTAAGCAATGAAGCCTTTCTGTTTTCCTGCTTCTCTGCACCTTTTTCACAGTTTCAGCAACCATTTTCTTCACAGATTCAATGTTTTACGCCCATGTGTAACACTTCACTTCTTCACTGTCCAAGATAAGACCCATTGCTCTAAAATGTTGAAGCCACAATGATAACTTGACGTCAGCCTGGAAACTTCCTATCTGTGTTTGAAAAGTGAGCGGAGACTTTAAATGTTTAGGTTGTGTGAGGAGAATTTCAGACTCAAAGAGCTCCCAAAACAATGGGTGAATGTGTGGAAGCTTATCCTGCTGGTTATGTAATATTGTGGCTCTGGCTAATGAGAACAGGCTAATACAGTGGCAAAGCCTGGCCGTTTGCTCATTTTAATAAAGCATAATGATTTGGAACCACTGAGGCATGAACAATGCATTGTCCACTAAGGGATCCAAAGCCCAGCTCCTCAAAGCACACAGATCCCTCGAATGAGTGGATGCTCATTATATAAAGAAGCATATGTTGCTGCAGCTATATTTAGCTCTACATTGTGAATAAACATTGTTGTGGGAGGGCTATGTTTTATAATAACAGATCTGTAGAGAAAAATCAAGACGTAGATTAAATAATTGATAGGTTCAGCTCTGACGTCACTCTCACAAAGCTGTGACCTTTTCTCCTCCTGCACACAGGGTTGATTGTTGTCCTACTTTTCTCTGACACTTTCAGTCTTTTTTCTACGTACGGCTGAGAATGCTGCCTGTGGTTCAGCGCCTTGTTCAGCTGTGTTTCAGGTTTTTACTAAACACCTCATGCTGCCCGCAGCCTGCTGTTGGCAGGGAGAAAAACAAATCTGTTTTCAAGTGTGCAGTCACGCTTTGCTTGTGCACCTCACATGCACGCTGAACAGTCGATGTTGCACGTACTGCCTGTTCCCAAAGACCTCTGTATATAGATATTCAATTTTATCATGATGTAACCATCAAGAAAATGTGAGCTTGAGTGTCCAGATTGAATTAGAGCTTTTAAAGTAGCACTTTTTTGTTTATAGTTTAGGGAAAGTGTAGGTGTGCAACACTAGGAGGATGACTTTTCACCCTTTGGCTTTTTACGCAGGATGTGGTGTTTGCTACAAAAGATTATACTCAGAATTTCTGTTTTTTTTTAAGTACCGGTGTCTTCATTAGCTTTGAGTCAGGGGGAAGAGAGAGCTATCAGGCACTTTTGTCTGAGGAGAATATTTATTTTAGCAGCTGTTCTTAGCTTCTTGTTCTTGTTAAATTTATTCTTTAAAAAGTAACAAACGAGTGTCAGGGACGTCTGGGTGTTGACCTGAACCACAAGTAGCTGAGATCATTTATTGTTTGCAACAAGGCAAAAATAGTCTGCAATAGTAAGAAACCCTCAAGCTGCTATGAAATTCCAAGTGCTAATGATAGAAAGAAAAATGTAATGCAGAGAAACATGTTAATTTGAGTTTGCATAGTGACAACACAACCAGCTATAAGTGTTCATAAATAATTTGTGTCTGTGTTTTATTTGCCTATTAGACACAATTCTTTTAGTTATACTTTTTCTATAGACACTCTATCAGAGGTGTCTTTTATGAACTTTTGACAATTGGGTACAAACTGAAAAAAAATCGAAATTTATTTTATTTTCCAATAAAATAAATAACATTTGAAAACTATTACTTCCTTAAATGTTTGATATTTTATTTTGAGTTGGGCGTTTTTAAAACATGAGGCGTGTTTTAAAATGCCTAATTTTAACATAAGTAATGTCCTTAGTTATCAGCAAAAAAGTAAGCTAAAAAAATAAATAGGGTGGGCCAGTTAAGCGTTATAATTAGTCAACTCGTAAAGATGTTGGTCTTGAATGGAAGTGACGTAACGTCCGCTTTGCCTTCTTCCTGGATACGGTTGCTACAACCGTTGCGCACTTGTTAGCTTCCAAACAGACGGCTTTACTCGCCAAGTGTCATCGCCAATTTGAACTGAATCTCAGTAAATAAAGTTTGGAGCGGCTTCCGACCCATTGCTTTCCATCTTCACTACGCCAGAGAACCAGACGGGATGTACACCTACTCAAGTCACCCCAAGCCCGTGGAGATCCGCAAATACAGAGATCTGCCCGACCCGTACGTTTCTTTTTAAACTGTTTAGCTAAAATGATAAGGCTGTAAGTTTGTTTGTTACTGTTATTACACTGCAGTTGTATGAGTTTATAGGTAGAGGTAGATCTTCCCCAAATTAGCAGTGTAATTCTGCAAAGTGGTTCCCAAATGTGGGGTCGGGTCCTCACTGTGGGTTGTAAAATACCGGGTCTTGAAATAAATACAAAAAAAACAAACAAACTCTGACTACTACATGCATGTTTCTCTAGTTTAAAGATGATTCAAAATAGTTTAAGAAAAATAAAGTTAATAAGTCTATTTATGTTATCAAGTTATTGTCTATTGTATGCCATTGTTTGATGTTTTTATGTTTTATGAGGATTTTTAAGTAAAAAAGTCCTTCACTTTCACTGTAGGACGACAACTAAAAAGTATGAAACCCACTGATTTTACTGTGGTCAGTCAAGTCAGTACAAATATTAGTCAAATGTTGGTTTCTTTTTCTTTTTCTATGGTATTACTTGCAATTTAAATAAGAAATTATCCCTTTAATTTCACTGTCTGATAATGAAATTCCCTTTTCTAAATGAAAATGCTTTAATATAAAGCCTTTCTGTTGTTTTATGAGCTATTCAGAAGCAGACTTGCTGTGTTCTTTAAATCATGCTCCTGTTTCATAAGCCAGGTAATCTGATGGATGGCCAGACATTCTCCATCTGGGTTTTATACTAGAGTGTAATATTCAGGGTTTAATGAGACTTGTTGAATATATAGGTCAGATATTAATCACTTAATCACAAACTTGTGACTTAAAATAAAAAAATAATTCAGCTTTTGTGAACTCACCAAAGAAAAACAATATCTAAATGCGCCAAAGAGCAAAGGTACAAAAAAAATGAAATGGGGATTCACTGCGCTTTAGCAATATTTTTCACAGTCAACAAACAAAATGTCTGAAAAAACACTCCTTCTATATTTAAATATAACATTACATGGATCAGTTTTTCTCTCTGAAAGACCAGAATGGCAACGTTAAACCGCTGAAGATTTTATTCCACCTCTTTTGTTGACAAAATAGGAGCCAACTGCAGTATGGAAACATCATGTATGACCGTCGGGTCGTCAGAGGAAATCTCCAGGGCCAGCCGGTCATTTCAAAAGTATGGATGAAACATCTATGTTACTCTCTTTTTCTACATTTTTGTCATTGTTATTTTTAACTTAATCTCCTTTTGGAATAAATAAAGTACTTTTGAATTTTGAGTGATCTTGTATCCCCCAATTTCAGCAAAATAATCAATCAGACCCTGGAATGCAGCAAAAACAGCAGGCGTACAGAAGGAGAGCTATTGCTCGAAAACAGGCCAAGGATCAGTTAAAAACCAAGACTCCTGAAGCTATACAAGGCAGACAACATGTCGTTGTGCAAACAGGTGAAACTTTGTCTAAAATTGTTTTCTCATATGCTATTGAACCCTGCAAGCAAACTATTGTCTCTGTTATTTCCAGACTCTTTCCTTGAGGAGCTGAGCAATATCATTCAAGTTAGTGAGATTGATTGTCAGACTGATGATTTCCTGGATAAACCATCAACTCCGCTCTTCATTCCTGCCAAATCTGGGGTAGATGTTGAAACGCAGATAGAGGAGGGGGATGTGAGTATTTTCAGCAGAAATCCAGTAAAAATCATGTCTACATGTTGACAGTGACAACAGGGCAAAGCAAACAATGCATCATCTAAATACATGTATCCTCTGCAGCTGTTTGACTTTGACCTAGAGGTGCAGCCTGTGTTAGAGGTTCTGGTTGGAAAGACGATTGAACAGTCCCTGCTGGAAGTGATGGAGGAGGAGGAGCTGGCCTGCCTCCGGACCCAGCAGAGGGTCTACCTAGAGCTCCGAAACAACGAGCTGGCAGAGGTGCAGCGTCTGGAAGAGCAGGAGAGACGTTACCGAGAGGAGAAAGTACGAGAACAAGCAGCTACAATTATTAAGCATTCAACACTCTTCCCTTCATTTTGATTTCATTTAATGCTTGATTTATTCTCTTAAAGTGGCATGGGCAACAGTTTATACTTCTTATGCAATCAGTAGTTGTAATTTCATAAGAGCTATTTTTATGTTTCATGGTGTGAGCTGTGGTTTTGGTTTGATGGGCTTGCTGTTGTCAAGGAGACTCATCAAATCTAATCTGATTGACGCTTTTCTTAGAAATCTCTTTAATATTTATATGTATGTGTATTTTTTGCTTGAATTTGTACCATCATACCTAGAAGAAATATATAAAAAACACTTTCCTTTTGATTCCAGGATCGCAGAGTTGCCCAGCAGAAGGAAGTGCTAAAGAAGGAGAAGGAAACCGCAGAGAAGATCGCCGCCCGGGTGTTCAGCCAGCAGTACTTGGCTGGACTCCTCCCTGCAGTCTTCACTGCTCTCAGAAACCACGGCTACTTCTATGACCCTGTGGAGAAAGGTGAGCCTCTTCAGCTTTCATTGTTCTACCACAAGAGGGCGTTGGTGCTCGGAGGCTTTTCCCTTGCATGTTTTTTTTTTAAATATCTATATTTCTGGTGTTATTTTTGCAGATATTTCAGTAAATTTCATCCCATGGCTCATTGCTGAGGTCAACAACCAATTAGACAAGAGATACGCAGCAAGACAAGTGCTGGACAGTAAGATGCTTCGATTCTTTTTGTTGTTTTCAACCTTTTAATTTATCACAGCTTCATGAATTACTTCAGATGTGGTATTCTAAAAACGAAACAAGGTAAATTATTTACACTTGAAATGTTCAGTTTTAAGTGTGTCATGACAAAGCTATTATTTAGCATTGTCATGTTTTCCATGAGTTCTTGTGTTTTTCTTTTCTTTTCTTTTGCACTTGAGTAGTTTGCCCTACTCTAGCATATAAAAATAATAAATAATTTGAACGTTCAAGGGAGTATGGATACTTTTGCAAAGAAATTTAATTATTCAGAAACATCCACAGTTACGTGTCCCCTTATAAGTAATGGACAAAAATCATTTTACTAGTCCCATCTTTATGCCACCAAAATATTTAAAAACTAGCATAAAGTAATAACGCTTTCATCTAGTGCCATCTACTGGTAGTTACTAAACATTACACAGGTTCTGGAAAAGTAGCAAGAGCATTACTGAGCAAAATGCGTTTTAAAGATGTTCATCTTGTGTGTCTGTTTCAGATATCATTTTTGAAGTCACTCAGAAAAGACTGCAGGAGTTTGAGGATCTCAAGACGCATCATTGCTGCAGTGACTCATGAAAATATCAGCTGATCAGCAAATGTTCCATCAGAAATAAAAGTAATATAAAAGTATTTTTATCTTTCTTTGATTCAGTTTGTTGTCAATTGAAAAAATAAATGTGTTTTACACTGTTTTTTGATCTGAAAGATACCCTTTGGCTTGTGTTTAACAAACTACTTTAGCTTTCATATTAAGAAATATATTTTTGTTGGTTTTGTTGGTCCAGGATCTTAAGAAAATGACTTACGTGTGTATTAATAAACCTATAAAGCTTTACCTAAATGTATCCAACTATCCAATCAGAAGGCTGAGTTTGCTTTCTGTCAAAGGTCACTTTTATAAAATATTTTAGCAAGAGATGGCTTGTTAAAATCATTTTCTCAATATGTGAAAGTGATGAATGTTTCTCTCAATTTTTTTATACGATACATCTCTTATATCACAATTTGATAACATTGTTTAAAATGTAAACAATGATTTCAGATAAAAATAATATACTCTATATGAAACTGCCTCCCATTCAGCATTTCCACACATTATTTATGTATTGGTTTAAAGATTACATCACTTTAGGATAAACGTGTTTGGCTAAAATTGGATCAAATGGTCTGTTAAGAATACTTTCAGAGGGGTGACAGCGTGTTAAAAGGGTGTAAAAGGTCAAATTTGTGTGTTTATGTCAAACGCCATTAGAAATAGAAATCCATGAAAATCATTTAGATTTGTTTAAACTATCCACTGTTTAGGGAGTGTTTATCTGTACCCATAAATAAACTACACACATAACTACCAATGTGAAGTTTTGAGCTCTGTGTTAATGGCCCAAAGATCCATAAACATCTTCTCACTGATGTCCCGACTCGCCTTGCTCTCAGCCAAAGCAAACAAAGATGACATATTCTCTGAGGTTTTATGAGCTGAGACACTCAACTGGTGGCAATCAATGAGCTCGAAACAGTCAAAGGATCATTCAAAGTGCCTTCCTTTGAATCAATCAATTTGCATCAGCATCTGTTCAGTTAATTCAGAATGTTTTGCATTTTTGTCAGGCAAACTGTTCAGCTTAACGAAGCTCTTATAATAATAGAATACAAAGAACAAGTCTCCACATCCTTCTCTTTTTTATCATTCATGAGCAATCTGGGAATTTCCTTTAACCTTTGAATTCCTTTCATATAAGCGCATTCAGCTTGATGTTGCGCCAAATTACGTTTGGGCCAAGTTTTATTTTTAGTTCTTCAGATCCTGGAGATAAATGTAACACATTGTCGCGGATGAGGTGTAGCTGCGTGTCCCGTAGAGGGACTCGGTGAAAGGAGTGGCGGTGAGCAGGACTACCGCATCCCTTCGTGGTTTCGTGTGATGTAGAGAAGTAGGTGAAACCTCGGATATATACGGCTCTATTTTAATCCCCGCGGCGCCATTGGTCGGCTCACCTTTGACACCTCCCACCTCTGCTCGCTGCAGCTCCTTGGATAAGGGTGCGGTGCATCACTTCCTGTCTGTGAAAGTTTCGGCTGTGATGAAACCAGCGACAGGTAACCTCTCATTCAGTCTCCGATCAGCTGATGGATGCGCTTCAAATGTTTTCCTTCAGTCAGGTCGAAGTAGCAGTTCCTGCTGCACACATGCATGACTGACCTTTCACTGGATTTACGCAGCTCATTTAAAGGCAAATGTTCTTTTTTTTAAAAGTCAGATTGTTACTGAATCATAAATAAAATATATAATTAAATCTGTAAAAAAAAATCAATAAGGAATCATTATTTAAATCAGCTGTTTATAAATTTAGCTTTAAACACATTTTATACTGAATGGGGGTCTCATGGTCTAATTTAACAATTATTATACACAAATATATTGATAAATTTAAAAAGTAGACTCATTTCAGTAATTTATTTTACAAAGAAAATCTCACAAATAAGATTCAGTGCACACAGAAGTTTATGTTTTAATCATTTTCATCTGTTAATTTTGATAATTTTGGCTTCAAAGATCAGTCACTCAGGTCATTGGAACATTAACAGAAACAGAAATGTTATATTATGGCCCACAAAATCCAGGGTGACTTCATAGTTGTTAAAACAACTGGCTGTTCACATATGCACACAACCGTATGAATTGAAAGTTGAGTGGATGGAAAAATTGCACAAGCAACCATTATATTTTCATCTAAAATTATATTAAAAAATGATCACAAGTGAAATGTCAGCCCATGAAAATGCAATTAAATATCAAGTTATAGCTCCATAGAGCACCTGGTATGAGTCATGGCATTGATGTGCTATAGCAGGGGTGGGCAACTCCAGGCCTCGAGGGCCGGTCTCCTGAAACTTTTAGATGTGTCTCTACTTCAACACACCTGAGTCAAATAATGAGGTCGTTAGCAGGACTCTGGAGAACCTGACTGCACTTAGGAGGTGATTCACTTATTTGATTCAAGTGTGTTGGACCAGGGAGACATTGAAGAGCTGCAGGACGCCGGCCCTCGAGGACCAGGATTGCCTACCCCTGTGCTATAGCATTTGCTTTAACAGCAAAGGTTCTTTACTTTTCAGTACCTAAAAGGTACAATCATGAAATGTTATAAGAAGTAAACACTTTAAATACATCAGTTTGTGTGTTTGTGAATCTGTACACGAGTTTCACTTATTTATTAAATGACAGGAATAAATCAATATTTCTTTGACATTCCAGCTTGTTGAGATGCACCTGACAGTAGTAAAGGTTTTAGTGGGTAAGCCCCGGTCATGTGAACCTGTGGAGTCCCGCATCCTCCCGGCTCCTGCAGCCGCTCTCCACTCTGTCTGGGATGGAGGAGCGCCATATTGCGTCTCTCTGCACTCGCTGACTTTGGAGGAAAATCTGCAGCTTCCCTCTCCGGACAAACACAAACTCATTTCCCAAGATCCAACACCAGGCTTCGGTAAGACTTCCACCTCAGCAGCTATTGGTTTGAATTAACAGTGCACCTTTAAAAATCCGCAAATACTTGGTTTGTCCGCACTTTGTTTTGATCCTGCCGCGCACTTCCCTGCTGTGCTGCACAAAGGAAAATCTCCCAACAGGTGTGGGATTAAGATGTGACAGCGTAGCTTCCACTCAGAGCCAAATTTCAATATTAGCACCAATTTGAAGATGCTGGAGTGTTTGTAGTTTTGTGCTAAATTTGATTAGTAAAGTATGTGTTAAAAACAGAAGAATGAAACAGTTGTGAGTTTAGTTTCCCTCTCGCTGTGTGTAGGTGTGCACATTACCAAACAACAACTCAGAAGCAATTCCAGGTCCATAAATTTTCATTATTATTGAGCACTGTGTAAAAAAGTAACACCGTTTGAGAGCTGCGTCTTTTTTACTGTAAGACGCAGTTTTTGCGTGTTTGCGATCGACTTTGTTAGGCGACACAAACAAATAGTTGGATAAGAAAATAAATTGGGGTGTGCGGCTGTTGGCGAATGCAACAGGCGTCATCGCTGAATGTTAAAATAGAGAAGGGTGGAGAGAATAAACATTTATTATAGAAAGTGGGTGAGGCACATTGCATAGAACATTTAACGTCCATGTGCCTTTGTGACTCAATTTGGTCAAGCTAACGCAAAGTTGGAGGACTTCCGGTTTGTAATTTTAAAATAAAATCCGGAATAGCTTTTTGTTGAAAATGATCCCAATATATTTGTGATGCAAATTTTTAACTGAATATAATAAATGAAATAAAAATAAATTTTAAAGGATCAGGTTTAGTTTTAGAGCACCTCAATTTTTCAGGTTTGCTATTAAAATATGCAGTCTCTTACACAATGAAATGAAAGCAAATAGTACAAATAAGCAATTGGACTTATGTTGTGGGTTATTATCTTGCTTAGGTATGAACTCCTGACTATCTGCATACCAGGAGGTTGTGCTGTTGAATGCTGGGGTCGCCATTTTGGTTCAGGATGCCTCTCTTCTTCCAGTCTTCAATATTCCAATTGTGAACTTGTCTTCACAAATCTGCAGCGCTGTTTGTCTTTCCTTCACAGTTGAAACTCAGTTTTGCTTACATTGGCCAGCTGTTGTAATGTAAGTCGCATATCAAGCAAGCAGTTAACTCTCAGAAACTTGTCATCTGGACTCAGTTGTGACTTTGGGTCAGCCAGATCTCTTCTCGTCAGAGTTTGTCCCAGTTTCTGAGAGCCTTTGGATGGTGAAGTTGACTGACACTTTTACTTTCCTTGTAATTTCTCTGTAGGAAACACTTGCATTTCTCTCTTTCGTTGTTTATTACCTTTTTTTCTTGACACTTTCTGCTACACAAGACTGTTCAATGTGCTCCTGGGCACCAATAGAAATGAATATTTTCCAACACTGCTTTTATTGGTGGCACCAGATTTCAATGCTTGGTAAACTGCTATTGCAGCAGGGAAGCTTTAAACTGTTAATCAGATTAAATTACCATCCATCCATCCATCCATTTTCCTACACCTTTATCCCTTACTGGGGTCGGGAGGGTTGCTGGTGCCTATCTCCAGCTATTGTTTCAGGCGAGAGGCGGGGTCACCCTGGACAGGTCACCAGTCTGTCGCAGGGCAACACAGAGACAGACAGGACAAACAACCATGCACACACACACACTCACCTAATTTAGAGAGGCCAATTAACCTGACAGTCATGTTTTTGGACAGTGGGAGGAAGCCGGAGTACCCGGAGAGAACCCATGCATGCACAGGGAGAACATGCAAACTCCATGCAGAAAGACCGGGGCCGGGAATCGAACCCAGGACCTTCTGCTGCAAGGCAACAGCTCTACCAACTCAGCTCTACCAGCTGTGCCACTGGGCAGCCAGATTAAATGACCTTTTCTATAATTCTGAAATCTATTATATTTACAGTTTGTGGTAATCTTAGCTATTTAAATCTACTTGATGGACTTGAATGACTTGAATTGTAATAAAGAAACTGGAAAAATGTGGGTGTTCTAAAACTTTTGATCGGAAGTGTATCTATATATTTTTTTAAAATATATATCTTTGTCTGAAAATCAAAAAGCATAGCATGGTTCTTCGACTTTTATTTTGAAGTATTCCGGTGTAGTGCGTGCTACGTTTGCGGACTTTGATGATTCATCTTCATCATGACTGTCGCCTCCAGGAGTGTAGATCTGAGCAGCTGAGTTTAAGTAACGCACAAGTGATTGAAACTCGTTTCTCTTCTTTTTCTCTCTCAGGAGGACGCTCTGAGATCCGGAGCCGCACGGAGCGCACGACCTTATTTTATTTCTTATTTATTTCTGGTTCTCATATTTAGCAGTTCTTTTCTTAGCAGTTCGGGGAAAAGGGACGGCAAAATGCCCAGAGCGGTAGGTGACCCTTTACTTTGTTGAAATTTGAACTCGGTGCCTGTTGAATCACGTCTGTTGTTGGAGACCTGTGGTAGCGCTTACACTAATCATAAAGACTTTAAGTTTGCTAAAATATTTTACAAAAGATATGTAAATAACACAAGTGATTATAGACATAGTGTGGGAATTTATTTAAAGATTATCAAAAATCTTACATCACTAAATAGATGTCGCATAACAGTATAAAATGGAGTTTGAAACAAAAAAGTAAAATGAAAAAAAAAAAAATATATATATATACATGTATAAGATGTGGCAAAAGTATAGGTTAATAAATTGTCAGATTATTATCAGTTGAAACCTATTTTCTTGCATTTCAAACAACAAAGTGTATTGAAAGTTCAGCTGTCTGGATTTTGGGAGTTGTCCGCCAGTTGAAGAAGAAGAAGCTGAACTATATATTCGAACAGGTTTTTTCTCTTCACATTCTCCTGACTCACTTTGCCCCACCCCAGTCTTTGCATGGTGTACACAGCCATACACACCCCTCTTTCAGCTCACTACTTGGAAATTTCTGGCGAGGCACACATGTGTATCTTATTGTAGGCAGGAAAAAGTGATGGAGATGGTCTGGTTACGAACAGGACTAAATCACATGTCCACATTTTCCATCCAGTGAAATAACTCTGATTGGGCTTAATGTTGTAAGTCGAATTCAATGCTCTTATGCAAAAGAGGAATGAATTGGAAGGATTTAAAAAAAATATCCACTATTATCTACAGTTTGTTTTGGTGAACAAACCTGTATTGTGATGACAATGACCAAAGCAACTATTGGCGTCATAAAGTGCGTTGCTGGTTTGTTTAAAAATGCCTCTGGGTTGTCATGAGCGTTTCTGTGGAAATTACACCATTGCCATATGAAAGCATCAACAAGCTGTTGCCACAAAGCAGCGATTTTGGACCATAATATTAGACTGTACAGTTGACTTTCCATGGCAACATGAAGAAAGTCAAAGGTCAGAAGAAGATGCTGACGATGTGTCCCTCCCTTATGATTCACCCAATCTTTGCAACAGGAGAATTGACAAATGGCCACGAAATCAGTTTTTTAATAAAATTATTCCAGACAGCTTTATACATAACTGCTGAGTCTCACTTCTGCTTCTGGTGAGATTTAAGTAAGAAACTGTGTTTTCACATCTGTGAAAAGTGTGAAATTAGATTAACAGGCTTGAGAAGAGTGAGTCGAGCCAACATTTAATCAAAAATACAAAGAGAGGAAAAAAGCTCAGCATTGCTAAGTGTAGCTGAATCTCTGTTCATATTTCCTAGATAATGTGTGGCCCTTACCAAATCTCAGAAATTTCCAAAAGACATTCGACATTTTCAAAAAAATAGCAAAGTGTAGCAAAGTTGCTGTCATGTGTTCAGGTTTTCTGCTAAATCTTTACAGTCACCTGAACCAATGGCAAATCTCAATTTGTTTTCTTTCGCCATCTCAATTTTGAATGAAAATTGCTAACTTAGTTTTCTTCCTTCAATAACAACTTATGTACTAAAGTTGTTGCAGTTATCTGCTAGTGCTTAATATGTTCACTGATTGGAAGAATAATTGGATTTCCCACAATCCTGCCATTGGTCTTAGCTGGTCATCAGTCAATTTCCTTGCATATTTTAAACATATTTTAAAAAATTGAAGGTTCTGTATCACCAGTAGCCCCTTTTCAAAGAGAGTAGACAACAAACAGCCAACAAGGAAGATTAAGAACTTGGGCGCCGGTTTACCACTATGTCTTAAACTATTATAAACCCAGCCAGAGGTTTATAGAGTGGAGTTTTAAGAGACATAACATGAAGGGAATTGATCTCCAATGTCTGAAACTGGCTTAATTTGTCTTTCTGTGCAGAAAAACAAAACTCTATTAGAATATTTAAGGTGTCATTTTAAACTTCATGGAATCTACTGGCATTTATTATCTGAAGATCTATAGAAAGGTCTCACAGAACCCCCAATTATTTATAATTTAAACAAATCAGAACATGTCTGCTGGGGCGTTTTTTTTCTCCACAAAGGATGAGTTATGTGAAATGCCCCTCAAATGATCATTTGTTGAATTTGTCTCTTGAATAGCATAGCAACAAACCCTCACAGAAATCATCAAAATCAAAGGTCACCCCTGACTGTAACTGCTTTGAAAATATTTTCTGACATTTAGTTACAGGGAAGAAAATGTAACTAGGAGTGATGCTAGTAAAATATGTGTTACCTGAGCTGCTTTTCTCTAAGACTAAAGGATGAGAGTATAAAGTTGCCTTGAATTTGATCCTAACTTGCATAGAAACGCGTAAAGTGGCTGTGATTTATACAAGTTGTAAACTTGGCATGAAAATCAAATAGCATTAAGTGGTTGGAAAGGAGAGGCTCTTTTTTTTATTATTGGAGCTTGAACCATATTTAAGGGCCTGGGTGTGTGTGTGGGGGTGCGTGGGGGGTGTGTGTGTGTGTGTGTAACGCTCCTATATCGATGTTTCTGTGACTCGTGTGTCACTTATTTCAATGACACATTGTGAGAAGTAAACGATAGCGCTCCTTGGCCCTCCCAGAATCCCGTGTCCTTGAGGACACGAGCCAAACAAGGAGTGCCTACTATGGCAGGAGATTGTTGATGATGGGTGTTTCCATAGTTACGACCAGTTCTATGATTGGGATTTATTGATTTTCAACTATTTTATTACTTGATCTCATAGGGAACTCCCTTTAGGTGTGATCCATGCGCCAGAAACCAGTGGGACTGTAATTAAATACTCGTAATGCTGGTCCATATCTCTTATAGATTGTTTTATGTGAATCACAGTGGGGTGGCATTGTTCTGGATACTTGTTAAGCATGTGAACTACGCAGAGGGTTAAATATTGAACAGACTTGACTCAGGAATGCAGCTCAGCTTATTTTTTGTCACCACAGATTTGATGACCACCTCAGTTCTTTGACTTGACCGCTGCCTGTTGCCTAACCTGAGGGAAAGGAATCTGCTTCATGATTGTACTGATCCACTAAACACGAAATTGCTTGGAAAATGACTTTTTGGGCTAAATAGACTTCTGGCAAACCCTGAATGAATAAAAGTGTTTAATGGTTTGTGAGTTACATTGGTGTGAATTGATGCTGGCCAACATTTGCTTTGGCATCATGTTTTTTTCTCCCTGAAATGTTTTTCAGGGAGAAACCAGCCTGCTTGTTACATTAAAATGAACAAAGCAGAACCTAAAAAGCTGAATACCATAATAGAAAAATAAAAATCTTAAGAGTCTTAAAACATATTTTCCTTCCTTATGTTATTTAATTCAAAATACTGCACATTTCTATTGAGCTTCATTTTTTAACTCGTCAATTCAAAACAAACAGAACCAAAACTAAAAGTGAAACCTAAGATGGAGGACCAAAGCAGCTTTTAAACTTTTATAGCTGCGATAGGAGTGTACACAACACTGGATGTACGTTTGCTGAAGAATGTGTATTCCTTAGGTTAAGAAAGTGAGGAGGTAAACATTATTCATATCATGTAACGTATGCATTTGTGGCCAGCCGATTGCAACAAAACAGAATCTCAGAATGTCATCATTTCCAGATATACAGCTCTGGAAAAAATTAAGAGCCCACTGCACTGAACCCCATTAAAAACTCATGGTGATTCTATCAAATATTGATTCCTGAACTCTTCCTGAGTTAAAACATTACTATGATTGTTTCTAAATTAATCTGAACTTGTCTTCTTTGAGGTCTGAAAGCATTGCATTTTTTTTTTGTTTTGTTTGACCATTTTCTACAAATAAATCCTAAATTTTTGCTTGGAATTGTAGAGACATTTTGTCAGTAGTCCATAGAATAAAAGAACAATGTTCATTTTTACTCAAGCATATACTTATACTAATTAAAATCAGATAAATTGATCATTTAAGTGGTCTCTTATTTTTTCCGTTAGAAAATACAAATATTTTTGTTGGACTTAAATATAAAGCTTAGACTAATTTCCAAGGGTTCCTGATTGTTAAATCGATCCAACCAACCATCACAGTCACAGCTTATTATTAAACAAATTTTTCACTCTTTGTAATCCTAACTAAAACATCATATAACCAATTAAGTTGAGGAACTTAATCCACATTTCCAAAAACCTTTAATTGGAGACAGCAGATAAAAACATAGCAGTAAACTCCTGATCTTTCCTTTCGTCATAAACCACACCAGCTCATTTTTTCCTGAAGATCTCTACAGAACTACATAATTTACATAAACAAAGATGAGACGCTGAGGTTCTGAAACTAGGCACCTATTACTATACCTTCAGTTTTTCGTGACTAGATGGAAAACATTTCAGATTCAAACTATAAAAATAAGATTATTACATGATGGGAGATGAGGGGGAAACTCTGAGTCCAACCTGTGTAAGGAATAAACTTGACTTTATGTCTTGAAGTCTTTGGTTATGCAAAGACAGCCCTCGCTTCAAAATGCCTCATAGTATATAAACATATGCTTATAAGAGTTCCACAAAACATGCGGACTGGACAACCAAACTCCCAAAGTACAACTCAGGGTGAAGATCTAGTCCACGGTGGCACAGTCGGGATAAAAGCCACTTTTGTCCTCCGTAATCTGAGGTTTGGCAAACAGTCGGAACCTCTTTTCCAACAGCTTGCAGTAAACCTTTTTCTATGGAGGCTGATTCCATCTATAAATGCATCTCACTGTCATGTCCCCCTTCTTAGGAAATAATTGGTTTGAAATTACTTTTAATGTTAAAGTTGATAATAGAGATGTTTGTTTTCCTGGTTACCAAACTTGAATACACTTTGTTGTCATGGCAGCTTATGTTTGAGTGATTTTCTGGCTGAGAAGATGAAGTCAGTTATTACTGTAATGACTAATATGGAGCCCTGCATGCGTTCGTCTGACTAAAGCCGCCCATTGTGCAACTGTGGGCCCCTGCCAGGTATATTTTTAGGAAATGTGTCATGTTCCCCCCCCCTGCTGTGAATGGTCACAGTTTTTTGTGCGTTGCCGTTGGAGAACTCTGGTTCAGATCACATATCAGCCGGTCAGTGGATTCTTTTGGCCACACATGCATTTATTCTGCTCTGTGTGTTTTTCTAGGTGCTCTGCTTGTAACTTCTTGCAAATGCGAGAAACCTTCCCCAAACTGTTCAATCTCCATCATTTTAATAAAAGGAAAACACTCTGTAAAGCAGATTCAGTTTGGGTGGTTTTATTTGGTAATCTGGCTCCACTGAGATAGTTTGGAGCTGCTGGGGCAACAGCTGAAAGGAAAGCTTTGTTTTGCTGTAAAATGTAGTCCCTCCTCCCGCCGTTCCTTATATTTTAGCTTTGACTTGGAGCTGTTCTCTTAATTAGGCTGCTGACTCTTAAATTTCAAATTGTGCACACATGTTCTGTTGCAGTACAGAACTTCAAAAACATTTGTAGCTGTAAGCCTTAATTTAATTTAGGCTGTGGGAGAAAGTGTCTTGCTTTTCAAAGTTTCCAATTTTTACTTTCTTGCGAAAGTAGCAGAAGCATGTTACGAGATAAAGGGCTTCTTGAATATCCACTGTCCAGACTGCTTTGTCCTTATCACATCCTTGACCGGCGTAGGAGCGGGTGCTTTCTATCCAATGTTGTGATTGGATCCATCACTAAGGCTTTGTAGATTCATGGGAATCAGAGTCGCACTGAGTCACCAGACAGGGGCAACCCTCTTCCCGTGGGCGTTGTAAAGGCTCAGTCACAATGGACTGGAAATGAAAGATGTTACAGGAGGCGTCTGTTGGCTTCATTTCTCCCTCTCGGCTCTGTGTCCACTATCCTTGGTGTCGTTTTCATAAGCCCGGTCGATACTCGAACGTCTCTTTCATAACCTCCGCAAATACCAGGGACTTTTGACGTTATATCCACAGGAAAAGTCGTTCACTGTGTGCTTTGCCTCAAAGCAGCCATTGTAAATATTTGTGGGTTGTTTTATGGCCTTTGTCTAAATTCTCATGACGTTTGATGATTATTAACTAAACCTGCAGTGCTGAATATTGTTTCTCCCCATTATGATACACAGTTGACGTCACTTTCTATTATCCCGTTTGTCACGGCAATTGTTCTGTTTGCATATATATACTGAAACTGTGGATTAATCACCAGGGTGGATTGTTGTGACAAGAGAACTGACTTGCTGTGCATGATGCGTGGCTCAGTTAGACGGCTGTCCTGTTGCTGTTTGTCCAGATTGCTGTGATCAGTCATTAACCAGAGATCTGGAAGATGTGCCTTATTTCTGCAAATGTGACTATAGTTTAACCAGAACTCTAATATTATGGTTTGCTTTATTGCAGTATGTGTGACCTATTTACTTACATTTATTTTCTGGATGTTGGAATACCTCAGATTTTGCTGCACAAAATCAGACAGTGTGTTTCTGAAAGAGCAGAGCCCCTGCTGTTTACTCTGCAAATACACCCCCTTACCAAACATACATGAATACACACACATACACCCAGGCTCTGTTCTGTAATAGTTTTGCATGCTTTACCTTGCAGTACTACGAAAAAGAGTTTGCCCTTTAAGGAGTTTGTCTGATTTCCATTTTTTTCCCCTTAGTCATGTTTTAATGTTTCAAACTTAATCAAACAAATATCATGCAAAGATTTCTGGAGGAAATACAAAAGGTGCAATTTTTAAATATGATTTTGTTTATTGAAGGAAGGAGATTATCCAAACAAACTGATGTGAAAATATTTCTTTCCATGTTAAATTATAAATGAATTGTTTCCTGGAAAGCTGAGTTGTTTCTCAAACCACACCCTTGTCTGGTTATTACCCAATCTGTTAAATTAAGACACTTAGAACGTTTCTGGAAGCAAAAGTTGGCAAAATTATCTGAAATAGCAGCACACCATGCCCTAAACTAAGAAATTCAAGGACAGATGAGCAAAAAACAGTCACTGACATTTTTAAATTTAGAAATACTTCAAAGGACTTTATACTTTTGGGATGTAACCAAATCACAGTGAGTCTGGCCTATAAAAATACTCCAAGAATGCACCAATGACTTATCCAGAAAGTCAAAATGAACCCAGAACAACATCTAGGTTTCTTAAAACCTCACTTTCTTAAGTTAAATTCAGTGAAATTATACCAAGGAAACAATTGAAATGAGAAAACCATTCTGACCAAAGGAAAAATCAATGATCTTAAAGCCACAGGATGCAACTTTTACAAAAATATATTTTTGCAATTTGAAGAAATGCTCTGCTCTTGGTCAAAAACAACCAACCAGAGCCATGAGGAAGGTCTTAGTGCTGTTAATCAAGCTTCTGTACGTGCTACTAAATATGCTAATGGTGGAGAAACAACTTATCGCATGCATGAGAGTGATTCACAGTGCCAAAACCTACGTCCTGGCTCTCGTTGTATTTTTTTCCTGATGGAGCAATGTATTTTTTCAGATGAGTGTAGAGGCAAAGGAACTCTATCTTTTTTCACAGATTCTGTCTTTTATTGGCTGTTGCAACATAATGATGATTTTAGCAAATGGGTAAAAACATCAATTTTTTAATAAAAACAACACACTACTGCTCTAAGCTCAGGTATACAGGCCGCTTAAGTTCATTCCACTTTTGGAGACTTAGCAAGTTCAGATTGAAGAGGAAATCACTATTTGACACAGGGCGAGGTTGATTTGGCCAGCTCTTTTCTTAATAAATGAAATCAACATTTGAAAGCAGGCTCTCGTATTATATTTCTCTAATAACATTTGATAAATTTTCTAAAATGTAGCAAAAAAGCAAAACAAAAAAAAGGTCTATAAGAAGATAAATACTCAACGTGCTGTGCATTAAATCTTGTGAAAACTGTTTCTCTGTGTCAGCGTTTAAACTGCTGCGGTTTCGTTCCTCCACAGGTCAATGTACGCGTCACCACCATGGACGCTGAGCTGGAGTTCGCCATCCAGCCCAGCACCACGGGCAAGCAACTGTTTGACCAGGTACTGTGAATGTCCTTTTTTTCCCCAGTTTAACCTTTGTCCTAGCTGGAACAGAAGTAGACTTTCAAATGAGGTGGTGACTTTCAGACTGAATAGAGAATGGTAAACAGATCAAATGCCGACAGTTAATGTCAGTATTTTGAACTTCAATCCACTTATTTTAACTCTCTATTGATCTTTTCTGGTTATTTGGGGTTATGGTGACTTCTAAACATGTAAAAAGGAAAGATGTGCTACATTAAATAGTCTATTGTAACTTTTAAACAATTAAATATAGATTTACATTTCTTGCCTTTTCAGGAATTTAGATAAAAAAAGTCAAAGTTGAATCATTTACCTATTTAAGTGGCCTGAATGAAAACCCTTTCACTGATGGGCTCAGCAGGCAAACCTCCAGGGAAAATCTTTGCATGCCCATTGTGCTTCCTGAGTATTTATAGTTTAACACATTGCACACTCGGCTATATTAAGCTTTCCTCACCAACTACACTATGTAAAAATTTACACAAAGACAGGATAATCATCTGACTGTACTCTGCTACCGATTCATCTCTAATGAAAATAAAGTGAGTTATGTCACCAATTTCTAAGGATATAGAAAATATAATTGAAATTTCAGCTGTTTCAGTGTCTATGAACCATTTTTTAACATCTAGCTGCTTTTTTTGTTCTTGGAAAAACTCTAAGGAAAGACCAAAGTTGGGGAAAATTTAAATGGTAAAACTGATTAACACAAATGAAAAAGTTAATGAACTTTAGAATAGCTTCTCTGATGATCTTTATTAAACGGTGTACACAGCCTGTTTAAGGCCATTTTTCCCTCATTCAATTTTGCTTAAAGTTGTGAATGAAACCTGTGGTGTTAGACCATGAAAGGTGTTTGGTAAAGACAACGTTTTGCCTTTTGTGTTAGCTGGCAGCTTTATTTATCATTTTAATTGGAGTTATTTTTCACTGAGGCCACGTTGCCTTTTAAAATAAGATTTTCACTGTTCTGTGGCCAGAATTAAAATGAGGTTATTACTATTAATTGTAACTTCCTAGATAGTAGTTTATATTTTCCTCTCTTGGAGTGTTTCTATTGTAAAACTCTGTCATTTGGATCCAAAAGTAGATGTCGTATGATTAATAGGAGCTCCACTGTGGCTTCATGACAGGACTAGAGCAGGAAAAGCATTGTTTTAGCCACTTCCTGCAAAACCTGTTTTTCAATAGCATGTGTAGCAACCATGGCTGCCAGTCAGGGAATTCTCCCATCATCTCAGTTGTTTATAAAATCAACATGGTTGTAGTTTTTTTTTTTTTTAAGACAAACGAGCTATTAGTCTAATTATAGCTGCTGGTGAGTTTTTCCAGCAGCTGTGAGATTGTTGTGCTGTTCCACAGTTCCCTGTTACAAAGTCAGAGGTAGTTAAGTGGTCGATTTTGATCCAAAGATCAATCTGCCACTTTGAACAAGGTTCTGGAATGGTTTGTACCCCCATTGGGTCACGTTGCTGCAGCATCGGACAGGTTCTGTCGGAACGCTGCAGTGAGCTCATTCTCAATCTGGTGTGGCCGCTGTGGTCAGCACTGATCACAGCTTTAGTCCCCGTCTTTCAGGTCTTGAAGAGAAACATCTGCCACTCCCCTACACACCCTGCTGCAGTTTCACTTCCATGTGACGTTGGGCTGATGCTTCTTTTATTATCTGCTGAGTAACATGGATTTCAGCTTGATTTATTAGCTATGTTTAAAGCTGTATTTCTCCACTGCAAACAAATATGCCAAAAGCAGCACAACAACATCAGATTTTATAAAATACAAACTTTTTAAAAAGCACACTTACTTTCACTTTGTATTTGAGTTTATGGCATCAACATGTCAAAAGAATTGCACTGATTAGCTGACATTAGAGGAAAAACCCATTTTGAATTTATTTAATTTTGACATTTCATTGTAGTCTATACTGATTTTCTTCACAAACTGTTTCATTGTGGCCAGGTTTTCCTTAAATCCACACACTGCTCTTGAATAAAGCTAAGATGTTTTCATGTAGTCATGCCAAATACAAGTAAATGCAGCAGCAGGAGAGATTTGGTGAAACACATGGACATAAGGAGAGGAGAAACAAGAAGATTATACACTGATGTATTGAGTTCTGATCAGCTGATGTCTGTCGTGATGTCACCAGACATATGTGCATTTAGAGGCTTGGTTTTGTGTGGCGTAGATTTTTATCTCGACTAAATACCATCTGACAACAAAGTCACAAAACAAAAAGAGAAACTGTTTCTTGTTCGATAGGTGACGAACCAAAAACGATGGTTTGTCATCTAGGAGCTTTAAAAGGTTTGAGTGATGAAACAAATCCAGTTTGGTTTATAGGTGCCTGATGCAAAATACCAAACAAATTCAACCTGACACCCAACTGCTATGTCTGAGCTACATTCAAAGTTTGCTGCAAAGTTGTTCTAAATAAAGCAGGAAAAAGCGTGGATTGTAACAGCTCTAATGGTAACATGTTTTTAATTTCACTTGTTCTTCATCTTATAAACTCACCTTTTATATAATTAATGATAATATAATAAAAAGTGACTGTTCCTTACCTCAAAGAGCACTCTTTCATCTTTGTGCGTTCAGGTTCAACAGCCTCACTCTGTCTGTGAACTCCACCCTTCCCTTCAGTCGGTGGACTTCAGGTTATTCAGTTCAGAGGATGCAGAGTTCTGCCATTTCAGTCCAGCAACATTCCCTTCTTTCACTGCTGGGCCTAAATCTCAGAAGCCTGGAGGAGCTGGCCTCAGTCCCTGTGTGACAGGCTAGAAGACGAGTCTACATCCTTTTGCTACACCAGCTTTCTGCCATTGTGGTGTGGCAACTTTCACCCTTTTTCCTAAAATGAGTCTGAGGTAGCTGGTGACTCAGAAGCAGAGAAGGATCCACTTCTTTAAACTGACCGCAACGATTTCGGTGTTTATGTTGTTATTACTAGTTTTCATTGTATTTAAATGTTAGATGTATTATTTGTACTTACCAAATTACTGATCACAAAGAGATTCTTGATTCTCATGAGTAAGAACAAGGATGAATTTATTTTTTATCGTGCACATGTCAGCTAGCTAGGAAGCTCTAGGAAGCTAGACAGCAAGTTAAGAAGCTAGCACCTGGTGCTAAAAAGCTAGCTAGCTAAGAAGAAGAAAAAGCTTCTTTTTCGCTGGTAAGATAACTAGATCAAAATTATTCTTCTTCTTAGCGAGTAAAAACTAGCTTGGATGACTGCAATAATCTCTACATTTAGTTTATTTTCATTAAAGATTTGCTGGTGGAAAGAGATGGATTTTTTTACTATATTATATATCAATTTATATATCAAATATATTTTATTATGTTTATTCTTGTAGTAGACTAATAGCATTTTGCCTAACTGAGGAAGATTTGTATAAAATTCTGCAATCCGTGTTAAAAATGTGCTATTTAACCAGGTTAAAATTTCAAACCTGTCTATTTAAACCTATTTAAAAGCAGAAGCTCTTAACTTACGTTTGTCTGTAGGTTTCTTTCAGTAATGAGTTATGTAACTGGGCATCTGAACCCTCAAAAGTCATGAGAACTTGCCATAACACCTTCCTCTTACAGAACAAATGCAATTTAGATTTAAAATGGGTTTACCTCTTCCTCAGGTGAAACTTGCTTAAGCTATAAGAGAGCTTAATAGAATGTTTTTATTGTAAATCAAAAAGCAGATTATGTGTATCTGTGTGGTCACAAACTGTATCTCCATCTCGCTCAGGCAGGCCTGAAGCAAAAACAACCATGAAAGGCCTGCTTGTTTTCGGAAAATCTCTTGTTTCAAGCGTCTTCCTGATGTTGCATTAAGTACAATCCATTAGGTGCTGCCTGAACTTGAGCCATTTGTCTATTTAGTCCCACATCCCAGTCTGATCCTGTATTTTGTGCAAACCACAAACTGTGTGGGAGTTTTTGAGTTTATTTTCATCGTTCTTGGAGGTTATTCTTGGCGTACGCATCCTCGCCAACATGTTCACTTAAACTTCAGCCAGACATCTTGCCACCTCACCTGCTGACTGGGTGGAGATTTTTGGAATAGATGTGTTCAGAAAGGGCCTGGCAAAGGGTCGACTGACTTAATAACAGATGCATAGAAGCAAAAATGAAAAAAAAAAAAAAGTCCCTCTCTGGTGTAGAAAAACGTCTGTGCAGGCCATAAAGACAGACTCTGGTTTCTCTCAGAAGCCAGTGGAAAATTGTAACTCCTCCCATATAAGGAGTGATTATTCCAAACCTACAACTGTCTTTTCCCAGAATTAAAAGACTTATTGTAAGGGGGGAAAAACCCGTTAAAACGGCCTATCTTTAACTATTCCTGTAAGTTTTTCCAGTGCGATTTGACTTAAGACTAGTCTAATAATCTGGATTGATGAATACTAATAAAAATTATAAGTCACTGAAGAGTTTCCGTCTGCAGATGCAGACCAGCTGTTTGTGTTCTTGCTTGTTGTCATACTAGTAGGTTATGTAGATTTGGCTATAAATCAGTTTTCATTATTAATAAAAATAGTAATTTTGATCAAAACTACACAATTGAGAAAATTGCCAAATTTATAAATACCTGTCTAATAAGACCTAGATTTTAAAATAATAGATGAAGGCACTACACAAATGTATGGAATGAAATACAGATAACGTCTCTCAAATATACAACGGTAAATTAACATTAAACTCATGTTTAAAAAAACAAAGGCTAAACGTGCATACATTTTTCATTGTCCAAAGTTAAATGATTTATTCACCAATCATTGGTAATCTGAATTGGTAATCAGTTAGCCGCAGCGTTGGCTCAAAACGTGGTCGACTCATCTCAGGTCCAAAAACGGACCACAGCGTTTGTTTAGGGGTTTGTTTGGGGCTTTTTCCTACCTCTGGTTTGCGTAGGCAGCGACTCGGTGAAGCTGTGTTTCTCTGCTCTCGAATGAACATCGGCTGCCATTCCTCTCTCTTGGTGGGGTGGCAGTCAGCGTTAGTCTTTGACAGCAACTTTGGGGAACATGGAGCTTCAAGGATCCTTCTGCAGAGTTCAAAACAAAACCAGCATCAAGGTTTACTCCTTTGGCTGATCAATGCAAGAGAATCGCTGTCATTTTGGATCCAAAGCTCCTGAACGAGGGGCAGCCTTCCCTCACCAGTGAAGAAAAGGGGTTTTGGGTAGTGCGCCGAGGTCAGAAGAGTAAAACTCCTCCTCTTCCTGCTCCTGGGACTTGAGTTGTATTGTTAAGTTGATACTTATCATACCAGCCTTTCATGGTTGAGTGTCTAACACTGTGTTCCTGAAGTTGGCGTACACAACACCAGTCATGCAACACATCCTGGTTTTACAGCATCACTCCCTCCCATTGGTTGAACAATAAAACCGCTTTGTTGAAGCTTAATAACAGAAAAACATGTGAACAGAAAACACTTCATTTAGAGAGCTGCTGCTTTGCCAGTAAAGGTACCATATGAGTGTCTGACCTCATGCAAAATATGGATCTCAAAACTTAAAATTAGTAGTAGGGTATATTTAAAAATAAGTATGTTTCTGGTCTGTTTTTTGGTACTTCTCTACCCAGCTCTCAGTTAGGCCTTGTAATTTAATAAAACCAACAAATTAGTTTAGTGGCTTTTGTAAATTTGAGTTGAATGGAGATATTATGCTGAAAGATTTAAATGTTGTTTACTAATTTATTGCTTTAGAGAAAGCCATTTCACATGTTGCCTTTGTCGTGGAAAAATTGTTAAAAAAAACCCAGCTGTATCTGTAGGTACAATCTCTTCCTGTTGTAAAAGTTATGTCACCACATATTGTTTTCCAAAAGCGTGGGTTGTGTGCTTTTAGTATTGAGTCCTGTCAACACTGCATGATAAAATACACAGATGTCCCTCTCAAATTTTCCCAAATTTAAAAGGAAATGTTTTTATTAAAAAGAGAAGTAGTCTGTTTGGAGGAGTGTTTTTCTTTTTTAGTTCCTTCATGTTTTTAAATCTGCCTGATCAGTAGCAACTTATCATTTCCTCTTCAATATTTAAATATGACCATATTATTATTTGGAAGAACATTTTTCATTTATATTTGTGCATATCATTATTTTGTCAAATAATTATTGATATAAAAATATGAAGAGAAAAAAATGTAATAAAAAAAGTTGTTTTTTATATTGAAGCCACAACCCATAAACATTTCCTGTTTCATTTTTATTTAGGTGTTAAAAACCATCGGTGTACGTGAGGTGTGGTACTTCGGGCTGCAGTATGTGGACACCAAAGGTTACCCCAACTGGCTGAAACTGGACAAAAAGGTAAGCACATACTTAATAAAAAGAGGGGGAAAAATGAGTATTCTTCATGATACTCAGGTTTTAATTAATACTAGAATAGAAACAAAAAGATCTCAGGTACAAAGTGACATTTTCACATAAATAGCTACTTTAGTTTTTGCAACCCTGTGAACTAAAAAGTGATTTCAGTGACCTGCTGTCTGCGTTTTAGTAAATCAGTAGCTACCACACTGCCATGTGTATTTTACATATGTAGTCCATGGCAGCTTATTTTCAGTTGCTTCCTGACTGCATGTTATCAGCTGGAGGTAAATTATTTGAACTTTATGTGAGTCACCATTTTCTTTGTCTTTCCCTTTTGTAAACATTTGTTACCTGGACAGCACCAGGCATTTTTTTTGTCCTCTGAGATATGGATAATCCAACCCAACCAAAGTAAATTGTGATGCAGATGAAGTAATGTCTGCAAAGAAGCAGGACTCCAGATGTTCTGGATATAATTTGTCTATTTTGAAGCTAAATAGACCAACTAATGCTTTACTTTATGGAAAATCTCTTAGTGGGTAATTCCACAGATTTTTAGAAAAAAGAACCCATATGCAGATGGTTAATTCGTGCTTAAAAACTCCATTGCGTGCCTGGCTGTTATGTAATTCAGTAATGTCCCACACAAATGCAAAAAGATGGTCAATAAGTTTGCATTAGTCAGTTTGAGGTTAATGTCCTCTCTGCAGCCCATGGTAACCTCTGTTTAAGTTTAGAAGTCACCTCTCAGCATTTTACTAACAAAAACAAGGGTCATGGAGAGACGAGCAGAAAAAGAGAATGGGTTGTTTGCATCAGTCAGCAGCAGGAAGCTGTTCCCAGGGTGCTAACTGGGCGCTGCAGCTAATCAGCACAATAAAAAGTTCAAACTGGAACATTCCTGGTTTTAAGTCATCAATCAAGAATGCTTGGTTCCTGTTTTGTATTTAGAGGAAGAAGGACATTGTGAAAATGTTCACTGTAGCTGGAAGTTATGAAGGTTGACTTCCAATGAAAGGGAAGCTAGACTCCTTAATCGATTAGATAAATTAAATCTAATCAATTTAAATTGACACGATACTACAACGATTCAGTTGATTTCCAGCTTTTACAGGTAATGAAAGTCTTGCTGAAGAGCAACAAGTGTCTGAGCAGCTCTAGTAGATTTTAGTTTTCTTTACTGCAGACTCTATTGGGTATTCTTCTCCGATTAATTGAAAAATTTCCCACCACTATGTGTCATCACGGTGTGTTTCTGCACATAAAGGTTTACAAGAAGGTCAGAAAGTTATATTTTGGCCTCGTCAGACCAGATCAGTGTATTTCCACAGAGTACAAGCAGGATCACTTGTAGCTTATTACGGCTAACTGAGCTTTTCAACCCCCTCCAGGTGTCATCTCAAGATGTGAAGAAGGACAACCCATTACAATTCAAGTTTCGTGCCAAGTTCTTCCCTGAGGACGTTTCTGAGGAGCTGATTCAGGAAATCACCCAGAAGCTCTTCTTCCTGCAAGTGAAAGAGGGCATCCTTGGTGACGAGATCTACTGTCCTCCAGAGACGGCAGTCCTGCTGGCCTCCTATGCAGTCCAGGCCAAGTTTGGTGACTACGACAAAGAAATCCACCGGCCTGGGTATCTGGTTAATGAACGCATGCTGCCTCAGAGGTAAGATGTGCGACGGGATGGTGTGTTTGCGCAGGCCACTTGTCCACAATGCTCACACTACTGACATATTGCTAACTCAGCGTTCTGGGCATGTGAACATAAGCTCTGAAAATCTGAAAGTAAGACTTTTGGTACGTTTGGTAAAACATTATTGTGTCAGGAACTAATGACCTTTCCAGGTTTCAAACCTTTAAGCAAACATTTTTTTTCTTCTGGATTTGAGTAATTGGCATATTTTTCCCTCCACTTTAACTGGTAATTTTACAAAGAAGAAAAAAAAATACAACTAACAGGCTTAATGTCAAAAAATGGTTGTTACTTTGCAGTTGCGTAACAGTAGCTTTGGTTGTGCAGCACAGCAAATCATTGGATTTTTTTAGGGATTGATGTTGAGAGATATAAATAAGTGTTTTAATTATGTGTGTTTAGAGTCCTGGAGCAGCACAAGTTATCCAAAGAACAGTGGGAGGAACGAATCCAGGTGTGGCATGAGGAGCACTCTGGGATTTTGAGGTGAGTTTTAAACTCAGTTTGTGTTGATAATTTAAACTCTGCTGTGAGACGTGCAGTGGCTGATTGGGCCGATCGTTTCCTGATCGTCTTGCAGGGAGGACGCCATGTTGGAGTACCTAAAGATTTCTCAGGACCTGGAAATGTATGGAGTGAACTACTTTGACATTAAGAATAAGAAGGGAACGGAGCTGAGGCTGGGAGTGGACGCACTGGGTCTCAACATTTACGAGAAGGACGACAAGTAAGCATTTTGTTATTTAGCAGATAACTTATTCCAAAAGTAAAAATACTTTTGGTATTTCTTTATATTCTGACCTACAGTTTGGTCATACAAAGCTAAACCTCTTGGCCAGATGTATGTCGTGACTGGAATCTCATTTAGTCTCGTTGAATTAGGACTGCATTGTCAAGTGGTTGTTTGTCTGTTATCCTTAATAGAGTTTTATGATATGTTTCTGGTTAAAAATAAATGCTAGTCTTTACTCTTTTGGGAAGTTTGCATCAGCATTGGGATCTAATTTAATTTTAATAATTGATTTCTGGTCTCTTTTTACTAGCAGGTCAAAACTTTACAAAAATGATTTTTGCCAATTCAACATAAGAACATAAATTATTAGGATCTTTCATACTTTTAATACTATTTCTGCTCTGAGCGACCATTATATAAGGAGCAGATTTAAAGTCATACAAAACTGTCTTTAACACCATAATATTACCACTTAGCACACTAATAATTGTCTTTTCAGCAACTTTTTATATCTGTTCTTGCTTTGAACAGATATAAAACTTTTAGTGCATTTATATAAAGAGTAGAGTACTGTTTTCTAAATCTATTAGAGATATGTTTGAAGTAAATTTAAAAGTATTTAAGTTTCTCTTTTTCTGAGGAGCAATTGTTAATTGGTCAAACACTCATATACTGAATGAATAATAAGGTAAATATAGATGGTAAAGTCCCCTTCATAACACAATAACGAATCTGAAACACTAAAAAAGTCCCAAGCGATCGCTGCATGATTAGGCCTTTGCTGGTTGCATTGCACAAATATTTTATTTGTGGTGGTAATCAGTCTAAAGGTTGTTGGCTCTTTCAGTTTCAGGTTGAATTGTCACTTTTTATCTTGAATTTTCAGAGGAATAAACATGTTTCCTGTATAAGGTGATTTATAAATTCACATTTATTATGTTCATTCTGTATGAAAGAATGTGTTAATCCATATACCCAGCTTTCAGTAGTGCAATTATTTAATCCTGGCGGATTATTAGAGCCTTTATTAGTCACGCAGTTGTAGTTTCAATCAGATTTAAGCTGCAGATGGTTCACAATAAAGACGTTCGTCATGATTTTCGCCTGACTCAGGCCGAGCTCTTCCCACTTCAAACACTAAGATAAACTTGCTGAACCAGGTTCACATCTGCCACCAGTCAACACTTACTTTTCCTGTTCAAGAGTAAGACATGAAAATATTCCTGTTTCACCTGTGAAGGGCTTCTGGGGCCTATATGTGTAGATCGCTGCTCAGAAGCCACAGAGATCTTTTATGTGCACCTTATTTATAGAGCAGTGCAGTGTGGGGGATTATCACCCTGTGTATTTGGTGAATTAAATTCAGGCACATCCTGTCCTGTGGGATTAGTGGAGTGAACTGCAGCGTGTTAAAGTAGCTCTTCGTCCCAGGTGACTTGCCTTTCAGTCACTGACCTTATGCTGGAACTGCTGCCAGCTCTGCTCTAGATTAGAGTTCATTTTGTATTAAAGTGGCTCCTCTGGCCGGCCTGGTGCTGGTGGACGAAACAAGCGCAGCACATTTTGGTAATGTTAAGGTTAAGCCACCCAGCTGCTTCATACCAAGAACTTTAATTGAGGCTTTACTGCTTAATTCTTTGTCTTTTTAAATTACTGAGTGCCAGAGTATTTAGGCGGATCCAGTTTGTAATTTATTGTGGCTGTGATTGTAAAGCATTCAGGAACAGGGCCTTGCGTGCGTGTGTGTGCGTGTTTGTGTGTGCGTTTCTGAATGTCTCGTCCTGATCAGCAAAGAAAGGTTTCTCCTCTGCGCTGCCCTCTGCTGTAACCATGCCGACGCTGACTGGTTTTTCAAGCTTTGCGGCACTTAAGAATGTGAGGCTGATGATAGCACAGTCTCTCCCAATGAGGGCAACCGACCCACAATGCAACAGTGCAGCCACGGCTTCACTGAGGTGCAGCCTGGAGCATAAGGCTTAACTCCTTATGTTCCTGAGGAACATAAAAAATTCACTGCTTTATAAATCAAAACCTGCAGAGATTAATGTTTCATATTAGTTATGGTATGGTTCTTTTGAATGCATGTGAAACATGATTGGTAAATTTTTGCATCTTTGTTTAAGGATGAGAAAGTTAGTCAAATCCTAAGATAAGATCTTAAACTTTCTTTGAAGAGATTTATGTTTGGAAAAAAAAATATGCAGAACAAAACAAATAGCTTTAGTTATTTTTTTTATTTTGAAGGAGGCATTAGATTCTCGGGGTATGATGATCTTTATTTTTTTTAATTGAAACTTTTTATTAGTTTGTTGTCCTTTGAGAAATTTATAACAAGTATAAAGTATAATTAAATTTTATTATAAATGAGAAATTACTATTCCAGTAGTAATGTGAAAACGAGTGACTGGCAGTGCACAGCAACAAGTGGAGGAGGGGTACTACTGTGTTATTCTATAGGCACAATATAATTATATATATATATATGAAATCATAAACATGTCCTTTCATAAAAAAATTGGAAACCAGTAACAGAAATTGCAATTTCTCATGTGGCATTAAGTAAAATTAATCAATATATTCACGGCTTATCAACGATAATAAGCTGTTATTAGCTTTTAGTAACAGCTTAATAACTTTTTAAATGTTATTTTAAGTTAAAATAATTTCTAACTTCCATCTTAGAACATAAAATCTGTAAATCTTCCAACTGTACAAAGAGTCTGCAATTTAAATATATTTTAAATAAAACCTGCAACACACTGGTACGCAGCATGGCTCGCTGGGTTCAAATGTTTGCAAACAAAAATACTGAAATTGATTAAATGTAACAGAAACTTTGCTCTGTAAAGAAGAATAAACTGGAGATGACTGGAACAAAACTTCACCAAGTAAAAAATGTTTTGTTGTATAGATAAAAGCCCTGCCTTTAAGTTCATGGTACGTCCAGTGAGTCTTAATCTACTGCCAGGGATGTTTTCTCGGGTAGATTTTTATCATTTTTTAAAATTTGATTTTATCCTCGTTAGAAACCATCCTGATCATGTAAAAGGTTAAACTGCTGGAGGAAACTTTCTTTCAACCATAGCGATTCCTAGTAACAGTTTAACTCTACATTTATTTCCACGGTGCTAAATTATATTTCTTCAATAAACACTGAAGTTTGCCATGCTTGTTTTAACCGAGCACCTCTGCTTGAACTGCATTTTATTATTCTTAAAATTATTCATATTTGCATTCTAACACTAGCATATCTAAAGAATGTTACTGATTGATACAGAGGTATAGAGCAATGAAATCTTTTGTACAAATGGCAGTTCTCCAACACACTCCGATTGATAAAGCACATCTAATAAACCACACGGCTCGGATAGAAATATTCAGCAGATAACATCACATTGTTCTCTCAATTCCACAAGCATGTGTCAGGGTCAGCGATGGAGTGAAATTCCTGTTCAGGGAGTTTAATGGCAGCAAGTTTGGCTGCATGCTCAGCTGCTGCTTTAAAAGATTGCAGCACTATCGCCTCGGCCAGTGCCGCTCTGCATTGTGTGGCGAGAGAGACTGGCATCGGATCAGTATGTCTGGGACAACAGAGCATTGAGCCACCACACCCCAGATTTATCCCCTGATCCGGGAGATTAGAATGACAAAGCAGTTTGTAGCTGTGGACTGATTTGATTTTAGGGAAGTAACTAGAAGAATTGTTCGTTTTATCTGTGCGTATGGATGACCTGATGGTTCCTTCTGATAGCAGTGTGGCCCATTTATTGTTCTTGAGGTACAACATGCCAATGTTCAACAACTGTACTCATCTAGGCTGTGAGTTTGTTTTTTAAACCATGCTCAGTTACTGCTAAGAGGAACAAAGGTGAATAGTGATTTAGCAGAAATGTTTTTCATTTCCAATAGATTTAAGCTGTCAAAAGATTTTAAGCCATCTGAAATCTTAGTCGTCTAATAATCAAGACAGAAATGTTTAATTTCTGGTTCTTGATTGTTGGAATTTGTTGAACTTAAAAATGTATTGCTATTTATTGTGATTGTCATAAAAGTTCTTTGCAGTCTTTCCCACTAAGCAACTGAATGGCTATGACTGCATGTCACAGTTCAATAAACACTGAAATATTCTCCTATAGGACGCGGTTGGATAAAGAAGTTTGATATGTTAAGCCACATTATTAATTTATTGTTGTTTATTGATGCTCTTATGAAAAATTCCAACCATTCTGGTGATTTTATATATATATATGTATATGTATATAGATATATGTTTATATATAGATATTTATTTTTTTTCAAAATGATAAATTATACAATAAACGCCTGTCCCAGTTTGACTGATTGTGTGCACCCTTCTATTCTATTTCCTCATCTCAAATTTCGTACAGAGTGTAAGCAGATAGGATCATATTCCAGAAATTTTACCATATTGTTTTTCCACCCACTTCTTTGTAATGGTGATATGCTAAAATATCTATTTAAACTTCAAGAAGGTGGACACTGTTATAAGTGGGACAAAAGTATCATCTAAAAATACAATGAAATCATAATTTATGAATACATCAAAAAGGTTCTTTTTTGTTTAATTCATTTGCAATAATTTATCTGATTTCTTCTTCAGATTGACGCCAAAGATCGGCTTCCCCTGGAGCGAGATCAGAAACATTTCCTTCAACGACAAAAAGTTCATCATCAAGCCTATAGACAAAAAATCCCCAGTGAGTAAAATGTCTTGAGCATTATTTTTACTTTCATTTTCCAATTTAAAAATGATGTTCCATTAGAATCTGTTTTTTTACACCCTCATCTGCAGAACTTTTGTTATAATCTAAGTAGCGATGCAAGATTGATTTAATTTTTCTCAATTTCTTTCCTCCCCAAACTTTCAGGACTTTGTGTTTTATGCCCCGAGACTGAGGATCAACAAAAGCATCCTGCACCTGTGCATGGGCAACCATGACCTCTATATGCGTCGTCGCAAACCCGACACAATCGAGGTGCAGCAGATGAAGGCTCAGGCCCAGGAGGAGAAGCAGATGAAACAGAAGGAGAGGTACAGACTGAATGAAAGAATGAATGAAAGGATATGCTTTATTAATCCTGAAGAAAAATCTGACTTTAGGATTGATCAAAAACGTAATAATTTTTGGTTTGATTAAAGTTTTTAATATTAGTTCTGTATTTAAGTAAATAAGGCGACGTTAGTAGGATGTATTTGGATTATCTTCGCTGCTTGTATTAATTTTAAGTTTAATAGCTTAAAATCTACTTGATGCCTTGTGTGCTTTCTGATTAAAGTCAAAATAGGCTAAATCAGCAGCAGAGTTAGCGACATGATTAGAATGAGTGCTTTAGCATTAGCTTCTGCCAAATGCTGTGTTTGTGTAGTTCTTTAGCGCAAGCACAAATAATGCTTATGATTTCTGCTTTAGAATTAAAACAACTACATTTCTGATACCATTTCAACTTCTAAATTGGAAACTAAATTCCTCTCTAAATGTAGAAACCCTGAACGGAGAGGGAAAATAACCGTGGTTTTGGCCGCAGCTGTCAGCTTGCGGTCTGTCCACACAGCTGTTTAAACATCATGATGTAACACAACACAGATGAGACTGATATTCAAAAGGAAAGCCATGAAAGACAAGAGGGCTGGTTCTCAGACAGTAGCTCTCAGCAGGCTGCAAGAGGTTTGGCTGCTGGGAAACGTTGGGAGAAAGTTCAGGAAGAGTTGCTTTAAAACACACAGGGAGATATTAGCTGCTGCTGAAGAAATAGAGAACTGAAATAATCTGTTGAAATTAGTAAGTTTTATGTTTATGGTGTGCATAAATTGTGAAATAACAAAGCCAAGCATTATAAATATCTTTGTTGGGCAATGCTGCTTAAAGATTTTTAAGATGGCTCCAAAAATTATTTTCCATCAAACATATTTTAGCAAAGTAGAACCGAAACATTTAATATTTGTCAAAATTATGTGACTGTGAAGTTGAATAATTTCTACTAATCAGCTGGGATGTTTCTGAAGCAGATCAAAATTTTTTGTGCTCAAAACATTTGAAAGTTTGCACATTAGCATGCATTCCTAGAACCACCCATTAACAGATAGCATGGCTTTTTGAGCAAAAACAATCTTCAAAATAATTTAATTGTAATTTATGCCTCATGCCAAATTATTAAACTGTAAATAAGAATATTATGCAGATACAACATCAGCTGCTGCTCATAGTCCTAATTAGAGTACATCATGCTGCCTTTTAGGAGCAATTTCTCTGCATAGTTTGGCATGCGGTACAGTCATATTTATGGGAACTGTGTCGCCAGACGACTGTAAACTGACATCAACCTCTGTGCAAAGCAAATATTATTTACATGATGATTATTTTAGACTTTGTAGCCTCAAAAGATGCAGGGATGGATACCTATTTTTAGCTTCTGTGTTTTGTCACCGACACAAAGCTTATATAAAGACAAACAATATAGCTTTACTTTTTGGTGGACTAGAAACTAATAGTTCATAGCTGTGAAGTGGAATGAAAAGGATATTTTATGTCTGGAAATATGCATCTATAATCAGATCATGTCACTCTGACACCCTTTGGTAAATAAAAGTAGAGCGTGTAATGTATTGGCATTCATAGTATCCACCAGGTTGGCTTTATGACCTCTCTGTCCCATCTCCAGGGCTCATTTGGAGAATGAGAAGAAGAAGAGGGAAGCCATCGAGAGGGAGAAGGAGCAGATGGAGCGGGAGAAGCAGGAACTCATGATGAGGCTCTACCAGTTTGAGGAGAAGACTAAACAGGCAGAGAAAGGTGCGTTAAAGGGGTCTGAGGCTCATCAATCGTCTCCTATAACCTAAGACGGGATATAAAGAGTCTGTCTGCTGGAAATAGTTGAAATGACGGCACTTGTAGTTATGCATGTGCGTACTGTAAACACCAGGCCAACAGGTTATTCTGTTTGTGTCGGTAACTTCTTGTATAAATAGCAGCATGAAGAAAGTGCTGTTCTCTTTATTTTAGTCAACTCATAAAACGTGAACAAGATTTTCATCTCAGTTGGACTCGAGGGAGAAAATGTCCCACTTCTCTTGTTGTTGGCACAGCCTCATCAGATCTGTATCTGATTCCCTGTTTTTGTCTCCTGCTCATAAAGCAGCTCATAAAAATTCATGATATTTACTTTTAACTTTTATCTAGGTCAAGGAATAATTTGACTTCTACTGTGGGAAATCCACTGGTTGTAACTGGTGTTTATCTAGAGCAGGGTCCAATCCTGCAGTTTTTAGGTCTAACAGACCTGAACCAAACAAAGTTTTATTTTTTATTCATGTAAAAAAGCACAAATCTTTTTTTCACTTTTGTTTTTTTTCATGATCAGTATCATCCAATGGCTGGAGCTAAGGCTGCTTTAGTCTTTATGTTGAGTTGACTTGATGTGCATCAAGTGATGGCCTGTTTATTTGAATAATTTAGTAAACTTTACATTATTTTTTGGTGTAATAGTGCAGAACTTGTGAAATACTGACAAAACACATAAATCAAATTAGGGATCAATTTATTTAATATTATTTTTTTTTAAAGTCAATTTGAACTTTTACAAATAAGTAATAATCAACATTTAGGCCAATTGTCACTAATTAAATAGGATGTAAAAATACCAAACAAATCTGGGAAGGATTTTCATAACTTAATGTTTATATTTATAGACTCACTAAATCACATTTCTGTGCAGAAGACGGAACAGTTTATCCGTTTCGTCTAAACTGTGATAAACTCATCAGCTGTCAAAGGATGTTCAAAACCTCCCTCAATGGAATGAAGTAAAACATTTTCTGAGAAGGCATCTCCATAACTACCTGGAGATACACAGCCATATGCAATATTTCTGTATGTGGGTATGAAATGGTTTGTTTATGCAAACAAAATGCAAGTAACCTGAGATTAGTGGCGACACATGAACATGAACTGGTGAGTGTGCATATTGAGCCACAGCCTCAGATGGAGCTGCTTTAATTCAATGACGACTGCCATGTATGCAAACTATTTTAAGATATATTTCTTATTCCATCCATCCATTTTATTCCGCTTATCCATGGTCGGGTTGCGGGGCTAGCAACTTAAAAAGGGCTTTCTTATTCCATATTTACAATAATCACAAAGCTTAACAAACATAAGAAAAAGGCACGAAGAAATGGAAATGGTATGAGTCATGCTCCAGTAATAAATTACTTGATTAAATGTTTGCTATTCTGTAATGAAGATACGGATGTACTTATACTGATATGAGAGGAAATTAAACGTCCCAGTAGGAGCTAAGACATGTTCTGATAAACTTTTATCTTCCACTGTTGAGGAAAACAAAGTCATAGTTAGAACATTAAGTTTAATTATTTACTTCACTGATGTTCACAAAAGAAAGGAAAACTATGTCACTATGCAAAACCTGTGAGCTGCCTTGAGTATAGCATGTATTGATCCGCACCTGAAAATAGTCCCCAACAAATGCATAAATTGCCATATATAATGTTTCCATCTTGTAAAGCTTAAGGTGCATCAGCAACGGCTTAATGTCTGGGAACAAGTAAAGCGGAAAACTTTTAAATTAAGTTGTGTAGCATGTTTTCAAATTACATTTTACCTAAATTTACAACTTTAGTTTAAATGATTTAATTTGTGTGGTTGTTTTTCTAACACTAATTCAGTTTCTGTTGATGCAATTTAAATATTTCATTTACTTTAAGTATCTGTCACACTTATTGTAAAAAAAGTTAATGTGAAGTAAAAAGTTAATGTAGTTGCCCATAATTGTGAAAGAAGCTCTTAAATGTTTTTAAAAAGGCAACTTATTGAAACATGTAAATCTTTGATTTGAAATTTCCTGTCACTCCAAAATCTTCCCTCATGTGAGATTAAGTGCATAAAGATGTCCCTCCTCTGCCTGTTAGATTTGCAGGACCAGCTTCAGAGAGCCATGATGCTGGAGCAGGAGCGGAGGAGGGCGGAGAGGAGGCAGCGCGTCTGGAGGCAGAACGTCAAGCTGCCCTGCTGGCTAAAGAGGAGCTGGCCCGCCAGGCTGAGAGTCAGCTGAAGAACCAGGAGCAGCTGGTGAGTGCATCAATGATGCCAAGTTTTGATTTAAAGGGGGGCCTGTTATGCAAAATTCATAATTTTGCACCTTCTTTGTGTGTCACTTTGCATCTTTACTGCTTCTAAAAGTAGCCCAGGCATTTAAAAAAAAACACGCAAGTGTTTTTTTGTCAACAAATTAATGCTTTTTAGTCTGCGGAAAATGAGCCATTTCAAAAACTTTCCAAATGTAGTGTCACAAATCAGCAGGTACTGTCCCTCCCCTAGCAACCCCAGCAAAGCCCAGCCCATTGCCTAGCAAACCAAGCTGAGCTCCAGCTCTTTAATTCATCTGGTGTTACTGCTGTTTGCACTGTACAATGGCTGCTGGAAAAGACGAATGTTTTGTTGTCAACTTACCATTTAGAAACCATTTGCTGCATTCTTGTTGCTTGTGCAGGAGGCTCCACTTCTGCTTTTCCGAGATGTTCGCCTGTATAATCGCGCATCTGTTAGCAGCCGTTTCCACGTGCGAGTGTAAATGTTGAGTTGGGGTCATTCTCAGAAGCAACTTATTTGGATTTAAAACAACTCAAAATAGATGCAACTGGACAAAATAAAATCTAATTTTACAGGAATGATTTTGTGGTTCGTAAAGCAAGAACCCTCGCCTTATTTCAACCTTTTCTATGGTTGCTTGCAAAGGTTTTGCCTGCTGTATTGCTTCTTTGTAGCTAAGACAAATAAAGAAGCTTGTACAGTGTATTAAAATCAGTTTTATAAATCCTTAATGCAGAATTTTGCTTTGCCTTGCAAGCTCCAACAAACACTAGTTCCCAGTCCAACAGTAAGCTTTGGGACATTTTTCTAACGTATCCCAGAATGCAATCCTTGAAACATGAGTGAGTTTAATGGTGCCCTTGTGGTAGTGTTCAAGTAAATCATTCTCTAAAAAAATACTTGCAAACTTGGGACAGATGTAAATTGTTGACAACCTCTTGAGCAAGACTGACCCTCTAGCTCACACAACAAGTGTGGAGGGTCAAGCAGAGAAACAAGGTGAGCATTCCTCCTCTCGCTCCAGATCTTGTTCTGACAGGACTAGACGTATTTAGGAGGTTTTGTCATCTTTGTTTTGAATGTTTGAAAGCAGATGATGATCCACCTTCGCTGAATTTTCCTTCAACAAACCTGTTGTCTTGTTGCTTCAAAGTGGGACAAAGTGAGACAGACAGAGAAGCGACAGAAACTATTTAATGCTGCATAAAAAAAACAAACAAAAAAACTAGCTCAGCTTGTCTGAAGGAATGCATCACAACACCTGCAGAGTTGGTCGCTGTCTCGGCTTTAAAATGACGCCAAGGTTGTGGTTCACTCCTGTCTTGCAGTTGGTAGACATTTTGTATAGAAATATTTTGGTATGCCATATTAAAGCTAGAGGAACTCTGACTAATTATTTAAATCTACAGGCACTGAAGCTGTTTATACTTAAAAATCAAATTTAAAGTGAAATACAAATAACCGACTACATTCATTCAATAATACAACAGAAATGTCACATCCAAGACAGGAATTATTCATTTTGTTCAGAATTGCTGCAAAACATCCCTGTTTGGATTAGATTTGCATATTAATAAAATCTGTCCTGTTTTCAGGCTTCTGAGCTGGCAGAGCACTCAGCCAAGATTGCACTGCTGGAGGAGGCGAGAAGACGCAAGGAGGAGGAGGCTCGCAAATGGCAGGACAAGGTGAGAGTTTGAGCTGAAATGTGTAGCCGTCTGCTTCCTGTTGCAGCAGATAAATGCAGAACATCACAGCACTGTGAGTCAGCTTAAATCGAAAAAGAAGGAGACAGATGAAGACATATTTAATGCTTTTTGTGTTGTTCAGGCCGAAGAGGCTCAAGACGATCTGACTAAGACCAAGGACGAGCTGCGCATGGTGCTGACGGCGCCCCTGCCTCCACCACCTCCTCCCGTGTACAACCACCGGGATGGTGACAGCGACAGCGAGGACAACCACAGCACGAACAGCACCGACCTGGCGATAGACGACTTCCACGACCACCGCAAGGAGGAGGAGCGTCTGACTGAGGTCGAGAAGAACGAGCGCGTCCAGAAGCAGCTCAAGGTGAGGAAAAAAAACAGAACAAGTCAGACAGCAAGAAAATCAACAAGCTATAATTTATGTAGATTTATGTGATGGAAGTGTTTGTTACCATGGATTTTAAAAAATTATATTTATGAAGCTGGCATATTAATGATAGTTTTCTGTATTAATTCAAGTGTGGCATTTGCTGCGCTTCCCCTGAGCGTGGCGCTAAAACCACCGGAGGGTTAATGTATATTTTTGTTTCACCTTATCTGATTTTGCACCCGGTTTGTGTAGTGGAAGTGGTTATAAAATGCTCCTACAAAACCGCTCTGATTCTTGGGGAAAAGGTTCCTGTAGTAAAAAAAATTCTAATTTTAGGGATTTTTTTTTTCCTGCAAGCTTGCAAAAGACTATTTTCAGATTATTTGATATATTTTACTCTGCATGAGCTCTAGTGACTTCTACAGCCACTGACTTGTGTCCCGTATTACAAATCAGTGGACCAAGCATGTTGGATCAAAGTGCCTCCAGATTTTTTTGGGGAACAAATTAAGTTATTGCAACATTGCATTTATCTGTATGACAACAGTGTAAAAAATATTTCTATTTAAAATCCCTCAAGAAGTTAATACTGACAAATCATTCAAGAAAAAACATCACAATGTGGTGACTTTTAATGTTAACTTATTGAGTATAATATGTATAATAATAATTATAGGAGAGGATGTTTATTAAGTGCAGTTTGCCCCATTATTTACTCACATTTCTCACTCCTCTTTAGACCCTGACCTCAGAGCTGGCTCAGGCCCGTGACGAGTCCAAGAACACCCAGAACGACCTCCTCCACAGCGAGAACATGCGCGCTGGCCGAGACAAATACAAGACCTTGCGACAGATCCGGCAGGGCAACACCAAGCAGAGGATCGACGAGTTTGAGGCCTTATAAGACGGCGTCGCCTCTCAAGCGCACGCCCTTTCTGAATGGTCACTATCCTTCTTCATTTGCTGCTGAGATACACACAAACGCCCCCTTCTCACCCATCCAAAGACATGTTTGATACGCGCTGGTAGCTGACTAAACTGAAGCAGCAGAAGACTGGAAGGACGCAGCGCTCTGCAAAACCTTAGTGCCAAAATCTTTTGCCCTTTCTCTTGTTATAGTGTTTTGAATATTGTCACTTTTTTGATGGAGTCAGACCAAAATAATTGTTTTTCACTAGAGGTTTAATGAAGTAGTGGGAATCTTGTTATAATGCACCTAGTAATCAAATTGTTGCGTTGGAAGAAAAGGCTTTGTTGTTCATAGCGACCACTCAGAAAGGGGGAGACAGTATACGCAGGAAAATTTATCTTTATTTTCCATTATATTTGAACACTTCCAGTTATGTTTATTTTTGCTCTAAAGACAAAATCATAGTTTGATATTTATACTGTATATGGGACATAAAGGGTATTTCGTCTTGGTTTGTATATTTTTGCTAACTACTAATAATAAGAACTTTTAATTTTTCAGAGGTTTTATATATTGACCCAAATAACAGCCTAGTCTTATGTTCCATATGTTTTCCCTTAGATCACTTAACTAAAGAGATTTATTGTAAATTATTAATTTTATTGTAGGAGACTTCCAGTTGCATACAGAGAAAATAAATTTAGATGAACTTTCCAATGCAGATCATTCAGAGCAATGTGTTGAATAATACAAAGCTTGGTTTGTATTTCTATCAGTTTGTTCGATGTCACATTGTTACAGTATAAAAAGCACATGTCGAGGGTTTTTACCCGCTAAAGTGGCCTTTCTGTCTGGTCATTCACAGTTACAATGAATGATATATGGAGATTTTTAAAGTTGAATTTCTCACCAAACTCTTAGAGTAAAGTAGCATTTACTAAAACCGTCAAGCAGAAACGCTCAGCTATGCTGGGATTTGTATATAACCAAGATTTTATAATGAGGTATTCAACATATTGCCAATAAACTTACTTGATTTGTCACCTCTGTGTGTTTATTGCAGGATTATAACTTTTCTGAAATGAGCATGCATGTAGGGCATAGAGGAAAAGGTAGCAGAGAATCTCTGGTTATTTGCATTTTGCTCCATACAGAATAAAAGGCAAACATTTGCTGAAAGGTCACTTCCATGGCAGGGTGTTCCTGGACGTTACAGGAGTCTTGTGGATTTTATTTGTATTTTATATGAAGTCTGTTTCTTGCTACCCAAATGTTTCCCTTTTTTTTTTTTTTAAATAATATTTGTTGCCCTACAAAAAGTGATTAAAATTAAAACAGACATAAAGTGGAAGACATTGAATGATGTGTTAGGAGCACATCCTCCTAACAAGAAGAAAAACATTTTTTATAAACATTATTTAGATTTAATATCTATTAGACTGGATGTTGGGACTCGATTGATATTAAACACTTTTTTCACTTAACATTCAAAAGTGATGAATCCAGTTTATTTTTGATCTAAATACCTAAAAAAGATTTTTTTTTTAAAGCTCATAAACATTTAGAAGAGCTGAAGAAATTGCATTAAATGCAGTAAAAACATTATACATCCCCAATAAAATTAACTTTATGCTTTAACTAGAATATTTTTATTCTATCAAAGTAAAAAGACAATAAAAATAAAATGGTGAAGTTTTGTGATTATTTTTGTATTTTTTATTGGAATGTAGGTCAAAACTTCTTTACAGGTAGAGAAGAGAAGCTTTGTGATTTGGTTTTTATCCCAGCAGCAGGATGATTGTGAAATCATGCTGCTGCTGTGTAGCAGTAAACAGGATGTCATACAGTTAGAAATAAATACATAATAAACAAATAGTTACATAAATTAAAAGTATTATGAATAGAGGATAGTTGTGACAAAATGAACATAAACAATAAAGTGCACAGTAGTTTAAATAATACTAACAATAATAATAAAACTTAGTCTGAGTGATGTTGAGTATCGCCAGGTTTTCTGTCTCTTTGCAAGAGTCAAGTGAAGCCAGGGAGTTTTCCAGTTGCCATGGTGATTCATGAAAAATACTGTGTCATCGGCTGCAGCTCTCCTTCCAGAGCAACAGTGTGCCAAAGCCTTGAAACCAGAGGAAGTCTCTCACATGCTCCGAAACAAGAAAGGCATCATTGTGCAGAGCGAAATGCTGAAGAGCCAGCGGGACCCACTCGTCCTGCTGAAGAAACCACTTCCTGCGATGTGGCGGCTGCAGCTCCAGGTTACGTTTGTCAGACATGTCAGTGCTTTCAGATCGTCTCCTTTTGAGATGCAGAGTTTAAAATCGTCATGCAGAAGAACTAAAGATGAACGAGGGATCAGATTCTGAAAGGCAGCAACACTTTACTTTAAACGGTTACGTTTATAAACTCTAAATATTTTGATGATTTAAAGCGGACCCATTTTTTTATTGCATGAATTGTGAATTAAAAATAAATTGATCATTTAAAAGTTTTTCTACTGTAAATGTGATTCATGAATAAATCTCCTTAACTGTTTTTTTAAAGCCTAGTTTATTTAACATGCAATCTAATGTTAGGCAAAAGTGCCAGCTTTGTTTCTGTTCTGCTATTTGAAGATGTGACGCATGTTCATTTTGAAGGTAATGACAGAAATGAGTTGGCCAAAATGATGCAGAGTTCACATAGTTTAGAGTCTTCTTTCCTTTTGGAGAGCTACCAAATATAGTGAATAATTATGTGTGCATAAATAAAGATACTCAAACTCAAAATGTACTATTTTCAAAACAAGTTAAAGGCTGGAATATTCTAGATGTCATCAATAATCTTAAGGAGCAAAACATTCTTAGATTAAAATGTTAATTTTATATAGCAGATTTAATCATAAATTACTGACTGTGGTAGAAAAAAAGACCTAAAAATGTCATTGCACCAACTATATCTACAAAATACAATTAATATTCTCCTATATTTTGCAGATTATCTAACTGAAAAACCTTTAGTTTTTGTTAAATAGACATCGACTAAGGATTAATTCAAATTTGTCTGAAATCCTTTCATCTTCACTTCCAATTGACCAGTTTGGTCCAAATTAAAGACTTTAGACAAGCTAACAGAAAGACCGTATATTTAATTTATGAGTTGGCTTTATGCACTGACTTTTATAAATGTTTTTCCAGGGGAAAACTAGATTTCCATTACATAGTATTTTAATTTGTATGCTTCGTAGTTTAAGTTTAACGTAAAGTGTTGCTACAGACGATTGAAAGCAGACGTCTGCTGTCATTAGAGTACATCCAATCCTCCTCCAGGTGAAGCTATGGCCTCTTTTTTTCTCCCCCTATACAGATCACACAGACTCATGAATATCAACATAAACACATGATAACATATTAAATTTTCCTCCTCTTGAATTCACACCAGAGCACACAGAACACACCCCATCACCCTGCAAACTTTAAAGAGCACACACACACACATTTAGATTATTTACACACTCTGACGTGGGTCAGAGCAGTGTTTGCATTATGGGGAGGGAGTCTGATAAGACCTGTTAGTCGATCGTTGCCTGGTGGGACATTAACCTGACACGGTTCTCAAAATAAGGCAGTTTACTGACATCTAGTGGCCAAAAGAGAGAACTGAGCGGTCAGGTATGCTGATGGGGCTTGTATTACTCTACCTTTTAAACTTAAACTTGATCAAAAACAGTATGGAGATTGTAATTTTTCTTTTCTTAATGTGTGGAAAGCGTTGGCTCTCCAACGTAGCACAACAAACCTCATTACCACCATATCTAATCTTTACAATGTGCAGTTTCATTTGCAGTGCAGACAGGAAAAGTATCATAAAAGCTAATCTTTGTGTACACATATTAAAAAAAAAGAAATAAGGTTTTCACTAAAAGTAAGACAGATAAACTCACCAGGACGGTAGGAGGTTCAGTGTCCATTGTACTCTGCTGTGCCAGTCTCAGTCTGATAAAACAGAAAAACCAGGATTAATTTCAAAAGAAAAATCCTTCACAGCTACAACAGAGAATAGAAACATGTAACAGAAAATATTGATAAATGCTGATCAAAGACCTCATACAATCTGCAAGTTGCAACTAAATTATTATTTATGTTATGTGACACTAATTTCCACTTTACACTGATAGAAGATGATGGCTACAACTACAACATGCAACTTTATTGTCAACATACAAAAATAAATACACATACACAGCCATTAATATTTGGATAAATGTCCCAGCAGGTTGTGGTATCCATCAAGAAGCTTAGCTCTGGTTGGATCAACTCTTCTTGGTAGAGTTTGTTCATATTGGTTGGTTTTTCTGGCTTTTAATGCCATATTCATTCTGTTTTATGTGTGTTGAGAATCTATGTCCTGTTGGAAAACGCAGTTCCATTCAAGCTTTATACATCTGACCAGATGTGTCACTCCTATATGAAAGACAGGTTTACTGCCAGTGCTTTGTGTTATTGCAAAGAGTGGATGAATTAATAAAGAAGGAGGATAAGCAAAATTCAAAAGTCTTCCAATTCATCTTAGATCTGTGTTCAAATAGGACAGTTATCATTTTTTTAACTGCTACAACCTAAAATCCCATTGAAAATGTGTTGACTCTGATGCGACAATTTCTGACAAGAATAGTGTTTAAATAACCAAACAATATAACAGAATTTAATTGACTACTACAAAAAAAAAAAGAATTACCAGAGGGACATTTAACCAAATATTAGTTTGCCAAATATTAGTTTGAGAGGACAATTCTTGTCTTTCAATATTGAAGTAATTAAAACATTTCATGAAGAGATTTTACTCAAGCTTTATATAGATATAAAACATTTTAAATCATAAATACTGGACGATATTTCTGTCTCTGCTTGGAGCTGAAACGCGCCGTACCTTCGGACACAGCGGGTACCAGTAGAGGCCTTGGAAGGTGCTGTTCTCTTGCCTCCAGCCGTCCAGAGGAAGCAGCACCTCACCCAGAAACACTTTCTTTTTCAGGGGCCCTGAATGCCAAACAGATGCCTGCAGTCTCTTTCCGAACAGCAGATGGCGCTCTATGTTATACTGTAAGAGCAGATAAAAAAAATGTTTAAACATTCACTCTCATCTATCAACAAGTGTTTTATGCTCCTTATTGATTATTTATGACCCTTAATGACCTTTAACCTTAAATATACCAATAAGTTAGCTACGTAATAAATATATGAGGGGTCATAATTAGATCACAAATTGCTTTTTGACAAACAATGGCTCATAGAGATTATTTAAAAATGACGTCATGATTATAATATTTTATCTTATTACCTTAAAAACCTCATTGTAAACAGGGTCGGTTGTGTTTTTCTTCACTGCTGTCTTCAGTTTGCTGTTCTTGTCCGGCAGCACGTAGAGTTTCACGTATCTACACAAGGGAATAAAAACAGGACAATGAGACTCAGGCGGAGAGCGATGAGGAGTTTGAAACATTCTCTCATGAAGCTTTTCTTACGGGTGGCTCTTCTTCTTCTTGCTGTTTCCGTATGACAGGTTTCTGCAGGCGCCCACTGTGATTTCCAGACAGGAGCTGCTGCTGTTGTAGGCCACAGCGAGCTCCATCTCCCCAGTTACAAGGATGCCCTCAAAGACGCCATACTCGGTGCTGATGCTACTGATACTGCCCTGGCAGATCAACAAAAACAAATTCTTATCATTTTATGTCTCAGAGGAAAGAAGGATTCAGTGTGAAGAGCTGCAACGGATCACAGTCTTTAAGTAGAGGATGTTGTTTGAGGATGTTTTGTTTTTATCTCTGATCACTCACTCTGTGATTGAAAGAGTGCTCCGAGCTAAATGAGGTTTCTTCCTCTGCACCGGTAGATGAACCTTCGTGGTCGCTGTCTTTGCTTTTCTTGAACAAGTTTGGAAGACTTTCACGTTTAGAGAGCTGCAAAACAAGAAAGCAATAGTTTGTTTTTCTGGTTATTTTTTTAAACACATATAATTTGGGATGATGACAAATAACATTCAGCAGCTGTGATTGACTTACGGAGCAAGATTTGCTGATGTCCGTGTCTGACAGGCTCTTTTGGGTGCTGTAGTGAAAACACGAGCCCTTTTGGTTTGGGTCAACCGTCAGCAGGTCTCCTCTTACATCATGTTGAGAATTGGACAATTCTGCAATGAAAAAGTAAAGTTGCACACTACGAATAGACAAGAAGCAAGTAGCTGTTGAGCTAAGAGATTTGACCTGGATAGCCTTAAAAGGTTCTCCGGGTGTTGATATCTTTATATCTCTTGTGTTTCTGTTTCTGAAGCTTCTGCTGATGCAGTAGTTATAAAACATCAAAGGGATCTTTCTTTCTATGTTGTATGAGTTCGAGCGTATTTCCTGTGTGGTTATGACACTACGTATATTCAGCTTCCTGGGGGACAGTTGAGGGCATATTGATATAACATGCGAAGGAAGTCACGTTTCTGGAGCTAAGCTGACTGATGCTTGTAGCTTCTAAAAGCACTCGTACCTGTTGTTACGTTACAAACAACAAACTTAAACGTGGATTTATTTGTCATAAACCAAGAATAAGCAACGTTGTAAATATGAAGTAGAAAAAACATAATGTAAAAATTGACAAATTAAAAACTGGAAATAGTGGCATGCATTTGTGTTGAACCTCTGGTACTTTCATTTCTATTTAGTAAATACAGTAAGTATTGTACAATCTCACTTTCACAGCTGTTCTGTGAAAGAGTCAGGGGTTTATTTTAATGAACAAACAAGATCAAAAGATCTAAATATCTAAAAAATGTTCCAATGGGCGTGAGTTCAGCTTTCAATGTGAGAAAAAAGAACTTACTTCTAATGTGACTCCTGAAGCAAACCATAAGATCCTCCATAGAGTGTGTAAAAGCCTTTGAATTCTTCAGTTCCTGCAAATCAAAACATAAAAACAGTCAGTCAGTCTGTTGAGCTGTTTCAGTGCAATGTAACTTTGGAATATTCCAGTGCTTTACCCTAAATCTGCCTCTGAAATCCTGTTCCAGGTGAGGCGGAGGAGTTGGAGGCACAACGGATATGTGTCTGCAACATTCAGGAAACAATCAGAGAAAATGCAGAAGGAATTAATGAGCAAATGAGTAAATCCTAGGAGATAAATCCTACCTCTGCACACTGTAGACTTTTAGTAATTTCTCTCCCACCGTCTCATATTTGTCTGTAAAAGTGTGAAATAGTAAAGATTTATACTCATGCAATAAAACAAATGACTATAAGTGCTTTATATTCATGCAGTCTGAGTTCAAACAAACCTTTGGTGGCGGAAAATTTCTTTGCCCTTTCTTCTAGAAACCATTCTCCTGATCTGATCTTCACTTCCCTGTTGAGAGGAGGCAAAGACAATCATAAAACAATGCAAATCCTCTAAAAGAAAATGCAGAAATAATTGTTTTATTACTTTGTTTTCTTTTCAATCATCTCCATTGATGTATATTGAACTCAAGCTTATGCCACCCTAAATCCCGCGGTGCAAAAATAAAAAAATCCTAGCAAGAATTTTTGGTCTATTTTCTAGTGCAAATATCTTAGTACACTTGAAATAGGCAAGAGTCTGTTTTAAGAAAATCATACATTGATAAAAATAACTAATTTTAGTGGCAGATTATTCACTTATACCAAGATATTTTTCCCATGGTACCAATGAAAAAAAGCACTAGTGCCAGTGGAACTAGTACTTTTTCAAGTATATTAAGATTATTTGTACTAGAAATTAAAGAAAAAATTATTAATAAGATTTTGTGTTTTAACTTATTAGAGAACTTCAGCAAAGAGTGGCATTGTCACAACAAACACCTCATGCTCTCTAAATACCAGCCAGTTGTTAGAGATGCAAGTCAGGAAGACTGATCTTCTCAGAGGAAAAACTTTCCAGGTGAGTTACTAAAAGAAACTTTAGTAACTTTAGTAACAGCACCTCATCCCACTATAGCAGTAGTGGAGGATGTGTGAGGCTGCGTGCTTTTTTATTTTCCAAACTATGAAATGGACAAAAGTGCAAATATGATATTGCTTACATAAGAAGAAGAAGAAGAAAAACTCAGAAAGCGGTTGTGTTGTTGGGTTTATTAAAGAATTATGTTTTCTTGCCACCACTTACAACTAACTTATTTTTTTCTCTTTGCCGGACTTTGGGAAACATTTCACTTTTATCACAACGTGTTCACAATAGAGACCTAAGGCCGCTTTGCAGCCTGCACACTAATTTAAACAGAATCAAAGTGAAAGTCTCAATTACATAACCAACCACCACCACTGTGCTAGTGGCGGTTCACACATCTCATTTCTTTATTCACCGAGTCACGCAATTCATCTGCACGGCTGCATCACTCACCTGTAAGCATGGCACACGGTGCACTTCCAGTCTGCAACCCCCACACGGCACCGGTTGCAGATGCGGTGGCTGCAGCCGCGGCACACGGCGCCGGTGTTCCAGAACTTCCCCAGAGGTCTCTGGCACCGGGCGCAGGTCCTCTCTCCGTACTGCCGGGCGTAGCTCTTTGCCCCCTTCCTCCGCAGGTCCTGCAGATCGCCCTTCATCTTCCTGAAGTAGAAAAAGACGAAACCACGGATCTTAATGCCTGGACTTATAGCCTCTCTCTTTTTGCTGCAGCAGCTGTGGAGATGCTATTATTCTTCCTTGGGATTAGGGAAGGTAGATGAACGATGGAAGAACTGCAAACAGACAGTGAGTCATGTCTTGGAGTCCAGACCGTACGCCATCTGAGAATTACAGCAAAACGTGAAAATGTATGTCCACGTGTTTCCTACACTGAGTGTGATATTTTGCAAAAATAATAAAGTGCAAAAACAACAAAGCTGATTGAGTTTTAACCCAGAGGACTTGGTGCTCCATTAAATCGCAATAAAACATGCAGAATTTGTGGCTCTAATGTTTGAAATTAGCTGGATTTGCTCATATAACAGACTAACTCTACAGCTCACTGATGCATCCGATTAAAAAAAAAAAACATTTTATTTAAAAACCAACACATACGTCATATTAACACTGAACTGTTTCTTGTTAGGACCTCCATCCGAGCTGTCAGTTCTGACTCATCCTGCGTTACTAAGAAGCAAAACCTTTATGTTAGCACAAAACTGCTCACCTGATCCTCTCCTCTTCAATCTTCCGCAGATGTTTGTCTCTGTGAAGAACCTCCAGGACGCGTTCTCTCTCCAGAACTTGGAGAAAACTTAAATCCATCTTCATAAGGCGACAGTTTCTGCTCAGATGTATCCGCTACTGTTCTCTCTGAAAGCACTCCGCTCTGCTTTGCTCTGTTATGACTCCACCTCCTCTCGCCCTCTCCTCTTTAAACCTTCCCTTCTCGGTAAATCCTCCCCCCAGAAACTCCCCTCTTGCTTTCTGGAGCAAAAAGATTAAACACAGAGATAGAAAAGGTCAGTATGATTGCAGGCCATCTTTTCTTTCTTCTGACTGTGATGTCATTGAGACGCAATTCCTGCCTGAGTCAGATATGATGCAGTTGTCTTTACACTTGGACTAAATTACTTTTAAAAAAAAGTTGGAAATACCCCAATGATGTTCTTCTCTTCACAGTAACTTTGGACTACAATATATATTTTAGGGTTCCAGAGAAAATTAGTCTTTTCTTTTTTATTTTGTCCTTTAGACAAATCACTCTCACATTCTTCAGATGTTAGCTGTTCTCTCTCAGCTGCAGGAAGTGCAGTGGCGCTTCAATGATGCCTGCAAAACAAAAACCAAATGCCAGGACTTGCATTATTTATGACTGATGTGCTCCGGTGGCCTAGTTTCTCTTCTAAAAGAGAAAACCTATTCAGATTATTTATCATCTCTTTCTGTAAGAGTTCCAGCTTCACTGTTAAATACACAAATAACTGTAAGAGAAAGAAGGGAGCATACTACAAAACACTTAAAAACAAGGAGAAATAAAGTCTAATATCTTACATATTATAGGCAGTTGTGCACATTTTTCACTTACAAGAAAAACATGCACAAAATATATACATTTAAAAAAGTGCTAGTTGTGCTTTGTGGGCATCTGGGCTGATTAAATCACATACTTCTGAAGTGCTCCCTCATACAACTCAAATACTTTGCTGCAACCATACAGAATAAAAGTAAACACATTTGAAGGGTAAATTTGATTAATTGGCGATTTGATCTACCAAAATATTTAAAAAAAATAGAGTGACATGTTAACAATGCATGATTCTACACAAACCCTAACATAGATTCCAAATCACTTAAATCAGGACAGGAAGATGACAAAAAATAAAACGCCTCATAACACTGAAACCATGACAGTCAAGTTTTCAAGCCTGGGGAAATTACAAACCCGTGTGACAGACGTCAAACCTAATAAAAACAAAACAGAAAAGTTGAGCTTCAAACTTCCTGAATCCAGATTTATTGATACCCTCTTCTGTTCACGGTTATTCCAGGCTGGCAGAAAAGCTTTCATAGTAAAGCATTTACTACACAACTATGTTCCTGTCTGAATGCTTCAATGTTGAACTTTTCTAACAAATCAAATTCAGAATTAAAATCTTATATTGGTTTTTCTTAATTCACTTAGTCCAGAGGAAAAACACACAATCACTCCACCATCTAAACTTATCTGCATTCATGATTCACAGAAATTACAGGTGACAAGTTGATACCAAAGCTAAGGTAAGCTAAGATTCACGCTGCCTCGCTTTGTGTTTGTCAGAAACACACCCTCAGTCTGACTGTGGAGGAAAAAATCAAACTGTCTTTGTAAACTCTTGGCTTTAGGCAGCAGTGGACCTTTTAAGAGGACAATAATTTGACACATATGGTCAATGTTGTCAGGAAGGATTGTTAAGTCTCCAGAACTGAATTAATCAACAAATGACAGAGAGAACTAAGCGTGTGTTTGGTGGAGATGAAGTCTTTAAACCATAAAGATATTTATATTCAATATGACTTTAGAAATAAGTTGTGAAGCCAGAACTGAAAGCAGATATTTAACATGAATTAATTTTTTTCCGACACTAATTCAGATTAAGCTTTTTCTTTGTTTGCCCAGTTAGGATTCACCTGAGCAGTTTTTTTTACTTTCATTAAAGTCATAAGTTTACATAAGTTACAAATACTTTGGTGTTCTTCCACTAGCTTGAGGCAATGGCGGCAAAGAGATGCACAATTATATATCCGTACATCTTTGAAAAGAAGAAGTAGAGCCTCCTGCGCAACCAACAAAAACATAGCAAGTGGTTTTTGGGGGATAAGCAATAGCAAAACACTTGTCTTGACAGTGGTAAAACCCAGCTGACCAAATGTCCAGCAGTTCAGCTTGGGTTGCTAGGCAACGAGTCTGGGCTTGGCTGGGATTGTTAGGTAACAGTGCTGTGAAAAACGCTGCAAAACCTCCTTAATAATTAGGAGGTTTTTTTGAAACTTCTCATTGTTCAGCCACCCAAAAACCACCAGGTGCCAGTAAATGTCTGAAGGGTTTTTTTAAGCACTTGGATTGATTTTTGAGAAGAAATGGAGGCCCAAATGGAAGAATAAAAACATACAAAAAGGAAGTTTTGTACAATAGGTCCCCTTTAAAATACATCGACAGATTTGCCTCCATTAAGTGAAATGTTTCGATTTAAGGCATGAAATTGTGAAATCTGTGAATTTGAGGAAAGTAGTAAAAATATTTTCATTATAGAACAGAGATTTATTTGGCAATTCTGACTGAGGTCAAATAAAAAAAGATGTCTAATATATTCCCAGACAGTGAAAAAAAAATCTTTCTATACAGTGTGTCTGACTTCAACTGTATCTAATAGTTCAGGGAGACACAATATTTTATAGGATGAACTTAAATTATTTGGCTATCTTACTCACAATTGTTGTATTCCCTAAAATGGAAAATCTATGCTTCCGGTCATCACTTCCAAACACAAAGAAGCAGCATCATAGCTTTGGAGTGGTGCAGAAGTGGCCTGTTGATTAGCTCAGTGTCAGCCTGAATTAGCAGATAAGACCCTGTGCTTGTACTAACCAGAGCTGCCAGGAAGCCTGCGGAAAAAATATTAGTGTTGGTTTTAATTAGACATGATTGATGAGCAAGGGACACAGCAGCTAGAGCAGTGGGGCGACAGTCATTTCAGGCCTGACAGGTAAAACACACTCATTTCTCACGAAGCCCTCCTATGCAGAGTAGATAGATGAATAGAGTTCTGCGTGGTTTAGCAGAGACAGAGTTCCAACTTGAGAACAGAGAGGGGGATGGTATGACCGTATCAGCAGGCCACATCAGTGACAGTAAAAGACACCTAACTGACTACCACAGAACCTAAATATGGCCCCAGAGTACCGTGAGAATGACCAAACCAAATATAGGTGACATGTTCAGCGGCTGCAGAAGAGTTTCCTGGAAGATTTGAGGGAGGAACTGCATGCAAACTCAGAGCTGCAAGCAAATTCTGATGAGAAACCAAAAGCTCCTCTTGAGCTCTCGAAAGTGGGGTTTCGAAAATAATTAGTGTTTTTGAAGCTTCTGGGTGAAACTTTTATAAAAAAACATATTTTTAAAACTATCACTGACAGTATAAGAAAATCGACTTCCTTCGTCTTCTTGCGATGATCTGACTATTGTCTGCAGAAGTACCAAGAGTACTGTCGTTAGAGTTGTTAATCACTCTTGTGTACGCGCTGCTCACATCCTCCCTTTCTGTCCGCTAAACTGACCTAGTTCACAACCACAAAACCTGCCATGAATGCTAAAGCTAGTTAGCAAGGCTAGATAAATAGGTTTTTTGGAATGGTAATTTGTTTCTCCACCATTGGCACATTTAGCAACACATACAGGGGGATGATTGACAGCGCTAAGAGCTTCCTCCTCACTCTGATTGGTTGTTTTTGACCAGAAGCAATCCTTCAGATGACAAGAGTAGAGCTGGGAGGAGATCGAGCTTTTCACAGATTAGCTGCTTCATATTATACTGTCACAACATGTTTTAACAAATACATAAAAAACATATTTTTGCAAAAGTTACATACTGTTAAAGTTACTGCGGCTTTAAATTCTAGAAAATCACAATCCACACCATTCCCAAATGTTGTTGCAAGGAAATACTTTTTAAAACACCTCTAGATGAAGTCATTCAAAGTAAGCAGTGTCCTTTTTTTCTAAATTGCATTTAGGAACATTTCAACTGTACATAATGTTCTAAGAGCACGTGATTCCAGAATGTGCTGAGAGTCGCAACATATTAACCAAGCATGTCAACCAACATGTCAGAAAAAAGTCATGAGAACTGAACTCTTTCTGACGCCAGTTAGGAGAAAGAAGAGAGGCTAGGTTTGTGGTCAGAGAGTTAGGTTACTGCAGAGCTGAGAGGTTCTGAACAGATGCTGCAAAGTCTTACCTTCAGTTTGAACGGCACTGATAGAGCGGTCAGCCCGAGGAAGTGGCACATTTTTATACACTGCAGAGGAAATGTGTGCAGCTCTGTTTCCTTCCTTTATGTGTTCATACTGGCTGTTGCAAGCTGGAGGAGTTTTACAATGCAACAGCTGCTTGGTTTTTATCTTATCTCTTCGTCTCATCTGAAAAACTCCCTTTTTTGTTGACGTGAGATCACGTAAAATTACTTTTTGCATCAGCACTGATTCTGATTGAATAGTAAAAAAACCCCTCCCAAATACTAAGTTTGTTATAGAATGTTTTATATGAAATAAAGTATTTGTTTATATCTACGTTTCTGACAATACTGAAAAGAAACACATCATGGACACTTTGAGAAACTCGATTTAAAAATCAATAAGTTGGAAATTACAGTGTGGTGATTCCAAATGTATGTCCACATGTCCACACATTTGCACAAACAATGAACCTTCTGGGTACAGACTGCATCCTTTTTCCAAAATATACAACATCCTGTACATCACCGAAAGAGCAATAACAACACAGCAATGAAAGAGAATCAGGAGGTAGAGTAATGGTGGTTTGATCCAAGTTACTCCAGTCTGCATGGAGATGACAGAACACACACACATGCACACCCCACATTACTGCCAAAACTGTAGAATCAAGAAGTCACTTCATTAAAACTGGCCTGGCAGCATGAAGTAGGCTAAAAGCTCTCAAATAGCAACACATAATGCCCTGAATGAAAGAAATTCAAGAACAAAATAAGGAACAAAAATCACTAATATCTACACTCAAATTCATTCTGACAAGGCCTGTTTGCCAGATTAATGTAACATTTAAACAGACATTGAACATTACATTTTATTTTCCTCACAGAAAATGTTTTTTTATTGGTCTGAAGTAAATAGAGGCTTGTGAACATTATTTTCACAATCAGTATAATGTGTTTCACCCCAGGAATTCATTTTCTGAAATATATTAGCTAAACACATTTTTAACTCTAATTCAGCAAGTTATTGAACATAAAATATGACTAAACTAGTCAGTATATATTGTAGAATTTCAGATGTGGGATTTAGTGACATCTAGTGGCTCAAACTGGAGATTGCAAACAAATACATGCAATTAAAATGATCTTAAAGCCATAAATTACTTTTTTTTTCTTTGTGTGGAAAATGGGAGAGATGGCAATAAAAGCATAAAAGTTAATTATAAATATTTTTTTGTTTTAATTATAAAAATACAACAGCTAATTGATTGTTAGAAATTGTTTTTAATTTATAAAATGTAACAACAATGAATCCTCTTCCATTTTCTTTCACACACTCATTGGTATAAAATAAAAGCAAAACAATTTTGTTTCTGTGGAAAAATCTTCTGTCTGATCCATACCTGCATAATCAACATACACAAACTAAAATCTTTTCAAAAATGTATCAAATGATAAAAGTAGTACTGCTGCAAAACCATACAAATAAAAATATATACATTAAAATTAGGCAGGAATAAAACTTGGATGGATTAAAGTATGGCATGATTTCTATCATTTTATCCAATGCAGTAACATTTTCCTGATCTTTCACGGGCAACAAATGTTTCAGAGAAAAAACTGCTTTTATTTTCGCCAAAAAGTCTGAGGAAGATCAAAGATTTTTAATCTTTAAATCGAGATTCACTGCATAGATTCATTCCTAAATTACAGGAAGGCTGGTCTTAATGATTATATGACTATGAAATGAACGGCCCTTCAAGTTAGAGATATTTTGGTCTGAAATAAGAACCTTTTACTAGCGAAACAGCTAAAAACCCACTGTTACGGTGCATCCAAAAAAAGGTAGCTACATGCCCACCGATCTGGCAGTGTTTGGTTGTTTTAGCCATAGTCTCTGAGTTTAAACAGTGTGTAGAAATGTTTTGAGCTGTATCGTTTCTTCCACCGATATCCTGTCATGGTAGAAGCTGAGTCCCGTTAGCAGCTCGATATCACGGACTCGTGCGATGTGAAACCTCAGCCACTCCTCCACCCACGAGAAGTCAGACTCCGCCTTAAGAGAGAAAAAGAGAAATTCTGTCACAGGACAACCACTAGCATCAATTTAACATAGTGCAACATTTTATATATGACACTCTTAATCTGAGGGGGGCAGATTAAGAGTGCCCCCAATATAACCCAATTGGGGGCACTCAATTGGGTTATATTGAGTGCTCCCAATATTTGCTGGAAAGCGCAACGCCTCCAATTTCAGAAACCCTCTCCGCCGATCCGTTTGGTCTGGAAGGGTTAAACTTTTCCACGACTTTATTTGCCGACCTGTTTGCTTCCTTCTTGATCTTCAAGATGCTACTTGTTCGCTAATCCTGTTCTGGATTAGTAGTTATGTCAAGTCAAGGCAAGTTTATTTTTATGGCACCTTTCAGCAAGAAGGCTCAAATCCCATCATTACAATCCTTAAGCAAATTAAATATATCAATCAATGTTTCAGTTATTATAAATCAAAGGCAACTCTAAACAGGTAAGGTTTTTTTAAGCTTTCATTTACAGGAAGTCAGTATTTCAGCATTTTTGCAGTTTTCTGTAAGTTTTTTCCAGATTACAGGAGTGTAAAAACTGAATGAATAGTCCTTTAACCCTGGAAATTTGCTTCAGGTGATAGAAGGCCAACTTCGTAACTGTCTTTATATGTCGTTGAAGGTTCAGAGAGCTAAAACGTGCAGGGTGCCGGCCCTCGAGGACCGACTTTGGGAACCACTGCATTAAAATGACCTGGATTTGTAGCATTGTTCTGCAGTTATTCTGCCTTGTGTTCACATAAAAGCTTGATAAAATCCAATGAATTATGTGAAACAGTCCCCGCGGTTTCTCTACAGTAGATGTATGGAGGCTTTATCTGAGGTAAAGTGCACAGAGGTGTTGTTGGTGTTACTCACAGCACAGAACTCTGAGTAGTCAGGCTTGTGGGGCATGATGAAAGCTATGGCCTGAAGCGGACCCTCACAGTTAACAGGACTCAAGCTTGAGTTGCGGCAGCTGGTCATGATCAAGAAGAAATGCGTTGGAGGTGAAGTTTCATTCCTGTAGAGAGAGAAATGTTTGTGGGGTTTTAACAAAAAACAGCTGCAACAAAAAGGGGTTTCTGTGAAGAAGAACATTTCCTTTAACTCTTCTGATTTCCACCTTCTGTGATGCGATGACACAAATCTGTTTTTTTCCCCTCTATTTGTCAAAAATAGTCCTGGGTTTCCACACCAGGGCCACTACCATAAGATAACTGCCAGGGGATATGAGGAAAGGCTGTCAGTATTTCCTGGTTAAATCATAAATTAAACAAAAAGGGTGGGAAAGATTAGAAAAACATAATCAGTAATGATGTACAGCGTTCTTCTCCAAAGCACAGCGCGTGTGGTTTGACGAGATGTGACCAAACAACCACCATACTGTCAACTGGTTTTGATTTACATGTTGCACAATCTTTGTTTAGCAAAGTTGTAATTGCCCTCGGTATTTTATAAAACATGCATAACCACATCGTTAATTTATGTGCAAATGCTTCCTCACTTAGAAATGGAGGAATTACATTTAAATAGCTCACAAGTGTTGGCTAAGTGTGAAACCTTTGGTCTGATGTTAACCAATAAATGTGTTGAATATATAACAACTACTATTTTTGGTGTTTGAGGATCTCCAATTAAAACCTCTTGCTTGATTTTAAGGTTAGTTGTTTAGGTTTTATTTTCTCCTGAAATGCTTTACTTTAAGGAATTTGCATGACATGGCTCAATTTCAGTGAAACATTTTTAGATCCCTTACTGTTTTTTTTTCCATTTAGGACTGGGTTTTTTTTTATTGTTGTTACATGCATCAGAGACATTTTTTCACATTTCAGACATGTCAGTCGTGCTATATGGTTTGACGAATGTTCTGCTAAAGTTCATCTCGTTTTTTTGTTGCTGGTCATTTCGTTTAAATTTTTTGCCTGATTTTATATCAGTCTCTCTTTTTCATTGTTGAAGCAAGCTGAAGAAGGTGAGGTTGTTTGTTCAATTATTTGTTTATAACTGCTAGGACAAGTTCAGAAACCTAAGAGAATGCTTTACAACAATTTTCAGACTGACAGATGTCGTCAACTTTGCTGCTCGTCTTTTCTTGAGTCTTTAGCTTTTTGAAAGTTTTTAACTTTCTTCATGTTGTCAGACAGAGCTGGTATGAAAGTGGCTAGTAATTAGGGGCGACTGCTGGTTGTAGTTCTATTGAGATGCTCGCTTTCTGTTTTAATCTATTAAAAAATGTCCATTCAAACCCAAATCAAGCATAAATAAACATGTATAATGTTTTTATAATGTTGTTTCTCATTGCCTTTTCTCTCGCCTGTCAAATGCATTCTGCAATCTATTTCTATTAAATTCTAACATTTCCACATAAATTAGCTGAACCTGTCTAAATACTGAATATCTTAACAGTAACACAAAACTTTCTAAATCCTCTTAGGTTCTCTGTTTCTGATGCATTTGGATCATAGAGTCTGAGTCAGGAACCCATTCACAATGAAGATACAAGACAGAAACGCGTAAAAATAAAAAAGTTGGTGAATATCCAAACAAATACAGTGATTGAACAGCCCTATTTTTAAAGCGAGAATGACAATTCTTTATAAATATGAAGTTTAATTAATATTAAGAAGAACATATCACAGATCAACAATCACTAAAGTTGTGGTATATTTGTAGACAACTTACTCTGTGCCTTTACTGACTGGATCTACATTTCCATCAAAGTCGACATCAAATATCGGTCCACTGACGACGTTGACTCCATTCAGCTTTTGTGAATATTTCAAAAGCATAGAAGTGTGGAAATGGTTCCAAACCTCTGAAAAACATAAATATACAGTTTAATACATGTAATACTGTAATTTATACAAATAAATAACTTTAAAGTTTGTGTTATCGGTGTAAACCTGTGTATTGGGAAGAGTGAGCCACCAGGGGGCAGCACCTGTTTGTATTTTAATGTATGGATTCAGAACGGCAAAATTTCCTTCTATTTATTGTTTATTTTCTGGCTAAACTCAGAGGGATTTAATTCATAAGAATGTAACTAACAACAGCAGTTATCAGATTGTATAGATCCAATCTATAAGGTGCATATTCCAGTTAAAACAAAATGAATTAATAATGTTGATTCAGAATTTTACGTTACTATGAAGTAAAAAAAACAAACCTTGTTTTGTCAAAAATCCAGATATTTCCTCAGTGAGGGGCTTGATGAATAGATTTACAGCTACGTTTTGTGCAAGCTTGCACAAAGCAGGTTTTCTACGTGCCCGGGGGTCCGACAGCCATGAACATGAACAAGTTACATCACAGATTTCTGAACTTTGTTCAGCCTGTTTAACTACCTGTCCCCAGACATCACACTTTTTCGTTTCGAAATGATTGCATTAATAATGTAATAACTCTAAATGCAAATTCAAAACACACATATTTGACAAATACTTCCATAAATACTCACTTTTAAATGCAGGGAACATTGGTGCCATGTTACTGCTGATATGAGAGTCAGTCTCTGAACCAGTGGCATTCAGATCTGTAAAAATAATGACAAGTGAAGCAACAGGTGATTGGAAGATAAAGGGCAAGTTGATTTTTAAACTGAAGCAAAAGATGTCTCTTTAGCATGACTTGCAAAATCTACAAATCTAATAATATAAAATGCTGTAGTTATTTTCCTGCAAAAATCAGACAGACCTCACTTTGTAACACGGTGACAGGACTTTAAATATTTAATTTGTGGTCACTCCAGTCTCTCAGATATGCTGATGTACGTTAATTTCCCCGTTTCAGTTAATCTGCTGAAACTTCCTGGAAGCAAACCTTTCTAGAGCATTGTAAATAGTTTTTAAACCCCTTGAACTTTTTTACATTTTTTCCTCCTGCAGCAACAAAATTCTATCTACCATATCAACATTTTGCATGAAGTAAAGTGGGCGAAATGTGAAACCAGAACAGATCAGATCAGTGTTGGCATGAATGCAAAAACGGCTTCTACTGAACTGATGGGATCTCAGAAAAGTTTAATGAGAGCCTCTTCTCAATTAATTTCTGCACAGCACAGGTTGTGTCTCCCCTTGCATGACATATACAGACATTTACACACACTCACAGGGCGGGTGCAGAAGGCCATAGGTCAGAGAGGCCTCATCTCTGTAACGGAGACACAGCTGGTCAGAGGAAGGCGGGACTCGAAAGTCGGTTCGAATACACCCATCCGGTCCCAGGCTTCGCACTCTGGACTGAGAGAGGGGATCAGTCAGCGGTGGACAGTGTGGACAGGACAACAGGACACGTCTCTTTTGGAAGATCGCTTGGCTGGATTTAGAGTTGAATGGGGAAATATCTCTCTTCTGGTTCTCATTTCAACTTGAAAGTCTTATGAGAACAAAAGCGCTTAATGTGCACTTGATGTCTAAATCTTTAACTTGAATGTCTTACTGATAACATTTCATTATGTATCACATTATCTACAGGAAGGGCTGCCCAGAGCAGTTGCCTTGCAGCAAGAAGGTTCTGGGTTCGATTCCCGGCCCCGGTCTTTCTGCATGGAGTTTGCATGTTCTCTCTGTGCATGCGTGGGTTCTCTCTGGTTACTCCCGCTTCCTCCCACAGTCCAAAAACATGGCTGTCAGGTTAATTGGCTTCTCTAAATTGTCCCTAGGTGTGAGTGTGAGTGTGTGTGTGCATGTTTGTTTGTCCTGTCTGTCTCTGTGTTGACCTGTGACAGACTGGCGACCTGTCCAGGGTGACCCCACCTCTCGCCTGAAACGATAGCTGGAGATAGGCACCAGCAACCCTCCCGACCCCAATAAGGGACAAGAGTGCAGGGATTGAAAAAGAAAAACAGTGCTGCAGGTTTAGGCAAGAAGTTTCCCTCCTCTTCAAAGGTTGAATGTTTTATTCTTTTGGAGTTTATCTTTACCCGTCTCAAAATTTACATTTTTGCCCATTGCTCTTTGAAAAATAGCCCAAACTGAGTCAGAATGGATGGAGAGTTTTCAAAAGTTTTCAAACCAAAAATTCCTAATTGGATCAAAGTCTGGTTTTAAACTGGGCAACTTTAGTTTGTAGTTTGTATCTGTAAATTACATTACAGAAGCTGGATTCAAAGAATGGGAAAGTAAGGATTTTGTTTAACCAAAATGAATAGTTATTTTCTGTTACACCCAGTTTTAATGTGCAGTACTGCTGGCAACATTAATCCTTTAATACTTTGATGTTTAATGCTGTAATTTATGCAATAAAAACTTTTATTGATGTGTTTCTTGCTGGGACTTTTTCAGCTCAGTCAGCTTGGAAAAATGTCTCTCCTTAATTATGTTTAGAAAACATAATTTTCTTGGTAAACTAGCATAAGTAGCCAGATGTGTAGTCCTGAGATGATGACAATTATGTCTTAATCATTACAAAATAAACTCATTTTACAAAATGAGATAATTCAAGTTATCTTCAGATAATAGGCATCGCTGTTCGTAATTATTGGGAAAAGGTTAATGTAGCTCTATAATGTCAAATGTAACATTTTTATGTACCTATTTCAGGCTTTTAGAAACCTGCTGTATCAAACTTGTATTATGGATCTCTGTGCCACAGGCAGATTGTGTCAATGCTAGTTTCCATTGAGCTCCATGTCCTGGAATGGAACAATACAAAAGATAAAATATTGAAACAAAAAAGATTATCTTTAAAATACAGTTTTTTTATTTATTTACACAGCCAAGAACAACTTGAATGCCACAAAGCTTTCCTAAAAAATTTAACAAACATGTTTTTATCAGTATTATGGCACTTTAGTACATGTTAAGTATCACAAGTGCTATTTATGGATTCAACTATTCTGGGTATTTGTGTGGAATGGCACTTCAAAGTATTTGTGGAATAAATAACTGGATACCAGGTGGGTGTGTTAGCACCACAGACGTGTAAAGTAAATTTATCTTCATTGCTGTAGCATAAAACAATCCAGACTTTGATTCAGAGGGAAAGAAAAGCAACATGTTATATTATTAAAATGATCCCAAATAACACAGGTTTCTCAATGTGATATTTCTATCTTTAGAACAGCGTTAGTAAATGCATGCTGCAAACTTGCTAGAGCATGTTTGGTCAGCTGGTTTAACTTTTGCTAAAAAACAGCGAAGTGTTTCTTTTAAGCACTTGCGCTGTTTTTAGAAGCAGTAGAGACCAAAATGGAAGCAAAAATTGTGCAAAATGTGAGTTTTGCATAATAGATCTTCTTTAATACAAAATAGGAAACTAAGCATTTATAGAAAGTGCCCCAAATATTTGAGCCAATCGCGATTTGACCCCTGACCTCCATAAACATCGGAGATGCACTGTACTGGAAAGGGCATTTTATTCCTCCTGAGTTTATTTCTTATATTAGGCTTTAAAATGTTAAGGTTTTTAATGCATCTTTAACAGGGTTGTCAGCAAATATGAAGGAGAAAAATAAATTTCAGTCAACAAGGATACATTAGTTTTTCTTTTTAATAAATATTTCTGTGGTGAATTTTGTAATCAGTTTCAATAGTAAAGAAAAGGCAAAAAGTTTCTTCATTAGACTCTTTCATAAGACAACTTTATTCAGAAAACCCAATTCTTTTTTTTTTAAATATTAAAATATAAAGTGAATTTTATCCTAAACACAAGTGTATGTCTTTTGTAAATAACTGTTTAACTTTACTGTTAAACAATAAACAATAACTATTTCATTAAATCAATCAATAAATGATTGATTTATTGTTTAACAATAAACTTTTCTAAAAGAAACCTTTGACCTAAAGGAGTTTTATCCTGGTTAATTAATGACTGGAGAAGAAGAAGAATGATTTTAATGAGCCTGAATGTGGACTGAAGTGAAACCTGGGAACTTCAGGTCATAAACATTAATTTAGAATCCTCTTCCTCCTCCTCGTGATCGTCTCAGTCTCAAACTTTCATTCACAATACGAACCATAGCAAACAATGATTGATAGGAGTTGGAAGCTCCTGCTGAGTCAGGCTGACAGTTTTAATTTAAACCTGATGGATTCTTGGAAATCTTATTAAAATAGAAGTAGGGGGCTGATCCATCCTGCCAAGTTACGCTGATTATTTCTCCAAGAAATTAAATTAGTCTAAGATTAATTTTGCTCCTGGAATCGTAGTCTTGACTATAGTTGTAATATTTAAATCAATTTTATTATCTTCTTTTTTTTACTCACAATGAATGCAGAGAATCTACTGGAGCAGGCTATATTTTGCTTATACTGTATTTGGAAAGCACATCCACTTGCTCAATCATTCAGACAGAGGAATCCAAAGTCACTTGGAAACAAACTGCTGCACTTGAGGTTGTGAATTACAAGAAAGCCCAACCACAAAGGGAAAAAAGACAAGAGCTGTTTGAGCCAGCATGGATGGAGAGGATGAGCAGCAGCTGTTTACAGAAGGGATTCAGATGCTGTACAAACCTCCTCCAATCTGCTGCCAAACCAAAACCACAGAAGAAATACAGCCGAGGCAATCCTGACTGATGGGGCTAAGTTTAGAGATGAAAGAGAGCTCACCACAGGCTGGAGGGTGTACGACACCCAGAGCGGCATGAGGCGGTCCCGGCTGTATCCGCTCAGGTAGTCGACATGGTACAGCAGACAAAAGCTGGCCCCCGCCTGGACGACGCCAGGGGTGCCGAAAGGATGATGAAGGCGGCGTAACTTAGCTTTGGTCTCTAAGAAGGAAATTTAAAGTGTGAGGCAAAAATATGTCCCAGTGCTTTTGTAAAATGGGCAAAATTATTGGTTTTCCAGGGACACAGTTCAGTTTTAGAGTGCAATAAAAAGTACCAAGTTAACTTCAGTTGTTGTAAAAGTACCACATCTATCAAATATGGCTTAAAATAAATTTAACTTCTAATTTTAAGCCTCTGTCTCTTTAAAAGCTCCTGCTCTTTCCTAAACTCCGCCTTCAGGAAGTCATCATAACATCACTCCTGTATTAACCCTTTTAAAAATGTTTTGCCCTGAGTAGTTGACCGTACAATGAGCTCAATTCAGGTGTTTGCTAATTGCTGCTGACTAGTCTGAAGAAGCCAAGAAGGGGAGTCAGGGTGGAGGAGCGAGGAGGAGCGAGGAGGAGCTGCGTTTTTAAAGGCGGAGCTAGGTCCGCCAGGTGTTTTGCAGAGCTGAGTGGTTGCCACGGGAGATAGACGGTTTCTCAAACGAGTATGAAAGAATCAAAGCAACCCTCCATGTATGTTTTCAATGAGGGAAGAACATTATAACATGATGTAAAGCTTAAAAACATTGATTTTTTAAAATAACAATAAAAGTATATATATATATATATATAATTACCTGAGTTTATTGATAAAAGAATTTTGTTCAGTTCTGTCTCCTGCAAAAAAAAAACACAATTTGTTTCAGATTAAATTAGGCTTGTAGATATATTTCAAGATAGCTGACGTACCTGGACCGGTAAAGAGGACTAATATTTTGATACGATGTGGATAAAAAAAAAAGTTTCATACCTTCTCAGTGCTCCGAGATGAACAGAGGCAGAGCAGGTTGTCTGTGGGAACCAGGTTGGTGCTCTCACAGGGGGTTTCATGGGAGAGCTGCGCCGGATGAACAGGCTGATATTGAGGATGCTTCAGGAGATGATTCAGGCTCCCATGGGTCCCATTGTTTGGGGAAGGACGAATGCCAAGAAGGTCTGATGGGGGAAAGGAAAAAAAACATTACATAAGATTTATAACTTGTACAAACTGAGGTAAAAATGTTTAAAAGCATTTCTGCTCTAGTTTCTAATTTTATTGAGGCACATTGGAGGGTTTTGAAGTATGCACAACCAGTTCAAAGTCATGCCACAACTCTTGATTTTTTTAAATTTATTTTTAAGCCATTCGGAGAAGGATTTGGCTCGCATTTTTGCCTAATCTCATCCTTATTGCTGAATCATGAACATAGGTGACTACAGCCTGCAGCGCTTTAGTTGTTGCATTGTTCTTTTGTATTCATGCTGTGCTTCAGTGTTCTGATTTCCTTTGAAGGCTAGCCCCTCTTGGGAAGGTTTACTACTGTTTCATGTTTTCCACGTTTCTGGACAATGGTTGGGAGTCTCAGAAATTGCTTTGAACTCCCTTCCACACTGAATGTTGATGATTTAGTTTCTCACCTATTGTTGAATTGAGTGCGTGTTGCATGTTGACATCTGTTGTTCAGCTCGTGTAGTCAGACAGGTTCTGATAAAGTGATGTCATTTGTGGTTAATCACAGTTCATGGTTAATAAGTTGGGATTACTGTCTCTGGCCAAGTTGTTTCCCTTATTCATCATTTGAAAACTGCATTTTGCATTTAGTCAGGTTATCTTTGTCTGAGCGTGATGACCTGAAACATGCAAGCGGGAGTAAAAAAAAGATAAAACTGGAGTAATTTGTAAAGAACGCAAACATTTTCTGCAGGCATTTTGTCCTAGTTTATTTTGATCTACCATATAAAAATCAAATGCATTTTATCAACATTTTGTTCTAAACATTTGACACTAGTTCCTTCTCACATTTTTTATTTTGGTCTTCAAATAATCTTATTAAATAACCACAATATTTCTACAATATTCAATTCTTCTGACTTGGATATTTTAAAATCGAGGTTTGGTCTATGGGATCTGTTGACATATTTAGGAAGCAGAGCAGCAACTGAAAGCTGAAGAAATCCACCTGTTTCCTGTACTGACAAATGTCAGTTATGGGGATGCTATCGCAAATGAGATGAACAGCAGTGCAACAAACCAAACGCAGGAGGAACATAAGAACAAACCAAACAACCATGTGAGCAGATAGTCAGCTTTTTATGTTGCAAACATGCGGACTATCTCTGTTTGTGAGATTAAAGCTTCTGAAAAATAAAAATGTAGCAAAACTGATTATTAAGGCCAGTCAGGTTAAAATTTGACAGAGCAGCATTCTGTTTAGGATATTAGTCACTAACTGTAAACGTCCATTCAACAGGCGTGACTGAACATTAACTCTGTCAACAAAGACATGACTAAAGCAGATCAGGCTGTTTGTTAACAGTCAAGAACATGTTGAGCAAAGTCCTGAAATTGCAAAAATCTTCTATTAAAGAGGCACTATTATGTATTTTCCAGGCATATTGTGCCACTTTATGGCACAACCAAGTAATCTTGATACATTCAGTTTATATAAACTTTGCAAATTAAAGTCTTGAAACTGACCTTGAAACTGATCTCTGTCTCTTTAAGAAGCTCCTACTCTTTCTGACACTCCACCTTCAGCCTGTCATCACGACAGTGCTTCTCATTGCTTCCCCTAGTGTATTATTAGCCTGGTGGGTCACCAGGCTTTACTTGTGCCCCCACCAGGCTTAACATTGCTTATTTATTAATTATTATTTTTTATTTTTACATTTTTTTTTTTACTTTATAGTCGGTGTTCGGGTATTAATCTTCCAATCTTCCAGTAACACATAATTATCAAGTGATATTTTAAAATTTCTTGTCAACTTTGAACATTTTTTAACTCAAAAACACGGCGGGCCGCTGGATGAAAGACTGCCGAGCGCCCAAACCACCAGGCTTAGCAAGTTTGCTGAGAACCTTGCCTCTCAATATGTTGTTTCACCAGATCTGCAGAGCCACCAATTGTTTGCTAATTGCTGCTATTCTTAGAGGCTATTAGGAATATTGGTGTATTTTTGGTGCAATTGTTCTGAACAAGCTACTGAAATTTGTGTAAAATTTGCATGACTATTACTCGTTTTACAATTTTTTTTGAGCTAAATTAGCTTTTTCTGTTTTTGCTGGTAATGTTCTTGACCATGATTGTCTTGCAAAAGAGATTTTTATTTTCCAAATAAAATCTGATATTTTCCAATGGCACTTGACTTGAGTCTGTAACGTCAACAATGAAAGCTTCATTTCTTTTTTATAGCAATAGTTCACTAAAACATCAAGAAATTTAAATTATTCACAGCAATAAGAAAGAAAAAACCTCAAACAGCCACTTACCACACATGAGGTTATATAATTCAATGTTTTCAAATGTTGGCGCGACGTATTTAGTTTTAAATCCCGGACCATATCCAATGAAGATTGCCTAAAAAAAAAAAAAGAAGCATAAAACATCTTCATTTACTTCTTTTCACGCAGGTTCTAACCTGTACACATGATGAAGTAAACTAAGCTAAGCTTTTAAGCAACAACGCCTACCAGTCTGTGTACTGGAAAGCGTTATTCAGTCCCTCTCTTAACATCAAGACGTCAAACATCTGATTCACTTATTTAGTTCATGCGTAAATATTTAAAGAGAAGTCAAGCTCTGAATTGAGATGAACCTAAACAGTTTTTTATAATGAATTTCCACTTCGCGGGACAATAAAGGCTGTTTTTATTCTATTCTACACTAACGGAGAGAAAGAAATCATTTTGGTTTTTACTAAATAAAAAACACTTCTAGCATATGATAAGTTTATCTAGACTAAGATTAATTAGTGGTATTAAGTTTAAATCTTTCTGTACATAGGTGGAGAGAAACCTCTCATACTATTGCACAATTATTGTAATATGTTTAATTCTCGGATAATCTCAGTTCTCGGCACTACTTAAGTGCTCTGTAGAGGTTTGTCCAAATATTTCTTCTCCTGTCTATTGGTTTGTGGGTTTTTGCAGAAGAGTCAGAGGTTGTTCATGATCTCATTTTATTGCTTTCAAACAGTGGCATGAAAATGAAAATACTTGTGGGGACTACTTAAGTCCAACTAAGGACAACTTCTTACTTTAAGAACAAGCATGTTGAACTACTAAACATACAAATTACTTGTTTTTAAAGTAATTTAAAAACTAATTCATCACAGAAGATTTTTATTCCTTCAATATTTCAAGTCTCAAATACCCAGAGAAAGCTTTGTTTTTTTTTCTCCTATATCAATAGCTAAAGAAGTTCCTGTTTTCTTAAAAATAAAGCACAATATGATAAAAGTGTCTTGTCTCTAATAAGCTCACACATCCTTCCTTCCTCTGACCTGCATGTTGGTGAAGAGATTGTCTGAGCCATGGAAACCACCGCTGCAATACTTCACTTCGTTTTTGTTACTGAGAACAAAGCATTTGAACAGAAAAAGCAAAATTAGAGGAAATAGTGCAACATATTAAACATCTTCTGCTGGAGTTGTGAATATTAAGGAGAAGTTTTTTTGACTCTGTCAAGTAGGTGGCTTTATTTATGCAGCTTGAAGCAATTTACCATAATTATAGGTTTGGTGCAGATCAAAGGATTTGTGCTATTCCTTCCCAACATGCTTCAATCATCGCACATGGTTCCTGTCATTAGTTACTGTAAAAGATTTATGACTTGTGTTTATCCATCATGTGACTTGTCACCTACTCTACATGCCTTTTAGAAAAAAATCCCAGCTTTTTTATTTAAAAAAAATGTGCTCTGATGTAAACCTCTTGGAATATTCTATAAGAAAAAAGAAAACTTTCTAAGCACAAGTTATAAGAAGTAACAGATAAAAGTTATCTGTTTTCTATCAGAAAAATGTACTTTCTGAACATAAAGGAAGCATTGGCTTTTTGAATTACCAGAGTCCCTGAAGTAAAAGGGGATTATTAGACCTCTCACCATATATTTAACAAATTTTGCTGGGCGATAAATTCTAATAGACATTATTGCGATAAACGATGATATTGTTGTTTTGAAACGATTTTTAAGTAAAATAACAGTAATGACAAAACGATAATACAAGAAAGCATTCTCCAAAATCAATAAACTTTAAATTCTAATGAACGTTTAACACTGGAGCTGGAAGACATTTAAATATCCAAGAAAAAAATTATTTTTGAATCTTTGTAAACAAAGTTTTCCTTTAAAAAAAATGGCTAGTTGAGACCAAACACTAAACTGAAGATTTTTATTATCCAGATTTTGCTAGAAAGAGAGGAAAAAAGAGAAACGATAAATCATGCTGATGGAAATTATTGAGTTTGTTTTAATTTATCATGTGATAAACTGATTTATTGATTATTGTGACAGACCTGGGGATTATAAATCCTTCTGGACTCACAACGTCCAAAAAAAGTATGTCATAATATTCTTACATAATAATCAAACTAATGTTATAGAGATAACATGAACTACTAATAAATGTACCGGTTTCTATGTTTTCATTTTTTGTGTATGAAGATGAAAATAACATTAAATAAATATATCAGTAATAATCAGTAGCATAAAGAATTGTTGCTCAAAAGTTATTAGATCGCTTGCTATAAAATGAAAATCATTATTTTGTCAGAAATTTATGGTTTTTATTTTTTCCTCCATCTTTTGCCGTATTGTGTCACATATTTACACAAATACTTTAAACCGCACTTATATCCTTTCAGGCCTTCTATCATTTCTAAATCATCCCAATATTAAAATCCCCTCATAACATAAAATAGAAAAACACCCAAACTAGACAAACGTTGTTGCTTAACTCAACCATATTATTGTACGGCAGCAGATTTTAGTCACTAATGTAGCCCAGTTTACGCAAACTGCTGTGCAATTCTGAAAGGAGATGATGATCTGATGACTTACAGCGCTGCCTGCCAGCCCTGCTTCATGTACAGGTGACCCCTCTCTATGCGCTTGCTGGAGGCAAAGTGCATCCTTTTGGGGAGGTTTTCTTTGAGGTACGGCCTCATTGGCTGGTCAGAGACCCTGCACTTCATAATGCACACAGATGGAGAGGATCAACACACAGCAGAGAGACGATGGGACTGTTTGTCATGAAGCCACACAAGCACATGATTTTTCATTCTTCTTATCAACACAAAAAGTCACGCTTGGAATATTTGGCATACCGACAGGTTCTTTGTCAGGCCCTCGTAGTCGACTGCGGAAATAAACAGTAAGGGAAAGTCAGGCTCTCTGATTTCAAGCAAGACCAAGAGATCGTTAAATCTGCACGGACAGAAGCTCACAGGAGAAGTAGTCCTGTGGGAGGCGCTTCGGCCTGATGCGAGCTGCTGGACCTTGGATGACCGTGAAGTTAGATGTGTCTTGCTGGTATGTCGACACATAGGCTGCCCTTTGACAGGAAGCCTCCTCCATTCCTGTTGAAGAAAAGGCTTTGTAAGAATGTCAACCTTCACAATACTTGTCAGAGAAATGAATAATAATAAATCACAAGGGTATTATTGTTCCTTTCACTACTGGTATTGGTATTGGTGCTATTACAAGGTATTCAATCTGCAACTGTAAAGCTTTAATAAATTTGGCAAAAAGTAATAAAGAACGTGCTGATTTTAGCTTTTTTTCAATTTATGCAAAGAAATATCCATAAAATAATTAACATTTTTATCATTAGGTTAGTAACTTTTTTAGAAGCAGAATATACTTTTACAAGATCGTGTGGCCAAGAAGGAATTTTGGCGCTTACATTATCCTGACATTAGATATATATATAACATTTACAGAAGGATTTTCCACAAATATCAAAATTCCATAGAAAAAAATCAGTTAATTTTATTGCAAAAATTGTATATCTTTTTTTATTTTAAAGCCTGAAAATAGAAATTAAGGATGTTTTGTTATACAAGTTTTCTACATTAGATAAAAAAAATTATAGACTGTTTTTTCTTTTTCAAAAGATGATATAATATTTGCGGCCCAAATTTTACTTAGCTTGACTGACGGCAAAATGGTTATTTTGATTATAAAGGTATTGCAGACTCCTTCCTGTTTTAGATTATTTAGATCGGTTCCTGTTTCCAGTCCATAAAAGGATTGTTTCGAAGTTAGTTTGAAGTTCTTGTTAGCATCCAGTATCTCACATGCTGAAGATAAATAACATCAGCTTAGACAAAAAAACAAAATGAAGTTTGGGATGGATGGATAATTAGAGCTGACACAGATTCCTGTCATCTGAAAACAAAGATGAAATGATTCATTCAACCTTAAAGCAAAACAGCAATTTAAACAAAAATGTGTGGTTATTTACAAAGATGCACCTGGAAAAATATAAAGACATTCTTCAATGTGACGTTTTTATTCTCAGAATCACAATCAGAGGTTAATTTCAATAGAGGCTGCTGGTTATTTTCCTCCTCCACCATTTAGTGTGTTTTAAATTTTGATTGTTTTGTACCCAAATAGTTTGGGCAAAAACGTAGCCGTCTGTTACAGGATGCTTTGTCAAATTGATAAAGAAGCAAACTGACCTGACTAGTTAATGGACAGGATGAAGATAATACAGCAACATTGTTGTGTTTTATTTTTTAAAGTTTCAAATTCTTCCTGTCATGATGCATTACCTCTGCTCATGACGTAAATAATTAATGAGCACTAACGGCAGGAAGTTGAGAAAAAGTCTGTAGAACACTATTAAGTATATTTATCTAAGATACATTGTAACTGTTTAAAAATTATGTCAGCAGGTTCAAGCTTTTCAAAAACAAAAACTCAGAAATCGGGTACAAATCTCTAGATATTTAAAGCAAATCATTACAAGCTCACATTTAATTACAGCAAATAAGATACTGATTTGATGCAAAGATCTATGTAGATCCTCACAAAAACAATCACTGTAAGGCTTTCAGAAGTGATGTGTAAGCTTATATTTTCAGCTCAACATCTGTCAACAGTGTTTTGGGTGGGACATGAGAACCCTGCTGCGTGTGTCTTGTTTTCTGTTTCATGACAAACTGCAAACTAATAACTACCACCTTGCATAAAAATTGGTATATTTTCTTAGAAGAAAACTCTTTGATGGGAGTCGCTGGGTATCGCCCTGGCCATGCGCTCAAAAAAACATTGATCTCTGCTGTGTAATTACAGGGCTAGACATATGGCCTCCAGATACTCATAGAAACGCTTGTCTCAAAAATATCCTCCTTGGGTCATAGGGATAACTGATTTTTCATCCTGCAGTCGGTGGACTCTCTTCTCAGTCATGCAACTCATATATTTTCTGTCTTTACTGGAATCATGGGTCTGTATTTTTAACTCCACCTTTATGTTTATTTTAATTTTCTGATTATATTTCTCTAAGTTCTGTCTTTTGAACAGCAACCTCACCGTGATCAGATACGATCATTAAGTTGACACACTGGTGAAGATCTCTTGTAAAAAGTCCATCCATGAGTTCACCCAGAATCGAGTCAACCTTCTCCAAAGCAGCAATCACCTGAAGGAGCAACAGAAAGCTGCAAGTGCTTTCAATGACAGTAAGAACAAGCCTAAGGCAGGAACAGTTTTAACTCACCTGTGAACTTTTTGGGCCATAAGTATGTCCTGTGTGGTCCGGTTCGTCCAGGTACAAGGTGTAAAAGTCAGGTCTAAACCGAGAAACACAATAATGAAACAGGACTTTTGCTTTTCCATGAGAGTTTTAGTGGTTAACATAGAATAAGCAGCACCTTTCCTGCTCAGGTAAACTCAGCCACTCGAACATCGTTTTCAATCTGTCCTCAAACTTAATGTTCCTGCACACAAAAAGTTTTAAAGGAGCCATTACAAAAACATCTCATACACTAAAAGCTAACTTGAGGATGTATTTAAAACCATCAGGTTCAGCCTTACTTATCATATATCTTGTAGATATCTGGGTATGATCCATTAATAGCAACATCAGAACCTGGCCAGAAAAAAGTGGCTGTTTTTAGTTTCTGACGCATTGCTGTGATCCACACCTGAAGAAGCAAGAAAAGAGAAAAATTTTTTTGATGACGGTAGAGAAAATTGACACAAACAAGAAAGATAGGACCTTTTTCTGAGTCAAAAGAAATTTTACCTCCCTATTCTTTGAAAAATCAGTTTCAATCTGTGAGTAGGATGTCTCTACAGACACATTAATGCTTCAAACATATTTTGGCATATAGGATTTGTAGCATTGGTTTGGTAGACTTTACTGAAGACACTGCTACGCAGGGTGATCATTATTCCCCTTTTGGAAAGTTATGCAGCTGCTGCACACAAGACAATGAAGCAAAGCAGCTTTTCACAAAAGAGGATTAAGAATTACGAGGCGTCAAGTTTAAGTAAGAACCACAAGGTGCTTAAGTAAGCACAACTATCACAAGCCAACAATTAACACGAGCTGAATCCAAAATTTCAACAGGGACGTTGCAATTGGGAGGGCAAATTACAGCATGATGAGTACTCAGGCTTATGCAAGGCGGGATATCCATCCATCCATCCATCCATTTTCCTACATCCTTGTCCCTTACTGCGGTCGGGAGGGTTGCCGGTGCCTATCTCCAGCTGTCATTTCGGGCGAGAGGCGGGGTCACCCTGGACAGGTCGCCAGTCTGTCGCAGGGCAACACAGAGACAGACAGGACAAACAACCATGCACACACACACTCACACCTAGGGACAATTTAGAGAAGCCAATTAACCTGACAGTCATGTTTTTGGACTGTGGGAGGAAGCCGGAGTACCCAGAGAGCCCACGCATGCCCAGGGAGAACATGCAAACTCCATGCAGAAAGACCGGGGCCGGGAATCGAACCCAGAACCTTCTTGCTGCAAGGCAACAGCTCTACCAGCTGCGCCACTGGGCAGCCCGGCGGGATATCCTTTTTTATGAATCACAGCAGATTTTGAAACTTATTTTGAATAAGATGGGTAAACCATGAGCAACTCAGAGACATTCAGATATTACAATCAACTGTATTGCTCAAATCTGCTGTGTGATCTTGTATCTTGATAACACCACACTTTCATTCCTCAAAGAACTAAAGGATGAAATTCTACCTTCGTACACAGATACTCACCGGTTCACCCTGGTACCAATCTGAGTTGAATTTCTCGTCTGTTCTTAAGCTGAAAAAGGCGTTTCGGGTCACATCATACATCTTGTTGTCTACGATCCCATGAGACTCGGGATAAAGACCCTGCAGGAGTGGGAGATCAAATAAACACACAGTCACACAGAGCTGTTTTGATACAGTAGCTGCAGGAGGTTCGCTCCTGTTTTTCTGAAAATAAAAAGCTCCAGACTAAGACAGATTAAGGCCTTTGCGGTTCTATGAAGCTCCTTAAAAGCTTTATAGTGAAATGCATTTCATGCAAATATTTGTGCCTCCTGTATTCTGCATTGTAGTTTCTAGGAGTCACATCTTGGCAGACTGGACCCCAGACAAAGTATTACTGGAAATACTAAAGAGTTTACTTTAATAGTGGGGTCTGTTTTTGGAATCCATCTTAAAAAGCTCTCAGTAAATTGTTTTTTTCTATGCACATGTAAGCGATTAGGCCTCGATAGAGCAATGACTGTCTAAAGCTGCGGGAAGAGAAAACTTTGAAGCAGACATTAAGAAAGAAACTAACAGCATTTAAAGTGATGTCCTTTAGATCCAAAACTAGAGCAGGACCATCTAATACTAATACTAGAATATCCTTATATAAACTTAAAAATATGTAACTTATTGGGTTTAAACTCCATTTAGTTGACATCCAGGAAAAACGTAGCTGTGAGCCATCTCTTTCAGACTTTGGACACATAAAATGACAGCTTCATAAAGAATCAGCTGTTCTTACCTTCATGTGTTGTGCCTCAGATTAAAACATAACATCAATAGAAACGTGAGAGCATGCACTCATTAATGAGGCAAGTGAATAAAAATTAAATCATGATAAATCATTTCAGAAGTTATCCCACCTTTGAAATTACTGGCACATAATTTACCTAAAGAAAACTGCTAGGAAAAGTGCTACATCTAAAAAGGCTGCAGTAACCTGCTGCAATTAGTGTGCACTTTTTGATTTAATTACAGCATTCAGTCTTCTTTGGTTTATGAGCAAACCTCTTATAACTTGGTTTAGTAAAGCTATTTTTGTCATCTCCTGATTGATACTTTTGAACAAAGAGGCAATTTTGATTCTTTGTTAGCTCTTTGTAACTTCAGGCTTCAGCTAAAGGATAGAAAAGGAAACCTGTGTTTCACTTTAATGAGGTTAAATGTCGTTGTTGTGGACACTTTGCTTTCAAGGTCTAAAAACTTCTTAAATGTAATATTTTAATAAGGTGTTACATTATTTGAATGAGTACTTAAAGTAATGATGACTATATTAAGCTCATGACAAACTAAAACACTTACAGCGCGTGTCAAACTCGAAGCCCGGGTGCCAAATCTGGCCCGCTGTAGCTTTTTATGTGGCCATCTAGCTTCCAAATTACATCAATAAGTCCCTCCAGTCTTTCACAAATCTACAAAATTCATGCAAAATTCACACAAAACCAACAGATCTCCGCAGTCTTTCTCCAATTTTACTGCTAATTTTTCTCAAAATTGACCAAAAACATTGAGCAGCCTTAATTGGTGTCAAGTTATCATCCGTGACCAATGTGGCGATCAATTAAAGGTCACTAGCGATTTTGGTTGCAAAAAATAAAAAAATAAAAAAATCACAACATCCTGGATGGACTGATCAATGTGAAAAGCTGTTCAATATTATTTAATTTTAAGAAACACTTATTGAAACCAATTATTTATTGATATTTTAACAATTTAATGGGTTTTATCAGTACATCCTGGCACAGCTGGCCCTTTAAGAACATTCAGATTTTTTATAAAGCCCAAAATGAAAATGAGTCTGTCACTGCTGACTTACAGTAACGATGGAGTAATGGTTGGGAAAAGTCTTTGTGGGATAAACAGGCCTCATGTAAGATGTTGTTGTTCCATCCTTTCCTGCAGAACAAAAACTGCTTGTAACACCAAGAGCAAAATCTTGGACAGTTGAGGTGGCAACTGCTTTTTTGACTTACGCAGCTTGGTAATGATGGGCAGCCGACTCTTGTGATCTTTCAGGTACTCTGCTCGGAAACCATCCAAGGACACGAGGAGAAGAGGAGGCTTGGAAAAACTGGGAAAAGGAAAAACCTCACTTATTTAATTTGTTTGTCTTGATCCATGTAAGCTTAGCAAAAAACGGTATGAGGAAATAGGTGTGGAAACTCCCCAGTGCCGCCTATTTATTATAAGCAGCTATTTCTGAGTGCTAACCAGCAAGACAAGTGATAAAAAAAAAACAAGTGTGAAAACAACGCCGTTATATTATTGATAAAATATTTTGTAATTGAAGGAGCTGAACCTGATAGAAACATGTTTTGACAACTTTCACATTCAGCTTGTATTGCTCTTTTGCAGCCTGAGGACAGAAAACAATGCCTGAAAGCCTCAGGATGTGAACAAATTAATAGAAATTCATTCATGAAGGAAAGTCTCAGCAAGTACACAATATGACTATTTCCTTGGAGTACAAATACTTACTTTCAATATATAAAAGTGTGGTTTGCACCCCCCCCCCCCCACACACACACACACACACACACACCTACATATATATATAATGAAATCACACTCAGGGTCAAGTAAAAAAATAAAACTTGTGATTTCTATTTTAAAACAGATTTGTTTATTTTAAAACAAATTTGTTTTTTGTTTTTGAGCAACAGGTTTAATTTTCCATTGCAAGATGAGTCTGTCTAGTTTAATCTAAGTTTGTATGTGGCTCCATCTCATGCAAACACACACTGACAATCCTCACAAGCACATGCCTGATTAGTCAAAGTCATTAACCCAGTTTCCATAGCAACAACTACTATTTCCCAATTTAATGACACTGTTGGGAAAAAAAAAGCTAATTGACATTTTGGGTTGGCTACACTTCTCTTAAAACAGAAAAAGGAACAAACTAGACTGCCTAAGTGTTGTAAAATGTCACAATTTAATTACCATCTTCCAATAAAGAGCTTTTTACAACAGCAATTGACACAATTGGATAACTTTGTTTTTAGCAACACAACACACTGAAAAAACAAATCAGATGATCCAACTAATTCATTTCTTACAACTAATCAAATTAAGTTGATCAAAGTAGATATATTAATCATCTTAACTTAAACATAAATAAAGTTAGTTTGACAAATTTGATTCCATTAAACATTTTAATCCATTTATTTTTAAAGTTGGAGCTCCATTCTCTTTTTTCAGTGCATAAAGAAATATATCCCTCAAAAATGGGTCATCTGCAGTTTCATTACCCAGATGGACACTTAGCCTCTCCGATCTGCTGTGAGAATTTTTGCCAGAGACCTCCTCCTGTTGAGAAAGAAAAACAGCATCAGCAAAAATGTTCTGTAAATTGTGATTTATATTTTTCACTGTCAATCTCAATGCCAGACCACAAACACTTATAGATTATGAGATTTAAATTAACTAAAAAATTATAATGAGACATCAAATTATTTTCTGAAATACAACTTTCAATTTAAGTACATTTTTCAGCATTCAAATAATTAAGAATGAACAACAATGCAGGATCAGCAATATCATTCTTTTCAGCATAATTTTCCCTTTATCACACATAGTCCAATGTTAAGTCATAATCTTGTAAATGGTAAAACTTCGAGAACATACAGAGACACTTTTTTACACAGTCTTGGTCCTAATAAAAGTGAGGTTTGTCTTGCATCATTAAGACATTTAACTTAACATTTGTCTAAACTTTTTCAGATATCAGTTTGCCATGAAAAACCTTAGAAGAGGTTGATTTCCCCCAGAATACTAAAACATCTCTAGCAAATGAAGGTGACAATTTTTCTAATATTGGTTTCAAAGTAACAGCTGAGTTATGTTACTGCCTTTCCCCATTCACATTAAAAAGATATCTGGACTTAGAGATACACACAAGACACTGTGTTCTTCCAGTAAAGCTAGGGAAGTAATTCCAGTCAATTGTATTTCTTTTTATCTGAGCAAATGTTGAGCAAAAACAGACTTAGCAAGCAGAGACAGGAAAAGAATCAGGCCAGATTCTCCACTGGACAAATATGCTTACAGATAATAAAAAAACATCTGAATTTTCTCCGGGAACTAATTCCAGTACATTAATGTTTTATCTTTAACTACTAAAATAATGTATATATTTATCACATGACATTTATAGGCCCTTTCAAATATTATTTATCCTTCACTGATCCACAAAAGACATCTTGTTTTCATTGAATAATTTACATAACTCAAACAAACTTTTCAACCCACTTTACAGGACCATTGAAATAGTTGAACTGGTGGACACGCTATGTTCCAGTTTACACAAACACTCACAAGCTACTCTGAATCCTTTATTAATTTATAGCTTGTCAAAATCGCTGACGTACAGGAAGCTGAACAATGTAGCTTAGGTCACCAGTTTGGACAAACCTACTTCATAATAAATGGATTAGGGTGTGTAAGCTTTTGTCTGGCTCTCTCAGTTAAACAAACGTTTTAGAAGGAATATCCTGTAGAATCATTGCTGTTTACAGTGTCCCCTTGTGTTAATGTTAATCTAATTAACACATGTTAATCTAATGGCGACGGTGAATTAAATCCCACTTTGAGGTTATTGGCTGTTTTCGAAATACCGGAAGGGAAAACCACTTTTGCGATAGTATCTACAGGTTAGTCATGTGAAGCAGTTTATCAACATCATGCAGTGGCTACTTTTCCACTCAGGGGTTAAAATAACTTTTTATTAAAACTTAAAGTGGCTCATAAAAAAAATTTTAATGATCCTTTTGATGTCTAAATGTCGCAGTTTGATCAAACGCTCTTGTTAAATACTAAGTGTTAAAAATAAATGTTATTTTGGTTAGATCTTTGTGATGTCGTTCCTCAATTTTTCAAGCATTACTCAGTAGTGGCTCTAAGCTGCTCTCACTTAGTCTGATGTTCACATCTGCTTTCAGCTTACAGAGTAATTCACAGAGCATCCGTTGTTATACTGAGATTAAAGAACATGCAGAGGACTCTATTCACTCTGTTGACTTCTAAGGTTATTATCCGCATTATAAGGCGCACCGCATACGTTATGCATCCATTAGATGGAGCTGCGCTAAACGGAATGTCAACAAAACAGTCAGATAGGTCAAACTTTATTAATAGATTACAAACCAGCATTCTGACAATTCCGTTCGCTCCCAAAATGAATAAACAGCTGTTTTATTCCCGTGTTCTTCTGACCGCCTTGAGTTTAAACTCCGCGTCCTAAGCGTGTCTCTTAATAGGAACCATTCTGGGGTCTTTACACAAACACACGAATGGAAATGAAACGGCCCGCTTCGCGCAGTCATATTTCCCAGCATGCACTGCGCGCTTCTTCTTCTACGGGGGAAAATGAAGTCACGGCTGCTTACCGTAGTTGCGAGACCTGTTGTGGCTTAATATTGGCCCATAGGTGAGGCGGATATATAAGACGGCTTTCAAAAAAAAAAATTGAAGGTTTTTAGGTGCGCCTTATAGTCTGGAAAATACGGCATATTGTTGTATTGAGTTTTTATTAAGGAAGCAAAATATGTGCAGAGCATGCTTTCTTTTTTTTGCATATCATTTGAAAAACGACTTTATTGCACTTGAAAAACATGTAAAACTGTGTTGGTTTATGTGAATAAAAAAATAAGGGTCTGGAATTATAATGTGAAAAAATTTGCAAAAGTTTTAAAGGTATAAATATCTTTGCAAGGCACTGTACAGCCAAACTCAACAAACTGGAATATACATCCCGATGAGTCTTGCTTGTCAGATTAAAGGTAGCTTTTTTAAAAAAACAACATATCAAGCCCACATTTCTTTTCTTAAAAATATTTTTGCCTGTTAAATGTTGTGTTTTCATTATCAGTTAGCAAAAAAAAATTGCTTAAACATAAGTTTTTGTCTAATTCATCTATACAATGTGTTTTACCTGTGTTTTCATTTACCAAAAATAAAACCTGTGACATTTTGTCACTGTTTGTGAAATTTAAGAAAGAAGGTCGTTCCCACGGACAATGAGACACCAGACAGGAAATTCTAGGCCTGCTCCCTCACAGTTTTCGAACAACTAATACATTTGTCAAGTGCTTTGCTGACAGGACATGGAACAGAAGAGTCTTATCATGCTGGTGAGAAGGCCCCTTCTCACCGCCTCGAGGTCAGCGTTGTGGTTTGGAGCGAACATAGGGATGCAGTGTCTACAAAATCCATGCTCAGCATTTTACACAACACACAGATTCCATCTATAGAGAAGGCTCTGACTATTTTTCATGTAGTCAGAGCTGTTTCCAAAATCAACATCCAGAAAGAAGTGTAAACGTAAAACGTGGAAGACGGCACATAAACAAGAGTCTGCATGTGTGGAAAATCAGATCCTATTCTTTCCATATGGCTTTCAAGTTAGAGGGGCAGGAAAAACAAGGGGAAAAACTATCAGCAGAGGGAACACCCCACCCTAGAGGACTGTAGCCCACACTCACCACTACCGCCCCAGAAAAGCAGGAGGGATGTTTTGGCGTGCCAGTGTGCAATGAAAAGCACATTGGTGTCACGGCCCACATTCAACCAGAGAGAGACTACGCTTCCGCAAAACATTCCTCTTTCACAAAAACGTGGTTACAGCAGGTTTGGTGTAAGAGGATACAAAAAAGCAAGGCTGCTCAGGGGTTAATTTGAGACTGTCCAAGAGTGTTAGCATTCACGTCGAGCTTCTCAGTAACCCGACCCATCTCACCTACTTCCAACATGTTGTGAGTTTCCCCAGGGTCCAATGTGGGTCTTTTTCAGGATAACATTTCGTGCTTTCTTTCTCATAAATCTCACAGCAACTTTGATGCAACAAAATGCCATTCTGTCAAAAAGTATTACCAGTGTACTGGTAATTCTGTACACTGGTAATGAACCTGAATGCAGATTACTCCAAAAGTAAAGTGATCGATGGGGTCATGCAATCAGTGGAAAAGGATTCGACTCACAGTTGAGTCAACATTTACCCCCATGACTTAAGAAATGGAAAATCAGAAACATGTAGCTACCTGCACACAGAATGTTAACAAAGGAAACAAATGAGGAACAAAGCCTGGTACAGGAACCTGAAACTACACAGAATCCTGGCATTAATATAAACACAGAGAAGTTGACATAATTAACCCCATATGTGGTCAGGAATCTGTTTTGTGTGCACATTCTCCTTAATCCACCAATCTATGATAAGTGAAGCATACTGCTAATTTTCCTGGTGCAAAGGGTTCAGCACAGTTGCTTAAAGCGCAGATGGAAAGCATTAACAAAGATTTGCTTTGCCCACGTCTTTATGCAAGACTTTTATTAAAGGGCAGTATAAATGTTTCCAGCCACATAGAATCATTTGATAGCGTAATCAAGTCAATATGTCACCTTCATTTGTATATTAAATATGACTTAAAATAAATTCAACTATGTAATTTCACACCATGAAATTGTGCATCTGTCTCTTTAAAAAAGTAGGTTCTGCTCTTTCGGACATTCAGCTTTACATTTATTTACCTTATGTGTTTACTAGTTACCCAGTTTCATCCACACCATGCTTCACATTTTCCATTAATATTTAAAATGGTATGGGCACTTCCTTTGTATTAACTGCTTGGTTAATAGTTTAGTATACACTCTCAACTGTGTATGCACACTCTTGTTTTGTATAAACAAGAGTGTTTGCATCTAAATCAGGGTCAATCAACTGAATCTACCACAGGTTAATTTGTGGAAACATTTGAAGGATGTTCAGAGGAAAACAGGAAGTGCCTGATCTTAATGTGGAGTGTTTGGGCAAAGGATCTGAATTGTTATATGCAAGTAATTCATCATTTTATTTGAGAAATATAGAGTGGACAGAAATTTGAGAAATTAACTCATGTTGGAATTAAGTTTAGGTTAGAAGTACTCGATTGGAATAAGGTTGTTGTTGGCATCAAACTAAAAGGAGAAAAAAAAATATATTCCTGCTTAGAAATCCCCAAACCGTCCCTTTAAGTAGCTGCTTCTGCCTTTGAAAAGTCTACCACGGGACAATTGACAATAATTAGTGACAAACATTTTTTATGTTTAAATTCCTCACTGATTCTGCTGAAATGCAGTTATCTGGACTATTTCTGGGTACTGATATGAATTATTGTTTCCAAAAGCATCCATTTCTGCAAAACTCAGAAAATGGAAACGTCACTTTATGTTTGGGATGTTTTGTTAAATTCTCTTGTACCACATTGTGGGAGTGTTGAAATGGTCTGAAACACAAACAACTTGGACAAGAGACAGGAAGTCAGAGATAAACAGTTCGTGATGAAAGAAAGTGTAGTGACTTGAAAGTAAACATGAAGAGACACTTATTTAAATTAGTTTACACAACTACAAAAAAAATTTACGACTACAAATTTTTTTACAATTTTTGTCAATGCAACTGATCATATGAGATTTAAAAATAACAAAGCATGTCAGCTTAACAAAGTAGATTTTCCTAAACTTTGATTTTTTAACTGCATGTGATTCAGGGGGTTTTGAGCTGACTGACTTGTGTAGATCATGTGTACAGTTTGGAATTGGGTCATGCTGCATGGTGGCCCTAATGTATCTCTTTTCCTCACAGTCAGAAGTCTTGTCTGTTTATTTTGGATGTTTTCCTCGTGCATGTGTAGATTTTGTCCCGTCGCTTTGGCCTTCTTCCACGTGGCAACGAGAGCAACGTAACTGTCAACACTGAATTTGCTTTTTTCTCTCTCTTTTCACTACGTTCATGTTGCACCCAATAAATCATTGTATCAACTCCTCAAACATGAATAAAAAGGTACAAGAAATCAAAGAGAATAAGAAGATAATGGTCACCAGATCAGGGGTAGACAATATAAACTTTTATAGCAATATTTTGTTGTAAAAAGTATTATTTTTATGTAACTGTATGGCTATCAATGCATGATACAATATATTTATCTTCATTAATGACCACTACCTATATCAATAAACTATCAAAGGTCACATATTTTGAAAATATATATTCATTTATGCATAGCACCTTCATATCTAGTATATAGTGCTTTTAGAATGAAATTTTCCTCAGTAAAAAAATAAATAAACAGAAATCCATTTTTTATCTTTTGGTTTAATCAACAATGCAGCATTCCTAAACGATGAATTCCAGCTCTATTCCCCACAGTTACTTTGATGCTTTTTTCCTGGAATGGTTGTTTGATTAAACATACTACCCACTGTTTCCAATCATCATCATGATTTTTTTGAATTAATAATATTCTATAATGATTGCTTGAATCTCTGTCAGTATTGAGTTTACAAGAGAGACAGAGAAAACCCCTTCGCTGCAGTGAAGCTAACTGGCATGTCAGTGAACACAGTGTAGCTCACCTGTTTCACTGTGATAGCGAGGAGGAGAAGTTACGCTGGTATGGGGAGGTAGAGCAGCTGGTGACTCATATTCACCTGTTGTGAAGTGTGCTAAAAGGTACAGGGACAAGTCAAATGTATGAATATCTTGTTACATATTTCCTTTCACTGATTAAATGTTAGTGAAAAGGAGGCTAACAGTAGCCTGTGAGCTAGATAAGTCTATTCACTTCTCTTGGGGAAGATGGGGTTATAAACTGACATCCTTTATTTTGTTTTTCAGATTATCTTTTTCTCTTCACTTCCTTTAAAACGTGATATTATTACTAATTTGCATATTTAGTCATGAGTGATCTGGACACTAGATGACAGGGATATCTACTTTGGCAAGGTAAAAGTGTTTAAAAATCCTAATTTAGAACTACAAATACACTTTATGAAATTATTTATGAATTTATTAAATTCATTCATAAATTATGATATTCTGATATCATTCATTAAATATGTTATCACATGATATTATCATGTGCCTCTGATATGATATGTGCACTTTTAATTGTTTTAGGTGAGAATAAATATCCTAATATCTCCGTCATACCAGAAGTTGCATTTTTATTGCCTATTATAGGAAATATAGTTAAGATCTATTTCTTTTCCTCGTCAAAATTAAGAGTGCATATCTATTTTTTAGATATGACTTACGAACACACAGGGTGTAACAGGGAGTCTATACTGTTATGATAAAAACTCAAACTCACATTGCCTAAAACTGAGGTTTTGGGAGGGAAGAACAAAGTGTTCACAAGTTACACATCTGTATGAAAGCATTGAAGAGTAGCACTGACACTGTTCCAGAAAACTAAACGGGTTTATTAACTTATTCTGATGGTCAACAGTATTGAAAGTAGCAATGAGATCCAACACCGTGAGAACAGTAAGCCTACCAGAATCTATTGTCATCCTTAAATCATTTAGCATTTCTGATTTTCTGTTCCTGAGATGGGAATTTTTGAGCCACTTAAAAAATAGTTTAAAAATGTTTAACTGGAACAGGATACCAAGCACAGGATGCTTGGTATCAATGAGGTTTTAACAGTTGCAACACTCTTATAAATACTAGCAAATGGCATTTGCATGCACATGCATTGCGATGCCCCTGCATTGAACAGGGTGTCAAACTCATTTTCGTTTTGAGTCAAATCAAGATCATGAACACTCTTAAAGGGCCGGTAGGGCCAGAATGTATTGATAAAACCTTTTCACAAACTGGTAAACTATCAATGAATTCTTAAAATTAAATAATATTATTGATTATATTTTCAGTTCCTCCAGGATTTTGTGATGCTTTTTGTTATTTTTTGCAATAAAAATCAAAGAATTACTAATTTGGAAGTATTTGCAATATTTGTGCTTATGTATGACGGTACATGTGACTTTTTATTTCATGCTGTGTAGATCAAATCTGACATCAACCAAAGCTGAGGCAGCTGTTTAGTACAAGTAAGAACATTTTTAGCAATTTTAGAAAAAATTTGCAATAAACTCCCAATTAGTAGTGCAACAAATTGCAGGTATTTGTTGATTTTGCATGAATTTCCACGATAATTTTCAAGAAATTGGAGGGACTGATTGATATGATTTGGCAGCAAACAGATTAAAACTGCATTGATTTGGTGCATAATATTTCAGCACACTTACTGTTTAGTCTGGAATCTAGAGGGCTACGGTGGGCCAGATTTTAGCCTATAGACCTTGAATTTGACACATGTGTCCTAGAAAATATATCCTCCAAAAATAGTGCTTTATAATCAACAGTGTAAAAAGTCAGAAAACTGGATGTGTCTGTGAAACTTACCTGTGCTCTTAGAGCCATTTTTCAGTGAAATCACCACGGACACAATGACGATCAGTAAACACAGCAGTGCAACCTGAATAAAGACAAGATACTATTTAATTCACCAGAGTACATGATTCATTATGCAGCACACACAAAAACAATTTTACAGGCTTCAAAATCAAAACCCTGCAACAGTGACTGGCTCTCTTACTTTTGCCTTATTTGCCTTACTTTAATTATTTTTGGCAAACTTAACAGCTACAGTTTTTAAAGTTTCCATAACTCCTCCAAGAATATTTCTTGTTACTTGAGCCAAAAAGCTACATTTTTACCAACCAATTCTTTTTTTTTTATAACTGGAATTGAAAATTTCATAATCTATTCATCCTAAAAATAAAGAAAATGTTTCAAATAATTAACTAAAACCACAAAACTAAGTTGACATTCAGCCTCATGATTGTTACATTGTTCAACTTTATTCTCTGAGGTTTGCTAACTGTCTTCCCAGATTTAATTATCTGTTAAAATGAGTGACCCAAGTGCTGCTGAGGTTTTATCTGCTGAGGGACAGCAGCTCTGGAGAGTGAGGGGTTTGTAATTAAATGGGCGTTTCAAAGAAAACACTCTGTTTGTGGAGAGATGGGGGCGTTCTGCCGTGTCTCACTGGCAGCAACGCCTAAAACAGACCCTCAGTGGTTCTTGTGGTTGTTTACTTACCCTGTAGTCTGAGACAGCTTGGCATTTTCTGTGTAGCCAGAATTAAATATTGTTTATGAGAAGTTATATTTTGCTTTTTAAGCTTGACCATCGTGCTATCACTTTGCTGGAAGTATAATTTTAAATCACAACACGCGGTGCAGGTTACAGAAGCAGGGCTAAAAACTTTACGTTTATTTGTTTATTCAAATTAAACATAGTTAAAGATGGAAAAAATAGGCGAGGTTATTATATCCATTACTCTGATTACTAGGAAAAATGCTAGTTTGTGGTTATTTCTTTTCTTTTACAAGTAAAGCAAAAAACAAACAAACAAAAAAAAACATATTTCAAACTCATATTTCTTCACAGTTAGTGTGCTGTAAGGCTGCCAGCTTTTGAAAAACAGGATTGGTGGAATTATCAACCACAAGAAATCCTTTTAGTGTGATTCACACTTACAACTGTGGCATTCCTAGACAGTTATGATAATATGTTATGTGTATTTGGTGTCTGGTTGTTTTTCTTTTCTTTTTTGTAGGGAGAGGTGAGCAGACAGGACACCTTGATTTGCTTTTGTGGGAGCATAAAATGTAAGCAGTGACTTTGTGGGAAGAAAAAGTACAGTTTGTCTCATTCACACCTACAAGTCTGACTCTAAGTGGTACTTTCCTGCTTCAGTTCATCAAAATTCTTCAGTTTAAGCTGTTATTGTAAAATGAGCCCTAGATTGCCAGGTTAGAATGACGTCTGAAGTCCACTTTGAAAGTGAACGTCACAGAATGACTAAGGGATCCCTTGTCTGCCAGAGTTGAGCAAATTTTCCTCAGATTCGGGTAAAGGCTGGAAGGAAAATCCCAGTTGCTCCTTTTCAAAGAGTAAAATTGTTATTGGAGCAAATACATGCATTGTCATGGAACTTTGCGCTGTCTAGACTCTGGCTACAGTACTAAGCAGACATCTGTGGAGTTTCTGTGGTTTATAGCTTAAGTTATAAGGAAAACAACTCAGCCAGAAGGAAATAGTTTAGGAATATGTGTAAACAAATTAGCTACATTGATCATTTATGCATGAGGTGGATTTTGGAATGAAAAATATATACATTTACTTACGCATCTCTATGATTTAACTACATAAAAATGACATTAAAACAACAACTTCAAGCTGTCTTATTGGACTGGGCGCAGTTAGTCTGTTTGCTCATTAATACAGGAGGGTATTTTGAGAAATCTTTGACTGTGGGAGTAAAAGGCCCTTTCAGGGTGATACAAAATAACATGGGTGAACTTTAAAAAATGATACAGGAAGTGAGACGAGTAGTTGGGTCTGTAAGCAGCATTTATAGTGTCAACATACACACACACACACACACACACAAAGTATGCAGTATGTGTTTGACTAAATAGCATTTATTCACACTGGGATCTAAAACTTTCGTCTAACTTTGTTTTATGTGATAGTTGCATGAGTTGCTCATAAATCAGTTCTTTAAAGTGTGATTTTGTGATTCTGAGTCACAAAATAAAAAACAGTGCAGCATGTTGCTGGCAGATGTAGTTTTGAATTAAGTCATCATGTGTTTATGCTCACAATGCCTTGGGAAAGTCATGCTATGTAGTCATGTTAAAGCCACAAGGCTCCCTTAAGTTTGGGGCGATTTAAATAAACCAAAACAAAATAGTGCATGACTAGGAGTTGGAAAAGAAAGAGACGTAATTTTAAATTTATTTTTCCAAATAAATATCTGAAAAGTGTGGTGTGTATTTGTGCACAGCTCCCTGAGATGAAAGCTGTTTGAAGAACCAACAGAGCAGTGTTTTAATGTGTCTCTACCAGTTTCTTGCATATATAGAAACTGGTAGAGACAGTTTCTATCTTTAGAAACTGTCCTTTCGTCTTTCAAAATATCTCAAGACAAATTAGATTGGGTGAGCAAAATCTGCAAGCATTCATTTTCAAGTCTTTCTATAGGTTTTCAATTGGATAATGTTTGGACTTTGAATAGGCCATTCCAGCATAGGAGTATACTTTGATCTAAACCATTGCATCACAAAATTTTGGTTCTCCAGGATTGTCCCTTACTTAGCTCCATCCATCCTGCAAAAGAGAAGCATGCCCACAGCATGATATGACTACTACCATGTTTCACTCTGGGCAGGGTGTGTTTACAATAAACATGCTTTGCAGGTAAGCCAAGATGTTTGATTTTAGTGTGACCAATCAGACCAACACATTTCTGGATCAACTTTTTTCCATTTTTGTGCAGTGAATTGAACAGTGCAATATTCAAAGCCTGACATATTGCTTTCTAATCCCACTCTGCTTTAAGCTTCTGTATAACTTTATCCCTGAGTTGTCTGCTGTGTTCATTGGCCTTCATGAAGCTGCTTGTTCTCTAACAAACATCTAAAGCCTTCACAGAACAGCTGTATTTATACTGACTTTATGTTACTTACAAGGGGGTTTCCATTTTCTAATTATAGTTTATTGGGTGCACTGGTGTTTATTTATGGGCATCAGGGAAAAGAGGACAGAAAACTTAAGTAAAACACATCACAGTCATTAGAGTTTAATTTGTGAAAAAATATTAAAAAGGTCATCATACTACTTCATGATGACTTTTTTTGGCTCATGAGATACAATCCCATTCCAAGGATGTGGAAGTCCTAAAATTAGCCTGATTAAAAAAAAGTAATTCAAAGAACATCTTGTTTAATGACACATTGACAGCCTGTAAAAGGGTTTTAGCTTTGAAGAATTTAATGAACTGGAAAACAGCATTTGTCAAGCAAAATTGGCAAAAGAAAACATGAATAAACTACAAATAGAACGTCAATGCCCAGAGTGATTCAAGTGTTTTGTTCATGACTTTCCAAGTGACCTCAACTGTGCTGTGAGGTCTGGTTCTGCTTTCCACTGAAACAGCTGAAGGACACCTGAGGGGCCCTTCCTGTCCTCCGTCTCTTTGCACTGGAGTGAAAACAGTTAGTTTCCACATTAGTCTCTGGCACTACTGACAGTCTCAGCTGTGACAGCTGTGGATTTATGATGGTCAAAGCAAACAGGGTGAAAATGCTGACATGAAGCTGTGGCTTTTATACTTCATTGAGATTTTTCGTCAGTGCACAAGAAAGTTGCAGCAACTTAGCACTGACTAACCAAAAAAACAATTGCAAAAAGTCTAAATTGAACTCTGGTTACAGCTTGCATTTTTTTAAAGAAGGCATTGAAACTTTAAAATCTTGTTATTGCAGATTCTTGAAAACAGGATATTGAGTTTCTTCATTTTAGTTGTGAGCAATTGACGTGATGCCAGCTTAAAGACTACACAGTTTTTTTTAGTTCCAACACATACCCCAACAATGATTTTACAGTGACTCCGCTTCTTCCTCCGGTCTGCGCTGATCCTCTGGTTCTCCAGCTCGGACGTCCCGAATAAAGACACTGCCTGCTCCGGTTGCCGCTCCTCTCCTTTGGTCCCCTCCATGCCGCTGAGCGCACTATCGTCCTGACAGTTTGAAGGAGTGAATGAGATGCAGATAGGAGTTTTCAGGGCAATGAAGCAGGATATGAACCCTCTGTTCCGGCATGCACAAAGGACCGCCTTTTGACGTATTCTTGTGTGGTAAACCAGAAGGCGAACACATGTTGTAGGGTGTTACACAGGCGTGTGTCTGACGTGAGAGAGCCACACTACTTTTGCTCTCTAGTTTAATATAGCAAAACTTTGAGCAAAGGCTGTCAACTTGAAAAATAAACGATTTACTTAAAACGCACAGTAACAAGTAATATTACGCTAAGAAAAATCTTTTGTGTTTTTGAATAAGTGTCACAAGTATCAGAATGGTGTTTTGAAAATTAAATCTTTGATTAAGCAAAACATTACCTGACGACGGCAAATAAAAGTAGTTGGAGAGAAAATTAGGCAAATGCTGCAGATGTCGCCATCCGGTGGTCAACATAGGTTTTACACGTGCTTAGTGCTTCAAGCTGTGGCTGATTGTTTTTGTCTGTAACTAAGGTATTACTTGAAATCATTTTTGTTGACAGTTAAAATTTATTTCCCTTATTATTTCCTAACCAGGATAATAATTTTAATTATATTTACAAAATAATTAAAATACATTTTCTTGATTTTTTTTAAAATGGAATTTCTCAATACTGTTAAAACTATTAAATATCCACGTCCAAGCTTGTTGGAAAAGCCCACAGATTGTGGAGTGTAACAGTTTATTGTAATGACCGCAAGATGGTGCTGTTGTAACATTTGTAATATTAGGCACCAGTAATGTTTACGTCAATAAAAGCTGTACTATATTACTGATATATAATACTGATCAAACTTCAACATACTTCACCTCTGTGAGATCATCTGTGTCCTGTGAAGAGCTAATAGAAGCCACATGTTACTGGTACCTCTGATCTCTGACCTTTGTTTTGCTTTTAACCTTTCAAAGCTTAGAGTTCAGTCCTGCTGCTCTTTGTTTATCTTTGTGTCTGATAGAAAGAAAAACAGTGTCTGTGCATGTTTAAGTTTGAAGAGGGACTTTGTGTTTACATTCTAGGCTTGGATACATATGAAAGTCAGAGAGTATGTTGTTAAAGTATATGTGTCACTCCATGAAAACTATATCTCAAAGTTATGAGTAACATAAAACCACAGAGTGGTGTCAACAGATGCTGAGGCATGGCTTGTGCAGAGAAAGCCAAATGTTTCGAGAGTCATCGGCTACAGACTTCCAAATGTCATGTGACCTTCAGATTAGCTGAGTACATGGAGAGCTTCATAGGGTGAGTTTCCATGGCTGAGCAACTGCATCAAAGTCGTAAATCTGCAAATGAACTGAAAAGTGTTGGATGTAATGATGTCACTGGACTCCAGAGGACTGGAAACATGTTCTCTGGAGAGACGAATCCCGCATTTCTGTTTGGCAATTCAGTAAATTGGAAGAATGACTGAAGATTTCCATAAACACCAAAGACTATAAATGAGATGTCACTCAAGTTCATATGTGTGTGTGTGTGTGTGTGTGTGTGTGTGTGTGTGTGAAAGCTGCTGGCAATGGTGTCTGTGTATAATGTTTCTGAAAAAAGACAAATTCTTAGCGTTAAGAACAGCGACATCCCTTGAGTTGATTTTGGGATAAACTTTATCATAAATCTGAGTGTATTTCTGCAGCAACCCCTGCATAAAGGGAGCAGCAGGAATCATAATTTAGAGAGCATGAAGTGACACTGTGGGACATATTGTATCTGACAGCAGTGCACCCACAGTTCTCCTCATATAAATGAGCTTGTGGAAGCGTGCTTGCAGCTGCAAAGCTTCTCAGCTCACTATAAAATTCTGACACAAAAACCAACTCTGTTTAACTGTTCAGTCCAACCTTATGTTCCTCTTCTTATTTTTGGTTTCAGAATCAAACTTAATTTAGCTGTACTTTCTCAGCTTTGCAGATAAAAGTGACATACGCTGCTTTTAGCGTTTAAAGCTGCATATTTTCTCTGCAACTGCAAGAAAGTACCTGAATGTACACTGTGTTTTATATAAGAAACAGAGTAGTTTTATTATCAATCATTTGAGAACTGAGAGATTTTTTTTTTGAGAAAACATGTTGATTTTCATGCACAGCAAGTGAAAACAAGACAACTGTTAAATCGGTAACAACTGTGACTCATTCACAGACATTCATTAGAAGGACGAGTGCCCAAGAAGGACAAGGATTCAAGAAGAAAGACAGATTCTGAGGGAAAGAACCAGTACCAAAGGAGTTTTGTCTGGTCACAGTAGCAGCTGGTGGTCATGCTGATGCTAACCACTCATTTCCTCCCATTTAACTGAGACACGTTTTCTGCTGCCGTAAAAAGTAACTCATAAGAGTGACAGCAGGAGTTGAGTTTAATTGTACTTTTTCAGCTTTTCAGCACAGAATCTTTTGCTAGATCTTTGTTGCATTCAACTGTGCACGTATGAGTCAAGTGCAGGTTAAACGGTTACTGTCTAGCTACGCTCAACTCAAAAAACATGAAGAAACCACAAATAACAAATGAAACTGCACATTTCTGGAGAACATCCAGGAAACTTTAATAAATAGAGGAACTGCAGCTTCCCACTGAAACTGTTAGAGGACTGTCAAAAGTATTAGATCCCTGCAGCTTAAATAAAGTTAACATTTTAGGAAGAGAATTTCTGCTTACAGAATTGTTCATGCTTTGCTGTTTTTGTCATGGCAGACTACCAGAGTAAATAAAAAAATAGTTTGTAAATAGTTTACAAACTATTTTTGTAAACAGATTTTGAGTTAAGTAGTTGCCTCTTAACTCAAAACATCACTTTGAACCAGATGTCTTGAAATGTAAAATCTTATTTTTACGTTTTCATTTGTCATCGGTCAGAAAAAGTTAGAATGAGAAATTATTGAGAGTTGTTTCCTTTTAAAGATTGTAGCAAGATCACTTAGGATTTAAACATATCTTTCTTTTACTGTGAAAAAGACTAACAGTTAAAGTTGTCAGATTCAAAATTTCTTCTCATTACTGTTTGTCTGATAAGATGCAAAAACATTTCCCTAAAATGTTTACATCATTGAATTGGAAGCAGAAAAACATGATTTGAAACAGCAAAAATGTGTTTTTCCTGATTGCACAGTCATTTTTCCAGTCTAAAAATAACCCATTAGCACGACAACCATTTAGTTTTCAGTAATAAGCAAATGACGAAATTTCATTACACTGCGTTCAAAAGTGACTGTCACTAATGTGACTAATCGCCTACAATAAATTTAGCATTCTAATTGTTGTTCACATTCATTCCTGAAGACCTCCCGGCTTTCAGATTTACGCATGATTTATAAAAATAACACCGGTGTTTCTCACGTCATCGATCCACTCTGAGCTAAATCAGTACCTAAAAGCCTGTGTCTGACCTTTTCACTTTGGTTCTAAAAAGAGACATGCTGTCAGTGTTTATTGTAGAATTATGAGGGAAAAATTGGGGTCTGTGAAAATTAATCATCATCACGATGCCAAAACATACTTTTACGAATCTACATCAAATGTGTGCATAGTGATACTGTAAAGGATGAAATCATGAAGGAACCTGCGTAACTGTATGTTAAAAAAAGCATTTCTTTGGAAAATGCATTTATAAAACACAAGTGTAAAATATTGTGTAGTCAATACAAATGGTGTAGATGAATTCAGTCATGTTTTGACCAACCTATTCGATTCCCCATTTAAAAAGACAAATGTTAAAGTATGAAACTTGAAAATTAATACTGGGTCATGCACTATTCTGGGATAAAACTAGTCTAAAAATGGAGATGGATTGTTTTTTCCTTCTCTGATGTGGAAAATTAACCAAGATTGTATTTCCATATACCAATATTTTTCTGTTTTTGTACACAAAAATGCAGGTTTTATTTAATACATCATGTTAGGTAACAATATAACCTGTGGGAGGTTAAAAACATTGAATTAGATGTAACTTAAGAAAACCTTCTCTTAAATAATGCAAAGTATTGTGAACCTTCACACACTATGAGTTTATGCTTGACACAGATGCAAAGTCTGTGAGAAAATGTAACCAGAACAAAAAGTCCAAAGGTCTGCAGCCTGGAATGAAGATATTAAACCCACAACTTTTAACCAGTCAAGCTATTTATTTTCTGAATATTGCAAACAATAATCTTCATCCAGCAGAGCAGCACAGGTGTGGCGCGCTCACTGGGGCGTCGTGGCTATAATAAACAGGTTCAGCTCTAATTGGAGGGATGTTTTAGAATAATTAGCAAATGACAGCAGGGGCCGTGGCAGGAGTGACGGTGGCAGAGCAAATGATAGGAAAAAGAGTCTAATTGAATGTCAGCGGGGAGCTACAGGCCACGTTGATCTGCATGTAATGAGATGTGGGCGGCTGAAGGGCACCCCTCCCAAGATGCTTTCAGGAAATATGGAGGAGGCAGGGGGTGGAAACTAGGAGTAGGACAGCTCCTGTCTGCATGGCATTGCCCTTAATGATGTCCTCAGTGTTATGTAATATGTTCTCCAGTGAAGTTAAGTTAGCCTCATGCACACAAAGCGCTCCCAGCAACTTCTACAGTTACAGCTGCAGAGCTAGATGTATTACATCTGTGTGTGTTTACAGTAGATGCACATGCATAGAGCATGACAGCAGTAAGTAGGTGTTATTTTGTCTGTTACGTTAATAAATTGGGGCTTTTAATGACAATACAGCATACGACTGCAGAGAATTTTATGAGTGGGTGTAAAAGTGTGAATATAAGGCAGGTTTTTCTAACCCAAACAGGATTTAAGGAGCCCAGAAATGTTGAGGATGAGGAGAAACTGAATGTATTCTTCAACCACTAACCCCCTTTGGGTAAAATTGTCAACAGAACTGGAAAAGTTGATTTAAACTTTGTGGAAAACATTTTCATTCATCTGACCTAACTCAACCCCAGATAAAATATCCTTGCAGATCTGTACAGGTAGTGAAAGGTTTTGGATCATCACCTCCATCGGACTTTAAATAGACCAATTCGAAAGCTTCATTTTTAGACATTTAGAAGTGGGCTTGGATTTCATTCCAGAAAGAAAAATTCAGTCAACAATTATAGCAAGTTTCCTCGATGCTAAATCAGAGGCATCATGAGAGCAACACACCACCACCACCTTTATTTAACCATATTAACATAATGCTAATGTTTATGCTAGCTGCAATGAAAAACACACTTTCCTTAAGAGTTGTACTTTTGTATAGATTTCCAAATATTGGCGGGATCAAGGTGTTTTTTATGTTCATAGTCAGCAGAATGTTTTGACAAAATATATTTTATTGATTTATTGCCAGAAACCAAACCGGGTGGTGAAACTAAACAAAACATGTAGCTAGTCACTGCTACGACATAATTTAACAATTGCAGTTACTTTCTCACATAGAAACAAATAAACCTTTTTTCCAATCTAATATTATGCAGAATCAACATTTTTGAACATTTCTGGAGCGTTACTTTGGTTTATGCATGCCATTTGCCTGAAAAGTCTCTGAAACACTTACATGTGAGAAAAAGCGAGAAAGCTGTAAGGGTGTACATACTTTTTCACAGCACTATATCTGATAACCAGGATCTGATATCACAGAATGTTGATGCACTGCAATCACTGAAATCACTGAAAGTCTGGACCAGCTGTTACAGGAAGTGGTGCCTAAACCTACCAGCCTTGCAAACAGGTAAAAACCCATTACATAAACTCATTTGCAGTTTTGTATGGCAACCTGGTGAACTGCATGCATCAAGTGTTTCAACTCATAAACGTCCAGCTAAGTGCTCTCTCATCATCCTCGGTGTCTTTGCACATTGTAAATCGCGTATTTCAAAGAGTAGGTCAACAAGCCACAGGCCTGTTCAGGTAAGGTGAAACTTACAAGTAAATTATTGTTTACACATCCAGTGCAAAGGCAGTGTAATAATATTTAGTTGCTTGGTTTTTGCTAACGACAACGTGCATCTCTGCCCTGGAGTTTATTTTACAGAAATATAAATCTATTTTTAGTTTTCAGTTTGCGTTTTGTTGCAAGGCAGCATTTTGTTGCTGGTTAGCAACAAAATGCTGCTTTCCATTGTAGAGAAATATAGAAATATAGAGCAATTAATGGCAATTTCAAGAGACAGATTTACCTAAAGGTCATGTGGATATGGAAGGAAGGAAAACATGCAAACTCCATACAGTAAGGCACCAGGCTTGGATTTGGGCCCACAACCTTCTTGTTGCAACCAGCTGCACCACTGTTGGTGTAAAATGTTGATATTTAGCATGTAATCACAGTAAAATACCCTGATTCTTGTGTCGGTAAGGCGTCAAAATGGGAGAAAGCTTGGGAGATATGAATACTTTAGTAGGCAGGTTTGCATCAATGTTTCTAATCTTGTGTGTTCACTCCTGGGTTACCAATATGAAATCTGTCTGCAGACGAGGCTTTGCCTTTTTGGAATCATAGTAATGAGAGTCCAGCCTTGATGCCATGTTCACAGTTCATGCCAGAGGTCAGAACCTGCCACTGGACAATTTTGTTTAATGGGTTTGTAGCTGCAGGAAGAGCTGTGACTCACAAGGACATAATGGAGATTTTGCAGTAAAGAAAACACTGGTTAGCCTGCAGCTGGATGCCTGCAGGCCAACAGGGAATCAACAGCTGAGACTCATATTGGAAGATGTAATGATTATCAACAACAGAAACAGAAAACCATGTTAGAAATGCTCCTCATTTCTGTGTGTCAGCTTTCAAAGTGGGTTTATAATTTAATTGGTATGTCTGGCTGCAATTTAATTTGCAGTGGTAATAATTATCAGAGACTGAAAACTTCAGTGCAGATCTTATACTTTTAAACAAGATTGAAACAAACATCGCCAGTACTGAAACCTAAAATCTTAGTTAGCTGTTGGTCACAGAAAATCAAGAAACCATATGACAAGAACAAACTAAAAACTTGTCTGTTATCTTTGCATATCTTCATTTACCAAGCTGCATAATCAACTCAGCAAGAAAGCCGTTGTTCAGTTTGCATGTGGTAATTTTTTTTTCTCATGCATTCGAATATTTCAGAGACGCAAGTGAAAATATGCACTTTTCTGTATCTGCTTTTCACAAGCAAAATGTCAGCATGTCGCATTACTGAAACATCTCAGCTATGTGGGGAAGTCCACACAACGTTTCCCCATATTTAATTCCAGTTCATTTGGGTAATTACATTGTTTAAAGAGACTCTGTGCAGCAGAGTGTTTTCATGGGGTCTTGAAACCTCAATAAAACATCAACCACATGATATTTAATCCTGTCTTTACCTGTTTGGGAGGAACAACAGGATAAATATTTTCTATCCTACCATCAAAAACACAGATACCAATAGATTATTTGCAGAATGTGAAATACAAGTTGAACTTGAACTATATTTCTTGGCTTAATGATACTAAAGATCGAGCTTTTTGAAAACAAACAGGAGTGAATAAACAATGAATGCAGTAAACACCCTGTACTGACTTGGGTTTAACCAATAACTGTAAATGACTGAAATTTGCTTATTCTTGAAACACCCTCTTAGCTGTTTGTTTTTGGGTCCTTTAACAGGAAAAATAACCAAAATAAACATTCAAATCAACATAAATTTGTCGCTCCAGAAACAAATTCAAACTTCTATGACTTAGAACCTTAGACCTCCATCCTATTGATTTTCTCCACACTGTAGGATGCCAATTAGTAAAAGATAATCTACGAAGTCTAAGGGATTATTTCATTCATGACATTGACATGATCTGTTGGTGTCTGACTGGAGATTATTAAGCAAATAGGAAGCTTTTTTGTAAATTCAGAATGAAAAATCTTTTCCATTCAGTTTTCTTCAACAGCTCATAAAGCTTCTCTTGCTATTTCCTCTTTTCCATTGTCAAACCTCGCCTCATTCTGAATAATAACGTCACTACTCCAATGACCGGAAAGCCTTATGGCTACTCCCTTAATCTAATTTCATCTTTCTGTGTGTATTTGATTCTTTTCAATGGATCAGGCGTAAAAACTGTAATAGAAAAGTAAAAAAAAAGTTAATATTTTTAGGCAATTTTTGCACGTTAACCTAAAATGTTCAATCTAATATATGCATTGGCCTAAAAGGCAATTTATTATATCATTAGGCTTTTTTTTATTTCTTTTGAATTGCTTTTTTTCTGATAGGCCAAATTCTGTATTAAAGTGTTATGGATTAATTGATGCATTGATCGACTGAGGCTTTCAGCACTCCAATTTATGAAGGGAGGATTTATGCAGGCTCAGTCACAGCTGACTTGACTGACCTGTTTATTGAAAGTAGAGTTATTTCTGTCCCAGCTCTAAGGGAGGAATTTAAGATTAGCCAAGATTTATTAGTCAGTAACAGGTTGGCGCATGAATAGGTTAAATTTGAGGGTTGCTTTAAGTTTAAAATGTACTTTTAAATGTACTTTGTAAGTAAAAAAAAATCATGAAATATGATTTTGCTTGTTTACGTATTATAACCAGAGATGTTTCTCTTAATATTTGGGAATAAAACCCCAAAAATAAAAATAAGCACTCAAATGCAATAAAATATGAACATAACAGCCTTCAAAGAGTCCTCAACAAACCGTAGCTTCATCTCACTCTGACGCACAACGCATTAGGGAACCACTTACTGGAAACCAGTGACTCCAAAGGTCATCAAACTTGACCACGGTCAATATTTCACTTGACATTTGTCTTTTTGCGTCACGATGATCTGTTTCCCTTTTCCTTTTCAACATAAAACAAATCCAACTCAGTCCTTTGAACCTACAAACTTTACTGCTTTCAGAGTTGACTTCCCTGAAATAAGAAGAATTCAAGAACAAACAATTCAGATTTCACAAAGCTAAAATTAACAGCTGCATTCTTTAGAAACTTTGAACTGACTCACGTTGGCAGCATCAGTCTTAGTCTGAGCCAGATTCATTTTAATACCATAAAACTCTCTTGTGATGCACACCAATGACTGAAATTAGGGAGTTTAAAAGCCACAGTGACTTTGATGATTTATGACGCTGGTCTGCCAAACAGAGCTGTAGTGGTACATATTGTCCCTCAGGGATTAAAATGTTTTCACAAAAAACTTTTAATGTGAACAGGGTTCACATGATTTTTCTGGTAAAACCTGAAAGACTTAAAGTGCTAATAGTGTGTTTTTTATGATTTAAACTTAAATCAATGTCTTTGCTACATTTTTAATAACTCAGTAATAACTGTGGAGTCATAAAATGAACACCAGTAAAGGAAGTTGTGGCAAAAGCTGGACAGGACACCAAATTTGCTGACAACTCTCTTTAACTTTATTATATCTTGAAACAACATTCATACATTTTTACATTTCTGTCATGTTACAAATACAGTTCAATGTGTGTGTGCTTTTTTAAATATTACTTTTTATGATAGACTAACAAAAATTCTTCATTATTAAGAAGTGGAAGAAAAAGGGTCTCGCTTTAAACATTTTAAACAAACATATATTTGGTAAATATTTGAATAAAGTCCCCCTGTAGCTGGAAAGTGCCAAATCAGAACCAGTGTGACTTAAAGAAGTCATTGGTTGTGCACTCCTGCAATCTGGCCCTTACAGATGTTCTAAAGGTTTCAACAGAAAAATAACTTATCGGTATTTGCAAATTTATTAGCATTTTAGTTTTGGAAAATGTACTGTTTATTAGCTTCTTATTTCCTTTTCTTTATTTACATACATATGGCTCAGTGGCTCCACCTACTGGTGAAAAAGAATGAAAAGCGAAATAGCTGCTTCAAACCAAGTTTGAGTTTGCAAGACTGGGAAATCAATTTTCACAGGCGCTCTCCATCCAGCCTGAGCAGCAGTGTCAGTCTCCAAAGCTGGTAGAGACATATCCCATAAAACCTGCAGGTGTATTGACAGATAAAAGTATAGTTTTGATCTTTAAAACATTTAGTCATGTGGGTTAAATTCATAGGTACACCACACTTTTAAAATGTTGTGCGGTTTTTCTGTGTGTGTGTTAGTTTCCAGTTAAAAATTACACTTTTCTGCAAAATCAAAAGAAAATATATATTGTTTGCACTGTTAAAAACCATAAAAAAGAAAAAAAAAAGTTAAAGTAGTTTTCCAAACAATATACGTTTTGATAAAAAAAAAATCCTGAAAACTTTGATAAAACTTTTGAAAGCCTGAATGAAAGAAATATTACAACAACAATACATACAAATCATCTTTTGCACTTACATTGGGAAACTAGGAAACACTAAACAGAGGGTGGGGGTTTGGTTTTCCATGATGAGGGGAGGGTTCGGGTGGAGGATGTGTGTCTGGGGGGAGTGGTGCTGAATGAACAGCTCCTCTTCATCATAAAACAAGCAGAGGGCTCCGCTGCTCCGCCAGAGCCGCCACAGCCATGAACCAGCCGAGCCGCCCGACCTGCAGCCCCGCGCTGCCTCTCCGCCCGCGCCCCTGACCCCGCACCGCGACCGCACCACATCACCGACCATGAAGAGGCAGAACGTGCGGACCCTCGCCCTCATCATCTGCACTTTCACCTACCTGATCGTGGGCGCCGCGATCTTTGACGTGCTGGAGTCTCAGGAGGAGACAACCCAGAAGGAGACGCTGGACATGAGGAAGCAGGAGCTGCTCACCACCTTCAACCTCTCCAAAGATGAATTTGACCTGCTGGAGAAGGTGGTGCTGCAGCTGAAACCGCACAAAGCCGGCGTGCAGTGGAAATTCGCAGGTTCCTTTTATTTTGCCATCACGGTGATCACGACCATAGGTAAGACTGCGGCTCCCCTAAAGCAAACTTACAGGAGTTTTTACCTAACTTACATTTCTCATCAGAGCGCTTTTCTTCCCCAAGGTCAAATCATTGCAGGAGGTTTATAGATGCTGCTCAATGCTCGAACCTGTTGCGCTTAACTTTTCCGGCATGTTTAAAATCAGTAATAACAACGCTCTGCGGGGGTGAAGGGGGATTTCAGCACACACTGGCAGATGACGGCGGAAGTCAAAGCCACATGGGAAAATTTTATTGAGTAAAGAATTCACATCTGGATCCCTTTCAGTGGTCTTATATAAGATAGAGAAATAAGTCAAATCTGATTGTACAGATTTAAAAAAAAAATCGTAACTGAATTCTAGTCAACAGAAAATAATCTTTATTTATCCTACATTGATAAATAGTTGTCTCTAACATACTGATGGATTTAACAAACTCCATCCTAATTCTATAGGATTCAATATGCTCGCTGTTAAACATATCTCTGTTACTGGAGTCGACAGAAGGACTCTGTTCATCTGCATAAGCCAACGTTATGAAGAGTTGATACTAGTCGTTGGCTTGTTCTGTTGTGTTCTGCTCTCATTATTTCTGCCCCAGAAGATTCATGTGCAATAGCACGAGGCGTTCGGATGCACGTGAAACTCTGCATTTTGTTTTTCTGTTTCAGTGCAGAATGCAACTGACCAACACATCTAAGGTTATTACTGAAGGAAAGTTATGTCAAAGTGGAAGGAAGTTTATAAATATTAGGGGCAATTAATGGATCAAAAAATACTTGAGGACTTTTCTTGAAAACAGAAAATTGCTATTCATTCAAACTTTATAAACACATGGAAAAATCATATATCACAGTAAAAAAAACTGCTTGACAGAGGCTAGACAGGTTGAGCTGCAGCTCTGTAAATATTGCCTTGTCAGATTATCCTAACATTCACTCTCAAAGTGGGAAAGGTGTGGAAAACAGTTTCTACCAAGTTTCCATTATAAAAGTATTCAAGTTACCACCCTCAATTGCATAGAAGTTTTTAAAACAGTAAACATTTACTTAATTTGGCTTTAATGTTTTCCATAAATTATGAAAATGGCACAATGACCTGGCCCTTTCATACATACAGCTCTGGAAAAAATTAAGAGACCTCTTAAAATGATCTGATTTTACTTTTTATATGTATATGTTTGAGTAAAATTAGCATTGATCTTTTACTCTATGAACTACTGACAGCATGTCTCTGAAATTCCACGCAGAAATTTTGTATATATTTGCAGAAAATGAGAAATAGTTAAAATAACAAAAAAGATGCAGTGCTTTCAGACATTAAATAATGCAAAGAAAACAAATTGATATCCATTTAGAAACAATAACACTAATGTTTTCACTCAGGAAGAGTTCATAAATCAATATTTAGTGGAATAACCAGGAGGTTTTCCACGGGGTTCACTGCAGTGGTCTCTTCATTTTCTCCAGAGCTATTTCTGAAAAGTAACATCCCCACTCATGATGCAGCAGGACACTGTGAACTTCAACCTGCTGAATTTCTCCCAAGTCGATGCTCCTCAAAAAAATCCTTTTATTCCTCTCAATTAAACCAACTTACATGCCTTCAGTTTTAACATATAAACTAAACAGCCCTTTATGTACTTAACTCTTAAAATGTTGATTTTTAACATTTGGACAACAGAATGAGTATGAATGTCTAGAATCTCAAATAACAATTTTTCATACTCCAATTACTTGATTTATGAACTATGCAATTAATAACATCAAATCCAACACTTCCTTAATCTTTTAAAGTCTGCTCATAAACTCTTGTAGAAGAAAACAAGGCAATAAAGGTTTCACAATAAAAAACTATTCTTGAGACCTTATATATTTACATCTATCTTTATATGTTTTGGTTTTATCTGCTTTGAGCCTTATAGAGATGATCTGAAAAGAGCTTCATTGTGAACACTTGTTTATTTCTTTAAGAATAAGAACAACAATCTAAGTAATTTTTGTTCTGGAACAATTATAAGAGGCTTTTAAATCTTAAAGAAATCAAGCACAAATGAAAGGCTAGAGGAAACAGAACTGTATTAGTTGCTGCTGCTCCAGTGGCAAATTGAGGTATTTTGTATTTAAGACAGGGCAGATTGGGTCGGTGATGAGAGTGATTCTTCTCTTCAATTGTTTTCCAGCCAGGTTTCTGTAATTAGGGCTCCAGTGCTCATTTATTCTCACTCCTCTTCTGTCATTTTAACAATTTCAATATTGCCCCTTTCCACTGTTTTACTCCATTAACTCACGGTTTCTATTTTTTTTCAAGTTTAAGTGTTAAAAGGAATAGTTGCAGAGATTATAGTTGCAGAGATTATATTAAGGATCTACTGAACTGCATAAAATTTTAAGCTTATTTCTTATTTATATTTTTGCTTCTAATCTTTAAAGTGGTTTTGAGTAATATTTTCTCAGGTTTTCTTTTTGTCGTTTTTACTTTTCTGTTCTCTTTTTACGAGCAAAATTAACTATTTATGCCTGCCTGGCTCTAAACTCAACACTGCAATTTTTTTTATCAAGAAAAAATTGGATTGAATTTTCTGTCTTTGTCACCGTTTTATACAATTGGTTTTAATAGCTCTCAATTTTTATACTCAGTTTTCCACGGTTTGACATGCATGAAATAGTTTTTTAATAACTTCGAGGTGATACAAGACACGTAGTAAAAAATATTCAGTGCAGTAGGAGGATTTCTTTTTTATTAAAGTATTCATACCACTTTGCCTTTTTCTCATTGTGTCACATAACCACAGTTTATTCCACTGGGATTTTAAGGATTAGTGTATGTGGGAGGAAAATAACAGATGGTTTTCAAACATTTTTTAACAAAGGTTTATTGAAGATTTATATCCATCGCTCCTGAGTTATGATTTTGTAGAACCAATTTGACAGTTTTTACTTTTCGGTGTGCTTCTACCAGCTTGGCACATACATAGATTCCAATTTTTGTGCATTATTCTCTGCAAATAGCCAAAGCTCAGGTTAGATATTTCAAATCTTGCCACAGATTCATTTCATGGGTTATTTTAATTCATGAATTCATTGATTTAAGCCTTTTTATGGTAGATCTGGCTGTATGTTTTAAGTCTTAAGGTGAACTGTTGCCCCAGCTACAAGTCTTGTCTAGTTTCTTTCAACCAGGATTCCCTAATATCCAGTTGGATCCATCTTCCCATCAGGTTTTTTCCGTTGCTTTAGGTTGCAGTGTTAGTTTTGTTAGGATCCTGTGTTTTCAGGTTTGTTTATTGGGTGTTCCTTAGACTCTTTCTTTTATTTGATAAGTGTTGTTTCTCTTTTACTTTAGTTCAGTCCTTCCTTAGTGTTTCTAATTTATTATGATAATTTCTTGAGTCTAGTTATTCTTTGTTTCTCTAGTTCAGTTTAGTCCCTTGCGTATTTTCTCTCGCCTCCTGTGTGACTTTCTTTCTCTCTGTCTCTCTCTCTTCCTCTCTTCTTCTCTTTCTCTCCCTCCTCACACCTGAGGTCAATTAGCCAATCAGCCCAGGTCTATTGTTACACATTCACACTCCTAGTGTTTAAACACTTCTGCTCCTTTCACCAATTTTTGCTTACTCTCATCTAATTTCATTATATCGTGTTACTTTCCTGTTTTTCCTGTGATTTTTTTGTTTTGCTCTGGCTCCCTGTGTTCCCTGTGGTGTTTGTTAGTTTTTTCATTAAAATGTTCAATATAATCCAGCCTTTCATTTTGTCTGTATTTTGGTCCATCCACAATCGATGTCAGGTTGTTCTTATTTTATCAGCTCACCGTCTTTCATTTGTTGGTGTTTTTCCTACTTGGTTTGTGGCAGACAGTTCCTTTTGGATGTTTTCTTGCCTCTGTTTTATGTATGACCAGAAGTTATTCATTAAAAAAGATTTTCCCACATTGGCTGAGGATCTCAGCGACTCCTCTAGAATAATCAAAATCCTCTTTATTCTTCTATAAATATTGTTTTCTCATTTTGAGCTCAAAAGGTTACAGTTGAATCATAATATTTTCATTTTCAGTTACCTGTGCTCTGAGAGATATTCAAAGCTTGGAATACAATTTTATATCTTCACACTTTTAAAATTTCTCCATAAATTTCTGTTCCTTACTCCTCATGATGCCGTTTGTTATCTAATTTCTCTAACAAACCTCTGAGGTTTTCAGAGACACCTGGATTTATGCTCAGATTAAACTACACACATATGGACTATTTACTAATTAGATCAGAGTTTTGAAGGCAGTTGGTTACATTGGATTTAACTAAGGTTTTTTTCTGCCTCTCCTTTCACATTTCTCATGAAAAAATGTTGAACAATATTTACCTTGTAAAGCATAAATCTACATCATTGCAATGAGAGAACATACAGTACCTCTCTCATTTAAAGCTGCAGGCCCGTTCTGTTAAGTAGCTCCTATTTGTTTAGAAGCTGCTCGTATCGGGACTTCCGATCTTGACTTTTCCCTCCTGTATTTGGTGAGCGGTGCAGTTGTCGATCATGACCTGTGACTAGTAACTGTATCAGATGCAGGAAGCTAATTGCACACTAACCGAAACCCGGGTGTCCGTGTTCACATTCTGTAATTGTGAGCCCTGCAGATGGCAGAAACACAGTGATTGGCGTTTCGGTCTGTCATTGAGTATTAATGACAACACCAGAGCTCTCTTGTTCCACTACAGTCCTGGCACACAACAGTAACACTGTGGATACTACACTGGTAACACAATACCAAGCAACCATGGCCTACAGTAATGCCCTCACATAAAAGAAATGAGTATGATTATTTCCCGGCAAATTCGGGTGGAGAACGCAAACCCTGGCTGCACCATGCTTTACTCTTGATTAAACGTATGTGCAGAGTCAAACCGCAATCAGTAATTAGACAACACTTTCCGCAGAAGAAAGGATGAGGCGGAGGGCAGAGTGTCCTCTTACGCACCATCAGGGGATGCATTTAAGTGATGCGAGACGCACAAAGAGGGGAAAAAAGAGAGAGCTTTGAGCAAGCTCAGTTCGGGAAACGGGTGCAATAAGATTCTGGGGCTCAGGGGGGTGTGTCTGCATCACAGTGGTTGTCACCCTCCTCCAGGGGTGAACGTCTTGTCACTGCCATGATCGTCTGTTGCATACAGAGGACAAATTCCCAGCACACAGTGTTTTATAATAAGAGTGTCACATGTCCTTTGTGTTATCTGATGTGCTGTTTGACATGTGACGAGGACATGAACTTGCTTTTGCAGGATGAGAGTAGCAGTTGTTTTGTTTTCCATGAGCCGGTTTTTATTTAAACATGTGTTGATCTTAAAATAAAGTGGTTTTTGTGTGACAAGGAATATGATGTCACATAATGTTTTTGCAAGACGGATAAAAGTATAGGACCACCCAGATTACACAAATATATTTCCTCATGATGTTGTAGAATGATGCATGGAGACAATTTGTACAGTTTCTGGTTCTTAAGATTAGCTTAAAAGTACATAAGAAGGTAAAGAAAGGAAAGTTTGTTGACTTTTCTTTCTTTTTTTCTTATTTTCTTAAAGATGCTCATTTTCTTCTTGTTGGCCAAGTTGTAGACTGTCACCAGATTTTAGAAGAGTTAAATCCCCCGATTGATAAAAAACATAGACTAAATAGAGAGTAAGCGTAATTTTCTGATGGGAGCGAACAGATAGCAGGAGGGAGCATCGTTTACCGCTAGCTGTTGTCAACAGGTTGTTGAATTTCCTAAGTTGTAACTATTCTTTGTTACTCTGAGAAAGTCACAGCTTGTCACTATAAACTACATGAGATTGTTCAGTCTGTTTATTTGTCAGATGTGACTTATTTTTTTGAAACATTTTTTAAACAATGTTGGCATTTGCATGTCTATTTAGGACCCTGTTTTTCCAAAGTTTTATTTTTATTTTATAGCTTTGTTCTTACCAACTGTGCACAACTACAAAGTAAAGGTTTTGCCTCATTTTCTTTGCTAAATAGTTTTCAGGTAGATTGGAGGAAAGGCATTTGCAACAACAATTTTCTTGCCAAGGATCGACAAGATTTGATTTTTGTCAATGTGTTCTTACTGACTCAGCTGAGAAAGTGGTTGTCGATATTTCACCAATTCCCAATAAACTCCAAATCTGTGTAGGACAGTGAAAACGAATGCAAATGCATCCAGGCCATTCAATCTGTCTGAGTCACTGTAATCCCAAGATGACATCCAGGCAGGGAAAAAGCCAGCTGGTGAGGGCGACTGCTTGCTGCGAACACGTCTCCATCATATTAAAAGTAGCTTGGATCAGAGCGCTGACACCCTCCTCGGTTTAGCTGCTCCGTCACCACTGGTGATGTGTATTTACTGGGCAGCTACCAAGTCAATTAGTACATGAATGTGACACAGGCTGTGGCTGAAAACGAGTAGACATGATCTTCAAGACATGCTTCTATATGTGGACGGACGATGAATAATATATTTGATTTTTCTATTTTCATTTCTGGCAGCAGCAGCTTTGATTTGGCAGCAGACAAGACTCCACTTCCAGCTGTTGCATAATGAGGGCACATTCTGAATCGCTGATGGTAATTACTTACATTAGTATCATCATTATTATTCAGTCAGCTTAAGAGGTTAGAGCAATGAGTGGAGTGCATAAGGAATAAAACTCTCACCAGCAGTCCCAGAGGTCTTCAACAGACTGCTGCAGAGACATATTTCAACCCTTCTAAGAGGACAGCACAGCATGTTGCTGCTGAAAAGATGAAAAAAAAAAGGTAACATCATAACTAAATCTTCAAGTAGAAGTTATGACAAGCCTCCCTTTACGTTTTTGGCAATCGCATAATTTCTGCAAAGCAGTATTTTCAGAGGCAATTCTATAAAAACTGCTTTGCACTTTAAATTACTTTAAAATTCAAAACTAATACTTTATCTTGGTGGTTGTTTTCCACCTAAAAATGCACTTAGTTTGCAAATGTTAACTATTTAATCTGGAATAGTTCATTTTAAATAAATTCAAATGGAAATAAAAATAGAAAGAAATAACAAAAGCACTGAAGCACTAAATCAGTCATTGGTGGCAATTTTATAAAGGTTTTTTTTTATCTACAAGAGTGAAAAATATTTCCACACTGCAACCTTCTGCCTATTTGTTAAAAAATAAAAATAAAAACTGGCTTGAGCAACAATTCTCTGATTAATAAACAGAAGAAATGTAATGAAAAATTGAAAAGATTTTTAATTTATTTAGGGGTTTTTTTCTAGCAAACATGGATGTCGGGCCGTGAGATTTTATTCACAAAGAGAATGTTGAATGCTAATGTCATTAAGCATCGCGCTCCTCCTCGCTCTGTGTGTGCAAGTTATTCCTCTGACAATCCACAGAGGCTCATAATAACTTTGGCCAAAAGTAATAAATAACTGAACTGGGCTTTTGGATTTAAATGTACTTATGTCTTAGCTAGTTTATCAATGCACTTTCATGTTTGAACAGCATTTCTGGAACAGAGGAAACCAAATGTGAAAAAAGATTATTTGTTTTCTTTATTTGTCTAGTGAACACATTGCAGTAAAAAACACGCCTTGTTGTTTTATTGCAGATGTGAAGTTTGATACTTATGTCATAAGTTGTTTTATGTTGTTTTTGCATCCAGATTTGTTTTTCTTGCTCTTGTTTCTGGCATGTTTCTTTTGCACGTCCTTAATGAGTTCTCATTGATTTGTCCCAGCGACTTATCTAGACAGCTTCAGATTATTTTCAGCAGCAGAAAGCTGGGATCATTGCCATGGTAACCTAGAAACCAGTTAAGAGATCACCTTATCTTATGTAACATCTTCAAATTTCAACCTATACATATACTTAAAAATAAATAAAGTGTGATTAGTGTCTTGTCTCATCTTCTCCACCATTTATTTTGACAGTTTACTCTCATCAACAAAGCCTTAATCAGAAGTTGATTGCTTCCTGTTTGAATATTGGTATTGAAATATGATCAGATTTCTCTTTATTAAAAGCGCTTTGAACTAGAAGCGATTTCAGAGAAATGCAAACTGTACACATTAGCAAAAATACATTATTCTCATCAAAACTGCTTCATATTATTTCCCACATTGGCCAATGTTTAGAATTACAGATTAATTATAACATGTGGCATCATTTAGCCCCAGAAAGAAGAATAAACTGCCTCCATCTCCTCCTGCAGAATCATTTTCATTTGTCTTTGCAGGTAATTTAGCACAAAAACCTTTGTAACTGTCTTCACCGTATCTTAGAGATCAAGGCTGAAGCTTTTTTCCTCACGTCTCAGGAACAGGCAGAACCTCAGTGACTGATTTAGAAAAATACGCAAGGTCAAATCCATTTGAGATTTTATCATGTAGCAGTGACTTGTTAAGAGTAGACATCTAGGCGTTTTGTTTTGCCTTAGCTTTATTCCTGCTTTGTCATTCATTAAAGAATTTTTTTTTTGTCAACAAAATCTGATTTTTCTTTTGAATATTTTAGGTCTTCCTTTTACATTATCCTATGTGTTTTCCCATCCTTAACTTTGTCTTAACAAAAACATCCTGTAGAAATGAAGATACTTTGCTACCAAGGATTTGTAGTTTTATTTTAAAGGTTGAGTTTTAGTAAAATATGGAAGAGACTTAAATCTGAGTTGAAATGTTCAAATCTAGTGCAGCTTAAGCAGTCAAAAGCAAAGTTAAGGTTACAGAAAAAAGTATGCAACAATCACTTTGTATCTGAATATTAGTTATTCAAAAAAAGTGAGGTAATTGTCCTAAAGCTTTGGCTAAAACAACCTGACTGCACAGTAGTACATGAAATGCACATAATTTGACATAAATGTATCAAACAGTATCATGGTGAATGTTTAGATTTTATGTATATTTATTTCATTGTTCTCATGTTTACTTATGGGAACAATGATTAATTTTATCACATTTGTAGCAAAACTATTTATTTGATATTCAAATATCTCTAACTCCAGTAGTTGCTGTTGTTTGTCCTCAGAATCTAATGAGTAACAAAAATACAGCTGCGTCTGTAACAGCAGATGCTTTGTGAAGAATATGGTGGGTAAAGGTAACTCTTCTGGATGAGAGCATGAAAAAGAAAATCCACCCAAGCAAATTACCTTACATAACACAGAGCTGCACTCTGCAGTGAGGCTGCGTCCTCCAAACCCATCACACAGGCGCTCTGAGATGTTTTGTGACATGGAGATGAAAACCGCTGAGATGGAAAAAAAGACAGGCTAATTTCACCCTTAATTTTTCAGCACAAAATAAATTCTTCTTGTTATTTATTGGAATCTGAAAGTCTTTGTAATAGTTTTTAAATATAGGGAAATTATGTTTACAGTATAAAGCAAAAAGAAATGAAACAACATCGACTGAGAAAGCGCTGCTGGTCTCACTCTGGAGGTTTTGAGAAAGTTTCCGATAGTGACTCTTGTTGCTGCCTTACTTGTATGACCAGGCTTTGTTTACCCGTTGTGTGTCTGCTTTATGCTTCAGTGCTTGAATGGAAAGTTGACTACTTACCTGACTCACAGAGCAAAGCATAATGCATTTCTGAACTTCATAATTCATTCTGTCCAGACTGGAGTTTGGCTAAATGAAATCGTGCACAGTATAGTGAGATCTGAATCTCTCTCAGTCGGTGTTTCCTTGTGAATCTCTTGGATAAACATGAACCACGTTACATGTGAAGTCTCATCTAGTTGACTACAATCTGGCTCCTGTGAGGTTCATTTGATCAGAAACATGAGCTCTTCTCTATTGTTTTGTCCCTCTCTTTGCTTTCAACGTTGACTACAATCCCTTGTCCTGCTTTATTGAATTACGTGCTTCTTTCACAACAGAGCTTTTAGAGAGGGTTGGTCACAGCTGTTTAATTAATATCCCAAAGCTTTCAGTGTAAATTTGAGAATACGCAGACATGAGCATTACCAAGTCAACCATGTTGCATGACTCCATCAACAATGCAGCTTTGCAACTTAACAAAACAAAGTAAGACACACAAATAAAGTGAAGTGACACATGCATTGTAAAAGAATTCACACCCTTTGACTCAAATGGGGCTATTTTACAACATAGACGTTGATATGTTGATCTAAACCATTTTGTTTTGTTGTACTGCAGGGAAGTGAACTTCTGTCTGATCCTCAAGTCTTTTGCAGCCTCTAACAGGTTTTCATCCAGGATTCAGCTCGATCCATATAGTGTAGAGTCTCAGTAAGCAGGATGTGACAATCCTAATTGCTTAAGTGTTTGGAAACTGGATTCCTTCTCGTGTTTCTTAAAGATGTTTTGCAGTTCAGAAAATGCTTCAACACAGTAGAGGTCAAGGCTTTCCCGCACTGAAGTGTCAAATGATGTAGTCAGATAGTGTCATCCTCCTAAAATAAAATAAAGTTTGAGGTTTTGGCAAAATGTGAGAAAGTTTATACGCGTTGAATAATTCTGCTTGCAGTAGACTCCAAAAGATTGAACAAGACACCAGTTACTCGGAAATGTTTAAGTGGAGCTTATAAGCCTAAGAAAACTATAGCTTTTTGTAGTTTTATGCATAGTGGTGGGAGCGTCATGCTAAGGGCCTGTTCACTGCCAGTGGACTGGTGCAGAGCTAAATGTCAGAATTACAGATATTTATTGTCATATGAAACAAGTCCAACTCAATCTTTGCTACACCGACAGCATCTTTGTTGCAACATGTCTTATTGCTGAATAGCTGCGAGTTGTTAGTCCACTCTGTCAAACCTTAATAAGCATGAAACAGTAAATATAAAAGATTATGAAAGTAAAGACATTTACTTTTGGTTGGGAAACATCTATATGAATCAAAATAAAATAATCGCTGGTTAGAGAGACAGAATAACATCTTCTGGTGGAATCAGCTCAATGATAATGAAATGATGTTATTTTTGTATTTGAAGAGCTTTTCTTGTAGCATAACAATACACTTTATCTGACTTTGGTTTCGAAAACAAAGTGTTCAAACTCATGCAGTGTACTAAATAAATGTTCTGCTTGTGAAAATAAACAGATTTCATTGTTTAAATTTTTAATAAAACCCATCAACCCATTTCAACAACATACCAAACGAATAAATTGTATATTTTTATAAGTATTTGATCAGATTCTTGGGGAAGAATTAAAGCTTTTGAGTGAAACAACCTCACTCAAAAGCTTTTTTCTCTCATGAAGTAAAAAGGAAAGGAAGTGGAAACTTCTGGTAGTACGGTGACAAGTCTGGCTTCTTGTTTTTCTGACAGGCGATTCCACCAGGAGAGCAATACGGGAAACGTTCAGAAGTCATACTGCAGCTATTTTCTAATTCTACTCGAGGGAAACATTTAAGACTCTTGTATAATGGAGAAACAAAAATCATTACATCACCCCAAGGATTGTTTCTGATGCAATCTCCATTCTCCTCTGTTCTTAAAATAGTAAGCGTGCTGCTGGCTTAGCGTCACACACTCACAAACAAATTAGTTCTCAGTATTCTAAACTATATTTAGTTCCAATTATTAGTTCATTGTAATTTTTGTACTCCATAATTATGATTTAAGTACATGTTTCTCTTGATACATGCAAGTATATCTCTGTAGTTTATTTTTTAATCTAGCAATAATATTTTTGGACTGTTGAAGGAAGTCGCACATGCAAAAATGGAAAATGCAACATACATAAAATCAACCAAACATTTGAATGTGTGGAATTCTTAGAGGCAGCACCAGTGTGCGTTTGCAACACTTGGTGGTTTAAATTTTAGGTTATTTAGAGGTTGTTAAATTCTCTCATGCGTATCCACATTTTTTATTAGTCAGAATTGGTGCCAGTACCCTCTCAACAAACCAAATTTTATCGATGTCATAAAAGTAAGTCTTGAAATAGATTTTATTCCTACATAAATGAAAATGAAATTGTTTTCCAGGGTACTAATGCTCATGCACTATATACACTAATGCAAGTTATTTTACACAAACTGCCTAAATGGGAGATGGCACAGACAATGTTTCCCCTCAATGACACTTAAGAGACACAATATTACAGCCTGTACTCAGCTGCAAATTGGGTTTATGTCTTAAAGAAATATCTGAATGCTGATGGGAAATAGACAGGTTTATGATGGAGCCACTGTTGTGTGCATATGAACTATTTACCTCCTGTCAATAAACATTAGCGCTGCAGTGTGTAACCAGAGCAGCTAAATAACCATACACAGCGCAAAGGAGCCTCTATTGCAGTTTAATAAGGAAATCAAATAGAAATACCATGAGAATTTCAGAATGGGATAAAAACGCCAGCCACCTGAGTGTTGATTATACGCCCAAAGCACAGAGCTGTCTCCCTCTGCCCCCAGAGATACTGGAGCCTCAGAAGCCTTTGGTTTTTCTGCCTCAGTACGTATACACGTGCCAAAAAAAGAGGGGGGAAATGTCCACATGACGCTTTGCCGGGTTCTCAGCTGTGCATAAAGCATCTAAAAACCGAAGTGAGAACATGCGAAGTAAATATTGTATGTTTTCACTTCACAGAAAAAAAAATCCCTCATCCTAATAACCTGAGGGGATTTTCTCACGTCTCATTTGCTCCTGACACCTCCACCTCCTCCTTAACCTGTGATGGTGTTCCTCTTGAGCGCTTTGGTTATTTGGGTGCTCTGTTAGCTTTGTGCTACCCCAACAAGCTCCGAGCACAGGAATGATTGAGCTCGACAGCGCCAAGCGGCCGAAGCTGGCCCAGCGGATGCGGCTTGTCTCAGGGGAGTTTATTTTTCTATTTGTTTTCCAGCATCTGTTTAATCTTTCAACAAGCCAACCTGAATGAAAAGGACTGTCAGACGGGAGGACATAATGATAGTAATAATAATAACACTGATGGGTGAGTTGTGTTTACGCCTTAGGCGTGGAAGCAGAGAATGGGTTATAATCCAAACCCATCCCCTGTGAGAAACTTGAATTGAAACAAAATGATGCTCACCTGTTTTCTCTGGAATTGCTCTAATTTTTCACATGTAGGGGGATACAGCATATTGCAATCACAAAGCCATACCATAAACCCTAAAGTATTTCTTTACAAAGTAGAGTATATTTATAAAATACAGGGGAAGCGCCGTATGTTTTTTTTTTTGTTTTAAGAAATAAAAATCTGAAAAGCGAGGCATGCTTTTTAAATAAAAACCAACTTTTACCTCTATTTGATTTAAATCTTTGTGGAATCAGTGTCCACATATAATCACAACTCTGAAGCTATAAAGACAGGTCTTTCTCAAGGTTGAGTCTTTGGAGCTGCTCCTTTTTTTACTTAAATAACTTGTGTTTTGGATAGCTCCAGATCCATAAATCATTTATTTTTAAGCAGATGAAACTATTTTTTTATACAGTGTCTTTTATAAAAGTGATTCTTTTGATGTTTTTCAAAATTCTTTGGCCAAGTTAAAACCTGTAGTTAATCCAAAAAGACTAAACATATGATTTTCACATTTTCTGACTAAACTAATAACTTTGCTCTTATAAGACACACAACTAGAAATGCTTATAATTTAAAAGAATCTGGATGTTTCAGTTGGACCATTGCAATCCAATATTTTAAAGAATCGTAGAACAAAGCTGAGTTTCCATTGAACATTGGTTGAACAAATCCAATCACTTGTAGGTTAGTGACTGCTGCCTGGTGACCATGTTTTGTTGTTGATCAGTCATGCGTTTTTAAGTTTTCATTTTGTTCTATATCATCAACCTGCCATGGAAAGTAAGCAGATGCAAATTTGCCTTTATTGCCCAATATGATAAATTCAGATCAAGAATTTTGAAGAGTTGAGTTTATGTTATTATGTACTGTCCTTTCAAATATATTGAAAAATCTGACTTGGCTGCAGTTTCTGCCAGAACTGCTAAACTTTGCAGCCCTTCCAGAGTTACCACAGCTCCTCTGGCTGCTTCTCAGTGTAGGTGGACGGAAAAGCCTTGGTAGGTTTGCAATAGTATAATATTCTAGGAAAAACTACAAGTTGTATCTTCATACTTTGTTATAGTCATACTGAATCACTTTGCATCATTTCATTATTCAGACCATGTGAGGAAAATGTAGCCTATTTTGTATTTTCACTACAAAATGAGGTGGATATGATGAGTCACCTTTTAAAAACAAGCATAAAACCCAACATAACAATAACAGGTATGTCTTTTTAAAATTCATTCTGGTGTGATTTTGTCACTGCAGCAAGAAACATCCATCTTGGTGCAAAAAAAATGTCCATGCAGCATTTAATTTTCCAACAAACTGTATAATTTACTGGATTAAAAGAAAAACATGACTACCATGAAAACCTATCATCGGATATATTGGTGTATAACCTTATTTTTTTCTGAAGCCAGTTTCACAGACAGTCACTGTTGGTGCCCAATGATAAGCTGGAGTATTGTGTTTTCTTTTCCATTCTGAATGATTAGAAATTCTCTTATCAGAGCTGACTGATGAAATAACAGGATAGGATATAAAATTGACTGGATCAGCTACAAAAGAAAAAGAAGAAAAAATCTACATTGCTCTTATGATATAGTTGACATAATATATTAGATATACAAATCAGGTCAAGCCTGTCATGCTCACAATTCAAAGTAGGTTACAACAAAAACCCTTCAATGTATTTCCTGGTGAAGTGAGATCTGGGAAGGGTGAACCTGCAGATTGAGTGGAGGAGGAGCTCCTAGTCTGTCTGCTCACACCATATGGGCAGCCCGAGGCGCTGGTTACCTAACCAAGGTGACTGGAAGACCTGTGTTGTCTGCATGGAGTCTTTAATAGCTCTTGCATATTTAGCAAATGTATTGGATGCAAAATTCTTAGCATTTGCTGCAGATTTGTCCAGAAAATATGGCTTGAATCAAAGTCACTGATGATGTCAAAATGACTAGAACAGAAAGGGAGAAAATGTGACTCTGAATAGGAACAAAAACTACGAAATTAACAAAATATGACTGTTATAAAAGGTTACCAAGTCATCCATTAAGTATAAATAGAAAAGAGCACATTTATGGCTATAAAGTGCTTTCTGTCTTTCACGTTGAACTTTGTCTTGGTATTTCAGTTAAAACACTGAATGCATTCTTTAGCGTTGTTATGAAACGACTAACGCTGAACAGCTTTAATTAATAATTGATTATGTTGGTTCTAAGCCCAAATAATAACATAAGAATAAACAATAAACATCCCTGCAGATAGATGAGAAACTAATTCACTTTAAGGTTCATGTAACACCTTCAGGAGGTACATTACTTGACCTAATTGTCTCTGGCCATTAAGACAGGTCCCAGGATTAGTCTCATGCAACTCATGCAGTGACACATGATAGCTTTACAATATGGCACTGAGCCAAGTGCGACAGGTCATCTGGGCGGCTGATGGGCAACATTAGAAAGTACTGCCAGAAGGGAACACGTTTGTACTTGTGATGCTAAAGAATGCCAAAGCAGTCTCCATGCTGACTAAAAAAAATGATAAACGTCACTCAAATGATCAGAGGACACAGAAAATAGCAAAAAAAAAACTGAAAAATGTGCTTTTTTTTTCTTCAAAAATGACTCATCTAACACTAAGTTCACCTACACTTAGCAAGCTTAGCAATTGTTTACGTGGTCATGTTGAAATAAATCTTTAGAACAACTAAAATTGCCATTTAAATAAATATTGCATAGCTACATTTTTTTTTTCATTCAATATATCCCTGCTGTATAGGAAGCAGATGCATTACTAATTCTGAAAACCAATGACTCAAATGATCTAAAGGCTTTTACATTTATATAGGTGTTCATGCATGAACTACTAGGTCAACCTCTTTTATAGCCAAACTAATGCTTCTTGTTTAAATATACTTTTGAATGAACATTTAACAGTCTATTCAGCTAAACTAAGAAAGGGACTGGGCAAAAAATAAATTACAAAGAGCTGTAAGGTGAGAACCAATGCTGGCTAAAAAGAAGACAAATATTTGTTGTTTGCATCATTTTATGGGTCTGAATGAAAACCTTTCGCAAATATTTTATTTTTATTTTTTTATATTTGGCCATTTTTAAATGTGTAGTTTTTTAAACATTGCAAAAAAAATAGAGGTGCTACATGCAGGCTGTGCTTAAATGAAAAAAAAAAATCATTGTTAAACCAGGCATGAATGATTATCATTGTCCACTCATGTGTTTCTCTGATCTCTCATTTAACACAGTGGTTTCTCCTCTAAGTGGTTTTCCATTTTGCCGTGCAAACTGAGCTTTGAGTTATATGTGCCAGACGATAATGCCGCCTCCATCTCCACTGCCTCACAGTCAGATCAGGACAGCATCTGGTTCCCAAGAGCAGCCGCACAGCACGACCTGAAGTTGATCCAAAACATATCCGCAAAATCAGGTGATAGAGATCCGTACACTGAGGCCGAGCAAATTTATGATTTGAATGAGAGGCTGGATGGTTAGAAACACAAAGGACTGCAAATTATTCCAAAAAAATAACAGTATAAGCCTTTGGCTGAAACCAAACATTTACATATAGTGCAGAAAGAAATATAACTAGTCTGATGTTTAGTAATCAGTAAATATAAACATATGTACATATTTTTAAATGTTCTTCTGCTTTTTTTCTACATACATTTTCTAGTATTTGGTAGATAAACCTGTGTGTATGTGTGCTTAGTTGAAATATTGTGAGTATTTTTCCACAAACTTCTCTGAATAATTTGGAAACATTTGTTCAGCTCTGCCCACAATATTTCTACACTGTAAACATTTGAGCCGCATTCAGTTGTGTCCACTATCTTCTACTCGTTTTTGATTTTAAGCCTAAACATGTGAGCTTGTGAAAGATAAACTTACAGTAGTAAGTCGTGTTAACATTTTATTAGTTTTGTAAAAAATCCAGGAGTTGAATAAACTGGAGTTTTTAGGTTGGCGCTGAAGAAAAACACAGGAGTGGGAACTATTTCCCAGAATGCATAGCGGCATGTTGTTTTTCCTGAGATGGAAGTGCGTTACATTGATCTGACTCTTGTGTTATTAAGGCAAATGTTTATTTAATGCTTGAGGATAATGTCCTGTTCACACTAAATGTTTTTGAGCTGGATTTAATAAAATTCATAATCAGATCAGGAATTGTCAAGTTCTCTTCTTTTCTGTGTAGCTTCCCCACTTGAAAGGGATGGATAAAGTATGTAGATTGTCATGAACAGGGATTTTACTCGAAGGACCAGGCAGATTTTTTCATTTTGTCTTCCATTTATTTTGTCAAACACACGTGCATTTCATCCAGTGCAGGTAAAAACCTTTAAATGAACCCAAAAGAAGAAAAATAAACAATTACTAATCTGTATGTGAGTTTACATAAATTAACTTCACTCAAACTACAGGAAATAATAAACTATATAATTAAAGCTAAGCAAATCCCTGTGAATTAAACCCACAAAGTAACTTAAAGTTAACTGAACAAGTAACAAACTTAATTCCCTTAACTTTAACCTACCCTTCAAATTAATTGTTACATTTCTTCACATTATTTAAATATACGGACTTCTGTTTTTTAATATTTACAATAAATATTTATTTTCCAAATATAAATAGTTCAAGTTATCTTAATCAATTGCTAAATTAATTGCAAGCACACCAATCCATATCAACAACACAAAGATCAGTTAAATCATCAATGAACTAACTTTCACAATCAAACGTTTCAGTTCAGGCGTTCTTTGCTAACGAGCCGGCAACGCTGGAGGTTCGGCCGGGGAAAGGGAGGCACCTTGCAGTATGTTTTTAAACATTAGTTCGTTCTTACCGGCTGCCTCTTCGCCCATCTACAATTTATCCTGCTCCACACAGATCGATCAAAATCTCCGACCGACCGAAGAGGGATCTCCACACCCACACTCCTGTTGTGCGTTGATTGTGTTGATGTCCTCTTCCGCCTTGTCCGTCCTTCTTTTAGGTCCGTGTGGAGCGCAAGTTTTTTTTTTTTTCATTCTCCTGCTTTGACTTCACAGGAATTGTGTTCATGCAATTTGAAACAAGAATTTAAATCATTCTAAAGTAAAATTAGGAATTATTTAAATTTCATACTGTGAGTAAAATATGATTTGACATTGTCTGGTGAGAGAAGCCATTTGTTCCTAAGCTTGATGTTCTGAGATGCTGCTTCAACATAACATCTTTCTTCATCTGCTCTTTGAATTGTGCCACTACCTGCTGCAGCAACACGACATAATGCTGCCACTCTGCTGGCATCAAGTTTTCTCTTTTTCATCCTAATGTCATAATGATATGACTAAACACTTTTCTCTTTTATACAAAGAGAGTAAGAATTAGACCCACTGCAGTTTATCAGGAATCATCATCACATTTTTTTCTTCATCTAGCTGTTTTTTTTTTTACTATATGTGAAAAACACTGTCTTCCGAGCAAGTGAATTCAAAACCCTGTTGTCTGTCAGTTTCATTATTCATCTCTCCATTCACACTTGGCCCACTTCCTACCCTAAATATAAGTGTGCCTCTGCCCTTTATATTCTTCACAGAAAATTATCCTCGTCATCCTTACGCCACCATTAGCCGTGACATCTGGGACTTCTTACTGTGTAGAGCTGTGCTGCTCAGATTCAGTTTAGATTTGCAGTCTAATTAATCATACATGAGTCTGCTGTAACTCTACTGTTACATTGCAGGACTGTGCTGCTGAATGGAGTGTCACTGCTGTGTGGATAGCTTATGTAATCAAGAGCATATTTCTTTTAAAATGATGACAGGAAGATTTCTTGTATTCAGGCTGAGATTTTGCACTTCTCTGCAGAGACAGTCGGCTAACCTAGAACTCACACTGGAGTGCAGGACAATTTTTCAAGTGTTGCGCTTCTGCATGGGCGTAGCTGAAAGTAAGCAGGGGTGTCTGAGCTGTGGAGGCTGAGCTTGAGATTCATGTGTCAAAATCCTAACAATCTAAGTCAAAAATTCAGAAAAAAAGAGAAAGTTTTATTTCTTTAAATTTTCCTTTTTCCAACTCAAAATAAGTAGCGATTGAAATGTTTTCATGACCACTGATATGTGTCAAGTCTTCTTCAAAGCTGATAAAACACACAGAAATGAATACTTGGAAGCTTTTACTATTTAACTTACAAATATGAATAACACAGCTGCTGACATTCAGATAATAGAAGGAACCCCGCACCTCTAATTGGAAAGTAATGAATCAGATTACGGTTAATTTTATTAAACCTATTTATGTATAACTGAGTTTTGATTCTACTCTCTGACTGATGCCCAAGAGAATTAGTTTTAAATATTGTTGAACCGGGCTCAATAATGAAAGCTAACGAAATTCACGGAAAACCAAAATTGTCTGGAAGGAGAAGCTGACCTTGTCATACTTTGGGCTTTTGTAGACAATTTACAATTTGTTTAGTATGTTATTGAATTTTTGTTACATTTCTGCAATAAGAATAATGGGCTGTGGTGGGTCAGGTAGCAGGGGCTGCTCCAGAAGTTGAGATCACGTCCATATTCTTTACCAAAGCGATGGGTTTATCTTCCAGAGTAATACAGCTGAAACCAGTTTGAAATTAAAAGTGTTGTGTTGACAATAAATCTTTCCCATCTGTCTCAAAAAATACCAGGATTACAATGTTTGAAACTAATGACTGAACTGCTTTTAACAACTAGCTGTCATGTTCCATCGCAATGTTTTATGGCATTTCAATTCAATTCAAAAACACTTTATTGGTCCCTTAGGTAAATTAAAGAATCAGTTTTAGATCCAGCTAACCACGTACATTAGGAAGATTATAGAGACTAAAAGTTGAGTGCTAAATGCTACAATTAGAACCCAAAGACAATATTTGCGCCTTTTTCCTTTTTTCCTTCCTTCCCTCAAACAGCAGCAGCCATCTTGATTTAACATTTTAAACAATTTATCTCTGTAACTTTTTCACAATTTACCTCATAGCAGTTAATGCAAAACAAGTAAAAGTAGTTTAAGTTTAAATCCCATGTAGCTTAACCAGTATTTTAAATAATGTCTGATGTGTTTGAGGCGGTTCTGTTTTAATGCATCAGGTCTGAGTGAAACCTGTGAAGGTAGAGATAAGATTAACTTTTATTTTAACAAAAACAAGAGTCCTGTGTAAGCATGATAATCAAAAAAGAATTAAATGTGGACAGACATAAAACAGGTCTGAAGGATAATGATCTGATACAAAAGGAGTAATGACTCATTAAAATACTAAATAGTGTCGCTATAATTAATGTAAGTCTTATGAAGCATAACAAAATATTGAAATATAATCACTGACTGTAGACAAAGACATCTAAGGCTGTAAATTTGCTTTCTCAAAATGATGGTGGACATTAAAATGAACACACACGGGAAAAGCTAAATTAATTATTTTTTTGATTCATCCGAAATGCATAGAAATACATTTTAATATCATACAATTATCACAACATACAACGTATCAAAATTCAAACTGGTATTGCTTCCAATATGTTCACACTGTGTTCACTTTAGTTTTTTTTTTATTATTATTATGGACATTTGTAAGTTTTTCCATTTCGGTTCAAATGTCATCATTTGGGCTTACCCTTATTTGTTCATAGATTGGTTGGAAAACTCAGCCCACTCCTTTCACAGTTGTTTCATTATGCAGTATGTCTCTGCAGCTCTAAGACTAAATGAGACCATTTCAAATTCCTGTATCACATTACAAAACACCTCTCCTGCCCCCCACTTCTCCGCTGCCCTTAGAGAAACACTGAAATGGAGAACTTGAAACAGATACTCATCGTACGAGCTTTTCCCCTAAAAGCCTTGAAAATAATCCCAAATTGGACTTCCTACATTAGCAGCGACTGTAAATGAAAGACTTAAAGCTAAATTTAAGATTAAATGAGGTAAAATGTGTTTCTCTTCTTCAAGCGGATCTTTTTTCATCTCCACAGGCGGTTTCAGTTTTCATTTTACATCTTCCTGCCTCATATTCTTTAATATTAATTCCTCCTTCTTCATCCTGTTCATTTCAACTGTGTGTCAGGTACTTAACTCACGTGATTTATTTAATTAGCGTACTCTCCCAGAGATCTCACACTTTGCTTGGAATGTCTCGCTTGCTGACCTCATGGAAAACTGTGGCCTGCCAAAGTTTCCTCTCATATCCCCTAAAAAGGAACCTAAAGTTGTGTGTCTGGAAGTGGTCCCTGATGGATTTTTTTATTTATTTATTTTTTCACACAAAAGTAAAACATTGACAGATATTTCACAGCTCTTAGATCCAACGCTTAGTCGCTGCAAGCGTTGGATTGTGACGCTGCAGTTTGGGTCTCAGCTGTGTGCCGGATGAGAGGACATGCTCCCAGGCCCGATTTGAAGCCCGCACCAGGATAACCGAGTTAAATCGAACCCAGACGCTTTACCAATGTGCCGTCTCCTCTGGCATTACATCAGATTGCTTTTGATAAATACATGCTACATCACCCTTGTGCTTGCTCTCTCTCTCTCTCTCTCTCTCTGTTTCTGGACAGATTTGTTGTTAGCTGCTGAAGCATGTAATGAAGGGCTGATTGGAGAGACTACTCTAACCCTTTCAACCCGCTAACAGCATCAGCTGAATCACCTAGAAGGTGACAAGTCATTATTAGAATGAATAAGCAAATCTGTGGAATCATTTCCAGCCAAGACACATTTGATACCTTATGTGCTCTTTGACTGACTTAAATAGAAATGACTTGTCAAATACTTTCCATTTTGGAGTCACTCTGTATCGTCTCTGGCTTGATATTTGCTGTTGTGTTTGAACACTTGAGAAAAGTTGGTTAAAATCTCCACAGGAAAAAAAAAAACTTAAGGGTAAAAATTGAAACTATGCATTCTGATGAGCACATGTCACTGTATTATTTTGGTCTGAGGGGATAAATTAATCTCAAATTATGGTTTTATTACCTGCAAGTTGTAATAAATTGATTAACATGAATAAAAAGGCTTAAATAACATGTTTAATTTAGTGACGGAGTTGCAGAAACAAATACATTTTCTATAATCAAATTTATTGACATCCTTCTGTTAATGGAAGTATGACCAATAAAATAATATCTATGTATCTATCTATCTACACTTTTCACTATAGAATGACAGGGAGCCATAATAAGGGTGCACACTTTTAATAAATAACCAAAACATGACTGGGTAAGCCTGACACTTTGTGCCACAGTCCTCCATTTTTTGGCGCCACACACTTGAAAAGAGTGAACTACTTTCTTAGGGTTTGAGGTCAGCTTGAGTTCAAGTATCTGTGTTTTGTTCACGAATGATGGCAGGCTTTAGTGGGAGAGGGATTGGAGAAGAAAACTAAGACAAAAAACAAAAGTTTTCAATTTATGGGTCATTACAACCCTCACTGAAATAACAATATGCTCAATACAACTGGCAGAAATGCGTGACTTCAAAGTTTGCTGTTAAACATGATGAAAATTACTTCTACAATGTGGCACAGTGGTACAGTTTTCTTCTCTGGCAAGATTTTAGCTCAACATTTTATTGTTGGGATTCAGCAGTTAAATCCTCATCAGCGAAAATAGAACATTTTAGTTAGATAGGTCCAATTCCCCGTGAAAACAATAGCAGGATTAAAGAAAAACCCGCGCTGATGGTAAATATGCTATATTTAGAATTCAAAGTAACTTGCATTTAGGAGACATGATAGCTTTGATTGGAATAATTACTTCCTTCAGGTTGGGCGGTGATTGTGGTCATGGCTAAAAGAAACAAACGTTGATAGAGATCATTCATCACTTTTTTTTTTTTTTGGTCTTAATTCTTGCTCATTTTGGTTTTGTTTATATTAGCACACAGATTGTCTTCACTGGAAAAGCATTTATTCCGACAAAAGATGTGGTGTCAGGGGCCATTTGTGGTTTTGTGTATAAGTACTGATGCGTCACGACTGGGGAGCGTAAGTAGGAGGGATTTTTTATTGCAGTCATAATCTTAGTAAATAACTGGCTTTCAGAGGATGTGCAGAAGCAGCAGATCATCATCTTCTAAGATTTATGCTTCTTCAGTCTTACTCTGGTGAAAGAGTCTAAACAAGATTTGGCCCCCACAGATCTTTTTTGAGATTGGGAAGGTTGAATTTGTCACGAGGGAAGCATTTTGATTTGATTTGTGATCTGGATTATTATTTTTATTTTCAGTTTCTGACAGAGACATCCAGATTTATATTTGAAATGTCTTGTTTTTTAAAAATATTCATGATAGGAAGCACTCTAACATTGTTTCTAGGAAGAAGAAACAATGTTAGAGTAAACATATTCATCATCCTTGGATGTTTTTCTCCTAGTGTTGATTTTTTAATGAAATCACATTCAATACAATTTGTCTATTTTGACAATAACATGTAATAAAGCATCTTATCCAAAGCTAAAGTAGAGTTTAAAAAACTTATTTTCTCTATACTGTATTTTTAAAAAATCTTCTGAATCTCTTTTTTTTGTATACAGATGAGCTGACAGCACTTTTCCACTTTGGTGGACAAAAAAATATTATATTAAGTATAAATAATATATAAGTTTTTGTGAATCAGATAGGAGAGACAACTGTTGCTCTCCACCAGTCAGAGATGAAGACGACTGTCATAGTTGAGAAAAGCTCATATAAATTCGCCCAAGGATATACAGGAGAGTCCAAATGAAATTAGAATACAAATCAGTCGATCAATCTTTATTTATGGACTCTTTTCATACACAGTGAGGGGAACACAAAGCATTTTGCAGAAGGGAAAAAAACATCATGTGGTTTGGACAACAAGATCAATGCCCAGATCTCAATCCCACTGAGAATTTGTGGCTGGACATGAAAAGAGCTGTCCACGCCCTCAAGCAACCTGATAAGAGCTCCAGTTGTGTTTGGGAAAATAAAAAGAGTGGAGAAAAATTGCCCTGCCCTGATGTTCCAGGCTGATTGGGACATATCAGCATAAGTCTCAATGCTGCAGTCGCAGCCAAAGTCACATCAACTCTATGCAGACTTGAGGGAGATGAATATTTATATAGCCGTGCTTAGCACAGATCTGTTTCCTTTTTTACATTAATTTTTTCATTTTGTTTTGCCATCGAGGCTAAAAAAAAACAGAAGGCCATAAAATAGTAATAAATTCAAAGGGGATTGATTATTGGGTGTGGTTATAATGATGGCGTCCTATTGATACCGAGACTCTGCTTCTACTGATCTGATAGTGAGCTTCAGATTTTTAATGTGTTTCTCATTATAATCCTCACAATCGATCAATCAAGTTTATTTCTGTAGCACATTTCAGCAACAAGGCAGTTTAAAGTACTTTACATAAAAAACCCCCACAAAAAATAGAAAGTTGTACAACATGTAGTTAACAATTGTCAAGTGCCATCATTAAACATCAAAGTGTTGATTAATGTTTCATTAATTGTGTTTCAAAAGCAACTCTAAACAGGTGGGCTTTAAAGGTACTCAGTGTTTTGGCTGTTTTGCAGTTTTCTGGGAGTTTATTCCAGATTATGGTGCATAGAAGCTGAATGGTGCTTCTCCACTATTGGTGTTGTAAATGTCAATTTGGATTCTCCTCAGTCATTGTTTGTCACAGTTGTTATGAATTTATTTATTGTTCTTGTTGTATTAATAGTCAAATTTACGTGAAATGAAAAGTTCCTAAACACTTTTTTCATGCAGTCTTAATTATTGCAGCGTTATAATTCCTTAACATTATTATTATTGTGTCAAGGAAGAAAAGCTATTGATTAAAAAAAATCTGAAGGTTACATTTTTATTGCTGACTTTAATGTTATATCTTATATCTTATCAGTGTGAAATAAAAGGCATTTTACTTGTTTCCATTCAATTGAAAAGTAACATTAAGAGTCATGAATGCTGTATTTCCAAAAAAACCTCAGCCAAGAATTTGCAGCTTTCACAGAAAGGGACATTACACAGCAGTTGCCAGTGAGGTCTTCTGGGTCAAAAGCCAAACTGAGGGCAGATGGGAGGACCAGAGATGTGTTCGAGTGCCTGTGTAAACAGTCACAGAGTTTGAGGTGTCTGTGCATGAGAATTAATGGGGATCAGCGGTTCCAAGGAAAAGACGGGGATGAGACATAGTCCGTGGGAAAACACTGCATCGCTGCAATCTTTTACCATAACTTCTTTGGGTGTCATTAGCAGATATGCCTGCTGCTATACATAAGTGGACAGAAGTTTTACAATTCACAGAGTCTTGTTTATGATATTTTTGGCCAGGCACAGCTGGAGATGAAAGTGAGCGGCGAGGGAGGCCTGCTGCGGGAAGACAGGCTGTACCAATCACGGGACATGATCAGTGTTTACTCGCATGGGTAACCAGAACATTCCCCAATCTGCTCAGCATTTTAGGGAGGCCGTAAACGCTGATAATGGTGACGTCGCACCGGGTCGCCTCCTCAGGCCACCTGTATGTGGAAGAACTAGGCTGGCCATATAAGGCTGGATGTGTGTAACACCTCTGAACTCACTATAGCCTTGCAGAAAGAATGTGTTTACAAAGCCTTGATATTGTATCCTCTTAGTAAAGCCGTCATATACATCATCTTCAGTTTGTTTGCGCTCTAGCAGGTGTGACGTGCGCAGGTGACGTGCGCAGGTTTTCCTTTTCCTTTTACAATTTCAAATGTAATTGAATAGAATACTTGATCAAAATAAAATAAAAGTAAGACTTTTCAAAACTCCTTCAAAAAGTATAGAAAAATGACTTCAATGTGAGTAAATGTAACTACTTACTTTCAATCTCATGTATGTCCATGATTGAATAATCAGAATATGTATTTTTTTACACAGTTAAATGGCTCTACTTTCTACATTATCCGTACAGGTGGCCTACTGTACGGCTAGTAAAATATAGTAATATTTTACTATTATATCAATAGTAAAATATTTTTGACTTATTTGGGTTTTGGCTGTTTTTTTGAGGGAGTGATAGAGACAGTGAAAGACAGATAATGATGGTTTTATGGCTATTTTCACAATGAAAACTTGCAGCTTTAATTTCAGATAAAGGTTATTCTGCAAAGAAGAATAACCTTTGTAACACATAAGGACTAAATAATTTGTTATAATTAAAACTTCCATTTTATTCACAAGAACCCTTTGGAACAACGTCCATTTGTGTTGAGTGCTCATGGCTGTGAGAAGGTTAAAGGAGTGTGAAAACTTTTGCACGGTGCAAAGAGAAAACAAGCAGCTACATTTGTGTGAAATCTTGCACGGCACACACAGCAACACACTGCTGAGTGTATTATGTAGCATGACTCTGCCTGCTCTCCAGGCTGCAGAGATGTCTGAGGATATTATCCGTCAAGCCCAGTGTCATCAGCGCTGTCAGCACCACTGCTGTTTAAGACGCTGCGTCATCTTGTTCCTTGTGCTCCTTGTATTGTTTTACATGCACACAATATGGCTTATCTCAAAATGTTCTCTCTACAACATCATGTTAAACTAATAAAATTATAAACATCAAATATACAAGATGATGCATCTTCTACTTGAGAAACTCTCCCCAAGGAGCCACATTTCTAGTCTTTCTTGGCAAGAACAAGTTGTTCTTGGTAATCAATGGAAATTTAATTGAGTGACAGCGAGCCTGGGCCCTCAGAGCTACATTATGCTGCTCTTTGATCTATTTTCAAAGACCGTTTTTTTTCCACCCCCAAGGCTAATTAATCAGCGCAATGAAGAAGTCGGATGCTGTGTATTTAGTATTTTAGAAGCAGACGCCCTGGGGAGCCAAGTTTATACAGCGAGCTGTCATCTAAGCAGACAAACAAGCAATCACAGCTCAAAAAGATGAAATATGAATAAAAAACTGGATCAGTAATTGTAGTTTTGCTGCCATAAATGAGTGAATTCAGATGATATGGGGCGTTTAATTTGCAAAATCAGACTGAGTAATCAGAGACTGAATGATGTGTTCCCATTTTTGATTAAAAACTGAAATGAAAGGAGTGGGTAAAATGACTTACACGCTTGGTTTGAGGCCTTAAAAATAAATAAGAATCCTCTCAGGCTGATGGTATTTTCAGATTGGCTCATATTTAGTAAAATGATGAAGAGATTTATTTGAATTAGAATCAGAAAGACACATTAGGTCATCTGCCTGGTTCAGGCAGCAAGCAGAAACTGAAACCCAAAGTGTTTTAAAAAACGGTAAATGGATTGTACTTGTGTATCTAGTTGGAGAACTTCAAAGTTCTTCACATTACATTCAGTCATTCACACATTCACACCTTCATGGCGATAAGCTCCATTGAAGCCACAGCTGCCCTGAAGCAGCCTGACAGAAGCAAGGACGCCATGCAACCGCTGCATTTCTGTGCAACACCAGCAGGAGAAATGAGTGAACTGACTTTACCAAATACAAGACCAAGAACTTGTACAGAAGGATGAGCATCTGTCATCTGATGATCTAATGTTTTCTTTCAGATAATAGTTAAATACCTATTCTCAGTTTACAACTTTTCAAAAGATTCTAGTTGAGTTTGAACATTGTGTAATAAAAGGATAAACAAAGCTATTTATAACAGAAAATAAATTTAGAACAAGCAAGCAAAAGAAGAACAGTAGTAAAGTATATTTACATGTTTAAAGAAGTGCAAGGGAGTAAAAACATATTTTTACAGCCACCCCGTGGTGGCTGTAAAAATATCTATCTATGGCTGGTACAATGTCCGTATCTATGGCTGGTACAATGCATTAATGTTTGTAATGAGCAAGAATAGATATTTTCTTATGTTAAAATTCTATATATAAAACCATAAGAGCAGCACTATTAATATCATTTACTGATAATGGCCCAAATTTTCATCTAATAATTAAAGCACGTCTAAAGGGAAAAACCAGACCAACCCAGTAATAGTAAGTACATATGCAATCATCAAACCTTGTAGTGACACGATTGCACATATTAAGCGTTAATATTTAATCTTCTACCAGAAGGACAGGGAGTTCTCCAGGAGGTAGTAACATGTTATTAGAGAGTTTGTTTTCTAAGGAGCGAATGATACTCTTCAGGCTTGCCAACACAGGAGTCATGGTCTGTCTCATGATAACATTCTCATAACCTGAGAAAGCGGGATGACTTTGTCATGTGGGACCTCTTTACTCCCTCACACCATGCTATGACTGTGCGGCTTGTCGCCTCAAGCGCCAGCATTTGCTGCTGATGAGCCCCGCTGTCACTCTGGTGATGGCTGCGTCTCAGTAAGCCGCTCCCCACTGCAAAGAGCTTGTGACAGCCCTGCAGCCTTGTCTATAGCTCACCTGAACAAACTGCCCTGCTGACTTGCTTAATGAGTCCTGCAACATTTTCGTAGAGCACAACAATCTCAAAGTGAAACAACCCATCATGTTAAATTCATAATCTGCTGAAAACTTATTTTCCCAGAGCTGGACATGTTAGGTCTCTGTTCTCATTTATTGTAGTTGTTTCAGCAGAATACAGCATGTTCAATGGTGCAGTGATGGAAGAATAGAACTGGAATGGCTTCAAAAAAGGAAGTTAATAATGAAAATAACTTTAAAGAGAGAAATTCATAAAAGTATTATTCACAGATCAGAGTTGTCACCTCAGGGAACAGACTGACCAGATTAAAGATTAATGTTTGTAGATTAACTGTTCTGCAGTAGAAGTCTAGACAAAAGCTGTATGACTGACATACAGAATCAAACTGAGCTGATCTGATTTTGCAAGTATGATTTGAATAAAATTGACTGATTGAATCCAGTTTGGATTGTTGATCCTTAAAATGGAGAAGTGTTGTAATTCGGTTCTATATAAAATAAATAAATTGCTGATCTTTCTCACAGGGGCTTCAATATGGGATTAAATATGTTCTTCCGAAAGATAAAATAACTCAATTCTCATCATTTACTGTAGTTCCTGCTTTGGCTGGACAGTTTAAACAGATTTGGCACCAGAAAGAATAAACTAGATTGGTGTTCCAATAAAACCAGAGCTTCAAGAATTAAATCAACTCTCAGGTAATTACATTTGGACTCTCGATCAACCTCTTTGACTTGCGTAACCTGTGGTTATCAGGGGTTTATCTCTGTTTCTGTTTGCACAAGCTCCACATGTCAGGAGGATGGGCAAGGGAGTCAAAGATGTTGAATGTGACGTATATTCAAATATACAATCAGGTGCAACAAAATCCCCAGTAAATTTCATGAGAAGTTTGTTGAAGGATACCAAGAGTATTTGAAGTCACAGGCACTGTATATAAACTCCTGCATTTAAAGAAGCCAAAAATTAGAAGTCTCATTAAAATATCTATTATTATAGCATTCCACAAATTAAAATAGTTTTGACTATCTTAAATGAAAACAAGAATGATTGAGTCTGATCTAATGTGACTGTGAGGAAAGAAAGGTTGTGTTTGTATGCAGAGTATGTAAATATCTAGTTTCACTGGGAGCTAAATTTAAAGAAAATTCTCCCCAAACTTTGATGTGCAACCCTCTTAAAACTGTCTTCTCTGAGAATTTCTTGCTCTGGGCTCTCTCACTATTCAAAGTGTACTGCTGCCTTTCTGCTGCCTGTTTTATGGTTTAAAAATTCAGAGTAGTACAAGACAAAGAGATTTTTTTTCTCTTTCAGATGTACAAATACAGTCAGGTATTTACAACCTAGCCTTTGGTGTCCTGTTTATTTGATCTGAGACAATGTTGAACTCTAATTAGGTGCAAATGCACTCATTAGCCAAAGCCACTCTGCAGAGACCAATTGTCAATGAATTATTCAAGACCTCTCTCCCATACACGACATCAATACTTGGCTCTTCCTGCCTCCACACTCCTGTGCATTCTCATCTCCAATTGCATTCTGCCACTGTGAAATGAAGAGTGTTTGAATTTATCTGAAGAGCCACTCAGAGAATACAAATCATCTGTCTCTTTCAAGTCCAGGTTTCAACCTTCTCTTGTTAGACCCCTGTCATCTGCAGAGTAGCTTTCATTAGTTTCACCCCAGTAACCCTGCTTCTTTCTCCCATTTCTCCCTCAGGATATGGCCATGCAGCCCCCAGCACAGACGGAGGGAAGGTCTTCTGCATGCTCTATGCCCTCCTAGGCATCCCCCTCACTTTGGTCATGTTCCAGAGCGTTGGTGAGCGGATTAACACCTTCGTCAGATACCTGCTCCATCGCCTAAAGAAGTGCCTTGGAATGAGGCGCACTGAAGTCTCTATGGCCAACATGGTAACCATTGGTTTCATATCCTGCATGAGCACGCTATGCTTGGGGGCGATGGCCTTCTCCCACTTTGAGGAGTGGAGCCTCTTTCATGCGTACTACTACTGCTTTATCACGCTCACCACCATCGGGTTTGGGGACTACGTGGCACTGCAGAATAAGGATGCCCTGCAGACCAAGCCAGAGTATGTGGCCTTCAGCTTTATCTACATCTTGACAGGCTTGGCGGTGATTGGAGCCTTCCTCAACTTAGTAGTACTGAGATTCATGACAATGAATGCTGAGGATGAGAAAAGGGACGCCGAGCAGAGGGCTCTTCTTGCCCATAACGGTCAGGTGGGTGGGCACATTAACTGCTCCGTAGACCCGGTCTCCCCCTCCTCCACACCGCCTGGTTGTGGCGGTGGAAGTGCAATCGGAGGGAGCAGCGGAGGGGCTGCGAGCCGCGGCTTACGTAATGTTTACGCCGAGGTTCTCCACTTCCAGTCCATGTGTTCCTGCCTTTGGTATAAGAGTAGAGAGAAGCTGCAGTACTCCATCCCTATGATCATTCCACGTGACCTCTCCACGTCGGATACCTACATGGAGCAGGGGGAGGCTTTCTCCAACCCTCTGCACTCTAACGGCTGCGTGTGCAGCTTGCACCATCACTCAGGCATCAGCTCGGTGTCCACAGGTTTGCACAGTATCAACACCTACAGGAGACTGAATAAACGCAGAAGCTCTATCTAAGCAGCTGGAAAACTTTGTTTGACAGTCTATTTGCGTGCATCACCATGTGAGGTAGTCCAGCTGGAGCAGAAATACAGTGGACATTGACGAAGCAAAACACCAACGCTTCAGAGATCTAACTCCATCAATCTGGGTTTTGTTTTGGAATTAAATAATTTGATGACTTGGACTCATGATGTGGTTCTTCCACTGATGGAGCACAAACCTTGTAGTATTAAAAATCACAGTAAAGGTAATGTTTAAGTGGCATTTACTACACGTCTTCTGACACTGTTGCACATCTGCAATATCTTAACTCTGAACTGAGCATTTTCTTTATCAGTAAGTATGGCTTTCCAAACCCTAAACTGAAAGAGAAGGAAAAGCACTGAGAGATATGTATTAAGAGGAGAATTTTATAAAATAAAATAATTTCTCAAAAGAGAACTTGTTAGTAAGGAACTCACTTGAGTCAAAGTATAATGTGTGTATATATTTGGACACATAAAACTTATTTTTTTCAGTGAGAGCTTTCAAAAATAAAAAAACAGACATGTTTTTTCCTGTATTCATGTTTCCACAGTGCAGTCTACCTTCTGGTTTCCTTAAGATAAATTTTTCTTCCATGAGAAAACATTAGATCAAATGATATATCTCACTGATTTAAAATCGTTGTCATAAACACTGCCTTGCAAATGTATATTGAACTTCTTCGTGCTTGTCACATCAGAATCATATATTTCAAAGCATATTATTGGGATGATATGACAGACAAACAAAAAAGTTGCTTGCAAATGTGAAAAGCCTTAAAATGTTTGCTGTGAATTTGTATTTAATCTCAAATAGTCAATTTAAACAACCTCGTTTTGCCATGACTTAATCTGCAGGTTTTTTGAAGTATGTCTGAAACTTTTGACTACTCTTTTTCCAAAACATGTCATGGTCAGTCAGGTTGGTGGGGAAAGCATCCTTGGACATCGATTTTAATGTCCACAGATTGATAATTGTAAACTCTTCCACTGTTGTTCAGCCTTTATTTTTGGGATCCTTGTCATTATGGAATGCAAACCTTAATTCAAAGCTCTACCCTGTGCAGCCACTGACTGTTTTACCCATGTTTGCCGTCTGATTTTCCTTATCCACCTTCCCATTAAGCTCCGACCAGGATTCCTGTCCATAATTATCCCTCAGTAGGATCCTGCAGTCTCATATTTTAATTTGGGGATTGTGTGTACAGCGTTTTGTACAGAAGCCAGAAAGTACAATTTTGGTCTCACCAGACTAGAGCACCTTTTTCTGCATGTGCCCTTCATGGTTTATGACAACCTGCAAACACAAGTTGTCTAGGAATGATTTTCTTCTTGCTTCTCTTCTACTAAAGCCAGATTTTGGTTTACATGCCCAACATTTGTCCTGAGGACAGATTCTTCAGGTTTTTCTGTTCCTTCTCTGACAGTGCTCTTCGAGGGTCAAAGCTTGAGATTTAGTTTTATAGCCATACACTTCTTTGAATTTCTCTATAGCGTTATTCTTGAGCTTTGTGGAGTGATTGATTGTCTTTATTTATTGAGGGGTATCAGCATAAAGATGGGTGCATAGAAATGCAAATAAGACTTTCAGATATTTAAAAAAATGAAACAGTGTAATTCAGCAGTACTTTGTGTTGTGTTATCTCATAAAATCCCAATAAAATGCAAAACACATCTGCAAAACACTATAAAGATCCGACATGCAATGTCATTGTTGACCACTAGGCTTCCTTTTGCCACATTCCCCCTTAGCTTTATAAAATTACAATGAATTTACTTTTCCATAGGTTGTCCTTATGCATTAATCTGAATTATGTACATGTTCTCACCATATGTTTTTGTGTAGCTGGACTATAACCTGAGATCTTAAATCAGAGCATGTAAGCTCACCTGTGTATTGTAGAAAGGCATATCGTATTCACTGCTGCACCTTAGAGAACTGTTGTTTGTGCTTTCAGACATTGGGACTCAGTGTCTGACATATTTGATTCTTTTTAAATGAATCCCACCAGGTTCTGTTATGTAAATTGTAAGACCTAACTCATATTACTTGTCGGGGAAGTGAGAAGCATTTGCATTGATGCTCTGTACTTTGTGCACCTCACAAACAAAGAAACAGCCTCAGATTTTGCACGTCTTGCACTTAAAAGGGGCGGTGGGGCATTCTCCAGCCCCACATTCACTTGACTCAACCAGTTGAGGTCTTTTATGCAGTGTTCATTTTGTTTCATGGAAGAAGTGACATTTGTCTTTATTGTATTTCTGTAGTTTATCTTCACAGTGAGTCATTACGGTTTTCAGTTTTTCTTTTCTACTGGAAAGTTCATGACTACAGTAAACTTGTTAGCGTTTCTCAGCAACTCACTACTCGATGAGAAGCGCTATGTGTGTTACATGTACATGTTTTGGTTTTCTTTTGAGCATAATAAAATATTATTTAATTTAAAATGACAACTGTATTTGAGTATTGAATACTGAGGTATTTGAATGTATGGATTTTGGTTTGAATGAACTTGTCAGCGAGGCTGGTGACTCAATGTTGGACGATATATTGCTTTCCAAGAACCAGCACTAAAAACCAAAACAGGAGTGTTTATTTCATAATAGTTCACACTAAAAACCTTGTAAAATGTATTTGAAACTGCAACATCCTGCCATAATAATAAGGTATATAAAGCAGGGCTTTTCTCATGTAGAAATGTAAAAAGAACGATGAATGCAAAGAAGAAAGAAAATAAATCTGATAGAAACAAACAGAGAAATGCTTTAATAAAACTGCAGTAAGCACCTGATTTAAAGGAGCCAACACTTTCACCACGTCGCAGGTGTTCAAACAATTTGTCCCAGAGCTCAAGAGCAAAGATACCAATCGGATTGAAGAGCTGTCAGCTACATTTTGCATTCTGTTTTTATAAACAGAGCCAATGGATGGATTTAAGGGCCGATGTAATGTGATCCATATTCCTGGTGTTTATGAACTCTGGCAGCAGCATTTTAGATGAGCAGCAGCTCCCTGATTGGTTTTCTGACTTGTAAGCACAAAAGTATAAGGTAAATCCAACGTGTTCTTCAAAACACCTTCCGTAATCTGATATTTGAATCTGTATGTCACAACTGCTTCCATCGTGGCTAACATTTTAGCCACAGTGAAAGGTTATGCAACCAAAGAAAAAATGATTCAGTTTATTCATCCCTGTTATGATACGTATTATGCAACTGTCATGCTGTGCCTTAATTGTTATAGGAGTTTTCTCTTTCATATTCAGCAAAAAGTGCCCAAATCCTGCACTGAGATCATGAGGCCAATCATTGTCTCTTTTGACCTCTGGCTGACAGTTTTCCACATCATCTGTACCTACGCATCACTGGTTGTTCTGATTTATATAACAGATAAACTTGCATAAAACTGAGGCCCTAATAAAACTTTAAATGCTTAAGTCATAATTGTAATATCAAGAGGAATTTCTGAGACTTAAGGTGCTTCAGTGAGTTTTTGTTGAGGTTTGCTTCGGGTCTCTCATGCACTGCTGCTCTGACATTAAGGATTTCATGTGAGAGAAAAGATTCCCAGAACAGACATCCGAGACTCAACCAGGCAATGTTTAGGTGAGACTGAATAAGATCAGAGCACACACCAGCAAGCAGTGATCAGGTTTGGTACTTAAAGTTGATGAAATGAGTGCAGTTTCATACATTCTTATTACATCCTTCCTCCTGTTTGCTCTTTTCAAGGACGTCTGTAGAGAGTTAAGATTCAGCACTGACAGAGGAATTTAAGGCCAACGCAGGAGAGCCAAAAACAGCAGTACATTGAAAGGAAATACTCACCCCAAAAAGATAGTGAGTTTAAAACATAAACATTCTTACAAAAAAAAGAAAACATTCCCAGAGGAGCAGCAAGATGTTTGTGTCAGTAATTTTTGCTATGCATATATTAGAAAAACATTCCATTGAAGTTTTTACATCAAGGGTAACAATATTTTTCTGTCTAGTAATAAAAATAAAATATTTTTGCCTTCCTTAATGCTTTGCTTCTGTGAGCTTTCTCATTTTTAGAAACTCAAAAGAAATGATATGTTTGCAAAAATAAGAAAAATAGAACAATTTTTTAAAAAGAGATTTGTTTCTGTCAGAGAATTTAATGTGGAAAATGGAGGGAAAACAGGAAAAAGTCTGTAGAGATTTAAATTTCTCCTGAAGACAAAGATTCTTCAGCTCAACTCTGCAAAAGTTGAGATGAAAGTGTAGACAAAAGTGTTTCTGTTCTTTATAAAACTTTCTTTTTAATCTTAAATTGAGTACATTTATTAACTGGGGAAAATGGTCTCATTTTTAAAAACCCAGCAATTCCAAGCAATTTTTTATTTCATTATAATGTACCTTTTTTAAATAGAACTTTAAATATCTTCACATTTAGAAAAGATACAGACCTTTCATTATTGTTCTTTTTTTACTTTAATTATTACGTAATTTTTTTTTACCCAAATCATACAAATACTTTGTTCTATTGGACATCCTGCCCTCTCTGTGGCCTGTGGCAGCTTTAGTGATCATGTGAAGTTGTATTTTTGTTTGCTTGTTGCGATCCCAGATGCATTCAGCTGTCAAGCCGCTGTACCATAGAGTATGCAGTGGAACAATAAGAACCTGCAATGACCACTCCTCTAGGACACTATCAGACCAAACTGTAGAAAACAACACGAAGAATCCACGGCTCAGTGCGTTTCGGAACATAAACGACATCTGACAGGCTGCAGTTCTTTATGCTCCAATGACCAAGCATTACAAAATGAGCGGAGGAAAAGGAAATCAGTCTGCAGTGATGCTTCTGCTTGTGATGTGTGAACACCACAGAGGGTTAATGACCTGCTGTCTGTTCTCCAGCTGAGACACAATGAGCCTTCTCAGCAGTGACTGATGTGAAGACGTAACCTCAGGCCAAATCGATGATGACTAAACGTTTTTCAGTTTAATTGGACAATAGAGGGGGGATATAAAACCCTCAGTTCTGCGCAAGGCCATACATCACACTCAAATAGTCATTTCTATCAGCTCTATATTAGCAGAAGGAGAATAATCTTCTCTTTTCTTGTCAAAGTGGAAAACATCTGTGACTCTGACTAACCAGCACTCTGTCAAAGCAAGCCATTGATTTTATGAGAAAAGAGTGTTTAAACCTTCAGCATTTCATGAATTGTAGCCATTTATAAAAACATTATAGATTTCTGTGTCAGTCCCCTCAATAGACTTGATTCAAGCACCCTTATTCCACCCTTCTGTTCTTTCTTTGCTTCACTATTCACTTACATTTTCCTCTAAGATTGACAACTTGTTGAATTAACAGTTTTCCCTCCTCCTAATAATCTCTAGATGAGTCCCTTTCAGGGTTAGCGGAGCATACACACAGTAATAATGAAAGTAGGGAGGCTGACGGAGGCTCCTAACTTGGAGTTTCCTCCACCTTTGACTGTCAAGTGCTCACTTCCACTTACTTCACTTCTTAGTTTTATTGCACAAGCCAACTTAAATTTTGACAGGAAGCTGACAGTTCAACTTTGTCTACCAGGTCCTTTATCTTGGGAGTGGAGAATCCCATTAATGGCCCTTTCCTCTCTGGTAATCGTATGGAGAGGAAATGTCTTTTTAAGTATTGGAAGCCATTTGTTCTAAAGAAAGCAGCAGGAAGTTGTGTGTTACTAGCTGACATGTCATAATTGATCTTTAAAGTTTGCTTTTTAGGAAGAAATGTGTTGTTTGATTCTTAAACCTCTGTAATTTATTTTTGAGGTGACAGCAAAGAAACTAATTGTCACTTCAAACTGAAGGTGTCAACCATCAAACAGGTCTAATTGCTAAATTTTTCCTGTTATTCATCTGCGTGTTTTTTTCTCTTCCAAACCAATCCCAGCAAGTAGAAGAATTACAGTTAAAGAGGTGAGATGTTTAAGGTCCTTTTATTTACCACCTTTATCAACCCAGGGTGATGGTTGTTGTTTACTTCTTTTCATTGGTGAGACGTAAGATCAACCCTGGAGAAATTCCCGCTCTTAGAGGGCAGAACAGAGGATGCAACCATGCATGCATGCACTCAAGCAACTTAGAGACATACATGTTTCTGAGCATTAGGGGGAAGCTAGAGAGAACACATACAAGCACATAGGTGTCAAACTAAGGCTTGCAGGCCAAATTTGGCTCAGAGTAATTATATTTGGCCTACAACATAAATCCAAATGTGCACCACTAACACTACAATCCCCAGAATACTTTGCTGACGCTACCTTTGCCCTGTTCTGTTCACATCCAATAGTGACTTCAGGCAGAAGAAGAGATGCCATTTAGCTTGGACTGGCGAGAATGAGATGATGTCAGTGCAAGAAACTTTCCTTGCAGAAAATATTACTTACAACCATGTACATTTTTTTACTGTGTAGTTAAGAAAAAGATTACCATTAGAATTCAACCTAGAAGATAAGAAAAAGTGAGAAAGCAAAATAAATAACACAGATGTGCCTTTTATTTAATGTCAATAAAAAGCCTATTTTATATATATTGTATTAAGCACATATAGATTACTACTATATGTGCTAGTAATATTAAGCTGTGCTTGTTTTTTTAGGTTTATAAAATGTTGCCCTTCTGTGTATGTGAGTTTGACACCCCTGCTTTAGAGAATCCTCACATTCACCTTTGCAGCCTCAGTGCTTTCTGATCTCCATTAGGCAGGGGTGATTCTAACAGGAATGGTGCCCTGGGCAAAGCAACCCTCAACAAGTTAAAATGCATAAAATTATCAGAATTTTTTTTTCCCCAGTAGAAAACCTAGTCTTCCAGTACACAGCAGGAAACAAGGAAAACTTACTCCTCTGCATATGCATACAGGTAGTGGCAAACCTGTTTAGGACACCAACTGACAGATAAGATATATTTTATTTTCTAATTATTGGTCACCCTCCCTTCTCTGCCACCCTGGGAAACAGCCCATGAGGCCCATATCAAGAACCGCCGCTGCCATAAGGAGGCCACCGGTACAAGCTTACCCATATAAGGTGAAATAATATTGTGCTCGTTTTCCCAACAGAAAAGGCTAAATAAACAGCAAGCATTGTCAAAATAAATGACAATTGAATCAACTGGTCACTCCGGTTTGAAATACTAAACTCTAAATTTTTAAATAAGCTGTAATAAGTGTTTGAAAATCTGTTGAAAGATAATGGCAGCCAGCAACAAGGCTGCTGTTTGAGGTCAACTCCATTGTGAAGGTCTAACTTTAGGGTTGTTGCATAACTGTGACCTCTGGTTTTGCTGCTGCTGCTGACTCTGGTACAGTCATTCTTCCTCATCCCTCCAAACCACACCATCTTCTATGTAATCATTCTGCTTGCGTGGATTCAGATGTGACCCCAGCTTTGTGGCTAAGCAAGATGTCGGCTGGCACTCGCTGGGATATTCCTCTGATCACGCCTGATTATGCTGTCAGCAGAAACGGGAACAACAGGAGCACAGAGCGATCTCAGAGGCACATATAACTAGTTTTACAACTTTCTTGGTTAAAAGTATGTGTCTGGGTAATGAACTCTAGTCTGGGACTAAAATAGCGCTGATGCTCTATGAGGGAGTTGTACGTCAACGTAGCCACAAGGTCAGAGTTAGCATGCGTAATGTTAGCATAATGTTAACAGTGATGTGACAAGTGAAAAGACACATTGTTCCAGAATTTGCCACAAGAAAAATTAATTAAAAAATACATTTAAGACACAAATCTAGTGCCACCCACACAAAAGCAGAGACGTCCGGTGATTTTCAGGGTGAGACACTGACTCTGATAAACAAATATATAAAATCCAAAACAGAAACTTACATTTCAATTTTGACCTTTATTTAATTAAAAAATTGTTTTTTGTACTGATCATCAATACAGTTGCAAGAAAAAACATTACATAACATGAAATTAGAATCTTTTATTATTTTTCGGCAAGCTATCTTTTTTTTAATTAAAATTGAAAATCCTTAATGATATTAGCTTTATTTGTATATGATGTGCATATCCTTTTAACTGGTGTAAACTCTTCCTTGTTTGGCTTTGTTTCTAGAAGTCTGATTGCTTCAATGGAAATGATCATCAAGGACAAGATTAATTATAAAAGAGTTCTATTTCGACTGTAATTTTTGTATTTATCTGATTGTTTTCAGTCTATTCAATGACAAGAAAAGCATTGTTGTCCGTTGATGGGGATCAGCTCAGCACTGCCCCCTTGGTGCAATGTGGTACTGTATGCTAAAAGTACATAATTTTGTCTTCTGGTGTTTCAATGGCTTTAGAAATCAAGGAGAACTTTGACAGATGATCCGAGAACTGGTTCTCATGCTCTCTTCTCTTCAACTCACCCCACAGCTTTCCACAGATTAGTAAAAGATTAATTTAGTTTCTTCATTGGGGGGCCAATACATGCTTAAATTTCTGCATGCAAGAACCTGCATCTAACTTTATGGTTTCATGCCAAATAAGTACAAGAAAGAGGAGTCATAGCCGTAATATAAATGATTATGGCTATGATGTAGAAGGTGACATTCTTATTCTTTGTAACGTGGAGGTTCATGCGAGTTCAGCTAATCAAAGTATCGGGTGTTGCGTCATCAGCAGGTCTGTGTGAGGCTTGGTCTGACTAATGGTGATGTTGCCCAGGTTGATTTGATAGAACAACACAGCAGAGAGAAAATCAAAGGAAAGATTTACAGCCACAGAACATCAAAAACAACACATGCAGCTGCTACGTTAGCACTCAGGAAAGAGGGAAAAAACAACAAAGCATCAAAGTGGACATCATACCTGCAGCCAACCCCTCTGACGCTTCTTCTAGGAGTGACGTAAATCTGCTCTTTCTGATTTTCTTGAAATGGAGAGTCTGCGACATACATCCTGTGGCATTCAGACGAACTGTCTGAACCCAAAAATGCAGAAAACATTATTTGTAAGAATATTCTCCATACACTTTTAAAGCTGCTGTGTGTGTAACTAATATACTTTTTTTTACGTATTTGTTAAAACTGTCACCATGCTGTGACAGTATAATATGAGACATATTATATGTGAAAAAAATCAAGTTCCTCCACCTCCTTCCTGAGTTACTATTGCCATCTGGAGAAATGTCAAAAACAAACAATCAGAGCCAGGAGGAAGGTGTTAGAGCTGCCAATCATCCTTGGGTACACCCTGCTCAATGTGGTAATGGTGGAGAAACAACTTACCATTATAGGAAAACTGTTTATCCACCTCTTCGTTGGCCATGCTAACTAGCCTTAGCATTCACAACAGGCTCTAAAGTTGAGATATAGCAGAGAGCAAGGGGGGTATAAGTGGCATGATTTACAGCACTGAGACCCTCCTCCTGGCTCTGATTAGTTGTTTCCAGTTATCTGTCTCACACCATGACATGGTGACAGTTTCAACAAATATGTATATATAAAAGTTACATAGTGCAGCTTTAAGGTATGTGTGAATGCCTAAAATCAACATAACAATATAAGCATCATGTCACAATCATATTTTTTTTTTGTCTGGGGAAGAAAGACTTGGAAATGTTCCTGACTTCAAGATGAATTATCTTCAAATTTCCAGTTGTGCCTCTCTGTCACTTGTGATTAGGTGTCCCTCCAGAAGAACTGCAGGAAAATCTGCCTGGCTCTCTGTACTCTGCACAGCCCAGCCACCCTGGTGCAGAAGCTCCTTGACGGTTAGATAATCAGCCCAGATATGAGCTGATGTGTCTGTGAATTTGCAGGCACAGCTTGCTGAAAATGGGATCTCGACAGTGAATGATGAGCTGATTATAAATATCTTTCGTGTGCACATGATCAAAAACCTTGTAATCTTGTAATACATTGATAATGTTATTGTTCTCCGACAAAATTGTGCTAAAAATCAAGCATCAAAACAAACCAGGACTTAATCTGTTTGTCGGCTGCTCTCGGAATGGCTGGATTTAGTAATGACCTTATTTAATCTTGGACGCCTGTTGAATGTTTTATTACTCTGAAGAGGTTGAAATAGGTAAAAATCCATCCATCCTTCCATTTTCTATACTCCCTTGTCCCTTTGTGGGGTCGGGAGGTGCTGGTGCCTATCCCCAGCTAACGATCCGTGCGAGAGGCGGCGTACACCCTGGACAGTTCGCCAGTCTGTCGCAGGGCAACACAGAGACACACAGGACAAAGAACAATGCACACACACTCACTCACACCTAGGGAGAATTTGGAGAGGCCAATTAACCTGACTGTTTTTGGACTCTGGGAGGAAGCCGGAGTACCCGGAGAGAACCCATGCATGCACAGGGAGAACATGCAAACGCCATGCAGAAAGACCCGGGCTGGGAATCGAACCCAGAACCTTCTTGCTGCAAGGCAACAGCTCTGAAATAGGTAAAATAAATCCAATATATATCTGAGAAAACTTATTAGTTAATGTTTTCATTTTCAGGCATTGTTCAGTTGATTTGTGAAGTTCTTACAGCAATCTTTATAAGACTTTGAATATTTGAAATGAAAATTTGAGTACCTAAAAATATGAAGTCCAATCTTAATATCCTGTGTTATAACTTTCCACAAAGTGAGGTACATAGCAACTTCTCCTTACTCTTAGGGTTACTCCAGGGCTAAAAAGCGCTCAGGTTCTTTCTCCTGAGATGCTGAGCACCACTGGACTGCTATTGCATAACCATGGACATCCCTCAGCGATCACGACCAATGTCCCGCTATGCTGATACAGTAGTTAGAGAGGAGATGGGGAGACAGGGATGACAGCAGGTCACAGGTCAGCGTTTTTTCCGTCACATGGCTTTGCATTTTAAAAAGCACAGCAGTTTAGCAGTAACATAAATCTGCTTAATTAAGCAACATAAGACTATACATAATGGTTTTAAGTTTTAGATTTTTGAGGTTTCTTTTCACTTAGACAAACAAACAGCAGCTATCATGGCGGATGTAGTGAAACTCAATGCATTACCTGATACATTTGAGTCATTTTTTATCTTATCAGCCAACACTGAGGTAAAGACAACAGTCAAGAAAATTATCTGAGTCCTACATCAGGTCTGTAAGGTTATTTGTGGATACAGCAAAGAAATCAACTCAGAAAAAAAATGAGGGGCACAAAGTCTCGGGGTGTGATGTGAACGTTGTGTTGTGTTGATTTTTTACAAAACGGGTGAGTAACGACTTAAATAATATCGGCTTGTGAAAATCTGTGTTCAGGAATATGCCTAAACAATAAACATTAGCATAAAAAGGTGCTCACATATAAGGACTACAGGTACTAGCGTTTTCGTGCAGCCAAAGAGCTACCATTGGAATTTACACACAAAACATCAAGAGTAACTACATTTACTTAATGTGATTTGATTTGACTGTCGTACAGTGTCATTACGACAAAAAATGGGTTGTTTGTAACCAGTTACCTTTGTTTAGACGAGCATGTGGTTGTTGTGTTGATGAGTTTCATTCAACTGGACATGAGGTGTGCTGCAGGCCTTGATCCACTTCTTGCATTATTCCAGACTCCGTCTGGGTTTTGAAAATGTAATAAATTGTATTCTTCCCTCTAAGCGCTCCGGATAACAGTGTAGGAGTTACATCTTCTGCACTGACATAGTTGGACCATGACTTCCTGAAAATCTCCATGACCGCAGCGCATTAGCCATAGCGTTAGCAATAATGAACGGCCGTGTTTACGGAAATTAGGGGCGTGTACTTCGGGGCAAATTGCGACCGCTGATTGGTCAGTTTCTGACAAATGCCCTAGAATGATTGGCAGGTTGCGTCCAGTCAATTCAGAACAGCAAATCCACAATACAGTCCTTGTAGGGGCTGTATTATAACTACATGTCGCTTTTTCCATACAGGTAGAAACCTGTCAATCAGATGACAGGTATTCTAAACTGGCTTCAACAAAAAAAATCAGGCAGGGTTTTAAAGAAATTGCTAATTTCTTATTGCAATTTTAGCAGATTTATCATATGTGATTATTGTGTAATATGCAAATAAATTAAGAGCTTGTTTTGTTTGGACGCCCAAATGTGCATGTATGTATTAAATGCAAACATTTTCCTACATATTGTGTTTAGGGGTGAAGAGCTGTAGGGACAGGAACCAGTTCATGGCTTGGGCTACTGATAATTTTTTATAAAAAATAGGAAATTATTATTTTCCTATTGACCTTGTAATTGTCCACTTTCATGTGTCTCATTATTAGACAAAGAATATTAAATAATCTAATCCATTAATAGTAATACTTTGCCTTTGTATTTTGCCAGTGTGATACAGATCTGTTTGCTCCGCTGTACCATTTCAACTGTACCAAGTTTTAGATGAGTCCTAACTATTCAGTTTTACCTTACCTCTGTCTTGCTCTCTCTCCTTCTCTTTCTCTTTCCAGTTAATGTTCTTTCCACTTGATGATATTATTTCCAGGTCGGGAAAAAGTTTATAGGAACATATCTGTCCGTGTTGAAACAACATGTACTGCTGTTTTCTGCAGTGACGTTTGGCATCGCTGCTACAACATACTGCACATTGTCAGATGTGCAGCAAAGGCTCTCCTGTTTACAGCCCATTGTTATAGGGGAGCTTTGTTTGAAGGCCACGAATGTATTCCAGAGCATGCAGTGTTGATCTTTTCCTCCAGCTCTGCAGTGCACAAAGATTAATTTAAAGTTTGGCCACACAAGGGGGAACAATGATGTTTCATACTCTTCCAATCACTCCCTGACAATGATTGCATTCCTTATTCTTGAAAACGGAACTACATCAGCGACCATTACACCACCATTGGAGCAAATAATTACTTTACTTTCCAGATCTCCATACTCACTCTTCATACAGCGTTGACTTTTATTTTAATTTTCCTTTCTCTTCTCCTGTAACAATTTATTTTCCTCATTGCCTTTCAGTTGTATAATTCTACACAACCGCTTAATCTGCAATGCAAATGGATAATTAATTAGATTTCCCTCAATCAGCGTGGCTCCAGCTGTCTCGTGACCTTTGTGTGAAAAGAAAATGCATTATAATACTAAAATATTACTTCTGCAAAGGTACCTTATTAAATCAATGTGAAAGCATACTGTGTAATTAGGAGTGTAAGGCTGCATAGTTGAGGGAATGCTACTAAACGACAAAATCAATCAAATTTTATTTTATAGTACCTTTCAGCAAAAACGCATTTCACACTGTCAAAAAACCTTTTTTACGAACAGTTTTGAATGGTTCTCAAGCAGTTAAGCATCTTAAAGGTTTTTGACACATTGCAATACGACAAAATATTCCAGTAAAATCTCAATATGCGGTTTAAACCTGAATGGCTTAGACATTTGCACACCCTACCTAACAAAAAACATGATATGTACAGAAAAAACAACACAAATTACTCAGAGCAGGAGGATAACAGCATAAATAAGTAATAGTCAGCAGGTGGTTTTTAGGCAGTAAACAGGAAGGTAGATAGATTTCTCAAGATGTGTTTTCTTTTTGACCCAACCATGTGACATATCAGCGGCTTTAAATCAGACACTCTCACCACTTTACCCTTCTGAAGAGCTCACGCCACCAAGGGCTGGCTGTCAGTCAAACACATTCAGACCGTTGAACATGAAACCCTAATGCTGCTGGGGACTCATGGATTTTGCATGACAGCTCCAGATGTTTTAGCTCCTCAGGGATGTGCCTGTTTAATTTTAATATGTGTCTCGAATTCAAAGTCATTTGAGAGACCGATGCAGAAAAGAAAAGGATCTTGAGGAGAAACAGACTCCGCTCTGTGGCCCATCTCATGTCAATATGTAAGATGTGTTTAAGCTGAACTTTACCCCAGAAGGCTGAACAACAGCCCATTAGATCAGTTGTGGGTGTCAAATGTTGCCTCCAAACCTTCACAGACGTTTGTTAGGAAACGTCTGTGCAATCTTTGATCAAAACAAAATCACTCCAGTGACCTTCTGCTCAAAGACATTATTTATTGAAGTCAGATAACCACATTATATCAAGTACACCATGAAACTCACTTAACCCATTAACTGTTTACATGTAACGCTTTGTCGTAGCCATGGTAACAGATTTTCCACAAAGAGTTTTTCAATGGACTTGACATGAGATTGAAATTTGCTTCTTGTTGGCTACTTTTCTGCCTTGTGCTTTATGCATAATGAGTGACATCATATTGAAACAAACAGGACAAAACATTTTTGTTGTTATATTTATGTAATAAGCATAGAGAGAACTGAAGTTATTTTTTTAGACATTTTTATATTAGTTTTTTGTCTTCACAAACAGAGAAAATAGAAAATTGTACACTGTACTGTCATACAGCTTATATGAGTATGTGAAGAAGAAGATAAACAACAAAAGCAACAGACACAAAAAGAAAAAAAAATAAAGGAAGCCGTCGTACAATGTCGCATTCATGTCTTTTAGTCATTGTTTTAGTTTATATTTCTCAACATGTGTGTAATTTGTCACCACAAGGGGGCAGCAGCACTACATACAACATTGCTTCCGATGGTCGCCAAGTGCATTGCCTTGCTTTACAAGTATAACTATAAAAGGAGATGTGTAAGGAGGAAACCTTCGCTCGTTAAAAACATATAAAGGCCAGGCTCAAGTTTACCTATGAGAATGCAGATAACGACCAAGAGTTCTCAAATAGGATTGATTCAAATTATTTGGAGACCAGAACAAAGGATATATTTGGCATAAACATCATAACAACTGTGAAGCACAAAGCTTGAAATGCCAGGGTTTGCAAGACGTCGCTCAAATATCTCAACGCTGAAAGTGAGGAGTGAGGTCAAGTTTCCTCAGACAGAGAGATGATTTATTTCAGCTAAATGGGATAGGTTGGCCTAATTTTTTTTCTACATATCTTGTGTTTAATGTGTAAAATCTGGTTAATTTTGCTGTTAAAGTGCAATTAAATTACTTTCTTTTCCACAGATGAAACAAATAGTTTAAGCATTGATACATGAACATGCTTTTTTTTTGTTTATATTTCACCAAAACAGGAAAGTGTAATTTGGTACATTTAAAGAAAAAAGTCTGCTGAAATATTTTTCCTATGGAAAAGGACTGACAAAGGTTGCTTTTTTTCTCCTTCCACTGAACTAAGATGCATTCCAGTTTACTTCTTCAAATGTTCTGTGCACCTGAGCAGAAAGCAAACAGAAAAACCCTTGAAGGTGAAACTGCCATATTCTGGTTAAAATGCATTACAATAACTGAGGCCTACAGGTTGTACTCATATTTTAATGTTACGATTTCATACAACAGCCTATAGACCAACAGGAACTGTCTAACTTTTAGGTGTCGTGCTAATTTTCAATTTCATCACAGTTATGAATGTTAAATGCGACTGTGAAAGGGGCCTTGAGGTTTTAGTACAATTTCCTGAGAAGAGATGACACACTTCACATGAAGTATCAGCCAATGACTTCTTGTTCTCATATGTCCTTTTTAGCACTCTGTAACACCAGAGGCACGAAACTGAAAATATCTCTAAAGCAAAGTCAGTGTTGAAACAAAGCAGGGGCAGGTCAAGCATCCGGGCAAAGGTTGTTTTTTTATACAGATCTATTTTTCTCCTTTGCATTTAAAGGACTTTTTATTTACAAATACTTGCTGAATTACCTTAAGCCCTTATTGAATGATAACCTGTTCTTTGTGTGGTTCAAAAAGCCTGAGACTGACCTCATAAAATGCCACTTCCAGATGGAAAGTAGAATTTGTGTTCTAATTTTAAACCACATGAGGCCACACTGGGGAAGAAAATACTGTAGTCCCACTTTCAGACCTGATGGTTCCTTAGACTTTGACTCCACCTGCTGTTCACTCACATCTATTATGCACAAAGGTGTAAAAAAGAAATACCAAAAATGTCTAAAATCTAGTTTTATTGCATCAGCCATTAAAATATCAACTCATCTTGAATACTAAAAAAGTATAATTTTAAGCTCAAACCCAATGGTTAATTTTTCATAAAATGCAAACTTATTAATTTGTAATTATTCAAATTTTATAGAATACATTTAAAGAATGAAATAAACTCAAATTAGTGATTAAGGTCTTAGTGGCAAACAATTACTTAAACTAAAATCACTTGTGGAAAATAACACATTTTCAGGCTAACACTGCTAGCAGCTAATGTCGTTCTGCTTCTTCATATTATTTAATTTAATCTGTCTCAGAAACATGATGGCCAATAGCCCACCAAGCAAGTGAGTGGAAGATTAAACATGTCTGTAAAATGTGTAGATTTCAAACTTTAGTCTTTTTTTAGATGGCAAATATCAGTCAGCAGTTTGTAAATTCATAAAGAATTGGAACAATGTTCTTTATTTGTTGGGTTTACAGTTTAACCTTTGGTAAAAAGCAGTTGCGAGAAAGTTCTTCCTGAAGTTATGAGTTAATGATGGGTGTGTACCCAACGAGTCATGGCCCAAGGGTTTTACCTGAAACATGTCAGGTAAAGTCCTGACATGATTCATGTCTTTATTTATATATTTAGTTTATTTTCTGATTTAATAAATGACTAGGAAATCTAACAACATCAGAAATAGGAGCAGATAATATAACCAAAACTAAAACACAGAAACCAACCAGGATGTGGCTATTTAATCTGACATGCTGGGCAATGAGATCAGAAAAGAAGTCACGAAGAGGGCTATGTGTTCTTCAAGTTGGACTTCTATGGAAGAATGGCGAAAAAAGCTGTTCTTGAAAGAATCACATTAAAAAGACTGATTTGTAGTTTGCCACAGGCTATGAAAGCCAGCATGTGAAAGAAGGTAGCTGCCTGGTAGCTGACAGATATTTGATCTTCTAATTGTGCAAGAATTAGAAGATGAAATATCTTGTAAATATAGAAGATATTAATCTCTATATTAATATAATCTTCTAAATATTTCTGATTTTCTGATCATCAGAATTGCAGTTTTCAGTCACTTCAAGTGAGTTTCTGCTTTCCGTAATTTCCGGACGTCAGTGAAGGCAGCCGTCAGGGTCAGCTGACTATGAGCTGTCATGTGGTGTTCATAGACAGCGGAGAGTATGCGGAAAGTGCATGAATAAACAACCGGGGTCCCTGTAAAGAGCACACAGCTCGGTGGTTGTTGTGTTACAGGTTCGTTTCCATCCTCCAACATGGCTTGGACAAAATATCAGCTGTTCCTGGCGGGGATGATGCTCACAACTGGCTCCATCAACACCTTATCCGCAAAGTGAGTACATTTATTTTTTTTCAAAATAGTGTTATGTGTTTATAGTTAGTTAATTACAGTGTACTTGAATAACTTACATCAGGTTAGAACAACATAATAAATTCAACGCTTATTTTCTTCCGTTTTATCTACGTGTATTACTCGATATTACGTGTTTCTTACATTAAGTTGTGTTTCTTTTTTTAGCAACACAGATGTAGCTAGCCGTTAGCTGATAACGCCAAATTGTAAAATACTTTATCTTGACGTCAAGCTAGGTGTAATTGACGTTGTCTATGAAGAAGCTCGTGTAAAAAGCATCAGCAGTCGGTGAAATATTGACGCAGATGTTATTGTTGATAAGGTTTTGACAGGAAACGGTTGCTAATGAGAAACAGGCCACCTAGTTTCTTGTTTACCATAAATCAGACGTCTATGTCAGCACTGATCTTTTAAGATAATTTAAGACACTTCTGCTGAATAAAATGCATCTTACTTCTCAGGGCTAATAGCTTTGTTTTGCTAACTATATGGTACACTGAGGTCAACGCATGACTTGCTGTCATTTGGTCATAAAATCCTCAGAATCAAGCGTAATATCCAACAATGAAACAAACTGCTAGAATTTGCATTTATGTTTTATTTCACTAAATTTTAATTATTACTTTTGAGTAGAAATTATGTACATTTTACAAGTCTTTATTCATTTTATTTTTCTTAAAGAAAAGAGTAAAATTACCAGCAACAAATTGTGTTTATATTTTAACTAATTTTACCCAAATTAATTAATTTAGTTATTCACTTAGATGACAACTTTTGTGTTTTATATTTACAGACTGGGGTACAGGTTAGCATTTCATAAACATCAGAACCAGCACATCTATTTAAAATGTCTTAATCTAGAATCGTTTGAAAAGTTTGCAGACTTCTTGAATTAATTAAACTTTATCAAAACTTTAAATTTTTCCCTCCCTGAAAACAACAGTTAAGATTAGCTGTTTATTGGCAGCAGCAGCAGCCTCAGAGTTAAGAAGCTCAGATTTTTAGCAGGTTAGGCTTCAGCTTTAGTGTTGTTTTTAAACTAATTTCCAAAATTTTTCCTCCCTGACAGAAACTTTATCAATTTCAGGTCTTGTGATTTTGGCTAAATTGACATATAAATACATTTACAACCTACATAAACATATTAGCTGTTCTCAGCTGGACAGCATACATGACAAATTGAAAAAAACAGGTAACTGGATCAACATTTTCAGTTCAATACTAATCAAAATGTTTGGGTTGGATAAGAAAATATGTTGTTTTAGTTAAAAGATGATCAGAAATTACATTTACAGACAAATCTGACTAAAATTTACTATCTACCAAAATCCCTTTTTATAGTGTTGCTTTTTGTTTTCTAATAAATGACAAGTGTGCTTATTTTTTAGCCTATTTGATACGTTTGTCATTATCTAAACCAAACTAGCACATTCAGAAAACAGTTGCAATAATGAGAGTAGATAATCATGAATGCTTAGTTACTATTTTGTTATTAAAGTTTTATGAACCAAGAATACATTTTGCACGGAAAGAAAAATTAAAACAGAGGCAAAAATTATAAATTTCAATTTGTCCAACCAACAAACTATGAAATATTCTACTGAAACTTATGTAATGCCTTTAGTTTCTTGGTCTTAGTTCATCATTTGTCACATTAAGCTTAAACTCTTCTCTTTGAACTGTTGTAAAAATAACATTTTTGATTTCAGCATTATTAAAATAAAAAGTGAATTTAAATTTTATTTGTTTTTGAAGCAGGACTGAAATGTGTCTTGATTATTACTGACTTAACATAAAACTGAAGTCTGAGGCTAAAGAAGGAACTCTGCCTGGAAACGCCTCATTTGAAATCTGACTGTAAAGTTTCAAATGTGACAGACATGCGTCTTTCAGATAGCAGGGCAATCTAAAGTCATAGAACAATCAGGTTTCCTTGAGTAACAGCCTGACAGTGAAGAACGTATGCTCAACAATTCTATTTTTAAATATAAAATCATCTTTTCCTATAGAAAGTGCGTCACACTGGTGAAACCCAACATTTGGCTTTTTTAACTTCTCCAATATTTTGTGATGTCAGCGTTATCCTTCCTGTCTCTTGCTTCCATTTCCTCGTGTCGGGTTCTATTGAAAAAGAATACTTACTTCTAAAAAAAAGCAACAAAAATAATCCTTGCACTGTCATGTCGCTCAGAGGGGAACTCTGCTACTTACAGGTACAATTTCACTACCGTCACATGATAGCTTACCTGTCACTGAGCCACTTCCTGGCAGGAGAGATAGCAGCTCAGTCATTCTGCAGCTGCTTGCCTTTTGCTTTAAGTGCTGTGGAAACAAATATAAAAGCAAAGTGACACTGTAAAACAGATTATTAATGTAGATTTTAATCTGAGTTTAACAGATTTCAAAGGAGCATTTGGATCTTGACTGGATCTTGATATGAAGACAGGACTGACTCTCACGTGTCAGTCATTCTTCTTGTGACTAGCCTAAGGCTTTATGCCGACCTAAGCATTCTTAACCACACAAGTAAAATGCAGCGTCATCACCGTTCTGTCTGCCTATGCAGTGAGTCTGCCCTGCTGTCATCCATTGGGACATTCATGCTGATATGGCAGACAATATTTACTGTATTTGCTTCCTGACATCTTTTGTAAACTTTTGAAGTCCAGGCAAAACATTCATCGCTGTCATGCTTTACGGGTTACTCACGTGTCAATGATTAATCCGCATGATGTGTTTTTCCTCTGCCAGATGGGCTGACTTGTTCTCAGCAAAGGGTTGCCATGGTAACCCTGAACACGCCTTTTCCCATCCATTTGTACAGGTACAGTAATATTCTCAATAACAACATTTTATAGCAGAGATGATTGAAATCTTTGTTCACAAAAATGAGCATATATAACATATAAGTGTCAAGCATAAACTGGTTGTCTATATGAAGTGTTTCCAACTTATTACACTTGTATCATATTCTCCCGCACTTAAGAATCAGTGTTCAGTCAAAACGAAACTGAAGAAGAACTAAAGAACTAATTTTATGGGGCAAGAGAACAACAGAGCTTCTTCTGTAAAGTGTTATCACAAAGGAATATCTGGGGACCACAAAGAAATATCAACAAGTCATATCAAAGTAGAGCAGAAAGATGCTAGCATTAGCCTAGCACTTCAGTAAACAGTTGTACAGGGAAACATTGTCAGCAGAAGTGAGATTTAAGTTTACAAAAGATCATAGCTCCATCTGCAGAAACACATATATCTTTAAAAATACAATACTTTCCTGAAGAAACTCCTTTTGGGACAAAATATCTGTCACAGAAAACTGATACTGCAGCATCTAAAACACCACTAGCAGATTCATAAATATAGGATGGAGTATTTTAACGCACACTACAGCTGAGGTTTTTGAGTATGCTCATGTCATTGGTTTAATTAACATAAAAGAAGGATAAGACTGGGACTCAAATGTTTGAATCAGATGGTTTTTTATGCTGCAGCTTGTCCCTAAAAACCACATGGTGCATCTTAAAGTTGCTGAGTAAATGAAATCACCGGTGAATCTGTCTTTCTCTCGCTCTTTCCAGGCTGTGGGAATGTTTCTGGGCGAGTTCAGCTGTCTCGCCGTCTTCTACATCTTGCTGTTCCATGACAGACGCAGCTCAGAGCCGAGAATGAACATCGGCCAGAGCTTCAACCCTCTACTCTTCTTCCCTCCTGCAATGTGTGACATGACAGCCACGTCCATCATGTATGTTGGTGAGTTCTGCAGAATAACCCGAGTGGTTCATATGGTTTGTTTGCTGGTTCAGTCAAGAAGAATGATTGGAAATCTACAATTTCAATCGGACATTAAGAATGTCTTCTCTTCATTATTAATTGGATAAAATAACTTTTTGCAGTTTATCTGCATTCATTAAATTCTTGAGTCTTGTTTGCAGAACTGTGTTTTTTCTTACAGCTCTCAACATGACGAGCGCCTCCAGTTTCCAGATGCTTCGCGGAGCCGTCATCATTTTCACCGGCCTCCTGTCTGTAGCTTTTTTGGGTCGTCGGCTTGCACCCAACCAGTGGCTCGGCATCTTCATCACCATCCTTGGCCTGGTGGTAGTAGGTCTCGCCGACTTTGTTAGTGGCCACAGAGATGACTCCCACAAGCTCAGTGATGTCATCACAGGTAAAAACGTTTTCTATGACAAAATCCTTACATAAAGACAATTTAATTAGATTTAAAATAAAGTTGAACTCCACCTTCTGCTCTGCAGGTGACCTCCTGATCATCATGGCTCAGATCATTGTTTCGGTGCAGATGGTGCTGGAGGAAAAGTTTGTCTACAAGCATGATGTGCATCCTCTTCGAGCAGTTGGAACTGAAGGTAAACAAGTTAATAAGTAAGCTACAACAACAAAAGTGATGTTTTAATAATCTATAAAAAAATGTATTAATTGGGCACTTTGAACATTGATGCAAATACCAAAAAACACACAAGACAGGAATCTGTCAACTGGATAACAAAGTCATCTGCTGATAATAGTGGCAAAATGCCTGAAAGAAAACTATAGCTTATTTGTGATTACTTGCATTTTAAGCTTCTATTAGTCATTTACTGGGTACTGACTCCATCTGAACCGTTACTTGATGTATTAGTTTGTCCAACAGCACTTTGTTAGCTTCAAGGAATTTCATGTAGCCTCTGTTTGCTATAATATAATCATCTTCGAGCTGAGAAACAGCACAAATGTACCTTCAAGGTCTTCTCTCAGCTATCAGTAGTTCTGTTGCAACAAACACACTTCTGTTTCACAGTCCAATGACTTCATGTATGGAAAGGCAGCCTCACCACAGAATTAACATATATATGGCCAACAGGATTGTCCAGCCTATGGTGCCCAAAAACATAAATTTCCTAATGCAAATTTAGTACATTAAGAAGTAGTCCAATATATCAGTAGGTAGGAATTGATGCATGATTTGTTTAATATGTCCTCTAGCCAATAACTCCATGTTGTTCCCAAACAAATCGACCATAACTTACAGGTTTTCAAATACTGGAATATTGCTCGTAATCACAAAAATCCCAAAATGTTAATACTGTGAGTTTTATGTAATGTACATGTAACACTTGCTATGTGTTTACAGTTAATAACTCGCAATAAAGACCAGAGCTAGGTTTGGCTACTGGAGTAGGAAGAAGTGTGTTTTGAATTTAATGACCACAGACCAAAAAATTGAGTTAAAACAGCCGGCTTATTATTGGTTGAAATAACAATAAAAGAAAAATAAACAACAATGTTACAACAATTAACATACAATGACACAAATTTAAAAAAATATATAAATAGTTTCCCCGTTTCTCTCAGACTATTTTATAAATCTGGATTAAGAACACTATTTATTTCACCTATAGTTCTATTTGAATTCTAGTTAATATTATTTATCTATTTTAAATTTACAGTTTGCTCTAATTTGTTTAATCTATTTTAACTTTTTGGTGTTCCTTTTTAAGAAGTTTAAAAAAAAAACAAAAGTAACAACAAAACAACAAAGTCACAGCAGAACTATTCAGCAAGGACAGTCAAGGCTATGCTCCAGACTGATGTCTTGTCTCTTCCGTTGATCCAATAATTAATGTTGTTTTAGTGACCCACCGCTAATCCACACAACATAGGCAGGTCATACCAAGCTGCGTGCCTAGCAATGTCCCGCAGAGGGCGTAGCTCCTATCGGTTGGTCACAAGGCTCCCGGGTTGGCTCGCCATCACGTTCTCCTCAGCCTGATCCAGTTCAGTGGCGATGGAGATTCTTTCGTCCAAATCCCAGCCGAATGTAAGAAAATAAAAAGAAGGAAGAAAGGAAAGAAAAAGGCAAAAGAAAAGAGCCTGTTGCCAACAAAGGGCAACAGTTAGCAACAGTTAGCGACAGTTAGCTCTTCTGTCGACAAAACGTTGAATGTCGGTTGAAAAGAGCAACTGTTAGCTTCGGCGGATCAGCTGTTGCTCAGCTGACTTTCAGTTATATTGCCCTTAGCATCAAGAGCAACAGCCTACGCCTCCGCTGATCAGCATCCGTCTAAATAAAATAAATATTTCACAAATATTCAAATATCTTTAAATGAAAAAAAAACAATTACAACTCACCAAGTCCAGTTTCAAAGTACACAAAAGGTGATCCCGAACGCAGTCAGGGTGAGAAAAAAAAATAAAATAAAAACATGCGGAGAGCTCCTTCTCAAAGAATAAAAAAAACGTGTCTTAGTCAGCAAGTTGATCTCTCTTATATGTCTTTTTTTTCTTTTCAGCACAATCCCGTTGGCTTCTGCGCTCTCTGCTTGCTTCACGCTCTCTGCTTATTCTCTCTCTTTCACGTCAGAGAATGCAGCAACCCGATTGGCTGGAGCTAATCACATGGGTCACACGCAAACGTGACCCTTCAAAATAAAAGATTCTCAGCCACTTCAGCCGCTGACAAAACAATACCCTTGTTTACACAGTTTCAATCAATCAAAATATCAAAAATCAAATATAGCAATTATAATGTCCCTAATTATTGCTTTTTTTATTTTTGTCAATTTTAAGATCGATTAATTCCCTATTTATTCTCCTATTTACTTATTTCCTATCTATTTTCTACTTATCCAATTTATAACTATTTTTAGTGACAGCTATTTTAACCTGGGTTACATACAACATTTGCAAAATCCAAATATTTACTAAACATTTGAATTAGTTTGATTTCACTTAAACTGCTGGTTGATTAAATTTGGATTTTCTATCCGCAGGTTTGTTTGGTTTTGTCGTCCTTTCCCTGCTGCTCATCCCCATGTACTTCATCCACGTCGGGGATTTCAGCGACAATCCTCGGCAGGTCCTGGAGGACGCGCTGGACGCCTTCTGTCAGATTGGATACAAGCCCCTCATCCTCTTGGCTCTCCTGGGCAACACGGTCAGCATCGCCTTCTTCAACTTCGCTGGGATCAGCGTCACCAAGGAGATCAGCGCCACCACCCGGATGGTGCTGGACAGTCTGCGTACGCTGGTCATCTGGGTGGTGAGCCTGGCGCTGGGCTGGGAGCAGTTTCACGGCCTGCAGGTTCTGGGATTTTTGGTCCTGCTGACAGGCACGGCGCTCTACAATGGACTGCACCGCCCCCTGTTGGCCAGGATACCGTGGTGCGCCGCCAGGATGAACCTGGAGGATGAAGGCAGCGATGCGGAAAGAGAGAGACTGCTGAATGACGGAAGAGTGCTGGCCAGTGAAGACACATAAACTGAGCTGAAACACTCAGCAAAAACAGTTTCACAAAAACTACAGCTCTTATAAATGCTGTCAGATGTTTTTACGCATTTTCTGTTCATGCCTCAGGTTTTTACTGATCTCATAAAATGCTGTAATATGAAACTATTTTTAAAAGTAATACTTTAACATTTTGCGAGGGGAAAAACTTTATTTTCTTGCAGAGAGGTCTACTGACAACATTTTCTTAAAGGTGAATCAATTTGACTTCATACATGAATAATTCGTACAATCCCCTTTTATCTGTAAAATAGCATTTACTCTTCTCCTGTAACATTTCACACAGTTATAACAGGTTTTCTACAGGATTTGAGAGGGAAAAAAAGGTTAATTTTATGTTTGTGGAACCGTTTCTGTGTCGTCTGGTTTAATATGCTGCTGAGAGACTCATTGACAATCTTTTATCTTTTAACCTGAGTTTTATTCAAATTGTTCTGGTATTTCAAAGAGTGCATATTGGGAAGCTCTCTGAAACTATATGGGGAAAATTAGGCCCACAGCATCACGGATCATCTGCCTTATTTAGCAGTGCTTTTCCAAATCATTATTCTTTATTTTAGATTAAAGCCAGGTGGAGAGTTTACTGGCACCACTGCTAAATAACTCCTCAGCATGGAGATAAAGTTTCATGCTCGTTACAGAGTCTTGGAGCCCCAAGATGCAAGTGGAGGTTATACCAAATGAAGGTGCTTAGAAATCATGATTCGCACAAAAATGTAAAGGCAGAAATTTAAACTGACTTTAACAAGATGTTAAAAGCATCTTGTTCTTTTATTGAGAAGTTGGGAAGATTTACAGAAATCGATTTGGGTATTGTGTTTTTTATACTACTTGTGTCTTTGTTGCATTTATTTTTCTTTATAAATGAAGACTCAGGTTTGAGATCAAATTTATTCCCCACACTTGAAAGTGAAGTCAATGTTGACATGAAGAATTTGTTCTTGTCCCAAAATGTCAGACAATTACAAGCTAAAAATGGAAGAAGTTGAAAAGCTTGAACAGCACAATGTTTTAAAGGGAGTGTTTCTGTGTAAGAGGAACTTTTAGTTTCTTAGGCATTCTTAAAGAAGCCAAAAAAAATTTTTGTGTAGTTTTTTTCTAATTATTTTGCTCTGCTCTTTTTAGAAAAGCTTGAGAAGTTAGTTTGTTGGTATTTGGAGCAAAAATACTAGAGTGCACATTTGTGAAAAAAAAAACTCCCACCTGACTTCTTTTTCTGTGTTTTTTTAAATGTTTTTTTAAGACAGTCGTCTCATCATGTGTCAAGTCTGAAATAATTGAATTTTATTTGTGCCAGGTTTTCTGCTTGTATATAGGAACTCATTATGTTTCCTTTTAGATAGCACTAAATTTGTATTTTAGAAACGAATTGCCAATTTTTTTAAAATCCCAGTTGGGATGATTCCTATAATTGACAAAGTGGATATGATTGAAAACTCTGACATGTTTTCTTTTTCAGAGCTTCAAGAGTGCCCTGTTATTGACTGTAAAATGAAGAATAAAAAAGGGAACTTTTATATATTTACTCAAATGTGCATGTGTTAAAGTTGAAGACTTTATAGAATAAAACATACACAAAAATTCCTCACTTACATTTCACAAGTAAAGATTTAGTGCCTTTTAGTTTTTAGATCATTTTAAATATAATGCATCATCAATTTAGGTGTAAAGTAAGACTTTTGGATATGCTGAATAATAATAAACATGTATCTTAAAAAGGAATTCAGCTGTGCTGTTTGTTTCTTCTCTGCATGACATTAATATATACATTGCTTATACATTAGTTCTCTAATACTGAATATTGAAAAAAAGAAACTCTAGGATCTAATATCACCAGCAGTCACTTTCTTAAACCAACCAGCTTCCAAAGATCCTTTTTATGCTTTAGTGGAGATCAAAGGTCAAAACCAGAGATCCCCAGAGTACTGTATGTGAAACCATGCTGAATTTAACCAAGCAGGACAGAGGAGAATGTGTTAACTGACCACTCACACATACTGATTGGTTTTAATTTGGTTTATTACAAAGGCTCCAACTCAAAATCCCAACACATCATGTTTTCATCTGCTAAGCCTGTTTTTGTACTCTGCATGCTGACGTAAAGTTGACTTTGCACATATTATTGAGCTGTCAGCTGACCGTAGGTTCACAGAGACTTCAAGTAAAGATGCAGAGATTTGCATATGTTGGAACATTTTTCCACATGTTTGTTTGATCTTTGAACATGTGAGAGAGAGAAAAGCACCACTATGTAAACACACCACCAAGCTGTTTGTGAGGAACACCTGCAGCTGTCCACACTAATCAATTCAAGCAGGTTTGTCTGAGTTCAACGAAGCTCAAAAACCTCCACTTAATACTCAATGTACCTAATTCAAGCTCAAAAACCTCTTGCATGTGGTAGAGCAGGACATTTTATGACACAAAATAAAATTAAAGTCTGTGCTTGAACCTGTGGAGAGAAACTGTTTGCACAGATCAGCTCTGCTCACTAATGAATGTAAGGCATAAAAAAGGCAATTTTTTTATGTTTAGTTTCTTCCGTTTATCCAAACTAAAATATTTAAGAACAAAGTGCGGGATACGCTGCATAAACACCTTTAAAACAAGTTGTATCCACTGTGCATTTCACACAGGGATGGAAATGTCCTAATATAGTGAATTATTTTGTTTCTTCTACAGAACTGAACGTGTAAGTAACGCAGCTCTCAACTCTGATCTACATGTCTGCAAAAAGCATTTATTAAACTGGTGTTAATATGAAGCAAAATTATTATTAGTTTCAAAACTTTTGATACTTTTGATACGCCGGCACCAAAACACTACATTACTTTAAAAATATCATAATAGATAGAACTCCCCACATGAAATAAATTGCACGCAGTAAAGTCTCTGCAGTGCCTGTTACAGCCATTGGGCGGCGGTGTTTCGCTAAAAAAGAAAATCTCGTCCTTGATTTGTACCTTAAAAACGGAAATCGCATTATAAGCGCTGCGCATTGACATTTACACCATGTCATCTAAAATACTCGCCAAACTTCAACATCTAGATGTACAGTTAAACTAACACATAGACATGTTTTGTGCATGAAATTTTTTATTTAAAAGGTAACATTTGGCAAGAGCAAACTGTCTTGTATTTGCCCAAAACATAAAGTGTCCTCAGCTCTGCTGCTGACAGCAGCTGGATCTGGACCCGCAGCCTCTCACATATAAATAAAATAATAGTTATAAAAGATGGAGAAAACAACACGAACGACCCTCCAGGGACAGAGCGGGGAAAACCATTTCCAGTAGCTATTGGGGGGACAAATTTGTCCCATAGGATAATGTGGACTGTCCCCTGAGACAGACGATAGATAGATAGATAGATAGATAGATAGATAGATAGATAGATAGATAGATAGATAGATAGATAGATAGATAGATAGATAGATAGATAGATAGATATCAGCGTTGACGCATATTTAATTCAAGAACTAAAAATATTATCCATTTTTCTGTGACCTGGCGTTTGAGTGTTTCAAATTCATTTATTTGCAGTTCACAAAAAATAAAAAATATCACCAGATGTATTTAATTTGTATGTTTTTTGACACATAATTTGGCATTGCTGCTCTTATTATTATTAATACAGAAAGTATCCGAGATAGACCTGCATATAATGGAAGCTCAATATGACTCTATCCAATTAGTTTATACATGTGGGAACAGCTAGCACTTGTTGCGCATTAACCGCGGTGCATTCGCAGTGCAGAGCTGCAGAGCCGCAAGAAGCGACTAATCTGTAATGTAAACACCCGGATCTCCCCACGTCTCCAAGTCACTATTATATTTAAAAGCTCCCATTAAAGCAAACCATCCTCAAGTTGTTTACAACTGAGGGTGGGCTGAGGTGAGTGTGGTTAGTCTCCCACTCCAATGTCCAGCTAATGACCACTTCATGGTTTGAAATGGGACCGAGCTGAGAGTGATGGGGGTCCATCCTCCCTCGTTCTGAATACATTTCAAGATGTCCTTCGTTATTTACTGGACATTATTCTATTGTTTCCATTAATGTAAAAAGCTATTGGTGATCTAATAAATCTGTTCCTAGCTATCGATAATAACATTATTCCAAGAAACTGTGTTTTTTTAAGCCTTTATCGTATGAGATTAAAAATTACTTTTTCTTCGAGCTTTTAAATTAGTCTGTTTAGTTCAGGCTAAATTCATGAAAAAATAATAGTGCAAACATTTTGTTAGAGTATAAAACTTCTCAAATAAAAAGCAATAACATAACCCCGTGTTTTTCTTTTTTTGTTAAATATTTTTACATTAATAAGAAACGCTGTATTTTAAATGGCAGTTAAATGTTCTAATAATAAGGATCCACAAAACATCTAAAATAAATAATTCCAGTTAAATATTTTAAGGTTGAAAACTGCTTTTTGAACCTTTGAAAACATATAACATTTATTTGAACTATTTATTTATTCATCTCAAACATAATATGTGTTAATAATTCCTTTCAGTTTATTCTGAGACAATTTTTTTTTACTTCTTCTACAAATTCACATTTTTTAAATATCTAACAGCATTGTCAGCTAAATGTATATTTATAAATGTTAAAATAATTTTGGTTTTAGTATAAAGTTTTAAACAGAAAGTCTTCATCCTTACTGGATATACATTCAACAAAAACAGAGGATAGGTAAAAATTAAGCAGATGTGCTAAAGGTGAAAAAAATGAGATTGCAGAAATGAGATTTTAGACACTGGGGGGAGCTGCTTGTACAGACAGCCTTCGAACACTCATTAATGCTTTTACATAATGTTGCTGGGACATTTTCTCTTCCACAAGAAGACCTTTCTCACAAATTTATTCATATTTAATATTTCTAATAATTATATTTATTCAACATTAATATATAGGTGTTAATAATGTGTAACAAGTTTAAAAACATATGTCTCGTGAAAAGCCTTCCTGTGTTGTCTGAGTAGGCAAATCATTAGACATAAACTAAATAAGAGAGACAAACAGTTGTTGTTTGACATTTTGAATTTGCTTTAGTTTAAGTGAAAACTGTCTTCACTGAACCTCTGAGAGAGTTCATGGTCTCATAGAAGTGATGTGCTCAGGGTCACATTAGCGGGACAATCATGTTTTGAATTGACTTTAGATGTAGGCCTCTTTTCATTTCTCTCTCCTCTCTGTGGAAATGATGGCAGCGTGCCATACAGAAGTCTGTGTACAATGGCCCAGGTCCCATTAAATCTGCGAAAGTTCCTTCCTGAGGTAAACATTGCCAGAAATAGTAATCTTGGCCCGAACTAGATGGGGGTCTTGCAGGAGGGGAGCAATAATTCTCAGTGTAATAATGGGAATGGCTTCTTTCTGTCCAGCTGCGTGGGTCGCAAACAGTCCGAGGTCCTCATTCATTTTTTTTTTCTTCTCCTCCTTCTGATAAGGCTTCCTGAAAAACACGCAGGGAGCAATTAGGCAACAACAATAGAGGCTTTAAACTTCAGGTAGAGCACAGTTGCACGCCTTTGTTTTCATCTACAATGAGCATGTGACTCATAAAAGCTTCAACATTGTGTTTTCATGGTGTTTGTTTAGTCTCTGATTAGCTTCATGGCAGAGTATGAACGCGAGGCAGTCAAGTCAATTAGGCAAGAATGTTGCTCCATTTCAAAAGGCTGTGAACTCTTATGGAAAATGATCATCAGAACTTCTGCTTTTTCTTTAATAATCACTCATGTTTAGAAGTCGTGGTGAAATCTGAAGAGCATCAATACTCTGCAGGCTAATGCACAAAATCAACTGCATATGGTTCACAGAAGCACAAATAGTCACATCGCTGGCTCAAAGATTAAAACATAAGGACAAAGTATTGGCATGTGCAGTGTTTAGTTTAAAAATGTATTTAAAAATAAACTCATACGACAAAAAACATTAGATTTATTTCTTCCTGAAATAAAATTATAATGGAAACAGGTGTATTTTTTTCCATCAGATCATAAATCTGTGTCCCTTCATGGAAACTGCACTTGCAACTCTCCACAGATAATATAAATATTCTAGTTATAAGGGAGAAATTATATCTAATATAATTAATAATCAATTAATATTTTAGAAATAGAATGTTAATTTTAAAAGTAGATGTTGCACCATCTTTTGCACGTTTGAGCTTGAGTTTGCACACTCAAGCTCAAATTGCAAAAATTTTTGCCGTTTATTCTTAGTCATCCCTAAAACACAGCAATTCACTGTAAAAGTCTCCAAATCGAGTTAAAATAAAAAGTGATAAAACACTTCCTTGTTGGATTTAAAACTGTGTGAGCAACGGCGATCTGCAGCTTTGTGAAGGGGGAAAAAAATGGATGTGTTAACTAACACAGCTCGTCCTGAGAGTGTCTCGTTTCCCATCAGTCATTCTGCTCTGAGGAGGTTAGACTTGGAGGAGAGACATGATGATGATGAACACCTTCCAGGATGAGTCTAGCAGAAATATTTCAGTGTTTTTACGGATCATCAGTAAATCAAGTGTGTCGTTTTTATTGTGTAAAAGTTTCTGAGATTTATGGTTTCAGAAATGTTATCATAATATGAGAAAAGAATAAAAAGTGAGGCCTCACTTGCATGTGAAAGATTTTTTTTTACATTATAGTGACATTAAAAAGTACTGAACCATGTCGCATTTTGGATTTTGTAAACAGGAACCTCCATATATTTTATTTGAGTTTTGAATGACAAACCAACACAAAGTAGAGCATAAGTGGGAAATGAAAGTTAAAGTATCATTTTTTTCCAAAACTCTGAAAATTTGGCACCTACCATAAAAACCATAGCAACCAAAAGCCTTCAGAAGTCACATGCTAAACAGAATCCACTTGAATGTAATTTAATTGCATTATAAATCCTATTTATCTGTGAAGGTCTCAAAAGTTTGGTAAAAAAAAAGAAGGTTTAATGCAAGATTAGTTTACAAAACTTCTCAAGATTTGGACATCTCAGAGCGCTGCCATGACGATGCCACCATCATGTTTAACAGTAGGAATTGTTTGCTCATATTGAGCAATATTGATACTGAGCCATGTTTCACAACACATTTAGATTTAGTCCAAAAAGTCACACTTCAGTTCCATCTCATCTCAAGTTTTTGTTCCCCAATGAAAAAATGAAAACATGATTTTCATTGTTTTGTTTTAACAGTGACTTTCGTCTTGCCATTTTTGCATACAATGCTGTTTTATTTATTGCAACACTAATAGTTAAGTCAACACATTCTCACACCTGAGCTCTGGATCTTTGTATCTCTTGTTATGGCCTGCCTTGGTAGATTTGCAGAGCTTTATTTATTCTCAGACGATGGACTGAGGTATGGGGAAGCTGTTCCTCAACAGAAACATGGCAGCTTGTCAATGTCAAAGAAGATGAAGATGGATGTAGCTCAATACCGGAAAGTCCTGGAAGAAAACCTGTCAGGCAAAAAGCTTTCAGGTAGAGAACATACAAATGTTTGCCTCACTTCTAAGATTAAAAAAAATCTAAGAATGCACTAAACATTAAATCCATATAAAATACAGTGAGCCTTGTAGTTTCAATGTGATGAAATTAGGAAACTATCAAGTGAAATGAAATCTTTTGCAAGACACTGTTGACAGACTACATTGCTTCATTTTCTTTCCCCCCAATAATCTAATCATCTTCTCACTAAACCATTTCTGCAAACGCACCTCAGATACGCCTGCAACCTTCTCTTCTCTCCTCACTGCGTGGGTATAAACGCTGATCCGACGTCTGTTTTCTCAAGTGCTTCCCACTGCAAACGCTCGTCAGCACCTGAAATAACTCGAGGCGCGCTGCGCACCGCCACATCCTCTTCCCTGGATTGTTTTGACTGCTGGACGGAGGGCAAACGTTAAATGTCATTTTTCTAATTTTAACCCGGAAAAGTGTCACTCGAAAACACCATGATAGCGGGCAGTCAGGGTCATCGGCGCTTCCGCCCGCTTGAATCGGGACTAAATGAGTGCGCGGAGGGCCTTCAGAAGCTATTGTTTTCAACACATGCGAGAGAAACATGCGATCGGAGTTTGGAGATGGAGGAGGAGGAAGAGGGGGGTGTAAACAGTGAAGATCAGACTGTAAAAGAGTGGAAGACGGGTCGGTTTTGACTGAGCGTAAAACGCGTGGAGAGAAGCTGAACCTGCGCGCTTAAAATGAGAATCAAGCAGCCGAAAAGGCCATTTAATCACCCGATTATAAAACCTCGCTGGCGGGAAGCCAAGCGGCGTGAATCTTGAGAGGGGCCTTGCGGATGAAGTATCGCCTCTGAAGTTAATTGTGTTTTGCGCGTAGGAGGGGGAATAGATTTCCTCTGTTTATTATGAGCATGGGGACGGATTTGCGTCACCGTGCAACTTGCAGGTTGAGATAAAGTTGCACAAATATTGAACAAGGGAAGTTCTAACAGTCATTATAAAGTTTCCCTCCTCTTCGTCTCCGGAAGAAATAAGGATTTCTGCTGTGTCCTAAAATACTAAAACGGCTTCTATTTTAGGGGCATATCTAACAGGCGCATCCGCTCATTTAACACGAATAAGAGCCCATCAAAAACAGGATGAGACGGAGCTAATAGAGACTCTCCTGGGCGCAGCTTCATGAGAATGCGCTGTTGATCGTTTATTACCTGACCTATTTATAGAGACTTGCAAAAATATTCTTACCGACTAAACATTTTTTTTTCACATTTTGTTAAATTAAGACCATATAGTAATATATGTTAGTGTGACATCTGTATGTCATCGACAAACTGAAGCGGAAGGAAAATGAGATATTGTTTTCACCTCGTTTTACAAATAAGCATCTGCGTCAGTGACGACTTTTCACTGCAGTAACACCTGCAACACTTTCAGTGTTTTATATAAATACACACAGGATCAAGTCTTGTGAAGCCTTAACAATTTGTTTTCTTTAAAGCTTGATCTGTAATTAGATTAATCAATCTTTAATCCTGACCAGCTCCCGTGTCCCTATTGAAAAAGAAACGAAATCCTTTACACAGAATAATGCTTCCACCACTGTGTTTCACAGTTGCTTCTTTTTTGTGTTGTATTTTCATGTTTGTGGTAAATGTTTCTCTCCAAAGGCAGTTTTAGCTCTTCAACTGTATGGGCTTTATTTGTTATTGTATCAACCTTCCAGACCACTCAGATCTTCTGATTTCTGTCTGCTTTCCATCCCCAGAACCAGAACCAAACACAGAGAAGCAGCATTCAGATTCTATGCACCACAAATCTGGAACAAACTTTCAGAAAACTGCAAAACAGCTGAAATACTAACATCAAGGCTAAAACCCCAACTTTTTAGAATTGGCTTCGATTTGTAGTAACTGGAACACTGATAAACATATTGATGATTCTGATTATGGTATTTGAGAATATGTAATATTTATTATTTGACTCACAGTTGGTGATTTCATGATGCATGTAAAACAATTTAAACGTGACTTGTTTAGGGCTGTAAGAGTAAAAACAGTTGAACAAAAGTACACACCACACTTTTCAGATTTATATTTGTACATTTTTAGAACGAAAGCATAATTTTTCTAACTTTTGTGTTGGTCTATTGCTTATAAGTTCCCAATAAGGTTTGATGCTGTAAAGTGACAAAAATCAAAAAAGTTTGAAGTGTATAAATAGTTTTCTGGGCTGAATGTCATGCTATGTTTCTTGGTGTTTTTGTGTTATAAAACTGACCCCAAAGTGGCTTCTTCAACTCAGTTTACACAAAGAATCCAAATTAACGCGAACCTTCGGCTGTAATGACTGCTTTAGTGCGTTATGTGGGTGAGGAGTGGGCTCTCTTTAAGTGATCAATCCATCATCTCGGGATCAAAATTGCTCCCTGCTCATGTGTGCGTAAGAGAAAGAGAGAGGAAAAAGAGAGAGAGAGATCGTCTTAGTTTGCAACAACAAACTACATGAGTAAAGGCAACGCACCTATTGGCTCAGAGAGCGACCAATCAGCGTCAGCGGAGGAACTTCAGAGTGGAACTTCGGGGTTAGAGTTTCAGACCAGTGAGAGCGTTTTTGGCACAACCAGGAGGCGCATCCGTCCTCCTGAAGCGTTATCCGTGCTTATCGTTTTACATGTCTGTCTTTTTATAACACCATTTGAGAAACAATACGAATCGTTAGAAGCTCCGGGATGTACACCGCCGGGCTCAACCCGTTTTACGCATCCAATTTCAGCCTCTGGTCGGCATACTGCGCCGGAGGCTTCGCTGTGGATACCATAAAGAAACCGTCGTTTTGCATCGCAGACATTTTGCAAGCAGGAGATGCGGAGAACATCCCCGGATCGTCTGCCCTCATGGTGCACATGGGACACCACCATCACCACCATCACCAGCAGCAGCAGCGCGCTCAGCAGACGCACTCCGGCGGCTCTCCGCTGCGCCCTGCTCCCGTCGCGCCGGAGCCTTCGTCGGTGTTCGGAGCCAGGGTCAGCCCGGCGTCTCCGTACCACAGACACGGACTGCAGCTCACCACGGTCTCTAGGACACCGTTCAACTCCCAGCAGGCACCCCCGCCTTCAAGTAAAGACCTCAAATTCGGAATCGATAGGATTTTATCCACAGACTTTGATCCAAAGTGCAAAGAAAAGTCTTCTCTAAGAGGTGAGCGGTAATTTGATTGTAATGCAACTTTTGCAGAGAAGCATCCAGTCCTAACAGCCACATTTTAAGTTATTATCCCCAATAAATATTTACGTATGAACTCATCAAGCACAGGGATAGGCAGTTTAGAAAATGAAAGCAGCAAACTAGAAGCAACTCTGTTTTGCATTTAAAAGAGAAAGTTAGCACAGACTCAGAAGCCCCTTAACAAGAGGTCACACAGGTCATGATCATCAGCAAAAATCCACATTTCTACACAGACCTATTTCAAAAGTCGCCCTAAAATTTTCTCCCTCCTTTGCTTGTGTCCAAACTGACTGAAGCCCATCATCTCTCATTCTGTAACAGATCTCACCTCCATCGTTAGCTCGAACCGTCAGTCAGGCCTCCACATCCCTATTCAACCTCCAGCCAGCCCCTACTTCTCCTCCATAGACCCCGGGATGAGCGACGCGTCCTCCATGATGGGCTCACTAGGCAGCGGCAGCGGCAGACACGCAGGCCAGCATCAGTTTCAGGACACCTTCCCAGGTAGACACCACCTGTAGAGTAGAACATCACAGAGAACATTACATTTCCTTGTGTGCTTTCAACCTTGAAACCCCTCTGGTGGTGCTCTAACCACATGTCCTCCCTTGTTGTCTGTTGTCCAGGTCCCTATGCAGTGCTCACAAAAGACACAATGCCTCAGACGTACAAGAGGAAAAGGTCATGGTCGAGGGCCGTGTTTTCAAACCTGCAGAGGAAAGGCCTGGAAAAGAGATTTGAAATACAGAAATATGTCACCAAGCCTGACAGAAAACAACTGGCAGCCATGCTGGGGCTCACAGACGCTCAGGTAAGACTCAGGTTAAAGTGCACAAAGCTGATTAAAACACATTTTTGGCACAAATCCATAACACAAAAATTGCTCAGGCAGAATCATTCATGTAAACTTGTGCTAATTAAACCAGCCAGAGATCCTTTTAATCTGCTCGGATCGAGGATCAGGATAAATTCAGATTTTTTTCAATATATATTAAAGTGAAATAAATCACTTCTGCCATTTTCATGACCGAACAACATTCATAATGATGCAGTTTTTGAATTTAAGAAAAATCAGATAAATGCTTTCAGAAGTAAATGAGATGATAATAATATTCCTCAATTTTCTCAAAACTGAACAGAAACAATTTTCTGTTCAGTTTTGATTCAACCTCCATTGGCACATTTTTCTCTTATGTTTTAGACCTTGTGGGGGAGGGGAGCCATAATCTGGTTAGATTTCCAACAAAATTGGAAATAGGTATCGGCCAAAAAAAGCCAAATTGGTGTGTATCTAATTATCAGGAGTGCAGTGGTCGGTATATTTTCTTTTATTTAAAGAGGAAAGAACAAGCTGCTGTAGCAATGGCTTCAGATCAAAATGAAAAATAAAAAAAAATGTTCTCTCTCTTTATAAATGTGTCCAATTTACTGCCTGACTCAGATCTGAACTGTTGCTGTAATAATTACAGAGGGGCATGTCATTTTCCTCTTTTACGGAACAAATCTGCTACTGACATTATAGGGCATCCAGATCGACTGTGTTATTTATCAAAGGTGCCATAACAGGTATTTATATATATATATTTATATAAATATATATGTGTGTGTGTGTGTGTGCAGTGTTTTCCTCTCCTCTATTGTAGAGTTCTTGCAATTTAATGAGAAACAAATGATGAAATAATAATAGTGAGATAAAAAAATAACTTCTTCATTATTCACGTTAAATGCAAACAATGTCTTATAACCACATGGTCGCTTCATGTGCACATTTTACTTGTCCAAGTGTCTAAAAGTTGCAGCCTTGGCCTTTAACTTGACAGCAGCCTGTGTGAGTTGACTGGTTGAAAAAGGCCATCATATCTTTTGCAGTATCTCACTGCCTGTTTTTGTTCACAGCTCAAGAGTTAACATGGAAATATCAGACAATTAATTACACAGTGTGTAAAGATAAAGATCATTATTAATGTGACACATTGTAATTGAATGCAATTGTTTCTGAACTACTACTGAAGTATAAAAATGTGCAAAGGTTCTGCACTGAATATGGAATATGGTTTCTAACATTTTTTTCTATATTTTCACCCACCTTTAAAAAATATGGTAATCGTATTTAAACGCAATATTCATATTCTATTTAAACTTTGTTGCTCAGTTTGAGTACAAATATGTTAATTAAAGAAATGGAAAACAGCTCATTTAAAAGATGTTTTGGGCTAAGTAAGTCCGGCCTACTTACATTTGATGGACGAAAACTTACCTCAGCGGAATCTGTTAATTGTTCTTTTATTTCTAACCAACAAATCTTTCAACATTTTCCCCAAATTGTTACAAAACACAAGAAAAAAAAATTAAACAGAGGCGTGTTAATGTGTGTTCCCAGGTAAAAGTGTGGTTCCAGAACAGGCGCATGAAGTGGAGGCACTCCAAGGAGGCCCAGGCTCAGAAGGACAAGGAGAAGGACGAGAAGCCGGAGAAAGGAGCCTCAGAGGCGGGGGGACTGGAGACGAAGGAGCCGACGGAGTCCGAGTGCGAGAGCGAGGCTCGGAGCGACAGCGAGTCTGACGAAGCCGAGGAGGAAGAGAGCGGAGACGGACATTTGGACATTTCTGAGCTTAACAACAACAACAACAAAACCAGCGTGATCATGAGCGGGAGCGCGCAGGCGGCCACCGCCGACTCCAGCCCCACGCCCACGGACACGGCAACGGCGTCGCAAGTGTTGATATGAAAAAAAAAAGAAAAAAATCAGGCCACGAACAATGAAGGAGCGTCTCTTAGCCTATTTTTGTCTGAAGAGCCTCAGTGACATTAAAGACCCGCGGAGTGTTTAGCATCTGCACCCGGAAACAGGTGAGTTCACTTCCAGCGAGCAGGAGCAGGAGCGCAAAGACTGATTCATTCTTGCACACTATTTTAGCCCAGCAGGCAGAAGGAGCATGGTGAAAAAGTGTGAATTTTATTAGATTTTGCTGTTTTGTCTTGTAATTATTTTTCATCGCTTTAATAATAAAACCGGACATAAATTAAGCTTATTTCTGGCCTATGATTACTGTCTTGAATAGAGCTGCAGAGTTGAGGATGATGATGATGATGATGACAACGATGATGATGCGGTTGCGGATTTTATTGTTATTGCAGGAACCACTCGACTTATGTTGTAAATGAAATATTTGGACAACTGCAGTATTATTACATATTTGTTTGTTTTGATACATAGATGTGCTATTTTGTTAAAAGTAATTTGCACTGAAAAATGTAAATAAAATGTTTTTACCTGGGGAAATCTATTTTATTATTATTATTATTATTATTATTATTATTAGCTTACTCACGACAGTATTTTTAGTTATTTATGTATTTACGAGTCCACCAGTGCTTGCAAACTTTCTAATAATACTAAAAATACCCTTTTGTCTCCAGTTAAGAAGATAAATTATTAAAATTGTAAATAAAGGAGATGAAGAGGGCAAAAGATGACTATTAATATTAATGTTAATGTAAAAGAGGTCGGGGGTTTGTTTAATCCAAACAAATAACCACTGAAAAAGTTCTATTATTAGTCTAATTATTAGTCTTAGTACATAAATACACATTAGGGATGAACTCTGTGCACTTGCAGTCTGCACCAAGGAAGGATCCAATTTATAGCCTGTATACATTCACTGGCTCCAGATAGCAGCTAACACCCGGGTGACTATTTTTCACGTATTTAAAAATACAATCCGCCGCTTCTCCGTTTATGGTGCTGCTAATATTCTTCCTCCGCAATGTGCTTTCGTTGCGGGACTTTAATCTTCCTGCAGCTTCATAACGTGCAGACCAACAAGAAGAGAAGCAGTAGCACCACCACTGAAGTGCATTTCAGTGGTGGTGAAATGCACTTTCTCAATCCGCCTTGTCATGCTCATCAATGGCGACAGAATTACAAGGAATCCGCTTTTATTGCAGCAAGAGGCGGAGGCCCGCACATGCGCAGCGTGTGTGCGTGTTTAACGATGCTTAATGACATGAGATCATGACACCCTCCCTCGCATTACAAGACTATTAAACGTATCAGGGTCTGTGGGAGTCTTTGCATTTTAGAAGATGGACACAAATCTTAAATAAAGCTCTGACACTTTATGGAGTTTGGAAATGATAATTGCTGTGGGCTTTATTTTGAGTAAATATGCGAGGGCTCAAAAAAGAAGCCAGCTGTAGCTAAGCACAGAAGAGAAGATTGTGTAAGATGACAGGTTGAGTCAAGCTTTTGTAAAAAATATATATATATTTTAAAAAATGATTGTATAAGTGTATGTGAGAGAACTGGGCCACTGAGAGGTTTGTTGACCGAAACTGAAGTTTGCTGAAGCCTTTGTGGAGTATACAAAATGTTCAGCTACTTGACTACGAGCCTTAAAAAGAACATCTTCACTGCATAGTTGCAAAAAAACAAAAAACAAAATCAAACATATTCCAGTCACAGCCTGCAGCCAAAAATTTAATAAATCAATAAAAAAGCTCCCACCTCCTCAATGAGGTTTTATCAAGTGTTTTAGAATGCAAACTCATATTTAATGGCCCTAGAAATAAATGTTTATTATTTGGCTTGTTGGTTTCCAAGGGGTTCCTATCTTTCCCCCCTTCAGCTTTCAAAGTATCCTCTTTTTATTCCCCAAAGCATTTAGATAAAAAGTACGCCTGGAACCTAAAATAAAACCACATGTTGTACAACAACAAAAACATGAAGAGATGATCTGAGTTAGAGTGACGTGGCAAAAAGCTGGACCTCCATAAACAGCTTTCGTATGGCTATTTATCTTTGTTTGGCTCAGAAAAATACTTTGAAATCTGTTTTCTGCTGCCCATGTAATAAACCCAAAGCATCATTCAACCACTATTAGATACAGCAACCATTTTCATGGGGATTTTTTCCACCTTTCACTCTTAAAACACAATTTCACTTTGTTTAGATGGAAGGCTCACTCTGGTTATTAATAATAAACCAAAAAGTCAGATATTTGTTTTGGCTTTATAAATATTCAGCTTTACCTATTTGTATTTTGCTGTATTCTAGAGTATAAACAAGTTTAAAGAGCTAAACTAATAGCTAGACTGCCAGTGTTAATGTTGTCCATTTAACATAAAAATAACTATTTAACTTTTGTCCATTCATATATGTAGCAGTATAAAAATAACTGAGCAACAAAGTGAGAGATTTGGATGATGGCTTGAGCTCTTATTTTAATTATTTATTTATTTCAGGAAGGTTAAATATGAATAAGTGCTGTTAAGTACTGTATTTCTTATATAAAGACACATCTAATGTTTAAACACTGAACTGGGTGCAGATATAAGGGCCTGCCAAGGTTTTAAAAAGTTTCACAGCCACAACAATTTTCAATAATACAAACTATGTGGTTTAAAATAATGTTAATGAAATTCCAGAGGAAGCAACCAAAATATTTCCGAATGTATGAAGTATCCTCCATCTGCTGCTGCTCCCTGATTGTCATTCCATAATAGGTTTTCTGCTCCTTTCCCTCTGTTGCAAAATTGACAATTAGGCATTTGAAAGTGTCTCTGAAATTGTTTGTTACTGCAGGCTGGCTACCTGAGCAGACAGCCTGACTATCAGCTTGTTATTCTCTCTGCGTTGATTTATAAAGTGCAGAATGGTGTGACGTTCTCCACAATTATAATTTGAACACTACAAGTATACTTAGTAGATGGTTACATTTCTGCTTGACTCTGGAAATCAGAATTTTAGTTTCATTTAAAATAAAAGCTAATTTTTTTTGTGAGCTGCAGCACAAATTACTGCTAAACTGTAAAACTGTTTACTGAACGTCAACATACTGCCATCGTTTCATGTCTATCTGCTCTACAGTTCACATCATCTTCACTGTTAACATCCCCAGACCACCACAGGCTCCATCAACAACAGGGTCCGCTTTCCTCTCCTCCGGAAAGAAGACTGACCCCAGGAGGGTTGCACTTTTTTTTTTCTGTTCCAGCTTCACATCTTGCATTTCACTCTTCATCTCTTCCCCCTTCTGCCTCACTACAAAACACTGTATACCTGCTGCCACCATGTTTTTTTTTCTTCCCTGCATAAGATGTTCTATTCTAACCACAAAGACTCACTCCCCAGAGTAGATGGCACTCATCTTAATCCTCACTCTTAATTCATGCTGGATGAGAAGTTGTCAGAGTTATGATAGCCAGTTTCCAGGGAAAGCTGTAAAAGCCCTGCACTTCATCAGCCCCTAATATTAACTGTGAAACACTCATGTATTAAATGTCTAAGAGGGTTGAGATTTGAATTATACTCAAAAAGCAATAAATCACACTAGTATTTGCAAATGTACAATAACAATAACAATCCGAACACTTAATATAATACTGAGAGATCTTGATTTGTGAACTGTCTTAAAAACGTTTATGAGCAAGATAGGAGAAGGTCCATCTGGTTCTCGCTGAGCGTCAGCCTTTCCACCTCCATTAAAACATCACTCTCTGCAACCCAGGACAGGGGCACCCATAAACCATACCAGCCTTGTAGATTTTATCATTATTTAACACTTTGGAAGGGGAAAAAAAGTAGCTGTGCTGGACAAATGGTCTCTCTGAAACAAAAAGGGGGTTCTGTCCAAAGTGCTCGAGGGATTAACGAGGCTAAAAGCTGTGACGTCTCAAGGGCTTTGAGGCCTTATCTGTGAGGTTGTTGGATAGGCTGTTGGAGATTTCTCCTGTAGCGTCGTAATGCATCAGTCTGCGCCAGGCTGTTGGAAGAAAACAGAGTTACAAAAGAAAACTGCAAACTGAGACAAAGAGATAAAGGTTAATTTGGTATTTTTTGCTTCTTCCCCCTTTGGGAGGAACCGTTGATAATGTCTTCAATTGTCACGATGATTAGGAGGAGGAGGGTGATATGAACTTAATCAAGATTAGATTCATGAATGTATTTTTATCGAGTGGAAAAAGAACTAGTCATGTTCGTTAGAAGAATATAATTAGCAAAACCGTTCTAAATATATAGACAGGAATGATTATTTATTAAAGTACTGCATTTTCATGTTTAAATAAGTCTCGTTCCCAAAATCTACCACTGAACAGCTTAGACATTAAATGCACAAAACTGAATAAGTGCAACATGTCACTAAAGTCTTTTTTTGCATTTTTTTAATTCAAACATGATCATTTGAGTAAAAACTGACTTTCTTTCTTATTTTTCACCTAAAAGTCTAACATGGATCATCATGCAACTGAATGCTCATACTTCCCTCACTGAACTATTTATATTTAAAGTAGGCTATCAAAAAAATATTCAACTGCATACTAGCTAAAATTCAAATTAGTTAGGTTACAATTCAAACAGAGAGTAAAATAAAACCACTGTTTCAATCATGCAGTAATTTAATCTCCTTAAAATATAGATTACGCCAGCCTCCATTATTGGTTGGTATGTGAAAAGACTTCAAATAAATCAAATTTTAATTGCAAAATAATTTTCTCACTCCTAATTTAAGATAAATTTGTTCAACAGTGCCACGTAGAACTGCATGATGTTAGAAAATCTTCCAATGGTGATTGGTGATTATTGCAGTTCAGTTAGAATATATAACCATTTTCTTCTTACTTCTCTTTCTCATCTGTGCTTCCTGCTCTGTAAACTTTAGCATTCAGGGTAATGTTATTTATGTTCAGACTCTATCCAAACATTACGCCAGCATGTAAAATATTAGTTCATGACACTTGGAATATATTATTTTACATTTCTTTGTCTTTAAACAGTCCTTTGTGTGACGACTGACCCACAGATGTTGCAGTGATGATATGATATCGATATATTGTGCAGCTTTATTCTCACGCTCTGACAATGCCAATACAATAAATGTAACTGAAGCATGCTTTACTGATGAGAGTGGTGAGGAACTTTTAATTAGTAAAAAAGTTTCCTCTTCCATTGGGATAAACTCATCACATTATCTGTGAAACTTAAATTTTATTCGTCCCATTAGCTGTTCAGTTTTTGGTTCATTCATGGCCCTGTTATCATGCCCGTTCATCTTCCTCTTCAATCTGTTTTTCCCTTGGTCCCTGAAGAAATCTTCTCTATAAAGCTGCCACGCTTGATTAGACTCACCAATTCCAGGTTTCTGTTTGTGTTGGCTCTCGCCTTGTTCTTAAGTTGCCCCATCTGTTCTGTGTTGAGCCTGCTTTTGGATTTTGTTGGACTTTGGGTTTGTAGTTTTATTTTCTGCTATGTCATTAAATCTTCATTATCAACCCATGAACCTGTCTACATTATAATGACATAGAGGCCCGTCTCATTTAGTCACTGATCAAAGTGGGAAAGATGAGAAAACGTGCTATTCATGCCAGGAAGATTAAGTAAATGTAAGGAAGATCAGGTAAACAGATACTCAGTATGTAAATATGCAGAACAATAAATAAAAAGGTAGATGAGGACCTGGGATTATTCTGTCACCATGCACAGTGGTGTTAATTAGTCTTAAATACACCAGATAAATCCTGCTGTTGAAGAATTGCAGAGAAGAGTTGCATTGTGGGGAGACAAAGTTTTTATTACGACCATTTAAAGCTTTTTTCATACATCGTCTTTACTTAGAGTACCAACAATTGTATTTGCCTTTCATATAAAGTGGAGACATCAGTTTTGCTGCAGCACTTGATTTTCAACACAAGAGATATTTGTGCTTTTCTATGTAAGACAAGCAAACAAATTATTAATTTCTCAAAAAAATTCTCTTTTTTGTGTCATTTGATGATTTTATAATACGTGCCAATTTGCTTATTTTATTTAAACGCTTTTGGATTTTTTTTTTTATTCAAATAAAACATTTTATAAATTTTTTTAAAGGTTAAATGACTTTCATCAGGTCACTTTAGCCAAAGATTATTTATTGCAGGTGATAATTTAAATTTGCTAAGGTCAATAATACAATTACTAACCTAAATAAATTATAATTAAATATTAAGTTATAGGTATTACCCTATTGGCTGATTGTCAGTAAATGATTTTCATCCAACAAATAGGTTTGTTTTTGGCAAGAAATTAGAAAACATCACTCTAAAGACAATTAAACAATTAAAAAGTAGGACAAGTAAAAATACATCAATTTCTATCAACATTTTATTAATGTGACATGACATAATAATTTTATATTCTATGCAACAGTCAATGGTAAAATCATTTTTACCACTGTAGCAGTATGACCCTTGTTGTATTTGCTGGGCAGCTGTTTGCATATTTCAACAGGTATGTTGAAGATTGATCTCTGATGTTTAGCTCCAAGTCTTTGTGGTTGAAAGACCTCCTGGCCATCACCCTAATCTTTAGCTCCCTCCACAGACAGGACTCCAAAACATAGACAAAAATATTCCTTTCTGTCAGAAAAGAGATATTGGTCAAATTAAAACTAAATCTCCCTGGAGTGTTAATAATCTCACAATACAATTTGCCTATGCATTTAGTAGATAGGTATTTTTTTATAACTAAGCAAATAAACAACATTCTACATAAAAATGAGACATAACACAGAGAAGGAAACACTTACTGTTCTGTTTTCATCTTATAGACGTGTATAAATAATCAGCAGGCTTTTGGACATGCTGGAATTTTGTTCTAAGTAGATGAAAAACCAAATAAATGAACTGTTCATCATCAAAAGAGCTTCTTTTAGTTGTTATAACAGAAGCATACCTCGGTTTGTGTCAGATGTTTGTTCCATCGTAGCAGATTTATGAGATCCTCAGGGTAATTCTCTCCTAAATGAACTCTCAATCATCGGCATGAGAGACAACTTCCCTTTGAGACCGGCAAAATATTATTACCTGCTGCAAATCTTTAATTTGATGCCACGTCAAAATGTTTCCAGATGACCTCTTCATTTTAATCCTATTCACTGTATTAAAGACTTTATTGCCTTTTATTCAAAGCTCAGTTCAGCTTGTTCCCTCCTGAAGAGACATTTATGTTCATTGTGCCACATGTGAAACTGGAGAGTATTTACCTGAATTATGAATCTAAAAAATTCCCTTTACAGCATTTTATATTAAGTGTTAGTGTATAAATCTCGTGTTTTTTTGTTTTTTTTGAAAACCCGGGAATGCCGAGATATTTTCTGCAGCTGCAAAACGCAGAAAACATGTTCGCCGACGCTGAAAGCTTATCCCCACAAACAGGAGCTCCTGCCACATTTTCAAAAAGCCACATTATTGAGTGCTTTTTTAACATGGTCGCAGTTTCCAAGCAGCTTGGCTCCGTTTCCAAATCCGGGCCTTTGCCAGCAGTTGGGAGTGGAAGAAGGAAAGAAGAAGAAGAAGAAGAAAAAAAAGACATCTCAAGTTAAATTTAAAGATGTGTTTCTTTTGGATGCCGGGCTGCACTGCCATAAACCAAGGGAGACATTTTCATGCTCCACATTTTTCATGGTTTCTCTCCGAGTTTCCTCCCTTCCTTTCTCACTCCACCTTGGCTCCAGAGTTACCTACTGCTGCACTGGCTGCAAACCACAGCCAGCAGGGCACAGTGGGGTGGCCATTTCTCCCACTCTTCCTCCTCCTTCCAGCCTCCACTTAAATATTCTCCCTCTGTCCTTGGATGGCTCTCGTAGTGGAGAATCCCTCAGAGATTCCCCCACCTGGACAGCACTTCTTAATCTCTTCTTTCACCGCCATTCTCAAATAATACCCTGCCTACCCGCCCCGAGCTGATGGCCAGCAGTAATCAGTTAGAAGCTTCAAGTCCTCTGACCTACCACCATGTTTTTATTGTACCCGTGAAGGAATTTTATTGCAGGCTGCCGTCTGAAGCCAGCCTTATGCGGTGCATGCTGTAATTTGTAAAGGGGTGCAGAGGTTTGGTATTAATTAGGGATGTAAAATGGCAGCGGTTCAACCGCCTGCACGTTTCCATGGAGGCCAAATTCACTGAGTGATGTACACACTGGGAGGGGAGATTATGGCTGAGCCCTGGCGTTCCAGCCGAGAAGCAAACACAAAGGAGAGGACGTAAAAAGCGCTTTCATTTCACACGACCTGTCATCAGCAGCAAATTTTCACTCTGCTGCTTGAAACTGCCTGCGGCTTTAAAACTAACCATACGGTCGGTTCAAGCATCAATCAGAGCTAATGGGTGCAAATGAGAGATTTGCTTGGATTTTAAAGCTTAATATAGACTTTCAAGAGTGTGAAATTATTATATTCTCCACTGATGAGGGCATTATGTTTTAAAGTCATAATTTATAGTTCAGGTGCAAATTAAAAGATTCTTGTAAAATCAGCTAAGGCTGAAGCAAACAGATGGTAAACATTTATTTTAAAGATTTTTGTTTCTTTTATGAACTCAGTGAATGCTCTAGCATTCTGGAAATGACCAGGTCGACATATAACAGGTTGAATTTAGGCCCTGGGATCTAACTTTGGCTTCCATGAGCCTGAGATATTTGGCCGTGCAGTAGATTGGTCTGAAAAGTAGTTTAGGTAACAATATAGTCAATAACCCTAAAGCATAACTTGCTACATAATTCTCTAACTCTTTCTTCAACATAAAGTTTAACAGAATAAATGCTAAGCTGGTGATAGAAGTGGGAACAAATTCTAAACAAATGATACATTAAATGTCATAATGAGGTTTCATTTGTGCTAAAATCCAATCAATAAAGTCTTTCTTTGGAAACATGAAAGATCAAACCAAAATAACTATAAACAACCTCCCACTGACATTTGATGAGGTCACATAATCACATTTCCTGATCCTTGTTCTCCTTACTTTATAAAGAGAAGAAGAATAAAAAGTTGCTATGAATCCGCAAAGCAGGGTTGAAATGCCACATGGTTAGTAAGAACAACTTCCTGAAATGACTCCTGGTACAAACAAATGCTAAAGAACAGAATCCCAAATGGGAGACAATGAAATCTCTAATGATTAAGATGCAATGTTATGGCAAATTAAATTTTTTAAATTTTTTTTTTATTTTATTGACTAGGTTTGAACCACTTAGCTTTACACTTAACCTACAACCAGGCCAAAACACAAAACACTTGACATGATGTCTTCCTGACTGAGAAAAAAATAGGTAGTTGCACAATAAATATGATAAAAATTAGTTATAATGTTGAGATAAACTAAAACATACGCTCATTAGGGTTTATTAGGAACTCATGAACTAAGACAACGCAGGATGAATTCACAGATGATTCAGATTTTCTCATAACCTAATAATTCCCCAATATGTCACCTGAATTTATTATCTACTTGAGGTGCAACAAAGGCCGACAAGATGATGCGTCATATATTTACAATTAGAGCAAACTGTCCCAGTGATCTTTCTGCTGAACTGGTGTTTTTGGCTTCATTTATATGTTCTGCTCATATTAAACAGTTTTTAAATTGTTGAAGATTTTTTTCATGCTTTTACAGCAGAGTGTTGTCAGATTTCTTTTATCAGTCAATTCTGGCTAACATGACATTAAGGAACTTATTTTCCAACAGGTGTTTTTCATAAAGTCATCGGAGTGTTTAAGGTTTGACCAGGCCATAACTTAAATGTAGCTTAATGTCAGTCGATCTCGATAAGGATTTTCTGGTAGAGAATTTATAGCAAATCATCCAGATCGTACAGCAACAAAGCAGATTGTCACAATATCACCACCATGTTAGATTATTGGTCTCATGTTTTATGAAACTTTTTTTAGTATTCCCAAACTAGATTTTGCCTATTGACCCAATAAGACCAACGTTAATTGAGGTGAGGCCTCCAATGTTTAGATGTTGTTCTGGATTTTTTTGTGACCTTCTGGTCAAGTTGTTGATTTTGGTTGCTCAAAAACTCCAAGGAAGCTTTGGTATTAGCTTTCTTATCCTTCTCAGTCTGATCCACATGAATGAATGCGCTGGTACTCATTTATTTTCTGGTACTAATTACTGAACGGCATGTTTGTCCAGTGGGAATTAAGCGGTTGCTGTTAATGGGGAGTTTGCTGGAATTTTCTGCTCTCTGGATGCAATTCGGAAACAGAAATAATCTTGTGGAAAGCTCTGAGTCTTTCCTTTGTTGCTTTTTAAAGTACAACACAAACCAACTTTGTTACAGTCAGACACATGCATGATGCAACTCTGGTCACCTGCATGGCCTCTCTGTAGATAAAAGTTGAGTTTGCTGAGTATAGTCTGAGGTTTCCTCATTTCCCCTTTTTCGGTGCTTATCGTAGCTCGCAGATGCAGTTTTACAGAGAACAGCCAGAATGAAACCCCTCTCAGAGAACAGCAAGGTAATCTGCATGTCCACGAATGCCGAAGAACCGACCACCATGTTTTTTTGGCTTGTTTTTCAGTACAGTCTCATGTTCATCTTTATGACCAAACCTGACGTTATCTGTTGCTGAGAAACCTCTATCTAACACGTATTATAACCAGAATTAGACAGCATAGAAAGTTAAAGGAGCAATGTTAGGAAGTATATTGTATCAGCTGTATAAACCAGTAATGACCACCCAATTTAACCAATCATAGTCGAGAATATCTCTCACCTTATTAATCAGGCCCTCTTATCTGTTACTCTTTATTATCTATCTGCTTTAGCATTAGAGCTCATCACACTGCACTAAGTCTACGTGTGAGTGCGCCTTTTTGGCGTTAATGCTCTTGAGAACACCCTGCTGATTGATTATCAAGAAATTCTTGTTCGCAACTCTGCTCATTAAGGGGAGGAGAGGGCAAGAGTGGAAAAATAAATAAAGCGTCACTTGGGCTTGTCTTGCTCTTGTTCCAAAATAAACAGATCTGTGTGGCAGAGAGAACCGCTGTAACTTCCAGCGGCTCGCTTTGCTTCGGTCAAAACAATCAGGACTTAAAGACAGAAGTACGCCTGTCACCATACCAGCCAGCGATGGGACACACAAGTGAGTGAGCAGGTGATTTTTAAAAATCGCTGCTTGGTTTCACATCCTTCAGTCCCACTTCCTTTTCACAGATTTAGCAGACAGACTCAGACTCGGCTGAGAGCTCATAATTACTGTCCTTTATTTAAGGCTGTGGCCCTTGTCAGACAACCTCAATGCAGTACAGAGAATAAAATATCTGTTGTTTTAAAAGAGCCGTGTAGTCCAACTTCCATGCACCTTATGCAGCACACTGTGACTCTCTGTTTCTGCTTTGTGTAAAGTTTGCACATGTTTAAGTGCATGAACAACAGTGTGAGTGCAAGCCCTGTAACCCATATGTGCAAGGGGTGAGAGTTCAGTTCCTGCAGGGTTTGTTTAGGAATATATGACACTGCACAGCTGGCCCACTCATCTGTGCATATTTGACTATAAAATTTTACAGAGCGTCCGCACAGCCAGCTGCCTTTATCAGCGAGAGATGGAGTTATTCCCTCTCCGGACGGATGGAGGCCTCAGCCCTAGATCTGGTGCTCCCTCTCTCTGTTTCCCAGTGGCCCTCATCAGGAACTGCTCTGCACAATCTGCTGTAAATGTAAAAACCAGTTTTCCTGGTATGGAAGCAGATGTAAAGCTGAATGCATTGAAGCCAGAAAAGAGAAAAATCTGTAATAGATAAATCCTTTTTATAAAAATACATGCATTTCATCAAGTTGCTGTTTTAACAACAGGAGTTGTTCATTTTGCAGGATGGACAAGAAAACAAAACTCTGTCATTCGGGAATATTTTCTCATGCAGCTGCTGTGGAGAAAGAAAGTTATTCATCAGGAGCAAATTTTCTAACTTGCTCTGCGTTTACGTGAATTACTCACATAAGACAATGTTAAGCTAAATGTAAACCCCACAGATAGACAAGGAAAATCAGATGACATCATAATAGCTGCATGTACCATCGATTGCACCCAACCTGAGTGTAAAGTTGGAGGAATATCTGTTGATAAGAGAGGATTTGATCAACAACAGCCTATGATGCATTCAGCCAGAGCTGGCACACAAGGATTTCAAAGTATAAAAATAACTCCAAAATGTTTTACTCCCAAAAATGAGCACAAAAAATTATAAACATTAACACTGACTGTTTTCAAGTGGTTTTATTGTCGCTAGTACTGTTACATTTATTGAAAAGTTTCAACCAAATTTCCATTCAGTTCTATGCTTTCTACTTTTTTAAGTTTTAGGTTTAGAAGTTTTAGATAAGAAAATGCTTCTAAGAAATTCCAATACATTATTTCTTCTGATTGTGCTTCCACCTCTACACCGTATTGAACTTTTATATTGAGTAGTATCAGTAACTACCCAGTATTTTGCTAAAATAGAAAACATTCAAATAATGGCTGAAGACAAGAGGAGTGCTTTTCAGTCACTAGAAATAACAAAGTAAGAAAGGCTGCATCAAGATGCAGGGCACTTTCAAAAGAAAATTATATTCGTTAAAAGTTTTGGAAACTGTCTCAGTTTTTTTGCAGGCCGTGCAGGACGGCCCAACACTTGTTCCTCCCTTTTCTCCCCTGACACACGGATGACCCCAGACTCACAACATCCATCAGGTGATCATTACAAGTTTGAGGTCGTGACCTGTGTACTCCAATCACCACACCTCTGGCTCTTCCTGCACCAACCCGGTGTTGTACACAGGCCCTCAACTTCCCCTCACACCAACAAAAAAAAGTCATCAGTTTCATAATGTTTCCCCTGGCACAAGCTTGTGGATAGAGATACGTGGAGATCCTACGTGACGGCAGGAAGCAGCCACAGGAAATGTATATGCACTGCGTCTCCTCGAGTGCCACTTCAAGTTATTTATTTAGACAGATTTCACTTTTTTATGGGAATCCCCTTCCTTCCATCGTTTCTCCATTCCCAGATTCCTCGTCTGGGAGTTGGAGGTGGAAGCCTGCCGTGTCATGTAGCTTGTTGAGGCTTCAGAGAGGGATCACTTCCCCTCGCTTGGACCCCCACCATATCGCCCTCCTCCACCAAACAAAGACTCATGGATGGAATCCAATTAGTTAATCTCACTCTTGACACACTTGTGCTTGTTTGCAGCCCAGATATGCCATTCCTTCCCTGATCCTCTCTCATAACAAGCTGTCAGAGGGGAGAGAGGTGGAGAAAGTCGGGGCTGCACTGAGTGAGGCTATTGATTATGAGCGTTAAACAGACAGAGAGACATCTGGCTTCCATTACAGACTGTGATGTGATGCAGGACTCCTCGGCAGCAGCAGAGGCTGCACGACCTACAGGCACATGCTACACAGCCTGTAATTACCGCCTACGGGGAAAACGGAGAGATGTTATGTCACTGAACGCCAAAACAGGTTTATCGTGGATTTTCCGCCATTGAAGATCTTCACTGTCAGATTTTTGTAATCTTTTTAAGTGGTGAATGAGTTAATCTTATGAAGCACAGCTTTGAGCTGTTGAGTGAAAAAGCAACAAAGAGTGATTACTTCCAGCAATCACAGATCTATTGTTTGAAATAATCCCAGAGAGCACTAATGTTTAGCAAAAACAAGATGATTAAGCTATTTAAAAGCAATATACAAAAGAAAACCAATATGGATTAAAAAAAGATTAGAAATAAAAACTTCTGAATATTATAGCAAAATGTTAATCAACATTTTTTTAGCAAAAACAATATCAATTATGCACACGTCTTAAATTGCATTACTATCAATAAACAATCACATTTATTGAAAAATAATTACATGAGAAATTAAGTATGTCCAATTTGAAGGGTTCTATGCTGACTCTGATTGCTGTAAAAAGTGCTGAATTACACAGAATTATACACATAGTTTCTTGATTGTGCTATAAATGGATCTATGTGCCTGGAAAACTGGCAAATGCTGGCATGCATCAAAGAAGTCATGCTTTTTATCACAACCGATAATTTGACTCTGTGGTAAATGACAGGCACACTGGGCTCACAGTGGACCACTTTTAAAGTCCTGTGCAGAGTACTGGTTTACTAGGTCTCCAAGCTATAAACATTTTTCCTGATTCTCCTCACCGAGTTAATCCCCATATAAATATTAATCTTACAAATTCACATTTGAACTGCTGTCACTACTTTTGTCGTGGGTGGCCATTGTGTTTTGCTGCAAGGTTTGGTTTTCCCTTTGTAACATCGCGACTCATCTGCAACTTTTGTTTGTGATGTTGGCGGCCTTAGGCTCATTTTATCATTCATGCATTTTTATATTTTTAAATCGACATAACCGTTGTCTGCTACAGGCCCAAAAGCAGCTGTAAAGGTTTTAATTTGAGAATATTAAGAAAACTAATTTTCTATTTACTCCCAGTTCATCTAGATGAAATTAGTCTATCTTCAAACTGCCTCGTGCACTAAATAGTTTTTAAGTGCATTTGAATATTTTTCAAACATTTACTAATTATTTTTACGATGCATCAGAGTGATTTTTCTTTAACCAGTCCCACTCGAAGTTCTCACACTCCTGTTCTCTCCATTTTGCAACACAATTAGTATATCTTTTAAAGACATCAGTAACAGTGACATTGTCGTCTGCAGCCACAAAATGTCCAAAAAGTGAAATGCAATTTGCCACATTGTTCTCTTACGTCGGATGGTATCTCCCCCTGAGGACCAGTTACTCAGAACCTAACTAAAGACTTTTCCTGCTGAATCACTTATCACTGTTGCAAAATGATGGAGATTATTGATTTAACTGGTCTAAACATCAACAAAGAATGATTCAAAGCCTCCCACCTTCGGATGCAGAGGTTTGTGTATTTTACTTGACGAGTGGTAGAGAAGAGAAGAGAAAAAAAATGGATTTATTTATTCTTTTTGAGAAAGATGCAAGCTGCTGGCTGCACAGACGCATTGTTTCATTGCAATGACAATAAGACAAATAGCTGTTGTGACTTTAATGTCCTTGTTTGGGGCTGCGGGGACGCGTTGATGAGGTGGGAGTGGGTCGTGTCGTGGTAGTGAGAAACACTAACACCACTAAATCACCTTATAAGTTAAACACACACAAATAGACATATGTTATGACTCTGAGAGGGTGGAAGATAAGTTTGTGTTTCGGTGGACAAATGTGTTCCTGAGAGGCCCCGATTTAAGATGATAGCCTGCGTTTAACATGAGCATTTATCAAGGAGTTTACTCTTATATTATATTTGTCTTACTTTTATGTCTTTTCCACATCAAAAATCTTTTAAGTTAATTTTCCATTTCAGCTCTTCTAAGCAGTGACTTGCAAAACATGTCGTAACCTTTGGGCTTTTCTCACATTTTGACATCTTACAGATAACTGAATATTTGCGTTGAGGTTACATAGACCAACATACATAGTTCATGACTGTGAAGAAACTGATAAATATCTGAAAATAAAATACAGAGAAGTTTTTCATTGTAAGATGACAAAATGTGAAAAAGTTCAAGGGATATGAATACTCCTGCCAGGCAACAAAGTTATTACAAGAGCAACGGCGTGCTTGTGTGAGTGTGTAAGTGTTCCCTCTGCACACGCTCTGTAGCATGACAGACAATAAAGTCAGACTGCAAAGCAATAACTTACTAATGCACTCCTCAGTCGGAGCTCCCTGGACTTGTCTGCAGCTGCTGATGGATGCTGACGGCTCCAGAGATGGACTGCTGCTGATAGGGAGTGACCGGAGAGGAGCCTGATTAAAAGTAGAGGGGCACGGGCGGAGGGCGATAACCCTGATCTGGCGGTGATGAATCCATCCTGGACAGGCCGCTGTCTCATTAGGGTCTAACCTCAGCCAGGCACTGTGTGTCCAAATAAACGCTGGAGCGATCCTGCTTTTATCAGCAGGATTATGCTTGTTTTCCTTTCCACAACTTTCCTTGTGTGGGCCCATACACAGCATGCTCCCCCCCCAACCATCTCTGTTGGCCTCTGCAAACCGAAGGTGTGATTCACTGCCCCTGACTACACTGTGTTTACACAATCCCGGATCTATCTTTTTGGATTAATGAGCCCAGCAGCACCATTAGACAACTATTTGCCTGACTAATCTGGGGCCAGCATGAAATAGCGAGAAAAAGTTGAAATAATCTGCCCCTTTATTTGCGATAACATAAACAGTGGAGTTGTTTTAAAGCATGCTAACATTGAATATTGGGTCAGGGGAGGGGGACAGAAAGAGGTAGTTTACATTCTCACTGGAGTAGTCTTGATAACAGGCCAGAGGGAATATAAGCCCCTTTAAATGTGTGCATTAGTGTAATTTATTGGGCTTCCCCTTTCAGCCCTGCTCTTGCTCCAGCTCCTTTTTTTATAAACAAAAGACAGGCCAAGGTTCCAGAATGGATGGGAGAGAAAAATCATTCATAGTTGATAATCACATAAAACAACAGCGTATTTGCTGCCTAATAAGCAGAAAATGTTCCATTTGGCCTCCTCCCTTCAATCAGGATTGGGTGACTCCTCCAAGAGGACCCAACGTGATTTAAACCCCCGTTTTGAGAAAGCTTTGGTTTTGGAGTGGGTACTATGAGATCCAGGGAGGTTGGGTTAAGGCCAGGGATTTCATAACTCTTGGTGTACGTCTGGAAGTCATCCACTCATTCTGATTTTTAACCAAGTTATGTCCGAGCAGAATGACCCTGGGAATTAATGAGGTTCTGGTTGTTGGTTCCAGCGCTGTGAGGTCAAGTAAATCATGCTTTGAGGCTCCGGTCCTCCCTTCGCTGCTTCTTCACTCTTCCCAGCTCTGCATGCTGTGATAACGGAAAGACAAGAAGGCCTGAGAAACACCAGCTCATCGTCACTCGTGTCCATCTAAAAAAAACATATTTCAGGACAGAAATGCCAACCAGCCGTAAAGTCGGCTTTTAGTGGAGACTAGAAGCTGATGAGTTGGAAGATTGTTGGTGCAGTTTTTCCTTTTTCTCACTCAAATTTCCGCCGTTTTATTCGCTTTTCTCAGACAGATGAACTTTTCCATATTTTCCACTCTTTGTAGGAGCTTTGGATTTAGCTCCACAGAGTAGTATTTTGAAAATCTAAGCCGTGTTACTTTTTTAAAGCATTTTAATATGCCTTTTCTTGATTTAGCAGAGCCACTTCCCTTTGAATAAAATGTGCCACAGAGGACAATAACACGGGGGAAAAGCTGACTTCATTTGACATAATACCATGAAACCTAATAGAGTAACACCTCAGTAACGAGCGCTGCAAATCAGTCATCTCTTTTAACGCAGAAAAATAATTTGTCTTTTCATTTAGTAGCTGTTAAAATGCCATAATTTTTACACATGTGTTTAGTGTTTCATTTTTAAGAGGGAAAAGGGTGACAACATTTTCAAACATGCATGAAACTGGAGCGCAGTTCAGCGCTCATGGAACACAGCGGAGAAGGGTGCCAAGTCTTGCTCGGCTGTGTTTTCTGTCCTACTGTTAGCAACAGGCAGCATTTATCACCTAATTAATTCCCCTGTCTGTGAAAAAAAAAAAAGATTTTCCTTTTTTCCTCATGCAACCGGATTTTGTTTTTGTTTCAGAGGCTGTTTACTAATGAGCTGATCTGAATGCAAACTTGACAAGATGCCTGTTCTGCATCTGCCAACAGGATAGTGTGTTTGTGGCATCTTGCAGCTGGGATCACTGTTTAATGGAAATTTATCCTCATGAACTGAAAAGTTAAGAGAAATAAAGATAAATATTGTTGTTACTTGATTCAAAGATCAGGCAATGCTAAAAAAAAAATCTGATTTGGAAAGAAAACTATGACTGAGTAAGATGCTTTACTCTGAACTAGTGTTGGGCTGAAAAACATATCATAATTTAAGTTTTTCAAATCAGTCGACCTTTTCTGTTTTATTCATAATTTCCTCTCAAGCTGTAGCACCTATTTTCCCCCTTCATGCCACACTATTGTATTTAATGTTTTAAGTAATTTTGAGGCACAGTGGAAAACCCAGAAACTGTTGTTGGGCAAGTTACTTATCAGCTTGTTGCTAGGAAACCATAGAGTGACTGAGTGAGTTGCTAGGTAACCAAAGAATGAATTAACTGACGACACCAGCCTAGCTTTAACTAGCCAAGAGAGGTTGAGCAGATGAAGTCTTTCCTTTACCTACATCCCCCAAAATGCTGTGGGGTTCTGAATCAAAGCTAAGTGAAATTATTGATCATTTTATTGGATGTCTTTTCTCTTGGTATTGATCATGTATCTATCACAATATTGATTTTTGCCCAGCTCTACTCTAAATTGACTTATGGCAAGTTTTGCCACTAGAGCTTTTCCAAAAAAAAAGTTAAATTCTTCATGTTTTAAGTTTGGTTTGTATCGAGTCTTAATAATCAATACAGACGCTTGCAACAAAAACACTGCCTAAAAGAAGTGTCACTTCCCTTCCCTGACAAACAATCTCAACAGTTAAACAGATAAATATAATTTATTTACTTTAATACAGACTTAGACTGTATAGTGCTTTACACCCCCTGAATATTCTGTTCCATACAACCACAAGTTTCAGTGGTTTTAATTCACAATAAAAAACAAAAATCTATATATTCATAGTTTGTCTGAAATGCCAGAAATCGTAATTTCTACAGGGTTTCATACACGGTTCTTCATTTGACATCCAGTATCCCCCTAAATACCTCGATCAGACTTTATTTGTTTTTGTTCTAAAGCCTTGTTAAAGACAAGACTGATGGCATAATCTAAATTGTATTTTAAAGGCTTCAGAAAAATCTCACACAAAGTCAAAAATAATGTTTTACAACTATTTTCAAAGGCAAAGAAGTCCTCCTTGTGTCAAGAACATTAAATATCAGGTGTAAATTCAGTGGCACTTTAAGTTTATCACGAGAATCACTGATACAGTTTCAGACGGAGAAGGAAAACTCCCATCTTGACCATTTTGGAGACAAAGTTTACCCACAAATTCTTTTTTTCTGCCTATTACTTCACCTTGTTTATAGGATTATTCTTCCAGTAACCGTTAACCTAATATATAAATTAGACCAGGGCGAGAACTCAGAATAAATCTGGCCTGTCTGCGATTATGGCCTTTGCATACTTGAGGCTCTGCTAAAACAAACGAAGCACTGATGTCAGAAGTCTGAGCTGAGGAGAAACAGCCTACACACTCTTGGCTGATGGTTCCAGACAAGCACCTTGATGGGTGTAATTACTGTCATGTCCCAGAAGAGATGAGAGACACCAGAGGTCCAAATAAAACCTAAAACGGTTTTGATATGATAGATTTTTCTTTGCTAATGTTTAAAAATTCCTCGAGCTGCCTGTCTGCAGTCTGGAAGATGCATTTAACGCTGCGGCCTTTGTATCGACAAGCAAAACTTTAAGACGGCTTAAATCAAGATTCGAAGTTTGCGAGAGGCCACAACAGCTGGCTGTTTGATTCTTCAGCTAGAACACAGACTGCTTTCAGTAAATGTCAGCTATGTGTTTACATTCTGCCTAATGCACTCAGATGACACTGAATCTAAACACATTCACACAGAGACTCTGCTGCTTCGCTTTACTGGCACAAATAGGTCCATCTTTATGAGGTCAGCTGTCTGTATGAAGGAGTTTCTCACTGCTTAGCATATATAAGCACTCACTGAATGAGTCAACACAGATCTGGATTATGTTGAGTTTTAGTGGAAGGAATTTTTATTGTTTAAGTGTTTAACTGTGGCGGTTTGACGAAAAGGCGTGGAAAAAGTAAAAGTACACCAGGTGCAAAGCTCATCTTGAATTAGGTGAATGTGCTTAATTGAGAAATTAAAGTACATTGTGGGAAAAAAGTAAGTAAAGTTGAAAATGTCTGTGCTTCTGCAATAAGAATTGTAATCTGTCAAAAGGACAGATGGCCTTCAGATTTTAAAAAAAGCTTGTCAAAGATGGAAAACATTTGGCTATTTAATATTTGATGGTGCAATGAAGGATTTTACATTAAATCAAGAAAATTACGGACAATCCTGACTGTCGTCTTCATGAGCCTGTCATAGAAAAATAACAGACTACTAGAGGAGATCTTTCTTCCCCATAACCGTCACCATCTGCAATAACTCTTTAATTAAATTAATATCCCATTTGGATCAATAATGTATTTTGGGACTGAATTGAATTGATACAAAACCATATCATCTGCATAAGATTAAAATTCGCAATTTTACAACAATGTCAATAATATATTTCAATTATCCTAAGACTTACACTATTTACCACAGTCAGGAAATTAAAAGTATTTCCTCACATTGGAAATACGCATTGTGTTTTGTGTAAAACTAATTACCAACAAAGAGTATAATTGGAGGTACCAATGCTGATAGCCTTTGAAAACGAAACTATCTTGCAGACAACAATTGGAAAGGTTTCTTGTTATTGAAAATATAAGGAGATTGGCAAAGGAAAGAAAAAGTGGCTGGCAGAACCATGGTGAATGTGTCTCTAATCCTTTTAAACCTTGTGTTTACATTATGCACACGTTTTAAAAAAGCATAAATGCCATAAAGAGAAAAGAGTGAAGAGTTGTCACCACAGTTTCCCCTCTTTAGCAGCTCTGGTGCTGAAATAACACAAAAGTGTCAAAGCATGACAGCACTAAAAAGAAAGGGCTACACTGTATTTTCAGCTTGTCAAAACTAGTTGAACTGTAAAACAATCACAAAATGTCAGAAACACATCTGGGGTAAGTGTTGTAATGAAAGTGACTTGCACAATCCCTGGAATATCAGATGGATAAGGCAGATAATCTACTCATCATAACTTAAAAAGAGGAGAGAGAAGAGTCCCATCAGCCTTGTTTAAACCACAGGTATGATTTATGGAGCAGAAGCTGGTTGGCTGCATAAAATTAATAATAGGAAATGCTAAAGTAGTCGACTGACTAGTCCAAAATACACTTTCTCTGGCTTTTCAGACCCCTGGAAAACCTGGGTGGCCGTAGCCGGGCTTCCTCTGGTTTCTGATGTCAATGTCATTGCTGGTAGCTGGTATGACAGGAGCTTTACCACAAGTGTGGTTTGGGTCAAACAACCGGACCGATCTGAGATAGCAGAGACAGCTCCATGTTTTTATTCAGAGAACAATTTTACTCTGCTTTTATTCTTGGTATTTTTATCCCACAGTGGCGTCGGCTGCTGCAGAGAGGGAAAGAATGAAGGGAAGGACGAAACTTTTCAAATTCGATTGTTTTTAAGTACTTCACTTTTCCAGAAATCAGAAACCACACAGTGTACTATGGTTAGTGGATGTTTTGAATTACTTCAGCTACTTAATGGTTCCTCCTTATCCAGCCCACAGAATTGTTTCATAGTGGTTTTAAAAACTTTGCTCAAGTCATTGGGTTGGCTATTGGGCAATTAGCTCTTGTAGGTTATTTATAAAGTTTTAAAGTTTTTCAGTGTAACATGGCTATATATAAAAGATTGGTTTTGTAATAAATGCAAAGTATCCTGAAAATTAAACTCTCCTTTCCATGCTTTTGTTGCAAGTGCAGTTTAAGTGAAGCCAAACTTGCTGATGTGAGTCTCCTATCTTTTTTCATGTTGGCACCCTTTATAAACTCCTGTTTTCTGACATAACAGACACTCTGAGGTCCATTTCCCTATTCAGTCTATTGAAAGAGGCGAGTGGAGATGTGTGGAACATTTTGTAAATCTTGTGTCACCAAATCCGCCGCAAGCAGGATGAATGCGTTTATTTCGCCAGCAGGATATCCCTTCAGACATGCTCAGTGTACGTCGGTGATACGGATAACAGAGGGAGCATTATTTTAGCTCGGCAGCCCAGGAAGGTGATAAAAAGCTCCCAGATTCTCCCACAGGGGTGTAGGCGAACACACGCCCAGTCATGTTGGTGCAACATTTCATCTCGTCAACTGCAAGAGGCTTCTCTGGCATTAAATTGTGATCTAGTGCAATGATCAGCCAAACTAGAGGGTAAAGGAAAAATATTTCTTTGGACATGGCAATCAGTATAGATCAATTTATAATACTAAAAATGATACTAGTAAATAATTTGGAAAATAAAAGCATGTTTTTCAAGGTTTAAGACACCGTAGAGCCCAATTCAGATTCAATTTTAAAAGAAAATACTAACTTTTTAATGCATTGGTAATATGGCAAATTGCCCAGGGTAACAGAGGCCTGTTGGGTGGCAGGAGTGGCTGAACACAAAAATATATTCCAGCTGTGCTCTAAACTAATTTTCTATTGCTCATACACACAAAGTACTGCACCCTGTAAAAAATGCCAATGTCGGAAACTATAGTTAGCCAACCACACTCTGCAGTTAGCATCTAATTCATACCTTCCTATTCTATGCTAACTTAAAGTCATGGTTTATTATGAGATCTGGAAAAAAAACACTAGAAATTATTCAAAATATATCAGAACCAATAACCAACTTAAAAACAGTTCAAGCAAATGTATGAGTAGTTTTTCTTTTTTTGAATGCTTTACATCAGGGGTGGGCAACTCCAGGCCTCGAGGGCCGGTCTCCTGAAACTTTTAGATGTGTCTCTACTTCAACACACCTGAGTCAAATAATGAGGTCGTTAGCAGGACTCTGGAGAACCTGACTGCACTTAGGAGGTGATTCACTTATTTGATTCAAGTGTGTTGGACCAGGGAGACATCGAAGAGCTGCAGGACGCCGGCCCTCGAGGACCAGGATTGCCCACCCCTGCTTTACATTAAATTAAACCCTTTGCCACTGAAAATGCCAAATAGTTGCCACAGACGTCTTATCAAATAGGATATTTTTGTAGAATATTTAGCTAGTTTTGAAATACCTTTAGTTTAAAAATAACAACCATTTGCAGAGGTCAGGAGTTAAGTTTTTGCCATCTTGCTAACATTTATTACTGCATAGCAAAACTATTTATACGTTGCCACTCAGCTAATTAGCAATGAAAATTGTATTTGGTGCTCAATGTTGTTTTTTCCCCAATTCATTTCATCTGACATAAAACTGAAAACAATACATCAATCAAAACTACACCAGAATGGGGTTGCTGTGGTGGCGCAAGGGTTAAACAACCCACATATAGAGGCCTTAGTCTTCGATGTGGTCGTTGCAGGTTCAATTCCCGGCCTGGCAACCTTTGCCGCATGTCCTCCCCCTCTTTCCTGTCCATTCACTATTAAATAAAGGACACTAGAGCCAATAAAACTTTTAAAAAATACACCAGCATGTACTGTACCTCATGTATGCTAACAGCAATTTTTGAGTTGCAGACCAACTATCTGAAAGTGTGGCTTATTTGGTCAACTTAACAATTATCTACAAGGAAGTGCATCAGATGTTTTTATTTAGACATAAAAAAAAACAGGTTAATAATTATTATATCAGACAGAGGCTGTAGAGGACTATTCAAATCAACAAAAAACAGCTGCATCATTTGTATCTCTGCACATATCGCAAAACATTATTTGATGTTATGACAAATGAGTGGTCCAAAGGAGTCTTGGGTAGATGCTATTATTGTATTTTAAATAAACAACTTGTGGTCTATAAGATCAGAAAATGTGCGTCATTCTCATGTGTCGATATGGGCTGTGAAAGCCTGAACATTTCAGAAATGCTAACGTGCCACTGGCAACAAAACAAGCTCCATTGTCTGTCGTGCTTGGTGATTAAAATGAATGATTCCTGTTATGACTGTTCGACCCGTTTTACTTCCCGTCTCTCCACTAACAACACTGAAAACTGTGAGAGAGAGGAGACTTTCTAAGTGTTGGATGAGTTCAATTGTGCAAGAGACAAAGTCTGCTTATTTTTATTAGTCTGTGTTAAATAATACAGATTCTTAGGACCTATTACGGTGTGAGTTCCTCTTCAAACCTGCAAGTTAGAAGCATTTTATGTTTCTGTTTGGATGTTATTGTGGTTTGATTCATTTGAAAGTTCCCATGCTGCGTAAGTACTTGCAGCTATAAATGATCCATTTTGTTATCAAAGAAACAAACACAAACATCACATAGGCAGCAGTGGTGTAGTTGTTTTGTGTTTTTAGAAAAAACAAAACAAAAAACAAGAGCCATTATTATCATGGAAAGGTGTTTTATAACTCTGATCACTGAATGCGAGACATATGCCTCTGTTAGCCAGCCATCATTCCCAAACACATTACATTATGTGAGTCCTCACTGTGTCAGCTCTCTGTATCTTTACCTTAAACTGTAAATACTCCTGCAAAAAAGTAGCTAGTAGCACAAGTTATCTTTCATCAGAGTCTGCTATGAGGATTTTGTTTACTCATTGCGGTTCTTTACCAGCCTGAATGAAACTTGAAACTGGTGCAGTTTCTGGCTATTTAAAGTAAGTTACTGTAGAAACAGCACAGTTAATATACTAACATTTCACAAACAGGACCTCTCTTTAATTCCCAAAACTCACATCACTTGTTTAATAAAACTGCTCCTGATTTTACTGAAGGCAGTGGAACATGAGACTTCTTTACAGCTCTGAAATCATTTCACAGGCTCTGGTTAGTTCTGGCATAATGTCATGAAGCGGGGCGCTGGATAAGCACCACGACAAATCTGAAAAACATTGATTTCAAACTCCTTTCAGAACAAGCTACCTTGGGGTGTCTTGCCACTTTAAATTCAAAGAAGCTGCTGCTGGCCACGACCCCAAACTCAACATTTACCCTCCCACATGCAAACAGATGCACGATTGTGCAATCATACATTTCAGAAAAGCAGAAGTGGAGCCTCCTGCACAACCAACAAGAATGCAACAATTAGTTGTTGCATTCAACCCATCTTTTCCAGCAGCCATTGTACAGCACATACAGCAGTAAAACCAACTGACAAAATTTCTTGGAGATTGCGTTGCTAGGTGGTGGGCTGGGTTTCACTGCGGTTGCTAGGTAATGGGCTGGGCTTCACTGGGGTTGCCAGGTGAGGAGCAGTGTCTGCTGATTTGTGATGTTACATTCCAGAGGTTTTTGAAACAGTTCAGTTGCAGGCAACAAACATGTTGCCAAAAACCAGCTGAGTAGTTCTTTTAAGCACTTTTGCTGCTTTTAGAGGCAGTAGAGACTCAAATGGAAGTACAAAAACGTGTGAAATGTAAAAAAAAAATAGCCCTTTTTTATCTTAAAGCCAAATGAAGACAAAAGTATCTTTTTTAGCAATTATTTCATAATGAAAATTTAAAAGATTAAAAATTCACAAAGCAATTTTTTTTACATCAACATTAGGTGTTTTTCAGTTGTCAAACATTCTCAAGTAAGACCAAAATAAACCAAAAGAAGCATTTTATAGGTATTTTTCTGTTAATATTGTTATTAAACATAACATATCACAGAAGCTTAACTTCCAAAAAGTGAAGAATGTTTATACTGAAAAATACAGTTCTTTTTTTCTTTCTAATGACTTTAAGGTTGATGAAAATAACTCATAAATAGCTTGGTGTCAACTGTGGCAAATCTACAGTTACGCAAATACCAAAACTGTAAGTGACAGATAAGCTGTCCTAGAACAGTGAGCGTGTATACATGTGTGTGTTAGACTTACACTGAAAGGGGAAATGAGGTTGTCATTATATATTAAGTTTTAAGCAATGACCTTCTTGAAATAGTAAGCCATTTTTTAGCAAATTTGCAACTTCACAAGACCTCCTACTGTCTTCTGTTGCACTGATAGCTAACAGAGGCAGCATGTCAAATTAGCTATTAGGCCTCTTTTAGACTTTGTATAAACAAAAATGTTTCTTTGTTCAAGATCAAGAAACAGCTATTTATGTGGAATGATTCAATCCTGATTTTGGTAACCAGCAATTGTGTATCAAAATCGGTTTGATGATCCCACATTTAAACAATGAAGTATATTGTTTCAGCATTCCACCCTAAAGTATCCCTGGTAATGGTGATTTCAGGTGCCGAGCGTGTGGCGAATCGGTGGCAGTGAAGTAAGGAGGAAGATATATGAGCAGTTCTGTGGTAAAAAAGAAGGGGCCTGGCTCTTTGGCACACACTTGGTACACCCCACTGATGCTCAGCCAGCAGCAGACCCGCACCGAGCCAAATTTATGGGTAGACATTTAGTTTGTCTCTGCCACTCTGCAGGGTAGAAAGAATAATAGTGGGCCTCTTCAGGACTGCTGATAGTTCCCCTCAAAATATCCAGCCCGGCTGCACATCACAGGCAGAGCTGAGGGTTTGCTAAAAAAAAAAAAGAAAAAGTTTGAAAACTCTCCTCTTCAAAGTCATGTGGGCCAACTTTTACTTTTATCATCAGTTTTAAAGAGTTTTCAGCTTGGTTGCTATGGTTATGTCATGCTTATTCCTCAAAATAATTGTCACAGGCTTCTTCTTTCCATTAACATCTGCAGAACTAGCTTAACGCTTTCATAAGAGCTTATTAAACCTTTGTCAATCTTTGTTTGTCTCACTTTGCAGCCTGCGATGGTGATGATATTAAAACAGGAAACAGTCTCAATGTGTCATTATCAGAATGGGGAAGTAAAGATGCTGCGGTATCAATATAGTTTTCTGAAGAAATTATGAGTTATAACCAACTAATGACCTTAAAAGTGATCCTGTTTAAACACTCACACCGGAAGGTACTGAGGATGAAGAAAAACTTTAAAAATTGTGAAACCCAGCAAGTCACGGACTACCGTTTTCCCCTGTAATAGGCATGTTTTTTTTATTATTTGGTGTGAAATTGCATATAGTGTAAAAATGGGGAAGTGCCGTTTTTATTTTCCTGTTACATGAATCTTGGAACAGGCTGCCTTCCAGCTGCTCCTGCAGCGCAACCCCGAAAGTAGTTTCACTTCTCTTTGGCCCAGGTTTTTTCGTTTAAGTTGCAAAATACCTACTGAGCTCGTTGAAACAATCACTTTCTCCCAAACCACACGTTGCTCTTGCTGGACTTCAAATCACAGACAATAGATATCTGGCTCCGTTACATGCAGAGAACTGACTGCAGTGTGGCTGCACTTTTATTAACCTGCTGTTTATACGGGGCTTTACCATATAATTACCTGTAAATGCCGAAGTGGAAATCCTCAATTACTGTCACTGTACCTCGAATGCATAAACGGGAAACAGTTTTGCAAAGCATTTACCGGTACTTGTTTCCATTCACCAGAGTGAACAATTATTGTGTTGGTTTGTAATGTCTATCCTGAGATTTTCGTGAGTTGGTGTTTTTCTTTTCACCCATGATGGATATTGCCAATCAAACTAACTATCTAGATAATTCCTACATTTTCTGTTAATTGTCCTACCCTCAGGCATGTTTGCTTAGCCATGTAAAGTGCTTGTTGGGTTGACTAGCAGAGTTTAAATCCCTTTTCTCACACCATAATCTCTTTGGATCCAAAGGAGTTAGATCTGACAATTTGTGTAACTTTCCGACAATTAAGTGCTCTTTAGCTGCCAGGATGAATGGATCTGAAGTTATTTTGGTGGAACCAGACATAAAAATGTCTGCCTGTAAAGGATGCTTTCTCATCTAGAGCTCAAGGTCAGACCTCATTTTTACCAACTAAATAAAGTAGCAAAAATCTCCAGTCTAGCTTGTTTCTTCTTAACAGAGATTTATAGGGACTTTTAAAACTTTAAGAACAGTTCTGCAATGCATTGACAGGTTTCAAATGGTGCTATTACTCAAACTGAGCTTCCTGTTTTGCAGCCTCATTGTTTCAGGTGTTATTAGTGTTTAAACAGTCATGCAGCTGTTCAAAAAAAAGTTTACATTAATTGGTTTTAACTAGTTTGTTTGACTCATTGTATGAAGGCCAGGACTAACTATTAGTTAGTTATCCTTCAAGGCTCTTTCTCTATCAGCTCAGATGTGAGATTTTCAAATCTTGCCCCAGATTTTCAGAAGGATTTCGATCTGGACTTAATGAAGTAATCAAGCAGATGAAAATACACTAATCTAAACTACTCCACTGCTGATGTGGCTGTATGTTTAGGGTTGTTGCCCTGGACAACGCAGGGCTCCAGAATTGTCTCAGGTTTAGCCCAGCCTGTAACAGGGTTTCTTTCTGGATTGCCTACTATTTAACTCCGTTCATCTTTCCACCAACTGTGACCAGCTTCCCTGTTTTTGCTTAAGTAAAGCATTCCATCAGCATTATGCTGCCACCACTATTTTTCATTATGTTGATCATGTGTTCAGGCACATGTGCAGGTTAAGTTTTCATCTGCACAGTGCTTTCCACCAGAAAGTTTAATTTTGACCAGAGCACCAGTTAGATCTTCATTGTATGCCTTACATTACTTTCAAGAATGGTTTCCTATTTCTTCACAAAGGAAAAAGTAATAGATTTGCAACTCTGCAGCTCCTCCAGAGTTAGCATCTGAGCTCAGAAGAATCCTGAGATGTTCAAATCCTTCGATATAGTTTCAAATATTAACGATGATCAAAAAAAAATGTCTGCAACTGTATTCCTTCTGTGTTTCTTGGTGTTTATAATGGTGTTTGTTCGCAAATGTTCTCTGATATTCCATAAAGGCCTTCGCAGAACAGCTGTATTCATGATTAAATTACCTACAGATAGATTATTTACCAATTAGGTGTTGCTCTTTTGCAAGTAGTTGCATGTTTTATTTCCAGGTGTCACAGGGACATATGTTTGAAACTTTATAGCGAAGCAACATGTTATAACATTCAAGGATCGACAATGATGTCTGGAACATACATTATGGTTTATGACAATATTTTAGTCAAAATACCACTTTTCACTTTGTCAACTCTCACAAACAGTCATATTAATCTATAAGCCAGTTTTCAAGTAAAACACGTGAAGGTCAGTTTAAGTGTTGTTCAAGAACACATGTCAAGTTGCGCAATGCCCTTCGTTTTTTCAGTGCCAGCAGTTTTGAAAATAGCGGACGATTAAGCAAAATGCTCACACAGAAGGCCAATAATGACCTCGGATTAACTGTATAGGTTTAAGATCTTTTATCTTTCTTTTTATTTGCGTTTGTGGTAAAAGCATCTTTGCCAAAAAAAAAAGGGAAAAAAATGTTTAGAAATTTTCGTGTCTCCCTCTTACTCCAAACAGCACATTTATCATTGCCACAGAAAACATCTTAATTTGTAGTCCAGCTGTTTCCTTATATGATGTGTTGAAACACTCAATCAGAAAAAAATGGCCTTGTGTCTCCAACTCATAATAAGGCCCCATTCACAGGAAACCGTCCTCTGTGGCCAAGCGATCCTGAATGAAGTAGCAGCGAACCTCAGCTGCTCTAATTTGTAAACTAACCGAGAGAAAAGGCGAGTGTGTGTGGCGCAGCATGCAGTGGTGAAGGCAGCGGGCAGGGGAGGGGCAGCCAGGCAAGAAACACCATATGGTCCTGATTGACGATGATTGAGTTAAGTGCAGTAGCAGGGAGGGAAACACTCTCCAGTCACTGAGAAATTTGTGTGCACTGAAGCGTTTGATAGAGAGGCACAGAGATATTTCTGAGGCTTAAACAGGCAAGACAAATCAATTTGCGATGAACTCTAACTCCAAACACGGGGAATCTTTTAAGCATATCTTAGTAAAAGATGAGTTACTTTTATATTGCTTTCACAAAAAAAGAGATGCATTATTGCAGGCCAGGAGATCTGTTTTTGATGTGAAAGAGAAAGTCTGTCCAAACGTTAAACCTTGAAGTTCTCCAAAAGGCTGAACATGTGACATGATGGCCTCTAGTGGAGCACCGGCGATTGACACAGACAGCTCAATCATTTCCTTATAGGCATGTTCTGCCAAGCGCAGCTGGGTTTGACATTAACACCAGACTCTGACTGACAGAGGCCCTGGCCTTGGGCCGGGCTCTTGGGGCCCCCACAGTACATTCAGCTCTCCTTTTAGCCTGTTGATTTACTGTCCCTGGTGGCTGCTCGTTGATCCATTTCCCCTCTCAGTTTGCTCACAGGGCACCCCGAAAACCGTCCTTCAGCAATATATTTGCTTTATGATTTCCTGAGGAGCCGATGAAGAAAAACAAGTCCCCGCTCGCTGCACCTGTTCCAGTTAATGTGCGGTGGACCCGGCGGCCTCCTCTGGTCCCGCCGGCCGGGGAAAAGGGCCGCTGTGTCACAGGCTCCATGTGGATCTTCCATTTCCCCCTAGCAAGCCCAGTCGGGACCCAGCAGCGAGAGGAACAAAGAGATGCATGCAGGATTATATGAGCGTCAGTTTAACACACACGGGTCATTTGGGTCTCACATAGTCTTGCTGCGTGTGCATTATTAACACGTGTGTGGGTGTTTATGTAGCTCAGCGCCCAACGTGAAGCTGACATTAATAAGGGGACGGGGTGGGAAATTGGTTACATCATTTTGGACGACATGCAGATGTGGCTGAATGGAGGGTCTTTTTATAATTACCTGCACAATTTGGTTTTTACATCTTCCAATACAGAGAAAACTGACAATAAAATCACTGAATTTATTTGCCGGAAAATGAGTTTATAATTAAAAAGCTCCCTGTTGGCGTTGAAATTTGATTTTGAAAGTGGTGTAATTCAGGACAGCATCTTATGTAGCTATGAAGCTCATCTTTAATGATTACCTAGTCCATTTTATAATATGAATGTCTTTGAAAGCAATAAGATATGTTTATTGAATGTGCTCCTAATTATAAAGTAAGTAGCATAAAGTCCTGATAAACTACTTGTAATTTTCTTCCAGACGTCCTTGTAATCTGTTAAATTTCTGCCAAACAGTTAGAGTTCAGGCTTTCTGGGGCTCAATTATCTGTTTGTTTAACTATTAAACTCTGATTTATGACATTTGGAAGAAAAACTATACACACAAGAGATGAAAACTATACACACAGCTATTCATACTTTATATAAAAAATAAGAGTGATAACGCAATTCAGGTAATTTTCAAAGGTCTCAGCTCAAGATGCAGCAAATAACCAATAAAGCATGATATGTCTCTTAGATTTTGTGCTTTGTCCTCTTTAGATTTATTTCCAGTTTTCTAAAGATATGATATTTAGAAACTCTAATAATAGAGTTTGTAAATGAAAATAATCCTAAGCTTTGTTTGGTTGATGCTTTCGATTGAAATTTATTCACCATGAAACAAATTGAAATAGCAAAAAGAGTCACACACAATTACATATCTAAACATTAAATTAGTTTTTACAGGGATTCTTGTTTTAAAAGCATTTTCTAATGGTATGGGGATAAAATTATTTTAAAAAAAAAAAAAGAAGAAAAAGCACCAATCGTGTGGTATTAATCAGCACAAATAAAATGAAAATGTTGCTCCAGGCCCGGCCACCGCATCCTCATTCAATCATCTGTCTGCCTCAATAACAATCTCCGTTATACCATGTAATTACCTCATGAATGTCTTTAAAGGTTAACGGGCGGTTTGTGGCAGGATGTAATTATAAAACTACACATTAAGAATTAAAATTAAAGATTAAAATAAAGAAGATTAAAATATGAATAATTGGCTATCTTTCATTCGACTGATACTTCCTGTAAAGAAATAATACTGAACATCTTTTCACTTCGATGTCATTTGGCAGTACACAGGAAAAACTGCTTTGATTTGATTGATAAAATAATACTAAGCTGTTCTATTTCTGGAGTCTAGTGGGCCAAAAAAAAACTTCTGGTGTGCCGGACTTGGCCCGCTGACCTCGAGTTTGACACGTTTTCTAAAGACAATTATCTGATTTGATTTAGTTAAGCAGATTATTTTGTACCATCTTTTATCCTCTGACTTCTCCAAAGAAAACAAGCATTTCAGGAAATAAATTACCTAAAGCATTCAAAGTGTTTTATTCAATGCGCAAATTGTTGAAATTGTGATTGTATGAATGGAAAATATCCACCTTAGAGGACAAAGTGTTCAATTCTTGGAGATCAACTTTAATCTTGTCATGCTTTCCTAGTTTCTGAAAGCACACACAAAAAATGTTTTATTTGACAATTATGGGGCTCGTGTCTTGGTGACTGAGCAGAGAGCAGCTCTCCCTTCCTCTCCGTAAGCCTCTGAACACGGTCGATATCGCTTATATTCCATCTGAAAGCTGTCAACTGCCCTGCTGGTCCAGTTCTTCCTGTTTCCTTGGAAGTGGCCCAGTGGCTTTTAGGTCAAGAAGAGAGGTGAGCAGAGTTATGAGAGGAAGCACGCATGTGGCAGTGTCTGTTTTTCTCAGTCATGTGTGTTTAAGTAGTAACCTGACAGAGTAAATGTATTCCAGGGTGCCTTTTTTCCATCTTAACTCAAGTTGTCTTCCTTATGGCAGATGCATTGGAGCTCACCCTTGCGTGTAGTTGCTGAGTGTGTGTGAGTCCTTGGGCTTTTTCTCATGTTGTTTTTTCCCCCCCTTTTTTTCCTCCAGGTTTAAACAGCGTGTTAACCACCAGATCCCACTGCTATCAATCTAAATGGAGGTGGGTCAATATAAACGCACACATGTGTAGGCTCCTTCTCCAAGCCGCGGTTTAAGAATAATTCCCCCTGCAAAAAAACAGAGAGAGGAAAAATATTCTGGCCCCATTTACAAAATAGGTGCTCAGAAAACACTCGAGCCAGCCCTGAGTGATAGCTTCTTCCTCAGCTTTTCCACTTCATTGATGGTTATGTGAGCTAAAACAACGAGCTTAATGGAGACTCCGGGGCCTCTGGGGACTAATCATAGCCACGTGACTTCCTCCGGGGCTTCCATGAAAATAACTCTATTACAATGGCCTGTGATATTAATATCGGCTTTGGGAAAGTCATGCTCAGGATCCGCAGGGAGGCCTCCCTATGAGCAAACAAAGAGGAATGCGCGGCATTTGAGGAGCTGCAGCCGCGAAAGAGAAAAGGAGCAGAGCGTAAAAGACAGAAGGAAAGCAGTGAGCCGTTTGTGTTGAGTGATCGCATGCTGCACAGTCACAATGTGTTTCTCTAAACTGAGAAGCTTTAAGTTTCTGTATTGTGCACTTCAAAATGTACTAGACAAGCGGATTTACATTAGAAAGTTAAATAAGTATGTGCTTGTGTACCCACAGTCACCACATGCTTGCCGTTTGTTACTTCTGCTAAATATAATTATATATTCAACTAAATTTCAATATAAAGCACTTCAGCTTGACTACCTGTTAATTATTGGCCATTTATTAGCATTAATTAAACAATTGTTGTGGCATGAGCAAAGAAGAAAGGGAAAATATAAGACAAATTTGACTTTGATGTGGCGTTTTTATATGGTTGCAAATCACTGAAGCCACATTAATTGTATATTTGACTGTTGATAAGTGGTAAATGTCTGGGCCCAACTTAGAAAACAATATCTAACAGTATAAACATTTACTGAGCAAATATCCTGGGATTCATTTTCAAAGCTGATTGTTTACATTCTCTATGTAAGTATTTATATTATGAATGATAATCATATAATATAATGCTGTATGGAGGTTATTAGTATTCAAAGCTAGTTATCAACATGTTCTTTTTTATTATGTTCAGATGACATTTTGTCCAAAAGCTCCATCATGTGAGGATTGAGCTTTAAATATGTCCGTATTCCTTATTCTACTCTGCCTTACAATTCACTGCATTTGTTCTGTGGGGCCTATGTGTATATCAGTTGGGAATGTGATATATTTATCCTTCTCTTATTTAAAAAGTACATATTTTGTGGCAGTCGAATCGTTTTAGCTATTAATTACAAGTAAACTCTCAGATTCATAGTATCACAAACCGACCACTTCTTCCTCCAGTCCCTCATGCTGCTGGAGATTTATTGGATGAACCAACACTGGCTTCACTGTTACCTCTGTTTTAATGAATATTTATACTGCTTTAACAGCACTCCTACACTCCTGTAAAGGTCATAGCTTGGACTTCGTATCTGTAGGAATTAAGGAAGTCTAAAGTTTTCATAAAGTCCTTTTTTTTTTCCTTACACTGAACTGAATGCTGAAAATATGATCAACATAAATCAGTTTGGGGTGCATTTAAGTCTTACCATGAGACCATTATGAAACGGTCTTAAAGCGAACTCATATATTCGATTTAAACTAAAGTTATTATTAGTATGAATAACTAGCTGTTAGGGGCGATAGTTACAATGACTGCAAAACACATTTTTAAGTGGATCTGGGAATTTCCCGCTGCATACTTTAGCAGAACAAGTCGTGATATGGGTTTCACATCAATCAAGTGAAATATTAGATCCCAACAGTCAAGCCAAAGAAAAGCTGCTCCTCCTGGGTCCAAATAATTATTAGAAAGCCTTACCAGATTAAACATTATTTTCTTGACCTTGTCTCCAGCTCAAGAAGCAGCTCTGGGCTTTTGGCAGAGAAATCAGGCATTGACACTTTGCGAGAACTTAACGTTTATATTGGATTAGAGATTCAATCACAGTTGAGCAAATTACCTTTTGCTTGCAAGGAGTAAAGCTTGTCTGGATGCTCAAAATCTGTCATAATGCAGGTTTGTTTGAGTAAACAGAATAAGTTTTGACAGAATAAGTATTATAAGGTCTTTGAAGGATGTTTTTGTTCATTTTCAGAAAGAAAAAGCTGTATGTTGATATTAATAATTTTATTTTACGCTTTTAGAGAAATGAAAAACAAATGGATATTAAGCCAAACGTGTAAGTTTGTTTCACATGAACTAAGCAAATGCTTAAGACCCTCTGCTTGCACAGGGATACCAGGAACTCCTGAATTCACACAAGTTTATAAAAATCTAGACATTGTATACACGAGAAAGGAAACTGAATAATTCAAAATGTTAAATAAAAGAGTTTCATGCCAAATTTGCCACTCATGTCTGAGATTAGGTCACATTTCATGCATCATACCTGGTTGCTTCTCCTCTCAGATGGTCTAAGTCTGCAATAACTGGTTGAGGTGGACCACCCAAACATATTTCTAATTATTATAATACTCATAGTTGCTGTTTATTTAAAAGTTCACATTCCAAATATACTTTATTGGCACTGAAATATGAAACATCGCAGCACTAAATTAACTCAAGTTAATGTGTATTTACATTCAGGATTTGTGCATTGGTCAAATTAATGCCTAGTACATTGGTTTTTGCATTTAAAATGAAACTTTCAGCAGATGGTAGAACAGCTGAATATCTTTAAAAAGGCATTAGAATTGCATTTGATTAGTAGTAAGTTGATCAATATTTGCTTGATGATTTTCATGATGGCATTTGACAAAATGTAACATTCACTGCATGTTACGTAATTGGTTTTTTTGACATGCAAAAGAACTTTACTTATTTGCTGAAAATGTGCTACACAAATAAACTTGACTTGGTGATCAGGAATAAACAACATTTTAAAAAAAGAAAGCAACTCTAGAAGAAACACAGAACAACTGGGATATTAACAATAAAAAAACAATAAATAAATAATACAGAGAAATACATAAATAAATAAATAAATAATTAATATTAAATAAATAAATAAAATTGATAAATAGATATATAAATGGTTAGATTAATAAATAATATAGTTAAATAAACAAACATATAAATACATCAATAAATATTCTTTATTTCATCTAATTTCTCAAATGGTTTTTTTTATGCAACAGAATTTCGAATAAAATTTGCCTCCATCAGGCTTAGCAAAAAATTAAAAGGAATTCCCGTGGGTATTAAAACTAGCGGATTTTCTGAATCTGTGTATTTTTATGTGTGTTTTTATGCCCTCTGTGTTTGTGAAGATATTTTAACCCCTACCTCACCGTTCATTTGAAACAATTTACGTTTACAGCTTCAATTTGAGAGCAACAAGCTGTTCCCTGTCACAATGGCCAGATTTACATGTGGCTTCTACAACTCCGTCACCACTTAAGCCACCTGTCAGCTGAGCACCATCACCATCTCAACTTGGCTCACAAATAAGCCGCTCATTCACTGGGGATATGACAGATGCATGCTTCCATGTTGATGCTTACACATATTTATACCAAACAGACTTGCGTCCATTCGGTGTTCAATACAAGCATTAAAGGGCTCCGGGAGAAAATGTCAAAAGTTCGTGGCGGCGACTGATTTAAGGCGCCTCTAAAGCTCGCTCTGCTTCTTCTTCTACTTTTTGAAATGGGAGCTTTCCTTGTGTGCCAGCCTTTAGAGTTGGGGTTTAGCTGTCAGGAAGGGGATAGATTTATTTCCCTATAAATCACACACACTCTCTGTGGTAGGACTCAGAGCATAATGTAATCTACACATGTGCACATGTGAGCTGTGAGGGTGTGGCTGATGTTGCTGCTGAGCTTTGTGACTCAAACTAAATCAGATTTTTTATTTTAAAGTTCCTACATTTGTTTTGATTTTACAGCATTTTAACAAAACTTTATAGCCCCTTAAAGGTTTTTCACTTTTTCTCGCATTAACAGAAAGAAAAAAAGTCTCTTCCTCGATGTAATAGGAGCTGAAAAAAGTGCACAAAGAGGAGGAAATGTTTCACAGTAATTACAACACAGAGGGCGAAACTCACGATGAAAGCTTCTTTTGAAACAGCCTTCCTCCCTTTGGGCTTCTGGGGATGCCTCTTGGAGCTTCTGCAGGGAACCATAACTACTACCGCAGGCCTTTAAATCCTCAGTTTGATGGCTTGAGGATTCAGCCGGAGGATTTGAGCGAGAGGTAAAAACTGCACATCCTTAAGAAAACAAAGAGCATTTCCTTCCTCGTGTCAGGATGAAAAAGAGAAGAGGGGGAAAAAATAGAAATACATACTAATTCATCATTGGCTTTTACTGCTCCTTGATGGTCCATAACTCACTCTGACCATGATTCCCTATTTCCCCCTTCATGCCTACCTCCATCACGTCATCTTTTAATGACCTTATTATAGTCAACTCTACATTGTACAATAAAGGTTAACACTTTGAACTGATCCATAGTATGACTAACATATTTCTACGATATCTCCCAAATTATATAGTAATGGAATAACTGTAAAACAGTTTTCTTTTGAAATGGAGAGCATGAGGAAATCGCAGAATCTGAGCGATGAAATGACGCAAAATCCCCAAATGATGCCTCAGTTGTTCTGTAACCCTCTAAAACACGTCCGGCAAATGGTAATTTTAATCACAAAATGTAATAAAAGCACAATGTAGCCGACAGACATGATATACGAGTTCATGCCGCAACCTTTCTTGACACAGCTTTTAAGCATCACTGCCATATGGCAACTCGATTCGAGCGCCGTTCCAGTAGATTCCTGAAAGCCGCCTGGTAGTGTCATTGCTCATCCTGCAGAGAGTACAGAAAGCCCTTCTTCCTCTGTGGATAGCCCTGAACTGGCAGAACTGACAGATTGGTAAATATTTTGGCAGAATTCATGCATGTCCCGTAGTCATACCCCTACCTACAGCTCGTAAGGTTCTGACGCTGAAACTTTTAGTGAAAAATTGAGTCATAAATCAAATAGTGAAACAATGGTAGCATTTACAGCTGCTTTTGAAGAGATGAACTTCACTGGCAGTATCCTTTGGAAACTGGAGCCATAAATTTTATTACTATTAAATGTTTCTAAAGGGAGTTGACAAATAGTTGAATGGAGTTGATTTTCTCCTCCTGCTCTTGGCACGGTCAAGCGGGGGGAAAATTCCCTGTCTTGAAAGAAAAAAGAGTGCTCTCATACTAGTGCTGCCAATCCATTCATCTTGATGCAGTTTGAGTGTAATTTAAGCCTTTTTAAAATACCTTCTGAAAATACAGTGTTCTTAAGGGCAGTTCAGAGCATTTTATGAGCACAATAAAATTGTCACTGCATATGGATTAGATGAATATTGATATACGAGTATGATGGGTTTTTTCTGTGCAAAAACAACAGCTGTGTGTTAATTTGTCTGCTGCTGAAAGAGCAACTGTAGGCTGAAATTATTCAAAAGTAGCTCCTGACAGTCATTCACAATCCAAGACAAATAAAACAGCAGTGGCCTTACAATATTTTGGAGAAAGCATTTTCTACTTTTCATGCATTTTTTTGCTGTCACACTATGAACAACAAAAATAACTTAGTTAAATACAAAATACAGATTTCAAATGATTACTTTTTTGTTCTTAGCAACAAGTTGAAAACAACTTATGTTTTGGCAGCAATTAGTAAATGTTTTTGGTGTCTGGAAAATGTCACAAATGAGCAGGCACTGCCCCTCACCTACCAACCCCAGTGATGCCCACCCCGTTACCTAGCAACCCCAGAGAAGAACAGCCCGTTACCTAGCAACCCAACCTGAGTTTCAGCATGATTGTCAGCTGGTTTTACCACTGTGTGATCTGTACAATGGCTGCTGGGAAAGTGTTGTTGTTGACTTGTCATCCAGAAACCATTTGCTGCATTCTTGATGATTGTGCAGGAGGCTCTACTAAAGTTTTTCAAAGACATTTGGTTGTATAATTGAGCATCTGTTTGTAGCCATTTTCATGTGTGAGTGTAAATGTTGAGTTGGGAGTGTGGCCAACAGCAGGATATTTGTATGTAAAGTGAGATGAGGCCCTAAAACAGCTCCTTTTGAAAATAGGCAGAACTGAGCAGACTAAAATCTTATTATACAAGACTGATTTTGTGCAAAAAAATGTAATGAACATGTTTTGTATAGCCCATAGACCTATCCCAAAATGTTCACTGAAGCATAGTAGGTCACCTTTAAGCTAAAAGATCAAGTCATCAATCAAGAAGATTTTGGAACAGACTTTCAGAAACATGACAAACATAATACCAACATTCGAACATGGTGGTAATAAAGTGACTGTCTGGAGATGCTTTCCTGCATCAGGATCAGAGTAGCTTGTCTTTATTTATGCAGCAATAAATTCTGCTCTAAAGGAGGACAAAGTCAGTTCAGAAACTAAAATCCTAGAGTACATGGGTTATGCAGTCGTAAAATAGTATGAAATGCACCAACAAGTTCCTCTCTGAGTGGCTCAAAGGACAACATTAAGCTTTGGAAATGGCTTAGTCAAAGTCCAGACATAACTCAAATTGAAATGGTGTGACATGACCATAAATAAGCTGGTGATGGCAAAAGAAATGCATCTTGTAATGTCTTTAGTGACATGCAGTAAAAATAACTTGTTTTTCTTTAAAAATGAGGTTCACATGCTTGTCTTCTAAAATAAAAAGCTGAGAAACAAAGTTTAGTCCTGATATGAATGTCCTCTCACTCTTCAGCTGAAGTGCAGCATTATAGCAATTTTTTAGCAAAAGACAGGGAAACAATGTGCCTTTCACTCAAGTAGCTGGCCATCAGCTTAAGGAGCACACCGACTTATTTCTACTAAGCTCTTCTTACCTCAAAGGTTTTCTTGCTGCATTAAAATTATTATATAATTATTAGGTACCTTACCTGTACTGACTGCACGCGTCTGCATTTTTGCAACTTTCCTTAAAAAAAAAGCTAGTTATTAGTTATTCAAGACAAAAGATAATAAAATATTTATTCTTTCTCACGTTTCAAAATCTGAAGACGTCATTGTAATAAGAGTAAATCATTTTATATAACTAAATATAATCCGATAAAAACATTTAAAATGCAAAAATGTGAAAAAGGAAATAAAAAACTGCAAATGTTACTTTTTTTACAAAAGTGTAAGACATTTTTGAATCTGTGCAAATATGTGCACTTTGTTAAGTGTTTATGAGAGGGACTCTCTCCATTGCGGCTGGTTTTTGAAAAACTGAAGTAAAACTCAAGTTTGTGTCCAGAATGTGTGGGGTCTGCATGGACTATAGCTGTCCTTTTCCTGACCTAATTCCCAGGAGGCACAGCCATCACTCCCTTCTTCCAAACCATGTCTTTGGATGAGGACAATCACAGACCCCAAGAAAACTCCTACTTTTACTCATATTTTGTTAATTATTGTCTGAAAAAAATATAAATAAAATATCAAAAAGTTAACAAAACAACTAAAAGAAGTTCGTCAAACTTTCTGGATCAACTTTCACCTAGAAGTAATAAACATGGAAAATCCCAATGTACGGTATTCTCCCTTCTATAGTTCAAGTTACCATCACCTTCACATCTTTATACATTCATTTTCCAAAGGATACATTTTCATTCCAAAAGGATATTTTTCCTGTCAAACCAATTTCATTGGCCACCTTCCCTACTGTTAAATTTATTTCCTTACCCTGCTGCTAACAATTGGCAAGCCAAGCCACTGTGGGTGGAAAAGTTATGACAGTTGACATTATTGATTTCAACTGGGAGCTATTGCATCTCACACTGGGAACTATTATTATACCTTATTTAAATTCATATATGATTTAAAAATGTTTATATTTCCAAGGATTCTGGTGATTATTCATCCACACAGTGGAAGTTGCAAAGGGGAAAAATGAGATGTTGTAATTTATGTGGCAGTGTGAACAAGCCTATTATCCACAACAACCGATTCATCACTTTCCTATATCCTGGTGTGTAACAGAAGAAACTGAATGAAGAAATGCAGCTGTTTTACCTTCGATTGGCAGAAATCAACAGCACTGTCACGTTGCAAAAGGAAAATTGCTCACAAGGTCACTAAGGGGAGAAGCTCTCATCGTTCATGCAGGCCAAAACATCAAGAACCTGGGAATAGCCTTAACGTCAACTTGCCAGCAGACCAGTACTGTCCAACCACCAGATGATTTTGTGGAAAGAGACTTTCCCTACCATCGCTTTGGGTCAGTGTGATTTACGCACATGTTTACTGATGTCTTTCACATGGTCTCGCTCACTGCTTATTGTCTTCTACTATTAGTTCCCAGATGAATCACCAGCGGACAAATTGGGGGACGTCTCTGAGGATCTGCAGAATTTATGGGGGTTACGCATCACTACAGACCTCTCCACTGGCTTCCCAATGAAACGAGGAAAAAACAGATGGCGCACGTTCATGGCATGTTTGGAGATTGAAACACTTGGGTTTCATGGTACTTTTTATGCTTTTCTGCACATTTGCTTTACATCTTGTTCAGACATCATGCCAGGACCCCTGTTATCTTTCAGCATGTTAAACGTTTAAGCCCTAATGTAGGTCTGTGCCTTTTTTATGACTCGCTGACCCAGGAAAAATCCCTGAAACGGAGAATCTTCTTACTCACTCTGCCCCCTCATGTACTTTGCCTACTTACAAGTGTATGCAATTGTAAAGCTCTCATACCAAAGCAATTTTACTTTTCTGAAGTCTCTGTTGTGTTCCACATTCCTGTAGCCAGCTGGTAATACTCCATCATGTTTATTTTAATAGGGTAAAAATAAATGAAGCGCAGTGATTAAAGCAGATATGTAAATATTGTCCTGTGGAATTCATGGTGCTGGGAGCCCCACTGATTACCTTTAAGTAAGGAATAATGAACTCAGCTTAAAGTTAAGATGACAATGCAGCTATTCTCTCACAGTATCAGAGCACACCGCATTTCACCGAGTTGATTTTATGCAGAATATATTTCAGAGACTGTGTCTCAATGGAAATCTGTACATTGTTAGAAATGATTGTAAAATGCAGCTTCCCTGAGACGGATCACTTCCTGGCTGCATTTACTGTCAGCTGGAGTCCAAGCAGAAAAAAAAAACATAAATAATGTTTTGGGAGCACAGTCATAGCATTTTTATTCATGCAACTTTTAAAGCCAGTAAATAATCTTAAAAGACACACCGTGGTCACTTTGACAACATTATTCTTTTAGCATTATGGTGCCTTGTGACATTGAATTATTTCTTAATGGAAAATCTGCAAGTAAAAGTAGCATGTGTATCTTTAAGAGAGTAATATTTTGTATTTTATACCAATAAATCATCGGAGTGGCGTGAAAACTTAAAGCTTGTCAGATAGTTGCCTCTTTTAAAACATCTTTATCTGAAAAAATAGCAGATAAATGACAAATATTAACCATATGCACTTTCGTAAAGTGTTTTTATCTGTTTTCTCAACCAATAAAAGTCTAAAATACTATAATAAAACTACAGTAGTGTGATTCAGTTCACGCCGAGGCCAGTAAAAGATATTATTTTGGGTAGGGAGAAGTTGAAACTTGCACATTCCACTCACAAGTCAACCAAGTTTACAATGACTAAAAACTAAGATTTTTAAACACATTTTTCAAGCTAAAGACATTTAAAAAGGTGTGCTTGATCATTTTAGAGACAATTGGTTGAGGTCCATGAGGTGATTTTTACTTTTTTAACAAGAAACTACAATAACAATGGACATTTTCTTGAGTTTACAACACACATCTACTTGTTTCCATTTAAATTAATTTAAATTAAAATGTATGTAATTATAACCACATTCAAGGACATTAATGGCTGAAGGACAAAGAGTAAACCGTGTTGAAGATTGTAACCTTCTTTTAGTTGTAGAGTGTGTAAATTAACCTTTTGTGTGAGGTTGAAATGTTTGTTACCTTGTGGGTGTGTCTTTTGTGGCAGCCATCTTGGAACTCTGCTAAAGAGGACTGCCCGCCTCAGAACAAGCTCTTTTGTAGGAATCGGTGATAAGAGGTGGATTTTGATTGGTTGAAGCTTAAAGTCATTAAAAGAACAAAATGATTTGTAAATTGTGCATTTGCAAACATAAATGCTTACCTGACATTTTATTATTGACAAATAATATGTAATGTAAAAATAGTGTTTACATTGTGTATGTGAAAGTTGACTTTGTTGCCTTTTTTCCCCCACTCTGGAAGGCTGAGGTGATTGGCTGATGTAAATTGGTCTAACCAGTATAAAGGTGTGCTACCAGGATATATTTGATTTTTTGAAACAGTGTAAGATGTATAATAGGATTTAGTCTATCGATCTGTTCATTGTTTTATCCCAGGGAAAGAGAAAGTCACAATTCCTCCTCTCATCTATTTCTCCTACTCTCCTCTTGATGCCTTTGTTTTTAGCATAAGAGATGCTAAAAACAAACATCTTGTTTGCTGAAGTTCAAAGGGATGTGGCACGGAGTCACTGCTGGTGCCACGAAATCATTGAGGAATTTTAACTCCTTTGGATAGATTTGTCCTTCACCCGGCAGGCTTAAAACATGTCCCTCAAAAGTTGTTTTTAATCTATGCAGGTGAGACTGTTGGGCTTGGAACAAACCCTTACGCTACAAAGTAAGGGTAGAGTTTACCCAAGTTCTTAATAAATTCACAATCTTTTCTAATTTTATTGTGCATCGGCATGTAATTTGCATGCTTTTCTTCAACTTCCCCTTGAACGTATAAACACTTTTAGTTACTAAAGTTAAATAGTAATAGAACCTCACATCCAAAAATGTCAACTATCCTTTAAAGTGGAGTCTTCTTGCAAGTGTTTGTCTATCTGATGCAGCATATGGAAGTGAGGCATCAAATGAGGAGGAAAAAACATGTTCACTTGATCTTCTTTAAATTAGAATAACGGCGTCTGTTTCAAACTGAAAAACATGTGCAAACCCTTTGAAGTGCCCTGGGAGAAGCTGAGGTGACTGCAGTTTCTCATTGTTTTCCTTTCAACCCCCCCCAACCATTTCCTGCAAATAAAAGAAGTTAAACCTTAAAGGAGTGAACATCAGCTCAGTTCATTATGCTCAGCTAAGTGAAGACTTCCTAGTTCTCGTACCACCTCACAACCCCCCAGAGAACCTCCTGCGATAACTTTAACTGTTCCCACAGACTTTCGTCTAATATAATGCTGGAAAGCTAGATGTGCTTATATGTGACACTTTACGACAGGCTTATCTAAGAAACAGAGGTATTGAACGTTTAATTTTAAGAGAAATTTTATTTCATTGTTACAGCTTCCATTCTTGCTAAACTTAAACCAATCACTTTTTGAGGTCACAATTGTGTGGCTGGGAGATGACCCTCAGGAGAGAAGCACTCCTGGCTGTATTTTTCTTCCACTTCTTCACCTGTCTTCAGACACCATTTCCTTTTTAAGTCCGGCGGTGCGGATTTACTGGGCTGCTTCCTTCCGGGACCCTGTGGAATACAACATTAAACCACAGGGAGGAGAGAAAACCCGTAGAGCACTAAAATAAAGTTATGTCAAAACCATTTTCCTCTTCCTGTAGTCTTCCCCCAAGCTCACAAGTATCCTCTGAGGGACGGAGAACATAACAAGCCATTCAGTTTATATGAATGGGCACTAACAGACTTTTTCGCCATTTTGATATGTCTAAATTTTGCAGGCATATCCTGTGGTCTATCAGGCACAGCCTTAGTTTCAATTTAGCGTCTCCCTGTGGACTCCTGTCTTCCTATTTCATATGGAAATTGTATATGATTTTTTTTTTCCTGTAGCAATTCAGCTGCTTCAAAGCTTAGCACCCCTTCTATTCCAAAAGGAAAATGTGCAAGCTAGCATTTCTTAATGTCTGGAGAAGAGTCAAACAAACAGCAGGAATGTCCTAACTTGGCCCTGTCCAATAGACACTTTAGGTACAGTCAAAAAATAAATAATGATATATCACTGTTTTAGCTGTAAGAAGTCTGCAAAAGTCTTTGGAAGAAGAAGAAAAGCACCTGTATTTTTATTGGAGAGGGCTTGCCTTATACTACTCCATAAAATTTGGACACCACCAAGGGGATAATTTCTGATGATCTTTTGAACAGAAGTGCGCCGTGCCTCAATCAGACTCAGCTCAGGTCCGGAAGAAATGTTTGAGGATGATGTCAGTGAAAAGAATTGAATTGAGACGGCAATTATTTTTATTTTGTAGCAAATCTGTGTGACTACATGATTTTAAAAAGAAAATCTGGTTTAGTAGGACATTATTGAACTGTAACAAATGTCAGCACTCAATTGTTGATCTTAATGGACATCGATTTTTCTATACATAAAAAAGCTTTATCTGTGGTTCTTCATAAAAATAAATATGCAATAACATTTTTATCAGCATACTGCATACTTGAAAAGGGTTGAAATAACCAAAAATATACTATAATGTCAACATTTAGTTGAGTCAAAATGTAATAAAATTAACATTTATTTTCATTTTTTTGCTTTCATAGCATGGAAAAGCCTTCTGGGTAATTAATATTTTCACTGTGATGTTTGGTTCACGCTTGCTTTCATTTTTGGATTTTATTTAGGGGGCTTATTATTGTCACTATTGGTTTCTGTACCGGGTCTTGCTGAATTCATTTCTGGGTTTAATAGTTATCTTCAATCAAATCTCCAGCTGTTCTTCATTTGACACTTTCTAATGGGAAACCCCAAGGAGAAAAATACTATTTCTTAGATTTTTACCCAGTTTTACTGGTCTTGTTACTCTCACTGAGTGGATTTGACTTATTCTACTTTGCACCTTGCATTAAACAACAATAACCTTTCATAACATAATGCTTAGGTCAGTGGTGTAAAATGTATAAATAGTATTTACATGAACTTCTATCTTTCAAAGGTGTATTTTTCCAGGCACATTGTGACATTATATAGCACAGTCATTTGCTATAAAAATGTATATATCAATCATGACTCAAGAAATTTGTCTTTGCAGTTTTACGCTTTGAAATTGGCTTCTGTCTCTTTAAGAACTCCACCTTCAGGAAGTTATCACAAAAACGCTATTCTTTAATGACATTTACAAATGTTTTTAGGAGAGCTGTACTGAGAAGTAGTTTGTCTGATGAGCTCAGCAGCTGATGTGCATTTCTATCAGGTGTTTGCTAGTTGCTGCTGCCGCTACTCTGGAGGAGCTGAGTGGGGAAGCTGTGTGGGAGGGGCCTTCTGAGAGGTGGAAACTCAGCTGGGTACAAGGAAAAGCTTAGTGGAAATAGGTGACACTTTGTGAAAGCAAGTGTTTTGGCACCTCCAAATGGTTGCAATGGGAGATATGAAGATTTTTCAAACATGCATGAAAGAATCTGGTAAGTTTTTAATGAGGTAATGACATTTTAACATGATATAGGGCTCCAAAAAGTCAATTTTGCTTAATACCTCTCCTCATCCCTAATTGGTAAAAAACGTGAAACAGCTTGTAAACCATTAGTTTGACTCCGAAGTGGCTTCAGATCAACTAGCCTCTAAACAAAGAGGGCTAACTCTTCTGTATTGCTGAGAAGACACTTACAACTAGGAATTATTCTGCAGAACCCCCAAAAAATACAAAATAAATTATGCTTCCTTAAAGGAGTGATAATTATCATCGGCCAGTAATAAGCTTGTCAAAACAACATCTTATTTTGGTTTCTAATGTAATGTACTCTAGTTCTTAGGGTTTCTGTAAAGTAGACTCTAAATGTATTGACATAACTTGGCTGAGCGCTCCAGGCAGGCTTCCAGTTTCTGCCCAGTTGTAGTAATTATATCTGCCACAGCTGCTGCTTTATCAGAGATCTTGAGGACAAATACATTCCTGAAAGTAAACAGGCCGCTGCAGCAGCTTCTGCTGAGTGACAATTAGCTCGCTCGTGGTTTAAAGAGCATTTAGAGACCACAGAGGATTCAGATGCCTCGGCAGGACAAATAAAAAACATTAGCAATGTAGCCTTAAAATAAGTTGCTAACTCAAACAAATAATCTATATTTGGATAAATTGTCATTACGACGAAATATCTTTACATGTAAGTGATGTCTTATTACAAATACAGAGCACATTAGTTCAACAGCTTTTAGAAATGATCTCACGTCATCTTTCTGCATGCCATCCGTGTTTCCCTGCCCATCCATGTCAGATCCCTTTCAGCAATTAGCCTTGAACTCGGAAAGACGATCAGCTCCGGTTTCCCATTGCTGCGTCCCTCGTCATCTTGGAGCACTTTGAATCTGTCCCCCTGCGTCCTAATTAAGACGTTAATGCTACCTCTCCTGGGGCAGGGGGATCCGGGCGCCCTGCATCCACCCACCACATTCCCTTTGTAGCCATCAAAACTGTTATGATAATAGTTGGCTTTGCACAGGTGCAAATTGCTTACGTTTAGTCTACGTTTGCTCTCAGTCCGGGGTGATCATCTAAACTCAACTTACATGTGACACATTTGCTCAGGTCCTGGTTAGAAAATAATTTCATGTTATCACTCACCGAGAAAGTCATTTTAACATCTGATTTAAATCTAATTAGATGGAATCTAATTAACGAATTGAGACACTTTTGACCAGACAAGCTCCTCATTCTCACACAGAAAACCCATATTTTCTTCCAAAATGGAGAACGTATGTCATCATGGACCTCAGCACTTTCAGATGATTATATATTTAGACCATGTACACCAATAAATTCACAGACTTGTACCATTAAACTTCATCCTGACCTTCTAACTGTTGACTTGGACCAGTGCCATGTGATGTGTATAAGCTAACCAGAGCAATTACAAAGATTTGGGATTGAAAGAGAGCTGTCATTAGGATGTGCTTTCACATGCCGGCCTGCAGAGTTTGGCTACTGGCCAGGCTGGCAAATGGGATCAACCCTGCAAGGAGAGTCGACGGGCTGGGCCATGGGGCCGTGGGGGATAATTAGACAGTTTTATCCCAGCTTGTTGATATAAATGTGGCCAGCTTAGCCCTCTACACCCTTGCTTCATGGTAATGATCATGTCTAACAGGTGGCGGGCAAACAAAAGGGAGGGGGGTCATGAAATGGATACTTTGCTTCCTGGCCGCGTCTCAGTCTTTCTGTTTTGTTTTGTTTTCCGGGCCAATCGCAGTCGAAGTTTTCTACATTGTGGTTTCACCACTGACTGTTGATGCTGGGGAGTGTTGGATATTTGTCACCATCTCATCACATTTTAGCTAATCTGGTTCTCCCCTGGGAGGCTCGCAGTGAGAGCCAGCCTTCCAGAGGGTAAAGCAAAACACAGCGGTGTGTTTAACTCAAGTGGGTTTTAGAGTCTGATAGAAAAGAAAGTTGTCACTCCTCAGAGAAAAATAGCACTAACTGAAAGGTTCATACCCCTCAAGCCTTTCCATCGAACTGCAACAGCAAACCTCAATGCATTTCAGAAAAACTAAAAAGCAAATTACTGTGAAGTAGAAGGAGAAATAATAGGGATGGCAATGTTAAGGTGTTAACATCTAAAAAATATTACATCATGCAGATTAATCACATTGCCTGTTCTTCAGCACATTGCACGGTCTTGTACTGCGGTCAACAATGCAGAGATGCAAACATGAGTGAAAATATAAACAAACTGAGTCGAACAGCTCAACAGGCTAAAGACCTCAAAGTGACCATTTCAAGTGGATGATTAATCTGATTAATTTATTTAACAAGTAAAAATCTAAAACAGGATTTTTCGAATCCTTACTCTGACGCTCCTGAAGCAAATTGCTTTTAGATATTTAATTAGTCAATAGAGTCCACCTGTGTGCAATTTAATCTCTGCATAAATGAAGCTGCTCTGTGAAAATATTGCAGGTTGATGAGAGGAAGTTGGTGGAAAAACACCAAACAGGTCAGGGAGAAAATTGTTTTGGGATGAAATATTAAAGTATACATATTTGTATACTTTAATGAACGGTGGTGTTTTGGTGTAAGGTATTTGTTTCATATTTGTCCTTCATCTCTAACCTCCAACATGCTTGTTACTGTCAGAGGCTCTCTTGATTGAGTCATCTTTAACACCAGGGGTTGACCATGGCGCTGCACATCCAAACCTCCTGCATCCTGTGCAGGGAGGGAGGACGAGGTGCCGCTGAGGCATGTGAAGAGGCTTCGGAGACCACTCACCTCCAGGCTCCTGCTTCACTGTCATATAATGGATCATTTGAGTCAACAGGAACCAGGAAAAATAATGCATGCATTGAATTTTACTGCCTTTTCCTTAAATGTGTGGATAGTAAGCAATGCTCTCCCCAACCATTGCCTTTTTTAAAAATTGGACAGCCTGCCAAGCATAAAAGCATGCAACAGTGTAGTTTCTGATTTGCTCATTGCGACCACAGCGAGCATTCGCTTGCGAATGTCCGCCGGTGCCCTTCTTGTGCCCTACTCTGTGGTCGGTTAAGTCCAGCTGATCCATAGAGGCGTGTCTCTGAATTTAAGAGCTTGATTCTTTCTGGTCAGGCTGCAGCCTTGGAGTTTAGTATAATTTTCGCCCTGCAAGTTGTTTTTAAAGCTTAACCTATCCTTAACCCCATATTTCACTGTCTTCAGAGGTTTAAAGGCGAGCCCTAGCTTCAAAAACGCATGACAAGTTTTATGATTGCAAACTTTCAAATATGTCCTTTATTTCTTCTTTTGCCTTGGCAAACATGTTTACTACACTTTTGTGGCAAAGTTGCCCCGGATTATGAGCTTCAAGGTTCCTCTAATGCTAGATTAGATTTAGTGTTTTTGGTAGAATCACGGTGTGCACAAATTAAAGACTGTCTAGCCAGGAAGACTTTATATACTGTATTTATTTGACTAACAGCTGAAAGCCTCCTTAGAGATGAGCAGAGACGTAACGGAGCCCCTCATTAACAGCCTGCAGTATTTTTAGTGTCATGCACAGTGTAAATAGTCACAGAATATATTTTTTCACATCGTTGATTCTCACTCAAGTGTCCTCATCTCTGAAAGGATTCGGCCCATTTTCAAAGTTGCTTCACAGTCTTCAGGTCGTTGCAGCTGTAACTGAGACGCCGTGCAGCTCCATTACTCTGCAAATTAGGCGTCCTGTTTAACGCTGGAGTTTATGAAGCACTGAAGCTCAGTTATCACACAATGCCCTTACCTACAAGATGGAGAGAACAAGACAGAAATGTAATGTTTTATCCTTTCTAGCTAAGAGAACCTCCACTCTTCTTCCAAAGCTGTGGGAGCGTGCTTATGGGAATTTTTTGACTATTATTTAAGAAGCACATTTATTAGGTCTGACACTGATGTTGGACAAGAATTCCTAGCTTCAGTCTTGACTATAATTTATCTTAAATGTGCATTTCCTGGCAGGAATCGTTTTATGAAACTGGCTTTCACTCATCTCCTCTGAATAGATAAACTTGTCTCTTTCTTGACATTCTGGTTTGAGTTTTTTTTAACTCTGTTTCCTGAAATATCTCTGACTCTACAGGTGATGAATATGTTTCCCTCTTGGTCAGAAAACCAAACATCTAAATTTGTCTTTGTCTTAAGAGTCTGAATCCTGTCCAAAGCCTCTGACAGCTTCCAAAGAATATTGCTGTCATTGTCTGAAAGGCAAGATATTTATCACCACTGCGCGCACACACACACACACGCACACACCCCCACCCCCACCAACACGCATTACTGGACTGATGTCTCTAGAGGTCTGTTTTCATGAGAACTCTCAGGTGAAAGGGAAATTGTTCAGCAGTTGTCTTATTATTATCTTTGAATTTGAATAGCAAGTGGAATGATTCATCCTTTGTCTTCTTTAAGTTCTTTATTGTTAAATTCAGACAAAGGTTTGTGCAAATATAACAGAACTAAAAGAGACTTTTTCATTTGTAATGGTGTTTATACTTTTCTTTTTTTTTCTTCAGCAATTTAATCTCCCTTATGTTGGTTATCTTTTTTTCCAAATAACATGAGTTTTACTTTTATAAAATTATGTGAGAATTAGTTTAAGCTGACTCGTATATCTTTTAACCAACTGCAGAATTTGTTTAAAATTTTCAACAGAAGCAGTAATGTGAGCAGTTTAGGGCCCAAACTTGACCTCACCAGTGATTGGTTGTTCACTTGTACTTGTTTACCTATACAGCAGAATTTAGAAGATCGATTACTCAGGCACAGCATTACAAATCACACTTTGCGCATTAAATTATTAAGTTGGGCAAATGTTTGCATTCTAACACTAAGTTTTGGGAGATTTAAGAAAGGCCTTCATGTCTTTTTCCAGAAAAAAATCCTTCTGTCTCCAAACCCTACTCCTTAATCTTAAACATATGAAAAGAAAACACAGGATTTTGTCAAATGTAGAACACAACCAAAAATTTCTGCACTTGCTGCAGGATTGCTGTGAGCTTCTTGGTAGCTCCATGGAGCGTTCTCCATCTTAACTCTTCACTTATTGTAACTGATGAGCAATTTCTGTGCACCATTGGTAAAATGTTGGGGATTTTTCCTGCTATTTTTCTAGCTAGCACCTTAGTTCAATCAGATCCATCTGTCTTTGTAAAAAATCTAAACAAATTATATGTTAAGTGCTCATAGAACAGCTGTGGATTTAATATATGTTGGTTTTGTTGAACTGAAGGGAATATATATGTTACACTGAAAGTATTTATCATCTCCTGGCAACAAGTGTGCATACACTTTTTATTATTCATCGTCACCTTCCTAAAATAATGGCATTTATATTATATTTTTTGCCAAAGTGATTTTTTTTTTTACCTAAATCATCTTTTGATATTATTTTAGGAAGACATTTGATGTTAACGAATTATTTTTAAATAACAAAAACTATTTTTAGATTGCATATATAGAACTACAGGTGTTTTATATATATATATACATCCAAAATTACATAAAATAAAATGTATATGAACTGTGTTATGGTTTGTCGTTTCAACCCAACAAAATCTTTTTAAAATAAAACTGAAAATGTATATCTTTGTCTGTCTAATCTATTTCCTCTGCACTGTTCCTTTAAACTTTTCAGCCCGGAGTAATGAGGCTGATAATCTGTTGAGACTCTGCTGCTGCAAATGTTAAAATGTCAGCCTCATTAATGTTGTCTGACATGCTAATTTCAAACTTTGTTTTTGCTGCAGGACTTTAAACTACAGCACCTGTCCTGTCAGTGGGTCCCCACAGGAGACGCAGTAATGTTGTGACCGTTATTAGATTTCATCCAAAGCCCAAATTGGTGAGGCCGCTTCATCCTGTCCCAAACAGATAATCATGATGAAATCTGCCACCCGGAGGTTAACAAAGACAGGAAGATTAAATAATACATTCATCACATTCTGGGAGGCCCAGGGCCAAGTTCATGTCAAACCCATAACGAGCAAAGTATCCTCGGCCCGGCTCATTTCCCCACACGCACGTCACTCTCTGCTGGAAATCTGCGTAGAGGATGTATTGATCTTACTGGTGCTTCCTTTCTCACAAGCTCACAAACAGAGCCCCCAGTATCACAGGCAGGGCTGCAAAACAACCTCACCCCCCGCCTCCAAGCCCCATAAAACAAAATAATAAACTCGCCGCTTGCCAAAACAATCCAAGTACCTTTGTCTGTGCAAAGACTTTTTGTGTGCGTGCAGCTTGTCTGCTAATGCACGGTTATTTGCTTCCTGTCACTTCAGTGGATGAAAATAACTCTCTTGTTATAAGCCAGTTTTACTAAATAGGGGTGAAATTAGCCAATGCATTAGTTCTTTTTTGTTTCTATGTTTTGTTGTTAACCTAAATTATACCACAGAATCTTGTAAAAAGGAATTTAGAAAATTAAAAAATGTTTAAAAAAATAACATTTTGTTAATATCCACTATTGTGTGAGGAACATGAACTTAATTGACAAATCGCAGTAATTGACTTACACAGCCATTTCTGTATTCATTTTTTTGTTTGCTGAGGAAGTGGGAGTTTTTGCAGTAGATATTAAGAGACAGTATCTTACCTATAGCAACCTTGGTTTGGCTTTTAGTAGATAAACATTTAGTAAATGTTAACATCATTTGTTTGACCATCTCTCACATTTCTTGGATAGTTTTTTTAGACAACATATTTCAGCATAAGTAAGAGTCACACAACTTATTAAACTTCTTAGTAGAAATGTTAGTCATTCACCATTAGTAACGCCTTTAAAACAATATTCAGCCACAATATAATTCAATAAATTTCAGTGTAGCCAAAACATGAATCTTCAGGCACAATAAGATATGGAAAATGTGTGACATCTGCTCATCTCTTACCATTATTTTTGGTCAAATGTCATGTTATAAAATTATAACCCAAAATGGGATTGCAGTGTGTGACAGACTATGTCTTTAGAATAAAGTTTTGTTTTCTTGAGCAGTCAAACAATAATTTTAGGAAAATTAGACTTTTAGCTGCTTCCATTCACTACTGCTGAGTTTGACCAAACCATTGGACATAAAATGTTCTGGTGATGAGGGGATTAGTTCCAGTAATCCAGAACTAATATGGAATCTTGTTCAATAAAATTTTCAATAAAGACTCAAAAGTCACAACAATTTCAAATTATATTTGCTTTGTTGTACACTTGTTACCGTTGGTTAATTTGTTTCTTCTTTGGAAAAAACATAATAGTACGTTTTTATCCAATCAATTCCTTTCCAGCACTGATCATGTTATATTGTGGAACTTGTTTCATTTATTTTATATTCCTTTGAAAATCATAACGACACAATCTTATGTAATTACATAAAACTAAGAGTAGCCAAACATGAATAACTGGAGCCTAAGTCAGTATCATTCCTGGAACATAAATTTTTTCAGCAGCTTTGCTCCAATTGTGTTTCCTTGTAATCAGCCATGCTGCGTCTCTTGATTGTTTGTCCTCAAACAGGAAACCTCCCTGTTATTTGCTCCTCACGAATATTACCTTGTTTGTTGTGCTTCAACTCGGACAGCCCCAATCTAAAGACCTATTTGCCTGCAACATCATCAGAAGAATCATAATCAGAGCAAAGTTCACTTACTAATTTTATCAACTAAAAATTCCTGAATGATTACAAAATATCAATGTAATTAAGAACGAAGCTTTCCTCTTCGAGTGTATCTATTTCAGGCTTCATCATGTGGTGTCTCCTGTTTATAACAATCATCAGGACAAACAATGATGCAGTGGAAAGTTACCAGGACATCAGGGGTGAACCTATTTTATCACGTCCTCTGTAATGTTTATTAATACTTTTAATTTGAAAATCTGACTCCTTGTGGAAACAAATAGCAACTGCATTTATTGCAGTAACTTTTTCATGTCTGGAACTTCATTCAAGCCATGTTTAGACTTTACTCCCCCACAGCACTACAGATGATTATGTTATTCTAGTCACACTAAAATGTTTATTTCCACAAGTTTTGTTATCTTAATTGTCTACTCAAATAGTCTGCTCAGATAATTGCACAAATTTTATTGCATGTACCTTTGACAACTTAATGCAACACTTAACCATTTCTGTTTCAGACACAGTATGCATTAAATTCCTGGATTTAATTCTGTTATCAGAAAAAGCCAGAGACATAAAACCGTCTTCGATTACATTCGCAGAGAACTCCTGAAACGTGATTCCTAGAGGAGCAGCGAGGGATTTAAAAGGTGAGGGAGAAGTAGAGGCCGACTCTGTTACATTTTGTTTTATTTATGAACAGCACCTCAACGACACCTGGCAGCTGTGCTGCCTGGCGCCTTTTAAACTTGTTCTAATAGTAAAATAGAACTCACTGTTCATGCAATTGCTGGAAATAAGACTTTTTAAGGCATTTTGGAATCTTTGTTAATCTGCATTTCTGAATGCAAAAAGCACATTTTCTCCAGATGTAAGTTGGAGAGGTTTAATCCGCATCAGCATTTCTGCAGTTTAACTTCACTTATAGGGCTGATTCAACCTTTCCACTATTTAATAATAATCGACCAATAGTCTAATCCCTGCTAAGCCAAATTGCCTGTTTTTTGGAGAAGACAAAATATGTGGCCTTCTATGCTTGCTGCGTTTATTAGAGGCCAGTTAAAGAGAGAAAGACAGGAGGATATAATTGGATAGTGTAAAAAAACAGAGAACTGTCTTTAACTGTCTTTGAAGACATTGAACTGTTTCTTGTCTCCTTTTTTTTAGCATACTAATATTTAGCTGCACATCCAGCTTCCCATATGGTCACATTTTGCACTGTAAATCTTATAAATCAAAACCTTTTTTTGTGTGCATGATTTGAAATTTGTATTATAGGCTGTGCATATTATTTATGTTAATCTGACAAATCTGTTTTCAGTCTACTTTGACAGTGTCTCAGTGAAGCCAAATTATCAACAAGTTATATCAAAATGGAGAGGAAACATACCTAACATAGCCTAACACTTCTGCAAATTATTTTTCATTAAAACGTCCTTAGCAGGAGCAAGATATGGAGCTCTACTTGTGGATCAAGTGAGGCAGGTTTTTATTTTAGGTCATTGTTCAAAGTTTCCTGCAAAAATTTTGGTCAGAACAAAATATTTTTTATAAGCGTAATTGTGAGCCTGCCTCTTTATTATTAAATTTAATACAATTTTAGATTTTTGTATAACTTTCTTCAGGTTAACTTAGAAAGTGAGCTATTATTGTTACAGGTTAATTTTCTAAACTACAAAAAAGTAACTGTTAGCGATGCTCAAATGTGAAAAATTGGACTGACCGGTGTTATGCTATGTTTATCAATATTTTATTAATTTATTTATCCGATTACTCGTAAGAATAATGGATAGATTACTGGATTACTAAAATATTCATTTACAACAGCCATAATGTAATCTTAAATCTGAATTATGTTGCTTTTAGCCACATATACAAGGAAAAACATTGTTAACAGTTAAAAGCTTACCTGATTTTCACAAGTTATGTGATTTACTTGAAGTCCTTGTCAATCAATTTGGCAATTATTTTTTTATTTATACACACATGCTACACAGAAGATAAAAAACAGCAGAGACAAATCAAACTTCATTTATACAAAGAAATGTCTAACAGAAATGATTGTGGTTTTTAACGACTGTGAAGATACATTCATAACCATAACTATAATGAAAAGACACAAAAGCTGGACATCCACCATCTGGCCTGGAGGATCCCTCTCAATGCTTCTAATTGCATTGTGGGTATTGTAGGCACTGGGTTCTGAGGAGAAAGCGATACATCTGGAAGCAGAGAGTGAAAATTATAGTTTTATTGCGCATGATTTTTGATATTCGCATCAGTCGCGAGCAGACGACTTCACACTTTGGATTGATGGAGAGCACTTACCGGTTCTACTTTTTAATGACGCTGTTAAAAGGCAAAGCTGCTGTAACTTAAGCTCAGCTTTTCTCAGAGCTGCGTTCAGCCAAACAACGCCTCTCTCAGCTATTCTAAATCACGGAAAGCCAAACCCTCCAGAGACTTATTGCCTAAATGAAAACGGAGTAGTGATTTATTTGCTGTCCTAATGAGCGCTAATAAAAAAAAAAAAAGAAAAGAAAAGTGGGATCCATATAGTCTGCATAGCCGACACCACTTCCACTACCCCAACTCTTGCTTATACACACTCTGCCTCTGTGGCAGCAGGATCCCATCGGCTATCCAATTACGACCTGGCTGGCCAGGGGTTCGCATTAGTGGCGTATGAGAGCTGTGAACAGGGAGTATCACATGCTGTAATATGGAAATTCCTCTGTAATGCACAGGCTGCGGGATTGTGCGATTACTTAACTCGTTTCAGTTGACAAAATGTTACTGGGTTGCCAAAACGTGTGTGGGGAAGAAGTTGAGTCTTGCCACGAAGTGGTGGGGTTCCAGTTTGAGTGTGGCATCCATTGGGGTAGGTGGGAGTACAAGGTGGACTCCAGTTTCATCCAACCAGGGAACAAACCATTAAGAAAGAGCTCAGCGCCCAACAAGCCCACACTCCCACTCTGGTGTCCACATGACCGATTCCAGACGCTGATTTGTGGTTCCTGACACTTTAATTCATCGGAAAACACCAGTCAGGACCCAGGAGTTAAGTAAGTCCATTAACACTATGCAGAAGTAATGCTTTCCAGTGCGGTGCCAGCCATGCCACCCAGCGTGATGAAGTACAGAGACTCGGGGATTTCACAGTGGGTGAATATTTCCTGGAAGTTTTACACCGAAACCGCTGCCAAAGTAGACTTAGACTGCAGTATTTAACTGCCTTTATGAACTGTAAATAATCATTTTATCATCATACACTTTACATAATCCTACTCTTCTGTGAAGACTGCAACCACAGACTTGGTGTTATGACATGAATATATAAAAAGAGAGAAAAAGTAGAGCAGATTATGGAAAACTATATTTTCAATTTGCTGCCAAATTAAGTCATCTTTTAAGTCTTACGACCCCAACTTCTGACAGAGTGGAGGATTTTAAGAGTTATCTTCTCCTGTGATAGTCTCAAGTTGATGCAATCATGTATTTCACTCAGTCTCTTTCTACAATTTCAACACAGTGTGCACAGTGTGGAGTCCAATATGCATTTTGTCAGCTGTTGCATCCACAGAATCCAGCCGTGCCTAAAAAAAAAAAATGATTTCACTGTCATCTAATCCATTATTTAGCTCGGAGATGTCAGCTGAGCTGTAAATGACTCAAAACACAGCTGCTGCAAGGGGATGGAAAATGTGGAGCCAAAATCAAGGAGCTAAAAAAAAAGGTGGAGTCGAAAAGCTGTTGTAGGATCCAATGCGCTCTGCTCCGCTCTGCGGGGCAGTATTATTAATTTGGGAACGGCTCTGGAAACTCTATCAATCTTTTATTCTAACAGGAATCTGAGGAGAGACAGTTACATCCTCCAGCTGAGCAGCCGCAGAGGACGATCTGTTGTTTTAAAAGTTAAAAGTCAGTTTGTCTTTCCTTCAGATTTTAAGAGGAGTTCGCAGCGCCACCTGCTGGACAATTAAAAAGCCAATTTTAATGGAAACGCACTATACTTTTTTATTGCTTCCCTACAACAGCAGTACAGTTGTTCTTTAAAATATACTTATGATTCTTATTACAAAAATATGTTGCTTCTGTATTTTAGTAATTAGATTGAAAGTAATATATGTGTCATGTTTACCTATAAATGTGTGTTTTTATTAATATTATAGATTTATTTCAATTATAATTGCAAATAGTAATCACAAACATGAGGAAGATCTCATATAAATCAGCTTTGTTATGTGTGTGCATAGTTTTGATGCACATTATATTCAATGCAATTTTGTTTTGAGAATTTATCAAGAGAAATAAAAATCTCATATTTTAACAATTTTAGAAGTTGATTAAACACCTGATGTTTTTGTTGGAGCAGGAAAACCTCAAATGTTCAATGTTATCCATTTAGATTATTATATTTTTTTTATTTAAACTAAACTCGCACAAATTCAGCTTAATGCAGGTTTTTAACTTCATAATAATTTTTTTCTCATGACTGAAGCCTTTTGTAAAGACAAACATTCAGTGAATGGCTCGTCTTGCTACGCCTAATTTCCGCCGTCACACAAGCAATGTTTATTAACATTTTAGGAATAAACAGCGCCTCATATATATATATATATATATACCTCTAAAGTCTAGCACTCACCTTCAGTCTATTCTCCCAAACAATCCGCAGCTTCCAGTCTTGTTTGCTCTGCTTCCAAACTGTGAGGTTGTGGGGTCCAGTGAGATGTCAGCGTAATAGCAGACAGGGGGGCACAGACGTCTTGGAGGTCCAGATTTTACAGCACAGCAGTCCAGATCATGCACAGCAAACCCCCCACCCCAACCCCTCCGCTGAGACTAGAGTTTGTCACTTGAAGATTTATACTCCTCTCTATGAAAGCTTCTTTACAAGCCCAACGGGAACCTCTGGGACGCAGCAGCAGAGCCGAGTGGGAAACACAGAGTCACAAAATGAAAGAGCAAAATCAGCGAGACGCGTGGAACAAATTGTTTAATGACTGTGAAACTTGGAGAAATCATCCAGTCTGTTTAAAAAGACTCTAGATCTAGATTTATTCTTCTGGTCCAGAGGAAGAGCATCTACCCTTGAACTTGTTTTTGAACAAGAATGAAATTATCTTGATTGATGCCATTTCTTTGTAGTGTGAACTAAGATGAACAAATAATTAACCCTGTGTGATGCACATAAAGGAGCTTTGAGACACATATAAAGAGTTTTGCAAAAGTTTCCAGTCTGTTTGAGCTTTTAAACATATTGTCAAATTCTAACCATAATTTTCAAAGTATTTGATTGGTGTTTTATGTGACAGATCAACATAAGGAAGTGATAAATGTGATATGCAATGAAAACATGGTTACAGATTTATATATACACAAATCTATTATATATATATGTATATATATAATCTGTCTTTTATGTGTTATATTTTACTTTATTTTAATTTTATAGTAAGTAGAATCATAGAAATCTAGTGCCTCTACTATTAGAAAATAATTGTCTCTTACCCTTGATTAATTTTAACTTGATGAATTTTGAACTATTTGATAAATGTTCCATAAATTAATTACAACCATTAATTGCAGGCCTGCCTGTATGTTTAAGGCCATTGAGCTGCCGGAAAATTAATGGTTTTCTTCCAGGATTTCCCTCAATCTAACTTTTCCCATCTGCCATCAACTCTGAGATGCTTTCCAGTTGAAGGAAAGTATCTCCGTAGCATTACGCTGCAACCATTTCAACCTGAATATGCATTCAGGTTGATGTGCTGTGTTAGTTTCACACAGCTTTCCTCATGTTGGCCTAAAAGATCAGTTTTATTTTCATTTGCACATTCACTCCATACATATTTTACTGTAAACTTTTCCAGAGTGGAGTACGCAACATAAATGACAAAACCAAAAGATACATTTCAAGAAAAATACTTATCAGAGAACAAAATAAACAAAAACAGAGCAATGCAGACAACTTTTCATATTTTAATTTGTACATTATTTGAAAAAGATGCTTCTTGTTTTTTAGTCTGTGAAAGATTAATTCATAATTCAGTAGCGTTTAAGTAGGTAGGCTAAAATTGTGGTTGTAATGTGATATGTGAAAGTGACAAGAATTACTATTTTTGCAAGGAGATGTATTCTTAAAAGCAAAAAATAAAATAAAAATTGTAAATGACTCTGAAATGATCAATGTCAAACTTACTGCATCATAGAACAGGAAAAAGACATGCAAGAAAAATGAAATAAATGCTTCATTTTATCTAAGCGCAGAAGTTCACATTACAACTATTTTCTTCTTTGTGACATTCTCACTGCAGGAGGTTTAAAGCCTGCCCTCGTTTCTCCCCTTCGTCTTCCATATTATAGTACAGATCACATAATTTCCCTAATTTATTTCGGTATCTGACCTATTTATGGTAAAATCTTGTGCATGGTGAGATGAGTCAGTCTCATAGGAGTTCAAACTTGTTGAATGTTTAGGTCATGATGCACAAGTGAAGTTTAATTTATGTTTGTCTTCTGTGGCAGCTAAAAGCCAGAAGGATCCACTTCCTTCTAAAATCACCCAGGGAGCGTTCACAGCTTGGTTTTCCATCCTGTCCAGCTCTTCCTCTGTGGTGCTGTACATCTCTGTCATCACACATTGAAGAGGAGAAATTGCTTCTTCATCACCCAACAAGAGCCAAACAGAAAGATCAGATTTACTCTAATATGTGTAGGGTTTCCACTCTTACATTACTAAACTGAATTTAATGTGAATCACTTTTACTTCTTCATGTTATAAAGTTTTGGGGGGTTTTCTCTGAAAATAATGACCAAAACAGATAGTTGGAATAAAGTGATGTTTGTAAAATGATATTTTAAAAATCTGGAAAAATGAGTGTGTGAGTCCTGGTGAAAAGTTAGAACTGTGTACAATTAATTGCATGCACATGTGGTCTGCAGCTTTCAGAAGTCATTTATTAATTTACGTCATACTGATTGTATAACTTATTGCCAATACATAAACCAGTATGAGTCTGCAGTGTCTCAAATATATACCCTTAATTTATTTAAGTAAATAATGTCTTTTTTATTTTAGTTTTGGAGTGTGTGCATCTTATGCTTTGGTTTGAATGTCTCTTATTTACATCGGAGAAATAAATATAGTTACGTTTTTTTCTTAAAATAGTAATGCTAAATTTCCAGATGCTAGCATCTAAACCCTCGAAGATTTTTATAATGCAGAAAATGCACAGAGTAAAGTAATGCTTTTAAAACGTTATTTTTATGAAGAAAACCTAATTGTCCATTTTAGTATTTGCTGCACAAAAAATAAAATCTTTTAAAGACATTATTTCTACAAACTGAATTACAATAAAACATTTAAATAAAATGAATTAAGATAAACTAGAATTAGAACTACATGATTAATGATAAAATTTTATTTATTTGATTTATCATATTTATATTTAGTATTTATTTATTCATGCATATTTATTTAAATATACATGAATATCTAAATATTTAACTTAACTGGTCAAACTTTATCTTTTATTTACCAATAAAATAAATTAATTTATTTAATTACACTTGTTTATATTATTTATGCAATAATCTTCAACTTTTTTTATTTATTTACATTTCAAACATTCCAAAATAAGTTCAAAAAGTTAAAGCTGCAGTATTCTCTAAAAAACAAACAGAGACACAGAGAGAGACACACTGCTTTCAGAAATTATTATAGGCTAAGATTTGAATTACTGATTTAATTTCATGCTGTTGAACGTCTTTCTGTAGTGTGCAGTTCCCCTTTTTTACACATGGGGGCGACATTCCGCCTGTCAGTCTAGCAATTGACCTGTTGTTGCCTTTTCCGTGCAGGAGAATAGTGACAGGTTTATGAATTTACCATGCTTTGCTGCTGAACATCTGACAGGAGTAAAAGTGGACATGAATACATGTATGTGAACATATGGAGACTCTCCTCTCCTCACTCCATCCTTTCATTCCTTTGATGCCAGCCACCTGCCTTTTGACAAAAATCTGCATCTCCACCAAAGAAGCAGGAAAACTGTTGTGACTGCTGCAGCCTTAAAGGCTGTTTGTACAGAGCAGCCAGACGTGTTTCTCTATATTTAAGCAGTCTTCTGCATCAACATCAGGCACAGTTTCCTTAAATTCCCGCAGACTTTTAGCCTCCTCCTGACACTTTAGATGCTGAGTCACAGCATCTAAAGATAGATGTTCATTTGCAGAAGCAGCAGCTTGTGTCAAGAAGTGCAAGCTTGAGGTGAATCAGAAGTCATGCAGCAGAGTTAAAGAGTTCAGCAGTCGCTTTTACAATGCAAAACAGGAGGCATATGGCTGTTCTGTCTTTCCAGCTCAGCCCCCCTGAGAAATTGTTTTTCTGTGAGTAATAAAGCTGTCCCATAACCCCATAACCTCTGCAATATTCATGATCCAAAGTTTAGGCCTTACAAGACAGCTTGATAAGTGTTGGACCTGAGAGCGTTCCCAAGTTCAAGCATAACAAGTGCGTTGTCTACCTGCGTTACCATGGGCCGAGCTTGTCCAGACGCTCATCGGCTTGTTAAAACACACTCCTCATTGGTTCAGAACAAGCGTTCACAGTAGGCTTTTTAGATGTTTACCGACATCACAACCTTGGCAGAGCCCATAATAGGCATTGGTTCATGTCAACATTACGATCTGTTTATATGGAGGCGGGGGAGATGACACTTTTATTGCCTGATGCGGCATCCCTCCGTCCTGTCGTGTCCTGGCCTGCTTTGTATTCTCTTGTCACATCAGCAAAGAACTTCTTCTTCCACAAAAAAACTGTGAGATAGAGGGAGGAAAATATACACAGATAACCCAGAGGAGGGGGTATCTGGACAATGACACTACTAATGCGGTATCTGATAAACATGCATTAATCACAGCAAAGGACTTTTATAACCGTTGCTGAGAACACATCAGGATAGAGAAAGGAAGGGATCGGTGTAGGGGATTTGCACTTTTTCCTCCAATTAAAGGTGACCTACTATGCTTCCTCCAACAGGTAAGGATAGGTATATGTCCTATGCAAAACATGTTCACTATATTTTTGCACAAAATTATTCTTGTATAATGAAATTGCAGTCTGCTCAGTTCTGCCTATTTTCACTACGAGATGTTTTAGGGCCTCTTGTCACTTTAAATACAAATAATCTGCTGCTGGCACCGAACTCAACGTTTTACCCTCCTCGCACATGGTTGCAATTATACAACCATACATATTCGAGAAGCAGAAGTAGAGCCTCCTGCACAACCAACAAGTCCTTTCTGGATGGGAAGTCAACAACAAAACACCTGTCTTTTCCAGCAGTCATTTTTACTGACCAAATGTCCTGGAGCTCAGCTTGGGTTGCTAGGTAACGGACTGGGTTTCCTGAGGGTTGCTAGGTAACAGGTTGGGCTGGGTTTGCTAGCTGTTGAGGCAGTACTTGCTGATTTGTGATGTTACATTCCAGAGGTTTTTGAAACTGGTCATTTTTCAGCCACCAAAAAACATGAAGTTAATGCCATGAACTGACTGGGTGGATTTTTAGAAGCAGTAAATCAATTGGAAGTTCAAAAACGTCTAAAATGTGAATTTGGTATAATACACCCCTTAAGGGTCTCAGCAAAAATACCTTAACTTCAAAGTCAATTACATCGTTTTTGGCAATGCTGTCTCGTCACATGACTACAGTTTATGATCCAGTTTTATGATCTGAAGTTGTGGAGTTACTGGCCTGAGCTGGTGAGTGTCATTATCTACAAGCGAGTTCTGAATGAAGCCATAACTCTAAAATAACATCAAATACAAACATGAAACAAAGGCCTTACTTTTTCAAAACAAGTGCTATTGTCTGTGGAAGCTAAGGGTGAAAGCTTTGGGCATAAAAATCATTTTCATATTTCATGAAAAACAGGACAAGCCCAAGAATGCCATCCCAACTGGTTCTACTGCAGCATAAAGATAGAGTTTAAAAGGCAATTCCTAAGAAAATATTTGCAAACTTATGAAATTGAAGAAAGATTTTTTTTTATCTTTTATCATTTTGCCACTGAATAAATATAAATAGGTTTGATGGAGACCCTAATTTTTAATAGGAGAATATTTACTCTGCATGTAACTTTTACAAAAATATGTCTTTCCATATTTGTTAAAAGTATACCTTTGCATGTATGAAAATATGTGTACGTCAATGTTTTTTCTTTGTATTGGCACCAGTTAATGACATTATAAACTCAATGAGACAATCTGAATATTCAAAAACAGCTGATTTACTGGGATTTTCTTACATATTCACTCAGGAAATACAAAGGATCTGCAATAACTCTGTTTTGTACACTGAGGACGCAGCAGCCTGTCACTGAATGAGCTCCCCCAGTTCATCAACTCTGTAGCAACTGAGTGATGCCATCATATCAATATGAACTTTGCTCCATATTGACATTTACTAATCTATATTGTCAACAATTCAAGTATCAGTGAAACACTCTTTGTTTAAAATGGTACAAGTAATTTATTAAATAAATGTATGTGATATTCTACTTTAGATGTGTTGTATGACATGTTGGACATTTTATTGGTTTGGAATGACCACACAAAGGCAAACTGACAGATTTTAATACTATTTTTTTATTTTTACAAGACCTGTCCAGTGATGTTGTGCTTTGCTAAATAGAGTCAAGTAATTCTACATAGTTTTCCTGCCCTGAAAATTGTAAAAATAATAAAATATTCATCATGAAATGATAGAATAGCTATCCAGATAGGAGGATAAACCACTTCTCATGATATTTCTTTTTTACTTTTTAACAGGTTTTTACACTTTGGTGACTTTAAATCATAAAAAAGTGTCAGTTTTAACACTGAAGCATGTGTTGCAATTTTAAAAATGTCTTAATTGTTGCATCTTTTCAAGCATTACAAATATTCCTAAAGGTCTCATAATCAGCACAGCAAAGTCTGATACGGATGTGTGATAACAGCTGGAGGTGCAAGATTGTAGCTCCCACCAGCTGTGATCTCATCAAATTAAGTTGAACATTGGGACCGATGTCAGGTTATCAGGCTAAAAAATTAATTAAACAGCCAATCTTTCTACCCTCCTGTGGGTTTTTACATGCAATTTCATTTGTGTTAGCAGAACTTAGTGTTGTAATTTAACTGCATTTGAAGTGGGATCATTGGATCACTTTTGTTTTTTAATGACAAGCTTTAGATCAATGGTCCTCTCCCTTCCACCAGAGGGCAGCACTCTCCTGTTTTATATATTTACAGCATAATTGTGGCTGCAGGGAGAACTTCAGCAGTCCTTCCGACAAGCTGAGTTATTTTATCAGAGTCAGAGCTATTTATAAAAGTCCTGACTCAGCTCCACTGATGTGTTCACTCTGAACTAAAGAGATCCTAAAGGAGCAAAGGCTGTTTGAAGTCATTCAGAGATTAGGTCCCCCCACCCCTCAGGATTAGCTCCCAGGTTCCTCACTTCCACACAAATGATCATTCAGAGCTCCAGCACTGCAGAGGCAGTAATCAAATGTTCTTCATGGAGCCGATAGGAGTGTTCAGTGGTCTTTGTTATGTTTTTCACTGTGTCTGTCCAGAGCCTTGATAAAGTCTAAAGCACAAAGTCCCCAGTTTTTCTTCTTCTTTTGGCCTTTTCTCACTCAGTCTTCTAAGTATTAGCATGCAGCATTATGTCTCCTCATGAGAAAATTGACTCTTACAGTTCCTCCTTTTTGTACAACAAGAACTCTGATACTTAATTTTTTTCTATTACGATATTAAGATATTAAAGCTCCAGACTTTCAGCTGCTTCTGTCTACCTTTAAATGAATCTGATCTGTTATACATAATGCCACACTACTTGGTTAAGTAAAAAAAACTCTATAAATGGGGTCAAATGTCAACATTTCATCAGTGACATGAAAAAGTCTTCATACAAATCAACACTGTACAAACTTAAATTTTTGTGTTTTTAATAGGATTTTATGTGATCTACCAACACAAAGTAGTGCATTATAAACTGGTAAATAAAACATCATCCAAGTAGGACACACGTCACAAAGGAGAAATTCCTCTGAAAATTAAAATCGTCATATAAAAAAGAAATATAACGATACAAAAATATTTCAGTTTAAAATTATATAATTAAATGAAGCATTAGCATTATTTTAGAGCTCAATTAAAACTTGTTAGAAAGTAATAATTCCATATTCTACATTTGAAAAAAAGAATAAACAAGTGACACAAAGTATGACCTAGAAGGGAAATATGTGACCTTCTAGATGCGACCCAAAAGGTCACATCTTGATGCTATTAATGTAAATTACGTTGGCCTTAAAAATAACCAATTTTACCACACTTGTTGGTAAATAAGACTTATCAGCAAACCTCAACAATTTTGTGGAGTAAAAACAAGAAAATATAAGAGGAAATAAAACTATTAATGAGGTTCAAAGGTCTATCGGTGTAATAACTTGAGCTTTTTTATTTCTAACTTAAATTATCTTCACATTTGCACATACAACTTTCAAATCAAACAATTTATGCTAATTTTAATCCAACAATTGCAACTCACATGTTTTGATAACTTGTGTATTTACATGACACACTAACACAGATGGTGCAAACTGACGAGAATCAACAGGACTGAAAGAAGCTGAAATGTGTCAGTGTGAAAATTCTTGTTCGTGAAGAGTTAACTCAGAGCCGCCACAGATGGCCGTCACGTGGTGAGAACATCTGCTCTCCTCCACGAACGCTGCAGCCTGTAGACGCCGCAGTAATACCCATCAATCTATGAATATTACAGCATATATGATCCTGTTTTACCAAACAAGTTTGTTTCAGGTGATAGGAGAATAAATCAAGTTTATTTCACAACTAAAAACATTTTCTTCAGTAATGCATATCGCCTTTACAAGAATTTTCTAATATGTTGGTCATCTATTTATCTATCTCGTTCTATCTCACTTATAAGTTTAAATTGATGAAAGTATTCTCAAATAATGTTATTATGTACAGACCAGTGTAAATCCTGAACGCAGTTGAGGTATTGTAGGCAAAAAACAGTTTAACCATTTAAATTTCTGGTTCCCTCATGAAAGACCTGGTTAAAAAATAGTCTCAAACTCAAACTATTTAAAGTTTCATTTAGTTTAGCTCAAAGGTACAATTACTTCTGACTGTGTGCAAGTTGCAATGCTTAAAAGAAATGTTATTTTACTGCAGTTGACAATGCAACAATGTTTCTCCAACTTCAGCATCACTGGTGATGTGGAGACACTTATATTTAGTGAAGTGGTTTGAGATTTTTTGTGGGGTTGTTCGCAGCCAGCATCTGACTTTAGATCCACATTTAAGAAGATGTTAAGCTGTTTTTGAGGAAGTAAACATCACATCCTGATGTGTGCTGCTAACTTTTCACACACTATGTTGTGTTAAGTAAAATCAGAGCGAATATTTACACTTCTTGTGATATTTATTTTGTCTTTTGTATTTCCAGGGAGGTAAATGTACAGAAATGTTACCACAATCAAAATCTGATCAGAGCTCATGCATCTGAGGGTTTCACACATTTTACAGTAATTTTGGGTTTTCACAGATTTATAAACTCTGGTTTAATCTTTGTTCATTGAATGATCTTTGTCCTCAAGGATAAATTAGCACAATGATAGAAATCAATGAAGAAAAAACAAACGTATAAAAATCCAAAGAAATCTTAACTGAATTTATCATTATTATTATCATTGTTATTATTATTACCATCTGTGCACGTAGCTAAGACTTAGCCCTGAGTGTTCACATGTGTGTAAACCTCTGACTCACATCCAGAATAAAAGATGAGAGGAGCTCTCGGGTCTATTCAAGGACTTTGGTTCAATGTGTCTCCAGTTACCATGGAAAAAATGTACCTCTGTCCCACCAACCAAAAATGAATCCCTGTAGCAACCCAATCCTGCAACATGCGTGCCGTAGCACCGAGCGACATGTCGGCATGTCGTCTGCTAAAAACTGAATTTGTCTCTGTCAAAACCTGGTGGGTTTATAGCAGCCAGAGGTTTCATGAGGATTGAAGCCGAAAAGTTGCACAGAAGCTACAACAAGAGGAGAAACGGACTTTCATCGTCCCGATGGTTTTTAAGACTCTGTGATATTTTAGACTGTGTGACTGATTTAGAGTCAGTTTAATAAAATATGCAGCTGTTGTTTGTGAAAGGCACCAAGGAAACAGAGGTAATTGATGGAGCTATTCAGTTACACTTGCTGCATATGAAACCTCCATGGCTAAGAAAAGTCAAGGCCACAAATTCAAGTTTAAAGCTTCACCATAAGCTCACAGTGTGCAAACAAAACCTGGCGTGGTACTGCAGGTCAACTTGACTTATTGATTGGCTGTTTGCATGTGAGAGGCATTCCAAATGAAAGGTCCCAATCTATTACTACTCCCATTTTTCTTTTTAATTGTTCAATTGCTTGATGAGCCAAATATTGGAAGTGCTATGAAATAAATTGCACATAAGTGAAATTATGCTAGAACTAAATTGAAATGTGAGACCCGATCATCCATCAAAAGGGGTCAGCATTTCAACAATTAATGGTTTATACTACTTGGGTGAGCTCTTGGCAGATAAGCGCTCCTGTAAAAAAGGGTCTAAATTACTGTTTTGGCTTGCAAAGCCCCCCCATGGTGCAACATAATAGGTGGGCTGTATGTGTCATGACGAGCGTGGTGGGGGGTTTCCCAGAGAAAAAAAGCCGATGGAAAGATGAGGAGGAAGGAGGAAGAATGGGGGCTAATTTCTTTCTCTTCCTGGCGGTAAGAAGAGAGGAGGGCAACTGAGCAGGACCAGACAGCTCTCGTGATCTCTACAGTATACAGACGACCAAACTGGGTTAGCTTCACAAGTCACACTTTAGAGGAGAGGTTAGCAGCTTTATGGATGGCGCAAAACTTTGCATTTATTGAAAGGTCTATTAAACTTAGAAGCAATCATTTCTGTGCTCTTAAGACAATGCAAAAGCTATTTAATTTGCTGACATTAAGCAAAATTGGAGAGTTGTGATGTTAAGAAAATAAGAGCAATAAGTAGCACCTCTGCTGAAAACAGACTTTATCGCTACTTGTGTGGTTTAGGTCTAACTTTTCTCATGCTTTCTGCTTTTATCAGTGTTACCATTTTTAGCACTAACAGTGCCAAAATTTAAATTAACCCTGCCAAAGGATAAATTCAACACTTTTGGACAAAGCTAGAAGGGTTTCAGCACATACAGTACAGCAGAAAAGACGATAACCATAAAAAATATAATTTTCTATTTGTTTCTTTTCTCTTTTTTGCATTAATATGTTTTCATTTTATTTATTTCATTCCCCTTTTGAGGCCTGTTGACTTCAAATTATTAAGAAAAAAATAAAGAAAAACACTAGTTGAATACAAACTTGCAAAAAATAAGGGATAACTCTAATTCAATGTAAAGATGCAGATGAATTAAAGAAAGCTATATGATAATAACTACTGCCAGTTTTACGTTGGATCTTCCAAAAACGTTCTGTTTTTCTTTCGCAGAATATTTACCTAACAGTTTGTTGTGTTATTTTTATTCTTGTTATATCTATTTATATTATATTATTGACTCTTGCGCAATTACCTTTCATAATATAATCTACTCATGTTGCTGTGATTAGCTGCATCTCAAAATAAAAAAAAACATGCAGCAGAAAATCTGTCAATCTGTCAGTCAAGTTTATTTGTATTTCAGCAACAAGGCATTTCAAAGCGCTTTACAACATAAAAACACAAAAATACAAAGTCATAGTCAATAATTGAAGGATTACATTTTGTCAAGTGACAATCTTTCATTTATGATGTTTCAAATAAATAAAAGGTCATGTTTATTTTCCACCAGAGAAAATTCCTAGTAGGTTGAAATCTGTGTTTTTCCACATTTTTTGTCTTTAGAGTCACCCAGATAAGCTGTAATTACCTACTATTTGCAATGTAGCAACAGGTTAAACAAAACATTTGTGCTATGCACATTATATGCGACATTACATCATTATGAAGCTACTTTGCTACAGCAAAGTCTAAATGTTATAGTTTGTGTAATAGCATCAGCCGTCTTGGTTTTAAGGTTTCAAAGTGACTGAAATGATTAATCAAACATTTGAACCGTTCATGGCCAACCCCAAATTGTTCCCAGCATTTCTTTGTGATTCAAATGCTCTGCAAGGTCACAAACACCCAATCGTTTTCTGAAAAAACGTTTTACGACGCAAAGCATGACATCACATTTTGGTAAGTAGACAGTACCTGCTCAAGGTCTACCTTCCTACCTGCTTCCCCGCTGCTTCAAGTGTTTCACATTCGTCATCTGGTGATGTCAAAACCTCCAGGGCTTCTCATCCCTCCTGGCCAAATGGTGATGCATTGCTCTTGACCCTGCAGATGAAAACGGAATGCAGATTCAACAGCAGGATGTGTTTGGTGGCAGCAGAGTTCGCTCGGAGGTGTTTCGACAACCTTCAGCTGTTTTCAAAAACACACTTTATAAGATTTAATAATTATGTAACAGAAAAAAACAAACACACACATATGTACATATATAGCCTGGAAATCTATAACCATAGTGAATGTTGTGCTTTTTAGACATCAGACTTTTTCCGACGTCCTTGGTTAGACTTTCCAGACTAAAGATGTTCTGGTCAAGAGCACTGAGCTCGTTTGGCTGCATTCATTCCAGTGTGGCTTCAGTTCAGCAAGTTCCCAAACATGAAACGAATAAATGAAACCAGGTTTACAGAGGTGGAAATAAATATTTGCACTCTTACAAGCAAAAGCAGAACTTTTACATTTCAGTGTGTCTCATCCAGGGGTTTTGGTCTTTGTTTTTATTTCAGTTTTATTTCTTTTTTGGGTTATTTATGTTTATATCTCTGGTTATATCATGTTCATTTAATGTTTTTGAGTTTTGTCAGTTTAGATTGATCAGTATCCTCAGTATAAAAAAATAAAATAATTTAATTGCCTGCTTTATTTTGAAAGGACAATAATTGCTTTTAATGCCACTGTAATATGCTCCAGATTATTGATGGACCCTTCAATAATCTGGAGCATATTTTTATGCAATAAAGTAACATAAAGCCTCATAATTTTATCATCACTTGTCTTTTTTGAAAGCTCAACTTAATCCCTCATTAAGAACTGGTTCGAACCTGTTTTAAAAACTAATCTTTTAATAATCTTGTGTGTAATTAATTCAAGTGACAAAAACATAATTAGTCATGAACTCAGAGTTATTCTTAGCAGCTTTTATCACATGACCTGTGCATAAGGTGTGTGATAAATTATTAAAAAGGCAATATCTTTGAGATATTGTGGACTATATTGTTATGTGCATAATAATCATTATCCAACACATCAAATTCTGCAGAGTTAAATCAACACTATGCCGAGTCTATTTGGTCCTTTTCAGAATTGGCATTACTTTAACTCTTGCAGAGTTATTTCAACAATAGTTGGAGTAGTCATAATCATTTCAAGCGTTAAAATTACTCTATTTCTTATTGGAATAACTCTGAAAGAGTTACATTAACAACAATTCTGATAAGGACCAAATAGACTCGGCATAGTGTTGATTTAACTCTGCAGAATTTGCTGTGAATGAGTCATGATTGAAATTAGCATACTAAACTAAACAAATACTATAAATTATCTTCATTTTGCCCATGAATTGTAAAGTGGGAGTGTAACCCTGAAACATCAGATAAACTCTAAACATTGCTGCAGCATCTCCTCGATGAAACTGTGCAGCATATGGCTTTGTGTCGCCACACTGAGTGCTGACCTGCTTCTTGTGCCGTCGTCAGTATGCGTTATAATATGTAACAACACACGACAGGCGAATGGGAAAGTCCAACGTGTGCCGCAACCAATTACACATCGCCCAGAAAAATCTTGTAGACTCAGCAGCTGCGGATGACAGCGGTTTTATCTCCTCTGTGTGCAGAGCCGGTGACAGTGTTTGATATCATTTTGAACATCTTTCCTCACTGAGGTTCACTTCTACAGCTGCGTCCTTATTTATCTGTTCCTTACTTGCATCTTCCTATTTGCAGAGGTATATTTGTGTCGTCTGTGTCAGTCCAGGGAAACTTCTATCACCATCCTTCATGGTGTTCTCTGTGAAATGGGCCTTCTCTTGTTTGTGCACTTCCAACTCGGTGCCTCACTGTGTCCCTTTCTGGGAAATGGCAAGTCTGTCTTTTCATCTTTGCTCCAGGTTTGACGCTCCTCTGACTAAACTGCAGAACATCTCAGGTCAGAACATATTTACAGCACAAGTTTATCACAATAAGTGGAACAATTTATCTGAATTAGTTGACTTTAGGCACATAAGCATTTAAGTTAAGAAGCCACCTTGTTCAGTTGCTTCTTAACACAATCAGTGTCTTATTCTGTTACATGATAGCAATTAAACTCATGAAGCCATCCAGACCTAGGCAAGAAGACTTGCAGAAATCCAAACATAGAAAAAAAAGCAAATTAAGTCATTTTGAACTTGTGCTAATTGCTCTGAGTATTTGGAAAACTGCTGGGATTTGTTTAATGCACAGTCATCTCTCTTTTTACAGTCAATGGTCCAAAATAAAGAAAAAAATCTAGAGAGCAGCAGATGTGAGGAGAGACATGCCCTGGTTATGTTGGAGTAGATGGGGTAGTCATTTGAAACAACAACAGGGAATATTAGTGACAAAAGTAGAGAAAATGAGCCATTGCAATTAAATAAGTAAACATATTCAGATTGGCTTAACTTCCTGAGATCATTGTTATTCTTGTCACCATTTGTTTTAGCATCTGCACTCAAGTTACTGTCCATCATGAATCATCGGAGTTATATTCTGGCCCAAACATGCGTGGCTTAAGTCCCTGCAGGACGAATTCTTCCTCTGTCTGCAATGTTCTCCTTAAGTCAAAGGTGCATCTGACTGGATAAAACTGATTTAAGCTCTCAGTAGTTACTAAAACTCTCAAATCCCCATGAAACTCAGATATTTGCGTAAGACCTCGTTGTTTACAATTATCTTGGCCATCATTCAACCTCCTATGTCATCAGGTGAAGTGGAAGTTCACTATGCAGAGATAACAGATGTTTTTGTCTCTTGCCTTAATTTCATTATGTTATGTCATAATTTTGGCATCCAGAATTTTACAGCGACTGAAAAGGAAATGCATCTCTGACCATTTAGTTTAAGAAATTCACTGGCATTTAGTAAATATTTATACTCATACACACACCCACGCATATATATATATATATGGGTGCATGGGTGTGTGTGAGGGAGTGTGTGGGGGGGTGTGTGTGCGTGTGTACACCCTGCATTTAACAGCATAGTTCCCAAAAAGCATCAAATTTCCACTGATTCAGTGTTTGGGAAGTGCTTCTACTTTCTGTGTTATCCACACAGGTAGCCTATAATACAGCAAAATATTTATGATTTTATTTGTTTTAGTTTGCACTAGTCACTGATGATTTTCGTCTCCAATGAAAAACTACTTTCACCGCTGTGTAAGAACATATTAAATATGAGAAGCCTCGCCTTATTTTGATTTAACTTTTAAGAAAGTCTTGGTGAGACTTTGTGTGTCTTGCAGTGACAGAGTAGCTTTGATGGTAACCAGCGCAGTGGCCCTCAGGCGCAGAGAGGTCCTCTCTGCTTTATTTCACCACTTCCCCTGACTGGGAAGTATGTACACACTTTGATATGTGTGTGCAGAAAAAAGTAAGTCTTCCTCTCAGGGCGTTTTTGCCTAATACGTCCATGCAATGCTGGCTGGAGAGCTGTGTGCAAAGGCACAAAGATCAGGGCTATTCTGGTCCCGCCAGCCTGCCCAGTGCTGATAGGAAAGGATTAATGAGGCGGGGCACTCATCGCTTGTAATTAGAAACAACACTAAAACTATTTTTGAGCTTGTTCCTAAGGAGAGACCCTGACCCCTAGGCTACCCCCCACGAACACCCTCAAAACCTCGCTAGCCATGAGGCAACGGACGCCTGCAAAGGTGGAGTAAATATAGTCTCATAACCAGAGCAGCTATGTGACACATGGCTGAATGGAGGCAAGTGTTGATAATTAACAACTTTGGCTGCCTACGCTACATGCTCAAATGTCAAAATGCTCACAGGCTCGATCTTAAAATAAACGCTGCAATGTCTTTATTGTTGTGAAGTCTGATATTTCTGGGAGTGTCTGATTCTGGTTAGGCGGTTCACTGCATTTGAGCCAAAAACACCAAAACAGTTCGATTTTTTGTGGTTTTTAAATTTAAATATGTTGTCATTACACTTATTTCAAGTTGAAAACGAGAGGTATTAATTGTGATCAATTAAAAAACAGCCTAAGATTGAAGTTTTACATTTTTTTTAATCTTTTTTTTGTTCGTGTCCCGTTAACTTTGATCTCAGAAGACTAACCTTCTGTACTACACCTGCTATAATTTTCTTTTATTATTGTTTTATTGGATATTGTTTTTGCTTACTGAGGTAAAAAAAAAAAAAAGATGCTTTAAGTCTTGGCAAAGCAAGCTGTAAGGAAAGAAGCCTTGAAAACAGCCTTGAAAAAAGGCCTCCAGGACACCAAACCAAATTTGAAGCTTCCATCTTTATTTCAAAGCTCACAGGAAGGGATTACAAAATTACAGTGCTTGAGTTGCAACAGTTCAAGGAGGAGAGATGACAGACCAGTTGAGGAATTTTGAGCAAGTCATGCAGAAAGGTGTGGGAGAAGGCCTCCAGTATAGTAGCACCCTTTGTGGAAAAAAAATAAACCCATTTATCAGTAAGTCAGTGCAAAAATAGTAATGAATATATGCATACAAAGAAAATAGATATATTTATATATATATTTACGTATTCATATACTGTAAATACTTGACTGTAGACTACAGACACAGAGAAATATACAGTAAAGCCCAAATCCATCAGAGCGTCCGAGCCCAAAGCAGAAACTCTTGAACAAGTCCAAGCCGTAAAGAGGCTGCGTTGAACGTGACGGCTTGATGTCGTCCTAATTCAGAACCTTGTTTCCAAATAAATGGGAGCAGACGCCTTTTTGGAGCCGTCAGTCAGGATGTGACCTCCACAGAAAGAACGGTGTACGAAAGACGAAGAGCACCATAACGACCCTCAGAGAGAGGAAGCACACAGCATAGTTCGTCTCCAGGAAGGGAAGAAAGTCTGATTATTCAGTCAGAGATCAATAAAAAAAAAGAAAAAGCCGTTTTCTACTGAAAGTTGCAGGAATCAGCAGGTTCAATGAAAACATCCTTGTATCTCGTTTTGTATCGGTTCAGACATTTTGTATGCCATTTATAGTTTTTTTTCTTTTTTAAGTAAAGATGCTTAAAAAAAGCTTTTCTAAATGGCTATCAGCATATATGGTGTTTATGAACTCAGATTTATCGTGGAGCACCAATAGACAAGTGAGGGCAGCAACACAAACAAGACAGACTTTCTTATTTTTTTCCCTTTTACAAAGAAAATCCAAATCTCACGACTGATAGTTGGAAACATCCTGTGACGATTTCATTTTGCATAGCATGATTTTTCACATGAGGGATTATTTTTTGTTGCAGATCTCTGTCTTACAGCCATCTTGAACAGACATTGCGTATAAATCCTATACAATCTTTCTTCCTGCTCACAAGCAACAGATGATCTTTTCTAAACTATTGGATTCAATTGGATAAAATGGATGATGCGGTGGGTGGATTGCAAAACAGATGATGGTTTTGGCACCTTGTCAAAGTTATTGTTAGCCCTGTGCTTCATTTTATGCTTTGCTATGGACGACTGACGGATAAACAGAGTCGGGACAGAGTTCAGCTTTGCATTCACTCTAAAATTAAGATTTTTTTTTTCTCTCACTTAAGAGGAAAAACTACTCCTGATGTTCTGGAAAGCTTGGGCCTGAACAGTGTTTAAATGCTCAGTTTCTTAACAATACACACAGATTCCTCAAAAACAAGTATAAAGTTTGTGCTCTTCTTTATACAGATGTTTAAAATGGCATAACATTGGCCATTTAAAGTACTCTCATTTGTGTGACAACCCTATCAGCTGAATAAATAACTCAAAAAAACAAAAGAAATAGAGCACGAAAGAAACTTTGGTTAGGCTATAAACTGGCATATGTTCTCCTATCACAGATGTTGATTTCATCTGACAAAATTTCTTATAGTTTCAATAGACCAGCTATAATATGGTGGATTCAAACATGTTCTGCAAATCTGCATTAGAAGGAAATATAGTAAATGAGCATAATATCTAAGCAGTGTGGAGCAAAGCAGTTTTCTCCAAAGTGGATAACCAGTAATTCAGTATGTTTTCCTTTCCTTGCAATAAATTGTTATAATGATTTGCCAATCATTATAACAATCTTTTCTAGCCTTGGAGATTTATATTATTTTTATACCTCTGTTGCCTCACTGTGTGCAGCTGCAAGATAAACCTTGTCCTGCTTTAGTCCTCACAACTCCAGTCATTTAAAAAAATTTATTGTTGTTCTCTTTGGGGGGGGGGAGCAATTGCCTTGTTTTAATAAAAATAAAAACAAAAAAACACATATATGCCTTTGTTAAGTAGCATCTTCTCTTGTCTTTCCCATTTCGAGTGACAAAACCAAACTAAAGGTTCCTAGACACTCTGACCACCTTAGAAAATGAGAAAAAGCTGCATCAAAAGGCATTGCTGACTTTTATTTAACTAGAATATTTACGGCTACCATTTGCTGTTGCAACTGTGTTTGTAATTACACAAATTTTGTGCAATAAAATTAAAAGCTGTGTTCTTTTAAATCATTTATGTAGTGGTATTTTGCCACCACTAGATAAAATGAATTTGTTATCAGGTTTATTTATAAATTATTACAAGGGGAACAAAATGTGGAAGGGTCTGTGCATGTTTAATATGGATCAAAGGTGAGCGGGAGAAAAATAGAAAATGTTTGTATGTTTACCCCAAGTTCTGTTTAATATTAAATTAACTTAACGTTTACTGCCATGCTACTTCTCTAAAAAAGAAAATGCCTCTAAATATTTTGATGTTGCTTTTATTTTATCTTATTTGATCAGACACATTGGCTCTACAAATTACCAAATTAGATTTGCGTAATAAATAAGATGTTTTTTTGTTTTTTTTTTTAATATGACCTCAAGTTTGTCTGAAAGTGATACCTTGGCAAAATGCAAACCAAAAAGAAAATTATAAAATTATATTTCCTACAATTATATTCCCTTTTTGTGTGACGTTTGTTCAGCTATTAGTGCTTTTTGTTTTTGCATGCCATCGTTTTCAACGCAGATGAATTAAGGCATCAATAGAGGCACTGAAGCAGCAGGCAGCAGCAGGCAGCTCAAAACAAATCCTCCCAAAGGTTACGCCGCTCTGCTGCACCACTGCTGTCACGATAAACTGAACTCCGCAACAGGACATTTGTGTTTATCTGAAGCACACACCTCAACGTTGCTACCGTAGAACTTGGCTGAGTGATAGCTGGGAACGTGGGGCATTGCCAAGAATATTGGATGCGAGTGGACAGAGACGGTACACGGTGAGGTACAGTGCAACAGAGCCGGCTAATGGATGAAGTGGAGCAAAAACAAACAGAGGAGACAGAAGCAGGCAGTGAAAATCCTCCCTTGTGTTACATTAAACATCAGCAGTAGCCCTGTTTTACAATATTCCCCGATTATTTCAGCGTTTTCTCTCTCCTTCTTCTTCTCCCCCAGCAGCCATGCATAAAAAGAGCTCTTATGGCTGTCTGGTAGTATGCGTATTGCTAAAAATATACACGGACGCACGAATGGCAAAACCAACAAGCTGAAGCGAGCACACAAGATATGAAGTTATGCTTCAGCAAACAAAATCCCATAAGCTGCACTTAAAGTAAAACCTTTTTTTCTTCTTCTTCTCTGGTTCTTGTACAGATCAGTGCCAAATCTTACAGCATAACTGTATGCACCATAAACACATATAGAGCTGAACAGTAGTTACATTAAAATCAAAATGGTTCTTCAGCAAAGAGCTGGACATGATTTTTCTTGATCGTTACCAATATATACATATATAAGATCAAGGTTGCATTCAGCGGAAATTATTGCACAGTAAGCCTTTGTTGGCTTGTCATGGTCATCCCCTTAAAATCCCAGTATAAAAATAGAACAACAAGATTAACACGCCAAACAGGTCCTTATCTTTTATCTTTTATTATTTTTTATATTTAGACAGGCACTGCTGTGGCAAACCCTGCTTGAGTCTGCAAACTGTGTGCCTCAGTCCCTTTTTATATGTAACTGCGCCAAAGCACAATAGATTTTCTTTCCCCCTTCTTCCCCACCTGATTCGCCGCCTCCTCCTGACTTCGTCTACTCTTATCAACAACCAAGAGGTCGCGATCTCAAGAGACTCCAAGATGAAGTCGAGGAGGTTTTTAGAAAGCACACACCGGTCTCTTTGTCACCTCAACCGGTTCGTACAGCAGCAAGAGTCACAGCAAAGAGCGTTTGGGTTAAGCGGCTCGTCTAGACGACGGTTTCCACACCAATCAGCTTCGGCGTGAGGATCCGTGGCGTTATACCGTTGTTGAGGTCCTCCTCAAACTCCAGCAGCTGGCCCATGAAGTTGAGGTTGGGCGAGATGATGGGCCTTTTGCTTTTCACAAACTTGTAGGCGTCGGTCATGGTCATCCAGCTGTGCTTCATCAGGTAGGCGATCACGATGGTGGCAGATCGCGACACGCCCGCCTGGCAGTGGATCAGGAGGCCCATACCTGCTTGGTGTGCTTCCTCTGCAGAAAGGAAGAAGAAGAAAATCTAAATGTGGAAACATGGACGGTTTATTCTCAAAGAGGAAGTTTAGTCATCCTGCTTGATAACACGTTACAACTTCCTTTATAGCCACGCGTAAGATTAGGGCCTTTTATCAAATGTCAACTCTTTCCCCATTGATAAGAATACGAATCTACAGAACTGCTTTTCTTTACTGTTCTTTAAACTTGTTGAAGTTCTGCATTGAGAGTGACCACTGGAAAAATAAAAAAAAACTTCCTCTGTTTTGACCTTTAAAGAAATAATTGTATGCTTAAAGCTCAATAATAAAAAAACAAAATTGAAAACTTGCATATGTGGGGATTAAAACATTTGTTTTGTACCTAAACCAACATTTTGCTTTTTCGTATACAATAAAAATAATAATCATAAAAATGCTCAAACTACATGTGTAATTTTATGTATTTACACCCTATTTCCACTTATTTTGGTTCTAATCCCCATTTGGGCCAGTAAAGTCCTATGAAGTATATTTGTGATCCCCATCAAATCGGGTATAAAGGAAATATTCAAATGTACACATGGTGGATAAAAGTCTCTCACTGAAAACAACTCGTCTTATCTAATAAAAATGCAAAACAATAAAAATCTACAAATGTAAGGCATAAGAAAGGAGAGATGGATTTTTACAGATCTTTTGTTTAACTGCTTACTTATGCTTTTGATCCAAAACTGATTGGATCAAAAGTTTGAAATATTAAAAATATTTCAAACTACATTTTATACCACAATATAACATTTTTTTTCTCAAAGAAGTTGTCAAACAATTTGTACTGTGCCAACTGAAGTTATAAAACTGTTAACTTAATATAAGTTTTTTTTAGATTCCACATCTCCCTGTTTATTTTCAAACAGTTTTTAAATTGGGTTTAACAACATAGTTTAGATTTCTTCCAGACAGCAACAGGTGGGGCAGGGGCAGAGCTGTCTTACTTGATATCCCATGTACATAAACAACATTTAAAATAAAAAATATTGTGAAACTTTGTTATACCAGCTCATGCCTATTCTAAAGGCAATAACAGAGTTATTACCTCAAAATTTGTGCTGTTTTATATTTTCAGAGATGTGTTCTGGATTCAGATAGTCTCCATGTTATTCTCAAATTCTCCAAACCATGATTTCCGACCCTGAAAGCTGATCACCGCATTAAATAAATCTAAGGCTTTTTTTCTTTCAAGCTAATGGACATGACGTCTTCAGGCTTTTTTTATTTTCACACAGGAAGTAGCATTGTAAACAGACTTCTGTTGACACAACTGCTGCTATGCTTATTTATTTTAGAATGTTAATGGAGAAGTACCTGATTTTCAGTGACATTTCAAATGTGACAGCATTGAAGTGTTGGAAATCACCTAATATCAAAACAACTGGAGGCGTTTCTCATGATCAGAAATAAAACAGAAAGCTTTAAATTCCTTACTGACTTCATTTTAAATGCCAAAGAAATATTACATATGGCTTTCTGTGACTATTTTTTCTTTTATTCTTTTCATGCCCTCATACTAGTTTTATTACAAATTATTAGGGAACTAGTTAATTAAAAAAGGAAACACGTTTTATTTTAGAGAAGTAAAATAAAAATTCGTTAGAGAAGTAATGATCTGCACTGGCTTCATCCATGACCTACTTATAATTATCTTGATTTAGCAACATTTATATAGTTTTAGACTGCAATCACCAACCATTTAAAATTTGTTTCAAAAGCTATTTAATTATTTTGTTTAGCAAGTCCTACTGTAATGTGACACCAAAGAAAGTCTCAGAGTAGCCAGAGTTTTCTTTGCTGCACCAGTAATTGCACACTGATGGTCAGCTGGCTGAGCATCAATTTAAACAGTTTGAATAAAGTTTAATTCACAAAGAGAACAGGTATGGAAATTTTAAATCTTATGAAATGTATTGTGATATTTTCACACCAGGTAATGATACTGTGAAAACATTGAGAGCTACATAAACTGTGGATGAATGAAAGAAACACTGAGCACCATCTTTTTTCTGACGCAACAGGGAGTATTTACCAGATAATTCTTTGTGTCAACACAAACTGCGCTATTGATCCTCTGGAAACACAAAAAAATCAGTACTGCTGCAACTATGAATCATCTCTGTGGCTCTGATGTAAATTATGCATTTGGAGTGGTTTATTATTTAGCACCTCGGTGATATGAAGATGCGCTGTAACTAACGTGAAAATAGTATTTTTTTTTTTGAGGAAAACAGACTAACAGGGGTGTTTTAGAGAAATTCTGGAAGTTTTAGTCGAAAGTTTGCAATTTTTTAGCTATTTACATCTGAGATAAAGTGCATGATAAGATGACAAAATGTTTTGGCTTCTGACCTTTTCGGATTGACACGTCCTACAACAGCATTGTTCAATCAGGGGTGACCTTTCAGATAGTTCCATCGCCCCACTATTTAATTTAAACGCATGCACACAAGCCAGTATCTTAATAGATGCTCAGCAAAGCAAAAGCAAAACCAACAAGGCCCAAATAGTATGTCTACAAAATATGTCTCGGATAAGCATGTGCTGTGTTGTTTTCATAAAAAGTAACAACTAAATGCTAGATTAAAGTTACAGCAGTGTGTAGGAGTGTGTGGCTAAAAGCACAATCCAGTGATGATTCACAACTTTTCAACCTTACAGCCTTTTCTTAACCTTTAGTTCTTTCCATTTTTAAAAAGTAGGAGCAACAAAAAAGTAATTTTTTGTTTTTGCACACTTCTGGGTGTGCTTCTACTTAATCTGTGAATGTAAGCGCTGACAGCGGTCTACTTTTTCAGTTTTAAGAACTTCCTACCGATGAACTCAAACGCCTCCTCGAAGTACTGCCGCAGATTCTGCTTGTTGCTGTCGGTGGCGGGCAGGCGCTTGTAGTTGAACAGGCCAGTGTCGTAGTGGTATAGAGGCAGGTGTGTGGTCACGTTGAGGATGTAGCCGATGTTCGTGCGCTGCAGCAGGTGGAGGTCCTGAGCGTCGTGCTCGTTCCCCAGGTAGAGAAAGGGCAGGATTAGAGTTAGCTCTGCATTCTCGATGTCCGGCGTAGAGGGCAGGGAGTGAGGTAGAGGCCCCGTCAGGCCGGCAGACGCCCCGGTTTCCAAACCCTCGTGGAGGTGCAGCGAGTGCTCGCACAGGTTTTCGTGGCTCTGCCTGAAGCAGCTAAGGCCTCCTGAGAACAAAAAAAACAATATTAATACCCACTAATTACTACAACTGTTTGATGCAAACATGTATAAGTGAAGCAGTGCAGCAGATTACAAAAATCAGATACCCCTAACTCCAAAATTATTGATATTAGGCTTATGTTCAAATAAAAATAGTGTTTAAAAAGTAAACACGTAGTTAATGACTTAGGCATACAATTGGCAAAAACAGAAATGTAAAAAATAATAGATGGTTCTCAAAACTATCTTTGACTTTCCCTTCAACATAATTTCTATCAAATTTGGAAGCTTTTATTATGTTATATAAAAAGGACACACATCATCAGTAAAGTGCTGTATCGTTACAAACATATATATATATATATGTATATATATTGTTTTTATTATTTTTATATATTCACCTTGCCTGATTTGTATTTAAAGAGGCATCTATATGGATGGTTGAATAATACTTAATGGTTTATGGTACTTTTGTTAATGTCAACATGTGGCGTTCATTTTAAATTGTAAATAAATTAAATAAATTAATTAAACAAACAAATATGTGATGGAAGTGCCTGCTGATAAGCAGTCAGTAGCCACTGAAAATGTTTAATATTGGGGAATATTAAATTAATTAATGAGAATTAAAATTAAATAGTTAATTGACAACTTATGATGTAAATAAATCCGTAAAAAGTAGCAGCGGAGGTTGTTGTGGGGTTTTGATTTAATAGACTTTTTTTTTTTGCTTGATTTTAAAACATGTAAGTTGATGTTTGTTATATTGAAAGAACATAATTAAGAGTATTGAAAAAAAAACAATGAAATCACTACTTTTTTTTTCATCTGACATAAAAAAGGACAATACTAGCTTCCCCAAAATGTAAAACTTGGGTTTTATTTTGCTTTCATAAACCAAATGTCATGAATCAGATAACCTTTTCATTTAAATGCATCATCCATTGAATTGTTTTCAGCTTTTTCTTTATCTCAGCTAAATCTCATAGTTTTATCGATGTATTGAGCCAACACAGCTTGAGTTTAAGGTTTCGTCTTTCTGGCTGTAAAGCTAAATCTTCTTGGCATCTGAAAACAGCCGGGAAATGATGGAGTCGTTGAAGTTTCCCTCAGGAAAAGTCTAAAGCTAAAAATACTTAGTCTGACCAAAACATGGTTCCGGTTACAACTAACACCACTAAACTTTGCATACAAGCTATATCTGATGAAGTCCAACTTTGAAGCTTTAAAACTACACACATTTTTATTTGGTTCTAATTTGAATGCCTCAATCTGGATTTTAAATTCTGAATGATCTTTACAGTTAGCTTAACTTAACCCAGATAGCAGGAAAACAGGCACACTCAGGGTTAAACACACTTCTGGGCATGTGCACTTCTCCAAAGAACTGGCTTGCACCTGTTTGCAACAGCGATGCCACAGGGAAAAGTTTCCCTTCGGCACGGCGGGGTGGAGGGGGTCCAAGTATCAGTTTGAGTATTGTTCACAATGTGAGGGCTGACATCATGCCATGTGAGGTCATCTAAAACTCTCACCACTTCCCCAAGGGTGGGAAGCAGGTGGGAGTCTCCACTGAAAGTTGTTGTTTTCATGAAACAGATTGTTAACCATTAACAGACATTAGCCTAACCACATGGTCTATTCCACTTTATCATATGGAAATAATTACATTTTGGTGGAGAGAGGGAAGTGATTACAGGAGATGTGACCAAACTAAAGTGACTTTAGAGAACAGGGAATTTTTACTTAGACTGAAAGTATGTCCTCATTTGTTTCACTTTTAGAGTCTGAGCTGGGACAAAACCACAAGTTTCAATTATCCTTATGAATTAATGCGACCTGATTATTGTTTGTCTTTATCAAAACAATAAAGAACATCCTTGTGAAAAATGTTATTGTTAGAATTAAAGTAAAATAATAATGCAACAGACAACAAAAAATTATCTATTTGAGCAACAATATGTTTTCTTCAGAAAAAAACTCACATTTAGGAGATACACAAAAAGTAATATAATGTTAAACTTAATCCTGTATAGTTAAATAGGCAGCTCAATTTCTATCTGGTATTTTCTTACATTTAGTGCGCTTTGGTCAGTTACCACTTCAAATTTAAATAATCCAATTAGTTTGTATTTGTAAATGACTTTTTAAAATATTTTAAAAAGTCATTTGCATGTTATTTATGAGTTTACGAATGGTTTTAGCACAATATGTAAATAACAAGATCAAAATTAAATAAATAGTAGTATAAGTAATCATAGCAATATTTTCTTATCTCGATTACTTTTAAAACTTTTCTTTCTTTAATTTTATTGTACTATTTTGTTCCCTATCTGTTTCTGGCAAACGAGCTGTAAAAAAAGCTCTTTCGATTATCATCAGTTGGTGAATGTCATTTATTCATTAGGTATGGATAAACTGCATTTTTCTGCTGCTGTTTTGCAATATGACTGCGCTTAACTTAACTGTTTCCTTGTTTTGTCTGAGGTCTCTAATCATAAGTGAAAGCAAAACAATATAAGTTTCAGGTACTTTCCTAACACCTTACTGTGTTTCAGCAAGAGGTCATTTTCGTTTTTTACTTGTTTATATAATATGACATCCACAGTAACTTAACTTATTTCTCGTTATTCGCAAATGCTAACAAGAAGAACTCTCAGAGGATGATAGCAAAAACTTTTGGTAAAATAAAGCAGCTTGGCACAGGCAATCTACAAAAACACCCTCCACAATTTTTAGTAATTCTGGTAAAAATGTGCAGAAAAAGGGAAAAAAACTCTCTAATATAAGGGCAATAGGAGGTCATGCATTATTGAGTTGCTAAACACTGTGATTAACTTAAATAAATATAAATTACACACATTTTTGCTTATGTTTATGTTAAAACAATGTGTTAGGGCAAATCTGAGGAGGAAAATAGCTTTGTCAGCTGTACTATGGACAACTTTTATGTTACTTATTTATCACTGGGAAACATATGGTGGTAAACCACTAATTTACTGCCATATGTAAAATGGCGGTAAATCAGTCGTATCTGATTTGATACCTTGATATTCTGATTTGAAGATTCAAATACGCTTAAATAAGGAATTATTTTCCTTTTTGAAGGAAAATTCTTAATAAAATTTTACATTGATGTCGACATATAAAAAGACGTTTCCAAAACGTTTGGTATTATGGTGACCTTAGATTGAGACGGTTGCGTTTTAAGTTCATGTTATGTTACCTTTTAACAGATAGAGATTTATTCAGGGCAAAAAGAGAGTGCTTTATTGAGTGCAGAATGGCAATTTAAGGTTCTTGCCCAGGGTGCCATCCATGCATGTACCACCAATGATTTTAATTACATTTTTCTATAAATGTGACTTTTTTTTTACACATCTTTAGTGTGTCAGTAAATATCAACACTATATGCACATTTCAAACTGCAAACATCGGTGGGAACATTGTTGATGCAGAAAATTCTGACTTAAATTTTTGTTGATGGCCACCAGCCTTATTTTAGCTAGGAAGTTGAAGAGCAATCCATGATCTCTGGGGATCAACAATGTTAACCTCAAACTTATTTAAAGCCCAAGTTAATTTTAGTTAACCACGTGTAACAGCAACACCCATTTGCCATCGATGTTATATTTGAAGCATGACAGCTGCATGTTTTGTTTTTTCTGGTCAAAAGAAACAGAAAATCCATCTGAGACCAGATTATTCAGAAATATCTGCTGACAAGGAATGAAACCTCTCGAGCATCACCATCTCTCTGAGAACTGAAAACTCGAGACGTGTTTCTGCCAGCACTGTCTTGGTTCCTGTCTAAACGTTTCTTCCTCTCACTGATCACCTGCTGTTTCTGAAGCTCAGCGACATCCTCCCAAAACAAGCAATGATCTGTTTATGGCTATTAAAGATGGATTCAACATAATCTATATCTGCTTTTAGCTGCAGCGGGAAAGGAAGCAGCCATGTTTACCTGTAAATCCTGACTATAATTTGGTGGTAACACAGCAAATAACAGGGTACGTATATTTTCAAACAGAAAAACTATTCATCATCACAACCTCTTGGTGAAACATAAGTCATTTCCTTGCACTGTGTTAGCCTAGGATGTAATAAAACTGTAAATGAAAAGAAATGTAACAAAAAAAGAGGCTTTAAGATGACGAGATGAATTTAAACCAGACGGAAAAAAAGTAAGACGGTCCGCCTGTTCCTCCCACTGAGCCGAGCTTGAGACAGACACCAGCGCAGGATGAGAAACTGGAGAGGAGCCTCGTTTCATCAAAGTCCACAGACGGACCGGAGGGGGGAGGAGCAGGGGAACAGGCATGAAGAGAAAGGATCAAGGTGCTCCGATCTAACAGCAACATGGTGACTGTGGGGCATTATAAAAAACACTCCCAGCCAAGCCTCCAACATGGCACTCAGCTTCAAACACGCAGCACACCAAAGACAGAAAACATGGCAACAACCCAGACTGTCATCTCAACAGATTGCCTTATTTACTAACAGCTGCTTCTCACCTCATGCAAAATTTAATGTTTGCCATAAAGAAGAGGCCAAAGAGAGTAAGCATGTGTTGATGTATGAAGAGAATGTAAACACTGAGCATTATGCGTATGCAGGGTAAAATGTTGCAGTTTCACAACTGCATTTGCATTTTCCCCCCCATCACACCATTCCTCTAGTTTAAAGTCCTTTTGATGAAATGAAAGCATAGCACTCAGTACAGTTTTCTGTAATTATATGAAGTCCAAGAAAAACAAATCTGAGTCATTTCCAGGAAAAAACAAAACGTCATTGTGTAGATAGTAGAGGTGCTCCAATTAAAGCAGCAAACTGCATATTAACTGCCCAAATTAACCATCTAAAGTCTGCTTGTTGCACTTGTGTTGTGCTTTAGACACACACAGCAAAGTTGGAAAAAGTGGCAGCGAGCCAAAGACGACCATCTCACTAAATTGCCTATTTTACTAATAGCTAAAAGGCCTAATATTTGTCATATAGAAAGTGGCTGGGGAGGGCTAAATTACGGTAATATCTGAGGGTGCTACCCATCACTTTTATTAATGCTGTACCTTGAGTTCATAAGAGATGAGCAGTCTTCTGTAAAGCAGCCAAGTGCAGGCTAGTTATTGGAGTTCGAACAAGAAAAGGTAAAATATTTTAAGAAATAACCAAAAAGCTAATGCTAAATGCATTTGTAATAGGTTTTCCTTTAAATATGTATTAGAAAGCATAAGAATTACTATAGATAATAAACATTTCAGGTAACATTATTCTTACATTGTATCGTTTTAGCAATCAGTTTGAAGTTTTTTTCAGAATTTCTTAAAAAATGAACCATTGTATCTATGATTGCTGTTTTTGGCTGACAAAACATTTTTTAACTGCACGCCAGAGAAAGTGGCAGATGGATTTGGTTATCTCTTCCTCCACCTGTTGCTACACACTGCCGCTCAGCTGGTTAACAGAAGGTTAATGTGCTTTTTTATTGTGCTTATAGGGAATGCCAACATTTTAGACGCCCAAGGTGCGGAAACTAAAGCAACCACACCCACAAAACTTCAATGCTTTTTAATAGGTAGTAAGTAAGCTGTTAGATGTTTTTGTTTCTATCTGTGTTTCAGAGAAATTCAAGGTTATACCAATGGAATCACATATTATCCAGTGACTACATGCTTAGCTTTGATTATTGGTTGAATGCCTGCTGAATGTGGTATTATAATTTGCTATGAGTGTTGAGAGGAAGTACTGGGAAAGCAGAAAGATAAATGTCAGAGGTTACCAGACTTATAGTCACCATTTGCACCTCTACTCTTTACCCCCAAAGCTTTCATATCCAAGTATCTCTTCCAAAGCAGTTTGCCCCTTTGGGAACCAAACCAAGGAAAGTGTGTACCCTTTGTTGTGTCTTTCTTTTTTATTATGTCTGACGTCTTGTTACCTTTGAGGACGATGGGGTCCTTGCCCTCCCTCCTCAGTGATTCCAGGACCACATGCAGAGGCTGTGCAGATGTCAGCCTGTTGGGGTCTGTGGTATTCTCGTCGTAAACCACAATCTCTTTGGAAAAAATCCCCTTAAAGGAGTCCTTCCCCTCGCGGCAGGAGATGAGGTCCAGCACAGTGATCTTGCCCTGTTGCAGCCGGCGCCGGCTGATCTTGTCGGAGCAGTTGATGTGCACAGCCCCGCGGATGTGGCTCGTGTTGTACTCCAAGAAGGGCCGGCAGTCGATGATGACAGGGACAGGCCCGATGGGGTGTCCCAGCGGGCAGCAGGTCATCCGCTTGGCCAGCTCATTGGGGTGGATGACCCTCAGGGAGGCTAGGGGCTTCAGCTGGCCCTGGGTGAGGCTAGGGGTGCTGAGCGCTTCGTGTTTGCCGACCATCGGCATGGGTGGCCCGGCATAGCTGAGGTTGGGGCTGCTGGCGCTCACCTGGCTGTGGCTGAGGCTCTGGCTGTCCTTCTCATAGGTAGTCACAGAACAGCAGCTGGCACTGCTGCATCCACACGACAACGAGCGCGTGGAGCCCTTGGATGAGGGCATATACGTCACAAGATTGGCCGTCGCCCGGATCTTCACCACGGTGGTGCTGATGACTGTGTCGCTGCTGCTGCTGCTGCTGCTGGTGACTGAGTCCAGGTAGCTGGTGTCCAGGCGCAGTTGGAGTTCCTGAGGTCGGATCGGCCTTGGCAGCGCCACCACAATTCTGTCGTCGAGGGGAGATGGAGGCATGGGGAGGCCGAGGGCTGGACGTCTATGGAGAACTCAACAAGCCGCTCTGGGAAGGCAGGGACAAGCCACATGAAAGACTCTGACAGCTCAACCGCTTTACTGACAGATCAACATGCAAACTGCAATGTGAACAGAGGAGCACTGTCAACACCTGCAGGGGCTACACCCAAGTTAGAAGGAAAATTTAGGAGCGACAGACTGACCACTAATAATAAACAGTGAGATCATCAGAGGGTATCCTGTAACTAAATCACTGTGGGAGCAATTAATATGAATCATCCCCCAGATACTGTACATCACATATGTGTGTGATGTTGAATTTTTAATGCCAACTCTGCTCCGTCTGATCCAAAGCTTTAAGAACAAGAGAAGAAAACGCTGCATCAACGCCATGCTGCAGCTTTGTCTCTCACCCAAACAGAAAGTCAGGGTCGGCTATCAGAGGAGAAAAAAGGGATAGTAATTCATTTCTGGGGTTTTAATAAGCATGTCCTCCTGGCATGTTATGTAAAGACGCCCGCCTAGAGCTGTGCCGGTCCAGAGCATTGCCTGTGCAGGTTCAGCAGAAAAGAAGCAGTGATCATTCATGACCAAATTCATTGAAGAAACCGGCAGGAGAACGTGCCGAGAATGTGATAAGGCAGAGATGAGGAGAGCAGCAGACTGAAGGAAATCCAATTTTACAGCAGCATGTGTAGGAAAAATAAAACATGTTTGATGCCGTGGCTGAATTCGGCGTTTTTATTGTAACTTTGGTACAATAAAGAAATAAAAGCTCAATGAAACACGCTTCTGCAATAGTAAAAAAAAAAAGGCAGAATGAAACACTCCTTTGATATCCAATTTCATTATTTATAATCGCTCTACGTCTGCGCGTTTAAACAACAACTAGCGCCACTGATAACTTGTATTTTGCGCTTACCGGTGAGTGTCGGGCTTGACTGTAGACTGATTTATTATCTCCCCCCGCTGACAGCGCTGCCTCCATTCAGTCCGTCCCAGCCTTGTTGTGGATCGGCAACATTTTTTTTAATTGGTACTTTTACCCTGCTCTCCCACATATAATATTGAAGGAAGTCTGCCAGAGATATTGACGAGACTGTGAGCCAATGCGCGTCTTCATTAATATGAAAAGCGCTTTCTATGCGTACAGTGAGGCCCGGCCTTGCAGTGGGAGGGGCCTGCGGAGCTGCGTCCCTCCGTGGGGAGGAAGAGGACGGGTGACGGGGCGTGGGGCGGCGTGGCTTGAACTGCCTCCAGTCCCAGACACGAGGTAGCATGATGTCACTGGCAGCCAATCAAAGGACTCGCCTGGAAGCTTGAGGAAGAGAAAGAGGCGCGTTCAGGTGCGGCTCGTAAACCCCAAACCATAATGCGTTGGGGTCAGTAAAAATATGTTATTTCCGCTGTGTTTTTATCTTAAAAGAAAGTGAAAGCATCTCTGATATTTTTACGAGTAATACTTATTTTTTATTAAATTATAGTGCCAAAAATGCATTTTGTGACTGTAACTTTTTTTTTAAATGATATATATCATTTATATATATAAATTATATATATATATATATACATATATTTTTTTTTGGGGGGGGGGGTTTAAATAGTAGTTGAAATATTCTCTTTAAGAGGAAAAAAAATACTTAAGTTAAGTTTCTTTTACCACCATTTTCAAGCTGACCACATAATGGCCAACCATGCTTAACATGACTTAATAACAGCTTCCTCTTCAACAATCTGCCATAAACTCAAGATTTATGACGGCTATCACTAATAGTTGTGAGCTCTAACCCTGATTTTTCTCACCTGAGTAAATTAATATAGTTTTATAACCAAACTTTGCTTCATACCTTTTCAATACTTTATTCCTGACCTTTAGGTTGCATTTCTTGATCTTCATGATGCTCTTTTTTCACTAGTGTTGTCTAACACACCTCTAAAACATTTACAGAGCAGCAGAAACTATAACACATACAGGTGGACTCATTTTAATAACTAGATGAGTAGGTTTTATTTTTAGGTTTTACTGTAAAGGGGCCACATTTCAGATTTTTATTTATAAATTATGATCTACCTCATGTTGGTCTATGATATAAAATTCTAATGAAAAAACAGTGGGGTTTTGTGGCTGGAAAAATATGTAGAAATTCAGGTTATGTATGCCAAGCAGTATGAGTGTGATGTTTATCCTCCGGGCTTTTACGGTAATGTAATGCAGAAAATAAATTATTTCAGTTTCCCAGTATCTAGCCATTGTACCTCCTTTCCTTCTAGGCAGAGAAAAAATGTTGGAAATGATTTATAAATTGTCTTTTGGCTGTTCACATGTAAACCACTAATTAGCTTAGATGTACCTAGTCAGTGCAACTGGATCATAAATTAGCTTGCAAATGGAAACCAGGAAGCTTTAAATACCTTACACGCACTAACTGGCGTCTTTTTTATTTACAGACTCTTGTCTATGCAGCATGATGGCTCACAGTTCCCCAGAAGTGTTAACAGATGGTTGTATCAATTCAAAACCTCTGCAACACCCCACTATGCTTTTTTCAGATTGGGTGTTTCCGTGATGAACTTCTCAAAAGAAAAAAAAAATCAAAGTTTTTCTGCAGTTCAAAAGGAAATTAAGACCCCCAATGCAGGGATCCATTTCAGGGGTATCATGTGGACCATTTTTCTTACTCAACCAAATCAGCCCTGGTCTCAAAGGGTCAGAAGAAACCTAAAATAATTATAAACTCTCTCTTATGGTGGTGAGCCAGGCAACTTTAAACTGGGATGTCTTGGTTTCAAACTGTTCTTCAGGATATTTATTTTATTTTCTCCTTTGAGTAGCTCTACTGAAGCCAACATTCACCTTTACAATGATATTATCCTGTGTAATGTTATGTCATCACCCCTCTAAACCTTTGTTTAATGGTGCAGCAGAGTTATACAGCACAGCGAACTGAATGTCCTCTATGCTGTTCTGTCATGGACACGTTGTCTGTCCAATAATTTGCATTTAGTTGAGTCATGAACAGAAATTTGAACCTGCTCCGCTGATTCCTTAAGTTTTGCCGCAGGCATTTTTTAAACCCTGCTGAGCATTTCATGTTGTTATCTCGATGGGATGTGCATTTCTAGAGTGAGTAGTCTGAGTTTCTACAGAAAATTTGTTCACATTGATTATGCTTTGACTCCTTTTTAACATATTCCAATTTTATTCAAATCAACCTCTCTGAAACATGTTTTAATATTTTTCTAACCCACATTTCTAATCAAATTAGTCTGATTTAAATCCAGCTTTTCAAAGTAATGCTCTTTTTAGGTCACAGTTCACAAACCTTTCATTGGTTGTAAGCAAAGTAGCAGAAACTAACTTTCAAAAATTAAATATAAAGATTGCTAAATCTTTATATTTAAAGATTTAGCAATCTTTAAATATTGCTAAATATATTTAGCAATATATATTTAGAATATTGGAGAATCACATTTCCAATATTGGGCTTCCATGGACATTTAAATCACATAAAAAAATGAAAGCCAAACTTTATCAGCACACATTAGTGCAACTCAGTGGTTTAGCATATGTATAACACCAAAGATGTAAAAGTCTGAAAGGATGTAGAGGCAAAGAGTCAGCGTTTATTTTTCTTTACTGTATGAAGAAAAGGAGACACATTTAGCTGAAGTCAATTTTCTCTTGCATAGTGCAACAAGTAAAATGTTCTTCTTGCTGAAAAGTACAAAAAGTAAGGGTAATTATACTTTTAGGTTGCTGTGTCAATGTGGTTTAGTTATGTATGTCATATTCTCACCTCCTATCCTCATATCACAATGTCTTATTTTTCAGTCTGAGTCACAGTTATATCACAGACAGCAGAAATCTACTTCTTCACCTCACTTACTCATTTGAAAAGTCTGAAAATAACAATTGACTTTTTTCTGAAGTGACAAATACATTTCGCTTTATTATTTGCTGTGATGCTTCTGGTCAAAACACGAAGAAGCAAAACACAATGCCTCCCTTGTGAAAGACAACACAACTGACCTGTATGCAGGACAGGCAGGAAATATTATTAGTTGTAATAAGTAGGTGTCTTTTGGCAACAGCCCTGTCGAGTAAGTGCCAAGTTGGCTGACTGCACAGTCGCATATGATGGGACAGTGTTACAGCGAAAGGGTCCCGCTGGATTCAGTCCCCAAAAATAATCCCCAGTAGTCCATTTATCCCCTCTGGCAACTTGAAACCATGCAGGGTATGTGTTATTGCTTCTATTATTAGTTTACTGTCTAGTTATTTATAAATGGACACAGCTGATCGGCGGTGATTGGATTTCCAAAGACTCCTGTTACACCATGTGTTATAGAGAAAGAGAACAAACAAAATTATAAACTCTTTCTGTGTTGTAGTCAGCTAGTATTTTCAATTTATGACTTGTTAAGTATGCCATTGCCTTCTCATGCAATTTCGCTCAATTCTCATCACCCTTCATTGCTCTGGCTGGACTTTCTCCCATTGAGATGGATTTCTCCAGTGGAATTTCTGGTAAGCATCATATTGCATACGTCATTGCCAAACGTTAGCGGTTGGGTTAAAGTTTATAACTTCTACTACTACTTCCTGTCTTACACAGGAAATAGCCAAGGGTATGGCAGAGGCAAAATTATGTTCTCTAGTTGTTTTATTGTAGGAGGAACTAGTGCAATTCATAAAATAGATGGTATTATCAGGAAAGAATATTAAATTAAGAGAGTCGGTCGATTTCACTACCTTGTTCAAATGTAAAAACTACAACAAAACTTTTCAAACTTTTCATGTTTAGAAATTCTAAACATGTGAAATAATAAATAAATAATAAAGCATGACTTTGCTCAGAGAAAAAATCATAGAATTAGATAGGATAGATCTGCCCTAATGGAGCATATTATCATCAATACCCCAGAATGTTTTATAAAAATATATATATCAGGACCGATACAGACATTAATATTGGATCAATGCATCTCTGGTCTCAAAACAGCAGCCAAGGGGAAAATATAACATGCTGGAATTCAGTCTTGAAAACACATCCGTATAAATTTACAAATAACACAGGGAAAATGTTCTGCACAATTCAGGAAGTATCAGTTAGAAATGTTTGTTTCTTTCATAAAACATTTCATAAACCCAGAATCATGACTTACATCTGAGGCCCTTCAGGCCAATCATAAGTAGATATGGTGACATCCAGAAACAGCAGGAAGTGCGGTAACAACATTGACATCAGCACTCTGCATAAAATCTGCATCAGAACTCTTTGCATACTAATTTTTTATTTTTTATTTTTCAAGCAATGACAGTGGGCAAATTGAGCGTATTAATCCCATGTTTGGCTGAACAAATGGTTCAAATTTAACAACAATATTCCGCCTTCTTACTTTTCTTGTCCGCCAAAATGATCAGTCTTGTTTGTGCTTTTGAATCCTGCAGCTTGCTGTCTGGGCACACAAACCACACATCATCACCACAAACAAGTCAGCTGCTGCTTTGCTGTGACTGCGGGGAGCCAGGAAAGTGTAAAGGATGCAGGGAGACTTCAACACCCCTCACCATGTCGTTACTTTAACAAAATACATGGAGATGAGGGAAAAAGTTTTTAATCCCACCTTAAAGTGTTTTGTAAAAGGGTCTCTTGACATTTTATCATTTTTTTTAATTCTTTCATCTTTCTAAATAAGTAATGAAAAGGCTACTAAATGTTGGGTTTTGTTATCATTAACATAAAATCCAAATTTTAGACAGGTTAATTGGTGCTCTATGAACAGAGCACTTCAATAGCTCACCCTGTATTTCACGTTTCCTCCACCTAACCGTTGGTCTAATCTCATATCAGTCTTAAATTTAAACCAAAATATACGAATTTTGTTCAACACACTTGAGAATGAGGCTTTTCCAGCTAACTGACAATTTCCAAGAAAAGCATTTTAGGTCAGAGGTTGACAGCCAATAACAGGAGCTCTTGATGATATTGTGTCTCTGATAATGAAACAGACTTCAGATGCAAACAGGTTTTGTGAAAAAACAAGCCGGTTCCCAGAAGTGCTCTTTGTTTGTTCAGGCAAACATGATGTATTTCTATGCAAAACTGCCTCCTGTTAACTCTGTCACTAGAAAAACAATCTGTCGGCTGTGAGATTAATTTACCCAGATATGAATTGGGGGTGTAAATGTTGTCTGTATTGTTTTAATTAGTAATGATGACAGGATGCTTAGCTCAATTATGACGGCTTTATCATAATTGTATTCTTACCATGTCATAAACATGTCATTATTTGAGTTAACTGCGCTCAAATCAAGGGAACAATGAAAGAGGTTGGGAGATGATATACATTTGGATTGTGGTACCAGAGAGACCATGTTAATGTCAATGCAATTTAAAGGGACCAATTAATTTAACAGTAATGTATTTGGACTCCTCCCACCCACTGTCAGAGTGCTAGCATGCTCACAGTAAGGGAGTTGTTTATTTTGAAATTATTGTGCTCTGTCATCCTGGATGATGCAGCCTGTTGCCCATGTATTTTGTGGTGCACACTTTGGTTTTTCATCTGTTTTAATATAACCAAAAACAATTATTTATAAAACAAAAAAACGTTCTGATAAAAGTGGTGATTTGAGAAAACTCAGTATTTGTGTTTGCATGTCTACATGGGAAAACAGAGATAAAGGGTCCCAAACATAAGAGCCTGAGAAAAATAATAAGCCAATGTATCTACATGACTTGCTTTGACATTGTCTTGTGTTTTGTTAATTTTATATTCTAATAGGCTATTTAAAGTAGCTGTGTTCACACATATAAATCTACTGGCACCAAGTTTAATTGTTTTTAATTAATTGTTTTGAAACAATTGATTGGCTGACATAGGTTTCAGGTTTGCACCACACTGCCCCTTGTGGACTCAACATGTTTAAAAAAACATTTGGGCGGACTTGTGAGGCTTGATGTGGATGAAAACCTTTCTGAAACTGATCCGTCTGCACAATGTAATAAAAAAAAAGATGTCAACAACATGACAGGAGCACTTAGGAATGGAAGTATCCTGTGACGTCCTGTTATAAATATTTGCCCCTATATAAGTTGAATTGAGTTGAATTTTATTGAATTAGATATGAGACAAAGGCCCATTTCTTCAAAATGGTAACAGTAGGGAAATTGTCATTAAAATTAGGTGGAGATCTGTTAACGTCAAAAGATTGTCTTAAGTAAAATTATTCCTCATCTGAATTTTTCCATAGCATCAGTCAAAACAGTAATTAAAACATTTAAAACAATCTAAGCTGAGCCAAACAAGCAAACAAATCTGAAAAACTAACTGAGGGAGAGCTACAGCAAAGAGTGAGGTCACAAATTCTCCACAATGATTTATTTCCAGCCCTTTGTGTACATCTATACCAGGGATGCATGGACAAACAAGTATTGACTATGGGTAGATGGATGTTATCTGGTTTTAATAGAGTTTGATAATGGACTGATTCTGTTTGTGCATCTAAAACTAATCCATGGTGGATTTATTTTTGGGATGAAGAGGCATTCAATAGTTGCAGCTTTTTTTTATATTATTCTAATTTTTTTTACCTCCACTGTTATGATGATCTGTGCTCAAAGAACAAAAATATGCTAAAACATAGTTTTATCCCTAATCTCTGCAGTCTGTTGCCTTGAGAAATAGGGAATAGGTAGATGTGAAAATGATTTCTGCTGATGAAAGCTTTTCATCATTTCAGAGAAAACCCATTTTAGAATCTCTTTTGCAAGATCTTGATGTGGACTGAGAAAGCCATCTTCCTTTTATAAAATGTCATACAATGGAAAACATGACAGGGTGCGGTTTTGCGTATCTCACATTAGATAATGTGAAAGCTTGATGTGAAACACAGTCATGTGGTTGTGCTTTTTTTTCTTGCTCGGCATGGAAAATGTGACTGATCGCGGTGCGACATTCGCTGGCCCAGATGAAAGATCCAAACCACTTCCTGTCTTCAGCAAAGGTGCAGATACAGAGTCAGATTCACAGAGGCACAGGAAACTCTCAACCTTAAGTAACCTTGGAAACAAGTCGTCATACATATATTCATTTAGCACCGCACATGTGACTGTTTGAATTACAAATCAAGGCCCCCTCCCCATTTACTAATTACTGTGTGTCTTGAATATTCACCGGACCGCCATCTCTCACCTCATTTCATAAGTTCAAGATTTAATAAATGGAAAAGCGTTACTGCTGATTGCTTCTGAGAGGGAACAGCACAGATGGACACTCTGCAGCCTCAACAGCTTGAAAAGCAACATGTCCAGTGATGGCGAGGAGGGATGCTGCCAAAACACTCAACAGCCTGTCGACCTTTGCTTCTTCACCTTCTGCATATTTATCAGCTTCTACTTTTAGCATACAACATGGAACAAGACAGTTTAAAGTACCTCTAACCTCTCGATGAACTATTAATTTTTTTCCTTAAATCTTATGTTGAGTCAGAAGATACTTTACTTGAATGTGCAAGCTCTATAAAGATGTCTGACTGTTTGTCTTGAACAAAAAAATGCAAAACTGTCAGCCCAGTTTTGTCAATACAATCTGGTGTCCCTCAGAAGTGCCGTCACACTATTGTGGTTTTTTTGTTTTGTTTTGTTTGTTTTACTGGATGATAATTTGATTTCCTGTCTAAATGTTTACTTTATATTGAAAGCATGTAAAAACATGGGGTGCCACCACTGGACATGTATTTCATGTTCGAAACCAATGAGCCGAGAAAGCCCCCGATTTCCTTTTCAGTGCAGTGAGGTCACAAAGAGTTGATTCAGCATTAAAGTGCCTTGCAGAAATATTTCTATCCTTTCAACTTTTTTAACAAATTGCACACTTGTATTTCAATGTATTCTACAGGAATCTTGTCATGGTCCAACACTAAGTACAACACTAAGTAGCACATAATTGCCAATGGAAAAAAATCTACCATGTTTAGAAAATGTTTTATGAATAAAGTTTTTTTTAATTACTGTGTGCATGTTTATTTCATATAAAAAGCTAATATATTTTTATGCTAAAACTAAGCGTTAAGGATGTTTATAACTTCTTAGCTAGTGTCACATTTGTAAAAGAAAATACATAAATACATTAATGAGTTTAGAAGTGATGGTTGCAGCCATGAAATATCCTCTAATAGGTGAAGGAAGGATATAGGCCAACATAAGTTTGATATTTCTTCAAATATTCTTTTTTTATTATTTCATTTCATTAAGAATTTAATTCCCTTCTGTCAGCTGGAGTTAGTTTTCTTTAGCTCTTGCTTTTACTTACTAAGCTGCTGCTGTTTAATCATAGTGTCTGTAAACTATGAACCGATTTGTTCCAGCTGAACAAATAGTTTTGTTTCGTTAAAACAAAACAATTTTAAGTACAGAATCGTAATGTTATGGTTTACACAACCATGGGGAAGACTGCTGACTTGACACCCTCCACAAAAAGCATACTGAGGGAAAGTTGAGTGGAAGGACAAAGTGTGCAAAAGAAACAGCGAGAACCTTAGTTCTCTTTAGTTGTGGTGGTTATTGTCACTCTTACAATAACCACTTTAAAAATATCCCTCAGTGTGTAATGTGTATTTTTCAAGGTTTCGGGGATTTTTTATTGTCATACCATCTTGCTTGTTTGTGGTACAAACTTCGGACTCAGGTCCTAGATTAAGAAATGTACTAGACAAAGAATAAAGGAATAAATAATTTATGAGAAATACATATATATACATGTGTGGGTGTGTAAATAATATGAGCTTCTTTTCATATGAATTGAATCACTGGGATAAATTGCTATTTCAATTATATGCAAACTTACTGAAATGCACCAGGGAGTCAAAACAGACAAAGTATTTAGATCTGTGAACTGTGTGCAAAGGGGACAACATTTTTAACACATTTCAAATGTCATCTTGTGGTTTATACCGCCTCTGAAACTGTGATGGGGGGTTTCCAGGTGGGGGTTAAGGGCAACTAAATTTAGCAGAATAAACCGGTTATATGCAGTCAAAGTCATAAGAAAAATCATGTTCTAAATATACACCAAAGTTTCTCCTGGGAGCGTTGGCTGTGTGTGGGGAAGCCTGCCGCTTCGACAGATTAACAGGACAGAGACGGTTTACTTTTAACAATAACAGCTCCATCTCTGAACTCATAACAGCTCATGCGTTCCCTGAGTTTCTGCAGTCTGCTCTGTGTTAGGGGCTCCTGTTGGCATGTTCGCTTCGCCAGAGGAGCAGTGACTCATACCCATGGTCACCAAGGAGCAACTAAATATTATCCAGCTCATATAATCATATAATTTAAACATTTGCTCACGTTTAAGGTGAATGAGCTAAGTGAGGAAGTAGATATCTGTTGCACAATTTTGGGATTTCCATCAATCTTTTAACTAAATGTGTGAAAATGATCCCTAAAGTAGGAGATAATTTCACTCACTCCGCTGTTGGATCTCAATTTAACTCTGACCTCAACCCAAAGGGGAACTGCATCATCCCCTTGGGGATTTTTGATGATGCCCCCGCATTTTCATGCTCATCTGCTTTATCGAGGAGGCCGCTTCTGAGGTCATAACCCAAATTTCTCTGCTTCAACCATCAGGTTGTCGGCTGTTTCGGCTCCCCCCCAAACCTATAAACCCAACTGACAGATAAGGAAAAAAAATATAAAATATAAATAACAATGACGCTCTCTGCACCCAGTGGTAATCATGTCTAAATAGCAACAGTTTCTAGGACAGTGGGAGGGTCATCTGCTGCATGGCTGTGAAGAAGCCAGAACATTTTAGGTCTGAATGGTTTCTCCCACCGGAGGCTGAGCTTTATCCTCCGTTTGCAGCTGTCGTCCTGCATTCAAACAGGACTGCTCTGGTTTAATACGGTCATATCTGAACTGTCAGTAAATCACAGAAAGATCTGGCCTTTCAGCTTGTGTTTTCCTCTGCAAGTTTTAATTGAGATTGCATTCATGACCTCAGCTGTAAGGTAACATCCCCGTATTACTCTAAACAAGCTGTCAGAAACGTAAAACGCTTGAAACGACTGAAAGATGGATGATTTTCGCAGGAGAAAAGTTTCCTCATACAGCAGAGTAGTTATTTTGCTGCGTTTCCAGAGCAAAGTTTAACAGATATCCTTTTGTCGAAGTAAAGAAATGTAAGACTTTAAAGTCTTCCTTCAAAAATAAATAATTCCTCCAAATTTTATTGTGTAGAAATTTGATGAGCTTCATTGTGCAAATTAATGCTGAAATATTTATTTCCAACACTTTTAAGTCCTCTTGAAAGAGTTTCAAAGTTTCCATGAAGATGATTAAACTAAAACAACACATCAGATACAAATTGTTATGCAAAACAGTCTTCTTCTACATTTCCATACTGGATGGGGATCATTTACATTTGGTCTGAATATCTCCTTTGATTGTTTCTACTGACTAACTAAAATTGTTAGTGTTTAGTAGCAGGAACATGAAACTGTGTAAATGTGCGTCAATAAAACATGAATATATTACATTTTGGTTCTGCCCTATTGGATGGGAACAGAATGATACTAAAATACACGGAATGTTAATTTTCATGAATGGGAATTTGTAACGTGTAAAATCGTCTTAAAGAGTTTTTGAAACTAATGATTTAGTGGAAACAATCCCATGAGTGTGTGTGGGTATTGATGTATGGATGAATACATTTAGACAAATGTAAATTCAGATAAAATGGAAAATTAAATAATCTATGTTTATTTGTTTTTTTTATTTAATAATGAGGGTCCGTCTGGAAATATGGTATGAGTTTCTGGGGAAGGAGTTCATACGTTTCTTACTTTTTGAGCATGTTAAGATTATTGTAGAACAAAAATGTGGGTCTTTTGCATTCCTTGTTCATGTGTGTGATTTTATACTTCTATCGTGTTGGAAATAAATAAATAAACATAAGATAAAATTATTCCTGCATCCCAGCCACCCCTTGCTGCAGCAGCTTGGCTAACGAACTGAATACCTCCTGATGAGATAAAAATCTCAGTGATCTCCAATCCACATAGATTTATTTAAGAAATTATGGTTTATTTTGAATGTGAAAAGCTTATAAAGTAAAATAATTAAATACAAAAACCTGTGTGTTATATTTACTAACTCCCAATTAAACACAACAAATCAAAAACAACAAAAATCCATATTTTTTCATTTCTATGAGCAAAGTGCAATTCCCTTCCTCCTCCGTGATCACAGTCTGATAAGGTGGAAGCCCGCAATGCAGCAAAGTTGATGAGTATGCAAATGACCGGAGTTAGAGAGAAAGAACAAAGCGCTAAACTGAAAGCACAGAGGCAGTAGTGGAGAATGATATGTGTCATTTGGTGATGTCATGCATCCAAACGTCCAGGGTGGCAGCGGCGACAGTAACAGCCTGAGTCAGAGGATGACATCAACTCTACAAGCTGTCAGACAGGTTGGAAAAGGGCTTAGTCCCACAGTCCCATTGTTTGCTGGTTAATGCTGTTATTCAGCCTGCTAAGGGCCTTAGCATTTGTTAATCTGACCTAACACACAGTTAAACACAGCACAAAGACGCACAAAACAGCTAATTTAAAGGCCAGCGGAGAGAAAGGCCAGCAGTGAAATGTCAGCTTGCAGCTCACCATCGCAGCCTTTTGAATGCAAAAGAAGAAGCAGAAATAAAGGTTTGCAAGCTGATAGACTCGGCTGAAGTGGCAAAGTTTAAATTGGCTCCCTCGTTATAAAACTATGTCTTTAGATATGTGCTGTATTTGCTCCTTTTCAGAAAATAAAATAAAAAATCCATTATATCACATCCATAGAGGCAATTTCAGTACAATCAAAATGTTTGAAACTATGCAAATAAAATATTAATAATAATCAGTTCATTCAGTTAATGACATTTAATTAATGTCATAAATGTAGAACAATTGAAACTGTCAATATGAAAACACCAGATATAAATAAATATATAAAAAAATTCAAAAACACCAAAAAGTACTCATAAAACAGATAAATTGATACATAAAATTACATAAAATTGTATGCTTATATTTGAAATGTTAAATATTTAATAGAGCAAAAAAAAAGAAAAGAAAAAACTTGAAATATGTAAACACGGATTAATAAATTAAAACAAATGATGTTCAACTACATTTTTAACAAATTTCTTTGTGAATTTGTGACAGGTAATTAAAAGAATGTCATTTGATTTTTTTTTTTTTAAGTTTCAAAAAGCCACAACGTTTGCCTCCTAATCCAAAAAGACGGTTTCGTCCGATGAACCTCTCTAGGCCAGCTGAACAAAGTGAGTGGAATCAACGAACTAACTCACTCTGTGGTTACCTACCAACAACATTTTGAGTATCTTGTGGTTACCTAGCAACGACCTGGTGAGTTGTTAAAGGTTGCCTCATGACTGCTTAAAAAGAAAAACGCTGTGGAGTTAAAACAGGAACCATCGCGCCATTAGTTTGACAGTATTTTATTTATTTAAAACAAAAAAACTAATCAATAATTACACCAACTGATATAACAGAATTATATTATGATAAGCTTTTCTCAGCCATATTGTCCAGCCTCAGCATCTTCTACTAAAATAAAGACATGTCAGTACTATAATTATCAATATGAGAAAAGTAGAACAAACATATAACAGGAAACAAGGACATGAACTGTCATTCCGTGTCTTACACTTTCGCATGATATTGATTGATTCCAAATAATTTGCCCTACTTAATTTGGGAAAACAATGGGTCATGCAATTTCTTTTTCAAGCAGCCACATGGCAAAGTTCTGGTGAGCTTTAATCTACCAGAGTTCACGATTTGTTCACAGAGCGCTAAAAGTTTTTTCACCGATCAATTAAATTACCCATCAGCCTTTACGCATTAAATATCTGCGTGACAGATTTTAACTGATGACAGCCAATCCATCTCCATCACCTGGCAACAGGCAGACGCACTGGTGGGTGAGAGGAAGTCAGAGAGAGACGGATGAGTAAAGGCAGAACTACAGAGACAGACATACAGACAGACTGATTGGTCATCCACCCCAGCTTCCACGTCAGTCCAAAACACATCAGGCTTTGCAGTATTTTTCAACCACTCAGTCTCCCCACATGCGGGCCGAGTTCGCTGACAAAAACAAGGCTTCGTTAGGTCAGCCAGACGTTGTTGTTTAGTGGTTTGTGTTCATTACAAAGAAATACAGATGAGTCAGTGGGCTCATACAGTACACACGCACATGAGTCACTGAGATCTAACCTGCAGCTTTCTGGAGAACCGCTCAGCTCCGACACCTACCTGGTATGACGTAAGCAGAGTTTCAGAACAAGCGTAGAATAAACACGACGTTCTTTTTGCTTGTGCTGATGAATGACATCGCAAGCCAAACAGCGTAAATATATCCATTACATGGGGGTGAAGCAAAAAAATGAAATGACAGATTGAAAATCAAAGATAACATGTTTCCTGAAAATTGCTGCCATTAAGCCTCTGTGTACAGTAACAGAACTCATCTGTATGGCAGGAAAGGGCCAGAATAAAAGGATGACATCATGTAAACATTCACAAGAGAAATAGCTTCAGAAGCCATTTTAATCTCCCACAAGTAGGGATTTTTCTTATAAAAGCAGGTAAAATCAAATGTCAACATCTAAGAGCTTCAAGCAGCAATGGAGATGTACTTTACTACTTTAGTTTATAGTTTTGCGATATTTTAGCCGTAGTGCCTTCTGTGGAAAAGGACAATAGCTAACAGCTCTCCATTGTTAGGATGTTAAGTTTGACTTTTACTCAGGGATTTTTAGGCATAAAGTATTTAGAGGAACAACAAGTTGTGTTTTCTGTGGCTCAGGGAGAAAGTTTTGTTGGTTGGACAAAACTTGGACATTGGACATAAAGCCCAGTTTAATAGAACAAGAGACTTAATTTTGAGTTCACCACACCTATTGTTCATTTTAGTGAAGACTGCACAGAAAACGTTGACAACTGTATGTCGTCTTAGATTTCTGCTCTTTGCTGCCATTTTTTTTTATTCCTGATGCCATATGTAGGGATTATACGGGTTGACCTTTGAATAAATAAGTGTGTTTCTGTTTTTTCCTCAATGTAACAGATCCCTTTTGCATTGTTTTATAATCAAAACCTGTCCCATTTATGTCATAATACTACTCTCTAAGGTGCAGAGCTACTGTATTTACAATAGGACATTTTAACTTGCAACTGGTTTGACTGGATTTTATTTAGGGGGATCAGTGTAAAGGGGGCTAAAATGGATTGGTACATTTTCAGATTTTTATTTGTAAACGCTTTTTTTGGAAAACTGTTTATCATTTTCCTTCCGTTTTACAGCGATGTAGGACTTTGTATTATTCTAATACATAAAAACTCAAGATAAAACATTAAAGTTTCTGCTTGTAATGTGTGAAAATCCCAGAAAGTTCAACGGATATGAAAACCTTTCCAGATATAGGCAGCATGAGACTTTCAAGTCTAAGTCCCAAATGTTTTCCAGGTTCTCAGAGCGGATACATATTAAGACATTCCCATTTAATCATTCCCTGCCTACATGTTCATTCATATGTTACTTTGATTACTTTCTGCTAACATCTGCTTCCCACTTCCAAAGCTTTGGTCTTCATCAACTTGGAAAAACCCTGTTTTTGAACTCGCGTGATTGAGTTGCATTCCACGTCAACTTGTTTTAACCCATTCCTCATAGCTTTCATGAGGAGAAAATATTCTCCTGTAACTCAACACATGGTTTTATTACAATCCGAACACAACAACGGAAGCAAGAACTCGAAACACTCGTCTCATATTCACAGCAGCGTGGCTTTGTTAAAACATTTCCTCCCTGATGCGATACAGATGTACTGTCACGACTGTCATCCACGTCTTAATAATTGATGCCCGCCCAAGACTCGTCTCTTCTTCCCCCATGCTTCTGAATACTCGCGCTTTTATTTTCCACTTGTGCTCCACTTGGCTGGCCTCCACAGAGCCTGAAGGAAAGTCGCATTTGGATTGCAATTTATCACACAGGGGCACTCAAGAAATTAAATCTCCACCCCCGTCGCCTCAGGTGAACGCTCTGTTGGTCAAGGCGCTTTGCATGTCTGAGTCAATACTTTGCTGTTTGCATGCAGCGAGATACAAAGAATGTGTCCTGTGTAAGTAATTGTCCGGTTAGGATTGGATGAGGATGCATGTGGAGAAATAAGCCATTTTTTTCCAGGGCTAAGAATTTACTTCATGCTTGATAAGTGGAGCACTCTTACAAGTCAAGAGGATCAGTTGGTGTTCACTAGTATGATTTTTTTTTTCTCATAGCTGCCGCACAGCACAAGAAAAAAAAAAGAAAAATAAAAAAGCTCGAGGACCTGGAGCATACACAGCTGAGCAGAAAGCAGCTAACACACTTTTTTATTATTCTTCCTAATACATTATTGAAAGCTATTTTTGCGGCTGCACTCTGAGAACAAAGGTACACCAGTTGTCACTTTCAACTTCACAGACAGAATGGAGAGGAAATCTTTCAGAGAATATACATATATTTTTCTTCTTTGCCTCCATGATGTTTAACAAAACAGAATATCCCTCAAGCATTTTTGTCTCAACAGCTGCAAGTATTAAAAAAAAAAACAGAGAAAGGATATGAAAACCTGATGAACCTATAATAGACCATCGTAGGTTTGGCTGAATGCACCAAAATCATCTTAGAAAAAATAAGACTTCAAGCTGACTTTTGTAGGATTTGCATTCATGCATCTTTTAAATCCTGTTTATTTATTTGTTTGATCTGTTGTTGTATGCTGACTGCAGCCTCCTGTCTTATCTTCCTCCAGCTTGTAGGATGCTGCACTGGTGAACACATCAGTATGTTAAGTCCAAATTGCATGGCTGAGTTATCACAGTTTCTCTCTCTCTCTTATTTTTTTCCACCCTTTGAACCCCCCTCCCCATCACACTCACAGAAATGTCGGGCAGAGTTACTGAGATGTTGCACAATGTCGCTCGCTGTGGAAAGTCTGGATTTTAGGTTACAAATCCTTGGCGCCCTGCAGACCGACCAAGCGAGACCCTGCATGGGACCCGCTGCTCTATCCTTCCACAAGATGAGCAAGAGTGAAGGTTTGAAAGAGGAGAAAAACTAAATTTTTGTCCAGTTCAGAAAGGAAAGAATAGTCCAAGACATTGAGAACGGAACCGAAACATTCCTGGCAACACTGTTTGTTTTTCTTTGCAGAAAAACGCGACCCGTCTGCAAACTGAGACGATGACTAACAACACAAACACACAGCATAGTCTGTATCTAAAACCAGAAATTTAAGGTATTTTATTGGGGTTGTATGTCATAAGCCAACACAAAGTAGAGCATAACTGGAAAAAGTACGATAGTTGGTTTTCAAAATTGCCCATAAATGAAAATCTGTATCTGCAGTTTTATTTATTATTTCATACATTAAGAATTTTGGGATATTTCTCTATCAGATACACACATAATCTGACAACTTCTTCCATTTCTCTGCATATGTAGCTCAAGCCTAGTTAGTGTGAAGTGTCTGTCAACGTATTTTTCAACAACACACATTTTCAGATGGATATAAGTATGTGCTTTGACTAGGCCGTCCTAACATATGAACTTGCTGTGATCTAATTGCAGTTCTAGTTCAGCATTTAGGGTGATTGAAAGATGAACCTTCAGCCTAGTTTCAAGTCTTTTGTGATCTTTACTAAATTTTCTTTCAAGTTTTTTTCTGAATTTGGTGTCATGTGGGCAGCACATCTTCTTCCACAATTTTGGTTTGCGAAAACTTTTAATGGGACTTCCTACGGCTTTTTTTCTCCTTCCTTTTTTATGCCATACTTTGTGTTTAGTTGTTATGTAAAATGTCAGTAAATGATAATGCAACTTGTAGTTTTAATGTGACAAAGTGTGAAAATGTTCAAGTGGTAGGAATACTTTTCAAGGCACAAATATTAGGCTTGTAAGTTAACAGTGATGTCAGGCTGAAGACGGATTGAAGTTGTCTTAACAAGGCCACATTAAGACACCTTTTCTGATGGATTTTACAAAGAGTACGTATTACTAATCAACATTAACATAAACTCCTCCTTCATCCCATGCAAACTGGAAACTTAAACCAGTGAAACCAGTTGACCTGCTTGTTCACTGGAAGCAGCACTGAAGTCCCTCCCTCTGCTGCACATGTAAAACTTGTAAAACCAGAAGTCAGAGGTCAGATTCTAAAATAGCCTATTGTGACTGGATGGTAATATGGTTACTCAAGGAAAGTTTTGATGCATTTGAAAATATTTCCACAGTTTTTATTTCCAAAGGGCTACAAATGATTATATATTTTTTTTTTCTTATTTTTTGGTTTTATGTACTGGTTCAAACTAAATTTGTGTTTTATTCTGAATGTTTTGTGTTGAATGTTGTGCCTCCTTACATCTGTTTTTCAGCTCAAATTATGATTTACTTGCTTTAGAAACCAACATGACCCAATGTGAAGAAGTGACTTTCCCTTAAAATCTAATCACTACTTGTGCCGCCCTTGGCAATAACAGCTGAAATCAAGTATTAGTTTAATTTGGAGGAATTTTGACCCACTCTTCTTTCTGGATTTTTTATAATTGAGCCACATTCAACCATTAAAAGCATCTCAATTAAAGTCTGGGCTTTGGCTAGGCCATAATCATTTTTTATGTTTATTTTGAGTGACTCAGAAGTTGAAATCTTGAGGTTATTAAGGTTATCTTCATCTGAAAGAAATCTTCAAAGGAGCAAATGCTTTTCACAGGACTCTGTATATTTCCAGTGATGTTTATCTTCACATTACAACGAGGGACTAATGAGAATAACAGGCTTGAGGTCACAATGCCAAAAAGATCCTTCAGTAATCCTCCTCTGTCCCACAGGGTGCAGTTAAAGAACCGAAGCAACAGTCAAAATAATTTCCTCTGATTGTTTATCGGGTCACAGATGTGAGGAAAGAGATGTTTAGTCTGATGTCTGATGGCAAAACTTTCCCAAAAGGTCGTCTGGCTCCCCACAACAATTACAATACATTTTATTTGTGCTGCAGTGCCGTGTACGGGGCAAGAACATTTTCATTGTGTCCAGAGAAACTTCTCAAAAACTATATTGAGGTTTCATTCAGAAAAAAGTAAGAAAATGTCTGATCAGGACACGAAACCTGATCAATTAGAGCCTATATTCAAAACAAAGCAAAAACTAATTTCAATTTAAATATAAAAGGAATTAAATCTAATTATTAAAAATGAATTGATGACTAGATGCTCCCATGAATTTTGACCAGCTTCCCTGTCAAAAGGTTTCCTCACAGAATAACACTGCTACAATAATACAATCAGAAAGCAAGTACTTCGCCGACTGCATTCCTGTGATGCAAAGTGTCAGCAGAACTGACTACGCTGCAGGTTTCAGAGACATTTTGCATTGATTTCGCTAACTTGCTTAAGCAAAATGTCCTTTGCGTATCTACCTTAAACGTCAGCCTTAATCTTTGTTTTCCGCCACAATATTACTCACTAGAAAATAGCAACTCAGTGTTTAAAATCGCTAATCGACACAAATTATTAACACTGTCTTTAGGATCCAAAACAACCCACCACAGACACAAGCAGCTGCTTCTGGAAGCAACAAGGGTCATCGAGTACAAGTTCTATTGTTTTCAACTCTCAGTGGTCCCAAGCTGCACAAGGGTTACATCAACCTCTAAAGGCAGACAGTTGATCAAACTGTTGCGATCTGGAAGAAATCAAAACCCCAAGATGCTTCAAATAAGATAGCAGGTGAGGAGAACACTGCATGAGAAACACTTCATTACCTTTGGCTGCTGTGAGCAAAATTAACTCTAAAAGTGGGAAAATCTGGAACAGAATCCAGAACTCTGCTCTTGATTAGAACATCGTTGGTCCCGGAGTTGTGAATGATTAAACATGTGTCGTGTATTCCCAGATGCCTCCTCCAGCTGCTCCTGTTGTCGGGCAAACGCTTTGGGCTTCGGTTTATGTAACAACTGCAACACATTGAACACGCCTGACTGAGCTGCTGCTGCTGCTTCACTAAAGTTGCAGCGAACCAACACAGAATCATTAAAAACACTTGCCCTTATTATTAATACAAACACAGGTATACTGCTCAAGAAAACCGTTTTTTCGTGGATGCAAGTAAAGAAAAAATTAAATCGGAAAAGGAGAATTACGTGCAGGCAAAAAATATATTGCTTTCAGACATCAAATTGATGAAATTATAATATATTTATTTCCAAAGATCAGTACAGAAAATACTCAGATTTTTAAAGTCAGCATGTTGACAATTTGTCATAACAATTAATTAGTTTATTAGAAAACATCAACCACCTGTCACATGTGTAGCTACATGTAATCATGTGGCTAAAAAAAATATATATTATAATGTGAAAACTGCTGTTTCTGTGTGACAAGGGAATTAATTAGACATTAAAGCCTCACTCTAAGTCAGACACACGTTAACATAAAACTTAGAAAAAAGATCTTGTAAACACTCCCTTTTAAAGCTTCTTTGTTGAAATAAAATGTTCAAATTTTAATACAAAATAACAGAGCAACAGCTCCACATAGTGGATATTCCTAATTATTGCAAGATAAAAAAATTCAGGGCACAAGATATAATTACCACCACACAGAATCATTTAACTGGTCAGCATCTGAGTCTCAGAGATGTACCGAAAATGTCGACCTACGGAGAGAGAAACAACAAACCAGTAAAAAGCAGATCTAGAGTACATGTAATGCATTCTGAAATATTTTTATTATATACTTCCATCATTTTCCAAAATTTGAATTCAATCAATCAATAATGATGGGTAAAACAAGTTGTGGCAAATTAAAAGACAAAGCATGTAAACTTAACATAAATCAGTGTAAAAAAAATACATTAACAAATAGATGAACGCTAAAGCATTTAGATTTTTCTATACTTTATCAGAAATGAATAAAAGTAAATTCCAGACTATGATTTTCTTTTCAAGTAAATTTAAAAGGTTATTTATTCATTTCAAAACAGGTTTTTAAAAACAAAGAAAAGAAGTAGGACAAGAGAAAACATGTGCATACATAACCAAGAACAAAATAATTAGCTCACCATGATTTCTCTGTTTGAACAGGAGTAGGAAGAAGTGAACACTTATCTAATCTCAATGAAATATATCACTTCAGAACAAGTAAGGTCCAGTCGAAACAGCGACTCACTAACCTGGACAGAGGATTTCTGCCAGTGCTGCCTTCACCTCGAAAAGCTCGCTGTTCTCCTCTAAGTCTTTCTTTGCATGGAAGCTCGTGAAATGCAGAGCGGGCCACCAGTCGGTCCTTAAAGCCATCTGCATCTGGACTGAAGTCACGCATTCTTCCCTGGCGTTATTTAGCACAAGTAAATCAGGTGTAGTGTAGGAAATAGAAACCTAATTTCCTTCCAAATATGTGTGCGTACTGGTGCAGCAGCTGGTGAACGGCGGCATGTAAACACTTCCAAACGTCCAGGTTTCTCCTCCAGCAGGGGAAGTCGAGCATCTCAAGGAGGACTCCTAAAGCCTTCTGAGTATGACTTTGTTTCTCTTTAAAAATAAAAAAAAACAAAAAAACAAGCACATGACTATATACTTAAGCAGACATATTTTGAAAGAAGTCATTGAAAGATGAGAGATATTTATGTGATTCCATCCGTTTTGTTACTCATTCCACATTTATTGGAAAAACAATCTGCTTTTACCTGACTGAAGCAAGAGGCAGCTGTAGGCCAACATGAGTTCATGGCTTGGCACTAACAGACGCAGGTGCTACAGTAAAATGCAAATATATTAAAAAAAAAATTTTTCTTTTTCTATGAAATCATATGTAGAATATTATTATTATTATTTAACGATGCGTTATACCTTCAACACTTTCATCAGCTTTTTGTCAGGAGTGTCGTGTCGCTTTAAGAACTGGTACAGGTAGACGTGCGCGTTGGGATTTGGGGGAAAGCGGTTGTCGTACGCGTAGTTGTTCAGGACTTTCTCAGCCTCTTCGTCGGATCCATAAAACTCCAGCATCTGGAAAAGCAAGACAGGAGGCTGCTACGTTTCTTTATACTGATTAACACAAAGCATATGCTAAAATATGTTTAAAAAGTTGTGTTCATACATAATGATACTGTTACGGGCCCTGGCCTCTTTAGGCTGTGCAGGTTCCTTTTTGTTATGCAGGTTCAGCTGTGAGAGCACCTTTGTGATTTTCTGCAGGAGAGCAGCGACTCTATTGGACCAGCAGTGGGATTGCAAGCCAATCAGTCACCGAGGACCACCTGAACCCAGTGGGGCAGCTAGTAGGAAGAGGTTTTGTTAAGCTATCCCCACTTTTGGTGCTTGCAGCTGCTTTGGGCAGTTTTGAACATTTGTTTCTGCTTGCTCTGTTGACCTTGCTCTGGTTTAATTTCACAAGCTAGAAAATTGTGTTTGGGAAGCTTGGTGCTCACTTTGTGTGTCTTTTTTTTTAGTTGGTTGGACATACATTTTGGATTGACTTGTTTGAACATTTGGTAATTCAATTTACACTTAACATTCTTGAATTTGTTAGTCCTTTTCTTTAGTTTTAATTGGGTTAAATTGTATTGAGGCTGCCTAGTGGCACAGCTGGTAGAGCTGTTGCCTTGCAGCAAGAAGGTTCTGGGTTCAATTCCCGGCCCCGGTCTTTCTGCATGGAGTTTGCAGTAGCAGATACAAGATATATACCTCCATTTAAAAGATAAATGGATTTGAGTCCTAACTAATGAGATATTTTGTGCATTGCATTATTTCACCTCATATGGGCATAGTATACCCTGGTAAAACTAAGTAAAGATGGAAGATTTTACATGAAAATAAAAAAAGGATTATTGGTCTGATAATATATGACATCCCTGCATAAAATGTACATATTTCCAAACACAAACCAAACATATTTCCTTCCTTTCAGAGTGTTTGAATTAGTGCTGACCTCAACATAACAAAGAATGAAAGGATCCCAAACTCCTGGATTTTTCAAAATGTCTTGAAGATTCGTACAGGCAAGTCTGAAAAAGGTGTGCATTCCTTGGCTGTCCGATTCAAAAGGGTCTAAAAAAACAGCAAAAATATTAGGAAATGAATTAAGTTGCCACATAAACAGTTTTTCCAACCTCAGGTCTCCCATAGACATGCAGTATTTCTGTTTGCCCCTTAGGGGGCAGTGTAACACTGCATAAAGACTTAGAAAAGTCTGAGAGGAATCTGACTTATAATGAATGCTTTGAGTGGTGTGAGGTTAAAGGTGGCCTTACTGTTTTTGGAGAGCGTTGACTTTTTGTCACACCACATTATGTAATCTAGCAAACTCCTGTAGGCCTGGATCAGTTTAATGCGCTGAAGCTGAGAAACCGACTCTTTCCCGTGCCTCCAGCTCTCAGCGATGGACAGCTGATGCTTTGCAGCTTCAATGTCGCCGTGGAGCATGAGGTGGAAAGAATGTTCCAGGCAAATCTAATACAGCAAAGACATAAATAAGTCATAAAATGGCAAAACAAAATGAAAAGTCTGAACCCAGCTTGGCTAGCACACACACCATCAGGTAATGTTTAACTCCTGAGTGTTTCATTCGTTCATATATGTCATTGTAGTCTTTCACTGTTGCGTTGGGGAGATGGTGAAGGATCTCAGTGCTCATTCTCCAAACAAGCTGCAACAAATGTGAAAGGAATCAACACAAATCCCAAAGACAAGTGAAACTTGCATGAAGAAGATCTTAAAAATGTTGGAATACTTAAAAACCAACCTACCTACCTCTTTATTTGGCTGTGCCTTGACTTTATTTCTGTCCTCTAATATCTGGGTGTAACTGGCCATGTACTCTGCAGCCTCCTGCCATCTGTGGTGCAGCATTGCTTCTCGGACGCGTTCAAGACAAATCCTGCACGACTTGTGAAAGCCACTTTCAAAGCGTCCCTCTGAGAATTTCAGGAAGGAAAAAAATCCAGGTTTTACAATGTATATGTACTACTGACAGAACTTTTTTCCTGGTATTAGCAGCTAAAAATGTTGTTTTTATAAAGAATTATATGAATTTATTTCACACAGCATTATAATTTTATGTTTCTTTACCAATGTTTCTTTACAAATAACTTTTGTTTCAGATAATGAACAGTCTAACCAGCCATGGTCTAGTCTAGAATTTTATAATTCTACATGCAAGTACATTTGTAAGTCCTAATCATCAAAATTTACAAAAATAAACATCACTAGTCTATGTCAGTTTTCTACCTAAATTACCAAAACAATCTGCCTTTTTGATATTGTATTCTATTGTTATGCATCTGTTGCTAATTTTGACTCCTAGATATGAACAATTATGTACACTGGAAATTATGTAGCATGCTAAATTTCTCACCTACACACATAGGCTTGGCCAGTGGGAGTTTTGATTTGTGTCGTTTTCTGGAGCTGCAGTCTGAGGAGTCGCTTTCATCCCCGAGGACGACAGGAGGGCCCAAAAATCCGTCTGAGGCTTCCATAATCAGTTCACCAGGGTCATCCTGAAATGTAACACAGGTACATGTGTGAACCAAGATAACTTTTAATAGAAGCACTTTTTTTCTATCACCCCAGATTTCCAAGTGAACAAGACAACTTAAGGAACTTCTATTAATATCGAATAAAAGGTATTTTACCATCAAGAAAATGTGTGAACACTGTTTAAATAATGTACTCAAAATATTATAAAAATATTTATTTTTATTCTTTTAAGGCTTCGGTCTTGTTGCTTTCTTATGCATACTTTTACATGTCCCATTTCATGTATAGTTCAATATTTTAGTGAGCACTGTATAAAATATAAAAGCCTATTTTTCCTTGTTTAAGTGGACTATGGACATGCCAAAACCTAAATGTAATTCTTTCCACCATTTCACCCAACATGCATTTTTATAGATAACTACACTGACCCAATCGTGATTCTTTTGGGTGGATCTGTACTTTAATGGCTGCAAAGCACGCGTTTACTTAAAGATATTGTAGAAATTGGCCGGTATTTATTCCCTAATTTATCAAAGGTTTAAGATCATTTCAGGAAGACTTATTACTGATATAAGCTGATCTAAAACATACTATAATCCTTTTTTAAAACTCACTAAATCTGTGCAGGTTTTGTTTTTGTTTCGAACATCTCAGAAATTGTGCTTTTGTTTTGTTTGTACAAGGGTTCAATGGTTTGTTTTAAAAAAATAAACGAACTAAGTGCTGAGAGATGCTAATGAGATGCTAACTGAAAAGCTCCAGTTAGCCGTTTCAGTAAATCTTTCAAATGTTCTTGACGAATTAATAGTAATCTTCCTAAATCAGTGATATAATTTAACAGAAAAACAGACAGCCAAGTTCGTGAAACACAATTTAATCCCACTTACCATTTAGAATGAATTCTTGTTTGAGTGTTCCTGAGAATAGCTAGTTCGTTAGCTTATGCTGTTAGCTTTTTACACCGTTAATCTGTCATCTAATTCTAAGATGCTAATCGGTCTTTACTTTACTAAAATGAATTTTAAAAAAGCGTGCAATTACCTGTTGTGTTGTAGCTGCCATGCTTCCAGTGTAGGCACGGAAGTAAAATAAAAATCTATACTTCTATTGGTTCCTCGATAACCCGGAAGAGGGGGAGTTAATTGTAGCGTTTCTTTGATTTTACAATAATATACTCTCCTATGAGGCATCAGGCTCTTATCCCCCAACCCCATATTTTCTGATTTTGTTTTATTTTTGCTTTTTCTGTGGTAAAATAAGATTACCCAGCTTTTATTAAATATTGTTTGTTTTAGTTGTAATTGAGCCAGATTTTTTGGTTTAGCTTCCTGGATATCAGATTACGTCTTGTTCCTTCCTTTGGAGATTGATTTCACTCCGACTAGTTTTGTTTTTTGTTCATCTTGATTTCTAGGGACATACAGTGACCTTGTAAAGTAGAACAATCTTTGTTAATGTAACTGCTTTAAACAACTAGGACTAAGGATAAATTATTTCTAAACCCTCTACATATTTAATGTTACAAATATCCAGTTCAGTTCTACTTTTTTTTAAATCAAATAAGCCTCTGAAAAACACTGGATATTTCAATATAATCAGTGAAAACACAGGACTAAAAGTTGAAGCTGACAGCAATATGTTCTGCATGTAACAACAACCTTTTGTTGCATATAATTCCAAGATAAAAGCATTTTTCCCAACAAAAACATCCGGCCTGACAAAAATCTCCCAAAAGCTTTTTGGAAAACTGTTACGGTCCAATGAAACCAAAATAGACGTTGTAGTCTATTCAAAGTCAAAATGTACTTTTAGTCACAAAAACAACACTCAATATCACCTAAATAACTTCATGCAAACAGTGTCCCAGTGAGTTGGTGTCCCATTAAAAGTAGAAACATTATTTATCATGCTCTGAATGTGAATGTTTTATGTTTCCCAAACCTGTCATTTTAACACAAGTGTGTACACTTTTGGGAAGCAATTGTAGTTAGAAAGTGGCATCCCTGGATGTTTTAACACAGACGCAAGTCACACTTTTTGGGTTTAAATAGAAACTTGCATACAACCCAATAAAATACATTAAAGTGTATGATGTATCCCCCCAAAAAAGGGAAAGATTAAATGCTTTTGTAAGAAATTATTAATAATTCCCACGTATAATCGAAGTGTTGGAAGGTATAATTCATGATGGCGGTCTTTTTTTTTTTTTTGCACTTTTATTTGTGTAGCTTCAGTATACAAATACCTCCCCCACAAAGATGAAGTTACTAGAATGACCCAAGATCTTTTCAAAAAGAAATGAAACAGATTTGGTGAAGCCTGGAGGATCATAGAAATGCATCACATCTGAATGAGAGGAGAGGAAAAAAAACAAGAAGTTCCCGTTTTAAAACTTGTAGAGCAGCCTGCACTCCTCATGTGCTGACTTTTATCTCCACCTGCACTGTTTTTCCTGGAGTCACATGGAGCAGCCACACATCCATCCCCAGATCCTGTGAAAGCCCACCCTTGCCTACACCCAGCCGGATCTGATCTGCTGACGTGTCGGCTCCCGCTGCCCAGCCAGCGCTCATTCTCCAGCGAGCGGAGAAGTCAAGAAGCCAGGCAAACAAAACTGCCAACATGGCAGCAAAACACTTTTACCGACAGGGCTTTTTACTACTTTTATTTAACTTTATTTCAACCGCAGCTTTGGAGAAGAGGTTCTCCGACTTTAAAAGATGCGCCGACGAGGAATGCAGCAGTAAGTTTGCTGTCTTGGAGAAATTCGGGGATGCGTCCTGTCGCCTCCCCTTCATCCCGATACTACAGTTAGCCATAAACTGAGCCTTATCTCTGCACTTGTTTCCCGTCGATTTTTGCGAACTTGACTGCCTCTTGCGGTTATTCGGTTTAACTGTGACATACACCGCGATGTCATGTCATGATAGACATTAAAAGTGGCTTAATACGGACAGTTTGGGGGGACTCAGGTTGTGTTGGCCGTCTTCCCGGTGGCTTCGGCCTGTCTCGCTAACGTTAGCTCCAAAATTAGCCACCGGCCGGCTTGAGAAGCTCACGTTACTGCAACACTGTCCAAAAAGCCGCTTGACTTCACTGTTAAATTCACGCAGTTGCATCTCGAAACATTAGAATATAGATTTAATTTATATTTATTTTAAATAATTAAATCTAAGGATATTATTGATATGTAATACCAATGTTTATTGCAGTCCATTTGGAAAATTATGGCTTATAAACATACCAAGGTTAGAATATCATGTAAGAACTGTTTAAAAAATTATTTTTAATGCAATCTTTGATTGCACAATAGTAGCAACACTGCTGACTTGACAGCTGTTTAGCAATCACTTACAAGAAGGGCGAGTTACTAGTTTATTACTAAAAATGTTGGCTCTTCATATAATAGCTTATTAATTGAAAGCTTGGTGAAAGGAAAAATAGCTGCATCCTTGAAAGAACTGTGAAGCAAATCAGATGCACTGTGGAAATTGACTGCAACCCATAGATAAAAAGTCTTGAACCTGGTCTAAGGCGAGAAAAGAACTTGCGCAGTTCTCCAAAGTCTTTTTTTTTAGATTAAACATTTTTTACATTTTATTTCAAAAGACAGATCCTGGAATCTGGAGAATGAGTGAAAAGGCACAAAGTCCAAGTTGTTTTGAAGTGTTGTGTGAAGTCTCAGAGTTCAGTGATGAACAGCAGCAGCAGAAGTGCCATCTGCTGCTGCCATTTTTTGCTATGTTTTATCCAAAGACGGCACAGCAGTTTATCTGGGAATCTTAATGTACTTCATTACCTTCTGCTGATGAGCTTCATGGAGATCCTGATTTCCTTTTCCTTCAGGACTTTACAGCTGCCCAAAGTACAATTCCCTACCAAGAAATAGCAGTGTTTGACTGGCCAGCAAATTCACTAGCAGTTTATATCCAATTTTATTTAGAGAAAAATGAGACACTAGTTTTGTTAGCCGCCAATCAAAGGATTAGTAATGTTTTGATTGGTGGCTTAGCACAACAGAAAACTAGTTTGTCTCATAAAATATTAAATCTCTCTTTTCCGGGTCATTTCTACTTTAAATGTCTTGCCAGTTCATCACCATCAGGCTTTGCAGATTCATTTTTTCTTTATTAAGAACTGCAGTTTCCTCAATGGCACAACACCTGTCAATAGATGGACAGTTATTTGCAGTTTATGTCAGTCGAGTAATATATGCATCCTTGAAATCTGTATTATTTTTTCTCTTTTCCAGTGCTTCTTTGCCGGGGAAAAGCTGTAAAAGATTTCTCAGGACCTGATTGTCGGTTCCTTTCATTTAAGAAATCTGAAACTATATATGTATACTATAAGCTGTCTGGAAAAAGGGCTGACCTATGGGCAGGAAGTGTGAGTATACTGTGTTTAATGTATGATCAGTTTTTTGCTTAAATTGTTCTAATACAGAAAACCATTTCTTCTTGAAAGGTCGGAAGCAACTTTGGATATTTCCCAAAGGACCTTCTAGCTGTAAACCACCTTTATACAGACAAAGAACTTGAAATTAAAGCAGAGGTATGAGGAGATATTGTGCATGTTAAATTACTGGATGAATATCTAATAATATAAAGCATACTATCTATTCTAATTTTCATCTATGCTTGTTTTTAGGATACAGATTTTGTCTGTTTTGACACTGGATATGACAAGTTTGACTCTTACGATATAGACCTACTCTTAGGCCTGTCTGTCGAGGAGAATGACGGCGAGAATAATGAAACAACAGGAAAAGACACAGAGAGCATTGAGGAAAAAACTAAGCCATCAGTGACTGTGATTGAAACACCAACTGATAAATCAGTTGGTGTTGATAAATCAGAGGAGCTTCATGAAGACCAAAGTGCCTCTTTGACTAAACTTGAAATAAACACTTCAACAGAGTCATCTTTGTTGAGAGAAGAAGGGTCTAATACAGCCACTGTGCCTGAAACAGAGGAGAGGGAAGTTAAGCAACAGAATTTCACAGAGTTTCCTGTGCAAATTATGCCAGAAAGTAGTGAAACCACAGATGAATCTGATGTGGAGTCTGCTCCTGTGACGGTTTCTGAAGGAGCGCAGATCCCACAGTTGAAACCCACCCTTGGAACAACCTTTGATGCTGTCATCACAGAAGAAGAGATTACCACTAAAGTTACTCCGTATGAAGAGGAGGACAGCGAAGATATAAAAGACCATCCAGAAGAACGTAAAGAGGAGGTTCCACTGATTTCCTTCTTGGAGGAACCTGCAGACACTCTGGAAATGGATTCTTCAAAAGAGGAAGAAAAACTTCCACCAGCACAAAAGGAAGAACCAAATGCCACACAGGCGAAAAACTTGTGGACTTCACTTGGAGATGCAGTATTTTCAGTCGTCACGGGAGGAGAAACCACAGGAGAGGATGTGAGTTCAGACGAAGATGACGAGGATGAGGACGAGAATGACAATGACAATGAAACAGAGGAAACTGCTGCAGAACCTGAGAAAAGTTTTGAGAAAACTGAGATGGAAACCCTTTTACCAGACAATCAAAAACCTCCAGAGGACATGGAACCACCTCCTATAGATCCTCATCAATCCAATTCTGTAGAGCAAGAAATTAACAATCCTGAGAAACTTTCGCTTGATGGAAATATGGGTGATCAAAATGTTAGTGAACACAAGGATGAAGTGGAACAGGAGGATGAGACACCAAATTCCCCCAGTGAGCCAGAACCCCATGAAACAAAGAAGAGTAGTCTGTCAGAAGAGCTGATATTAAAGGATGATCTTGTACGCACTCCTGATGATGATATATCAGATGATGAAACACCTGAAGATGAAGATGAGTTAGAAGATCCAGAAATTAGCAAAACAGATAACATACAGAAGACTGATGTGGAAGAACAACTTTTAGACAGTGTGTCAGATGAAAACAAAACTATGTCTGAGCAGGAATTAGGTATTACTGAAAGTGAAAAAGTTTCGGACCAATCTTCTGAGTTAAAGCAATCTAATGATTCAGATGTCACTGTTGACCAGCATTTAATAACCGATGAGAAACCAGATCAGATAAATGACAACATAGTGACAGATGTTGAAAGTAATACAAGTCAGGCATTAGTATCAGTGCAAGAAGAAGAGATTCCTGAGCAACTGCATACAGAGGAGGAAGAAGATGAAAAAGATGCAGGGGCTGAAAAAGAGATTAATGAAGAAGAAGAGGAGTTACTTGAGGATGAAAATGCACTTTTATCTGCTCAATCAGATGATATCGCTGAAGAACCCACGGAGGAAACAAGTCAGTTAGCCGAGTCGGCTGAAGAACCAGAATACAGCGAAAATATTATGAGTCTGACTCTGCTTAGAGAGCACTTCACAAAAGAGAAAATGGAGCATGTCCAAAAGCTTTTGGGTTTCAAAAATCTCCTCAAAGTGGAAGCCATGTTTGCTGATCTGGACACAGAGTTAAAGGCTACTCGCTTGTTGCACACAGATGCCACACAAGATGTCGAAAGTACTCTCGAGAACATCCTGGAGGCTTCAGAGAACACTATCCTCGACGAGATTGAGAAGATGCTCGACAGCCGGGAAAAAAAACAAGACGAGGAGCACCATGCGGACACGAGTAGTTTGGATGAGGAAACTGAAATGCTTGATGACTTTCAGGAACTTGCTTTTAGTCTACGCCAAAAGTACTCAACGACCAGTGACAGTGCACCTTTAGCAACACCAGTAACACAACTGGAGAGCACACATGGTAGGTTTGATTTTTAGCTTTTTTATTCTGTTGTTGCAACATAATCTTTGTGATCAGTAAAGTCAGTAGAGTCATCTTTCTAAAACCATTGAGACCGATACATATCCTTCCTATCTGGAGTTAATTTTCACACAGCTAAAAGCAATTGTGGTCAACAGCTGGCAGCCAGATATTTCATGTTTATCCTTTTATTACCACCCCCAACTGAATAACTATCAGATTTAAGTCAATAATGTACATACATTTACATAAATAAATCCCTAAATGATTGCTGGAGCATCAGTTGTCGGATGCGAAAACAAATCTGAAAGATTGTCCATTTCTGCTCTACAGACCAACCTCCCTCCAATGTTGCAGAAGAGTTGCTCCCCATTGTTGAAGAGAAGTATGACAATGTGCCAGAAACTGATAAAGAATATAATCCGACAGTAGCAGAAGATCTGGAAGAGAAGTCGACTAAGATTAAAGAGGAGCAGGTGGTTTGGAATGAGGAAAACATGATCCCGGAGAAGGATGCTGAAGACTCTGATGAAAACAAAGAAGACCAGTCGAGCCTCACTGTGTCAGACGAGGAGGAAAATGTCACTGAACCCACCCCTGAATATCCGTTGGATATGGATGTTGAGGCTGAAGTTGAACATCATTCCTCAGGTTAGTAATCTCCTGTATTCTCTTGGAATAATAAACTCAGTATGTGATATTAAGGCTTGATGATCTTCATTCTACTATAGTCAAATTTGACTTGGAGTCAATAGGTGACCTATTGACACCTAAGTGATCTAATAGGTGTACCTAATCAGTTCATGAAGCCGATAATCTGATGCAACTTAATACTAATTCCTGCAGGATCCGTGGACTCTGTGGAGACGGTGACAGAAAAGCCTGAGGAAGAATTGGGATTATTTACGACTGGAACTTTTTACATGTGCTGCATCTTCTCAGTAATCAAGAATAAAACTGTGGAGTGGATCACTGTGGTAAGTTCATATATTTGTCTAGTGTCACATGTTATTTTTAAGCTACATCTGTTTCTTGGGTTTCCTGAATGCGTTTGGAGCTGATCTAGAAGGCTAAAAAACTATTTGGAGTCTGAATCTTAAACTGAAATGCATTTCTATTTCAGTATTGTAGAGAAAACTTAAGTTTTATGAGAAGGAAAAAACTGTTTTGTAGAATTAGGGCAGCTGAATGAGCCCTTTCCATTAACATAGTAAATAAACCTAAGTAGATAGCTTCAAAAATATAAAGTACACAATTTAAAGCTAAAAAAAAAGGTAGTACCATTCATGCCATTCTGTTGTAGATGTCTTAAGCAGATCTTGCAGAAAAACACAAGAACTATTAAAACAATTTTTTCTTTATTGCATTTATAATTAAAAACTTTTCTTACACAGCTTGACAAAGAATGAACCTACTAGACATGTTAAAATAATTTCCAAATATCTTTGAATTTTATCTAAACAAAATAAAATGCTTTGAAAGAAAATCATCTAAAGTTGTTGTCTAGTCATTGTGGTGTTTAGTTCAGAAGTTGTCATATTTCCAAAAGACTCTACTTGCACGTAATAATTATTATGGAAACTGTCGTTTGTATATGTTCCCTCAAAGCATTATATTCCAAACTTTTGCTACAGATTAAATTTGTTATAGAACCATGTTGTTATAAGCTTCAGTTCATGCAGAAAACGTATTCAGGTGAACTCCGATTTCCCCTGAACGCCGCACGGCCCTCCCCGTCTTGTGTCGCGGTGTAGGTTGAAGTTCAACACAGCGGATGCTGAGCTGGCTCTCAGAGCAGCACCGACGGGCCTTGTTTTGGAATATTGTACTCATTAAATACCGCTCTGTTATAGACTCCCTTCTGTCGGATTATTTTAGCTCATTTAGTCGGGTTTAGTTAAATTCTTAGCCGTGTTCGGGGGCCTAGCTAAGCTAACCACTGTATTGTTTTTAAATAGCTGAATGACAGCTGATTCACACCGTTAGCAGGCTGTTGTTGCGGGCTTGTTCCTCACCTGTCTTTACCTTTTTGGATCTTCAATATTTTTTTAGGCTTCATCATATTTTTTGTCGGGCGAACTGAGCTTGAAAGCTAAGGGCTATCTTGGTTAAACAGACAACTTTAGCATTAGCTAACCTGCTAACAAGCTAGCCGGTATCTGTCAAACAGTGCTTGGCTAGTTCCAGTTTTTTTTCGACATGGCCATGGAAGGTGATACAATACCGAGACCACCTGTAACGGAACAAGATCAAATATACGTGTTTCTGCTTAAGGAGCTGCAACATGTAAGTGATTGTGTTGAATTGACCACAGATGGAAGGTAATTAAAATGCTGTTCTAGCTCGCTGCTAATTGAGTAGGTGGGTGTTTTTCTGCAGATGAATTTACTCACCGAGCTTGACCTCAATTTTAGACGTTGTTTGTCTTGGCTCTGATCATGTTTCATTTGGATTAGTTGCCTCTTAAGGTAATTCAACTCTCCATTAGAACAATTTCAACATTAAACGATTGCTTTTAGATAAAGCGGGCTGAATACAGGATGTTGGCCCTTACAGGAAGCGAGTTGTATTATATTAAAGTAACTAAGTCTGATTGTTTTTGGCTTAATTTGATCTTTGCACAAAAATACTTTGAGAAATACTTTATTAACGTTTTTACTGCACAAAATATTAAACATGCAATTGCAATGTTTAGTTTAATCTGTACTATCATCAGGCTTCAGCGTCTCGTTCACTTTAGTCGTAATACATTTGGACATTTAAGGCAGTGAAGCTTTATTCAATTAGCCACATATTGATTCTTAATAGTCTGATAATGACATAAGATTGGCTTGTGATTGTAGTGGAGGCCTACCTCTAATGAACTCTTTTTTTTGTTGTTGTTGATCAAAGTTCAGCTAATAAATGCAACCTTAGTCTAAGACAGTGCTTCTCAATTCCAGTCCTCAGGCCCCCCTGCTCTGCACGTTTTAGATGTTCCTCTATTCCAGAACAGCTGATTCAAATGATTGCATGACCATCAAGTACTGCAGAAGCCTGTTAATCGCCCAAATATTCAAACCAGGTGTGTGGCAGCAGGGAAACACCTAAAACATGCAGGGCAGGGGGGGCGTGAGGACTGGAATTGAGAAACACTGGTCTAAGGTCAACTGTAAACATTAAGAGGTGGATTTAAAGTTTTTTCATAAAGATGTTCTGAATGTTAACTTGTTTTTATAGAATCTGGGTCAGTTTTCCTGGTCACCAAATGGTGCCTCCATACTTTCTCATTACCATTTCGTCCCATTTTGTAAACAAGCAATTTCATACTCATGTACTTGAGCTATTTTACACCAGTTTCATTTTATTTGTAACAATTTTTAGAAATTAAGATCAATAATTAAGATAAATATTCTCAAATCCCACATATAGTTTTATTTCATTTGATTTTTATTCCCTAAGAACTTTGTACAATATCCCTTTTCTGTTAGTTTTATCTGTGGATAATTTGCTGTGGAAATTTGAGTCTTAAAATCGGTATAACTCTAAATCAATCTTGTGCTGGCAGATTTTTATTGGCATCTCATAAAACTAAATTCCTTACCGTAGAATGAGCAAAAATACTTCAAATATTCAGCTGCCAAAGTGAGTCTGAAGCATCATACATCAGGTGTGATGCAGAAAAAGTGAGACAATGGTTTTCCTATTATGATTCAAATGCCACGCATTATACAAATCTGTTTTCCTTCTTACACAGCTTTGTTTTTCATTCCAAAATCATCCTTTTCCAAGCTTAATTTTCACCCTTCTGTCTTGTCTTTGTACTTCAGATGATTTCTTTACTGCCAGAGGAGTGGAAGCCTGGGGAAACGTTGTTCGGCTGTCCTTGGCAAGCTGTCATTGTCACAGCTTTGATTGGAGTGCTTACCTTCACCATCTTCTTCTGGAGGACAGTATTGGCAGTAAGTGATTGAATATGTTTTTCTGCTTAATTTAACAAAAGCAAAAATATGACTTGCATATGCATGGTAGAAATACATAAATAATGCAAAAACAGGATCTTCTTACCCATTTTATGGTGATTTATGCTATAGTACCCACATAATAATTAATAAGACTTCTGATACATTTCTTTTAGGTGAAGAAGAGTAAATACCTTGGTAAGTCTTGGATGCTATAATTTTTTTGTACCACAATTCATTTGTTTCAACGTTATTGACTTTATTCTTTGTGCTGTGTGGGAAAACAAGTGGACGAGAAAATGTTCAAGAATAAAATCCAGACACTCATAAAAGATAAGAGTGATGCTCTTGCCAAGATATCTGAACTCCAAAAGCAGGTATGATGACAACATATTTGTCATCTGGTATCAAAAAGCTACTTGGAAGAATTGTATTAAATATAATTTCTCATCTTTAAAGACTGAACAACTGAAAGAAAATCAGAAACAGTCAAAGGAAACTGTGAGCTGCACCATGAAAAAGATGCAAGCGCTGGAGGTAAGGGAAATAAAGACTATTTTCTGCCTTTAAAATTGGAGAGAGATTAGTTTAATATTTTAGGAGTCAGATTTTTGTGTTTGCTTTTTAGAAACTGGCTTATTTGATGAAACAAAGTAACTTTTCACAGATTGTAGCACTGTTAAAATGCTTTTTTATTTTTAGGTCATTCAACTTTCTCTTGTTGCCTTTTGCAGAGTAAAGTTGTTGAAGCTGACAAGATGAATGAACAGATGGCAGAAGAGAAGAACAAATACTTGAAGCTACTAGAGGAAGAGCGAGCCATCTCACTTCAGAATGACGGCAGGGTAGCTTATCCTTCTTTTTCATCTTATTAATTAATTAAAACAATGAATTGGTGCCATTGACAAATTGAAAACAATGCAATGTTCTGTGTTTTTTATATAACAGCTGGAAAAATTAGAGAAGGCAAATGAAAAGTTGCAGGTCAGCCGGAAAAAGATCCAGGAAGCTCTAGCTAAGGTGCGATCCTTACATCCATACTTTTTATATCTGAAGAGCTTCAAACATGTTTTAAACTCACATATTTGTTTCGCCACAGACCACTATTCTTTTGGATGAAGCCAAGATTCGAGAAGATGCACGAAATGCTCAACACAAATGTTTCCAGAAAGAGTTTGCAGCTTTAAAAGAAGAAAATAAAACGGTGAGACGCGATGAACACTCTAGAGATCAGTTTGTTGGGCAGATTTTTCTAATCTCTCCCCTGACGTCTCTCATTCCTGCAGCTTAAAACGACTATCAAGGGTTGGGAGGAAAAACATAAGGAGTTGAATGAGAAGATAAAAGTTTATCAAAAGTCCCATAAAGAACTGGAGGATTCTGTGGTGCTCAAAGATCACAATGTGGAGGTTTGTCTGCTGTCCCAAAATCTTTCTGCACATTTACAAATAAATAAAAAAATAAAACCTAACCCCAGGCAAAAATATTTTTCCGTTAGGTTCTGTCTGATCTTCTGGCAGACCTAGATGCTTGCGACTTGCAGAAAGGTGAAACCAGTGTTTTGGCAAATGGTGAAGTGGCACCTGGTGAGCCTGTCGCTTTAAAAAAATAATAGTTTTTATAAGGTTTTAAGTCAAATTCTTCAGATACGTTTCAGTTTCTACTTGTATTACATACTTATTTTGTTTTGTTTTTTCCATCAGCTGATAAGAAAACAGCCATAAAAAACAGAATCAAGCAAATGATGGATGTTTCCAGGGTAAGATTTAAGATCCAAGTCTTTCACATGTTGTTGCAGATTTAGCAGCTGTTTTGCTTTAAGAATTGAACATTTTTAATTTCTTCATCCCCTAAAAGGTCCAGACAACTCTCACAGTTATCGAAGAAGAGCGTGACCGCTTCATGGCAAAACTCCTCAATGAAGAAAAATCTAGAAAGGAGCTTGAGGGTCAGTCGTAAAATCCTTTCTCTAAAGTGTCATTTTGTGTTACTATTGTTAGCATAATAGCATACATGCTTTACATTGAATAACGCGGCTTTGCTTTGCAAACAGAAAAACACCAGGAGCTTGAACATTCAATCGGAGCCCTCAAAAGTGAGAAAAGTCAGATAGAAAACCAGTACAAGATCCTGCAGCAGAAAAATGAAATCATGGTTGAAATGTATCAGCAGAAGGAAAATGCTTTGCAGCAGTAAGTAAAACCCGCAGCAGTCATTTGTCCGATTATTAAACCAAGCTGCTGTTAGTTTCTTCTTTGGAAACTACGGTTTGAGATGTGGAGCACTTATTTTTCCGGTTTGCTGATGGGATCGTGAATCTGTTGCTGCACAGGAGGCTGACAAAGGAGGAGCTGGAGCGACGCAGCAAAGAAAACCTGCTGTCTGAGGTGGGAGGGAAAGCTGTGGAGGCTGAGGAGCAGGTGAAACTTTTAAGGCAGCGCATTAATGAGATGGAGGAGCAGATGAAGAAGACAGAGGAGGTCTATAAAGAGCAGGTAGAGTTGCTAATGAAATGAAAGTAAAAAAAAAGAAGCCTTGCATATTATTAATAAATCAGGTTTTATTTTGTTGTATTGTTTTTAGATAAAAGAGCAGGAAAACAAAACTCATTCCAACTGGGTAAGTTGCAGAGAATTCACACTAGAAAACTAGAAATGTTTCCATACTACTTAAACTTTCCCATTTTGTCAGCTTACAACTAAACATTTCTGAGAGCCACATCGTTAACATCTCATTGGTTTATTGTTAAATCCTCACCCTGTTTTAAGTCTGTGGTTTTGTGAAGGATTGTATTTATTGACCATGTTTTGAACAACCAGATTTGCAAGTCCATGCTTCACATTAAAGAACTGTTATTTTAACTCCTTTTTAAAACGTTTGCCATGGAGACCAGGTTATTAGTGTCTGTAAAAAGCGATTCATTGTAATTTGGCTCCACAGTAATTCTCAGTGCTGTCTGCAGGTGAATGCTCGTAATGCTGAGCGAGCTCTAAGTCAAGAAAAGGTGGAATCCTCAAAGCTGCGTGAAAAGTGAGTATTGAATTAATTGAATTCAGTTATTGGGAATAATCTGAATTTGATCTGGTTTGTAGAGAAAAAGCTGTAAAAATCAACGAGTCACGTTATTTCTTTTTCCATGAGCTTAATTAGTTTGAAACAATTATGTTAATCCAACCTGCAGTTGATGATCATTTCTAATCTACTTTGACAGATTGGCCATACTTACATCGCAGCTTAACGAGCGCCGTGCGCCTCTGTTCAGGCCGAACTCCGGTCAGCCTCCAGGTCCTCGTCAAGGTACATCCAACCTTTCTGTTGTTTGTTCTCCACAACAATTTTATTTCACAGAAACAAAACGGGAGGATGCCATTTCCTTTTGTTCTTGTTTGTTTGTCTCAATAAATGGACTCCATGTTGTCTGGGAGATCCTGGAATAGCAACACTTGTTGAGGTGTATTGTCCGCAGTTTCTCTTCTTTCAATAAGCTGATGGTTTGGTCATAACAGGTGATTCATATGGACCCTCTCCTGTGAGTGGGGGTGCTCCGTCCCCTCCTATAATGATCGAGGGTCCGAGGCGCCCTCCTTCTGCCCCCGTAGGGCGAAGAATTGACCCGTATGGTGAGTCCGAGTGGATCTCTTCACCTACTTTAATTTCCACCAAAGCTGGACTTCATCTCTTCACAACAACTGCCTTAAACCTCTCGCCCTTTTCACACTTTACTTTTTTCTTTTCAGCTTTCACCTTAGTATTTTACTTTCCTTCTTGTTTGCGTTGCATCCTGCACTTATTTCCTTCTTGGTGCCTGCCTTTTAGTTTTATTCATTTTGGGTAAACTATCAGAAAATTTCCCTGTTACAAAGTGTTTTTATGAGTGTGTTGCAGTTAATCTCATTGCATCTTTGTAGCTCTAAAGCAACAAGTTTCTCATTGTCAGCGGGGGACATGAGAAGATTATCTCTGCGTTAAATTTTTAGACTTTTTTCTTTAAAATGAAGGTAACAGAGTTCCTATCTGGTGTGATAAAGGCTGAAATTTAAGGATTTTCAAGGTTTAGATAAGTATGGTGACAAAGATTTGAACAATGTTAGTTTTTCCAAACTTTCTATCCATCTCTTTATTTCTCCTTCCTCTTTACAGTCTGTCCATCCATCTATTTATCTATCAATCCCTCCAGGATATTGCAAGGTTTCTTCTTATTTTGTTGCGTCATAAATTTGCTGATCTTGTGGCACTTTTTTCAAAATGTTGCAGTTCTGACTTTTTCCTCTTTTTATTGCGACAAAGATTTCTTTTAAAAATGTGGAAAGTAACAGTGAGCACAAGTTCTGTTCAGAAATGAAAGAGGATTGGGTTTATTCCTGCCATTAACTAACTAGAAAGGATGTAAAATTGCTAACAATATTAGTATTCTTGTTTAATATAATGCTCTGGCCATTGGACAAAATATCACTGAGTAACAGTGATTGGTCAGAAGTACAGAACATGTTATGATTGGTCAGATGTGCGACCGATGAGTGATTATGTTTTAATAGTTCCAACTTCCTGGAGGGAAATATATGTCCAACCATCAATTTGTAACTAAGTTCATCCCACCATTGATCTTGTTCTCCATCCTTTCATCAGTTTGTCCCATCAGTCCATTCATCCATCTGGAAATTCAAGTCTGGAAAATTGTGTTGCAGAATATTTTGATTTGAAATGAAAGACGTTGATCCTAACTTTCTTTCCTATTTCCATGTTGTGAAACTTGCTGTTTATATGGCAGATGCTTCACCTTCTTTATTCATTCTCTCTCTTTTTTTTTTTTTTTTTATTCAGGCCCTCGACCTCCATCCGATCCACACGGCATCTATCCTGAAAACAAACACGTCCCAGGGATGGGTGTGTGTTCTGAAAGCTTTAACGTCACATTGTTCATGTTTGCTTTAAATCTGCTTCACACTCGGTTCTTCATCTTTCAGACATGATGGGCCCAAGAAGCTCCTCTCCTACCAACCCGGATGCATCCGTAAGTCATTTATTATTCAGATATAATGACTGCATTTCTTCTCCGTTTGTGCATAAAAGGATCCTAAAGAAGTTTCAGCTGTGAATGTTCTTGTTCTAAAACAGACTGAAGTGATAGATCCACAGATAAAAACAGAAAGTCAGGCTGTGGCTTCCACAGAGAGTCCAGAGCCAGTGAGTATAAAGGTTGAGTCCAGGTGCTTGGTGTGAAGGTGAATGCAAGCACGCCAACTCCTCCTTCTCCTCTCTAAAGCTGGGTTTGGGAACGGGAGGAGAATAAAGGAATTGGTTTTCTTTTTGGGACATTTAAAGATTTCTTTTTTCTAAGTTTGTGGTTTCACTCACGGATGATGCACCAAATTGAGCTCGATGTTCTGATTGATCCGGACGGTGGTATGGGGTGACTGGTCATGTGATTGAGCATCAGCTGCACCTCTTGTTTGTGGATATAACTGTGGATCTCTTTTCTGCACGACTAACGTTTTACTCTGTCTGATCTCACTGGAAGTTTCTTACTGCAGACATTAGATCTCGTTTATCGTCCTGTCATTTACAGGGACCTGGATCCTTCATGGCCTCACCAATCAGAGACTCGCCCGGATCGATGGTCCACAGGCCTCCTCCAGGCCCGGGACCACATGACCCTTTTCTCCCCCCTGGACCCAACGTCCGTCTCCCTCCTCCTGGGCCTTATGGGCATCCCAGACCAGGCCCGTACCCACTCCCACCAGGCCCTCTTCCTCCAAACATCCCCCCACTGCATGGCCCTCCTCTGCCGGCAAACGGACATCCAGGTATGCCCTTGCCTGGACCCATGGGCGGGGAGTTTGGCCCTCGACCTGCCAATGGACATTTATTCCAACCCAGACTGGGCCCTGATCCAAGAGGCCCGCCACCACCACACTTCCGTCCCCCTCCACCACATAATTATGGGCCGATGCCTCCACCACTCGGTAGGTTGCACGTATTACTTCAGCTTTTAGCACTTAGCAACACCATATAAGCGTAGCCTGTCACCTAGCAACTCAAGCAGGGATCCAAGACATTTTGTCAGCTTGTTTTACCGCTGCATGCACTGTACAATGGCTGCTGGAAAAGACAGAAACCACTTGCTGCATTCTTGTTGCTTGTGCAGAAGGCTCTACTCATGCTTTTCAAAGATGTACAGTTGTCTTTCAGTCTGCAGTCCTCCTTGATTAAGTGTCTCACATAGTTTGTCTTTTATTTTTCTATTTAGCAACCTGACAGGTTCCTGTTTTGTTTTATAAATATGTTCAAGTTTAATAATGTGAGGGGACGACAAATTTTCAGTCAGTATTTAAAGCAGCCAACACAAGAGTTTACTAAAATATAATGATGTGGTTGTTGTTTTAAAATTCAGCAAATGAAAAATCTACCCATACAATGCCAAATACATTTTTATGAAGAGAATAAAGTCCAGGGACTACTATATTAAATATGCCATTTTCTTTTGTACAGACATTTTGGCCTGATTTTAAAAAAGGTCTTGAATTCGAGTTGGTGAAACTTGCAGAAATCCTGTACGTTGGTCCAGTCAAAGCCTAAAACTAAATGCAAATGAGAAACTGTGGGAAGATCTTATGGGTGCTCTCCTTTCAGTCTGAACATCTAAACGTTTGTAAACAAGGAGAAAAAATGTCTCCAGCTGGTTGAAGCAGATTTCTCCATAAGACCTTCCACCCCATTTTTCAGATTTTACTTTCAAAACTGTTCAACAATTTAATTGAACAAGGGTTTTTTATGCTGTAGTGATAACTCTTTTTTTTTTTTTCCCCCTCCCTCGTTCTCTCCATGCAGGTGTCCGCGGACCTTTGGGTCCCCGTCCACATATCCCTCATGACATGCGCTTCCCAGGAGCGAGAGACCACATCAGCCCACCCATGGACCTGCCGCCTGGCGTGCCGCCACCCGTAGGCCCGCCCCTTCCTGGTCAGGGGCCGTCCACTAACCCCCAGAACTCAGCGGGCCCTCAGAGCGGCCCCGCTCCGGACACGCACCTGAAGCAGGAGGCTCCTCAGGATTCAGTCAGACCTGGAATGGTCTAGCCTTAAAACGCTAAGGAACGGAGCTGAATGCAGCTCCACTGTAGAAACAAGATAACAAATCAAGTCCAAACATTAGGTCATGATGGCTTTCAGTTTTCTGTCGTACAAAATTGCAATGATGTTTATTAAAATATAAGGTCTTTTAAAAAAATCATCAGAAATTATGCGTCTGAAATTTATGAGTTAAGAACTTTTCTTTGCAGGTTATTGTGCAATACAAGTTGTGTTGGTCTTTTTAAAAATAAGTGATTTAGAGGGGCATATTTTTTAATGTTTCCTGTGGAAATTATTAAAAAAAGAAAAAACCAGCAAGAGACGCGAGGTTTTAGTTTTAACATTTCAGGACTCCCTTTTTCTTCCCCAAACATGTCGGTTCATTACAAACCGTATAGAGATGTGTAAATCGATGGCCAGATGTATAACTTATTTTACTATGTTGGCTAGAACTTTTAATAATAAAGAACGGAAACTCTGTCCGTGTTGTCAATCAGTGAAGCGTCTGCACTTTTCTGGGTTCAAGAGGATCACAAAATACATTTTTCAAAGAACTGCAACTAATTACAAACTGCCTCGGTTATAGTTTATTATAAATCAAAAATAATTGTAAATGTTTGAACAAAAAAAATTGCAAACAGTTCCCAATGCACATTTACAGTTAATCCATCAGTTAGTCTCTTACAGTTTGTTTGTCCTCATTTTTAGTGATGCTACAAAAATAAAGTCTACAAGCAGATTTTAACCACATACATGAGGCAGAGAGTGAAGTTAAATAGCATTAAGAAATAATGGATTATGTTTGCACAATTCTTTTCCTCCACGTGTAGAGATGCATCTAATCACAGCTTCGTTTAACCTTCGCGCTTCAGTAAAACTGCACAAACAAAACCACTGCATTAAAAAAAAAAGGCATGGAAGAAAACATCAACACTTTTTCTGCTTTACAATTTTTTTAAGCATTTAATTTCTTACTCAGATGTAGAATTGAATCCATCTTTAAGCTTTAATACTGAATTAAGCACATTTCTCATTTAAATACCAACTACTTTCATGTTTCCCTTTGCAAATTATATAATTAGCTAAAAAAATATTGCATTGTTTGTTTAAAATACAAATATATATTAAACCAGTACAATCTGAACAAATAGTTTGGGTTTGTTGTCCAAACCAAGAACTTAATTTTTTTGTTTCTTAGGATTCAGAGACAAAGTTTGATTTTACTCTGAGGCAGATTTCAAAGTTTTAAACATCTTACAACTTAAACATAAATCAACTGCAAGATATGAAGCACTGGATCACAATTAGTGGATCCTGTTTCCAAATTACTTCCAGTAAAAATAAGTGAGAAAGTACTGGCCGCCCGAGTAGATACAGAATTTTTTCTATTTCACTTATTAAAAGGAGGAAACTTTTCAAAACAGAAAAAAAAACCAGCTGTGGAATTATGAATTGACTGTAACCAATTATTTATTAGATTTTACTGACTGCACCCAAATTTGACACCCATACAGACAAAAAACAAAACACCTAAACGGAACCAGTCAAACGACACAAAGTAGGCTACAAGATCTCAAATAAATCACATCCTGATCTAAATAAACTCCAGAACAGATGTGAAACAGAGTCCTTCACATCTGTCCAAAAAGGCTTGATCATTTCGAAATCATTCTTTCATAAAAATAAAAGCCTCTTTTTTTAAAGAAATGCTTTTGTTTTTATTCATCTTCATTTGAGAAAATCTGTAAGGGGAGAAATACTTTTTCACAACATCATACTGTTAATGTAATGATTCTAAGGAGAAGTTTTATAATTTTAGGTGTTTATCTCTACTTGAGAAGTCAAAAATACCAACATATTGTGGAGTTTTATACATTGCTCTTATGCTGCAGCAAATCCTGACAGATAAATACAGTTTTGCACACCTTCGGTTGCTTTTATTTTCCAATTATTTAAGATACTTGTGCCAAATTTGCTAAACCTCTGAGTTTCACAATCATCTGTTGTTGCAGACTTCTTGTACGCCCAGTACTGTGTTTTCAGTGGCATCAATCCCGATTAAATGCCTCAGTTTATGCCCCTTTTCCAGACATACTCAGTAGCAGCAGTCAAAGAACAAATTCCAAGTCGAACAAACCAAATATTCCAGGAAGAGGATTAAAGTTTTCCCTAAACAGTGGCTGGATTAAGGAGTTAATGTTTTGCTGGGTTTTTTTCTTGTTTTAAAGTCCAGAGTTTCATGATGCAACAAAGCAAACCAGAAGAACCTGCAGTGACTCCATATGAAAAGAAAAATCGGAGAGCTACATGTGGAAGACTGAACATGAGGCGTCTTAAACTGCTTTCAAATGTTTCTGCTGGTTTAAAGTATATTAATGGGACTTCCTGTAACAGAAGAAAAAAAAGCCCTTAAATTTGTAAAGTCCGTGTGAGGAGATCGGATCCTTTAACTTTCTTCACACCTCAGCCTTCATTTGGTATTGCTGAATGTGGCGATGAGGAGGAACACCACGTTTCCCTGGACATGCAGTGAGATTAAACGGCGAGACGGAGCTTAGCTGTCCTTGTGTAGCGTCTGATGGAGATGGAGATAAAGTGGCTTCTTTGTGAGGAGCTGCAGTTTCTTCCTCTTAAAGTCCGTTGGCTTCTTGTAGCTGGAAAAAAATTTTGAAATCCTGACCACTCTCTGGAAAGTTTGTTTAAAATAAAAAGACAAGTGGAAAAGAAAACCAAACTCACAGTTCAATGACAATCGGTCCGGGTTTGATCTCGTCCATTTCTATGAAGGCGAAGCATTTTGTGCTGGTGAACCTCTTTTTGGGCTTGTAATGCTTGAATTCAAAGAAGATAGCTGCTCCTGCAGGAAGTTAGAACTTTATATCAATCAAATTAATATGAGAGGTTTAAGTGAAGTTGTTAAAACATTCTTCCAACCTCAGAAGTTTTCAAAGAACGGCTGAATTTATACAACATTAAATTAAACAAGTTTTCCCGGTTAATTGGCTTCTAAAGTAAATTGATTGGACTGGAAGGTTGATACACTAAAGATTTTAATGCATATAAATTTTTCATTTATATGCATCGTTTATGATTTATTGTGATAAATGTCTTGAATTTTGATGGATCATTGACATTGACATTGAAATTCCGATTATTAATGCTAAGTAAAAATACTAAATTGGCAGTATTATTTGAAATGTTACTTTTAGTGTTTTCTCCACTGTTTGATTCACAAGAGCAGCAATAAACATCAATATATTTGAAAAATATGATTAAATTTAAAGCTACTGTGTGCAAATTGGTGACTTCTTTCAGTAAGTGGTGTTTGAAAGAAAACTATTTCTAGTTTTTTCTAGTAATTCAAGAGCAGCTTTTGTGTTTGTGGTGCTACGAATGCAGTCACAGCCTTAAGGTTACATAAAAAAGTTGCAAGAAAGTAAAGAAAGTAATTTGAATCATTATCACAACACTGACACAAAATACTCCATATCACCCACTTCTACTATCATGCCTCTGAATATCTATGTTAACGTTGCTGCCAGGCGACGAACACGAAAAAAGAACAGAACCGCCACTGGATCAGCTGCAAATAGCAAATGGACGCGATAGCAGCCGTTACCTTTTGGTAATTTCTCTACATGCCTCTGAATTTCTACGTCCACGCTGAAGTGAATGTACGTGTCTTCCTTCCTGGTGGCCACAGGAGTGTCCTGCATTGGGTTCAGATCTACTCCGTTTAAATCTGAAGGCAGAACACACACACAAACACACACACTCAGCGACAAACTGATGTTTTCAGGACCAGAAGACGGTTCACTGTCAAAGCCCTGGAGAGGCTGCCTTGAGTTAAGGAAGATGGCGGCTGAATCCTGACCTTTGATGCTGATGCTCATGTACGGATCGATGCACTGGCCGGCGTCCTTCAACCCAATTTTCTCTATTCTTAGTGTGAGTAGCGTCATCCCGGGTTCTGATGGTAACCGTGGCAACAGAGTACCTGCAATATAAGATGTGACACAAGGTTTTGTAATGCAAAAGAGCGACTAACTGCGTTTATGAAGGGTTGGCGGTTTTGTTTAAGTTTTAATTTTAAAATAATTTTAATAGGACATTTGCAAAGAAATTTTTGGCAAAATATTACTGGAAATAATACGAGTTACAACCAAATTTAATTTCCCTTTGGAAGGAGGAGAGTATTTTTGTACTGAAAAGTTAACTTAACTTATTGCATCATTTATCATGATACATTTCTTATTATGGTGGGAATTTTGATTCATCGTTGTCATGAGTAATTCCAATTAAGGATGTTTAAGGCCCCCCAAAACTGTCTGCTTTGTCATGATTGTTAGCTTTACTATTTCCTCCATTGTTTGTTCAGTTTCTCTGTGAGAAATGGTACCGGGAGCTTTTGGTGGGAATGTTTCTGTCGATCCTGCTCCTGCAGCAGCATCCTCCTCTGCCTCCAGCTCCAAGTTCTCCTCCTCACCCGGAGCCAGGATTTTCCTAACAGAGAGAAAGAAAAAAAACATAGATATTATGATTCCAGGGGTGTAAATATTTGCTTTCCAGCTGGCTATGCTGTTAGTGGTCATCAGCAAAGAAATGCTTTTATTTCATTTGAACACTTTTCCCAAAATATTTTTATGAAAAACAAAGAAAGCCAAAATATTTCAGTGAATAGATAAAGCATTCAGTGGTGGAAACTCACCTTAATGGCACTGGCTGGACATCGAAGGGAAACTCTTTGTTATAGGTGAGTATGTTCTTGATTACTGTTGAGAAAAGGGAAAAGATGGCCAACTTTTAACAGCTGCTTTTATAAGTTAGAGGTCATTCACATTCAGTCACTCACTGAGCTCCACTTTCTTCAGGTCTTCTAACTTGAACTCCTCCTTTGACTGGGTGCACTGGAGAAAAACAGACAAAATATTATATAATATTCTTCAGAATATGGCTAACTTGTGCAATGCAGAAACTTGCTAACCCGAGCTACATGAGCTGTGAGGATTTTGTCATTCAGTAGCAACAAGTTAGTTAGAGTTGATCAAAAGATGATCTTAGCTGAATGTCCTAGTCAAAGTAATGATCCAAAGAAATTCAGAGCTTCTGGCAAGACTTGAAAATTGACATTCACAGATGTGCTTCATCTAGGCTCAATAAGCTTGAGCTGTTTTGCAGATAATTGTTATTTTAACAGAAAAAATTTGAGAAAGTTCAAGGTCTGTATAATAAAGTAAATATACATTTTTGTTTGTTTCCTTAGAAGAGATCAGGAATAAAAAAATACTTCCATTTTAAAAAAAATATTGTTATTCATCATTTGGGGCATGGAGAGGTACCGGTCTCTTTGCATGTCAGATAACTGCAAAATTCAAACCCATGCTCCATAAATATCCACAATGTGACCTCTAGATAAGTCCTGTTAAATATTTTTAATAGGTCTGCATCTTCATTTGCTCACATATGTGTCACTTCTGAGAGACACAGATACAAAAATGGGAGGAAACTTACTGTTGCTGCAGAGATAAGAGGGAAAAAAAAAGACTTTCACTGTGTGACTGAGCATGCTCAGGGATTCGGCCTACCAGACACAGACATGCGGATTCGTTCAGATTAAAATCAGATTTTATTTCAGATATCAGGATACAATTTAAGGTGATGTTCAGTTACGACCTAGGAGTACAATAAGTGTACTCCTAAGGATCATTTTGTGCTTGTGCAGCATTAAATGATTTGAACCACAGCATTATACTTAACAGCAGTGAATACTCTGAATGCATCAAGCCCCAGTGGGGTTCCCCAAGGTTTGATACTTGGCCTGTTAATGTTTTTATGTTATAAACATCTGCTAGTACATAACATTCTGTCTGTTAATTCAAATTGTTATGCCAAAGGTGTTCAGTTGGGTGCGTCATCCATCACTTTTATCAAAAGTGTGCAGTTCAGCAACATTACATTTTTCTGAATTGAATAATTTCACAATTTATCCCAACAAAGGTTTACAATAGAAATCCAGCCTCAATACAAACCGATGTGATCAATTTGTTATGCTTGTGATACTCTTTAGTACAATATCAATATGCAATATTGAACACATGAAGCACTTGAAAACTACAAAAAAATATATGTACTTTTTGTCCATTTTTTAAATCAAATTAGCTGCATATTATTTTAGCAGCAGTAGGAATACAGACCTGCAAACTGGCGCTTCTCATCTCCAGGCATGTTGCAATCTTTCCTAAGTTTTTCTTTAAATTAAAAAAAGAAACACAAACAGTTGGTAGTTGGACTGCAGCAGGTGAAGCAGCATGAGATAAAAATGAAAGTATTACCTTTTGCTCCTCTGTGAAGTCTGAAGAATTTGTAGACTGGACCTCCTTTTGTAGTTGTCTGGCCAGACTGGATGAAGTGACACGAACAGATGATGTAATCAAACACTTTACATTATCAGACATCAACTCATCATTTAGAGACCCTTAAATGATGAGACTTTTTTTTCCCCAAAACAGTTATGGTGATCTGAGTATAACATTATTTAGAATTTTGCTAACTAACTGAATTCCTACTAATCCAATAATAAAAAAAGGCTTTAACTGTTTTGTCTTCAAGCAACTATTAACACAGGCCTAAACTACATCTAAAATACAAATTAAACCCCTAAAGCTGTATTTTTTTACAAACATGAAAAGGTGCCAAAATCTACAAATAATCTGCATTTAATCCAGGATACTCTTATCTAATTTGCTAAATCCAAGAGTCACAGATTTGGAAATTAAGACAATCCAAGTTAGACAAACGAACAAGAGGTGGTCTTATGTCATACTTGAATTCAGAACCTGTTGGTAATATGACTTGCCTAGGATTTTAAAAAGGTTGAAAGCTAACAACGTTTGTACTCAAACAAACAGACTTTAATTATAAAGGAATAAGTCTGAAAATGTGTGAGATTTTGTGATGAAAAATGTGTTAAAGCCTTGCTATTGAGTATGAATTTTGCTCATACTCAAAAAAGATACCGATGCAAACATCTGATTGTTTTTGGAAATATACATTTTAAAATTTAATAAAATCTGCAATTTTTTTTTATGTTTATCCAGATATGGAAAATTATACTTTTTGAGACCGAGCATGGACTCTGGCGCCCCCTGGTGATAAAAAAAATGAATTATCAGGTGGTCTTGATGTTTATTTTTATTATCGAAAACATTTGTTGTAAATGAATATTTTGACAAGGGTTGCAGCCAGAAATAACTTGCAGTGAGCGGGATTTTTTCCGAGAAGGACAAAGCTTTTCCTCTCATATGAAACCCACCCATAACAATGAGAGGGTGTGGCTGACTATTTCTCAATACTCTGAGGAATATTGGCTCTTTTCTCCCTCTCTTTCTGCCGTGCACAACACGAAGCTCTGTATGGTTTTCCATGACCCGGACTCTCCATCAAACAGCTGGAGCTGCTGCTGTGGATGAAGCAGGGATGCAACACGCGCACACACACACACACACACACGCACACACACGACCCACTCCCTCTGCAACAAATGCCACATCACGTCATGGATGGGAAGGGTTTATTTACTGCTGTGAGAGCGCACTGACAGCTCCCAGCCTAACTTCTTATGAACCCGTTATCTGCCCTGCAGGTTTCTGGACACACAGCTGTAAACATTTTTAAACAAAATAAAAGAAAGCAGCGCTGCTTTCTGGATACAGCACTGGGGACAGACAGGACACACATGCTGAACTTACATTTGGTACTCATCTATCGCCTCCACTAATTGCCCCCACGAGTCAAAGTCTGCGCCTTTCTTAAAACTGGCGTGCCATTTCTGAACAGTTTTGTTGACATCAGACATTTTGGCGGGGCGGGTGGTCGCGGCGCTCTCAGGGCAGCATAGCCGAGGAGGAGGCTCCTCTACGGGGGGCTTCCAGCTGCGGCGACAGCGGCGTCCGGTTCGGCTAAGATATCTGCCGTCCGGGGAGAGACGCGCGGATCGGGACCCGGTGACACCCCGACCAAGCCCTTTCTGCCTGCTTCAGCCCTGATGTCGCATCCGCAGGAGAGAGGAAGTCCCGCCTGGAGCTCGGGGTGCGCCTGTTTCTGGATGCGGGGTCGCCCGAGTGGACGTCGGTTACATAATAACACAATATGGTTGAAGTTCCAGTCATATTTAGCTACTGCTGTAGTAAATACAGCTGTAGCCTGGACACATTAAAAGGTAATTGAATTAAAAAATATTCGAAGAAAATATGTTTTGAATAACGAACTCTATGTTCTGCACTGCGACTTTTAGATGTGCCTCTGCTGCAATACACCTTAATCGAATATTTAGGTCATTAGCAAGGCTCTGGAGAACTCATCTACAAAAGGAGGTAATTAAGCTATTTAGTAGACCAGATATATTAATTGAAATACAACAAACGCGTTCCAGCACAAGGGAAATGAAATGGCAGACAAGGAGTGTACCAATCGGGCAAGGATAGATATTAATGTTAGCTTTAGTATAAAAGAAATAAGGGGTGTAATTAAACAAAAAACAAAAGAGGTGGAAAAAGGTATGGGTAGAAGAAAAGAAAGGAAGGTGGTTTTATAAAATATAAAAGAGAATTGGACAAACGAGAAGAACAGAAAGAAACAGGAGAGAAGAGATCACTATTTTTGACAGGGAAATGTGACTGTGGGGAAGATGAGACGGTGGAACATGTTATTTTGAGTTGTAGGAATTATCTGTTTCAGAGAAACAAGTTAAGTAGGAACCTTAGTAACATGAAAATGAAATTTTACATTGTTGATTTACTGCAAAAGGACTCAGGAAGCAGAGGATATCAAGCTGTATTAGATTTTTTTTGAAGCGGTGTAAGTTATTCAATAGGATTTTTTATTTATTTTTTTGTCATGTGGTCTACACTCCTTACCAGTTAGTGGCGGTAATGCTCACCTAACGTTTCTTGTCAACGCCAATAAATTTCAAGAGGAAGAAGAAGAATTAATTGTATTCTTCTTGAACCTGTGGCACGTCTACAAACTGCAGGACAGCGACCCTTGACGACTGGAGTTTGACACTACATAGACCGTAAATCAGGGAAGTGAGGCCTGCAGTACCTGGTGTTCTGACTGCTTTTGCTCTGGTTTTCTTTTTCAGACAGCAAAATTTGCCTTACGTCGCCTTCCTAAAATAATGACAAGCATGTTTTGATTTTTCCAAGAGTTTTTCCACATCATCTCCGGGGAAAAACGAGGAAAAAAAGTGATTAATTTTCGCTAAAATCATTTTATCAAAAAAAAAAGTATTATTTTAATAAGATGATATTTGCAAAAAACTTATTGTTCACACACAATTTATAGGGTCGATTATTATAACGGAAATAATGTTATTAATTAATATTAGATAAATACATTTTAATTAACCCACTTTATTGATTGTTTTGATTTGTTTTGATCTAAAATACATACAAAAATTAAATAGATAATCATAGAATTTCAAATGAATAAAACAAACAAAAAAAACAGTTGTTTATTTAATTATCTATTATTTCAAATTTCTATCTGAAATACTTTGTTTTCAAATGGAAAATACATAAATGAATAGGTTAATCAGTGGTACCTATACGTAAAGAAAAAATGTGTTTAAAATATGAGGATGAATTATATATTGTTTGGTTGTCTACAAATAATTAATTACTTTTATTTATTTACAAAAAATGCCTTTGAATAATCAGAAAATAAATAAATAATAGTAATAATTAATTAATTAATAAATAGTAATAGTTGAAAAATTGTTTATGTGTAGCGCTTTTATTTTGAAAATAAACTAACCGTTTCCGGTTTCTCTGGTAGCGTTGCAGAGCTTCAACGCTAGCACAGTAGGCAGTTGCAGCAGCGATATGGCAGAGAATAGTAACGTTGTTAGGGTGTTTTAGGTCGAAGTGGCCTCCTACCGAGATGAGATAGCATGGACAGCGTAACAACGGATTGCTGCTCGGCTGAGGAGGATGACTGCTCAGACTCGGAGGCTTTATGTCTGATGAGAGTCGGGAAAAACTCGGACTGGCTCCGTTTGTTCGAAAACGTAGAGGTGCAGTTGGCTAATGTTAGCTAACAAGCAAAACTTAATGACTGTGAAGTTGTAAAGTTTAAACATAACTGTCCTGGCTGCCTCTTTAAATACGTATATATATTTACCTATTGTGTGTTATTAGAGTGTCTGGCAGTCAGTATGACGTAATTCACATTTTTTTATATCAAAGTAAAGCGCTGCAGAGGAAGACTAAGTTTCGTGTTTATTTTTGACTGCAGATCACTGTTGGACGGGGCGTAGAGGTAACCCACCAGCTGTTATCTTCAACCTGCCCTCTCATGATCTCCAGACTGCACTGTGCCTTCAGGCAAAAGGAGGACGGCCAGTGGACAGTGACAGACAAGAAGGTGATATGTAGTTAAAGTTTAACTGATGCTTAATGAAACTAATTTCTTCGAATTTCTATTCGTGCATTTATGATTTATATTAAAGTGTATTAGAATGATATTCTGTTAGTGCTAGCCAGATCTCTATCATTGCCCCTATATAACATTTGGAGTTCCATAAGGTTCAGTCCTGAGTCCATTATTTTTTTTCTCACCGTTTTGTATTATATATTATTATATAGTCTGTTATGAAATTTTCTAGAACTTGTATACTAATGCCATTGACTCATGTGTGCCTTTTGACCCTTACATTCATGTTTAACCTGAATTAGTAACTGGTTATCATGTAACTATATTGTCCTAAATGCATAGATTTCCTTGAATTCCTGTTGACCTTCGTCTCTGTGCTGTGGTGTTAATGCAGTTATATCTGTTTTTCCTGTTTTCTTCTATTACAGTCAAATTCTGTTAATCTTTTATAACATCAATTCGAAACTATGGTGTTAGCTAAAGGATGCAAATGAGTAATGAGGTGAAAAATCTTAATAGGACAGCTAAACTTTCTTTTCAGTAAATAAAAGTCAATATAATTAATGGCAGAGGTCATCCAGAGAAGACAAAAGATGTGTACAGTTTTCACCTTTCTTGAATCGCAAATTGCCATCCCTAACTTAGTAGCTTGTTTTTCAAAACAAGATGTATTCCACGGTACAAGTTCAAATAATTCTGACATTATTTGTTATAGCTTAATTTCTTTATTTAAAAAAAAACATTTTGATAGGAGTGTGTACATTTTTATATGCATTGTACAAAATAATAATAATTTCTAAAGTTAATACATTTTATTTCTCCAGAATCTTGTTTTCATCCAGAATTTCTAGAGAGAAATTAACAGCAGAGTCACAGGCTCCCTTCAAGTGAGACTATAAAATGAAAATCAGGTGATGCAGAGAGAGACTGACAGAAACAAGCAATGCTATTGCTTGTAACAACGAACTATGTTCTTTAACTCTACTGCTTCCTATTATTTTTGCACCTCACATACTAGAGCAGCTTTTAAATACTGTGCTGCTTTCCTTCCCAGAGTCTCAACGGCGTGTGGGTAAATGGAGCGCGGATACCTGCAGAGCAACCCCATCTGCTTCGACTCGGAGACTCCATCCAGCTTGGAGTTCCTTTATTAGGGACCAAAGTGGAATTTGACTACATCCTCATCCAGCGGCCCCTCAAAGACATTAAGCCCTACCTGGTAAAGGAACATAGAGAGGAAACCAAAGCAGCCCACACACCCAGAAAGTTCAAGAGGAAGTTGGGCGTAGAAGAAGTCGAGCCTTCTACCTCCAAGCACAAGCTGTACCGCTGCTCTTCTGCAGACAAATCGTTCGCAAAGCCCTGTCCTCTGTCTCCTGTGAAGGCGAGGCTGCACACACAGCCAGAGGAGACGGTAACAAGCACACAGGAGGACGAAGGAGAGCTGCCTCCTTCAGGTGGATCCAGTTCTGCCTGGGACCTCGACAACCTGCAGATGTAAGGCAAAACGCTTCTCCAATTGGTTGTCTTGGTTACGTTTGGTCAGTTAGTTTTCTGTTATTAATGGCGGCTATTTGACTGGGATAATTTTATTTATTAAGTATTTCTGCTTCAGCTTTATTTACCTGCTTAGCACCCATGTCTATCTGGATAGCAGGGTTAGAATAGTTTTGGGTTTTTCATTATAGTTTTGTTTCGCTGTGAGTTTTTGTTCGAGTATATCAGTTTTATTTGGAGTTCATGATGCATTTGCTAGTTTCTATCAGTTATCATTGGCTAAATATTGCTTACTTTTAGTTTGTTTATTAGTTTTTATAGTAGTTTTAGATTTTTCATACTTTGGTTAATTTTTAGGTACAATATTCACATACAAATTAAAATATTGTGATTATTTATACAGATTGGGTAATAAAGACTCAATAGAAGATGCCATTTTCAAAAAAGTGTATTTGATTATTGTTGATTAACTTACCGACTCTGACGTTTTCTCCTAACTTTTCTGTGGCGGACCAGCTAAAGGACCATAAGAAGGTTTACAGAGTGCCGTAATTTGCAGACGATGTAAACGGATTGTTTGGGGGGAAAAAATAATAATTTCACATTTGTATGAAAGGCTAATAAATTGATTCACAAACACAAAATATCAATATTACATTTATAATTTCAGTATGTTTTAGTTTTATAAACGCACAATACAGTCCCAGTTAGTTATAGGTTTTAGCCATTAGTTACCGTTTTTATTCTTTTCAGTTAACGAAAGTGTTTTCAGTTTCGTTATTTTGTTAGTTTTAATTAATCATAATAACCTTGCTAGATAGACAGCTACATAGTTTGGAGTTTCTCCTTATTTCTTGTTTTTTTTGAGGGAAACTAAGTGTTAAAGAACACACCGTGTTAGAGATTTGCTTTCTGGTTGTGTGTAATTTCTTTACAAAGGTTTTCTTGTTAAAATTAAAAGGTAGAAGAGGAAAAGACATGTTATCTTTTTGTCTCTGCAGGTACAGCCAGAATATCCTGCTCCTGAGGGAGCAGGTTAGCGACACGCAGAGGCAGGTCGAGTCTCTGGAAGGCGAGCCCAGGCAGGCGGACCCTCTCCGGGGGGAGCAGGTCCGGGAGCTGCAGGGTCAGCTGGAGGCGCTCAGAGCCAAGATGCACCGCATGGAGACGTTAAAGAAATCCTTCAGCGAAACCAAGAGGCAGTTAGAGGTGCAATGTTTTTTGTTTTTTTTTTCTGCAGCATGTTATAAATTCAAAATATGAAGCTTTTATGCATGTAAAAGACAAAACTCCTATGTAACATTCACTTACAGAGCTTTGAAAAAGTACTTCATAGTGCTTCCATGTTTCATATTTATTCTCAACGGAACTATATTCATTGTTAAAATCAAATACTTTATTGATCAAATTGCATTCCTACTTAATCAGGAGCAGAAAACCCAACAGCAAGAGGAGTTAATGAAAAAACAGCTTGAAGAGGCCTTGCAAGAGGTGAGAAACTCAAAAATAACTGTTATATGAACCCATTTATAGTGATTTTGCGTATAACAAAATCATCACAGAAAAACTAAAACAAGCTGTTTTTTCTGCTGTGTTTGCCTGTGTTGTGTGTTTAAGTGTTTGTGTAACTTCAATTTGATTTGATTTATTTTCGACAGCAAAAAAAAGTGATAGACGAACTCGCCCTCTCTCGAAAAGGCTTTGAGGAAATTATACTGGCTAAAAACAAAGAGCTAGAAGTAACAAAGGTATATTTAAGCCTTAATTTATAATGTTTTATTTCTTTTCTTTGGGACTTTCAACTTCTAAATCTCTCTGTTTGTGCAGGAGGAGAAAGAAAAGGCGAGAGCGCAGAAAGAAGAGGTAGTTACTCAAGTTACTGAAGTCCTAGAGAATGAGCTTCAATGCATCATCTGCTCAGAGCTCTTCATCGAGGTTGGCTTATAACCAGTTTATCACAACTCTTTCTAATGTTTTATGAAACCACTAGGGTCTAATAGCACCACAGTCTAAATAGCACGACTCAAAACAAACATGAAACTGGCTAAAAAAAAAATTCTGTATTTAAAATTTTTACTTTTAACCTCTCCACTCACTTCTTTTCCAGGCCGTCATCCTGAACTGTGCCCACAGTTTCTGCTGTTACTGCATCAAGCAGTGGCGCAATAAAAAAGACGAGTGTCCCATCTGCCGCCAGGCCATCCAGTCCCAAACCCGCTGCCTGGCTTTGGATAACTGCATCGACCGCATGGTGGAGAACCTGAGCCTGGACATGAAGGCCCGGCGGCAGACCCTCATCACTGAGAGGAAAGGTATGAGGTGCGTTCTGATGGCCGTCTGTAGTCATAGGCACTCGTACACCTGCACATTTTCATACATTTTCATTTTGCAATAAAAATATTTGTTGCCATGAATTTCACTTCCAGTCAGAAAGTTGGATTCACTCATGAATTATATCAGTGTGACAATTGTACTAAACTTATTTATTTCATTCTTTTTTCATTCTTTTCTTAAAGAGTATTTTGTTGTAACAAACACCGTTAATGTTTTTTGGTACAGGTGGCTTTGAAGCAGAGGCCATACATTTTTAGTTGTCTTGGAATAAGACAACTAAAGTCTTTCCTAAACTGTAGGAAATAAGAGTGCAACGATTTCCTTCATTTTTGGTTATTAGACGATAATTGCTTGTGAAATCGATAAAGTCTTATAATCCAACACAAGTGTGTTATTAACAATAATCTCCCCAGTGTTGCCAACTTAAGGGATTTACTATAATTTGCAATTTTTCAGAATGCTCCAGCGACTTTTTCTCTTTTTTTTTTTTATTTCAACATAGCATCTAATGACAAAAATAGAAAATTGTATTCTGCATTATTGGAGACATTGACAACAGTGTCAATTATAAAAACAAATGTATTACCCAAAATCATGAACAGCGGGTCAAGATTTTAACGATTGGTGATCGGCCGGAACACAACAATCGGTGCAACCCCTTTTTTTTCTGTTTGAACAACCAGCTGTGTCCAAGTTGCAACCATCTAATTGTTGATTTGACAATATGTTGATGAACTTTGAGGGTAGTCCTTAATCTTCGTTTTTCCACCCACTTTGAAATGTGCTAGTATCACCATCAGTAAAACAGACTGTCATCATGATGCTGCCACCACCATGCTTGACATTTGGTAGTGTTTTTAATATTAAAACCCTCATCCTGACTCCTGAAAACATATTTCTTGGCAACGTGAGCAAAAAGCTAAGCATCAGAAATCAGAGAATGGAAAGACAAAATTATAATTGGAGGTTACAAATGTGGTTGCATGTTTTCAAGGCAGTAAAAGAGGCACTGTACATTAACAGCAGGGGAAATAAACATTTCAGACACAAGATGGCAGTACTAGAGCATGGTTATTTGACTTTTTGTGTTGGGTATTTTTGAGAACACAGTCAAAGAGCTAAAGATAGTCCATGACACTAGATACTCATTTGTAAGAGATAAATGGACCAAGCTCACACTCTGTTTATCTCCGTGCTCTCCAGCAGCCGCCATCGCCGAGGTGATGGTGATCCACGATGACGACAGTAGCAGGACCAGCAACAGTAGCATGGTGTCCATAAACAGCAGTCTCAGCTCCGTGGTCTCTGTGGAGACGGACAGCAGCATCCATCTGGACTCTGAGGACAGTTTTGACGAATTGGCAGATTAGGCCTTTTTGTTCTTTGTTGTTTTTTTTTTCTTGAATGTGAACAGGACTCTTTAGAGCTCTAGAATTCCCTGGAATGTTCTGGGGAGGTTTAGGATATTGTACAAAACGTTTTGGTCTCATCATGAGTCCACAAAATGTTCCTTGTGTTTGTTTTTGTAATGAGGCCATTTTGAGTTATTCTGTGGATTTTCAGCTATGGGAATAAAGTTTCTTCCTATGCATTTTCACTATCATTCCTGCACATGTTCTTTTTTGTCTTTTAGCTTTTCATACACTGACATCTTATAATATTTAAAACATCTTTTACAACAGATGATAAACAAAGTGATTCTTTTTTAGATGAAAAGTATTTTTTCATAATTTTGTACAAGACTACATTATGTGGGCTAATGCATGTCCAGCCCACAGATTGTCTATATTGTGTCATCATTTATCCACCTGAAAAGATTTATTAATGTTTAGAATAAATCAAAGTACTATACATCAGCTCAAAAAATGTTTTAAAGATATTGCATAAGATTATTAATTGTTAGTTGTCAAAAACACCAACTTATCTAAAAATCTGAAACAAATTATGAAGCATGATGTTCTTTATGTGGGTTGATGAATTAGCATCACTTATATACAATATTTTGCAAAAGCAATACAATCCCTTGAGCTATCTTACATTTTCTGTAATTTCTCTCATTACAACCACTTTCATGTAATTTATTTCCTATTTTTTTAAAAGTTATTTTTTAAAAATATCATAATGTAGGATGCTTTCCTTAAGCAAAAACATTAGATTTGATGGGAGAAATAGATGATGCAAAAATACACAGCAATACTGGAAGAACCATGTTTGAGGGTGGAAAAAACTTTCTGAAAAATTTAAAACCATTGTTTATTAGCCTCCACAATTACATAATACCCTATGTTGGCCTTGTGGTTGTAAATTGACATAATTTGAGAACTTTTAACTGATTTGAATATTTTTGGAAGTTGTTATCCATCCATTTTCCTACATCCTTGTCCCTTACTGGGGTCGGGAGGGTTGCTGGTGCCTATCTCCAGCTATCGTTTCGGGCAAGAGGCGGGGTCACCCTGGACAGGTCGCCAGTCTGTCGCAGGGTAACACAGAGACAGACAGGACAAACAATCATGCACACACACACTCACACCTAGGGACAATTTAGAGAGACCAATTAACCTGACAGTCATGTTTTTGGACTGTGGGAGGAAGTCGGAGTACCCGGAGAGAACCCACACACGCACAGGGAGAACATGCAAACTCCATGCAGAAAGACCGGGGCTGGGAATCGAACCCAGAACCTTCTTGCTGCAAGGCAACAGCTCTACCAACTGCACCACTGTGCAGCCCGGAAGTTGTTACCATGAAATATTATTTTTAAAAATTCCAAATAAGAGCTAAAATAAATCAGAACAACTTTGTTAATTGGTACAAATTATTCTGCATTTGCACATGATGAACATTAAAAAACAAACATTTGTTGTTTTGGTCCAGAGTTGCTCTGCCTTCTGGGAATTGCTTGCCTTGCAAACCAAATGTGCTGTCAGCAGAAGAAAAGAGCATCAATCATTCCCTCTGGCTGCACCTTAGTTTACCACAGCTTTCTCTGCTTTTGCTCAACCACAACACAACATAAGAAAAGCTTTTATAAATTACAAAGTTCATTCAGACATTAAATGCATCTTACTTGGACTTAAACTCAAGGAATAATCCTGATTTGTTTCTGCTGAAACCCTCATACAGTCATGTGAAAAAGTGTTTCCTGATTACATTAGTCAAACACAAATGCAATTATTAAATGAAGGAGTTTATTATTAAGAGAGAAATGAACAAATCTACAATATTTTAATTGGTTTGATGTTCTGAAACACTGAAGTGTGAAAAACATGCAAAAAAAAACCTTTTCACACCACTGTTTCTATAAATAGCACTTTTTCTTTTTACTTTATTATAAACATGTGGCTTTCCCATTTAACAGTATCACACATAAGTTTATCAGCAGCTTTGGGTGTGGGTGTCGATTCTATAAAAAGATTTCTATTTCTAAAGAAATGCTGTTGGGTTAAGCCCGTCTATCTCCTGTTTTTCTGAAATGAAACGCTATGTGGCTTAGGAACTAATGCAACACCTCTTGGTGTTATGAGAACAAATGGATGTGTGATGGCACAAGTGGTGCAATATTTTTAAAGCACACTGTTGTCACAGGGTGCTGTGGAAAGACAAAGGTGTTTCTCCATGTGTTAAAGAAGTTCTGCAGACATTTGAGGGTAATTCAGTGGTGCTAAGCAGCTGATTCCTCCTGTTTTTGTCAAATGTTTCCATTCATTGAACACATTTTAATATAAAGATGTATCAGACAAATAAACTGAATACGGTATATGTTTAAATATTTTTTTTACTTAGAACTTGTTGATTTGAAAAGTTTTTATTTTCCCATAAAATCAATTAAAAACTGCTTTGTGCATTAACATGTAATCTTTGTCTGAAGCAGATAAAAATAAATTAATAGATAGATAAATATAACTTTCTGGACTCATGACCATCTTGTGTGTGTAATCTGAAGATTTCCAAAAATATGCCGTTTGATTCATACAAATTTGATCCTATAGATATTTGCAGCTGAATTTTGTTGCTTCATCCCAGTGCAATAGACACACAAACCGACATCTGTGTGATGCATTGTCATTCACAAGCAGAGCAGCTTCACCTAGAGTACACACGGACAGCGGTTCATAGAGTAAATTCGCCTCCTGCATTGGCTGATGTCACGCCAGTCCATTAAAGCCGAACTACAAAGGCAGCGTGTGTAAGTCAGGCCAAATTACACAAACACAGGACTGATGGACTGCCTGGGGAGTTCAGTTGGAGCCTCTCATCTTCCAGTCCAACTGAACATCAGATGCATGGAGGAAACTCCTGATGCCTGTAACAGCCATTATTCTCTCCCTGACACAATCTGTGTGGCACATATGGAAAACAGGGTTATAAAAGGTTTATAAAATCAATTCCTTCTCAATTTTCTGACTTTGTCAGTCAAGAAAATAGAGAAATGTACTGACTGTTTATACAAGAGTCACAAATTAAAATATCTGAAGAGATGGATTTTTGTTGTGAAGTTCCTTCAGGAAAACACTCAGGGAATATTCAGGTAATTTTACGTTTTTTATTTGTGTCACAGAAAATAAACAATGTGAATCTGAGTCATAATTCTTGAGATGCTTCCCTTTCCCCTACCTTCTCCTCCTACACTGTGTCTGGGTACCTCATGTTGTTGTTTATTGGACAGATGGATTCACTCCATCCAGTGTTTTTTCATCCAAAAGACCTGCGATCCGTATCCCAGGTCCATCTGGTTGTTTTGTAGAATCTGAATGTGGTTCTCAGCATGACTTTGCTCTTCTACACTGCCTGATAAAATAAACACAAAAACACTTGAAGATTCTTAGTTTTTATATCTAGCTGGAATATAATAAAAAATACTGCTACTTTGTATAATTGTAGTTGTCGGATTATCCCTATGTTGTTCATTTTCTTTATTTGAAGTACAACAGTAACCAGTCAAAAAATGTATTGACAGTTGATTTATATAGCTTATTCAAGAGGAAGCCTTTCAACGCTTCCCTAGATATGGCGGTAATTTTGACGTTGATTTCCTCCTGATTTAGGTGTTGCATTTACATAAACTCGGGAATGTCATTGTTGAAGAACTCATTAAAAAGTCCTGGTACTTTGAAATTTGGAGTGTTTGTATTTTTCTAAAGTAGTTTGAACAGTGAACAAAACCCTAAATCGAGTGTGAATTTCTCTAATTTTGCTACCTTGAACGTTTGACATATAGTTAGCGTAAACTATAGACATATTATGTAGTGGCTACAATTTCCTGAAACCGTAAACTAAACTGAGAGCGTTTCGTTTCCATAGAAACAGGCTAGTCCCGAAACCAGCACACACCAGGTTTGCTACGAAGGCCTCGTATAAATTTATCAGTACAATGTATCTTTATCCATAGTGAGTTGTTATCTCAGGTTTAAACGGGAAGAATTATAGTGTTAAAGTCTGAAAAGTCAAAAATGTTTATTTTGAGTTTATTTCCCGCTGGCCGCAGTTGGGCTAACGTTAGCTGCTCCTTTAATGGAAAATTTAAAGGGATATTTTCAAGTTAGCAGCTTTTAGTCGACATTTAAAACGTCTAGCAACTCATTTAGATTTATGTCGTTGGCAAGTGTTTGTGTTTGTTTGTTTCCTTCTGCGAATAGAGCTATGTCCAAAATGTGGACATTTTGGTCTTTATTAAGAAATTATTAAGAACAGTATCCTTGTTTTACTCCATGTCTGAAGATATCAGCAAAAATATTGTGTTACTGCAAAGCCTTTCTGCTCAATATGAAACATTTTGGCTTATTTGTATTATTTATATTTACATTTTTCAGCTTGTTAAAATTTACATTTATTATAAATGTGTTAGAAACACACACACAATTTGTCCCATATCATTGTATTTTCAAGAAAGCTACATTTCTACATTTCTGCAGAATCCTTTATCAAGTCACCTTATTACTTTCCAGAAACCATCTAACCCAGTGGAAAACAAAATAAAAATGAGAAGTATAATTGCCGAAGATCCAAACTGGTCCCTGGACTTGGTTCCCAGTTTGTCCGACCTATGTCAACGATGCATTGCAAACACAATTAAAGGTATTTTTGTCGTACCCTATTAAATCCTTCACTTGTAGCCTGCACTACATTCGAATTGTGTTTGTGCCTCTTTTTATGATCTAACCTTAAATTAAAATTTGTGCTTGTTACAGAAAAGCATTTATTTGAAAAACTCCCACCCCAGCTGAAAGATTCAATTCAGCCGAGGCTGTCTCTTTCCCTGCCTCTGCCTGTGACTGCCGACCTGGTCCCTGACGGTGTGTTCTGGAAGCGGTGCTGCCAGGAGCGGTGGAAAATCTGCGACATTTCTCATTATGGCCACAGCTGGAAACGGATGTTCTTTGAGAAGTACTTGGAGAACTTGATCGAACTTTTCATCCCAGAGGAAACAGAGTTTAAGGTCATTCTCGATGCGCTTCCTCTCTGTAAAAATTATGTCAAGAGGTTGAACATCACGCAGCTGCTGCTGCCTTCAAGGAAGTTTGTGAAGGGGAGGGAAGATGATCAGAAAGACTTAACAATGCTTACTAATGAGGAGGAAGATGATGCCTCAACTGGGCATTTTGACTTTGGGACTGTGTTGGCTGAGATGATACACCTGGAAGAGCTCCATTTGGGGTACAGAATCAAGCAATGTGGGATGAACTTTGAATGGTCAATGTTCCAAATAACTGACAGGGACTGTAGAACCCTCACCATAGCTTTCAAGGCCTGCAAAACACTGAAGGTAAACATATATTTCTCTCATCAATTTATTTTATTTGCAGTTTTGCAAAAAAAAAAAGTATCTTTTCATTTACACATTTTTTGTGCTATCTTTGCATGGCACACAAGAAAAATAAAAAATAAAAGTTTTGCATTTCGAGTGGCGTTGTCACAATTCGGACTTAAACCTGAACTTTCATGCTCTCTAAGCAGGCCATTTAAGCTCACTTCAGGAAAGTGACTGAGACGTCAACGGTGGTAACACCATGTTTCATATTTAGGGGTAATTGCTTTTTCATATAAGCCAGGTTTGCTCAAATTACTTTTTTTCCTTTAATGAAAACTGTAATTTGTTTGTCTTATTGTGGAATTAGTTTGATGATCTGAAGCATTTAAGTGAGAAAAAAATAGAAAGTGAAGAACTTTGTGAATGGCGTGACTACCCATCCCGTTTTTTGGTATTTACAGAGCTTTTATGGTCAAATTTATCAAGGTTTCTGGAACAGAACATTTACTTTAGGCTCAGTCTGAAAGCATAAAATTAAGATTTACAAAGTTTGTGACATTTCCAGCTGTTTTCCAGATTTGTGGCCACGTCTTTTTGTAAGGTTTTCACAGGTGTTGCTCGGTATTCATTTCTTCTGTAATATCACCATTCAATCAGCAGCTATGCTGACAACTTAGTACCGTATTATGTGTCTGCAGGTTCTGAGGATTCGTCAAAGCCAAGTTGACGATAAAAAGTGTCGCCCGCTATTGAGATGCCTTATGGAGCATCCTTCCCTGATAGAGCTCGACTTATCCCACAACATCATCAGAGATGGTGGTGCCAGGGCTGTTGCTGAGTTGCTCGCCAAGGGCCAACTGCAGAAACTCAACATTTGCAACAATGAAATCAACGTCCATGGAGCCAAAACCTTAGCTCAGGTTCTGTCAAACAATTCCACTCTAAAGTACCTAAACATGCGTCTGAACCAGGTGAGGGATGAAGGTGGGCAGGCCATTGCAGAAGCCTTGGTGAACAACACGACTCTGACATACCTGCACCTGGGAGGCAATGATATGACCTCCATCGCTGCTATTGTGCTGTCAAAACTGCTGCTAAAGAATGAAACACTGAAAACCCTCAATCTGTCCTGCAACATCCTTGGAGAGGTAAGTTAGAACAAGTTGTTTCTATTTAACTCTTTAAAGGTAATTTATTTTGCTCCTTTGTGAATTGAAGCAAACTTATACCTCTAAAAAGGGTTAAATAATTTTTAGACCTATTCTATTTGACCATAATATTCATGTCACAAAGCTTTGTTAAAACTTTTACTGCTACATCAGGAAAAATTTAGCAGAAAGGTGTGTGAAGTATAACAAAGTACTTCCTGGATCACCAACAGCAGAAATGTGATGCATGTTAATGTTTCTCTGATATATAAGCAATAAATTGATGTATTTTATAGAACTCTGATCCTACATGTTACATTTAGCCAGAAATGTTCTCATAGTTACTAAGTTCTCAAAGCTTTTTCTTTACATATTTTAAAATTCTTATATATATGTACGGTCTTGAGGCTCTAACTATAGAAATATGGATGGATGCAATTTCAAATATTTTTCCATACTTTTCTTTTTCCATGCACATCACTAAGAAAGTGAGTAAAATGTTTTGAGTGTTTTGCAAATTTCTTAAAAATAAAAAACCAAGGAATGAAATTTTTTCCCAAATTGTCATAATGAGATATTTGTGCATAGATTTTTGAGGAAAGAGATTGTAGAAATACAATTTGGATTAAGGCCATAACATAAAATATGGAAAAAGTAAAGTGCTGTGAATACGTTCCAGATGCACTGTAAGTAGTATTTATCATTAAAAACTTGGTTTATGCAGCTAAAGTGTGGAAAAATAGCTTCCTTTGTTTTCACTTGATGACTGGTGCAGCCTGCACAGGCATGTCCGCTGCAAGCAACCAGAATGGCTGTGAAGTACAGGGGTTTTCAATTATTCATAGACACGTGTGGAAAACATGTAGTAATGGAGAGCAGAGTTAAGTATTTCCCCATGAGACACATTTCTGACTTTTTATCTCTCTCACGCTCTCTCCTCTCAAAGATTTCATGGCATTCTGTATCTCTGTCTGGAATTCATTGTAGAGGATCAAAAGTCACCCACACAGCAGAAATGTAATACCATCAGTATCTGTGACCTTGGTTTAATGCGTGCAAAAATAGAAATTGCTGTTTCTGTGTAAGAAAACAACTATTTGTCACTGTTGACAGCAGCAATATGCAGTTCTGAAAGTGTGAGCAGTGGGGTGGTGATTATACAAGGTTGTCAAACACTCTGGGATGTATCACAAAGCATTGTGTTTCTTTGTTACATCACCAACAGTACGTGTGCGTCTGTGTGTTTTGTGTTTGCACAGGTCGGAGGTAAAGCTTTGGCAGAAGCGATGGTTCACAACAGCACTCTAACAGAATGTGATATCCGCCAGACAGAAATTGATGACACGAATGCTGCCTCCATAAACAAGGCAATTTGGGACAATCAGTGTGCAGAGTGGGATAGGGAAGCTCAGCAGAGGAGAAAAAGTACCATCTGTCAGTCTTTAATATAAATCTGCATTTATCAGTTACTGAGTCTTACTCCATATCTGCATCTAAAACCACGGATACAGTGCTTTTCAAACATTGCTTCATACATTTTAGCTTTGAATCTAAGGATTATCCTACCGTTCTGAATTTTAGGTTTGTTTGTTTGTTATATGTTTTTAAAATGTAGGATATTTGTGATAAAAAAATATTTTTAGCATATAAATTTATGAACCAAGCAAACCATTCTGCAGGATTTTTAATGATGCACAGTAGCATTGAAATTAGTGACAATTTATGGCAAAGTAACTTGAAAAAGTGAGCCATAGCTTTGCAAAAGAGCTGTGGCATGATGCATGATCATGCATTATGCTGTGCAGGAACAAGTAACAAAATCGGAAAATGTTTGACACTTTGTTATGAGGCTTAATAAACAAGAAAAGGCTGTAGTGCCTTAGAGAAAAACTCACCATTACATTTTGTCACTCACAAATTTCAATGTATTGCAACTGGGACAACAGAAAGCTCATGGTTTCGAAGTGGAAGAGAAATGATACATAATTTTCAATATGTTTTACAAATAAAAAGCTTGAAAAATATGGCAGGCATTTTGTATTTAATCATGATGTGGGTCTTTGTCAGACTTGATGGGAAGAATAACAAAAGCATCATGAAATAATATCGAGTCACCCTTTCCTTGTTAGAATAGAGATAAAAACAGAGCAGATTTAGTGAGCATTTTCATTTATTTAACTTTTTATCCAGATTTGAACAGATATTTGGTATTTAGTCCTCATGTAATAGCAAGGCAGTTTTGTGGTGATACTGAAATACACAAACATTTTTTGACTCAACATTTTTAACAGGTAGTAAAGAAAATAGTGACAATATTCATGACATGACAATAAATAAACATAAATTATTTAAACCTTGAAAAAAAAATCTAAGGTAAAAAATATAACGTCAATGACTCTTACAAAAAGACTGCTGCATGTGTTCAAGTGTGAATGCACCGTCTTCTGCCGCCATTTCAAACATGGCAACTTATGTAGCTAAAAGAGTGCATTCATAAGTTAAAGGAAACAAAAACTACTCAGAAGATGAATTAAAGTTCGCGTGAAGTTGGTATCAGCTGTGTTGCATTAAGGATAGAATAGCTTGTCACCATTAAACACAGGATGTCAAAGTTTTTCCTGCTGCTATGGCCTCACTGTTTCTGTGTGAGAAACATTCAGCTAAAGACCCACAAGAACAGTCATTATTCTCAACTCTATCTTATTTACAGTACAAAGCCTCTCTGCCCTACATACACAAATTTAAACAGATATAAAAAGATGAGCCCCAAAGCATTCTGGACAGAAACAGTACAATCTATTGCTACAAACTAATATGCCTGCCAGACACAATAAAGGGTTTAGTGCTTTGCATGACAAAATCCTTTATTCTAACAGAGGAAAGCTATTGGCCTTTCAGGCTGGCTTATACACCAAGCAGATTTTTTTTGTCACATTTAATGTAAACATTGCACCCGTAAACAAATCTCCTCAAATAATTTATATTTTTTACAAATGGCCGTAATCAGACATTGCGATCATGACAGTTTGCTGACTGATAATGATTTAGAGATTTATGAAGTGGTCATCAAATTTAATTCATGCTGAGATATGACCCAAGCCTTTACCACCCAGACTGTTCTGATAAAAATTAAAAGAAGATTAATCTATTTCAGATATTTTTATTTTTGCATTAGCTGAAGGTGGTAACTTGCAACAATTAAATAGATGGCATGCTGTGACATTTGGGTATTACATTCCCAATGATTGCTCCTATGAAAATATATACCCTAAATACATAAAGTGCTAACAACTAGCTAGTATTTAAGCCAATAACAATGTACTTCTTTCTCTTTTAAATAAGAAAGTTCACATATAGAGTTTGTACAATTTCTCTGTTAGCCAGTATGTTATTATATGTACGACAGACATATCGGCTATTGGCCACTCCCTTTGACTTATTTGAATTTAGACTTTAGGGGATGTTTGATTTGATTCTTCCAACTTGGAACTTGAAAAACGCAACTTTCGCATACCAGCAACTCACTCGCATCACGATGAAAAGAGAAAGAAAAGTCAGCAGGAATGTTGTTTCAAGCAAACTCATTGTCTCACACTATCCTGAGGTCGGCGGGACTTGCATAGGCGCTATTAATACTTTTGAGGTTTGAAAGAATCTTTAATCCACCCTCAGTTCTTATTTTTAATGTATTTTAGATATTGCTATTAAGCTAGGTCCAAACATAACCCCACGTGTGGAATACAGTCAGTGACAGATTGATTGAGCACAGACAAATACCGTAGGTGACGAGGACAGTGTCACTGACAGGAAACTGATTTAAATGAAGAAGAAACCCCTTTGTATCCAAAGCTATTGACAAACTACAAATATCTTTTTGATATTTCACTATTTTTGTGTATTACAACTCACAGCTACTGAAGAAGGATAAAAAAGGCAAACTACAACACCCTTTACACTCAGTGCCGATGAAAACCTTTAGCAATTGCTATGTTATGCTTTATATGTTACATTTAGGAAAGAAATCTTATCTACATCTATGCTATAGCCATATGTTCTGGTTGTCCTCTAGGGATAAAAGGAAGTACTTCTAAGTCTTGTTTTCAGGCAATCCTGTCATCTTATTGAATGTGTCACTAACAGTGTCAAGTCCAGGCCTGTTTTTAGAGTTACATGACAAGCTTTCTGGATGCCTCTCTGATATGCATCAGCAGCAGCGCAGAGCTCGCAAAAAAATATGTGTGTTACATTATCTTGAAAGTCATTTTTGATTTATTTATCGTCTTATGAAAACACAATAACGTTTGACCCGACTCATAGGAAGGTGCCATTTCCAACATCAGAAAACCAACGTCTCCGTGACATACCACAGGCGGTTGGTTGTTCTATAGTCTTATTGGGAAGAGGCTGAGATGAGATCGCTCAGATTGTGAAAGCGGATGTTTCTCAGAAATGGTTGATGTTAGGCACTTAAACGAAGAGGTAGCCTGAGTAGGAGTGTCAAATGTGAAATAAAAAAAGACACAGTTTGAAATGATGATTCTGTTTAGAGTTCTCATGTTCTTCATCCACTAAATTATTTATCCTCCTCCTGTTCTATATTTGGCATGGAAGGGAGTATAATGTCATTGCAAACACACTGATTTCCGTTCACTAGATGCCTTATCTCTACCAGACACTTACTTTTTTTTTTTTTTTATCTGTGCTGACCTTGAATGAATATGTCCACGATTTGAGTTTTCTACATACTTTTATTTTGATTTTCTATGCAGGCTTGACTGATGAGCTCATCAGAGGTACTTTTCATAAGGAAACTGCTGAGTCTCGTTCATGTCTGTATTTTCGTGAGTCACATGATTCATGCAATGGGTATGTCTCTATTAATATCTCAGTGTGTTTGTTGTTTCACTTGTGCATCAGTGACATATTGCACATTTTTCACTTTTTATCAAACTCCTAATTTGTCAGAATTGCCCAAAAGTTACCAAGACACTCATTCACCAATGTGACATTTTGACATAGGGTGTGACTTCTCTTGGTCTTTCTAAGTTGGTAGTCCCTCTATAGACAGCTGAAGACAGCCTGGTTGATTAAAGCCATCTGTGCCAAACTTATCAAACTCATTATTTGTTTTTGTCTATAACAGTAAAGGTCTGAACAAATCTTGTTTGTTATAACCTGTAGGTGGATCTTATGGTAAAGACATACTGACTGCCGAGGAGGTATTCATATCACTTGAACTCTTCACATTTTTTTACATTACAAACTGCAAACTTCAATGTTTTTATTGGGATCTTTTGCTATAGACCAAGACAAATTGGTGCATAATTTTGAAGTGGAAAGAAAATGATAAATGATTTTCATTTTTCTTTTTTACAAGTATGAAAAGTGTGGTGTGCAAGGATCCAGTGCTGTTAAGTCAATGCTGTAATTACAGCTAAGTCATTTGGGAATATCTTTCTACCAGCTTTGCAAACTTAGAGGTTGACGTTCTTGCTCATTCGCAGTGAGACTGAATGGTTAGCATTGGCGAACATTAATCCTCAAGTCTTGCCATAATTTCTCAATGGCATTTAGGCCATAAATATGCTCCGATTTAATCAATTTCCATGTAGCTTTGGCTGTATATTTACTACTCTAATTTTATTTTCTTAGGTTTGCAGTCATGGCATACTTTTTTCATTTTCTACAATAAAATTCTCCACAACGTTTTTTTCTCACCTGTCTGTCTACAGGTGTTCAAATCCACCGCTTGTGGTGCCTTTTTGCATATAATTTGCATGTTCTTGGGTTCTCTTCAAGTACTCCTGCTTCCTCCCTCTGTATGGAAACATGCAAGTTAGGTTAAATTATCAAATTGCTCTGAGAATGGCTGTGAGTCTGTATATGCCTGAATCTGCGTACACTGAGACGGACTGGATTGTCCTCGCTTTACTCTGCCTGTAAAAAATGGTGGGTGGAGGATTTTCCTTCCACTTCACAGTCACGGACTAACTTGTGTTGGGCTGAAGTTTTTTGGTTGTAATGTGTCTAAAATGTGAAAAAGTTTAAGGATCTAAAAGCTCACAAAGCATTGTAAATGTACACACCCACCCAAGCCAGGGTTCTTAGCCTCAGTTTGTGTCATCAGATTGGGCTAGCTGGCTGTGGGTCAAAGGGACGTCTCCACACAGGAGCCATTCCTGTGCAAAGAGCGGTGGTCGTGATTGAGGCATCCTTCGTTGCGATGCACAATGAGCACAGGAAAGCACAGAGCGTCCTGATAGGCCGGAGGGTTCTCCTCATTAGTCTGCTGACCTGACAGACAGCGAGTGCTCTCGGTGGGACAGGACTGCTCGTTCAGGCTCCCGCTGCTCCTCCACAGGCAGCTCCGCCTGGACCCATACAGGCGGCCTAGAGAGAAGCGGCTGGCGCTGAAGGGGATGCGGGGGCTCGCTGTGTTGCAAATGCTCAGGGCGCTGCGGGAGAAGATGGAGGAGCTGCTGATGGGCGGTGGCAGCGTTCACAATTCTGCCTGTAGCTGCCGTACCGCCCGCTTGTGGAGTAGCTGTTGCAGCTCGCAGAAAGCTGGGCTAGATCCATCAGGACTGCTTCCGAGTAGCTGGGCACCAGCTGCTGGTTGGAGCGGATGTGCCACTCTAGCTCTGTGCTGTCGATGGTGTTGACCCGTGGAATGTGTCGGCAATACGGACGCTCCTCGGATGGCGTTGCTGGCACATAGTCAAAGCCGAACAGCTTTCCACGTGGTAGTGCACGCAGGCTGTGCGGTACTCCATCAGCACCCGCAAAGGCCAAGAGAGAGTGAACGCAGCTGCCACCCAGAAAGCAGAGTTGGAAGCATACCAGGGAGGATGGTTCAGGTCAGAAAAGGCAATCATGTGCTCCTTAAAGTCCACATTCTTTAAGTGCATCCCTTCGCGGGCCTCCATGTAATCATCCAGACCCTCGTTTTCTGTAAAGAAGTGAGCCCGCTGCGTCAGGTAGGTGTTTTCTGACTCCACATTGGCAAAGCTAAAGCACTTTGTGAACCTCAGCCTGCTAATGGGGAATCCCTCCAAACCTAGCAGCTGCTTCGAGATATCCTTAACACCACAGTTCCCATAGTCAAACTCTGCCTCAGCCACATGTGTGTTCACTCTCTCATGGTAAACCTGCGTGGTGGTGTATGCGTCTCCGTTGCGGTATCGCGTCACCTGCCGCGTCCTCCTGACATAATGGTAGCTGATGGCCTTCCACCAGATGCAGGGCGTGGCCTGCTGCATTCGCTGTATGCGCTCAGCCACATTGTCCACGTCCACCTTGTACAGCAGGTCGTTCCTGGCGTAGCAATGCCAACACTCTACAAGGTAGACCACATAGAGCATGACCAGGAAAGCCAGGGGGATGTAGATGTAGCCGTTGGAGCAGGGACTGTCATGATACATCATGGACTTTCCCTTGTAGGCGCTGTCGAAGGAGAGACGCGTGACCTTGGCCACCTGGCACCAGGCTATCACTCCTACGCAACCATACATCAACAGGGACAGGAGTAGGCATTTCCAGTGAGACTCCTGGCACAAAGACTTGGTCAGAGACTGTTTCTGAGGATGCTGCTGCAAGAAAAGAAGGGCAAACAGAAGTCAGCAGTAATAGTAAAGGTGACCTGTTGAAGAGGTTAGGGTAGGTCTGTGGTCTATACAAAACATGTTCATTAAATTTTTTGCGCTCCATTTTGAGCTCCTTTCAGAATGAGCTGTTTTAGAGCCTTGTGGCACTTAAAATCCAAATAAGCTGCTGCTGGCCACGCCCCCCAGCTCAATTTGAAAATGGCTGCAAACAGATGCACAGTTACACACGTCTGTTTGAAAAGCAGAAGTAGAGCAGGAGCAAGTGGTTTCTAAATGGTAAGTGAACAACAAACCACTTGTTTTTCTTTTATAGCAGCCATTGTACAGCGCATACAGCGGTAAAATCAGCCGGCCAAACATCCTGGACCTCCACTTGGGTTGCTAGGCGATGGGGTGGGCTTCTCTGGGGTTGCTAGGTGATGGGCAGTGCCTGCTGATTTACATTCTGGAAGTTTTTGAAATGGCTCATTTCCCAGACACCAAAAAACAGTAACTTATTGCTAAAAAAAAATTAGCTGGGTGTTTTTTTAAGCATTTGGTCAGTTTATAAAAGCAGTAGAAACATCGAGATTGTACAAAGTTAGATTTTTTTTAAATACAACACATATAACAAGACTTGACAAGAACTAACATGTAAGTACAAAAGTTAAAGTTAGGGGCTCATGCAACTAAAATATTTATAAAAATTATTTGCTTCATCAGTGCCTTTGCATAGTTTATGCATGAGTTGTATCAACCTGCCTGATGTTTTGAACCGTGCAAGTCTAGAAACAATTACTTGATTCACACACTGGCAATGGAAACACTTCTGACAAATCTTATTATCTGCAGCTGTCACTTCTATCGATTTACCTACATTTGATAAAAGAGTAGGGGTCCTGTTGTCCAGGTTTGTCCTTCACTGCACAGCATTTTTCTCCATTTGTTCTGGTCCAATCAACTGAGATGCTGTCTGAGTGTTTGTAGGCTCAGTTTTTTCAAAAAAGTATGCAAGGGGTGGTTTTCGGTAGATCGTTTTCAAGACTGCCATTCCAAAACCCATAAAGTTTTCTGCTGTACTGTACTCATGATATAAAGTAATTTATTGAGATGCCAGAAAAAGTACTGGAGTGGCTACTAGTGTATTTTCTTTGCTGATCTACCCTGCCAGTCAGCTGGCTGACAGAAGGCTACTACACTTTTTGTTTTTGCCCACAAAAAGGAATTTTTTTTTCTGTAAACATCTCATTAGTGAAAGAACACAGATAATTACTGTGTGATTGTTAAAAAAAACATGGCAGTGCAGCAACATGTTGCAGGGAAGCCATGCATCACAGTTATTATCGTAAAGCTTTAATTGGGAAGCTATTAGCAGACATGTGAAAAGTAAACTGTTTTTCTATGTTTTTGCATAATATCAAAATAGCAATACATAAATTATAAAGAAAATATATAATAACTGTAATCAATGTTATTTTGTGAGTTGCAACAGAAATAACAGCTTGTTTTTCTTTTTTTAAGGAAAAGAAATTATATCGTGTTTAATTTAAATATATTTGCTAACACTATCATACAGTGAAACCACTTTTATTAAAGGTTATAATACAGTAATTATCTCTTACCAGTCCATGCCTACACAAAGGTAAGATTTATATCACAACAATCACAACAACTACTGCAGTTGTGCAGATTTTTCTGCAGGTCATGGTGAAAATTACCATAAAAACAGCAAAACCATTATTGTTTTGTTTTTGTTATTTTAGCATGAACTGTGTCTCATATAAGCCTGACTTGATCTGCAATGGGTTGACTGGTTGAAATCTGACCATCTTAGATGATATTAACAGCGTCCAAAAACATTAAAATCATATCTAGATTAATATTTTTGTTGTAGAAGTCCTTTTTAAGTGAAAAAAATATACATATTTATAATATGTTGTATGCAAAATCCACCTTGAGTATTTGCTGCTGAATAGCTCTATCGTAGTCTTGGGATTTAGAGATGAGGACTGAAATAACTAAGAAAGAATTCCATCCAAATCGGGGTTGATTTGCCCATATAAGTTTTAGATTATTATTCAGCTAAAATGCCTAAAGGAAATCCATTTAAAATTTTCTTTCAGATTTTCATTTAAAATGTCTTGATGTTTTAAATAGTCCACAATAATCTGGATTTTACAAGATTGCAAGTAAAGCAGCCCTATAGGTTATAGGTTAACTACCAATAGGATATCCTCATCTGTTATTTGACCCCAGGCCTATACTTCAGAAAAAGCTATTCGGACATAAATATTATAAATATTAAAAGGTTTCAGCTACATGTAGCTACACGTGCCTTGAATTGTTCAAGGCACGTGCGATTTTGTAAAATAACTATTTCAAAAACAAAGACTAGGTTTTTGTTTATTCTTTGATTTGAGTTTGAGTTGCTGCAGTAAATTAAATAATAAGTGAACTTACAATGCAGAGAAATAGTTAGTTAACCAGCAGTGCCAGCAGCAGGGATCAACATTAAAGCCAAACATGTATTTGACTCCTGCAGCATGAAGCCGATGGCATCATTTATCACCCCAGAGAAAAGCGGGTCCCAACGGCAGCATTAACAGCTAATCTGAAGATCTACTGAGATTCAAAAGCCTCAGGAAGGACAGACGCTAGCAAAATAATTTACATTAGACTTGTTAAATCAGGTTGTGACTAATACTTTTGCACACTACATGTTTTATGCATTAGTTTCATAATGAATCCAACATATTGGTTCTGTGCTTTCTGAGTGACAGACAACATAAATAATAGATGTTTTTTCCCCTCCATAGTTATCCTCCCCACCCCGGTCACATGATCCCCAAGTGTCTGGCCAACCTATAAGGCAACATCCTGCAGGGTGAAGAGAATAAACAGAGAAACTCCCTACTGAGATAAACCAGTTGCAGGAAGACTATTTGCTCAACAGTACCCTGCTCTTACTCCACTGACAATAATCAATACAACATGACATACTTTTATGCTCATGTTACATTTTACAAGCTCTGTTCAAACAACTCAAAGGCAATGACATAGGGAGTGTACAAAATTTGGAAATAAATGCACCTGTGTGCAGCAAAAGATTGTTTTCTAGGTGAAACTGATCAGGTCTTATGTAAGAGGAACATTACACAGAGATTTTAGTTGCAACAAATGAGATGCCATTTAAATACAACCTGAAAACATCAAAGAGCTGGTCATTAGTTGGAAGCTGATGGCGGCGAAGGAAAGGAAGTGACTCAGCACTATAAACACTGTAGGGCAGACATTTCTGTTACAATAACAAAGAAAAATCCCTGCATTTAGTAAATAACACAAAACTGTTATATAAAAATGCCTCAAAGAATTAAACAGGTTGAACTCACTACAGATTTCAGAAACATTTGCCCTCATCATCAACATTTACGTCGCATTGGTATTCTGTCGATGCAGTTCATTCAAGCGAGGAACTGAATCTCAGAACATCATCAACACTGTGTTTATTTCCAAAATTCAGTTCAAAAATAGATTCACTGTGAGGTTTATCTCAGGTTGGTTAGCTAGCTAATCAGGCACAGTTATAAAATCGTTAGTTAGTGTGGGCAAGTCCTGCTGGAAAACAAACCACCGTCTCTTTGCCACTTTTCAGCGGAGGGACATGTGAACTGTTCTAAAATGTCCAAGTAGACTTCTGCACTGACTTTGGATTTGATAAAACGCAGAGGGACCAACAACAGCAGATGGTTCTTAAACCCTCACTGACTGGAAACTTCACACTTGATTTCAAGCACCTTGGGTTATGTTTCTCTCCACTCTACCCCCAGACTCTGTGATCTTGATTTCCAACTAAAATGCTAAAATGTACTTTTATATGTCGTATCTGGTTCAGAACTACATTAACACAATAAATCCAACACTGATATTCCTTGTCCTGGATGCTTCAGTGTGTGTTAGCTGTTGTAACTTTTTTTCTAACCACACTTTTTCCTTCCACTAAACTTTCTATTAATGTGCTTGACTACAACATCCTGTGAGTAACCAGCTTCTCTAGACATTATAATAATATTTGTAATAATATTAGAATCTCCATTTTTTAAAGAAAATATATTTCATGACATTATTTCAATTTGCATGTTTGGTCATTGATTAGCTCTTGGATTTATTCTACAACCAAAATAAAAAAGCATACATAGATGGAAAACTTACATTTTTTTATTTTCTTGTGTATCTCACCAAGCTTACAGTATACTCTACAAAAGCCTCCACAGTTTGAGATGATACCTTATGCGCTCAGTTCAAATTAGTACAGCAGTCTTCCTGGGTGAAAAAAATCCCTTCATTGTGCCTTTAAATAAATGTCTCACACACTCAGGGATACTTTTTCTTGACATAATAAGAACAGCTAGGTTACATAAAAAGCCTCTTGTGTAATGGATGTGCAACTTATCCAGCAGTCTGCAAGAAAGACGTGATATTATACCTCATGAAAATGCAGCCAACTCATCTATAACAAGTTTAATTACATGCAAATATGAGTAATTGTGTGTTTTTATAGTGAGGAAATCAAATATTTCTCTGCTAGAGTATATTTTGCTCTTGTGTGGCCCTTTCTTTGTTTTCCTTCTTTTCACACCTTTGATTGCCTGTTGGGATCCACTTCAGGATCCCCAATGAGGCTCATTTTGAAAGATGCACAGCAATATTCTTCATCCAGTCACTGACTCCAATTAAACCCTGATCAGGTTGTTTTCATTAGCCTGCAGAGACCTATCCTGGTAGCCTATTAATGAAATCAGTCAAACCGATTAAAGGCTCTATGTATTTATTCCTCCCATTGATGGAGTGATCTAAACAGTGCGAACAGCTTCTTACCTCCTCCCTGGGACTGGCCGCAGCCTCCTCTTGGACCGTGGTTGTGCTGCTCTCACTGGCCTCTGGAGCCGAAGCTGGGGACATGATGACAGCGACACAAAAGCCGGAGCATGGATCTCCCGGTGGGATGGGTCTTTTCCAAGGCTGGGCGAAACATAAATACCCGGAGAACCCCCTGTGCACGTCATCTAACCCGTCCCAGTCCGTCCGGAACCAGAGGACAAGGGCTGGGGAGATGCAGCATCCCTGCCTCCGTTTTCCCTTCTTTCTTTCCTTCTTCCAGGTGGGAAGCGTTCCGCTTTATTGAAAAGGAATCCAATCAAAAGGCTGAGCAGTCCGCTGCAGGATAAGCAGTGCAAGCAAAGGGCAAACGCGGCATGCAGTCAGCTTCTCTCCGTTGCTGACGGTGAAGCCAGTGAAAGTGTGATGCAGGACAAAGAGGCGAGACGGTGGGACACGTGTGAGCAGCCAGCCCGACAGCACAATGTAAATAATACACGCAGGAGCGCGGAGAGGCGCTGCTGCACAGGGAACCAGCCTCTGCACACCACTGAAGACTCGCACTGGCTGCGAGGTACAGATAACAACCTTATAGGCTTAAAGATTAAACCCAGTAGTGTAGTTTTTTTTTTTTTTGCACTAACAAAACGCTGAAAAAACACACAAAGCTGGGTTATGGCATGTTGATTTTACTAGCAGGATCACTAGTTACATTGTTTTCAAAAAGGGCACTGAAGGAGAAAGAGGAAGAGAAATACAGCAACTCTTGACAGATTTCTACAAAGATTCTGAATTAATCCATTTGCAAATGAGTTGCAAGAGGTTAAACAGTACCTGACATGTAAAGTTTTGCAAGTAATGCATTCAAAACCATGAAAAACATTCTCATCCAACATCTGCAATCTAAATTATCTGTCACAAAAGTGGCTCACTGGCAACAAGAACTCATTAACATTTTGTAAATAAAATAAAAGTCAAAGCTGAAATGTATGTACAACAACAGCTGAATAGTCTTAAGTGTCCAGGCTGGTGTTAAAAATGCAGAGCAAGCTGCCAAAACTGATAATTTACGCAACCTGGTGTTCTTATTGCTGAGAAATGTTGAAAAACTGAGAATGAAACTTACTGTTACATGTGGTTGACTGTGGCTCAGTGGGAAGAGTAGTTGTTTTGTAATCCTAAAGCTGCGGGTTTGATTATACTTACCTCCTGCCACATGTTGATGTTCCACTGGGCAAAAACACAAGCTTTGCTGAATGAGTCTCTCTGTTTCAACTAAGAGGAGGCTGAGAAATCTCATAGAAAACAAGCACAAATAACGTAAACAGAGTGAAAATCCCCAAAATAAATTAGAAGTGGAAACCTATGTCATTATTGGCTGGTGTGTTCTGATGTTATACTCCACATAAAATATGCCAGAAAAAAATTCAGTTTCTCAGAACTACTTTGCCTTTGTACTTTGTAATCATGTACTTTGATTAAAAACAATGCCAACTAGTATTATCTCCCAATTTTTTACAGCTTAGACAAAAACTGAATTATCCATATAAAACCACTGCAGCTTGAGCTGAAAAAATTCACATTTCTTTTGGTTTTATGCAACACCGCGACAATAGACACCATAATCTGTTTTTTCCGTGTGGGAAGGAGAAAAACAACGACAACAGGGAGATTAAGCACATATGAAAAAATATTTTCTTCCTTCTGTTTACATAAAAATCCTTCCACCACAGTCATGCACGGCACACAGCCCTGTTTCTTTCGCAACACCCACAATTTGGACATTGGACCGGACGGCTGATACAAGGTGGAGCAAGTAAACATGACAGTATAAGACATGAAAACAGTTGGCAGCTCCTGAGTAATAAAAATGCTACTCTACCATTTTCTGGCAGTCAGATTGTTTCATGGATGCATTTATGATTAATCTGGTCCTCTGAGAACAGAGGAGCAGCTGTGGAAGTGGGCCCTCTAAAGGTCAAACAACAGCAACAAAAAAGAAAAGAAGCAAGATGAGCTGGACTACAATTCACTTAATGTTTGTGGTGTCCAATGTAAGTGATCTGACATGAAAAACTTATTAGCTTCTCCATGCAGATTTCCACAGAAACATGCTGTTCATTTCACTTCTCAATCCTGTTAAATAACAAGATCATGGTAAAATTACCACATTGCTGATTTGCATCTTTGTCCTATACAACATGGTGATATTTACATTAAAATGCTGAGTTTTTGTTTGTTTGTAGAAAATAACCTTGCTTTTAACGGATAGTGTATCTGTGGCTTTGCAGCACATTTCCATAAAGAGGTGCTATAATTAGGAATTAAATGTATCTTCTCTTAACAGGAATATCACCAGAAGGAGTTTTGTCAGCATTATTTGTCTTTTCTGCTTATTGAGGATATTTCTTAAACTCTTTGCCACATTTTTAGAATATGATTTAAGATGTTCCTCCACTGGGAGGTGTATTACTCTGTTTAGTAACTTTTGTTAAAACATTTGAACACCAGTGGTGGTGGCACCTGACTTAGTCACTAGAATTACCCAGCAAAAAGCAAACTTGTTTTCTCCTGAGAAAATGTGCCCTTCAAGTGTACCAGCAAATAGTCGCTTATTCCCACTTACAAATTATAGCTCTACAATAAACAAACAACAAAAAACTCCCCTTTAGCGACCATGACTTTCATATTATGCAGGTCAGTTCATTATATGAATTATATAGGCAGTGCCCAGGGCGGCCTGGGAAACAGGATGCTAAGCGGCGTCTAAAACTATTATTTTATTTACCTGTTAGTTGCAGCATGAATATTTTTCTAATGCTTTTATACACATGTTGTCAATGTAGAGTACATGCACCCTGTGGGTGGTTGCCCCATGTTTGCTGCTCAGAATAGAACGATCACGATGTGTTTGCTGTCAACCACACTGCCCACGTGGGGTGAGGCTGAAGTTATCCTGAGACTCTTTCGCTTCTTTTAGCTGAAGTGTTTGAGTGAAACCTTTACCTATGCCCAACTGAATCAAGATGCTAAATTGCTACATATCTTAAAATCTGTAAAAAAGAAAATATCAAAAGTATAAAAGTATAAACATCAATGTACATTATTGTGCATTGAAACTATTATCTAGAGTCTTCCCTCGTGCCACTCTTGCCTGTCAGCTACAGCTAATCAGAAATAAGTAGCGCTCCTGAATTGGTTGTTTTGCAAAGGCCAGCCGATAGTGTGTCAAGTAGCATTGCTCCTACCTCTATAAGTTACATTTTGTTTCAAATATTTTAATTTGTACAAAAAAAAGTAGCCAATAGTTGGTTTTCTGCAACTAATTTGGAGTCAGTAGTGTCCCATCACTATAAAAATGTTGTGAGGGGCGACTGGTTAGGCTCCACAAGAAAATGTGCAAACAGGTGGGGGTCAGCTGTATTTATAAACACAACAATAAACTATATTAGGCTAATTTACCTCAACAAAAAAGAATGACATTCAAAGTTAGAGATTTGATCTAAAATGTCTTGTATGTCCAGTTAAAATATGTTGTAATTTGTTGCCATTTGTACCAGTCCCCTTCTCTTAGAACAATAAAACATGTCCGACTGTCTCTTGAATTGACTGAAAAAAAGTCACATTTCCTCCTATGTTTAGTAGCTGTTAGTAGCTATTGTTTTACTCTATGCGATCTCTAGGGGGGCAGACAGGAAGTAGTCTGAGCTGCTACTGAAAACACCTGTTACTTGATACCCTTCATAGTTGAAAGCTTCAAGTTTCCCAGCTTTAATTTTGAAATTCGTTTGCATTTCCGCCTTGAGGCTGCCGCTTTCTGTTCCGTGTGTGTGTAAGTATGCGCGCGCGCCTGCTTGCTTTATCCGTGTGCGCACGCGCGCGAGCGTTAGACAGAGTGTTTGTTGCCGCACGCGCACTGGGGATTCCCCCGGTTGACAAAAACAGCTCTTCCAATTCTCGCCTTTCATTGCTCATATGCTCTCCGCCTCGAGCTCACGCTGTTACCGGATATCTAGTCGTCAGCAGAGCCGTTTCACCACTCTTCGCTTGTTTTTTTTTAAACCCGTTTTCGTCGCGTTTGGAGTAACGTGTCATGCTTTAATACTTTTTGTTTTTATTTTACAAAAGCAAACAATTTCTTAGATTTGAGAGGTTTGTTACTTGCAAGGGGAAGTACTTCATATCGGTTAGTGGAATGAGACTTAGCGGCTCGTTTCTCTGTTCTGATAAAGGAGCGGAGGTAGCCTGTCCGGGTTTCACCACCGAGCAGCCAGCGGCTACAACACCCGCCAGAAAACTGTAAATCATCCGGGAAGGAAGGCGGCTGTAGCGGGGGAAACCCAGGGAGGCCACCAGAGTTCACCATGGCGAGCGACGGTTGTGGCAAAGAGGACCTGCAAGAGGACATCCGCATGGACTCGGGCATTGAATCGTACCGCTCCATACTAAATTCAGAGGAGCCCCGGGAACCGAGCAGCGACTTCAGCGGGCCGAGGGACAAGTTTTCCACCGGGGAGGAGCGCCTGGACTCAGCCTACACGTCGTCGTCCATCACGGTGGAGAGCCTGACGGACATCGTAGAGGGTTGCACTATCTCCAGCGCCGAGGATGTGCAAGCAAAGATGCCTGAACTTTCTGAACAAGAGAACTTACTCACAACTATTACAGAAGATGGAGACACGTAGGTTTTCTTTCCTTCTACAATCCATATGTCCACTTTCTGTAAAAGTACTCTTAAAATGGTAAAATTAGACTATATTTATTTAAAATCAGCCAGTTACTAATAGTAAAATAAAACTCTTTATGTCTTGAGAAATGCAATTTTGAGTATGCATTGCAAATTTAAATATTATTTTAAAAAAACAAACAAAAAACAGTTTTGACCTCATATTTTTTCACTTAGAACTAATTTATTCTAATTTGCTGGGTTTTTTTTTTTTGCTGGAGCAAAAGTCCCTATAGAACTAGAATATCAGAGTAGATGCTTTTATTTAATCTGAGAACTGAAACACCCATATAAGGGCAAGTGGCATTTCTTTCATTACTGTGAGTATAAAGGCTTGGTTTTCCCATGATAACTGGTTCTGAAGGGGATTTCAAAGTGTGAACATGGAGGCTTTTATTGAACTTTGTCCATGTCATGAATGTGGACAGTCTGCTGGGAGGCGTCAGTCAGAAAACAGAAGTGAAACAGATAGGCCTGGACTTCCCCTGCATCACAGACAGAGCACATGTTGCAGAGGTCGCTGAAAGTCTTGGTTTAGATCAGAGAAAACTTGTTTGACAGGACAGGATAGTATCTATGTGCATGTGATACTTTTTTCCCCTCATAAATCACATTTTAACTTTCTTTTTGTGTATTTTTAAACAGAGCATGTTTCTTTAAAGAAAGAAAAATCAGTTTCGACAGAGCAGCGTTTTTAAGTTCTCGGTTTGACTTAGTGAAACCTCACCTTTTTGCACCAAATCTAGACACCTCAGCCTCCATATATAGCCTCAGTAGACCTTCTAACGTGTGAACTACTCATCCGGTGTCACCTTTGCCACTCAGGTGTGTTTCGACTACAAATGACAGACTGTTTCAAAAGAGTCCTGCAACCAATGCAGCCCAGTGAGTGATGCAGTCGCAGAATTGCGGAAACTGTTGTTGTGTCTCTGACCTCTTTTGATTTCCGTTTGCTGATTGCCAGAGCCATATGGTTTCATTCTCACACCCTAACTATAGATACCTGCTGGGAACAGGGAAAAACACCTGAAATGCACCACACTGGGCTATTTACACTGATAGAGAAGCATGCAAACTCTAATTTTCCTTTGTGGGATTCTTTAAGGTCTTATTCATTCAAGTCTTACCCAAACCAGGAAGTCCCTTTCATGCCAAATTGCTAACAGGGCTCTATTTAAGGCACATTGAATAGTCTGCAAACATTTGAATGAGTCAGTTCATTCAAAGGTACTTCCAGATAATCCCAAATGTATCTGTCGGCTTTAATGTTTTATTGCAAAGTATGGAAATGTGCAAAAGCAGGTTTGGAAACATTAAATTTTCCAAGGTAACTTTTAATTTGTTTTCAGAGCTTTGCTTTCACATTCGTGTGTTTTCCCCAAATTATCCAGCAACTTTCCATAATTATCTCAGATCTTACATTTTCTTAATAGTATTTATAGTATTTATTAGCCGATGTGGACGATGGAGATGATTATTAATCAGAACGAACTGAATGCACTGTACCGGGATAAATGTCAAACCTTTTAGCTTTGAATGTATTTCAGTTCAAGACAAAAGTAAATTAACCTCAGCCTGAACTAGCTACAATTTAGCATCCCTGCTTAAAAACAGAAAAATCTGAGTAAAAAAAATAACTTTGCTTGTTTCAAAAGATGCTTTGTAACCAATTACACAAGACTGGATGTGTTCAGTGGTCTTATTGGAAAAAATATTGAATATCATTGCGATTAGCTTTATTAAAAGTTTGAACACTTTGCAACGTTTTAAGAAATATTTTGAATTGTATACCAAACTAAGCTACATTTTTTACCATCTCATAAAATACCTTTTCATTAAACTTGGAATAAATGCACTACTTGTAATTTGTGGAATAGGATTAGTGCTTTAGCTTAGTGTCTTCATTACATCTCAACACATTGTCTGATGCGTAACTTGAGAAAGTTGACATTTTTGCGTGCCTCTTCCAGCGCAGAAAGCTGAATGAGAAGTCTGTGCAGCGAGATATTGTGGGAACTTTTGATCCCACTCTGTCTGCCTCTGAATCGGTGTGCAACTTCTGACATTTAGTCTGAAGCGAGAACTGTCAGACTTTGACATCACACTTCATCTCAGAGCGCAGTGTTTCGGTGGCTCTGAATTAGTGTGCGCTTTCCTGAATTTGCACATTTGCACAGGTAAAACGTGGAACCCAGGCCTCCTTCTGAATATGCTGAGACGTCTCTCTGGCGAGGCCCTCATTGTGTTGTTCTCAGTCGGTCTAAATTAAGCACCAAAGCTCTGTTCCATTTCCTGCTTTGTGCTTGCATTTGTTTGCTACAGCTTCCCACGCAGGCCTTGAGGTTAGAGTGCTTTTGCTTTGTTTTGCCGTTCACATTGATGGCAACATTTCCCAAAATCATACCGTATTCTTACAGGTTGAAATCACTATCCTTTTGCCGTATCAACCTGATGCAAGATGTTCTTGAGAATTTTCTCTGTGTTGCACAACATCCCAATCACTCAGTTTTGCCATACTGCCCACAAAGTGTTACTCTCTTGAGATGAGTATTGAGGAAAATTGTGATGCAACATTTTGTTGAAGTGCTGACTTTTTGCCTACCCACTTGATGTTACAGCGAAATATTGCTCAATGTGACATTTTTCTTTTTAACATAAATGCACATGTTCATCTTTGTGTCTCTCCTTTAGATTCCTCCACTTAGCGATCATCCATGAGGATACAGACATCACTAAAGAGTTGATAGAGCTGTTCCCAAAAGAGGTCCTGGACATCCAGAACAATTTATATCAGGTTGGTCGATTAGCAAATGGCAGCTTCCGCTAGGAATTTTCTCCCCAGTGCTACTTCCTCATTTCCAGTACCTTGAATGCAGAAGCAGAGGCAATATTTATATCCGTGTACTTCCAGAGAAGTTTTCTTCCTCCTTATGCGCAGCGCGTCCCCTCTTGGGAACGTCACTGTGGGTGGCTCCAGCCTTAGCTCATAAGGGACTTCAAATGGAAACTCCCCTCCTCTACCTTGTGTAGAAATAGAACCATAGGGAGCTGATTGGAGTGTATCCTTGTGTGGATGTGGGTGGAGGAATTGTTCCAGGCCTTCAGGAAGTGGAATCCAGAGCCTTAAACGTGGAGCAAGCTGACAAGAGCTGTCAGTTGGAAACATTTGAAAATAAAGAGTCAGCACTTCATACGTTGACTCAGTTTGCACCGCACTCCTCAGTTGCATAATTTCCTCAACAGTCATTATAAGACAGAGAAAGATTACGCTTGAGTAGACATGCAGAGTTCCAGCCACGTACAAAAGCTCTTGTTTTTGAAGTTTATGCAAACTTAAGGTTTTCTGCAAATTCTGTGTAAATTCAAAGGAGGCAGGCTCATCGTTTACTGCATTTGCTTTAACCTCAGTGGGTCAGAAAGCTGCACAGCAGGAATTCTTGTTTGAGTTGGAACGAAGGCTAGACTCTCACTTTCTCAGCTGGAACTGCTTTTTTGTGCGGTTGTCTTTGATGAGGTGTGTAAACAGGTACAGGCCTGCTCTCTCTAGTTGGTTAAGGCATTCTTTTGAAATCTTGGTAGCAGACACACTTGAGTTGTTTAAATTTGGATGTTAGAAATCAACAAGCTTGATATTTGAGAAGATACAACCAGGAAATATTCTGTTTCTGTTCTTTGTGGATGAAAAAAATAAATAGAGATGCACCAAACAAATGCTGATTTCATTATTTTTGTCTAAGCGCTATATCATAAGAAAACATAAGGACAGCATTGGAAAAAGTGTTTTCTAGCATTCATGCTTTAGTTATTTTTTATTAGAAACAGAGAGCATGTTGTGTGCATGGGAGAGTAGTTGCTGCACAGGGTTTTATTACTTTCAAACAAAGAACAGAGTGTTACTGCCATTTCAGTATGTGTACTGCTGAAAACATTGAGATTCCCAAAAGACTGCTAACAGTACCAAACCCACCATGCTTTAAAATACGTTAAAACCTCAGAAAAACTCAACAGAATTCCCTGCACTGCTTTCAGCCTTCCTGGGGAAGGCTGAAACAGGAAGGCTTCAACAGGAGCCTTCCTGTTGAAGAGGGAGAGAGCAGCGGCTGCTCTCTCCCTCTCTCAAGCAGCCACAAACTTGTCTTTGCACGTCTTAGAAAACAGTTTGCCTCCTCTGAGTTCTCTTTAAAAATCTTCCTTACTCTGTAATCACATCTACACTGAAGAGTGTTGATGTCAGACTGAACTGTGGTTATGGTCAGAGTTGGGTAGTAACTAGTTGCATTCTGTTGTAACCTTTTGAAAAATAATTACATTTATAAGTATTTTTACTAAGTTGCACATTTTGCTTTTATGTGAATATTTTATCTTGAAGTATTTCTACTCTTACATTTCTGGATCCTCTATCCACTGTGGGCTTGTTTTAACTTAAAAAAATCACTTAATGTGTTAAGTTTTATATTGAAAGAAATTGAACTGTAAAACTGTTTCTTTTGCCTCAATTTTTTTTTGTAAATAGTATTTATATAAACTATTTTCGTTTTGATTTTTAAAAACCAAAATTCCCACATAACTTTATGCTTTTGTCTGTCTGAATATGTAATTTTTAAATGTCCAATTATTGATGTTTTCATCAGTTCAAATACTCGTACTCTCTTACTTGAGTAATTTCTTAGGCAGGTACTTTTTACTTTTACTTGAGTACAAATATGTTGAAGTAAAGTTACTCTTACTTGAGTAAAATTGTTCTCTGCCCACCTCTGGCTATAATGCATTCACTGATCAAAGTTTATATCTTGCGTCTAATAAATCTGAGGTATTAAATCAGAGACAAATGTTTTTAACTCCATCCTTATTTGCTGGTGACGCCCAGAGCCCGCTGCACCTGGCCACCTACCTGGACCTGCCGCACATCGTGACGCAGCTGATGAAGAAAGGGGCCAGCCTGGAGCTGCAGGACCAGGACGGGAACACGCCGCTCCACGTGGCGTGTCAGCACGGGCAACTAGAGTGTGTAACAGAAATGACCAGAGACCTTCCTCAGAGCTCGCTGGCGCCAGTTCTGCAGACCCAGAACTGGAGAGGTAAGACTCATTATTGTGCTATTAATATGGACTCAGAATTTCATTGTGATATTTTGTGATGCTGTTTTGTTAATGATAAAGATTTGTTACTGTCCCTGCATCGCACAGCATTCATAGTACCACAAAAATAAATATTGTTCTTCAGAAACATTAAATTTTTTCTTAAAGTGGGACTTATGTCACACAGTAACTCCATTTTATGAATTTTTTTAATTTATTGATGCTCTCGTGGAACAGAGAAACAGAGCGATCACAGATTTTTTTGAAAATTAATTTTCTTAATTTTCTTTTTAGTCGTCACTTATTGTTGTTTTTTATGCCTCATTGAATGCTCTAAATAAGTGGGTTTCCTCTTTTCAGGTCTTACCTGTCTTCACCTTGCAGCACTGAACAAGCACCATCATATCATGAAGCTCTTGATGAAAAAAAAAGCAAATCTTAACATCCAGGTTAGTCTGCGAATTTGTGATGCAACTTGTGATGTTTTTCTGCAATTCAGTGTTTAAAGTAGGTTTGAAACTAACAGATTATTAATTAGTGCTCGTTCATCTGCAGGAAACTGACACCAAATCCTGCCTGATGTTTGCAAACATTGTAAATTAATAGAAAAAAACTACTTTTAAAAACCGTGAATTCTCCTGATGATATTTGTCCCATTTGTCGGTTTCTCCCGCCTTGTTTACTGCATGTTGGCGTACTTTGTGTTCCCGTTTATAAATCTGCTGCACCTGTCCTATGTTGATAGTGATATGAGCTGAGCTCAGGGCTTCCTGCAGAATTCAGGGAGACATAATTAGATTTGAGATATGATTAGGCTGGCCGCCTGCCGCTCTTAACTTTCTATTGATGGAAGGGAACATGGCTGTTGGTCTTAGAACCACCACAGACATTCCTCTCAGTTTAAATCACCGTCCCAATATGCCACTCTGTCTCACATTCAGAAACTAAAACTGTTATATAAGCTGTAATTTCTAGACTCGTCCTTCTTAATTTCAAGCAAAAGCCTTTCAAGCTTTTTGCATTTTTAAATCACTGTTTTGATTCAGTTTGCTAATTTCCTCCCACGCAGGAGGGAACTGCCGGCAAAACGGCTCTCCACCTCGCCGTCGAGCTGCACGACTTGACTTCGGTGAAGCTGCTGCTTAAGGAGGGGGCCAACGTGGACGCTCCCATGTTTAACGGCTGCACGCCGCTGCACCTCGCCGTAGGCAGACAAGACGCACAAATCGCCGACCTCCTCTGCCAGTTCGGCGCCGACAAAATGCTGCGAAACATGGAAGACGAGACGGCGCTAGATCTGGCCGATGGGAACAATGATGTAAGCAGCTGGTGCTGATTATTTTAGATAATGTTGAAAATAATAGGAACCAGAATTAAAAATGTAGGTTTTGTTTTGCGGCATATATGTCAGAGATTTGTCTAAAAACACTCACCAGGTGACAGGAGAACTTTTTGGGGTATTTAATCTAGTGCTTAAAATAACCACAAGCCCAAAGGTTTAATTTTTAAATTAAACATTTTAATTTTTAATTTAAAAGTCATTTTATTGACATAAAATAAATGTAACCTGAGGGCTTTTTTTTTTTCAATGTAACTTTTCTTTCTTTAAATCATCAAAATCTTTTCATTTGTATTTCATAATTTCCTTAATTGGTTGGAAATGTCTACATCTATTTAAATAAACTATTTGTAGATTTTTTTTAATTAATGGTGATAATAATTGTGGAGGGTGTTGTACATCTCCTGAATCTGGTGCAGGTTTTGCATGTAACTCTGAAGCCTTAAGTGGATTTATTATTAAATCCAAGGATCTTTGTACTTGTAGTTTGTAAAATTCCCAGCTTACTTTTTAATTCTTTTTTTGGTCACGTATTTGTTTTCATTCAGCAGTTTAATTCTCTCTATCTGTAAATCTGAAAGCCTCAGGCACTCTAGCAAAGCAGTTTTTAGAAATTGTATTAAGTTACCTCATCTTGGGTTTTTTGGATATTGCGCAACTTTTCTAAGCCTTCAAATTGACAGAAAACAGACAAAATGTCCCAGTTTTTGCATGGGGTGATGAGTGAGATGGTTTGCAGACAAGCTTCCAAGCAAACCTGAAAACAAAGTCAGAGTCATAAAAACTACACAGTGTCAAGAAAAATAAAGAGTCTGCTAACCTGATCCCAGCATCTCGTGCATCTAGGATTACGAGTAGAGGCTGATTACACAGGCAGCTGAAAACATTTTAGCACTTTTATGTGCTGAAGACTTAGTACTTCTCTCTTTTTACTTTTTGTCAAAAACGACATGTCTTTGGACAAAAAAAAAACCTTATTTAATCTCAATTGAGGTTATTTTGACACTTATTTCTGTTTTTCTTCTAGATTCTGGCGCTGTTTCCATTTGATGACATCCAGATCTCTGGAAGGTCTGTGGTGACGTTTTGAACACTGCCAGACGATGGAGTGTAGCACATCTGGAGCCTGAATGCAGCTGGAACTTTTTGATTTAAATAATTAAAGTTTTTTTTTAACTAAGTTGTTTATGAAATAGTTGCTTTATATGTAGTTGACTCTAATATCTAGTGAGAAATGTGCACCATATTAATCTGCTCTTCTGATGGGAAATGGAGCGATTCCACTTAAACTGAACACTGATTTACCAAAACAGAATCAGGATGTGTTGTTCTCAGTTTCACAATGTGCCCCGATGCAAGTGCCAAACTATCGACTTAGGTGCCCCCAAAAATGCTACCTCTTCTTCAAATGGAAATTGTTTTAGCTGCATTCATTTTAAAGACAGTCTGTGCATATGAAATGATGAAAGCATGGCTTTCTATGTTTGGTTTAGAGAAAGCATTCATAAGCAGATGATATTTTGGTTTCCTTCAAATTGAAAAATGTACCTTTCTGCAAACTAATCGCACCCCTGCTTATGACAGCCAACTGATAGCCAGTAACAAAAATGTAATATATTAAAAATAAAACGCAGCTTAATGTTTCTTTTTTTTTTTTAAGGTTTGCTGCTTTGTGATGTAGGACAATGTATCTATTTATCTCTTCTTGTGCTCTTTGTCTGCAGGAAGCCGCAGATGTTTCTTTGCATGTAATTACACTGGCCTCTCTTGCTGCAATGAGCAGTTCATTTATTTTGTAATAAAAGTTAAAACAACATTTGCATGCATGTGTTCTTTTTCTGGGAAAAGGAAATTTTGATTCTCATTAATGTGTTTTGGCAGCACTTTTGTTGGTGCACACCCTAACCTGAATTAGCTGCTCTACAGTGGAAAGTCCAGGTTTGCTCAAGTATCCTTAAAACTGATTCAGGCATGCATGCAAGAGCCTGTGTGGGGAAAAATAGAAATAACTTGAATGGAGAGGATTTAAAGACCAAAGTTCATTTTTAATTATATAAAACATGCATTTAGGTCAACTTTTATGATTGTACTCAGTTTGCACGGTTTACCCTCATGACAAAAGTTCTTTTTTCGTTTCCTGTCACCTGCCCCTGCAAGGTGTAACTTTTGTTTTACTGTAAATGTCTTCTTCCTTATTGCATTTACAATACAATGAACACAGGGCGGTTGGAAATTCCACACCGCTGGATCTCATTTGTAAACACGCCAGCAGCAAAACTGGTTCACATGGAGGGCTTTTTGACACAAAGACTCTTACATGTGATGATACATACAGGTAATCTGTGTTGTAAGCAGGCTCGTATGCAGAAATTCAGAGTAGTACAAAATGATTATACTTGTGTAAACAGCTGGAACACAGTGTCATGCAACACTATCTACTTCCCTATTCAACTGTGACCTGGGAAACTCTAAAGCTATTTGTGTTTTGTGTCTCTGTTGGTCATTCTGGTAAAAGACCTGCAGGAAAGAGGCTCTAAGCATTGTGCGGTTTTCTATAGAAAGCATAGCAAAAAAAAAATCTAGCTTTACTCAGAAGTTCAGGAATTTTGTTAGAAAATATTTTGCTTACTGCACTAGACGCTTCAGTTCCTACAGCTACTGACGTGAGGATATATGAGACAAATTCTCAAATATTTGCACTGAAAATCTCCACAAAAAAAATTTATTTAGTGTGTAATTTGTTTCTACCAACCAGCCACATAAAATTTAACGCTGCATTGCATGCTGCTGGAGCTAGTAGTTATATTGTATATATAACAGTCATATATTTAACTTTCATAACTCTAAAGATAGTATTGATAAGATAAAGCCATAATAAAATATGCAGAGAATTCCACCATGAGGAAATTACTGATTTAGAATGTGCTTTTTTATGTGGTTACACAATTTCTTGCAAAATTATTCACACCTTCTGATCTTTTTCACATTTTATTAAATTTCAATCTTAAATCTTAATGTATTTTATTGTGATATGCCAACACAAAATAGTGCACAATTTTGCAGTATAAAGAGAAAGGTGAAGGAGAAAAGGATTTACATGATTGTGCAAAAAAATGTGAAAGGGTTGTGAATACTTTTTGGAAGGGAACTTAAACTGGAATAACTCTCTGGTATCTTGTACATTACTCCTGATATCACCATTTGTTAGAAAAGAACCAAGTTATCAGTTTTACTGTGCAAAATAACTTTTGACTGGCAGAAATGCCAAAGTATGGGTTTTCTGCAAACTGTGGTACAAAAGGTTCCCACATCTTTCACTTTGACATAAGAATGAAATTGTTTAGAAACACATGAGTCTGGCTCTTTGTATTTGATATTCTAGGTTACCTCAGTGAGGCTTTCTGATTTGCAGTGGAAAAATCTGGCACTTCACTAGGTCACGGTTGAGTAATCCGACCTACCCTTCTTTATCTCCTCCTACTGTTTGACCTCTCCACCTTCTGCAACCCCCGTCAATATTCTCTTCTAATTTGCTCTATGGAAAATGTTTAGCTGTGAGCTCTACTGAGGTGTATGCAGTCTTACATGACGCTCTTATCTTAGGAAGTGTAAAACCCCTTCTGAGCATAACAGAAAATTTTCACTCAAACAGGAAGACAGATAAGATATGAAGATCTTATAGATCTCTTCACTCATGAATAAACAGAATATGTAATATAATATAAACAAAGGCGATGTATCATGTTAAATTAGTCTGAAAGGTTGGATTTAATGATATTACAGTGTGTTTTCCCCCTTCTGTAGCTTGTGAATAAAGAAATGCAAAAAATGTCAAACCAGTGGGCTTAGAACTTCTTTGTTAATATTTTTTGCTTTGCTATTGTTTTGTTTTAGATAGTAAGGCCTTTTTAACAATAATGTAGGTAAACAATTTGACAGACTAACATGGGGAGGTATTTTTTTCCCAAATGAATGTAGTTAATGGGAAGAATATAAGAAAAGAAACGCAATTTATTGTCCCATAGCAGGGAAAATCAGGTGTCATAGCAGCAAGGCAAATAGGAACATGTGTATTCACACAAAGGTAAACAAAATCTAAAAATAAGATGAATGGAGCAAGGTGATACTTTAAAACCTGTTAGAGGCTACGAAGGCTTGAAACTGGGGCATAAGTTAATCTTCCTGTATGACAACAACATCAAACACACAACCACAGCTAGGATGGAACAGTTTAAATCTAAGCAACTTGACATTTTAAAATTCTTCAGTAAAAGTCTGAGATAAACAGACAACAAAATTGTTGTCTGTTTCACAGAGTATAAGGAACAACATTTTGAATTGCTAGACATGAAAAGCTTAGTGTTATCACCTCAATAACTTTCAACTATAATTTCATCAAAACACATTTCTGAAAAAAAAGTACTGATTGAGAGGCAGTTAATACTTACATACTCCAAATTTTTCAGATTTGTTAATGTAAGCAAACATTCAAAAAGCCTTAAGTACTCATTTGCTACTTGGTACTTATTTACCTCATGAAGTCCCAGTAACCTACAGTAAAGTTTCTAGTTTTAACAGTTAGCTCCAGAAGTACTAATAGGTACAGTAAATGTTTTTCCTTAGAAAATGGACCAAGAATCTAAAATGACAAAAGTACACATAAAAATATTAAGAAAATAAAAACTTAAAATAAAGAATATATATATAATAAGTATTTAATTAAATATAGATAAATTATACATGCATTGATCTTCTAACCTTCTTGTACTCCTTACATTACTCTTGTTGAATACGTGAGTTTGGCTTGCAGTACCTTCTCCCGGCCAACAGGATGCAGTGTCGGCGGGATGGGGACGTTTTCAACTTCCGGCATCCTACTGGTGTTCATTAAAAAAAGAGAAGGGAGACTTTCCTGTTGAAGTGTACACATCATCTTCAGATGATAAGTGGAAAAACTGGTTTAAAGGCGGATATTCAGGGAGCAGGGACACAGATCCTAACATTTTAAAACATCTCGTCCTATCCGAACGGAGCGGCTTCATGCTGCGTCACCGCGGAGACGTTTGAGAGCTGCTGCCGGGTGTGGGGCCACTGAGAGTGGGGGAAAAAAATGCCTTCTTTCTCATGGAGGTAACCTCTTGTTTTATTTCAGACCTGCAGGACTTGCGGAGGAGTGTTTTAGGTGCGGATAAGTTGAGCTGTTAAGGATGTGTTTTTCAAAGGAAAATATGAATAAATAAGGAGGCGTCGTAGCACGTACACCTTTTCACAATGTTGTGCATATTTTTGGGTAAATATTTTATCATAAATTACTGTATTTATGATGCTCGGGGTAATAAATATTGTTCAGGTGAATGTTGGAGTCTGCAAATATGTGGGAAAGCATTTACACGCATTGAAGAGCTTGCACTTGCAAATGAAAAAAGTGAAAAAACGTAACGGATATTGGAAGATTAAAGGTATTATTCAGCTTTTGTGTTTTTCTCACTAACAAGTATACACTGACAATACATTCACTGCAAAGCAAGTAAGTATGACTTTCCACTGCAAGATTTTGCAAAATGTAAACTTTTTTCTAAGCTGAAAATGCAAAATCTTTTATTCGTCTATTTGGGTCGATGACGTCAGAAGAGGCCCAATAACTGAGCTGCTCTATTGGCTTTAGCTAACGGTATGCATCATTTATCTATTTTAATAGCTTGTGACAAAGATTATAAAGTATTTGAGTTGCAAAGTGTTCTATTAGGTATGTTTCCATCTTATATTTTTTACAGGAACTATAATGTTAAGATAAAATCCAAGATTTCAAAGCATCATATAGGCTGCACATTATGTCATTGTGAAAATCTTGTTGAAAATTGCAATGACTAACCTGAATTTTGAGACGTTTGTGCGGTTTACTGCTACACAATTTGCCAACCGGTTATTGTGAGTTATATTATCATAGTTCCCTGAAATATTAAGTCTAAGCAAAAAGAGAAGTTAGTAAATCCTACTGTAATATCCTATCAATTACTGATTCCAAGTAATCTTTTCCAGTTTTTACATTGGGCAGCAGGTCAACATCGAACTTCAACGTCTTCCTTATTAAATACATCCATCAGACTGTATGAGTTTTAGCACAACTTGACCTAAATAAATTGCTGCAGATCTTCAATAAGAAAATCTGGTCATTCCAGTCTGCTTGGCTTCTCTTTGCAAACAGCTTCTGTGTTTTATTGGTGTCAAATTTTTCTGTGATCCATCTGGTGTTCCCACATTCAGCTCAGATGTTTTTCTGCAGCCATGCAGATCTCAAGTAAATGCCTAAGATGGGGTAATTTCATTTGAAAACAGGCATATAGATGAAAAATACAAACAGATGTAGTCAAGAGCATCAGTCATTTGCCTTATGCAGTGTGATTTCTCCAGAGGTGTATGGAAACCTATTTTTTGAAAGTTTTATATTTATGAAAAAATTATTTACATTGAAATAAAAAAAGACTTTTAGATGTTGCTCTAAATGTGTGAAACTCTTGATTTTGCAGAGAATCCCTTTAATTTGTCTCCCTCTGGAGCCAAGAAATCAGTTACATCTCGTATTATTTTGCGTGTTTCCTGTCATTCGTCCCTCACGGGACAAATTTAACACTCCTTCCACTCAGGTGAAACTCGGCTGTGTTTTCTCTGGAGTGCAGCAGCTTGTGAGCTGCATTCCTCCATGCAATGGGCTTCTTGTTCAGAGGCCGGGTCCTGGTGCAGTGGGCTGTCGGTTGACCAGAGCACAGTGCACAATGAGGTCCTGTGTTCAGGTCAGGCCCCTAGGAGGCCAGGGCCCGCCTCTTTCTCAAGAGGATACTCTACACTCCGCAGCGAGAGGATCATCTTTATGTAGGATGGAGCTGTTTTCTCTCGTGACTAGCTTGACAGCTTGATGATATTCTGGTTGAGCAGTCTATAGTGTAGTCTGCCTACACACTTGCCAAGTGTGGTTTCGCTTCATTCCACCGCATATGTGAATTACAGCGTACACAGAAGGAGGTTTTTGACGTAGTGAGTTGCGTCAACAATAAATCCAGAAGCTGAAGTTGAGGTGAAGGCGTCGCATTTCCTAGAGTTCAGTACTGTTTCCTGTTACCAGTGTATCTAAAATTAGCTCTGCTTTTCCACCAAAAAATGTAAATGCTTTTCTCATTGCCTTGTTAGATGTTGAGGTTGTTATTTCTATGATTATTGGCTCTTTGTAGTTTGCAGTTATCAGTGAGAAAAGTTTAAATACACGCAACAATTTATCTCTTCTTGGTGGGATAATTGTATATAATCACATATATACACGTGTATATATATGTATATATACACGTGTATATATTTATATATATATTGCGTCTTAGTAAGTTGCACAGACCCGTAGAAGTTTCTGGGATAATTCTAGTTCCTCATTTTATTCAGTCTTCTTGGCAGAATTTTTAAATTGTTTTAAATTATTTGCTTTCCTTACATGAACCTGGTTTTTATTCATAGCCTTGACATTTTCTTTAACTTTAACTTGCTGTCATTCCAAAAGCTTAATGTCAGCCATCTTTATCCATCTGATACCCGTTTGTGATCACTGTCGATTAGGAAACCTAGTTAGTTGTTGATTTGAACAATCCAGTAGTATCTCCACAGCATAATACTGCCACCACTGTGCTTGACTTGGTACAATGAGCTGGTAAACTGCAACTTGTTCTCCCAGGAAATGAAACAAGTGAAAAGCTTACATGTTCATTTTAAAGTCTGGTGGATATCTTACAAATGGTCAGTTACATGGTTGATATATTTTTCTGCTAAAACATGACACTTTCCTTCACCTCTTTAGGGTTTGGCCTGCACTTGTGCCCCTGTTTTTTCCCTGTGCAGTAATTGCAGAAGATCCCTCGTTGCTGAACAGTTGGCACGATGTCTGGTTCTTCCGTTTCCTCGTCAACATGCTGGGATATGCCACCATTATCGTCCCGGGATATTTCCTCATTAGTTACTTCAAGCGCTCTAATTACCTGGACAGAGGTTTGAGACGTTTAGCTTCTCTGAACAGACTGTGTTTCACCTAATTCCTTCCTTGAAATATGTCTTTGTTTTTTCTTCCAGGTAGTGGGCTTTGCTATCCGCTCATAAAGACCTGCGTGTTTGGCGGCGAGGACAAGAGCGGCCTGTCGGACGATGTGTCCGTCTCAAGCAGGAACGAGCCTGATTCAGGCTCCTCAGTCAAACAGGCTTTAAAGTTAATGTTTTGCGCAGCTGGACTTCAGGTAGGGGATCCTCCCAGAACCAACAGTCACTGTAAACATGGAACTAACAATGAAACTACGTCACATTTCTTCTCACACAGTGAACGGGCAGGAAATAGATTCACAGACTTTCTAAGCTGCGCTTTGAGCAAAATAATTCTTAATCACTAAAACTAAATTGTCCAAACAGTCAAAGCACTTTTCAGACTAAATACACATTCAAGTTTCATTAGACTAAGCTTCAAGTTCGCTACACTTATCCATTCTTTTTCTAATTAACATTTTTGTCTAGGTATAATGAGCTAAAGTTTGGCATCTTCTTCTTAGGCTTCTTATCTGACGTGGGGCGTCCTCCAGGAGAGAGTGATGACTCGCTCCTATGGAGCCATAGCTCCAGAACACGACGGTGAGAAGTTCAAGGATTCCCAGTTTTTAGTCTTCATGAACCGCATCCTGGCGCTGACCGTGTCTGGACTCTGGTGTGTGCTGTTCAAGCAACCTCGCCACGGTGCGCCCATGTACAAATACTCTTTCGCTTCGCTCTCCAACATCCTGAGCAGCTGGTGTCAGTACGAGGCCCTGAAGTTCATCAGTTTCCCCACGCAAGTCCTGGCCAAGGCCTCCAAGGTCATTCCCGTCATGCTCATGGGGAAGCTCATTTCTCGTAAAAGCTACGAGTACTGGGAGTACTTCACTGCCATGCTGATCTCCGTCGGCGTCAGCATGTTCCTGCTGTCCAGCACGCCGAGCAAGCACCCGTCCACCGTCACCACGTTCAGCGGCGTCTTCATCCTCGTCGGCTACATTGTCTTCGACAGCTTCACGTCCAACTGGCAGGACAATCTGTTCAAGTACAAGATGTCGTCCGTGCAGATGATGTTCGGGGTCAACCTGTTCTCCTGCCTCTTCACCGTCGGCTCGCTGCTGGAGCAGGGTGCCTTCTTCGAGTCGCTGGCCTTTCATGACGCGCCACTCGGAGTTTGCGTTCCACGCCGTGCTGCTGTCCGTGTGCTCGGCGTGCGGACAGCTCTTCATCTTCTACACCATCAACCAATTCGGCGCTGCCGTCTTCACCATCATCATGACGCTGCGCCAGGCTTTCGCCATTCTTCTCTCCTGTTTCCTCTACGGCCACTCTGTCACCGTCGTCGGGGGCTTCGGCGTCGCCGTGGTTTTCATCGCGCTTTTCCTGCGGGTTTACGCACGCAGCCGCATGAAGTCGAGCCGGCAGTCGTCGCTGCCGCAGAAGGTGTAGCGCTCCGGAGGCGCACCAAACTACGAAGTACAACCACGTTTTCTGTGGTGCTATTTGTCTTTTTGTTTGTTTGCATTTTGTTTCCTAGCTCTTTTATGGTTTGTTTTGCTTTTGCTGATACTGGTACAAATAAAAGGGAGTCTTGACTGTCATAGACCCCCTGAGGGGCCAACAAAGCATAAATAGTCAGAGGCTTCGAGTGCCTATATGATTGTCTTACATTTTAATCTCCAAACAGCCTCTGGAGCACTATCCCTCTTGAATTATGTTTGTTTTTTACTTTTAACCACCATATGTGGCTTTTGCAGCCAATTTAAGGTAACTGTATGCCTCAGCGTTAACCAACACTATCCAAAAAACAATAAATGGGTCAACTTTTTCTTAAAGATGCTTTATTTATCTCTGGGTTACATAAATACCATATAAACAGTTTCATGCTGAGAATAAATGCTTGTGTCTTTATGTAAAATTTTATATTTTGAAACCAGAATCACAGTTTTGTAAACACATTTAGATGCATTTCTGTTAACTTGTTAAATATTTCACCAGCTTCTGTTATCATATTTCGGGGGAAATAATAAATGGACTGTAAAACTTACATAATTTTAATTAGACATCAGAGCACCAATTGCATTTTTATTTTTAGTTTGGTTTTAAGTTTAAAACATCTGGTCAAGAAAACAAACAAAATAAAAACATGTAAATATCTCCTGTATTTTCTTTCCAATGAGCTCGTCTGTTTTTTTTTTCTATTTCAAAGGACTGGCTTGTTTTTATGTGAATGTTTGGATGAACACTGTCACAAAAATGTGAGGTCACTGTAGCTTTCAAGTCAGAATGCACACAAGAGAAATGCAATGTTATTGGTACTTGGTTTTTATCATTCTACTCCTTTTCCTTGGTAAATGGATTAATAATAAAACCTGTTAAATTAACGTGACATTATCTGGTGAAGGTTTTTTGTTTTTTTTAAAGGGAACGTTGGTTTGAGACCCACGCTGCTTACACATACCGCGCTTCGCAAAGGTATTCAGATCCCTTTTGCCACTTTACAACCAAACACTTTTATGTTTTTCACTGGAATTCTTATGCTACAGATTGTAACTGTGAAGTTTTTTACAAATAGAAATCAGAAAACATTTGGGGTACATTTTTCCTTTCCTCCCAGTTCTAGTGAAGCCAACAATTACTGTCAGAAGTCTGTGATGGTGTAGTTGGGCCATTGTTGATAGGAGAAAAAAGAAGCAGATATTCTCAAAAAAAAAAAAAACTCAGAAATTTCAAGAAATTTTCTAGGAAAAAAACATGGAAATTTCTGATCCTAAAAAGTTGAAAATTTGATAGAAAAAACATGGAAATTTTGAGATCTTCCAAGTTTTCTCCTCTTCCAGTCTTTGTTTTTTGAGATGAAGAGGATCACAAATATCCTGACTTTTTCTTAAATACATTTTAGTTTAAAAAAATTTTTTTTTGGCTGGCAGCCACTTTTGACTTGACTTTTTTTTCCCCCCTAGAGACAAAGAGATTAGACACATCATCTCGGGGGCACAACAAATATGAAGTAAGGTTCTCTAGTCAGGTGAGACTAAATTTCAACTTCTTGTCTGAACACAGCAAATCCACAGCAAAACGTGGTGGTGGCAGGTTCATACTTTTCTTGAAGCGCAGCAGGGAAAGTCTTGAAGAAAACCTGGTTAAAAGACTGGATGTCACTGAATACATATAAATGAACATTTTAAGATGATTTCCACTTCATACAGAACTTGTGTGACAAGAAAAAGGTGAAGTTTGGCACTGTAAAAGTCTCTGTATGTTCTGTCAAGATGTGGTGGGAGTTTAGTTTGCAGGTGTTGGATGGTCACAACAAATCAAAGCAAAGCCCCTCAGATTGGTCAGCTTTAACTTTAAGATTTGTTGGTGACTTTCTACAAGCATCACTGTACTCAAGCAGATGAAGAACTGCTAGCTTAAACCCCATAATCAGAGGTACAATTGTTCTGTTGGTGATTCAACACTTTCATTAAACACTTCACTTCATTTGTACTTTGACTTGAGGACACTTTAAATCACTCATATTAATTATTTTTCCACATGGCAATATTTTTGTACTCATTCCTCTCTTTCTTATTCGAAGCGACGCCAACCAGAGTTGTTTTCGAAATACGTCTGAAGTGCTCTTTGCATGTTGCACGGATGCATTAACCAATCCATTCTTATGATTCACTGAAAATCAAACTGAAGCCCGGGTTTGACTGTGAAGTGTGAGAAAACATTTCCCCCTTGTTCATTAATCTGAAGATGCTGCTGGGGAATTCCCCCCGCTCCTCTTGTTTCAGAAGGTTTAATGTAGCGCTGCATCATCGTCACAGCATTTCCAGTGCTCTTTTCAATAATTCAAATGAGTTACCAAAAGACAAGAAAGGTCAGATGGAAGAGAAACCACAGGCACATTGCCCTCTGATTTCTGCCCCTGGTGGACCAGTCACTTTGAGCTCTCGCTTTGACTGCAGGCACAACCAAACCAAGAACTCTGGCTCTTTATTGGCCGCCGTAAATTATATAGCTGTTTTAAATTAATCCGGAGATTCCCGAAATAATCTTTTCATCTTCAACAGCACCTGCTCTGGAGGAGAGGCTCGAGGTCAAACATTGTCATCTTTACCACTTTTCCCTTTCAGTTTTCTCAAGGCTTGCATCTGAAGATAGTTACATTCACTTCCATTTCTGAAAGTTGAAAATTATGTTTAAAAAAAAAGTCACTGCAGAGTGATATTATGTAGAGTGGTTGCCACGAAAGACGTTTTATTATTATTAATGCCTCCAGCTTGAATGTGAGCATGAGGCAAATATAAAGAGATGTGTTCAGTAAAGAGTCAGAGGTTGTTTGAAAGCTGTAGCTTGGAGACCAAATGGAACGGCACCCTACCTAGAGATTTAAAAGCCCTCCCTGCTGAGTCCAGTCAGCCTTTAATTTACTGTGCAGCCAAATAACTGGAAAAATAATAGAATTCAAGCACAATACAGCTAAACGTCATACTTTTCTGTCTGATCTGAGCAACATTGCTACTTTGATTTAACTATGCAGTACCTATACCCAAAACACTTCAGTTTCGCCTTCCTTTGGTTGTGTAAAAAATAAGCAGCAAATTGGACATTTTAAGGGCACTATGGAATAATTTGTTTTTTACATCATAAAAAAGTTTGTTTTTTATGAGGTAAACAAATGGAAAAACATGATATTTTAGGCAGGAAAGAACAGAGTAAAAGGAGAATTAACTATATATATGGGGAGCTTCTTTTCCACATTATTTGTATTTCTTTTGACTTAGCTGCTCTACTGTAATGTAGCTGTCAAAACATTATTCTGAGGAGCCTGTCAGAATATTCTGACAGTCAAACCAGAAAATCTGTGAATCTGTCTTTTCTTCCACTGCCTTTTTCTCCTGCAATGTCCTAATCCTGTTTAGAACAAAGTAAAGGTAGTGATGCGCAAACTGTTTTTGGCTCAGACACTGAAAAGAGACCTGAAGCAGCTAACAGAGCCATAAAGTGGAACATTTACAAACAGGAGGTATAACTCCTTACACTTTAGCCTTGTGGACAGGAGAAAAATTAAATCTAAGAAACTCTTTTCATTGCACCAAGCATAATGCAAACAAGAGGACTTCCACCAAGCATTTGTGCTAATTTCTCACAAGTCTTTGCTTCACCGTGAAGGAATTTTGTTTAATTTCGCCACATTAGAGGGTTTTCAGTATGAGCGACCACTGCATCTCAATTGTATTTAAAATCCAGACTTTGACTAGGCTCTGGGAATCATCATGTTTTTGGTAATTATGAGACAAGCTTTTGTTTTCTTATTGGTCAGCTGTGGTTTTCATCTTGCAACAGGGCTTCATTTCTGCCCAGTTTATTGTTGTATTGTTGGATTATAATCAAGGCAAGTGAAGCCTGCAGTGCTTTAGATGTTATCCTTGGTTCTTTTATTATCCTTGGTTCTGTTTTCTCCATTTGTATATAATGACTCTTGCTGTGGTTCACTGGAGTCCCTCAGCCATAGAAATCAGTTTCTAGCCCTTGCCAGACTAATAGATGCCAGCAACTTTGTTTCTCTGTTCAGATATTGGGCCAGGGTGTGGATTGTGAAAGGAAACAGCCCAAAATTGTGGTTAATTATAAGTTAATTCATGATTTAACAAGACTGGTTAATAGTTTTCACATATGAAGAAGTTGGTTTGGATACATCTTCTTCCTCTTAGATGACAAAATCATAGTTTCACAACTTCAGAATATTCTTGTCTTCTGATTTTAAAATGTTTACTTCTCTAAAACATTCCAGTTATACAAAGAAAAGTCAAAACAGATCAAATCTGCAATTTTTCACTGCTGTATATGTTAGTGAATGTTTTGTTTCAGATGGGTGTGGCTTTAAAGGTTATTTCTGTGCATTTAAAAATATTTTATCTGCTTTAAGAGCAATAAAAAGACTGTTGTGGTTTGACTGTATTTCACAATTTCAAGAAATCTGTCCTCGAAGGCTTTTGTAAGGCCTCAGTCACAAAGAGCAACCCAAATTAATCAGGGATTTATTTTAGTCATCTGCTATATGATGACTAGAGCTAAACAAAAAAAATGTACATTTGCGTTTGGGTTATGTGCATCTAGGGAATTTTAAACCAGTTGGACCAGTTTAAAGTTTTGTCAATATACTTCTTGCTCACTGAATGTGTGGAAAGGAATCAAGCTTGTCTTGTTTTTTAATGGCTGAGCTGTCAATGTACAAAACGATCAACGAACAAGAGAAGAATTGTGCACAATGGCTACATATGTACAGAATGTCACACCAGAGGGTTCAAACTTTAGTCTTAAATAAAATACAATAGATTTGTACATTTAACATTTTTTCTTTTTTTCATGATATACTAATATATTTAATATACTTCAAGACAAAAACTAAAACAAATTACTGTGAATTGCACATATTTATGGTATAATTGTGACTTAACTTCTTAAATCAGACATGGTTTGCTCTAGGGTTTCCCCACAGCCTTAAAAAGTCTTAAATTTATGTATCTAAAAATAAGTTAGCTTTTGACACATTAATTGTATGTCAATTTTTTTTCTGCGGGACTATTTAATCTTGTATATTCTACATAGTTTTCTTTTTTCTCTCTGGACTTTCTTGCTGATATCTGCATTCTGTTTAAATACTCGAGGCGGCTGCAGCTACCACTAGCTAACTGCTAACATACCCTTTCTAGCTAGCTAGCTTTTTAACTTTCATAAATGGTAAGAACGTTTAGTTTTTTCACCAACTAGCTGGACAATGTTCATCTTTGTCATTGGCTCACTTACCTACAGTTATCAAAACTCTCTGCTGTTGAACTTCTATTATCCATCAAAATGCTTATAAGATGCTATTCTTTCACACATCATTTGCAAAGAACTGCAAAACGTAAATGAGCAACTAAGACAATATCAAGAAAATAACATGGAATAAAATAAACAAATGACTCAAATGATTAGTTTTTACGTTTTGTCAGGTTTCTTTATTTTTCTGTTGAATTGTACATACATGTGGGAAACATCTTGAGATCATTTTTCCTGGTTTCATGTCTTCTACTTTGCAAATATCGAGCATTTCAATAAGGGTGTGTAGAGTTTTCATATCCACTGTAGTTTCGCTGTTGTCGGGTGAAGTCTTTGAACCAGCCATTTTTGAATATTTCACACCAGTGCTAGCAGGTGTGTTACCCCAATCATAATGGTGCTACTTTCCATTTTTGATATTGCACACTGATTTTCTCATTTCTACATGTGTAACTTTTCTCCCCACATGGAAAGTGGAAGTGTTATTGGTCGTGAATGCTGAAAAAATTCCTACACACTGGTTCTTTTAGCAGCAGTTGAACCACAGCATTTCCAACTCCGCCACGTCACACAACGCTATTGCGTAAGAGTGGAGAATAAACACAGAGTGACAGACCACATGTGATTGTTTGCTCCTTTTCAGCTCATCGCAAAGGTTACTGTGGGCGTTTGCATTTATACCTCATGATACAGGGCTTGAATTCTCTTCTGCAGGCCATTTTTTATCATCTCATCTAGCTTCCTTTCTTCTTGATGTGGGCGTCAAACCTGTTCCTGTCGAGTGTTTATGAGGTTCAGTCAAACCCACCACCCCCTGACGTAGCAGAAATGTTACAGATCATGAGTAGCAGTTCTGTTTTTACGCTCACATTGAGCCTTTTAAATGTCATTGAAACCTGATAGCATGCTGGCATGCCGGATATGATGTCAAATTTCACCTTATCTTCTTTAGACTGTATTTGTAACTCTGTTCATGACTGTACTCTCTGCGGTTGTCTGTTATTGTTGATTGTGAAACAGAGGAAACTAGTAATCGATGGCACCATGACACACGCCAAAGGCACACAGAGAAGCTAAGCAAAATATGTCAGGAATTAATCACAGAGAGTGAAAGACTCGCCAACAAGAGGCATTTAATTTGATGGTTGCCACATTTAGAGGTGGTTTAGCTGTATTACCAGACACGTAGCGCTGAAAAGCCCACTGACATACCAGGACCCCCCACTCTGAAATATTTCAATTTGCATTTGTGGTTGAGAACAGATTTACACAAGAGACACGAATATTTCCACAGGAAGTCTTTGTTTTTAAATGGGAGGGGGAAAAAATCAGGTCTGAGCATTTCACCTTTGAACTGAATGAAAATGGAAGTGCATGCTGACTCGTGATGACTTTCACTGGGATTGTTTCCAGTAGCACTCGACTTCAGCAGAGATTTGATAAAATGTCCCTTTCATGTTATGTGATTCATCGTTTTTAATCTTGACCCACTGCCAAGAACAGAAAGACTTCTTCCTATTTGGAACCAAACTAAAACTGATAATGTGAGATGCAATGATTTGAGAAATTCTCCACTGATCTGTTTCTTTCTGTTTGTTTTTTTTTTCCCGTAAATGTTGAGACCACATATACGGACAAATGCCTCACTGTGTGTCATCAGCCTGTATTGATTTTAAACCTGTTAAAGTTCAAAGCACAGGTTTAAATGAGTGCTGCTTATATGTCATCCAGTAAGCCGACCGTTTTTTAAAAAGTAGGTTACTTTAAAGCTCATTTCCTGTAAAAGAAAACATTCAGGTAATGATACATACATGTTTCCCCTGAGATCTTTGATTTAGCAGCCTTCAAAGAACTTTCTGTAAAGTTGTTCGTTACATGAAGTGTTGGGAAAGCTTCCCAGAAAGTACTGTAAAGGTTCCCAAATACCTAGGACTTCCAGCTGACCTGGGAATTTCTTTAAATAGATATCTGTAAGTAGAACCCATTCGGATAAATTGTGGGGACATTCCTCAAGTTACCTGGAGGACATTGTGAAAAATCTTTAGAGAATCTACAACGGAGAGGCATTTTATTAAAGTGGGTCTTTCCCAGGACGGACCCTGGCAGCAGCTTTTTACTTTTACCAAAATAAAGGAAAAAGTAAAATCAGATTTAATATCTCATAGTGTCATCAGACAAACTAAAAATATAAAATGATGCACAAACTCTGGTTATTTTGAAAACTAAAGTGAAAGCATTAATACTAATAACATTTTTGGTCAAAGTATGTTTATTCTTCATTCAGTGAAGTTACTCATTGGGTAGAGAATCCAGAAATTATACTCAAATCAGCTTAATGACACTTCATAATAACATTTCTAAAGTAAAAGTAAAAACTACTCCTAGAAGTACTTGCTCAGGTAAATGTAACAGTAAATGTAGCTGGTTACTAACCACCACTGGTTTTAACACTATACCCATAAACATTTGAAATAGGATTTTAATTGATAGAAAAGGACGATACAAAGTGATGCATAACTGTAAAATGGAAAAGAAAAAAGGATTATTATTAACTTTTTAAAAGATTTGTTTTTGGTAACTTCTAAAGTGTTGCCTACATTTGTATTCAGTTGCTGTGCATCAATACTTTCTAACATTTTGCTGCAGTTACCACTGCAAATCTTTTCAGAGCTTTGCACATCTAGACACTGAAATATTTTTTAATTACTCGAAAACCAGCTCAGACTCAAACAGGTTGAGGAAAATTATAAGTATTGCTGCTAATTCTCAGTAGGATTGAAATCTGGACTTTGACTGGGCCATTCTGATTTATTTCAACTAAACTCTATAAAGTGCAAACTTTTAATATGGTTTTATATTTATTTTAACCCTGTTTTTAATTTTTCCTTAACTTTATCCATGAGCTGTTCTTTGTTTCTCAGCTTTCATGTTGCTGTTTGTTCTCTAACGAACCTCTGAAGGCTTCGCAGAGGAAATCTAATTTTCTTGAGGTCAAATTAAACTTAAGAGGATTAGAGTTTTCTTTTTGTTTTCACTGCAGCTGTACAATAACTTTTTTATAGGCTCCAATATATTTTCCCCAATAGTCTTTTAAAACAATAGCTGTGAAATTCAATATCAGTCACATGCAGCAAAAATCTTAGCTGGAGGAAGTGTAAAAATAGTATTTTTTTTCTAAATGACACAGATGAAGTTCCCCGCAGTTACTCTGCCTGTGGCACATGTGAGCTGCAGTGCTGAAGAGGGAGAGACACCCACATGTCAGTTTTACTGACAATAGCAGAAAATCTGCCGGTGCCACCCCCTCATACTTTTTAAGCACATGACTTCCAGGAAACCTGTACGCGATACATTTCCCCCTCAACAGTGCAGCTTATGGCTCATACTTTCAAGATATCTGTTCTCTTGGTGTACCATTTTGTGCTTTGCTATTTCAGATTTCTCTAAAATCACAACTGATTTTTTTTCCATTATAAGGTCAAGAAAAATTATGACGTTCCACACCTTGAGTAGAAAGGTGTGAAAATAATCTAACCAGTGCATTTATTTACAAATTTGCTAGTATTATGTTTGCTACCAGAAAGCATTCACACCCTCCAACTTATTTTCAAACTACAAAGCAGATTTTAATTTTATTCTACAAAAAAATATATAGTTTGGGGTTGTCCTGCTGCATAGCACAAATGCGATTGAGGACAAACTGGTCTTTTTATCTTAGATTTTATGTGAAAGTATTATTCATGGTTCCAATTACATGACATTCAGGTCCCAAAGCAGTTAAGAAACCATAGCAAACACCATGTTGGAATGTGGGTATGCCCTTTTTCAAATTTGCTTAAAGTTAACAGGGCACAACTTTCCCCCCCTCAATTTAGTTAGAAGAGCCACTGCAGAGAACTGAGGCTTGTGATCTAGATGTAGCACTTTTCAGCAAGTTGATATTTGTCAATGTGTTGGACTTGAAGTAGAAGCACTGAAGGAAAACAAACAAAAAACAAGTCAAGTCACTTCAATTTCTGTATTAAATCTTTACAATAGCGGAGCAATTTGTTCTGAGAGGTGCAAGTCACTATGGAAACGGCTTTGGTAAACACCTGCAGGGTTGGGACCAGCTAAGAGATGTACATCCTACAGCTGTACCTCCCCCTAGTGGAGAGATGTGGGATTAACAGTCAATGTAACTGAATCTGAATTTATAGTTCCAAAGTGCATGCAGATATGCACCTTACCAATGAAGGAAGAGATACAAAGTAAGGTATTACATCTTTATTTTTTTTGCAAAAAACAAGACTTGGAATACAATTGAACCTGCAGTCAGGCAAAGGAATCATACAGTCTTCTCTCCATGCAGCATTGCACATAACATTACCCTCCAAAAGAGACTCTGGACTTTGATCATGGAATGCAGCAGTCCCATATTAGAACATTTACCATTAACATTTAAGTTGGAACATTACTTTAAAAAACAAAGGTCACCTTAAACTTTCACAGCAAAAATGAAAACTGCTTTTCTTAAAAGGTCTTGCAGTGCATGGCTCCAGTAACACCGGACCTAGACTACAGGAATGTTTAATAATTTGCAGTTACTGCACTTTAAAAGGATGAACAACGGCAAAAGTGGGGCTAAAGTGTTTGGAATCTGGCTGAAGGGTCAGCTTAATCAACTTCTTCCATGCGTGAAGCATCGTCATCTCCTTCTAGAGGCGGCATCTCTTCTGGGACAGATGTGGAGGTGGCCTCCTCTGTGGGAATATCCTCATCGTCGATACCTAGAAGACAAGCAGTTGTTGAATAATCTTTGAAGTATGGAAGATAAATAAAGCTATACAAAATTAATTTAAGTGTGCCCTTACCCAGGCCAAGTTTGATCATTCTGTAGATTCTGTTGGAGTGGGTCTGTGGATCATCCAGAGAGAATCCAGAGGACAGCAGGGCTGTTTCAAACAGCAGAACCACAAGATCTTTGACGGCTTTGTCGTTCTTGTCAGCCTCGGCCTTCTGCCTCAGGGTCTCCATGATTGGGTGGTCTGGGTTGATCTCCAAATGCTTCTTGGCCATCATGTAGCCCATCGTGGAGTTGTCCCTGAGCGCCTGCGCCTTCATGATCCTCTCCATGTTTGCCGTCCAGCCGTAGGTGCTTGTGACGATGCAGCAGGGGGACGACACCAACCTGTTGGACACGGTGACCTAAAGAGAAGGCAGGATGAGCCATTAAAGGATGAAGTTAAACAATCCCAACACATTCAGTCTAGTCAAGCCTTCAAGTCACCACCAACCTTCTCCACTTTCTTGTCCAGGATTTCCTTCATGAGCTTGCACAAGTTCTCGTATTTGGCCTTGTCCTCCTCCATCTTTTTCTTCTCCTCCTCGTCCTCTGGCAGCTCCAGACCCTCTTTGGTAACGGATACCAGGGTCTTTCCGTCAAACTCCTTCAGCTGCTGCACGCAGTACTCGTCGATGGGCTCGGTCATGTACAGCACCTCGAAGCCGCGCTTGCGGACACGCTCAACAAAAGCAGAGTTTGCCACCTGATCTTTGCTCTCACCTGGAAGACAAAATGCAGATAATCAGCTGAGGTACTTTAAAAATAAGAGACTAAACAAAGACTTTGTTCATGACTGAAGTTTACCTGTGATGTAGTAGATTGACTTTTGGTTCTCCTTCATGCGGGTGAGGTACTCTGTCAAGGAGGTCATCTCATCTCCAGACTGGGAGCTGTGGTAGCGCAGCAGCTCTGAAAGCTTCTTGCGGTTCTGGGAGTCTTCGTGGATTCCCAGCTACGCAAAGGTGTGGAAAAATGAATAAATAAATCAATCATCACGACAATCTAAACATGAAATATCAAGTATTGTTTGCAGAGTCTGGAAGTCATTTTGTTGCAGTGCTGGGTACCTTGATGTTCTTAGAGAAGCCCTCATAGAACTTCTTGTAGTTGTCTTTGTCCTCTGCCAGTTCTGCGAACAGTTCCAGACATTTCTTCACAATGTTCTTGCGGATGACCTTCAGGATTTTGCTCTGCTGCAGCATTTCTCTGGAGATGTTTAGGGGCAGGTCCTCAGAATCCACAACTCCACGGACGAAGTCTGATGGGACAAAGGTAAAGCTATCATTTTGTCCTGCTTTGGTTTACAACCAGGACTATTCCAGAGTAAAGGAGACGTGTAACTTACTCAGGTACTCTGGGATGAGCTCCTCGCAGTTGTCCATGATGAAGACTCTCCTCACATACAGCTTGATGTTATTCTTCTTTTTCTTGTTCTCAAAGAGGTCAAAAGGTGCACGGCGGGGAATGAAGAGCAGGGCCCGGAACTCTAGCTGGCCTTCCACTGAGAAGTGCTGTAAAAGAGTCAAAGTTAATTTTCACTCCAGTTCAGTCGGATTCAGAGTCAGCCATCTTCAAGAGGTTCTACGTACCTTTACAGCCAGGTGATCCTCCCAGTCGTTGGTCAGACTCTTGTAGAACTCGCCATATTCCTCATTTGTGATGTCATCGGGGTTTCTGGTCCAGATGGGCTTGGTCTTGTTCAGCTCCTCCTGATCGATGTACTTCTCCTTGATCTTCTTTTTCTTCTTCTTGTCCTTGTCTTTAGAATCCTCTTCGTCATCTGACCCTACGTCCTCGATCTTGGGTTTGTCCTCACCTTCTTCCTTGTCCTCCTTTTCTGCTTTTTCCTCTTCTGCCTCGTCGTCGCTGATCTCCTTGTCACGTTCCTTCTCCACCTGCAAAACACAAAGTCAGTTTAAAAGGTTTGCCAATAACAGTTTCGAGGAATCAGAGAGAAGCATTTTCAGCGCTTACAAACAGAGTAATGGGGTAGCCAATGAACTGAGAGTGCTTCTTGACGATCTCCTTGACTCTCTTCTCTTCGACGTACTCGGTCTGGTCCTCCTTGAGGTACAGGATGATCTTTGTTCCACGGCCAATGGGCTCACCTGGAAGCACATATTTATTCAGAGGGGGAGACTAAAAGGACCTGCAGATTTTAAGACTACAAAACCTTATTCAGGACACACACCATTGTCAACCTTGACTGTGAAGGAACCTCCAGCAGACGACTCCCAGGCATACTGCTCATCATCATTGTGCTTTGTAATGACCACCACTTTCTCAGCAACAAGGTAGGCAGAGTAGAAACCCACACCAAACTGCCCGATCATGGAGATGTCAGCACCAGCCTAGAGTGAGGGAAAAATAAAAAAATTAAATAAACAGAATTAGTTATATCATTAATGCCCATCAGGTTTTTAATAAAATTTAACAGCTAAGCTTTGTTTGAGTACCTGCAAGGCCTCCATGAAGGCCTTTGTTCCTGACTTTGCGATCGTTCCCAGGTTGTTAATGAGGTCGGCCTTGGTCATACCAATGCCAGTGTCGACCAGGGTCAGGGTTCGGTCTGCTTTGTTTGGGATGATGTCGATTTTCAGATCCTTGCCGCTGTCCAGCTTTGATGGGTCGGTCAAGCTTTCATAGCGGATTTTGTCCAGAGCCTGAGGATGCAGAAAGTCGGATTTGTTATGCAAGGTGTGCATACTGCATATTCACGGACCTAAAAAGCTGGTACTCTCACTCAAGGTTGTACAGTGAGAACAGCAGACTTTGCTCACTTACATCAGATGAGTTAGAGATCAACTCCCTGAGGAAGATCTCTTTGTTGGAATAAAAGGTGTTGATGATCAGGGACATCAGCTGAGCGATCTCTGCCTGGAAGGCAAAGGTCTCAACCTCCTCCTCTTGGTGCATTTCTTCAGGCATCTGCACATAAGATTCAGATGTGAGAAATTAAAATAATTTCAAATAGACTGATTTAGTGAAGGTTACTAATGATTTGCCAAAAATATCCAAGTTGGGTCATAAAATTCATGATTAATCATACACAAGTGACAAAAAATAAAAACAAATAAAAAAAGCTGTCTAGTTTAATTCTAGGCGTCTAAAACAGAATCAAAGTACAGTGAGAATTGAGCAAACCGTCAATAGTAAGTCATGATGAAACAAAAAGGGGTAATGTCCAACAGTCAATTTAAAAACAATACTTCTTATTGGAAGACTCAAATTGAAAAACAGATTTTTGGCAGTCATAGACTGAGTTGTGTTCAGAGCCTCAGATATAGAAAGTAAAATGCAAATTTGTGTGAAACTTTAAGCCCTTTGCTGCTCTTCAATACCGCCGCAGCATGTAATTCTACGAAACTATTTTTTTGTAGTAGAAAAACAAGATTGACTACTTTTAGGTGGTTTAGAAGATATTACTACCAAGTCGTTAATTTCAACCCTTAAAATTCTATGATGTAGTACAGTTTAATTATGCACCGATTATGTGCTTAAAATGTAGAATTGTTTCAAGATCAGATAAAAAAATGAACATAGAATAAAAAAATAAAAAACAAAACAAGGTATTCCATAAGACCAAATGTATACAAAAAAATATATATTTTAAAAGGGGTAAATAATTGGAATAAGTAATTATTTAAGAACGTTTATCAGTAAGGATGAATAACCATCCATCAAATACCATTTCTACCAAATCATTCCATATTGAATTTATTAAATTTAAAACTTTAAAGCTAAAAATAAATGTATAAAAATATGTAGTCTATCATCTATAATATCGGTTTCCTAAAGGAAAAGATGAGTAAAGCAGAGCCCGGATTATAACGTGGATTTTATAACTGTCCCGACTTTATGAAGTTGGGACTGTTTCCAGCATCTTACTACACATTAGCGGAAGTGTCCATTAACAAACATGGCGCCTGTGCCTAGACAATGAAACCGAAAACACGTGCTTAGGAGCGGCAAAACGGCAACGTTATTCCACTTTACTGTAGAACCAGAGTCGTGACTGCCTGAAACAAGGCAACACACCTCTACAAACCTAGTGTCTAAAATCAGGACCCATCAACTCGGGACAGCAAGAGCTCCCAAATCCCAACGGTTGGCGTAACAATCGACAGTTGGATAAACGGCAGTTTCAAAAACCGTTGGCACGCTCAACGCTTAAATAGTTTCCAGCTCAAAACCTACGTCGAGTCTTCAATTACGTAATGTGTCCACTAACCATTAGAATAATTTAAAATGCAAGAAAATTGCAGTGTAGTTTAAGCCTGAATCACTATCGGTGTTCTTCGATTACGTAAGCGTCACAACTGAATTTTTTTTCATAAATTTAACGTATAATTCCCTCCATCCCCTTTCCATGTTTGCAACCAGATCAAGTCATTGTGACCGTTAATAGTTTAACTGCAAGCCCACTAAAGTCCATTGATTCAGCGACGTAACCTCCACCCCACCTGCCTGACATCACAGTGCAGCAGTGCCGCATTCACGTTGCCCTGCATCACGGCTCATTAGACTGTACGTTTACAGGACAAATACGAGTTTAAGCGAATTACACATCGATCATCAAGTCCATGGGTATACAAGTAGCTCAAACGAAGGCCTATAGCGGCTTCCAACGAAAAACTGCGTTTAACGGTTGACATGACTCATGAACTCTTAATCAGTGATGTATTACTACATAACTAGATAGGTAGTTTAAAAAATATTTACATATATATTGTCCGCGTTAAAAGTCGGAAACACTGGTGTGCGTACCTTGTTAATTTAGTTGACTTTTCTTGAATAAAATGCAACAAAAGCGTAGTCCCGTGCGCTCACTGATGGGAGAAAAAGGAAAGGAACTTTATGTTACAGCACAGGGAGTCTTTATACACGTGGGTTCCAGTGTATCCATCCGCGGCACCTCGTTTACTGCAGCTACACTTTCAAGTAAAGGCAAATGTAAATACAACTGTAAATGGAATTTAAACGACGTCTACACTTAAAGTGATATAAATTAAGATTTTAAGATTATTAAATTGACATTGTTATTATTTTATTAACTACGTGATTTAAAATGAGTTAAGTGAATTCAATTAACTCTAATGAAATTATACTGCTTAAGTACAAACCACAACAACAACAAAAACACTCTCATTAACAACCAAATCTCCAAACGTTGTAATAAACAAAGTGTGCTTTAATAATTTAGCAAATTAAACCTTCTGATCTCGGTGTGCAATTGACTCCATCATGTGGCAGTTTGAGGAACAGCTAAACATTTATTAAAAGAGACGACATTTCTGGACATTAAAGATTATGCCTTAAAATAGAGCTGCAAGGCACTTTGCAAATGACAAAAGAGGTCACAGAGTCGAAATTACGAGAAAGTCATTGCTTATTATGTAATTTGACAAAGAACACAGATCTTTTTAATGTGACGGATGGATATTTCCAAACATGGAGGGTGTGCTTCGTTTGTTCTAGCGCTTTCCATCAAAAACCCGCCCGTGCGTGACGTCACGAAGTTGCGAAGGGGAAACGGAAATAAGTAATGGAAATTCGTTATTATTATTATTATTATTATTATTATTATTATTATTATTATTATTATTATTATTATTATTATTGTTAATATAATAATTATTATTATTTGTGCTGGATATATGGTCTTCTTCACTTGATTTATATTATTTCTTATTTTTAAATGATATGTACTACGTTTTGTCTGTAAATAAAGTGAATATGTTATTAGCGACATCTGGAACAAAATATTATAGGGCTTTTCTGTTTGTTAATAGGGGGCGATAAACGAGTATATTCAAAAGTTCTGATTCTGAACGTTTGTATGTAAAAATAAAACAATGCAGATAAGTGAAAACCATCGTTTACTAATTAATTTAGGTTTCTAAAGCTGAAGTTTGATAATAAAATGCTTTTTATTCGCTAAATCAGTAAGGTCAACGCTTGAGCAGAAAGAATAGACATACAAAATGTGACATTTTCCCACCATGATCTTAGTTGAATATATGATTATCACAAGCGACAGTTCACACACATTCTGTTTGATATCTTAAGATATAACGTGCTGCAAAGTTATTTTTATTTGCAACGTAAACAAATGCGTTGTTGCCTTGGATATACTACTTAACCAGTCCTTAATTTCACAGCATTTTGTTATTATATGAAATTACTTGGAATGTATTGGATATGAGTCTGGCTGTTTGGATTGTATTGGAATTAATTTGACTGACTTTAAATGAACCTGGGATTCTATTATTTGAGGATTTTTGAAATTTTTACGCGTTGCGCGCTGAGGACCAAGAAGGGTTGGGACCGCTACTTGTAAGTGTCATCCGCTGTGAATTCGTGTATTTTGGTAAGCTCTGCTTGTAAAACTGTTTGTTAAAAAATATTATTCAATTAAGTGTGGCTTTTGATTACTTAAACTGGAAACAAAATGTTGTCCACCACGGTGGGACGTTGGTTACCCTCCGCCTGAACAGCCACGTCCTGATACACAAAACAAACGCACTGACTCCGGTGCGTAGTGCGCTTGCGCGAAAGTGTTATTTGAGGGCCGCGGCTAGCTACAGTGCTAATCTAACGTCCTAAACGTTGGCGGAATTATCACCATAATTAAACTCTGTATAGCGGATTTTATCCTACTGTGCGTCATTTGATTTTGTGGTATGTATACATTTATATTTGAGTTTTTTAAAACGTATTTTTAGCCGATTAAAAGCAAGTATTGTATATTAGGTAAGGGCGACTGGGGCTAATGTCAGGTTAGCATTATTTAGTTGTGCCGGGTGTAGGAACGTGCTCAGTGCTAGCTTTAGCCAACTTAGCTGCTTGTTTTTAGTTGCCATGCTCAAATTTACTCAACAGTTTATGAAGCTTTGGACTTCACAGCATTAAATTAGTTGATGCTCTCCAGATAAACTTGCTTAATTTTAAGTAAGTTTCCAATTGAGTCGAGTAAAAATCATTACCGATTTCTGGCTAAACATTGAGATAATATAGCAGGAAGTGTTCCTTTTGTGTGTGTCCTAAACGTTAGATGCTAATGTAGATACAATTATTGTAAAATATTGATATGTTTATATATAAAGTCTAAGAAATCACTATTGATAACACGATTAAAGGTGTTTGTTTGTGCTTACTAGGTCATAACCACATTCAGAATGTCCTTCCCCCCTCATTTAAACCGGCCGCTGTTGCCCCCTCCTGGGATACCTCATCAGTATGCTGGCTTCCCCTCAGGTAATCATCTATCTTTATGTATGTAACATTGCTTTTTGTGTAATTCTTTTAAAATGAGTTATATCCAACTGACTGGTGCTACTGGAAAACGCAAAAAATCGACCTCTTCTCGATATGGTACAAATAACAAACAAAAAAATTAATTAAGCCAATTATTTGCATTTTTGCTTAGTTGAATCACAATGGTCACCCCTGATGAAATATTGCTCCTTCACCAATTTATAACTCAATCATGTCCCTTTCTACTTCCAGTTTATAGCAATGTACTTAAACCTAAGTATCTAAATTCATTTTTCTGTAGGAACAATGGAGTTACATTGTCTTAAAATGGTTCTTCCTGGTTTTCAACAATCTCATGTATTACTAATTGTCACATAACAGTTTCATTTCCTTACAGTAGAATAGAGCAAATTACTTCAAATCTTCAAATGGCAGAAACTACAAGGTTGTTGTGAAGGAATAAAAGGATCAGCAGCCAATTTATTGGCTTCAAACTTATTGGGAAGGTTATTAAATAAACAATAAGAATATAATTTTTACATGTTATGATAACTATGGGGCTCTCCACTCAAACTAATTTAAAATTTCACCTACTTTAAAGGAATCCTATGAAGTCGATATATGTTCCAGTTTTTATTACTTTAAATGGTGCGAACACACACTCACACAATAATTTCAGATTAATTAAAAAACAGCATTTTCTGTGTAGTCATGAGACTGAGTTTGCAAATGTTATGGTGTAGATTTGGTTTTTTTAAACAGAGTTTTATCACAGAATGAATTGTTTTACGCCCCTTCTTGATAACTAAAAACTTACATATTGGTGGGTGTTGTAGGATTTGCATGTTGTCATATATTTTGTTCTTGCAACTTTGTTTCTACTTTATTTATGCATTTCCTCTGCCTGTTTTAGGAGCTCCAATGATCCCGGTTCACATGGGCATCATGGCCCCGGCCCCTGCAGTCATGGTTTCTTCTGTTCCGGTCGTCAGTAAGCCTCCTGTTCCAAAGAAAGACCTTTCTGCGATGCGAGCCAAGGACGAGGAGAGCAGCGGGCCCACAACCACAGTGTTTGTAGGGAACATATCAGAGAAAGCTTCAGACATGCTGATCAGACAATTGCTGGCGGTAAGACGGAGAAAAGAAATGAAACATTTAAGATGATCTCAGCTTTTTATTTAATCTTTCCAATAAATGGTGGTATTTATAAATATACAATATTTCTTATTTTGTGAATGTATTTTTACTTTTGTCCCACTTTCACAGAAATGTGGTATAGTTTTGAGCTGGAAAAGAGTTCAAGGAGCTTCTGGAAAACTTCAAGGTATTTCAAGCATCATTATGTCTTAGAAAAGTCATTTTTTGTTGTTGAGTAGTTCAGCCTTTTTGTATAATACTGTATAAAACACGCCTTATGAAAGTGTAAGATGCATTTGTACTTACACATGTTTTCCAAGTCCAAATTCCAATTCTCGTTTTGGCAACACAAGACTTTAATATTTACTACTCAATTGCCCAAAATATATTCTAGAAATTTGATTCCAGATAAATATGAAATCTGGCAAAGATCTGTTGGAACTGTGGGTTAAGCTGTTGCTTGTTGTAGTTTACAACATGTATTCCTGGACACCAGGTTGCCCCAAAACTTGGTCAGGTTCCCAAAGGGGTTTTACACAAGAAACGGTAACGGATAAAAATTTGCTGCAACCAAGTTAGGTTCAGTACAATTAACATTAAAATCTGTAGTTAATGGCTTTCATTAAAGTACGTCTTTGTTTCCTGAACATATTTTTACGACAGTACAACTAACCTGCCTTTGGTGTTGCTTGTTTCTCTGTTATGATTTTCTCTGTATGTGTTCAGGCTTTCACGTTTCGTTAACTTATCTGTTGCAGCGTTTGGTTTTTGTGAATACAAAGAGCCAGAGTCCACCTTGCGAGCCCTGCGGCTGCTTCATGACCTGAAGATTGGAGACAAAAATCTACTGGTGAAGGTGGATGCAAAGACTAAAGCTCAGCTGGATGAGTGGAAGGCCAAGAAGAAGACAGCAAATGGGGTGTGAATTAGTTTTAACATATTAATAATGATAGCCATTCTTTACTCTAAGAATGTATCATGCACATGGCTTCATATTTAATTTTTAAATGTATCCATACACACTTAAAATAAAATAAGTTTTCTATTGTAGTGTCTGAATTGGATGGCGACTGGATAATAAAGCTTGAATGATTTTGTGTTCTAGCAAAATAAGAAAGAAGAAGATGGAGGAGGTGAAGAAATGGAGGTTCTTGATGAGGAGACAAAGAAAAGAGATCAGGTGGTGAAAGACGCCATCGATGGATTGATGCGGGAATATGCCGCAGAACTCAACGCGCCTTCGCAGGATGACGACGCTCAGAGACGAAAGAGAAAAAAGGAAAAGAAAGAAGAGGTAAACCCACACCCCATTCTGTTTGGCATGAATTTTGAAATTAATGAATGAATTAGTTTAGGAATTGAGATTTAATTCTTTTCCCTTTCCGATAGGACGACATTAACACCATTGACATCGAGGAGGACAAGCGGGACCTGATTTCCAGAGAGATTAGTAAATTTCGCGACACTCACAAGGTAAAGTGGCTTCATTTATTTTGCAATTGACATTACAGGTTTTGGACAACAGTTTCTCACGTAGTTCACTTCTAGAGTTGGCATATTTTAATTAGAACTGATGTCTGTAACACGCATCCACAAATTGGCTCCACCAAACAATTACACCATATGCATTACTGCACATATAGCTTAGAAAAAAATCCTTAGTGAAATTATTAGGTGTGACCTTTTATAGATCCATTTCTTCATTCATCACACAAAAATGCATGGAGACAATGTAAAGTTACATTAAAGCTAATCTATTCATTAAACCCCACCATTATGATAGTGATCATATGGTGACTAAAGCAAGATGAATCTCAGAGCTTTGGAAAAAGTTGCCAGGATAGGATGTAAGTATCAGCCTTCTTTTCCTTTATACATATACTGGGCGTCCCCCTCTTGAGGACTTGCATCGGGGCAACTGCACACTTCTTTTGTGACTGCACACTTCTTTTGTGACCAGGGCTAACATTGTTTAATTCAGTCTATAATACATGGTAACACAGATGACATATTGGCTACGTAATCATGAATGCATTGGCAGGACCCTGGAAATGTCCAGAGTCAGTGAACCTGTGCAAGTTCTCCATAAATGATGGTCTGTCTTAATGGTGTTCATGTTGAAGCACAAGGACTCAGTGACTTTTGCTGTAACCTTTATTATGCTCGTGTGAGGTGGGGGCGCCCTCTCCACAGCAGTATGATGATCTGAAGACTGACGAGGTACGTGCTCTATGTGTGTGAGAGTGAGTGAGTGTGTGTGTCATGAAATCCCTCCTTTCTCTTGCATACTCATCATATAATTTGTTCTTTCCTTATACCAAATAAATGTTAGATTTATGAGCAAAGGATTAAAAGAAGCACATGGTTCATCATCTAAAAAAAAAAAAGCCAAGCTCTTTAATTATAGCATGATCAAAGAATCATTTTTTCAACTAAAATGTCTATGAAAAAAAACACAAACAAAAGACCTGGACATCAGTGTACTTCTTACAGAGGTAAGTAAGAAAAACAGGCTTTTATTATGGAACATGGCATCGTTGAGCCTTCGTGTCCTAAAGAGCAATAACAGTTAGTATCATTAGTTAAAAAATAAATACAAAAAACTCAACACTGCAATAAGTTTTTCATTTTTTCCTTAAAAATATTCTTTTTCCTCTTCCTTTTGTTCAGTATTTGGTTAGATAAGCGATGTTGCATTTGGAATAGTTAGTTCTAGTTTGGTGAAAACAGGCCAGGCTGGTAATGTTTTTGCTCAATTATCTATTTATGACTGGAGATGCACCAATCAGAGACGGCTTGTGGCTGATTTTGGTTCACAGATTCTTTTTTTCTTTAGTTTGCTATTTCAATTTATGTATAAGATCAACAAATAACATAAAGGTATTTTTTCCCCAAACTACTGGATAAATTAAACAATCTTCACAACAATGTTTATTGTAAAATATAACAGGTTTCAGAGCTGTTATATTTTCTGCATCACTTTAAATCTGCAAATGGAGTCTTCCATGTTTTGCCTCAGAGGTATATATAAATAAAACCCAACTTTGTCTTGCTTAATATTATTTTTAGGAAAATGCTCACAATTTCTGGTGTTAATATTTCCCTTTGTTTATTGTAACTATAAGTTTAGTCATTTCTAGTAAGACCAGAGGAAAAATACTGTGCATATGAGACATAGATGGCGAGCAGTCAACATTACACAGGTCTGCAGTTCAACAAGTTTTAACTAATGTATCTGAATAAAAATGACCTGAGTTGACATTTTATGTAGTCTATCATTATCTTAGTAAGATTAGAGTAACAAGCCAATTTCTCTGTGCATCTTTAGTCATGACTTTTATTTTGCTGTTATCTGGCAAGAATCATTTAGGACTTTCTGCCCTTTTTTTTTAGGGATTTTGGAGAAAGTCATGGCTCTTTGGTAACAAAGAGAAATGTTTTTCATGAAGTGTATTCAAAGCCTTGTGTGTAATGCAGCTAAATTGTATGGTTGGGGTGTGTGTGTGTGTGTGTGACTAGTCAAGAAGAGCAGCTGAAGACTTCTGCAGGGGTAAGACTGCTTCTACAATTTCATATATCTGCAGAAATGTAACTAATGTTCATTTGTTAATATAGAGTTACTCCAAATGCGGTGTTAGCCACTAAATGAAAGGCTATTGTTGATGATTATGTTGATGCTTAAGCAAGACAAAAATCCCATCATGTTTTTCCCTTATATACCGTGTGACCTGCTTTCCTCCCAGGCCTAACTTAAAAGGCTTGTAGGGGCAGCGAAGGCCTGAGTCCATAGTTCAACACCTGTAAGTCACAAACAACTAGTTCAACCAAAGACTGATGCCTGTTTCTTGTTTTTTTGTTTTCCTTTTTTTCCTGAATGAAGGGATCTTAAGGAAGAAAAAGTATTTTTCATTTGCTGCATTTTGTTATGAATGCCAAAAGTCAAATTTGTTCCACAGATCCTGCTATTTGAGTGGTTTCCAGTTACATTCTTGCTAAAATCTAGTTTTATCCTTCACCTTTTGAAGCAACAATGCACACCGTGTTGCTTTAGATACATAAAGTCTCTCTGTGAGTGGGAGTCTTCTGTGCCATCAGATAGCTTCATAGTCATTAGGGCATGTTTCTTGGAAACCTCTCAAACTCTGGAAACCACTTGATCTGTGTACATATGAACGCTTACTGCAGATTCCTCTTGCATCTCAAGAGGCAAACCCTGAACCTGTGTGTGTTTTGCTCTGCAGAAACTCGAAGAGGAGAAAGACAAGCGGGAGAAGGAGCGTCTGGAGTTCGAGCGCGAAAGGAAGGAGCGAGAAAAAGAACGAGAGCGGGAAAGAGAGCGGCGGGATCGCGAAAGGGAGAAGGAGCGCGAGAGAGAGAGGAAGAGGGAACGGGAACAGGAGAGAGAGAGAGACCGCGACAAAGAGCGCGACCGCAGGACCCGGGAGATAGAACGAGAGCGAGACTGGGACAGAGACCGTGACCGGAGCGCCGAGCGCAGCCGATCAAGGTGACGTAGATAAATGTGCACCTGTTACAGCCAAGGACACATTTGTGAAGTAAAACGTTCAGAATGAACCTTGAATACGTTGAGATTCTTTTTTTTCTTATTTTAAATAGATATAACTCAGAAAATGGGCCAATTTCTGGAATTCACTGCTAAGTGATTTTAAATTCCCACAATCTGAAGAAGACCAGATTGTGTTGGTGGTTTATTACATTTTCTGCTTGTTTGCTCAGAGTGGAGACATCAGGCTAATAAAAACAGTAAAACTGTGTCCTCGGATTGTAGTCTGCATCTAAAAGTCTAATTACTTGTGTAAATATGTTTTGTGCCATTTTAAAGTTCGGCTGTGCTGCTGCTTAAACCTGCCAGTCGCAGTATTTAATGCCTTTTATTGGTTTCTGTTTATGGGACACATTTTATACAGTGTTTTCAAAGATGATGAGCAAAGAAGCTAACAAGTAAACCAATTAAGTCAGTGCAGACAATTCATTTTCTGAAGATTTAAACTTTTTTTTTATTACACATGCTCATCTAAAAGGATATTAAAATCTAATGTGTCAAAACCTTTTTTTTTTTTATATATAGGGAATTGAGCCGAGACAGAGAGAGGGAGAGAGAAAGAGAACGGGAGAGGGACAAGAAGCGAGACCAAGAAGATGAAGAGGACGCTTATGAACGAAGGAAGCTGGAACGAAAACTCAGAGATAAGGAGGCGGCATATCAGGAGGTAAAACAATTTAGTAAAATAAATTGTTTTTTTACTAAACAAAAGGTGTTGCATTTGTTAAATTAGAATTTCTTTTTCTAACTGTAATTACATCAAAATCTAGTGACCCGTAAAAGGACCACTTCAAAAAAAAAAAATTTTTTTCCCAGTAAAATTTAAATATCTTTACCTATAATCTTTCTCTAAAATATAAAATTTCTTGTGTCTGTACTTAACCCCAATTTGTTTGTTATAGCGTCTGAAAAACTGGGAGCTGCGGGAGCGGAAAAAGGCTCGGGATTATGCCAAGGAGTCGGAAAGAGAAGAGGAGCGCAGACGAGAAATGGTGAGAGCAGGGTGCATAGCTCTCTGTGTTTGAGTGAATTTTTCAGGATTAAAATTCACACTTGTTTCCCTTGCAAAGTAAATTAGCACTTGATTGTCCAACAAAGTTTTTATTGACTTTAAAAATGTATCTTTTGTTACATTAAATATGTGTGTTACGGTTACATGGATCATAGTTCCTGCATTTTTTGAATTAGGTAAAAGAAGGCAAACGACTGAAGGAGTTTCTTGAAGACTACGATGATGACAGAGATGACCCCAAATACTACAGGTGAGCAAGAGCACCAGAGCAAAGCTGCAGATGTCTGAACTTAAGAGAGATTATGCAGAAATGATTGCACAAATATTAATATTAATGACCTGAAAATTTCCAGTTCATAACAAATATAAAATAACCTTTAGCTTGTCCCCTAATTATTCTGTACGGCTCCCATTTCCTAACACTGGTCTAGATAAGCAGGGGGGAAAAATCATGATAAATATCTGTTTTCAGGATCCTATGTTTCTGTCCTCACTTGCATCTTTCTTCTGTGTACTTTCTTCAGTTTAAGTTTTTTTTCTCCCTTGAGCATTCCTTGTTTTTCTTATTTTTCCACCATCTGTTCATTCATTGCTTGTCTCTTCTTTCCTTTTATTTACCTTTTCTTTGTTTCTTCTTACCTCTTTGTTTTTGTCTTTCCTTCATCAGGTTCTTCCTTGTCCAACATTTATCTTAGTCCTTTTGTATTTCTTGTCCTTATTCACTTTTTTTTGTTTGTCTTTCTGTCCTCTTTCCTTTCTGACCTTTCTTGTCCTTCCCTCCTCACTTTCATCCTTGGATATTCTTCCTTTTGTCATTCCTCTCTGTGAAATTTGGTATCAAATTTAAGGCCCATTTACCAGAAATATCTCTTTCTCTTTTAATTTCTCATTAAAATGGGAGAACATGACTGAAAACAATTTTTATAACATGAAAAATGTGCAGAAAGTCAGAGAGTGTGTGACCCAGATCTACCTCAACTGATCCTGCAATACTGCAGCTGTGGTCATTGTTCTGAGAGCTGCTGTTTTTCACTGCGACCACTAGGGGGAGTGCGCTGCAGAAGCGTCTCAGAGACAGAGAGAAGGAGATGGAGGCGGACGAGCGTGACAGGAAGAGGGAGAAGGAGGAGCTGGAGGAGATCAGACAGAGGCTGTTGGACGAGGGACATCCAGACCCGGACGCAGAGCTGCGCAGGGTACCGTTGTCTCTTTAACTCAGGTTCATTGTGTTTCTGTGGAGCGGTGGTGAGGAGGCATGCTGTCTGTTGTTGAAGGTCACTTTCTCCTCGGAGTCTCTCTGCACATTAGCTTTCATACTCAGCTTTCCTTGCTTATTCTGCCATTGGATGCTGCTTACCTGCTTCTGATTGGTCTAGATGGAAGAAGAGGAGGAGGAGCGTCTGAGACAGCCGCCCATCATCCAAGAGCCCGAACCAGAGGAGCAGCGTGAACGCCACAGAGGGTCCAGAGACCACAGGGAACGTAGACAAGAGCCGGAAAAGGCCAAACCCAGCGCACGGCCTCATCCTCATCCTCATCACTCCGACCAGGAGGTAGAGGAAGGAGAGGAGGAAGATTATGACAATGATGAAGACAACATTGAAGCAAAACCGCAGCTGAAGCCCATGATGCGGCCAATCACAGCCGCTCCTTCGGTATCTTCAACGAGCGGCAATGTGTCTCCCAACACCCCCGGAGAAGAGTCGCCTTGTGGCATCATCATCCCGCATGAAAACTCACCGCCAGACGCTCTGCCGCAGGACGAGAACCGGCCCAAGATCGGCCTGAGCCTAAAACTGGGTGAGTGGAAAAATGTTTCATTTGTTTTAAATCAAATAAGCCCCGACTGATGAATGGAAACTAAATTAATGGTTTATTAGATTAAAATTAGTTCAAAACAATTTGTTGTTGTTTGACCTGCATCCAGAAGAGGGTGCGGCTGGTCATTCTTAGGCGGAGCCAGTTGATACAGAAACAAATATGGCGGGGGCATGTCAGAACGGGAAAGAGAAACGGTCCAAACAGAGTCTGGTGCGAGATGCTTAAAAACTCAAGTTTTTAAGAAAATGGCTGCTTTCAGTTGATAAGGTCATTCAACTTTAGATTAACTTAATCAATAATTTGCATTCCAATTTCAATTTCGATGATTTGCTCAGACACACCTCTAAACAGAAGCAACAAAAAACGAGATGGTGACAGGTTTCCAGATGTTTTCAGCTGGACGGACTCAGTGATTAACCTGTGTCCACACCAGGTGCTACTGGGAGCCCCAGCCAGCATAATGCCGTCAAGAGGAAGAAACTTCCAGTCGACAGCGTCTTCAACAAGTTCGACGATGAGGAGGCAGATGAACAGCCACGCAAGCGGAAGCTGGTGCCCCTGGATTACGACGACGACAAGAGCCTAGGTGTCGACGGCGCCGGACTCTCCAGCATAAAAGGAGCCAACACCGAGGAGAAACGCAAGCACATCAAGAGTCTGATAGAGAAGATACCGACAGCCAAACCAGAACTGTTCTCCTACCCTCTGGACTGGTCCATGGTCGACACGGTAACAAAGTTTTCCTTCACATTTTATTTTCTTCTAATGACCAAGATGACCTTTTATTGTACTTTGGTAAATGACGTGGTGTTTTCACGTCTTAATCCAGTTCCTGTGTTGTGATCTCGTTTCGCAGACGTTAATGGAGCGACGAGTTCGACCCTGGATCAATAAAAAAATCATTGAGTACATCGGCGAGGAAGAGGCGACATTAGTTGACTTTGTGTGCTCAAAGGTAAAAATGTACAAAAAGAAATGCTTCTGATTTTTGAGAAAAAGTGAAATGATACGATTGATGGAAATCCTTGAAAAATGCTTTCCAATGTTTGGAAAGTGCAATGTAACATTTGAAAATAGTTATTTATAGTTGAAATCAGATATTTAAACGTAACAAAAATTTATTTTTTCCATCACAATTTGAAGTTAAATCAGACCAAACATGCCTTGTTTTAGGTTAATTAGAATCACCAAAATTATTTTTATTTAGAACCTGGGTAGAAAATTGTTTAGATATTTTTTGTAACTTTCTCAGTTCAGTCAGCTATATAGGGCGTTAGAGACCTTTCAAAATATATATATATATATATTTGTTTACTTGTTGCTGCTGTAGAATACAATTATAAGATATTAAGAGTCATGAATATCATAATACGTTGGTTTTCTTTAGTTCCTTTGTATTGTCTTTAACTACAGACTTGTGCTGGAAATGTTATGTACTGATATTTCTGTCTGCTCTCAGGTGATGGCTCACAGTATGCCCCAAAGTATCTTGGATGATGTTGCCATGGTGAGCAATAGTCTGTTCACATTGACACATTTAGTCAAAGTTTACCGTTAAACCCGATGTGTTTCCTTTCCTGCGCAGGTACTTGATGAAGAGGCTGAAGTCTTCATTGTGAAAATGTGGCGGTTGCTCATTTATGAAACCGAAGCAAAGAAAATTGGACTGGTGAAATAAACAAAACCACTGAATGAAGGTGTCCCAACCTTAAACTGTTTATACAAGTGTTGTGAAATCGTGTCATCCAGAACAAACTGCAACATTAACACCAGATGTGTTTGTTTTTTCCTGTAAAACACACTTGGGCTCCGGTGCAGGTGCTGATGTCCAGGTTTCTTCTGTATTATATAGAATCATTTGGCTGTAATGAAAGATTCTATAGAGTCGAGTCCCACATGGTCTCCATTGGTCCTGTGCTTTTACTTCCACATGCAGTTAAGCTACAATTTTCCAAACATGGTTTTAAGTTGAGGAAAATGGCTTGTTTGCATACCTGGACCTTGATGTATGCGTTCCTCAAAGAGTGCACTTTTCCTTCTTTTTTTTTTTTTTTTTACAGAGGTGTATTTATTAGGGGATTGACACAACTTGAGCCTTTTTCTGTTTTACCACATTCCTGATAATTCGATCTGTCTGTGGCAACAATCTTGAGGAGAAAGCACACATCACAACCACTAGAAGAAATGGAGCTAAGAACAGGAAACATGTCTTTTTGGAGTTGTGAAAATTTATTTTTTGTAATGGTGAACATTTGATTAAAACTTTTTTTTATGCATGTGCAGTTTTCATTTTCACCCTAATTGTTGCCATTAATGTTTACAGTAATTGCAAGCTGTGTATGTCCAGTTTTAAATGCTTTAATTCAAATGTTTCTTTGGGATTGGTCTCCTTGATTAAAACATTTAGAGAGATCTAATTAAGACTGAAGATTTTTAAAGACATTAAAGAATAAGCAGTATATTTGCTCTTACCCACCAGATGCAAAAAGCTAGCTAACTAGCAAAGATGTTAGCAGTGAGTTAGCAGTAGCCTTATCAAAGAAGACATCAAACATTAGCCTGACAGAAAAGCCCGAGATTAAGATTATAATTAAAACTTGTGATTAATGTATTTATTGCTAACTTGATACAAATATATAAATCGGACTTAAGGAAGCTCAAACACCTTGTTTGGGCTTTTCACTGAACAACGACGCATTGAGAAGAAAATTTCCAGAACTTTATTGATGTCATGTGAGATACACACAGAGCACATCTTGCTGGTAAAACACCTTGGAACTGGAAGATAATATCACAACTGAATGCGGTCGATAGATGAGCTTCGTCTGTCCCTTCGGTCAGTCGCATTCCCTGACCACTCGGAGATTTGGAGCCATGGATACTGAAGAGGCTGAGCTCTGAAGCAAAAGGTAAGTGAAGGCCACTGAGCAGCTTCTGTTTATTCAGACTGAAACTATCCTGCTGTTAAACTTGCTTAGCCATCCTTGTTTTCTTGTGGGGTTAAGAAGATCCTTTTCTTTTGCCAATCGAGTAATAAAATGACTTAGATGTTTGCAACCTGAAAGTTGAAACTGACTAGCAGGCCTGTCCACAAACTCTCCTTTGATTCTTCGTCTCTTTAGTCCTCAGTTTTGGCCTCCATCTCTTCAGCGTCGTCGTCTCCGTCCACCTCAGCGTTCTCCCTTTCTAACCTCTCCAGCTGCCGGGCGAGCTCAGTCTCATCCGTGTCCGTCACCACCTTGGGCTGTCAGGAACAAAAATAAAAACTTATTCAAGTGCACAACATGCAAAACCTTTGAACATGTACCAACATTAAATAGGAAGAGAAAGGTTGTCGGGTTCAGAAAGAAATTTGATACAAAGCCTGATTTTTTTTTCTTCCCAAAGGTACTTCAACTATTAAAGGGGCAAAACACATTTACTTTGCAGCAATCCTAAAGTTGTGCAGAGCGTATGTGTAAAAAAACAATTCAGGCTGCTCAGCCACATCTTTAGAGATGTCCAGATGTCATGGACAATAAGAACCCATATGATTGGAGTTAATAATTTACTCCTTAAATTATAGTTCTACACATATTTTTATTTATTACTTAGAGTAATGGAGCAACCCAAAGTAACGCGTTATTGGGAAGTTGAAAGAAAGGGATTTTACAGAAATAAAAATCTGGTAAGTGTGGAGTGCATTTATATTCATCCCCTTTCTGCTGATGTGTCAGGAGGAATCAGGTTTATTAGAGAACATGAAGAGCACAGCAGATGGATAAACTGGAGAAAATCACAGCCGGCTAGCAGATCATTAATCAGAGGCCCATGGTAACTATGCAGGACTGGTTGTTAAGGACAACAGTTAATCATGTTTCCGCCTTACTTTATGTTTGCTGTGTCTGAGACACAGCAAACGTGGACGAAGTTGATCTGGTCAACTGAACTTTCTGCCATGAATACAAACCTTTTGTTGAGAAAAATGTTTTTTCAGTAGCAAAACCAAAGATTGTTAAGCTTTAAGGGAAAAATAATGCAGCTCATTACAAGGCAATCCAAAGAGAAAACCATTTTGAGGCTCCAAAAAACTACTTTATAAGAGATTTAACTTCCAGCAGGACAAAAGTCACAACGCTAGAAACATTGAAATGATTTATATCCAAGCTATTCATGTGCTAGAATGGCCTAGTCAAAGCCCAAGAAACTCTTGCCAGAAAATGGCTAGAAATTGATGTTCCATACATGCTCTCCATCAAATCTAACTCAGGTTGAGCTTCATTTGCAACAAAAATGTATAATTTAGTCTGAAGGTGTTTAAATTGGGTAGAGATCCACTAAACAACTTGGTGGAGGTCTCTACCAAATGTCTGTTAATTCATCTTTGATTTCCTACAATCTGCTGTTTAGATCACGTTTCTTCACAGAGCTCTTTACAGATGCTTTAGGGAAAAATCAAAGGTAGCATTTCCCCTCCAAACTGCAGTAACTTAAAGGGAACATTGTGCAAGCTTTGATAAATATTTGGTTCCTAAAGGAAGTGGGAATTCCTCACCTCCATCTGGATGTTGAAGACGCCTCTCTTCTCTTCTATCTTCTCCTTGATAGCAGCCATGGCCTGGTTGAGCACAGACAGGCCTTCTGTCCGCTCCAGGGTGGTTGTGGTCATCACGTAGCGAGGTGGGGCGATCAGGTTGATCTAGAAACAAACAGGAACCACAGTTAAGGTGGCGGTAATTAAACATTAATAATAAAAAAGATGGAGGACGTGGAGGCATCACCTTAATGGGCATGACCTCTGTGGAGCAGGCGAGTCCGGCCCTCAGAGCTTCTTTCACTGCATCGATGCCCTCGTAGCCATAGCATGCAACTTCAATATCTACAGAGGAAAACAAACTAATCATCCGTTCATCTTCATCCTGCGAGATTCAGCCGAGAAACAACAAACCTGCTCTGATTTTGACAGCCTGTGGCGTTAGCCGCCTGTTGATGTTATCGATCAGCACGTTGCGCTCCTCCTCCGTTAAATCCAAACCGTCCAGGATGGTGGGATCTCTGTCAAAACGGAGCATTTCCTGTGAAAACCAACAGGGACCTGACTGAATTCAGACTCTGAGAGGAATCTTGCGTGGGACTCACGACACGGCCTGTTTGAAGACGTCGTAAGCGCCGTATCCTGGCCGCTTGTATTTCTCGTCGAAGACCCAGGCGGTGCGCTGGTACAAGCTCTCTAGCTGCTCGTCCTTGGTGTACTCCAGAACCTCCGCCACGTGCCGCAGGATGCTGTAAACCTGCAGGAATCGGCGCAGTGTGAACGTCAGCTAAATCCTGACTCCTCCACACGCAAATAAAGGGATAATTTAAAGCAGGAAAACGAGGATAAATTATACAACTCACAGTTTTAGATTTGGTAAATTTATCTTCACACTTGATGGCCTCCTCTGGTGAAACTCTTCTTTTTGATAAATCGATGTATCCTGGACGGGAAAAGTTGACAAAAGCGAATGGTCACTCTTACAGAGAAACTTTTATCCTTCATTTTCACAGAGCAAATATGCTAAATTTTGAAGTGATTTATTAATGTGCATAAACTGTAGAAACCAGCATCAATATTTAAAAAGTAAATACATAAACACCATTCAGTTTAGTGAAGCCAGAAGTGGAGTTTTACATTTCCTGTTCTCTAATTCCTGTTAACAAACCAACAGCAGGATGTGAATGGACGACTGATCTCAACGGACATAAATTTCAACCCGCAGGCTTAAAGGCAAACAACCAAAAAACAAAGATGGATGCTGAAATATAAATAAAAACCTCCCAAAGATCTGGGAACGATTACATCAGGCAGGAAAAGAAAGCTGAGTGTGGACGCTTAACAAAATTAACAAACATTTGTCATCAATTAAAACAACTGAAATTGTATTCACATTTTTCCATCTGCTCCACATTAGTTATTACCTGCTGATTTTATTAAATAAAAGATGAAAGCAGCTCAAAACAAAAAGGCCAACACTGATTCTACACTACATGAACAACTAAGTAATTTTGAGCATTTGAACAATGCTCAAAATAATACAAGTTAATTATAGAATCAACTTACATATTACTTTGAGTCATAATTGCAGATATTTGGCTGTGTGGTTATGCTGCTGTGATGCTAATCAGACAACCATAGAAATAAGAGGAATGCAGATTTGCTTGCATTTCAGAGCTAAACTATTTAACTTAGAGACTGGCTGAAAGGCTTTTGTGATTTTTATTTTTTAAATTCAAATTGTTAAATTAAAAAAATATATTTTTTTATTTAACAATTGGACAATTTACTTGTCCATTTGGACAAAACTTCTTATAGTATAGTAACCAAACTGCTCTGAAGAAGATTCAGATGTGGAACAAGATTCCATATTTTCAAGGTCAAAGGTCATATGTGTGTATGATTCTCTCTCCGCCCCTCACCTTTCTCTTTGTCGACTCGGATGACGACGACGCACTCGTTGCGGCCGATACGGATGAGCTTGTTGATGGAGCGGATACGTCGCCGCGACAACTCGCTCAGGAGGATCATGCCCTCGATGTTGTTGTACTCCAGGAGGCTGACGTAGGCCCCCATCTCGGCGATTGACCGCACGTTCACCATGACGACGTCCTCCACCTCTGGGAACCGGTGCTGGTAAAACCTACAGCTTAGACCCGGCATCGCTGCGAGGAAACAAAAGGAAGAAATGTTTACGAAAAAAAAAAACAGCAGACAGTTTATCTGGGTGGAGTTATGGGCGGCAGTAATTATTATCTGAGCTGAACAGTTGTTTACAAAAAACAAAAACAAAAAAGACAACTTAGGCTCCATCTTCTTGATATTAACTACTTGTTACCTTCAAATCTACCTCAGGAAACTTATGATCCCCTAAAGGCCTCACAGTAACGTCTCTACAAACAGGGATCTACAAACAGGTATGGGGATTAAATTAGCTTAAAGCTATAATCACAGTTGTGCAGGCATTTTGCTAATTTCAGCATCCAGTTTAAACTGTTGATAAGTGTTGGTTGGTTGATAGGTCTGTTGGTTGCGCCACCAGTCTCATCGAACATTTTGCAGCTTCAAAAGCTACATTAGTGCAGACATCTTTGGAACAGAACACACTCACATTCATTGGCTTCAAATTCTAGTTTAGCACTACAATTTACCAAACATTTAGTTTTAATTAGGTGACCTGGACATAAGTAAGTTAAGTTATTGACTTAATTATTGCTTTAATTGTGCTATAAAAATACCTTACAGAAAGATGTTTCTGGAAGGAAATATTTTATATTTACAGCTGGTGTGATGCAGCAAAAAGCCATATGGATTAGTAGATTTGCATTGAACAACAAAACGAAGTGTGTATTTGTCCCTACAATACGAAATACTATGAAATATCCCCTAAAATCCATCGGGGCGACAGGAAGTATAGAACCAGTATTTGTGGCTACAGAAGACAGTCATCTCTACAATCCAAGACAAAAATGATCCCTCATCTCTCAACCATTTAGCGATGCATTCACGTGTAAAGACAGTTATCGGAATAATTGCCTACTTTGATGCTCAGGCTCAAGTATTTTATTTTATAAGTAGTTTTGTGTTTGAATGGGATGATGCAACTCTGGCAAATCTTTAAAAGTAACTGACATGAACATTTACTGAGACGAAAATAGCATTTCAAAATGATTGTATCAATCCCGGGGAGAGTTCACTCCAGCAGATTTTGTGACTAAATCTGTAGCGCCAACGCGAAAAGGACACTGATGGTTTACTAAAGTGGAAAAAACGGGTACTTTAACATCTGTTAGCTGCGATGCTAACAACCCGGTTCCCTAATCACATGCGCCTCCTGCCCGGGCTAGCTGTTAGCAGCACACTTCTCCGAACCGCTCCGAGCATCTTACCCATCAACAGAAACTCACCTGTGTCATGTGGTTACACGACGATAAACTGGGAATTTCTGCGCTGGACGCGTTCAAATGTGCCGTTGAAGACGCTCTCTCACGTTTTTAAGATGACAAATCGGGCCCGCTAGCTCACGTTCATGGATGTGCTTAGCTTCTTGCGACCCGGAAAGGATTCGTGGAGCTTCAAGACGCGCGCATGTGCAGAGCGAGTGGTGGTGAAGTCACATGACCAGGGGCCAGCTGATCATCGCGGACGGACAAGATCACGACCATTAGCTTCATCTGTTCACTTAATCCTACATGAAATTTTGTAACAATTTACTAGTAGAATTGTAAATAGATACTAAAAGCATCTCGACAGGATCGAGTTCAAACTGAGGAAGTAAACAGAAGACAGCCGTAGTCGACTAAAAGACGAGAAGATGTCTGGAAAGGAGAGGATCGACATATTCCCCTCCAGAATGTAAGCTGCCCGTTTCGTAGCTAGTCACTATAAACGTAAACTAAATAATTTAATTCTTTGTTTTTGCTGCTGCTCAACCGAGATTGGTGATTATCTGCACGTTTCTCCTAAAACGGGAGGACATTTTGTTTTGCACTGTGACTCAAATGCAGTCATAGTTTATACGAGAGCCAGATAGCTGTTTGAAAGAGGAAGAGTCCTTCTGTGGTCATGTGATGTGTCAAACATCACGTCTAAGTGTTAAGTGTCCATCTGAGATTTCCATCTGGACTGCAGTGTCATGCGGCAGTTTCAAACGTCAATGTATTTTATGTGATCACATAACTGTCTTTCTGTTCCATATTTTCATTTCACCCTGACTCTGGTCCTGAGCTGTGGAGTTCCGGTCTTACTCCAGGTTTTATCTTAAATGGACAAATATAAGTATGACACTTAGGATTTTTATGTGTAAAAAAAGAAAAGAAAAAGAGACCCACCTTTTCCTTTCACTCCACAAATATGCATAAAATACACTGAAGGTTGTTACTGTGATGAGACAAAATTTGGAAAAGTTTGAGACACAAATACTTTAGCAAGATATTGTAATACTGGGGGTAAATGGAAAGATTAAATTGGCACATTTGATTCAGCATGGAAGTGCTGGTTTGGAAGAGGGAAAATCTCTCCAAATAGTTTCATAAGATTTCAAGAAAAAAAAGAGCAAAACTTAAAACCCTTGGATGGATGATCATCAGATTTGCTTCAAAGACACGTAGAAGTCCATGTTTATTGATGTCTGTAGATATGGACCACAAATCTCTGCTCATATTTAGACTTTTTATCTTACAGGAACTGGAACACATTTTAAATATCCAAAATAAAACACATAAACCATAAATGAAGCAGGACTAAAAAATCTCCTAACCACAGCAATAAATGAAATTGATTGTGGTGTCTCGAAACAAAATTGCCCTTCAAAAATACTAATCTTTAGAAACGATCATTTTAATTTATCATAGTATATGGTGAAATGGTTTATTGCGACAGGCTGAAGAGCTATACAAAGCTTCGACAATTTTATATCTCAGAAGACTTTCTGGAAACTACGTTCCAAGTTGTATGGATTCACAGTAAAATACACTTTATTTAGACAGCAAACAAGCACAGGAAACCCATAAGGATGAGACCAGAAATGCTACTTAACATCCAAACTAAACTTTCTGTTCTCACCCTAGTTTTCACCAATTTTTTTTAATCTCTAGGAAAAATTATGAAATTACTCAAAATAAATGAGCTGTTTTATCATTATAGTTGTGTTGTCGCGGTGTGTGCAGGGCTCAGACCATCATGAAGGCCCGGCTGAAAGGAGCGCAGACTGGCCGCAGCCTGCTCAAGAAGAAATCTGACGCCCTCTCCATGCGCTTCCGTCAGATCCTTCGTAAAATCATTGAAGTCAGTCGAATTTCAGATTCCAGTATATTTGCTTCTAAGTTTCTAGTGTCCAGTTTCTAAGATTCTTTTTGTTGCTTCCTTTAGACTAAAACCAAGATGGGAGAGGTGATGAGAGAGGCGGCTTTCTCTTTGGCTGAGGCCAAATTTACAGCTGGAGACTTCAGGTAAGGATTGCTACGAGATTTCATGGTTGTGCTCAGTTCGGAGCAAATGTGTTGAGAAAGTGTCACCTATTCGCAGTACAACCGTCATCCAGAATGTCAACAAAGCCCAGGTGAAGGTCCGAGCCAAAAAGGACAACGTGGCAGGTTAGCTTCAGAAATGTTTCATCAAAATCGCCGCTGTGAGCTGGAACACACTCATCTGTTCTGGTTTTATCCTTCCAGGTGTCACCCTTCCTGTTTTTGAACACTACCAAGAAGGCGGAGACAGTAAGTGGAGTCCGGTTTGTCAGTTCAGGTTTGTCACGATCAGCTTTTGGACACTGATCTTTCCTGTGTGTCTCTGTCAGGTTATGAACTCACCGGTCTGGCCAGGGGAGGAGAGCAGCTGTCCAGGCTGAAGAGGAACTACGCCAGAGCGGTGGAGCTGCTGGTGGAGTTAGCATCCTTACAGGTAGAGGGCGCTGTTGCAAATATAGAGTCATATTGCCTGGGATTCTTCTGCTTCTGCACGATCTTTAAATTCCAGCTTCATTTTAAGAAAACAAAGACACATGTTCATATTTGTGTTTGCAGACTTCTTTTGTCACTCTGGATGAAGCCATAAAGATCACCAACCGCCGTGTGAATGCTATCGAGCACGGTAAGCTCAAACCCAACGTTCGCATCAGGGACTTTAGAAGAATATCAGATTATTTATTGCTTATGTGATTTCACTTCCATTCTGCAGTGATTATTCCGAGGATCGACCGCACTCTCACTTACATTATCACAGAGCTGGATGAGCGAGAAAGAGAAGAGTTCTACAGGTGAAACCATGTCATAGTCTTTGCATGTTTTTAAATGTTAAAGCGTTTCAAAAGTGGAAAATCGGTTTGGTCAGACCTGAGTCACGCAAACTGTTCATATCTCTTGAAATCTTCAAATATTATGTTGGAGCCACAAACATGGACATGTTTTATTGGGATTTTATGTAATAAAATAACAAAAAGTAGTGGATAATTATGTGGAAGAAAAACTATAAATTGTTTCCAAAAGCATTAAAAATAAAAATCTGAAAAGTGTGGCGTGGATACTTTGTAAAACTACCTGTCTAAATTTTATAGCTGCCAGTTTTAGGGGGCAAGTCTACAAAATTCTTTGCCCCTTATTCTCGCCAAATATTTTATTTTGAAAACCATGTATCCCTTTCTTTCAATTCACACACTCCTTTCTTAGTGTATCACATTAAAGTTTGTGGTGGTTTTGTTGCCAGCTATTTTCCTTTTCCATAAGACTTCTCCCCCAGCTTACTACCAACCTGCACCTGATTCTTCTTACCCGACAGGCTGAAGAAAATCCAGGAGAAGAAGAAGCAGCTGAGGGAAAGGACGGAGCTGGAAATCGCCGCCCGGCTGGCCGCCCTCGGACCCATCGCCGAGCCCGCCAACATGCTGACGGAGGAGACGGATGAGGACCTGCTGTTCGAGTGAAACCCCCCTGCAGTCCGACACTCATCATCATGCTATTTATTCTGTGCCTCTGGCCGTGTTTATGTCTTCTCAGACAAGTGATGAAAGTATTTTTTTTGTGTTCGCATCTGTGATTATATGTTCTGCTGTTTTTGTGTTGGAAAGTATGAGAAGTTTCCAAGTGTGTCTCTGTACAGGAGCCCGAGTGTCCCCCGCCCCCGTCCAAAAAAAACAATCCTTATCCACCAGAGTCCAACAACCGAAGCAAATATCATTAAGTATGTTTACATGAGGCAAGAACTGGATCAGCTGTAGATATGTTTTGAACCGCTGCATGCCGTAAGTCTTGTGGTGGTTGGAGATTTCAGAGTGTCAGAGTCTGTGTCCTGACCTCACATCAGGGTGTTTATCATCACACGGATTCTCTGTAATGTAACGCTGTAAAATGTGTTTGTGAGTCAACAAAGCCAGGCACTTCATATAATTAAAAATGTTCTAAAGAGTCCAACGGTGCTCTGAGTTCTGAGTCAACATGAACAAGATAGGACAAAACAAATTGCTTAGTAAAATAAAACTACATCAAAGTAGATTTTCAAATTTTAATTTATTGATACTTTTGAAAAATTGTGCTTAAGAATTACTCCATTTTTTAAAGATTCAATAATAAGTCACGATTGTACAATACTGATGAAGACCATCTCAATATTACGCAGCATTACACAGACAATGTAGTTGGTCACTATTAAAGTACATGATGCCATGCAAATGCATTTATACTAATTAATATTTTGTCACATTACCACACACATCAATGGGTTTCCTTGAGATATTATGTATCATAAAGGGAACTCTTGTTTTAAATTTGCCAGAAGACTTTTCTCTGGTTAGAACAGACCAAAACTGAAGTTTTTGGGCTACACAGAAAATACTGCGTCTGGCAGAAAACTAACATGACACACTGTTGTTATGGTAAGCATGATTGTGGCAGCATCATGATGTGGGAGTGATTTTATTTAGCCGGACCAGCCGCTAAACAGAACTCGATCCTGAAGGACAACCTGGTACAGGCTGAGGAGCAAGAGGGAAAAAAAAAACTTTTACATGCAGTTAAAGATACATGTTAAGATTAGGGCTGAATCCAGTAATTGGAATAATCGTGATAAATCGTTTACTGAAATAATTGTCAACTAATTTAATAATTGATTAATTGTTAACTGGAATGTACAGACTTAAAAAAATGGTATTCAGAGCAGCAATTAAGCCAAAATTATGGAAAAGAAATGTAGATTTTGCAATTAAGATAAAAACATCTTTGTCCGTAAATATGTTTTACCCAGAACCCTTTGAATGGCAGAATCTTAGTTTCACATTCTCTGAAGGAATCCTGCATTTTAGGCAATAAAATGTTTATTTTCTTATTTTAAAAATTTGTTGAATTCTTAGTTTGTTTTGCAATAAATTTTCTAATATTGTATGAAAAGGTTTAAGTGGTTACATGAAAAATCTGAAGAATATGCCAATATTTTATTTGATTAATCATCAGCATAATCAATTACTAAAATAATTGTTAGTTGCAGCCTTTCCGTAATTTACCATATGCAAACCTAAATACAGTTCAGAATCTGTGGCAAGACTTTAAAATTCATATTCACAGAGATCCTCCTATTGATTAGATTTTTTTTTTGGCAAGTGATAAATATTCCTTTTCATCTACTTCATGATTATTTTCTAAATCGTGTTTATCTGATTCATGAAATCCAAGGAAGTTATTTGACATTTAAAGTGAAATGTGACAAAATAGTAAAAAGTTCAAGAAGTATAAGTACCTTTGCAAGGCACATGAGACACAATACAGATACTGAGACATCAACAGCAGGTGGGAGACTTCACACTAAATCCAATAAATCTATTTCTACTCAGTTCTTTGCCTGATGATGTTTTGGCTCAATGTTTCACCAGAATGTCTTTAAAAACGTGTCAAATGTGCAATTTCTGGCGTAACAATAAAATATTTCACCTCTCTGACTAAAGGATATATATTTACAATTATAAATAAGTCAAAGAAATAGCATATAAATGTATCTATCTGGAAAACAAAAGATTTTGCATAAAACTAAGACCTTGAACAGCCATCACAAAAATAGAAGAAAACAATCTACAAAAGACAAACATCAAATGCAACAGTGCCTGTCTCCGCAGCACCCTGTAACAGTTAAGCTCCAATAAAGGGGAAAAAAAAGAATGTGCAAGTGAAGATTCAGTGTCACTGTAATACTGTCTGTCTCCTCTTTACCTTCTCGTTCCTGGAGACTCTTCGTCTCTAGCAGAGCCAAGACGTCGGCACCCACTGCGGCTCAGTGTCCAGTTTATCTACTAATCTTCGGAGCTCCTGGAACGCCTGGTCTGGATCACAGTTAACAACGGTCGCATCAAAGAAGTGGCTGTAATTCAGCTCCATCTCGCGGGCTTTTTCAGTGACCTCCTTCAGGTCCTCCGGCTGGGAAAAGAGGTCAACAAAACAACTGGCGTGAATGTTGAAAGTGTGCATGAGATTTTCACTTTTTCTGCTGGACGCCAGAGGCACCAGGCAGAAGTGAGTGAAGGTCAGCTTACCTTTAGTGTTTTCCCCTCTGTGGCCAGCAGGGTGCGTAGTCGTTCTTGAGAAGGAGGAGCGATGAAGACGACATATGGCTTGAGGTTGGACGACCTCAGTACTCGCAAAGACTGGGAGGGAAAATTGAGGCAGAGAATATTAAATTAGATCTCACTAAAATACACACATTTTGACGTTTTTCTTGTAAATTTGAAATATATGAAGCTATCGCAACAGTTAGACAACAGTGATTGCTACGTTAGGAACAAATATTCACCCTTGTGTGAAGGCAGAGCAAACAGATGCGTCCGGAGTTGACGACATGTCGGACTGAGTCAGTGCTGGTGCCGTACAGGTTCTTCTCATACTCCCCTGATTCGATGAACTTCCCTGCAGCCAAGTCAGCCTCGAAGGACGAGCGGCTGACAAAGTGGTACTCGCGTCCATTTCGCTCATGTATCCTTGGGCTTCTTGTTGTGTCTAAGAGTTAGGTGAGAGATCTATTAAAATTAAAACAGGTTCCAGACTTTTCGAGGCTCAGCTTTTCAGATCTCTGTCCTAAAGTGTTAAAGACAAATTATAGCTGGTACTATTGGTAGGCTTTCAGTATGAAACATGAAAAAACAAACAACTGGAAGGAAGAGAAAAAAAAGAAAGGAATGACACAAAGGAGATGAAATAAGGAAATAAGGACATAAGAAAAAATCTAAGGAGAGGCATGAAATTAAAAGGAAGAAAAAAATTAAGAAAGAAAGCAGAAAGAACGAGTGAATGAAAGAAGCAAGGAGGATGAGAGGAAACAAAAACCAGAGAGGGAATGGGTGATAAAGATGTATTTTCTTTTTTTCATACTTATCCAGACCTGGAAAATACTGAAATCTAATCCCATATATTCCAGATTTTTCCAAACTTCACAGGAACACAATAAGCTTCAACAGTAAATCTTGTTTCTGTTTTTTTATTGCTTGTGTGTTGTGTTTGTCCTCTGAAATCAGAGAAAACTGTCTGTCTGCGTGTGGACTTACGTGGAACAGCGACGGCAAACTTGTCCGGCTCTATGGATAAAAGCCTCCGCCGCAGCTCATCGTGGCCGCTGTTGGCCGGGCCGACCAGAGCCACGGGGCGTTTCCGATTAGCGGGCTGGTGGTACAGGGACATTTCCTCGTAGGTCAGGACATCATCGTAGTCTGAGGAGACAGTTCAGGAAGGCTTACAGGGGCAACACTGACCCAACATGCACCTTGTGCTTTTAACCCTCTGTACTGCAACTACTTTCAACCTTGACCTCTTGCTGAAGGCGGGAAAAACACAACAGAGAGTAAAGGTAGAAAAAGATCACATTGTTTACAATCTTGTTGTTCAATGAAAGTGTTCTATTTAAAGATGAGTGACTTCAGGTGTGTGTGTTTTCTTGTTTTAAAGGTGCCTCTGCTGTGTGTGTGAACCCTGAAACTGCACGTCCCTCGAAGCCATTTAAGCTCCTGCTGATCTGGTCTGTGAAGACAAGTCTAATCTGACTTGTGACACGACAAGTCTGGACAAGCTGCTGTAAGAAAGACGAGGTGTGTCAACTTCAGCTTATGTGTGGGCGTAATGCTAACAGCAATGGATGTTTGGCTGCTGGCCAGCGCTGAAACCCTCTTTTATACGTCCTTAATGAGGACTGATAGTGAGCTAAGTGTGCAGATAGCGCTCGGTCCAAAACAAGAAATAAAGGACGTCTTACCAGTGTTTCTGTTCAAGGTCGATGTGTTCCTTCTTCTCAGTTTCTTGCTTTTCTTTGAACACCAAATCTTCCCTAATACGGATTAAAATACACATTTTCATTTCACATTGATAGATTGCTGGAAAGGTTTAAGTTTGCAGTTGTTACCTTGCTGCTCTTGACTTTTGTCTGGCGTCGTTTTCTTTAAACTCTCTCTCTGTTGCTGGAAACTTTTACCTGAAGTAAGAAAAAGAAAGAAATCCACAGAAATTAAATATCCAGTGAATTTAGAAAAGTATTCTTATGTCTTGAATTTTTCCCACATCCTCTCAAAGGCCACAAACCTCATTGTTTTGTTTTATTTCATAAACCAACACAGAGTTTTGCAGAATTCCTTTTTTTTAACCAATAATTAAAAACATATCTCTACCAGCTTTAACTGTCTGGAAAGTGAAACTTTTGCTACAAAAATAACCTTAAACTGGACATACATTGAGCATTAATCAAGTCCTACAAAAAGATTCCCAGTTACATTCAGGTCTGTAAATCTGTAAACTTTGACTGGTCCACTCTAACCCATTTAGGATTGCTGATGGTGAACTTTTGCCCAGTCCCAGGCTTATTGCACCTTCAGAGTTTCTAATAGGATTGCCCATCATCCCATCAACTGATAATTGAATACTAAAATAATTGTTGCAGCAACAAACAGTGCCATGTTTTATATTTTGAACAATGGATATTCTTCTTTCCCTTCACAATCATGCACAAAATTTATATTAATCTATGACATAAAACCCCAATAAAGGTTTGTGAATGTAATATGAAAAAATGTGAAAAACTGAAGGGATATGAATAACTTTGGAAAACATTGCATTGACAGTGAACAAGCTAACATTAGAAGTTGTTTGGAAGGCTCTGATCTGAGCTTTCTAAACATCCAAGATGGTTAACTTTCCATTTTTAGTACTAAACTTTGTTTACTTAGACCCCCAAGAGTCTGTAGGTCAGAGTGCAATTACAATTAATTCCTAGGTGTTTGTTTTAATCTGCTGGATTCAACAGATGGCAGACAAATCTTTCCAGGAAAGCAGAGCCAGGTGAACCATTTGTCTCTTCAAACTCATTTGTTATAGAATTTCAAGTGAGAGGAGGTGGAGTGAATAATAAATATACTAAAAGAATCTGCCATATTGAACCTATTAGCATGTATTTGTAGATATTATATGTGTTTTATTTCAAGTAATAAATTGTGGTACTTTAGAAATCGCCCACTTAAGCACAACTTTTAAAAGGCAAGTTTATTCCAGTAATTTGTACCAGTACTTTACAAACAGCACCATTCTAACCAACATGGTTTCCTGACAAGAAGGCAAAGACCAGTTTTTCACTGAACACATTATCCTGTTCTGCTAAAGGTGCCCTAAGTTAACATCTTGTCTTCACACGCCTACAGACAGAGAGATCTCTACTATCCTATTAGGTTCACAGCAAGCCACCTGTGTGACACTGATCTAATAAAAGCTAATCATGTTTAATGTATTTCTCTTTGCTAAATACACTCCCCTGAATGATCTCAGTTTTTCCCTCTGTGCTTTGTCAGCTTATTTACACGAGCTGGATGATAAATATGAAAATATGCAAAAATGTATAGTTTAGCATCCAAAAGAGTTGTTTTCGGTACCCTAGTTTACCATGCGAGAGTTAGATGTGATGTTTTTCCTCTTTTTACTTTGGCACTGGTGTCAAGCTAACTTGTCATAATTCCATACGACCGTTTCATCATCTGGTCGGAGGATCAAAGTCAAAGCAGCACTCACACTGCCAGACCGTTGTCATGATTTTCAAGCACTTCATTGCAAAAAAAATAAAATAAAATAAAAAGAAGGATTTTTTTTTATACCAAGTACCAAGTATTTTTGGTCTAGTTTCTAGTGCAAATATCTTAGTACACTTGAAGGAAGTCAAAACTTATAAGTAACTTAAGTTGTTTTAAGTAAATAATTTCTCAATATTCATAAAGTTCTAGTTCCACTGGCAGATTATAGCATTTATAACTTGGGACAAATATCTTGCTATAAGTAAAATAAATTGCCAGTGGAACTAATACTTTTTCACCAATATTATGGAATTATTCAATTAAAACAAGGTAATATTTCCTGCTGAAAAGTTACTTGTAAACTAATTATGTGTCTTTTTATCCTAAAATAAAAATCTGTTGTTACTGAAATACTAAACAGTGAATATGACCTTGTTAACTAGAAAAAAACCCCATGTTTTTTTTAAGTATTATTATTTTTTTTAATAAAGAATGCCACAGTGAGATTACCAGGAATGAGGCCTGCCAGAGGCTGGTTGTCCTCTTCTCCATCTCTATATGCCTGCCACCAGTTGGGGTCATCCTGGCTAATGACATGGAGTATATCTCCTTTCTGGAAGGACAGACCCAGCTCCCGACACGGCACGAAGGGGTCATCAGAGGGATCGTAGTCAAAGTAAGCGCGCACATGCATCTGAGGAGATGGTTTACAACAAGTTTAGTGTTTGTTTGCATACCAGCGACAATTCTCACGCACATGCTCTCATCTTAATAGACTTACCACAGTTTGTCTGTGGGGAGCAGGTTTATTGTGAGAGCTCGGGATGAGGAGGAAGGTCAGAGTTCCCTGCATTTCTTGCTGTGGAAAGCATAAAAATGATTGAGTAATGCACATCTTTATAGTATTCACGCCCCTAAAACTTTTCACATTTGTCATGTTGATTTGATAGAGAGGTTAGTGGTTGTATATTTTCAGGTGGGTTACAAAATGGCCTTGTAATGTGTGAATGATCTGGGTGTGGTAATTGACTCAGACTTGACGCTCAAATACACATAAAGACAATTACAAAGTCAGCCTTCTGACACCTGAAGAACATTTCCAGAATTAAAGGACCTATGTCTTAGATAGATCTAGAAAAACTCATCCATTTGTTTATCTTTAGTCATCTTGCTGCTGAAATGTGCTAAATGAATAAACTTGACTTGTGAGTGCTTTTAATGATACCATGGATTGAAGTCGGTGAAAAGTGCCTGTTACTTGACATCATTCTGACAGTAATGGTTACCAGTAAGTCGTGCACTTCGTTGATGTGTTTTCCACGAATAGGAATACCGTTGATCTCCAGGATCTCGTCTCCCTCACTGAGGAGTCCGCTCCGCTCTGCTGTGCTGCCTTTCACTACACGACTCACCACCACATTGTCCATGTCATTACGCACTGTTGCACCCTGATAGCAACACATCCGATCACAAAACTGCTGTTAGAGGACACTAAACGATTACTCCATTCTAAACAAAACGGACGCACAGTAAACGTTTGACAGATACAGTACAGGGCAATAAGGAAATAAAAGATCAAAAGCCAGACAGTAACAGGAACTCAAACGCATCGTATCTCACCAGTGGAGTGTCTTTGGCCTTCTGCAGCCGCACTAATTTAACTGTCTCTCCGAGGTACTGGGTCACGCTTTCCTCTGCGATTTCCTGCACCGCTACACTGTCATGAGCTTGCATCAGTGCCTGCCATATAAACACACAGACAGACAATGAAAGGTTTAAAATATAAGAATAGTCAGAAGCTAGCTTTACACAAGCTGTAGGAAGTTTAAACGAGAGAGTCAATTCAACCTCAACCCTTGCATCCTTTTTATTCAGAGCTTTCCAAGCCAAGATCAGGACAGAGATTGCGCTTTTAGGATATTTAATGTGACACACTTTTTTATGCACCACAATTAATACACGTCACAGAAAATTACGCAGTTTCTTTGTCTTGCAGCAGCGGGACACAGAGAGAGCAGATGCAGGCTAAGTTGAGGCTTACGCACAATCCGTTTTAATTACCCTCAGCATTTAGGAGTCAAAAGGCAACACCACACATCAATGAACACCGGTGATTTCATGTACTTAAAAACAAGGTGCTTCAGATTTAGAAACCAAAGGAAAGAAGAGAAGTGGTCTTCACTACATGGCTAAACTATTTTAGACATGATGTTGTTCATGACATTTTCTGCTTCCTGAAGAAACTGACATAATATGCTCTAATTTCAACACCATGAGAGGGTTTCATACCTCACAGAGCGCCCTGCTGGCTACGCCTTACTGACTCAGTGGATAGGTTTATGGGACAGTGGCAGTTCACACGGTCACATAGGTCAAATATCTGTCCTCTGGTGCTTCACTGGCTGAGCCTAAACATTACACCTGCGGACTTTCCTCACCTGGCTGTCTAATGGATGACAGTTGTTTGAAAATGGTACTTTATTTCTCCTACCGAAGCCGAAGATAGAATCTGAAGAAATACAATTCAAGCATCTGTTTAATTGTTTCTAGGTGCAATCAACTTTTAACAACGTGATAACTCTTCAAACAAATTTGCTCTTAGCATTTTTAAGCATGGATAACATAAGTATGGAAGGAGAAAAACATCTCTGATTCTTCGGGCTCAATAATATAGTTTTCTCTCTGCCCATTTCTTGTCTGATTACAGTGAATAAAAGAAAATAGTTCCACAAAAATTAAAAAAAATAATGTTATCTAGTTCACAACATACGATGTGATCAAACTGCTGTCACAACATAAATTTTAGATTTTATTGTCTTAATGTAATGAGGCAACATAACCATCATCACAACCAACAATCTCCAGCTCAGCTTAGTTTGAAATAATGACAAGAAATGTTTTTTGATATTGTTATCACGACCTGAAGTTAGATTAAGTTTATGGAATAATGAAACTAAAATGGCAAAATGAGCTCAATATTTCAAAAGGAAGTAAGTAATATCCATATAATATAACATCTATGTATTACATTTTGGTTTATTAGTTACTGCCTGGAAACTGATAGAAAGTGCAGAGGTGCATGCAGTTTTCTATCAAGAATGAGTGGCTGTGCCTCATGTTTTGTGTGTAGTTTTGAAGTTTATTCTGCTGTGAATCCTCTGATACAAAACATCAAAAACTGTTTGAAATGAACAAAATTACAAGGGAAGTCTGGAAAGAAAAAATGTGTAGCGACTCTGTGATCAATGCCAAAAGTTTAATTGCACTAATGCAGCAAGTTGCATCAAGAATAGAAACTTATTTCTGCCAATTTTTGCAAATAACAAAACATTTCACTGTGGATTCTTTACTAAACAGATACCAGCAAAGTTAAAGCTCTTAAAGTTCAACATCAGGCACGTCCTGACGAGTAGATAAAAAGAAGTAAATCCAGTCATCATGCAGATAAGCTACAACAAAGCAAACTGCACACACCTGGGCGCTTCTCTCAAATGAAGAGGAATTAGGACACAGATACTTTATAAACAGCTACAAAATATTGTCATAAATCTGTTTGTTATAGTACTATAACTCAAATGCAACAAATATTTAACAAAGAATAACGAACAAGTTAAATTATTATCAAAAAGAACACCTCTTTCTTGAAAAACTACACGGGGTGATGGATACAGTTTTGCAAAGATAAAAAAAATGTTGCATTTTCGTTGAGTAGTAGGAACAAAACATCTTTTGCAGAACTTGCCTTTACTAAAAGCAACTTCAATCAATTTATCAAGCAAAATAAGGAACGAATGACAAAAAGAAATCAGACGATACAAATCAAGTAACGCAAATATACAAAATAATTATCCCATATGTTTAAATGTTCTGGAGCACATGAATGAATTTCATCCAAACAATAATAAGTAATATTACCTCATCACTGCCCCTGTCAAGCACACAAGAAGGGAGAGGAGGACATTTAAAACTTCATAGCTGCCTTTCAGGCATCAAGATGTTAATTTGCTAAACCCTGACCTCTGCCTTCCCAGTGGAAAGTGCAGGAGAAACAATTACCCTTTTGGAGACAGCCATGTATAACATTAATTATATTTCCAGCAGTCTAATTACTAGGATATTAACTAAATAAATGAGCTGGCCTACAAGGCTCTGCAGACGAGCGGGACACACTTATCTTGCCTTTTAATCAGATTATATGTCAAGAAAGGGTCGCTGATCTCTGACCTGGAGATGGGGATTGGTGAGCAGCGCGCTTAGTTCCAAACCTTCTTTTTGTTGACTTGTCTGGAGGATCCTTTGGACCTGAGCAAAGACACACTACAGTGAGATAAATCTGCCACTGAGACGTATAAACATGTACAGAAAATGATAAACTATTTTTTAAAACTGCGTCCATGTATTACTTAGGTTTTACCATAAAATGAAAAAAGGAAGTTCTAAACATTTGCCTTCTGTTTCTTTCAGATTTAAGCCTATAATTACATACAGATCTAAAATCTCTGTATTTTAGATGATATTGAAATCATTACATTTTTTAAATGTAAGAAGATCTGAAAGCAGCAATGGGAAAAGATAGTTTGCCAACAATAATGATCACAATAAATCTAAAATTAAAATTAAAATATGGCTTAATAAAGCAATTGATGTGACAAACATTTGGTTATCACTTTCAACAATATTATTTTTACATTACCCCCATTAGTTAGTCTTCCATTTTATGTCCAACCTTTCGTTTTATTTATTAGTTTAATTTTTATTTCATTATTTATTCCTTTCTCAGTTTTTCATACATTGTCTATGGCACAGTGTATGAGAATAAATAAATGTTTTAGCATAAATGTATTGATTCTCTTTAATATTTCCTAATTTGCATTTTCTCCCCATTTAGCAATAAAATGGATAAATGCCTCAATGTACAATCAAATAAGTTGGGGAAATTATTTTATTTGGATGCAATATCTGACACAATAGTTATTTTATCAAGATGTTACTTATTGCCAATTTTGGCAGGAGAAATCTTCCATACACCCTAGTCAAAATATTACTTTTTTTCCCCCACCAACTATTGATTTCACATCATTTGTTTAATTTGATTGGTCATACCTAACTTTCTTTACCCTATTGATAAATATTCAAAATTAAAAATGAAAACATCCATTCCTGGCCATTTTAGCCATGTGCCTGTAACATTTGTGAGAAACAGGTCTGTCTCACTGCTTTGTAAGAACATGTGAAGTCACAGATTATTCACTTGGCTACACTCTAATAGTTCACAATAGAATTTCCACATTCCAGCTGCACCAAAGTTGGATCTTTCTCTTGAATAAACAAAACAAACAAAAAAAAAGATGTATAAATTCTAGTTGTTCATGTGTGTTCATGTATGAATGCTGCAAACATTAATGTTACAATCCCTTCTGAATTATATTATTTACCATTTTTAGCTTTAAAAGTCTGTCCAGTGGACCTGGGATGTTTTTTATTTGTCCACTGTGCTGCGTGTTTCTATTTTAGATTATACGGCAAATTGGTCTTTTCTTACTCTGCCCTTCGGCCTCTTCATCTCTTGTTCAGAGCTTAGTTCATCCATTACACTAATCAAAGCTCTCACTAACAAGGTGACGCACTTTCCCCTTCCCCCGCAGCAGAGCTGCACCTCAGCCCAGCCTGCTGTAAGCTGCTGGAGTTTCTTTTTCTGGCTGCACAGATCCTGGCCCTCGTTCTGCGGTGTGCTCCACTGCTCAGCCAGCACAGAGGGCTGCTGGGAGATTAGTTTACATAATGCTCAGTGTGAGTATCACAGAACACAGGCAGTTACTTTAGTTTAACTGCAGCTGAAACACTCTGTGTCTGATGTGTGAGTTCATATTAGTCTCTGCATATGTGTGCAGGCTGTGTATCTTGAGTATCTTCAGGCTGTCCAGTGATGACTGAACTAATAGTCATGTACCACTCCTGACTGCTCTGGCTGACAGACTGTTTAGTCAAAACTATTACAAAACTAGCTGGAAGCTGGAAATAAACTGCAACAAGCTGGCTGTGTCCGTATTACCATGTCAAAATGCCAAATTTTTCCTCCAGACTTGCAGATTTTTAGCCTATTTTAAAAATCTAAACAAAATTTCTGTTTTGTTTTAATTCCATTTTTTTTACAGAAGCCTTACATTTAAAAAAGAACCAGGAAAAAACAGAGATTTAAAGTAACGTCTTTTTTTGCGTGGTCCTTCATACTACTGAAAGATGTAACCGCAATCACACTTCAGTGTGAACGTCCCCAAACATAGCACATGTGCAGAAGAAGAATGGTGACGTCACATGGCAGCGTACTGTTTACAAAAGTAATAATGATGCTGCTGTTCAGCAATGGCAGCCGATGGGATTGTCACAAAATCATCACAAGAAGAACAAAGCTAACAGAAAGCACCACTCATAGCAGTGCCGTTTTGTAAAGCGTAGACAGCAGCGATCTGTAGAGGTCTGTTTGGATGTGAAGTTAGAACCTGGAGTGGTGTAAATGTAATGTGATGTGCTTCAGTGGAAGACATCATTCATAATTCTGTAATTATGATTTTTTTTCAGTCATTCTTTACGGCCGATCTGGCTTCTGCTGGTGCAAAATGATGATATATGTCTCACATCAATAGCGTAAAATTCATATAAAATTTGATATGACTGTTCAGACTCCAGACTCTTTCAGACACGTATCCGTTTTAGTGTCACATCAGATTTTTTCAGGATGAAAAAAATATGAATTGGGAAGTTCAGATTGCCATAAAAAGTCAGATTAAGCATATGGGCAAAACCAAAACTGATATGTTTGGCATTCGCCTGCTGCGATAACATAGTCATACGTAGCTGGATCATAAAATGGATCCAGCTGCTAACAACTCACATCATAATTTCTGTTTTTCAACAATAACTGTGCTGTGGTTATTTTTGAACATCTCTTGTACAGCATGGCTCACTTCACTGTCATTTTCTGTGCTAATGAAGGAATCCGAAAAGAAAACAGCAACTGGCAGCAATCACAGTGAAACATATCTTCATTCTTGCTATGTGGCTCCAATTTTCTTCCAATTTTCCTTCTTTTGCGTCACGTTTTCGCTAGTAGACACACTTACAAAAAAGCATCAAAGTCAAACCAACAGGTCCCAGACTAGATGCAAAATCATTTCATCAGCTGAGACACAGAACTATTTATAATCTACAAAACTGACAAGACAGAAATATAACATACTGTGATTCAATATTTTGGACCCAGTTACACTGAATTGCAAAGCCTAAATAAGCCTGGATAGTTGAATACCTCCTGGCAGAGATCCTGTGCTTGTACTGTCAGAGGTGAGGTGGGACTGATCCTGCTCGTCTGCTGGGACAGAACGCTGTAGATTGTGTAGGCATTCCTGAATTCCTCCTTAGCAAGGAGTTGCATTATCAACTCCACGTCCTGCTGGCTCTGAGAGTCACTCAAGCTGTGCTGGACCCACTTCAGAACTTGTAGCAGTTCCCCCAGTTCTGACAAACAGGTACGGAGAAAGGAACCCGATGATGATTGGAGAAACAGAATAACAACAAAAATCAGAAACAACGAGGTATCTCTAAAAATATTTTCTGCAAGTAAAATAATAGAGTGACATCCAGTTTAATTTTATCTGGGGAGTAGTTGACTTTGATTATAAAATTTTTATTTACAGAACATCTATTTTACGCAGATTCATATTTTAGAAATGTATTGTGAATCAAAATGCTAACATTTGAATCCAATGATGCTTGCGTTACACTCTCTAGTCATCCAGACATCTTCTCACATGTTTTCTGATAAAGCTTTTGTGCAAAATTAACAAACTTTACCTTTAAAATTAGCTACTTTAAGGGAAAGGCAAGTTTTTTAAGTTCACTTTAAGAGTAAAAGCAAATTAAAACTGTAGTTGAATTGATCAATCAGCTAAAGATAGAAATTAGCCAGTTCTCTGCTATTTCAGTCTGAGCAATCAAATGAGGATGTGTTATTGAATACTAGAAACTTTTCCCCCATTCTCAGTCTATAACGGCATCAATTACCAGCATGTACTTTTTCTAGTTTAATAAAAAGTAGAAAAAAGTAACAAATAAACACAGGTAGTGTTACTTCTGGATTTAAAAGTAGAATCTCTACGACAGAACCTGCAGCAGATTTGTTACTTTTAGGCGTTAATATCATTAGGACCAAAATCTAAGATTTTTTAAAACTTTGAGCAGCACGTTGGAAAAAGCCTGTAAATCAGTAAAAGACAGGAACAAACTGATCTGTGTATCTCCAAAGAAAATGGTTTTCTAGAAAGTTAGATGTTTATGTTAGTATTTCCAGTTCAGAAGCTTATAAGGCCCTCAAGGGCCGGCATCCTGCATGTTTTAGTTCTCTCCCTGGTTTAATGCACCTGGATCAAATGAAGGATCAAGAGACATTCATGAAAAAAAGCCACTGGAATGGCTCAGCCTAAAAGGTTATTTCTAAATAAATATATGACTCCTCCATCTTTTATTGTCCGAGAACAATGTGGTTTAAAAAAAGAGTGGGAATCTCAGATAGCCAATAAAACACAAACTCCCTCCCCCGCCTCTGCTCTGCCTTTTCACTGGTTATTGTTTTGACTCCTTTTGTTTTCACAGATTTTTTGTAAAGCCTCTATTCTTCCCTGACCTGCATGACTCTTTTCCTTTCAACCCTTCCTTCCTCCATTTAACCTCGACAATATCTCAACAATCACTGCTGCTCTAACTTACGGTACTCACCCACCACAGGATCTAGGCCGGTCACTTTATTGGTAGCCTTTTCCTTCCCCTCGAAGGTGGGATTGTCAATGCCGATCTTTGGGTTCTGTGACAGCTTCTTGAGTCTCAGCGAAGCGTTGGGATCGATGTCATGCCTCCCCTTGCCGTCCTCCTCCCTTCGCTTCCTCAGCTCCTCCTGGTAATGTTGGATCCTTTCCATTTGGGAGCCGCAGTGTGGGGATTTGTTGAGGCTACCTTCCTGCCCAGGACAGTCCACAGCCCGCTCCCTGTGGCTCACTGCCGGAGCAGAGGCCTCTTGTACATAACCATTTGTACGGGATGCAATCATCCCTGTTGCATCAGGGTACAGTTCAAACCACCCCAGCCTTTCCTGAGGTCTGCCGGAGCTTTATGAGGAACTACTGCTGAACTTAAGACTCACAAGATCCCCATTGTGGCATATTGTCCTTTGTTCTGTTCCTGTGATATCCTGGGATACAAACACAGAAAAAGATTTTTGCTTGTACACAGTTTACAGAACACATTCTGACTGAAACTTCAGGAATGCGTTACTAAGTAAGTAACTAAGGTTTATTTATAAAAGGCTGCTGCAACTTTCTCTCTCCACCTTAAGCATGAGGGCATTTTTCCGAAAATCAGATTGGTATTCATTAAATGTTTTATGTTGAAACTCAGACGGTAAGCCACAGATTTTTCTATATTTTCTTTATTTGGCTGAGAGGAGTCCAAGCTTTATAAGAAAAAGTTTGATGGACGCATATTTAAAAAGTGAGGAAAGCCTAATGCAAGGGTCGATCGGATTGAAAACTTTTAGAAACAGAAATGGTTGAGCAGATATCAACTGTGTTTGAAGAGGATTTAATGTTTCCTAGAATGCCGTTGATGTCCTAAAAAGGGTACATGTTAATTTTAGATCAATTTTAACACAGACATTTTTTAACACAATTATTCACATTTTTATCTACCTGCAAAAGTCTGAAGCCAAATCTTTGCATTCATGTGTTTATAGTACGCCTGTGGCACAAAAGCAACAGCCACAACAGCAATAAACAAAAATGATGCTCCTTTTGGCCCTATATGGGTTAAATTACAGACCCTCCAATTAACTTGATTAAAAATTTGAATGAAGTCCCACCACTAATCAAGTCTTACTCCTATTTGTCCACTAATCAAGGAAAGAACAGACGGTGCTTTCTGGCCTCCATCACCTTTAATTCTCTCCTATTTAGCCTTATCCAGCCATTTGTTTTGCCACGCTTGTTCCCAACTTTCCACCACATTGTAGTTATCACTACTTGACTGACTACTGTTGTGACTTTTGTAGATTAGGGCCTATTTTGAGGGATACTACACACAAATCTGGATTTGAGAGTCTGACTAAGGCAGGTGGATGTGAGGCTTCTGTTAGGTCAATTTGTGCAAAGAAGAAGAAAACAAAAACATCTTGTGATTGGTTAGCTCATCTGCCAAAATCACTGACATTCCCCAAAATTAATTGGCCTCATTTTACACCAAGTCTTTAGAACTAATAATGCCGGGTATGTCTGTCACCATGTCTACTAAACCCCTCCCCTACAGAGGCATTTAGCAGTATTTAGTGTGGCCAGGTACTGCTGACAAACAGCAGAGACTGCCAGGAGGCCATCTGTTCTGGTGGGCTTAATTAAGCTTGGGATTTCGTTGGCCGCAGAAGGACTGGGAGAGATACTGCGAAGGGAGAGAGAGAGACCCGCCAAGGTAGAAGAGTAGCACATGTGACACCGACATACACACACTGTGAAGAAAAATTTGGGCCAAAAACAATGAGACGTGCAGAATTTCAGAAATTATAATAAATGTTTGTGAAATACAATAAGAAATTGTCATGCCATATGTTAAGTGGCCAAATAGTATCAGAAGGTGTATGGGATGAAATAACAAAAGCTAATAAAAATATAAATAAAATCTGCTTGCATGAGCTCATACAGGACTATATATTTTACCAGGTTCAATGACAAACATTTAAATTCCTAATATAAACCACTGTTTTTATTCACCTTATTTACATACACAAGAACAGCAAAAATGTCAAAACAAGCAATTTAGCTATTTACAGGTACTTCATTTGATCATTTTTGTGATTACTTTAGATTATTTTGGAATTTTTTTCCCAATGTTTTCCTCCTAAAATACATAATTGTGTACTCATATGTTTTGTGTTACTGTTTTTTTTCTTAGTTTGATCATCTCCATTTTTTCTTTTCATCTGCTTTCAATCTCTGTAAAACACTGTTATACGTTTTGATTGATTTAGTAAATAATGTTAATGTCTTAGTAAAACATAAATAAATAAAAGTAACGACATATCAACATAGAGAGGTTAGAAATTGAAATAGTTTCATCTGAAATTGTTCTGTGCTTTAACAACTAGTTGTTTGTTGGAGTAATTGTTATAAAATACGAAGTGAGGTAGACTTATGTTTTGGGCAGCATATAAAAAGACTCAGTAAAAGAAGCTGTTTATCTTAAACGTGTGTTTAGATTTATTTTTACTTTTCTGCGCCAACGTAGGACCTAGCATAGCGCAGGAGACTTAGCATTGTCCCGCTAACTCTGCACGACAGGACGGCAGTTGTCTCGTAAAGATAGTTAAGATTGGGTTACTCACCTCCTGAATACCAGCGGGCTTCTTGAGTTTGTAGTAAGACAAAATCGTTCTTTAATTGTCCAGCTTTATTCATACAGAAATAAGCTGAAAAACTTCATCAACTTCCTATCAGTCTGAACCGGACGCGTCCAACAGCTACGAGCACAAACAGGACATTTGTGGCTGCTGCAGCCGTTGGTGGAGCTGCGCCGGTTGTTGTGAGTCGTTTCCTTGGCAACACCATAGCACCACAGCGCCTCCTCCAGGTCAATCTCATAATAACCCCGCTTTGTTGAATGAATTGAGATTACTAAATTATTATTTATTTATTATTAAATTAAATGACAAATACATCATACCATAAAATTTCGTTTTAAAAAAATAAGAGAAGCAAATTAAATATAAACAAAATAAATAATATGGCAGTTATTTTGCAAATGCTTAGATACAGCAAATACTGCTGAATATATACATGGCAAGGCACAGTTTTTATTAAAGGTGAATATATACATGTATATATTCTCTGAGGTAATTAATCTATATTGGTGAAAATATACATTTCATATACATTTTCACCAATATATATTTGGTGAAATTTTGGTGAAAAATATATATTTTCACCAGTTAATCAAAATTTTCACCAATTTAGATTAATTTCCTCAAGTATGCTTTAACTAGTCACATCATTTCATTTATCTTTTTATCTAAATTGCAAAGTATATTCAAGAATATTAGACACACATGGTTTCCTATAATACATTACACTACCAAGTGTAAATGTTTTACACCTGCTAGTGTAAAACATTTACTCTTCATTTCTGACTGTCATCATCTTATCGATCCTCTTACATTTACCCCATTTTTATTCATCCTCATAGTCAAATGTCTACTTTCTTGTCATGACATTAACAGTCTCCACCTAATGGGATGTGCTATCATTTCATCTTGCAATGAAGAGGTGAGGTGAAATAGTCTAGTCTTAGGTTACTTCTTGGGAAAAAAAGAAAACGGAAGAAGACCAGAGCTGCCTTTTGTTGTTAGAGTAATCTTTTTTGACAGCTCTGCTTTCAACCTCTTTTCCTTGTGAACTCATTCTTGCCAGTTTTTGACTCTTAAATACTTTCTTTCCTGAAAAGAAAGGTTCCTGGGGTTTGCAGCTATTGATTCCAGTGTAGCTCAATTATGCTGCTATCTAGCAAAAAAGAAAACAAAAACAAAAACACATGGCAAAAATGTAATTTAGCCAAGGTTTAAGAAAATGACTTGCAAAAATATTCACAGAACCTCTCAACGTTGGCATCAGGCATGTGGGAAACACAACAAACCACATGGGAAAAGATGCTCTCATTATCTGAGACCAAAATCAAACTTTCTGTCTAACATTACCTGTAGATGAAAGCTTAGACTGCACTGCAATAGGTAATATTTTACAAGACGGCATTATAAATAGAAATTTATAGAATTAAAAGGAACAGTCCACCAACTATTGACTTAAAAAGATGAATAATTTTCTTTTCACTAAACGATTATGAACTACTTTTGTGGGTGGTTTGTTGTTGAAAGGTCGAAGATGGTCCCTTGTATTAATTTTCACAGCTGCATTCCTTATGATCAATATAGGCTTGTCCTTATTGGTTTCCAATGAAATCCTTTTCTGCAAAGTTGGCAGTACAATGTTTCTCAAGAAGCTGATACGAGACACACAGGCTAGTTGCATGTTCATTACCTTTGACAGACCCTTTCCATGTACAGGTGGTTACCTGTCTGATCCTGGCAGTACCATTAACTTGTCTGAAAATTCTAAGAACACATAATTAGGACAGAGAAGCTCCAAATGACTGTTTGTGGGACATCTAATTACTACGTTCTTACTTCAACAGCTATTACTGCCTACAATCTAATGCTAACCTCTTGTTATGGGTGGAGTCTGAATCAGACTGAAAACTGTGTGTCCCTTTACTTTTTGCTGACTTTAAAAAGCCTTGAAACTATTCCTCTCCCTCATTTGTATGCCTTCCCTTTTAATATTATGCCTGTCAAAGTAATAGATGGTATCAGGGTTTAACTCTGATAATGCAGCCTGTAAAACAACAACCACATTAATGGCAGGCACATAAAATACCATTCTGAATTGGGGAGCAGTGACAAAAAAATATCCCTTTCATACACACATTCCTTCACGCAGCCACAACTTGCTCACACCAGGATCAACACTCTAGTATTATCTCAGCTTAAGAGTTCAAAAACAGATATTAACACTCTCTCAAACCATCCTGCTGCCCCGACCAAATGTGCACATTGCTGTCTTCAGACAAGTTAAAATGCGCTGGGACATTATGCTTAGAAGTTATCCTTCTTAATTTCTCAGATGCTGCAGCCACTCAGTATTTTATTTCTCCATCTATGAACTGAGTTGAGTATTTTCTTGAAATTCAGGATACCTCCAGCTAGGATCTCCACAGGTTTGAAAGGCTTTCTGATGCATTTGTCTGCCCTGGCCTTCGCTTCTGTCCCTTCAGGATCTGTTCGGTTTCATGCTGACTTCTGCAAAATTGAACCAAAAAGGTCCCTGCAGGAATAGGGGCTGAACGATGTCTCCCATTAAATCTATGCTCTTTTCTCTTGTCCTACCATAGAAAGTAGTTTTTGGCTTAGGGTTTCTAAACTATGTCACTTTCTTGAAAGGAATAATTGGTCAAGCTTCCACATAGAAAGTACTCTGTATCCAGTGTTACTATGTTTAACGTTACTCTTCCCTGGATGTTCTCTTAGCAATGTACTTCGATATCTTGCTGAGTTTTTTTCTGGGATGGAGTCACTGGTCATGTTCTCTTTGTTTTGATTTTCTTTCAAAAAAAGCAAAGAAAGTACTCTTGGTCCAGTAGCAGCTTTCCTGGTTGTAGTTATAAACGTTATTCCTACTACGTCCCTTGGTATTTCTTTTTCATATCAAGTAGCCAAGACTCAATGCTTTGGTACACAACTGTGTATCTTTATCTCTGTGTTCTGTTTGCTTTTCTTTCCTATAGAAAGTACTCCTAGCAGGTGGTTCTGCATCTCTTTCTTGAAATCATTGACTAAGCTGTTCATGTCATAAACTATATATTATCTTTGGTTTTAATTTCCCATTGAAAGTACTCCTTGCACAGTGTCATTCTTTCTTTGATAGAGCAACACATTTAGCATGAAGGATTGCTTCAAAGTCAACCACTTTTTGCAGTCTCATATGCTTTCTCAGGTATATACCTATTTAGCAGTTTCATTACAGATCAATTGCATCTTTGTTAGACTCTTCCTGTTGACAACCCAAAGTATATCAGCTGTAAAACTTTCGGCACCAATGACAAAAACCTCCCACATTTTCCATAGACATATTTTATTAAAAAACGAAAGCCAGCAAGAACCCTTTTTTACATAATGATCAAGGATTTTTATTATCTTAGTCTCTTTCATCAGTTTCATATCATTACAGAAAATGTTATAGTACAGCGTTGATCAATGTCTCCTCATTGCTTAATAATTTCTTTAGGAGTGCTGGTCACATATATCTGTACAATATGGTTATTTTTTTCTGTACATTTCTTGTGAAGTTGGTTAAAAAGGCTGTCAGCACTTAAAGAAGCTGTTTCTTTTCTTTAATCTTTTTCTTAAATAGTTGATCAAAAAGAAAAAGAAAAACAAAACAAAAATGATAATTTCTCCCCAGCTCAGCTTGTCACCTTGGTGGGGTTTGGGGCTGAGTTTAAGTGAATATAAGAAAGCTTCAGGGTCTGGGCCTGGCTGGCGTGGGTGTGCCGCTAATACCCCCAATCCACCCTCCACCCTCCTACCCACCCCACACACACTCACACACCTCACCCTCCCAATATCACCTCCTTCCTGTCCAGGCATTTGGCACTGCGCACATAAACAAGACTCACAAGATAAACAACAAGCAAAGCTCTTTGTGAAGCCATTATGATGCATACTAATGAGGGAAAAAAACAGAAGTGTCACCTTGATGGGCCCTTAGAGGAGGAGGTGGCCTTGATATGCAGCCTCTTTCCTCTAAACTGAGCACCGTAAGAAATCTGAGCCTTCCATGTTTTCTTCACTTTCAAAAAAACTGTTTTTTTTCCACTAAAGATGAGAAAATAATAATTTTCTTTTTTTTTGTCCTGGCAGGCACCTACAGCGGTCTATTAAAATGCTACTGCTATAGATAAGGTCTAGCATTGAACACACAAAGCAATTGCAATGAAAGGAACAAAGTTGCCTTAATATAATAATGATAAGAAGAATAATGATAATAATAATAGAATAATAATCATAATAATATATTACAGAATAAATCTCTTTTTATAATTAGATTTTTTTTCATTAAAAGTTATATTTTCTTTGTTTGAAATATTATAATCTTTTTAAATTATTTTTTTAAATATGTATCTAGGTTGTGATCAAGATGTTGACTATACCTCAACGTTATCCAAATCAATAAAAACTAGCTGTGCCGTTGCATATTACAGAATAGTCAATGATATGTGGACATGCACCGTGAACCACCCATTCCAACGCTCGCTATATGTGACGTCGTCCGGCGTCCTCCTCTGATGACATCATAGCCGTCCAATGACCATGACGTCGACCACCTCGCCCTTGTGCAGCTCCACGTATTGCTCTGTTTTTGGAGGTAGCATCAGGAGCCCGTTGGCACTGCGCATGCTCATCAGTCTGCTGCTCACCTGGTTCCCTGCAAGGAGACCACAAAATGTACATATTTACATTGGATGAGAAGAAAGCCATTGTTGAATGAAAGCAAAATGATGCACAGTTTGAGTTTGCCTTAGCTTTTTACTTTACTTTACTTGTCTGTACTTTAAGCACCGACAAGGTAGTTGCTACTTTCTCTGTTTCAGAAAAGTTTCTGTCGCTCTTCAGAATACATTTTTCCTGCTTTACGTTGTTGTACCTGTGCTCTGTGCCCAAGGCAGAGGCTCCTGGTGATGCCACGTCAAAATGCAGCGGTGATATTCAGGACGAGGGTCCAGCTTCACATCACATGACAACTAGATAGTAAACAAACATATAATAAAGTTAAAGCTGTGTTAAACCCCTCCAAACAGATATTTGTAGGGCACATTTGCTGGAATTCAATCTTATGCCTGTCTTATGCCTGCAAAAAATAAAATGTCGGGATTTAGTGCTAATCCACCAGTGTGAATTGTCTCAATTTTTAACTTTCACATATTAATTAACCAGCTAATATGAGGTTGTTATACTTATGTTGCTGAGTAAAGAGCACAGTGATGATAACGGCGTAATATTCTGCACAATAAAATCCTGACAATGACAGTTTAGTCTAAAGTCAATATCAAAATTAAAATAAACCATAAGTAACATAACAACACCAAGAAGACTCAATATATTCTAATAATTTTGAAGCAGCTTCCATTTAGGAAAGAGCTATTACATAATGTTATAGATTCTTGCTTTAATTTTTTGTGCAAAACCAATTTTGCCATGTTTTTATTATTATTAAAGGTATTTTTTCCTATTTGTGTCTTATAATGCCAGACGAATCTCATGCTGGCTCACTTTTTAAATTTATACCTAAAATGTCATCTACAAGGTGTCTTGGCCAAGACAAGAACAGCTGAAGACAGCTCTAAAATATGCCACATGGGTAAAAAGACCAGGGGTCAATAAAATATAGTTGCCTCGTTGAGTCTGTTTAGCAAGGGTAAAGATTTAATCTGAATCTGATGCTATCTGCTTGGGAAAATTGCCCGAATGCAACTATGCTTTAAGACCATTAATTTCTTTACAAAGAGCACTAATATATTCAACTTGATTTCTAACTGCTTTATAATTGCAATTGATGTAGAGGTGCATGCTGGATGGCACCGATAGTGGCAGGAAACCAAATCCTTTACTTGTTAATGCTTGACGTGGGACATAAGCTTAGCCTGCTCGGGGTGCATGATATTCTAGTGATTTCTTTTACCCATTCTGTGGTTATGAATATTCAAGACAGAGGATCGGGCCTTGGGGTTGCTGATGTCTTTGCCAAGTCACAGCAAAATGTTGTGGTCATAAATATGCATCCAGAGGATGATGAAAACACAATTACTTGATGATTTAAGATGAAGCAAGACTTGAGTAGTTTTGTGCAAACATTGATTTTATTTTTTTTTAACACAGTTTGATGCCTGTGCACTGAAAGCACAGCAATTAAACCCCAGAGATTCTTTTGGCTTCCCTTATATGCTTTGCTAGTCCTACCCTCGCTTTGATGATGGTGGGCCTGGGGTCCAAAATACCCTGCATCTTCCTCAAAGCAGGGATGACAAAAAGATTACAGGTGACAACAGCGGACACGGGATTTCCTAGGACAGACGGGCGGACAGAGGGAGGAGGACGACAGGAGAAAGCACAAAGAAAAATATCTGAGTAACGAGTCTGTGCGCATGGCTGGTAGAATTGCTCTTTCTCTCAACTTCACACACTACCTGGGAGGGCAAAGATTAGTTTGCGAGCACCGTCTATGTCCAAGGTGGCAAATGTTGTTGGGAGACTAAAAACACGAATAGTACAGTAAAACAACAAATGTCATTGCAGAAAAATTTATTATTAAGAACACAAATTATTTAAACAGTCTTAATAAATAATGACATTCTGTTTGCTTTACCCTGGTTTCATGAAAACACGACCAAAATGGATCTGAGCATGAAGATCAATATCCAACACCTGCTTAAGGTAATCCTGAAAAATAAAATTAGAAGGCAAAATTATAAACTGTGCATTTCTGGGCAAACTTAAAAATGACATTGAAATCCAATGTCATTCTCTGTGCTTTAAAAATAAAAAATGTCAACCACTTCTGAAATGTGTTAATTTTTTTCCTGCTATCTTGCTATCTACCACAAGGTGTCAGTAAAACAACATTATTACCCCTCGTGGAACTGTACCTTCTCTCCCATGGACACTCCTCCTGAGGTGATGATGACATCAGCACGGCTGATGCCTTCATTCAGAGCGTTCAAAAGGTCATCTGGGCTGCAAGGCATAAAACAGAAAAACAAAAACACACAAAAGCATTAACTACCAATTTATTTCAGAGAAAAGAAAGAAAGTTACATGAAAAAAATCGGCAATGCATAATGTTTTTATATTTCATCATGTTACAACATTACTACAGAATATTTCTTCCGGGTTGCTATGATTATACGCTATGATCTAAACTACTACAACTAGACACATCGCTATTTATATTGTCTTATTGAATTTTGTTTTTCTTTAACTTCACAATTATACGCAACTTTTTGCTGTTCTATCACACAGGATCCGAATTTAATATTTGCAGATGTAAATTGACAGAAGTTGGAAAGGTTTAAGGGGTATGAATACATTTGCAGGCCATTTTATGAAGAAAGGCCTGGCACAGACTTAATGTAAACCTTACTTGTCCCCAACGATTCCCAGATTGATAGTGGGGTAGCCATGTTCCTGGATCGTGGCAAGCAGGGTGGAACGATTGCTGTCCCTAATTTTCCCAGGATGGAGGTCATCCTCTGGGTTCAGCAGCTACCAAGAAGCAATGCAGCACAACATGATAGGGATCATGTTTTGGAATGGAAATTAACAAAGTGGATAAAGAAGCAAGTAATTAGCAGGGAGAATATTTAATGACCCTTGTTGCGAATCCTTTTAGGTTACAAACATAAAGGCATGCTTTAGCATTTGCAGTATGTGCAAAATAATTAAGTTCTGACTGAATAAAATGCCACAGCTGATGAAAAATGTCTCACATAAAACTATAATATTATGTTTGCAATGGTCATATGTCACAGGATAATGAGAATTACCCTACACTCTAGTCATAGAGTTGCAAGTCTTGTGGGGACACAGATAATGCAGATAATATAATTTGGGACTGATTTGATGAAACATGGAGAGATAGACACAGAAAAAGAAAGAACATTTAACTTTTTTATTTTGAACAAGGTGTCTGTTTAGATCAGATCAGTAAGATCCTTTCATAATATTTAATCAGTTAAAGTTTTCCTGTTTTAGCACAGTCAGAATGACCAAATACCATTAATTAAAAAAGTATACATGTTACTTTCTTCAAATTCAGAAATGTAAACAAATTTATATAGTATTTTGCTTAATTACCTTTTAGGCTGTATATAATGTCAAACATTTTGGGCATTCTTCCTCAAGCTTCTCACAATAGCTTACAGGAAATTTGGCCCATTCCTCCTCAAACCTGGGGTAACTGCATAAGATCTGTATGACAGCTTTTCAATGGAACTGAGATGGGGGTTTTGTGACGTCCACTCCAAAACGTTAAGACACGTTGTAACTATTTTGGCAGTATGATTAGGCTGATTGTCTGTTTGGAAGATTAATTTGAGTCAAATGTCTTGAAATGTCTTGGAAATGTTTCCACTTAATGCTCTTTCCTCATGGTTCAATCTATTTGTGAAAAGTGCACCAGTCTCTCCCACAGAAACACCCACATAACATGTCGCATGTAGGACTTTAAAAATAGTTCTCTTATAATCTTTCTTTCATTAATCTGACATTAAGCAAATAGAAATCATTTTAGTATTCCTAACTGACCTGAAACAGGAAAAGTTTAATCGGATTTAATGATAAATATTGAGGGGGAAAAAAGCTATGTACCTCTTTATGCAGTGTGTCTATAAATATCAGCTTCACACGTCAGAATTAATTTTACTGCATTAATATTCAAGAACATACTCAAAATATTGGTCGTAAAATTAGAATCATTTTGTGAGTGAGTGCTGCAGAATAACATTAAATCTGAGCTCAACTTAATCCTCTTTCATAACAGATAATCTGATGGGAGGGTTGATGAAGGAAATATGAAATCCATTTGCATAAACATGTCAACATGGTTGTTTAATACCTGCTGATTTATACCCAGAATGTGATTTTCTGTGAAGGTTGTAGGGCACACAAACTTTGGTCATAACTGAAACACTGATTATGTAGTTTTAGCTTTACCTCATTTCCTGTGGACATGACTGCCACAACAGGAAATTTCTGCACTTCCACCTCTGTGACCCCAACAGTGGCCAACAGGCCAATTTCAGAAGGGCCCATATGAGTGCCCTTCGCCAGCACACACTCCCCACGCTTGATGTCATGACCGATAGGCCTGTGGAGATGCAAAAACCGAATAAAAAAGGCTGCAAAATCCCTGAATGATGTTGTAAGTCTGTTCTTACATTCTGTTAGAGACATGCTGTGCATTTTAAGCATTCCTTTGGCCTCTGGTCGTAATTAGAATTAATGGATGTAAAGTAACAAGGAGGCAAAATGAACTGAAATCTGAGTGGGACAAATTCAGAAAGAGTTTTCTATGTAACCAAGCACCACTAAGGTGAAAATCACCCAGTAATGTTTATTAATACTCTGCGCGGAATATGAGAATTTACAAAATAAGACACTTTTGAACAGTTCTGCCAGAAACCAGAAATGCTGAAGAAAGTGTGCGACTGTCTGGATCGTTGCTCCACCAGAAGTTATTTCTCCAGGGAAAATCTTGAGTGCTTTAGCTGACACAAGTTTATAAACATTAAACAAAAACATACAATGACATAACCGTCAGATGAACAGACATAAGAATATAGGCTGAAAACTTTTTTTGTCACATTTCATCCCCTTTGTTATAGTTATACTTAGTTTTATAATAATCACATAGTAAAATTTGATTTCATTCCCTATTTGATTGTGATAAAGTCCATGTTACATAAGGATGACAGGAATTAGTTTTTTGTCATGTAGCATTTTCTGTTTTTAGGCAAACCCTTAAAGGGTCAAATAAAAAGCAAATGATATCAGAAATCTTAATTCTTCCTGATTTTAACCAACCTGATATCCTGTCCTGGACGGGCCTGTACTAGAATTCGAACCTCCAACTCCTCTGTTCCCTAAATAACAAATAAAATATCAGAAAGCAGTAATGGGCACCACGGTTCTCTGCCCAAGAACTGTTGCTCACTGCCCGTAAAGCCAAAATCATCTCTAGGCTTGGTGACGTCTAGTTCTACATTTTATAATTTTATGTTGAGTTAAATGCCGCGCTTACATCTTCAGACTCGCGGAGGAGCTCGGTGTCTTCCACCTGGACGACAGCGTCAGCACCGCAGGGGATAGGGGCCCCCGTCGTCACCCTCATCACCTGACCAGGCATCACTGTGTGGGTGGGCTGCACATGCAAAGAGAAGGCAAGTTAAACTACAACATGGACACCGTCAACAGTTACTAACACATAGTAAAAAAAAACAACTCTAATATGAACTTTTCTTTTGATTACACCCTGAAACTTGTAATTTGAGTTATTTTATTCTGAGGAAAAACAACTTTCACCCCCAAGAAAATAGAACCTTTTTTCCCCAAACATTACTTTTTTAAGTAAATAAAAGAACCTAAAAACATGTAATTAGTAATTTGTCAGCAAGGGCTCATTCAGGGAATTATTCACACAATAATTGCCCTTGTTTGTATTCTTAAAATTTAATTTAAATAAAGATTAGTGAAGTCTAGGATTTTGGAGGGAGCAGCAAAGTTTAAAATTGTGGCATTTAATGAGACATCGAGCATGGAGGGCAAAATAGACAAATTTCTAAAAAAGAAGTTAGGCTAAAAAACACGTCTAGCAGTTTGTTGAGTTTAAATATGGAGAAAATAGATTATTTTCACTGCTTTTATCCACTGATCACAGAAGTCTAAAATGCTGTCTAGCCTCAAAAATAAATATTAGAATGTGGAGTGCAGCTTTTTGTTACTTTCATAAAAATGTGTGAGTGAAACCATGACGAGTCAACAAAAAAGGTGTGACTGCTTTCAAACTCTTATGAAGCTATTACTGTCACATTTGCTGTGGGACAAAAGGTTCAAGTGTTCTTACTGTCTGATCAAAACATATCAAGTATGAAAAAAAAGCTTTTCTGATAAAATCCAAAATCTAACACGTTTGGGAGCACACATTGTGTTAATCTCTGAAGTTTAGGTGTGTTTAGAGTTTATCCTGCATTTAGAGGGGACATTTATTACTATGCAGAAATGACAGCAAAGGCAATAATCTGTTTGTCAAATATTTAATGTCCAAAGAAAGAATATGAGGATGTTATTGTGAAAGCGTGACAAACCTGCTCTCCAGCTTGGGATTCTCCGATGATGAAGCGATCACCTGGGCCGTCAGCCGCTGACGAAACAAGGTTTAAGTAAATTAGACATGCGAGGAGATGAAAATGTTTGATTATCCAGGAGGCTGTCCATTGGTTTAGTCACTGAAATGGACTTCTAGGTCAAGAAAGCGAAAACTGACAAATTCAATATCACATAAGTATGCTAAAAGGAAAATATTGAATGGAATGGACGAATCTTTTGGTAAATGTCCATGTTTAATTTCTCATTTGATACATTTACATAACATATAAAATGAGCAAAGTTTAGAAAATATTTTGTGTTGAGACAAGATCAGCCCATCAGCCATAATTTATTGTCCCTACCTCTCACAGCATATCCATCCTTTACTGAAGCAGGAAAGGGTGGAAGGTTGTCTTTGGCATAAACGTCCTGAGCCAGGACTCGACCCATCCCATCTGGGGAGAAGAGAAAAGCCGAACATAGATGAGAGGTGAGGAGGAGAGGAAGATGGAGAGAAGCAGATGCAGAAAGGGTGAGATGTTGCATCCGATTTAGGCGAACACACAAAGCGACGTGTGTGAGGAAGGTGTGAGGTTTTTCCGTGCTTCGGTTTTATTACATTGCTCCTGGTCGGAACTTACAAACTTTAATGAAAGACGATCAGAGACTCTCAAAACAAAACAGCTCAATGAAAGAAAGAAACGCAGGAAAAGAAATCACAGTATGAGTGGGCGAAGTAAAATAAAATAAAATAAAAAATCCAACAAAAATACCTTGAGATGCTCCGTGGATAAATATAGCTCTTCTTTGAGCTTTATTGCTGTGATGATGTGGGTGTTTAATATGGAAGATCTAAGCTTTGATATCAACCCAGAAAAAAAAAGAAAAGTACATTATGCATGTACATGCAAAGATGCCCACAGTCATGCACATGCTAAACAGCAGTTGTAACACGGTGTGCTAAGTGATTCATCCCAGCTGCAGATGAGGACCTGCAAGGTTCTGTCCAAGTCTTTAACAGCACTTCATCGAAGAAATTCTGTTGTTTTTTCACATTTCCTTCCAAGCTGCCACTTAAACAGCCTGTTGGAAACATATGCTGAGGCTGAGCTGAGGTTAAAAATAGAACGGAGGTGACGTCGTGCTGCAGCAGTTTGATAATGCTCTTTTCTCCAAAACATCTTTGATTGCGTGTCCATCTTGCTTTTTGGTCAGGTGACAGTAAAGCATAAAGCAACAAGCTGGAAAGCTAGAGTGCATTTTCTTAATTTTAAATTGCAAACATAAATGGCATCAATAAGCTGTTAAAGAATATGTTTCACACATAGACTCAGGCCGCTCCACATTCGGTAGAGGAGCTTCTCCAGATGCTGTCTCTATAAATATTTCATTTTCCCGATGCTACCTCCCTGCTGTCCTGTTCTCCGCTCTGTTCATGCAAATCCTGCAACTGAGCCACACCTCATCGTGAAATAAAACATATTTTTAAACTTTGGGGTTGTTTTTGTCATCATTTAAGTGTGTTGAGGTCATTACCGCCGGAGGTGCTGGCCTCTATATTGTTTTTTTTAAAGGTTGAGTCTGTGTTTGCCCTCTGGCCCTCAGCTTGGCTCCATGTCACCCTTCACCAGTGCTTGGCCTGTTCTGCCGGAAGAATTACACGACCTTGTGTAGCTAAATCTGGATATTTGTGCAAGATAAGTCAAACGCACAGAATACAATACTGCTATTGATATTAAAAACATGTTTTACTTCATGAATAATATTAGTCTGCTTTATCTAAATAGCCTCTGTTAAAGATGGGAAAGACAAGCGGGCATGCACAGTTGAAACTAGATAAATACATACACAAAATAAAAAGAGAACTTTTTTTTTTCTCACTGTGAAGTTAAATCAGACCAAACTTTTCTTGTCTTAGCTTAGTTAGAATTAGCCAAATTATTTCTATTTGCTAAATGCCAGAAAACTTAGCGAGAAATTGTTTTTGGAAATCTTTTGTAACTATCCTCAAATTCAAAGGTTAACATACATTTGGTCAGTCGTTTGTGGTAAACCTGTGTCATAATCCTACCTATGCACAGTAAGTATCATTAAGAAAACTCTCTGAAAGTCTATAAAGGACTAAACCAAATTTTTGCAAAGAGTAAGAAAATGTCTTTTGAACTTTGCGATGGCTAATACTAGAGTTTGGTCTTAATAAGAGAGATCAAAATTGGTTATTTTTACCTAGGTGTACACAGGTTATCAGAAGGTATTCAATCAATAATGTTAGCATTTATTTCATTCTTTTAACATATTTTCTAAGAGTTAGTCCATTACAATTGTCAAAAAAGATCTTTTACGCATTGGCAGATCAAGTTGTCATGCTGACTGTGTCCCATTGAAGTTCCTGGCCCTGACATTGCTGCTTGCAGCTATTTTTAGGTAAGGTTTGTTTGTTATGCACATGCCCTTGCAGCCAGGAAAATTTGTGTCATGGAGATTGACATATTTCATGCATACAGAGACAACTGATTCAGTGAGGTGTCCTCACAGTGAAATGTGGCAGCGCTTAACATCCCAGCAGCCTTAAAGAACTGATGTTAAAGAATGTGAAACAAAAATTGAGGAATAAGGTGATACAAACATAAAATTTGACCTGGCTCAGGAGCATCTGCCTCCTTACCTCTGTAGTTGATGATTTCAGTGCCCAGGACGGCGGTCATCTCCAGCACAGTAATGAAGGCCTTGTCCATGGAGGTAAGTGGGAAAGGGGACATGCGGTGCCTCCGGGCAACTTTTGTGATGTCCACTGCACTGTGACCTGTGGGTAAGACAACTGTTATGGAAGTTGGCCAAAAAAACTAAATATTCTTCTCTGGGTGTCACTTTTTTACCATCACTTCTGTCATAACTTTTAAGCCTTCTGAGCTCTTGTCTGCATTTTGGTCCAGCCTCAAATTCACATGACAAAACGTTCTTTCAAAGACATTAGGCTTAACCTTTTTAGCATTTCAGATCTTTATTTAGAAACTTTGAACGGTCTTTGGAAGTTGACAGCGCTCCGTTGGGATTCTGTCACATAAGATTAAACGACGTCAGAAACAGGACCACTTGAGATCTCCAGAGGCAAACACGTTACCTTTAAACTTCTTCATTTCTTTATTTTTAAAACAGACTTTTATCGGTTTGCATAACTTAAGCTTGCAGCTGAAGCAGTAGATGACAGATTGCAAATGATTTGTGCATTTTGGGGAAAAAGAAAGAGTCTGAAATATGCAATTATATAAATAAAAACAACAGTCACACTAACATAGGAAGATTGGATTAACAAGATTTATTTTCTCCTCTATGTGCAGGTGTATCTGTGCAAGAACACAATTTGCATGAGCAGAGCTTGGCAAGACACACTGACATGTTTGTTTTCACATGCTGTGGAGCACAGCTGGATGATTCAGGTGCTCGATAGCAGCTGCGATGATCTAATAATACCTCTCTAATAATTCCAAACGTAAAAAAGGAACAAAGCTATGTGTAACTAATGCGTAATCTGCTTTCTTTCAATCTGTCCTTATCTCTTCCTACCTCTCTCACCCCCTCTGCTTCTCTGCCTCCCAGTGAAGAATAGCCGCCACGCTTTGATTTCCCTTGACCTAATTTTCGTTCCTTTAAACATACACTTACGCTTCTGCAGCATATTCTTAAAGCTTAACATGAAGCTTAACAACTGCTGGCACACACATGGATGCATAAGCGTAAGACAGCAGCCACACAGAGAAAAAAACACATTTAAATCTATTTATGAGCTTGGGAGAGCAGACGGTAGAAGAAAGTAGTTAGAACTCACTTGATCTTAGGATATTTTCTTTGCTGCTGCATCGTGACTGCACCTGAAGATGGAGCGAGACAACAGGGGAACGGAGAGAAAGAAAAACAACAAAGGTGGTAATTTTTGAAATGAAGTCATATGAAATAAACCAAGTTGATCTTTTAAAATGGTCGAGGTGACAAGCTGGTCGTACAACATTCAGAAGCACTAGCAAAAGCTGCTTCACATAACACTGTGCTCTTTGTTCAGCTTAGGGGAGATGGCTGCATCTCCTGCTTTACGTTTTAAACATTTAAACTAACAGCACAAGTGATAATCACAGATAAATGCGCTCACATGTCACGTTGTCGTTAAAGAGAGCAAAGGACTGTACGGACAAATGCAACAACATACAGAGTGACGATATTCACATCACAAAAATCATATCATAAAAGATGTTAGAACTGTGCTTGATTGACTTTGACATTGAATGCAGTGAAAATGCTGTGCTGAGTATTGATCGGCTGTTCAGATGTGGCGCGGGATGGAAAGATTCCTCTGGGAATCTTGGATGCTGAGTGGGAGCTTCTCGTAACTCTATGGTGAAGTGGGGAGGAGAGCAGAGATGGATACAATTAGGTGAGTTTCCAGCAAAACACACAAAACCATTTTTTGTAACAAATATGATGCCAATGTAATAATAACCCTAATCTTATGGGTTTGTTCAGGAAAATGGCAACTTTGGAGTTGTGTTGATGTGAACCAAATGAATAACATTCTCTTCGACTGTAGAAACTACATGCAAAGCAGATTTTAGCAACATTTTTAAAGATATAACCCTTATTTGGGAGTAGATTGCTCTCAAGTTTGATTAAATTGAAGGTTTCTTCCAATAAAAGTTCTGGAGGATTTAGTGACAACTAGAGGAAAGGTCACAGATAGCAGCTAAATAAGTACCTGCTTACACAAGATTCTACATAAATTATATGCCAAAACTGAAAAAGGATTTAGTTTTACTCTAAAAACACGGGAGAGTCCCTTTTTAAAATTCCTGTGCTGCCACAAGACGTAAGGAGATTCATTAAAGATACATGTTTAAATACACAGCAGAAAAATATTTTTTTCTTTTACATTTAGCATAAGTAAAATGATTTGTAAGAATTTTTAGCTTCAGTTTTCCTCAAAGTCAAGACGCTTCCTTTGTATTTGGTCGAATTGCCTTTGAACTATATGATTTGTACAAAGCATTTTCTGGAGGCTGACTTGTTCACACACATTTGTTTGGCTCTGACCAAAGGGCTGCAATCAAGGCTTAGTGATTGTCATGACAAAACATTGACTTTACTGTCTTTAGACAATTTGTAACTAAACCAAACTAGTTTGTGATGTGCACCAGTCCCTGAACAGCTGGAATAGTGTAATAATGTTCATACTGACCTAAAGTCTGATTTAGTGCCATATACAGAAAAAAATGCAGCTTTTTTTTTTACAGGATAACCTGTTACTACATTTATTTCTTTACTAGGTTTATTAACTAGTATTATTCAAACATGCTTTAAAGGGAAAGTTTAAATGACATTACAGGTCTTCAATTAATAAAACCAGCACACAGAAAAAAATGGTTTTATAAAATATTTGACTGTAATTCACAAGAGTTGTGTTTATAAGCAGATCACTGAAAACAAAAGTTTAACAAATGTATTGAAATGTTTCTCACAATTAATATGTGGAGTGGTATTTGGACAGCACTCTTGATTTCACAGTGTCTGTAATGATAAAACATTAATCTTTTGCATTCACAAGTAACCAATTCACATTTTACAGAACTCATAAAATCTGTACTTAAGTGCATAGAGAAAGATCACAGTTGCAAATGGCATTAATATTTCCAATCTTATTCTCTAACTTCACCTTCAGGATGATGTAGTAAACGTAGTGCATTGTTAAGAGCCTGCAATACATTTTTTTAATTTGGTGCACTGATATGATTCTGAAATTTTATTTTAAAAATATTTTAGGATCTTATCAGTGCAACAAAGTTTTAAAATGATCTGTAGTGGTTAACAATTTAAAAAAATGTTGTGCATTGGTGGGATTTATTAAAACCCTGGAGCACAATTTGAAAAAAAAAATGAAAAAAAGGACAGGATTTTGTTAATGCAACAGATTTTTTAAAATTATGTCTTGTAATTTTATGTGATAATATCATAAGTGTGGTGAAGTGGTATGTTCCTGCAGCACCATTTAAAAAAATATTGTGAACTCATAGGAATCATGAAGGAATACAAGAAGAACAATGACTGAATACTCTAAATTGAGCTACGGCTTTCATATTTTTTGAGATTATCTTTTATTTACCTTAATGAATACAGGTCAAATTAAAGAACAAACTAAGGGCGCGTCAATCTCCCTGTGTGTTAAACTTTGATATTCAGCCGCGTCAGCTGAAACTGCCTTGTTTGCAGTCATTATCTGTTTTGTCCTAACATGCCCTTAACTCACTCTGGGATCTCTCTATGTCATCCCTTCCATCTCAATGGCTTCTGTGACCTTTAATCATTAAAAAACAAGCTGAGTGCGGGTGGCATGTGATGTATGGAGAACTGAGACACCCATGGTGAAGGTGAAGGTCTCTCTCTAATCACCTACCCGCCCCTTGCTGTCTCCTCCCCTCCCTAAGCCGATACTGCAACACCAAACAGCCAAGGTGAGAGGGTGGAGAATAGGTGGTGGGGTATAATGGAGAGTGAAAAAGACAGGGAAGGTGAGTTGATAGCCAAGGGAGGCGAGGAACGATGGCGATCAGCATGATGTGATCCCGCAGCCCGGAAACAAACAAACAAAAAATTTTAAAATGGGACAGACTCCACTTAATTACAGAGCTGCGACATAGCAGAGAGAAGAAGAAAAAAAAAACAGTAAAGATCAATAAAGCGGTCTCAATGGCAACTACTTAACAGACATCCAGCACACCAGACAAAAACTACTGAAAGCAGACCACGTTAACTGGAGAGACGGAAACAGAGATAGCCAGGCAGATGAGGGAAGAAAGGGAGAGATGGAGAGAAACGATAAAAGGGGGAAGTGAAGGAATAACGAGACAAAGAGTGAGGGGAGTAAACGAAGGACAGGCCGAGAACAAGAAACAGACGATTTAGAAAGTGAGAACGGTGAGTGATAGCCAGAGAAACAGCTAGGCAAGCGAGGGGAAAGAGGGAGAGAAAGGGGGCAAAGAGCGGGGCATTTGATTTGCACCGAAAGCGCAGGGGAGGAGAGAGGGGAAAGGGAGGGGGCGGGATAGTTACTCGAGAGCTGAAGGTCCTCCTGCGATCATCTTTAAGCACCTCCAACCTACAATGGAGCTATAGTGGAGATAAAGCATTGAATCACAGGCATCAGTGCATCTGTCCCAGCAACCACAACAGCACAGTCAGACATGGCAAACAGACGGACGGGAGGAACAAACACACAGACAGGTATCCACCACGACAAGCAACCCTGGCAGGTGCAGCAATGAGAGGGCTTAGAAAGAGAGAGAGGGGGTAAAAAAATTAAAAATTGAGGGGTTTTTATATGGCCTCATTGAAGACTCTCCAATGGCAGTCAGTAAAAGCTTGCAGAATATTACTTTATTAACCTTGCAGCCTTTAAGTTATGTTTGTGCTGTTTTTGTTTATTCCCTTTTGGATCATTCACGTCTGAGAAGCTGTTAAGTGTAAATTACTCTCTGGTCTCCAAGTGTTTCTTTTTTTTTTTGCGTGAGAACAAATTTCAGCTCAGTAAATTATTGCTCTGTAGTGATTTTATTCCTTGAAGGTCCATTAATCCAAATGAAGAGATTGCTATCAAGCTGACTAACTCTGTACTCAGCAATCGGTTAATTGTAAATATATCAGTTTAGACCATGATAATTGTGGGTTTTATTCTGGCCTTGCTCTTCAGAGGAATTTTAATATTGCATTATTTATGTGGTTGTGTATCAAATATATAAAGGTTTAGACTCTTTCCTTCATGGTTCTTACTCAAATTACTACTTTTTAAAACTGATAAAGGCTTGTCCTTAATGGTCTCAGTTTCCAGTATACAAAGCTTTTAAATAACTTTATCCCTTCTTAAATAAGTATAGCTTCCAATTGTGATAAGAAATTTAACTAAAAGACTCATTAAATCACAAAAATATAGGTATCCGATATTGAACATTGAACTTTATGGACATAGGTTTGATGCATTTTATTTCTTTTATATTCCGCTGCTGAATAATCTGGAAGCCAGCCATCAGTAATGCAATTTTTGGACGTCATGAAAGATAATGACTTATTTTTTCTACCTTTTGTTAGAATGATCCAAAGTCACACTATCTTCTCACTTTTACTACTGTCTGCTTTTCTTTGACTTAAATTTGGTCCTTTTTGCAATGGAAGCATAATTTACAGTATCAGCATTCTTCCTCTATTTTGTAATTAATAAACTTGCATCTGGGTCATTTTTCTATTCCTGGTCTCCTTGTTTTTTGTTTGCCATGCAAGACACTAGGATTTTTGAATCAAGGGACTCTTGATAATGTCCATCAAATTTCAGGGTTTCAGATACCAGCGCCCTGATCTTTCTAACATCATGTGTGATCACAAACTGGAATCTTCCAGACATGCAGATTTGCAGACACTTTGTAGATTATTGGCATCCCTAGCAAAACATGTCCTTTAAATACATGCATATCTTGTTACAAGACTATCCTCTCAAATAGTTACAATAAAGCGTCTTTGGATAAATTTTAACGTCATATATCACGTCCTCATTTTTTGTGGGGTTTCTGGTCCTCGTCTAGTGTTGTCTCAATTCCAGTTCTATACTTTATAATTCTTCCTTTAGGTTAGTTTAGTGATGCATCTATTTTCTTGTTGCCATTTTCTAACTTATCAAATCAGCAAAAAATAGTTTCTGCATTAATTACATCCTGGGTGAACTCCTGCTTTCGCTCTTCATCAAAATCAGAAACAACATCAGCATCACATCCATCCCTCGTCCCTACACTGTGCACCGAACTAGGAAAAGCCCATTCCCTATTGGATAAACATGCAAAAAACATGTTTATTTATGCACTATATCAAAATCTGCTACAATAAAAAATAAAGTGAGATTGCTTCTGCAATTAAAAAATGTGTATTTTAAGACAATGTAATAGATGCATATTCATTTTACACCACTGACTGAAGATTGCATGCATTTATAATTATTTTATTAATGTTAAGCTATTTTTTGCTTGATTTCAAGTCCTTTTCAGGAGACTCACGAGACTCACTTGCAAGGCAATAGGATTTGTGCTAGAACTACCCATATAATATACTAAAAAAGAACAATAGGGAAAATTAAATGCAAAAAAAAAACAAGATCTATGGCAGCTAAAAGCAGCTACAGCAAGACACAGATCGAGCCTGAACACAGGTAAAAGCACAAACAACGTAACAATCAAAAACTAGGCCTAAAAGCAGTGAAAATGCAGAATTTTAAGAAAATATGTGATCGTAGATGAAGAATCACATAAGAATCTCCCTACCTTGCTGGTCTCTTTAAGCACATCACAACAATAAAAATAAAGCTACCTTCTACCTTCCAGTTTCTCATAAGCCTTATAGTAACAGATCTTCATCTGATTCACAGAATACAACTAAAATCTTCACAGCAACTTAAAAAATAAAAGCTTATTATGAGGGGACAAAAAAAAACAACAACAAAAAAAGAACAAAACATTTTGGTGCAGAAGATGGCACCATCAGTAAGCCATAGGCAAAAACAGTTTGCAAATGGATATGAGTGCGCTGGAGGAGGGACAGGTAGATGTGTGGGGAAGTGAGGAGAATATGAGAAATGTGAGTGCAAAAGCACATTTGTATGTTTTTTTTTAATAGTTAGATGACTGTCAAACATTTCCACAATGACGTAGCTGCAATACCCCCCTTTACTAATGAGAGACCACCATGTGAAGATGGGATAAAAGGCTTATATGAGTATGAAGGATGCAAAATGATTACAAAAACACAAAAACAACAGCCTGGATATATATGTTTATTAAGCCCCCAAAAAGAGTGAATACAATTTTTGCCGCTGGGAGGCATGTGTATATGTGTGTGTGCATCTAAAGATCTGAGTTGCAGAAACTCGACTCTTTAACTAACAGCGATATGCTAATAATGGAGATGTGTCAGGAAGATCAGAATGTGGCAGGGAGCAGCAGTGACTGCAGACACAGAGCAGTGAGTGCACCCAGGCTCGCAAGACACGTGGCTCAGAGCGGGTGAGCTGCAGCCGAGGGAGGGGGGTCGATAAGCTCGATGATCAGCTGGCAAAGACGGCTTTTAGTGAAATGATTGGATGCAACTGCTATGGTGCTGAGATCAGCACAAAACAGAGAAGCTGTCAGAGAAATTATGCAAAAGAAGGAGAGGTTATTTTTTTTATATTCACTGTGAGAAGAAAGAGGAAAGGTGTTTTAGTCGGCTTTGGCTGCCTCTGCCCCCTGGGATCAAGCTGAGGACTAAATGCTAAAAAGGAGGCATGGAGTCAGATTGGGAGAGGGCCTGGCAAAATGATACAATGTTTATTCAAAAAAGCCCCAGTCTGGAGAGAGGAGGAATGAGTATAGGTGTAGTAGTGATGCTTTTTACCTCCCACATCACTGCTCTGTCAATTCTAGTTCTTACAGTGCAGTGAAACAGTCTTTGCCCAATTACGGATTTCTTCTCTTTTCACTTTTTTTCCCTCACAATTAAATGTTTCAGATAATCAATTGAATGTTAATATTGATGAAAGAAAAACAATTTTCAAAGCTTTCTGAACTAGTGTGGCCATCAGTGAAAAAGTAATTACCCCTGAAATTTAATAGCCTCTTTAAGCTCTTAGCACGCCGTGTAAAATGGATTTAATTACTGACTTTGACTAGGCTTTATACTGTTTGATTTACAGTTTTAGTAGAGTTAGTGATGTACTGTGGGTCCAGTCAGAGGAGTTTTGAATCAGTTATGCAAAGGATTTCTTGACCAGAGACATTAGGATGACATGAATAAACGTCATATGTGTTTTTTGGGGGACGTGACGGTGATTTAGCTTTTTGAAGTAGGAGTAACAAACAAATCCGGAGACTTGAAGATGGGGATCAGTTAGTGCAAGCTCTCAGACAAGATGGTGACACACGATCCCTGAGCTTTCCTGATTATCCGGTGCTAGAAGAGCTTATTTACCTCTGTGTCAGAGATCTTTAGTCCAGGAAGGGGGTTCTGAGGAGAGTAAAGCAGGTGGTGCAGGTTGAGTTTTTGTGAAATGTGGAGGAGCTTGAGGAATGCATGGCTTTTCAAACCTACAGCAGAAGCCGCTATGGTCATATGCCAGGGTTCCGCTCCGGATGGGGAGATGAGCTTCTTTAGTTGGTTTTAAGGTAATCCCATCAGAGTTCAGTGAACTGCGGGTGTATAAGCTAAAGTATGAGGATCAGCACTGTACAAACCCCCAAGGTTACAAGCAAGAAGAAGATCAAGCAGCTCAGATTGTCTGTCCGAGATAAGAATGGCAGAAGATTGGGGAAAACAGGCGTTTGCTTCCTGGAAGAACAATGAAGAAACTACAAGTGGTTTTGCTTTCACATACACAAACAGCAGTCATACAAAAGGTATGCTTTTAATTTTGAACCAATTTGGGTTAAAGTTAGTTTTATTAGAGATTAAATTAATATGTTAAATATCTGTGGATCAGTTTGTAATTTTACAGTCTGCAGTGTAAGCAGAATGACACATACTGTAATTTGTGCAGTGATATTTAAACAAATGCTTGCTGGCACAAAGCAAACTTTAGTGAAGTGTTTGAAATTTTATTTATTAGTTCACTTCGATTTCAAGACAAACTAATTAATCTGCATTTGCACAATATTTTCCTGGCCTACATGCCAGTAAGTAGTATGACTGTTGAAGACTCTAAGATGTGAACTTGTGCTTCCAGATCCTTTTGAGGGACCAGACTACCACATTGCTCCTCGATGGGTTTACAATATCACAACAGTCTGGATGTGTTTTGTGGTTGTCTTATCAGTCTTCACAAATGGTCTGGTCTTAGTAGCCACAGCAAGGTTCAAGAAACTCCGTCATCCCCTGAACTGGATCTTAGTCAACCTTGCCATTGCCGATATTGGAGAGACGGTCTTTGCTAGCACCATCAGCGTGTGGAATCAGTTTTTTGGATATTTTATTTTGGGACATCCAATGTGCGTCTTTGAAGGCTACGTTGTCTCGACTTGTGGTATTGCTGCTCTTTGGTCCCTGACTATCATCTCTTGGGAGAGATGGATTGTTGTATGCAAACCTTTTGGAAATACCAAGTTTGATGCCAAATGGGCCACAGTTGGGATCATGTTCTCCTGGGTCTGGTCGGCAGTGTGGTGTGCTCCTCCTGTCTTTGGATGGAGCAGGTACTGGCCCCATGGATTGAAGACTTCCTGTGGACCCGATGTGTTCAGTGGAAGTGAGGACCCCGGAGTAAAGTCCTACATGATTGTCCTCATGACTACATGCTGCATCATTCCTCTGGCTGTCATCATCTTGTGCTATCTGGCTGTGTGGTTGGCCATCCGTGACATTGCTATGCAGCAGAAGGAATGCGAGTCAACCCAGAACGCCCAGAAGGAAGTATCTAGGATGGTTGTTGTCATGATCTTGGCTTTTTGTGTATGTTGGGGACCTTACGCCTTTGTTGCTTGCTTTGCTGCGGCCAACCCCAGATATGCCTTCCACCCTTTAGCCGCTGCCATGCCTTCATACTTTGCAAAGAGTGCCACCATCTACAACCCGGTCATCTATGTCTTCATGAACCGACAGTTCCGCACATGCATCATGCGGCTCTTTGGGAAAGAGGTGGATGATGGCTCTGAAGTGTCCACATCAAAGACAGAGGTCTCCTCTGTGGCTCCTGAATAAACCTTCATATCCTCTATTGTTGCTGTTGTTGTTTTTTTATAATTTGACCTGTATGTAAAGTATAATTTGTTTGTTTTATTTTAAAAGCTTAAAAGTGAAGGTTTTGTGTATCAATGCATGAAATGAACTTTAAATAATTATTTTAAGACCTCGTGGAAGTGTTAATACAGTAATTTTGGTAAGTCAACTATTCACCAATACTCCCTGTGTTCTGTATTTGTGACTAACAGCTCTTAATGTGGTTCACTGGAGTCCTAAATCCTTAGAAATGGTTTTGTAACCAATTTGATGGCACCTTTTGCATGTCATTGACTACTTTGCTTCTAATCTGTTCTTGAATTTATTCAGATCTGTGCTTTTTAAGAATTGCTTTACCTGCTATGTATTGTCAGACAAGTTCAATCTGAGTGATTTATTTAAAGCATTGGTCTTACAGTAATCTGATCTGAGTGTGCTTGGATTTCATTTTGGTCTTATTTGTCCGACATCCACTTTCATTCAGTGACCTGAAACATTTAAGTGTGACAATACATCAACAGAGAAGAAATCTGTAAGCTGGAAAATAATAGCACGAAATATCTTATGTATTTGGCACCAAAAAATCCTCTAGTCAAACAAAACAGCATCAGGCAATAATCAAGCCTTACAAAAGATCAGACGGACGATGAATGAAAAAGAATGAGTGCTGATGCAGACCTGGAGAAACAGGCAATGATTCAGAGAACTGATGTTGATCATAAGAGGTGGTAGCACAAATGTGGACTTTACAACTCAGTAATAACTAGATTAGATGTTGCTATGCTATCATCACAGCACATATTCCATTTAAAGCTGAATCTAATTATTGTGGAAGCAAGTTTTAGATGTTTTTGCTCCAAAAATTAAATCAAATCAAAATGCAATCTTTGATAACACATTTATCTAGCTATTTGTCACCAGCCTTTGCAGTTAGGCCGTATTCTTACTTTATAAAACAATTTAGTTATCCTAAATTTGATCAGATTGTAAAATTAACAGTTAATTCTTAGGAGTTGGAAACAGTACGGTCAAAATACAGTTAAATGCAATTACATAATGAGGACATTTTTCACATTTTGTCTTGTTAGAACAAGAGAAGTAAAAGGATTGCATTAAGGTTTTATGTGATAGACCAACACAAAAAATTGTGACGTGGAAAAAAATATGCTTTTTTTTCTTCCTTTCTTTAAACTTGAAAAGTGTGATGTGAATGTGTATTTAACCCCCTGCACTGTGCTGACCCTAAATAAAACCCTTTGCCCCCAACAGACTTTAGAAGTCATTGAAATAGAAAATAGTCTACCTGGACTTAATAACAGTATAAAACAGTGGTGCCCAAAGTCGGTCCTCATGGCCCGGCATCCTGCATGTTTTAGTTCTCTCCCGGGTTTAACGCACTTGGATCAAATGATGGCCCATTAGGAGGCCTAAGAAGAACATTGACAAGCTGAAAAAGTTGTTACTACCACCAGGGACTAAAACATGCAAGATTGAGGACCGACCTGGTATAAAAGGCCTCAAAGGTCAGGTGGAGAAAATTAGTGAACAAAAACAGAATGATGAAGCTGCAAAACTACCAACATGGCTGTCCACCTAAACTGACAGGCAGGCTAAGAACATCTTCAATCAGAGAAGCACTAATGAGACCCATTGTAACTCTGGAATATGAAACATTTAATGCTGTGGTAGAAATTCACTTTACAGTACAACTCTGGTGCTTCACATATAGACAGAGCTGCAATGGAGTCGTTTAGATAAAATAAATCCAAATGAGGATCTTTGGCAAGCCTTCGAAATAGTTATTTCTGATGCGCTCTATTTGATTTCAGTGAGATTTTACAGACAAGCAGAATGATACTTTGTGGAGGTCTATCACATATAATCTCATAGTTGTGGTATAGCAAGATAAAAGAGGTATGTATGTGTTTTACAATGTGCTCTACGCCTCATTTCACTGAATTTGATGATTTTGTTTTGTCACGAAACTGTAAAATTAATAAAATGCTCCAGTGAAACATGGTAAGCTGAACTGAAGTGGGATTAAAAAGCCCCTTTCTCACACTGCCTCTCTGCCTGTGTGTGTACGTGGCAATGAATGTCACTTGTGTTAGGTGGTCAGGTGCTCTGTGGGAAGCCAATGGCCTGCATGCCAGTAAATAAGAAGTTGCTAGAAGGTTAGCGGGTTTACCTGGTCCAAGGTAGAGTACCTTGACTTGAGCGTGATGACCTCATCCAGGTGAGCCCTGAATTCTCTCCGTGAGGCCTGGGGGAAGCCACAGGATAGTCACTCATCTTCAAATCACACACACACACCCACACGCATACACTACTAAGCTAGAGAAGGCATGCACACTCTCTCGGACATAGAATATCAGTTAGTGGTGCCGTTAGATAATCCAGACATTTCCAGCCACAGTCTGGTCATTTTGCTTAGAGACTCCAACAACATACAAAGTAGCCACTAGCGCTCCATTGACTCTTCAGTCAGACCAAATAAAAATTCAAAGAAAAGAGTCAAATATCTCACTGTAACCTCCAAAAACACAACAGAACCACACCAACTCAGTGGATTTAAAGCAGTTCTAGCAGAGAGCTGCACGTGTGATCACATATCTCAGAGTATGCGATAAAATAGACATTAATCAGTAAATCGGACCTACCTAGACCTCTATATGGAGAAATAAAGTAGTGAAAAAAATTATGGTTTTATTAAAATATTAGTCAAATTATGCTCGAGATTAAAAATGGCAAGCAGGAGAGATCACAGTTTTAGTAAGGCTTAGTGATTTTAACATAATAATTGAAGTCCTGTCACATAAAATAAACAAATGTACTTAAAATCAACCAGTTTTTAACTATGACTGTTCAAATAAATGACTTAATTCACTCAGCTGGACTTTCTCAGATAGATTACCATTATAAATTCAACAAAATTGCATTTTGTTGTATGTTCATTTGAACTGATTTGGCTGTACTTCATTTAATCCGACTGTATGATAAGTTTGTGTTGGAAATTATTGGACTAAAAGCAAGTTGGACTGTACTTTATTTGCTATAAATGGGTCTGAATTGGACCAGTTTCTCTTGGCTCCATACAAATAAACTGCTTTCAACTGAATTGAACTGAATGACTATATTTAGTAATATCATCCTTTTGACGTTAAGAAAGGTTTGTCAGTGCCATCACACTGGAAGCAAGCGGGCAGATATATAATTAATGTATGGCTAACTGCTAGCTGGCCAACATTTGGCTTCTGGAATTGCATTTTGGAAATTTATGAACTATGCTTCAACTATGGCATGAGACCAACCATTTAAAATCAGTTCCATCATTTCTGCCAGAAGCTTTCTGGTTTGAGCATGTAGGTCCTCTGCAACTTATAATCTTGTTTCATCAAACATCACTTGAGTTATGTATGTGTATATTTAAAATTATGCATATAGGTTCAACCCTGTGTGGATTAAGGACAATTAATAATAAATTAAAACTTCAGCACTGAGTTATTTTTTATATAAGTTGTAAGTTATGTGATCTTTCTACCCTTGAAAAAAGATTTACTTGAATAAATAAATTCCTAAATTCATGACTTTATGTCCAAAAAACAGCTGCATTTTCGGATTTTTAAGGTAATTTTGGTATTTCAGAAAAATTTGATATAAACAGGGTATTTTTAGGCACGTCTGCTGGAAACTAAATGTCTTGTTTTTTATTTGAAGCTTTTTCAGATGCAATTATTTTATGAATTTATAACATCCTCCCCATTTTACTCCTTCCAACTGAGTTCATGTCTCTATTATTACACCTACAGATCAGAATCACTGGACTATTACCAAGGTAACAAGCAAACATCAGAGCTGTGAAAGCTGATAATCAGCCTTTTATGTGCTGATGTTTATGTGAAGCCCTGTATGTGCAACAGAGGAAGAGAAATGCACATTGTGCAAGCAATATCACTTACATTCAGATACACAAAACAAGCATCTTTCAACTGTGCTGAGGTTGAAAGATCAGGTAAGCAAATGTAAAATGATGAAAGTTTAGTTATTTGGCTAGGTCTGAAAGGATAGAAACAGAATGTTCACCAGAAGGAGGTCACATTTTATTCCAAGACAAGATCCACAATGAAACGACAACATCGAGATGACAACAAATGCACAAACACAGAGGGATAACCGAAAAGAAAAAGAAAAGAAATAGCAGGCAGGATGAAACAGACACACAGAAACACGTGACGGAAACAATAGGGAGACTGGGATTCAAAGGTGCTGCAGAAGAAGGAGGAAGCATCGACTGACGCCACAGTTACGATGCATCACAAAACATGCAGGAGTACCTCAGCAATGCTTAGGGTGGATGAACAGGAGGGAAGCCGCGCCTGGTGCCGCGAGAGAAAAAGGAGGGGAGAAGAGAAGAGGTTTAACAGAGCCAAAAGCTGGGTTGAGCAGGGGACAGAGGCACACAGAGACTGACAGGGGGAGCCCTCTGTCATTCAGGACTTCTAGGTCACAGGTCTCTGTGTGACTGTTGTAGATGGGCCTAGGCAGCCAAGGACGGGGTGGACATGGCAGGACAAGACGGGACAGGAAAGCACAAGAAAGGTCAGGACAGCAGGTAGGAGTCTCACTGGGATTCATTCTTCACCAGATCAACTGGGGCAGAGGTTTCACAATAATCACACAGTTCAAATATCTTTTCATTTTGTTTCCTGGCACGAACAGATCAGCGCTTCTGCTTCACAAATTAAATAATAAAGTGGCCTGAAATACACAGACGTTCCGGTTAAATAGTTTTAGGTTATCCTGAACATTTAATTGCAGAGTAGATCCGATTGTTTGCGTTTATCAGTTACAGTTATTTAGTTTTTCATCTGTTTCTCGAAAAATTCATCACTGATTCAAAGACAGCTGCTGTTCTGCTTTTTCTCCATGTGCTAGTTTGTAAAAAACAACAACATAAAAACAAAAACAGCACAGGGACACTGTGCTGGAAGAGACACTGCTGTTGGTCTGAAAACCTTCCAGCGTGGAATGTGGAACTGTATTCACTGAGAAATACAGTTAAAGCTGTCTCTCTGTAAAATAATGATAAAAAATAAACAGAATAGATTACAGGACCCTGCAAAAGCATCTATATATTTTCAGATTTACTAGGATTTTGAGTGAGAAATCAATATAAATAAACTAGGATAATTTAAAAATGGAAACAAAACAATGTTTGAACTTAAACTTTTTTCTACAGTAAAACATTTTAATCCTATTTCAAAATGCAAATTAATTGCTACAACATTAATTTTTTTGTGTTTGGAATTTGGAAAACATTTTTTCTTTATAATCCTTTGTTGGTCTATTACATACAATCTACATAAAATCCACTATTTTTTGTGACATGACAAAAAGAAGAAAAATTGCAAGATTTATGTATACTTTTGCAAAGCACATTATGCAGGAACTTGTCAAAAAATATCACACTTTTGTATTTTAAAGTAATCAGAAGGAACAATGTGTTTCAAACCACTTCGAGATGAATACACAAGTCAATGAATTGAGAATTTATGTTGGAAAAAACACAGACGACGCGAACCACAACCACAAGCCGTCTCCTCTAGCCTCATCCATCGCAGCCCCCTCACGGCTCCCTCCATGTCTACATATATAGAAAAAATAATGAGCTGAAATATTGAGTGAATTTCCCATGTAGCAGAGACTGAGAGCTGACACAGCTGATTTGACAGGCACATGTTCTGCTGCTCACCAGTCTCCCCCGCTTCCTTGCAGCCCACGTGGTGAGTGAGCATGCTCGGTAGAGCTGCTTGGACAGTCTAATCCCTTTCTTTCCCCCAAGGCTTTTCGTTTGTCTTCCCCCTCTTCTGTGTCTGACTGTTGCTCTCTCTCTCTTTCTCTCTCTGTCTGTCTTGCTATTCAAAGCTCTCTTGCTCTGGTTCCATCCTCTCCTGCCCTCCAAGCAAACTCTCAGAGTCAGTGGGTGTGAGTAAGTCCAGACAAATATAATATCACATACAGTGCACGCAAACTTTCACTTACACACACACACATATGCATGCATGTTAAAAAGATGACTCCTAATCCTGACATGTAAATACTGAATGTGAGCTGAAGAAGGCTCATGTTTAAACACCTGATGGAACAAGTCTTTAGAACAAAACCAGAATGTTTCCTGCACACATGAACAAACACAAAGGACTGAAATTATTTTGACTTGAAGCCCACAGCAGTTTGATCCATATGGTCAAAATCCACTGCAAGGCAAAATAAGGAAGAAACAACTTCTGGCTGTAGCTACTTTCATCTGGCTTCATCAAACATCCATCTCACATGTTACTGGGTAATTCACTCAGTTTTATAAAAAAAAAAAACCCTAATATTAAACCCAATAAGTTGGATTTTGCATTAAAATATACAATTAAGTATCCCTCTCCCTTCTATTTCTTACAATCTCTCGGTTCCTTTTTCTTAACAGGATACCCAAAGGTTGGACTAGGCAGATTTTTGAAAAAAGGAACAGAAAAGTGTTTGTGTTCTTGACCCTTTTACTGAGGCAATTAGCATTTCTTTTGCAAGTCCTTTGCCCATAAAACCATCCAGGAGACCCTTTGGACTGAAAATGTTACTTTTCAACTGTCTTAAACTCTCTGTTGCTTTTGGTTAGAGTTGCAGTGAGGAAAACTAAACAAAACGTGACAGAAAAGCAAGGATATATATATATATATATAGCAAGCTGATCTAATTTCATATATATATATATATATATATATATATATATATATATATATATATATATGGTTTTTTGGCTGCAAAGATTGCATCATGTACAGGCCCTTGTAGAATTATTAGTTTTTGTCAATTAAAATATTCTAGATAAAATGGTAAGAAATATATCAGACAAAGATAACATAGTTAAAGACCAAAATGTAGTTGCCAGGTGAATATTTTCCAACCTTCACAGGAGAGGCCAGTCAACAAAAATTATATTTTCAGTGAGGTGGAGCAAAATCTACAGCATGACAGGCTTCAGCAATAAAAAATAAACTAACGGCGAATTTCACATTTGCCAAAAAACATCCTGGTATTCTCAAAGACTCTAAAGGTCTTCTCAGAGAGCTTACATTTTAGTCTAAAAATATAGCAAGCAACTCTGAGCGTAGAAGTGAAAAATCTTCCTACATTAGTGAGAAGGTGCGGTTGACCCTGTTGACAGCTGTGACGTTGTGATTGGTTGATACAGAAAATAAAATAAGACATAATAAAACAACTACGCCTCCAGTAGTAAATTAAGAGAAAAATAATTGATCTTTGAATCTAGACTGGTTAAGAAAAGTCTCATGACGGCATCAAAATGTTCGATCGCGCCTTACTTACATCTTCATCATTAGTGCAATTTGTCCCGGCTTCTCGCAATGTTGCTAATTTTACTGCTTCGTCCATTTGATATTAATGTTGCAGCAATTTTCTGTGATTGCCTGCTTGAATAAACTTGTTTGATCTGGCGGAACGACTAACTTAAAATGGACACAAAAAACAGACAGGTGCAATACTTGCTGTTGGTATAAGACTTTCTTTTTTCAGAAAATATCTCTCTTTTGATATTCCTGCCATCTTTGGCTCACTAAAAGGCTCCTCAAGATAAAAAGACCAGTTTACAGGAGAGACAAAACTGCAACTTTTTGGAAAATGTGTTTGATCTTAAATTAACTCAGCATTTCTGAAGAATGCCATGCGTCAGTCAAACACGGTGGATGGTAGTTTGATGGTCTGGGGCTGCTTTGCTGCAGAAGGACCAAGACGTCTTAATTTAATTGATGAGACCATTAATTCTGCACTCGACTGTAAAATCCTGGATTAGAATTGCCGCCCATTAGTTTGTGACGTTAAGCCTAAGCACACTCATGTTAAGCAGGATTCAAAGCATTGTGTATTTACTCAGATTACTTTTGTCAATTATAAAATTTGTAACATTCAAATGTGATGCAAAAGTTAAATTTGTAAGGAGGCTAATATGCTTTGTCGCAGCGATGCTGGTTGGCCTTTTTGCAAAAATATTTCAAAAAATTTCCACAGTATCTGACTGCATTTTGCAATTTTTTAGGAACTTACCACTGCATAACATTGACTATACATGAGCAGAATGTAAATTACTTTAAGATTGTGACCTCAACAAACCCTAATCTGTAAAGTGATGTGAAATCTGAACATGCACTTTACACTCTGCATCTTCAAACACAGAACTTGTCTAAAAACTGGGACTGAAAAGAATAAAGACTGATCACTGTAGCTCATAAGAAACAAATTCCACTGTTTCCCCTGCAGCCATCTATCCGTTTTTCATCCTCATCCATACTGCCCTCTTTTCCATGTACAGTAGGGCTGCAGCTTAGTGGTGTCAGTACCTCAAACTCACCATATGTTCCTTTTTTTTTTGTTTTTGTTTTTTGTTTGTTACCTTTTTGTAACAAAAAGGTAACAAAACCTTTTTTTTGTTACCTTTTGTTACCTTTTTTTTGTTACCTTTTGTAAGGTTCAGCAGATTGCTCAGCTTTAACACTGACTAGAGTTGAGCTTTGCAAAATGTTGCCTTCCATATCCTCACTCCTCATCCTGCCGTTTTATGTAACCATGTCTGCCTCTTTCCAACACTGCAGGAGCACAACAACAACTTCCTTCTCTTCATGACTCTGCAGCCCACTGATACTTTTAAGCTTGTCGACAGCCTCGTTGCTCCATAACTGAGCCTCTTACCTCCTAACCCCTTCCGTGGCCTGACAGTGTACCTTCTTCAGGCTCATCAGGAGCATGTACAAATTAGATTTCACTAAATATACACTCCATGCATCCAGGCCCATACCTGCTCAGCTAAGAACACTAAATCATTCACTCATTAAACACACAAACAGAAGCCTGTAAACATTCTCTCTGATATGCAGAAGGAACAACATTACTTACCATCCTCTACCTGGAGTCGAAACAGAATGAAGCTCCTCGTCACATGCACACGCAAACACACTTACGCGCAATTTTACACACTTGGTAACTGTGAGAGAGTCGCGAGGGTGAGGAAGACTGAGCAGAGAGCGAGGGAGAACAACGAAAGGCTGGACTGGAAAGGATGCACAAGAGAGCAGGAGAGCAGCGAGGGAACTAAACAGCCGAAATGAGGAAGGGGAGAGGAAGAGTAGGGGATGGCGGTGGCTGCACATGCGGCGCTGTACACGAAATCATCCACGCATGACTGACTGAAGTCTGTGTTTGTGGCTCTCTGTGTGAGGCTCTCTGCATTTCCCATGAGCATTTCTGTCAGGGAAAATGTCATTTTTCCCCTCACATCTTCCATCCTCATTTATGCTACTTTTATAGTTCTGTATGACTGAGACCCAACTGAGACTGAGGCACAACTCCTGAAAGTTGGACACACAGATACCGATGGACAAAAAAACAAACAGAGAGACAAATCATGCAGCACAGGCTTGGCTAGTCACACAGTCCCTCTTTGCAGTTTCATCACCCTTTCCCCACCTCCCACTCCCTCCCGGTCCCTTGTCTTCTCAAACTCATTAGCTCCCTTGTCTCTGTCACGCTCTCTTCTCTCTCTCCCACACTTCTCCTCCTTCAGGCCCTCGTTTTTCCTTACTCTCTCCATCATAAATTCTCCACACCTCCAGCAGGCGCGGAGAGGAGAAGTCATTTTTATGAGGATTTTTACTGCACTGGAGGAGGACAATAACAGGTATCTGGAAGCTGCCTGAGTGTAGGAGACACAGACACACCTCGGCAATCAATCTGCAGTCGATACTGTCAGGTTCAAACCAAACTTGAATAATTTCGGGAGACGACAAAGTCATATAACAAGTCTTATCTGTTGTTACTGCTGAGCAGTAAAGCTCCCAGTGAAAAAAAATAATAAAAATGCAGTGACACTGTGCTTTACTTGTGCACTGCAGCAGACAGAGTCAGTGTCACAGTGTGTTCTTTGGAGACCTGTCTGCTCCCAGCCTGTGGTTTACATTAAATACATCAGTGTGAACATAAAACCTGTTGAAGAAACGGAGGTAAATTAGTATGCACACTCTGTGCTGAAGCACCTATACAAGAAGACTTCTGCCCAAATGGGAAAGAGAAGAGCACTGTATCATTTAGCCTCAACCTGAGTGTGATCATCGTTGATGATAGGTAATAAATAGAAGCACAACTAGTAGTGATGGTCTTTTGTGGAGCTCAGATCACAATATCTGTAGAGAAGTCTGATTAGATGAAATGGGCACTGACACAGATGTCTTTCATAATTTCATAATAATCATTTTTAGAGATTGTTTATGTCATAATTTGCTGCGTTTGGTTTCTTTATGATGCATAATAAATAAAAGCCAGATAAAATGCAACATGATCGTTCAGATTGCAGACACTTTGAAAACAATCAGATATGTATCCGAATTAGAACCACATATAGAAGTGGCTTAAATCCAGTTTTTGGGAGGTGAAAATATCAGAATCGGGCTGCCATGAAAAAAATTGACATATGTAGCTAAAAGACAAAAAAAAAAACAGATTTGGGTCACACTTGCCTTCCCTGCGACTAGATTTCAGACTTTTGTCTCTTTTGGCTGAGAAACATCAACTTATGTTTTTCCAATTGTCTACAAAGATGTAAAATTAGTTCCGTCTGAGGGACAGAATGGACTTGACGAGAACTTACAGGCCACTGCTATCATCCATTTCCTCAAGCAGAAAGACAGAAACCTCCCATGCTGGCTTTAAGATCACAGATCTGTCACACCACAGCCGGCTGCGCTGACGTCGTAGGAGTGCTTTCGCTAACAGTCAGGGTATAAATCATTCATCTCCATCTGTCAGATCACCTCACTGTGTCAATGATCCTCTGTCACCATTTATTTGGAAGAGATGATTCTGTGATCTGTGTGCAGACTGAGCCTGAGCCAAACAGCTTGAGCAGTTATTTTTCATCCTTGTCCTAGACAAACATGACGTAGACCAACATGCAACTTCATTTGTTTTGAATGCTGTCAAACTTATTCTTTATCAGCAGCAGGATTTTAATAATACATCTGCATAAGGTGTCTCAAACTGCACTATCAAAGGCTGTTTAGATGTGCACCTGACTCGACAAACCTGAATCAAGTGGTTGAGTTTCCTCCTATTAATTTCTACAGAATCTTCATTATTTGATTCAGACATGTTTAAGCAGAGCTGTTTCAAAAGATGAGACGAAAAGATTTTAATGAACACCAACCATTCTCCTAAAGATCCAGAGATTGTGAGGCAGAGTAAAGACTTCTGGCCAAACTTTGCTTGCAAGGAGAAAACACCAAAATGTTTTCAGAGATTATCTTTTTTGATGAGTAGGTGCTTCAAAGCAATAAAGATGATTAATCATAATGGAAAATTTGGAGAGCAATTAGCAAATGAAGCTTTCTAAACTCAGAATGTACCTTGAAGCTGATAACCAACACATCACTATTTACAAAAATGACATTGTGAAAACTTTTAGGTTTGAAGAAAAGCCGTGTTTGTTTTCCAGTCTCAATAACAAACCAGAATAGTTTCTGGTGAGTATCTTTGTTTACCTTAAAACCTTAAGTTGTTCCAAAATCCAACTTACCCCCACCCAGCACATTCACACATGATTCACAGAAGAAGGTTTAAAAAATATAGAACATTTTTCAACCACAAGTCAAACTTAAACAACAGTAGTGCAGTAGTACTTTGGAGTCTTTGACTCCTAAAAATAACACTTCACATTTTGCTCCTCTTAAAACAGGAGGTACAACCTGAATCCCACATATACATACACTGTCAGCTATCTTCTGAGTCAGAGCCCCATCCCCATGCTTCATTAATCCAAACTCTATATTACATAACTGTACTAAATGCTCACAGCAGTGTAAGGGTGCACTGACTCCCTAAATCCTGCCTATGCATGCGCTCCTGCTTGCATCTGTCTGCGAGTGAAAGAATCAGGATACATGTGTGACAGACAGAGAAAATTACGTAGCATGAATGGCTGCAGAGTTGCTCAGTTTGTGGTTTGCGTTTGTTGTGTTTCTCTGTACTGCATATCAGATGGAGACATGCTTTCTCCCTTAAGGATGATTCTGAGTGCAGATTTGTTGTGTGTGGGTGTAGGGGTGCATGTGTGCGTGTGTGTGTGCAGTTATTGCTGTGCTAACAGACAGGCAGCGTCGGACATCAGTTGTCAATTCTGTGCTCTTCTCTCTTCCATGTGAACAAACAGGATTTAATCGTGGACAAAATAAACTACTGAGTTCGTTTAACCCATGAAACATCCATAAACACTCGTCTTGAGTAATGATAGCAGCAGCAGCTAAGTGTAGGACTGAAATCTTCTACCACTCTTTCCCTCTGTAGGCCACAAAGCATTGCCTAGACCCTGCTATCAAATAGCAAAACCTCAGTGACATTAAAATACATCAGTGAACAGAGCCATTTTGCCTCTCGCTCCAGGGACAATGTGCACACACCATCTGCAGCTGACTGCAAAGTGGGAGTTTTAAACTACATATGGCAGCTTGTCGCCGGGCAACAGTTTGTATCAGGAAAGCAAATGCGTATACCTTGATTAGACATCAATCCGAGATTATGTCTCACTATGAACAAAGACACATGTGCCCAGACACTAATGTAAATTACAAACTCTGGCCTTGCTTGCTGACAGAAAAAGGCTTCAGCAAACAGACATGTCGGCAGTCAGAAAGCCTCAAAGCACCACTGAAGCTAGCAGAAGTATTGAAGCTCTCCTCTTTCCAATTATTTACAGCTACACACTCATCTGGTCAAAACAACACAGCTGAGTTTGAAGCTCTTTTGCTGGATCACTGGTTCTGATCACAACAAGCAAGAAGAGGAATAAAAATAGAAGTTGGAAACTGACAATTTGAGAAAACACCAAAGAAAAGCCGTCCTGGAACCTGATATTTTACTTGCACTTTTTTGTAAAGTACAACAAACCAAGTTGTCAACCAAATACAAACTCCTGGACCTTTTTAAACAAATCAAGTGCAATTACAATGAAGACAAACAAAATGCATGAGTAATAAAATAACCCAAGATTCTGGGTTAAAATCAATCAATGCTATTTCAAGTTAAGCTGTAATGGCAATTAGAAACATCTCTGTAATTTGCTAAAATTAAATGCAAAAATTAAAGGATGTTGAAGGCAAAAGGCCTTTTTTTCTGTCTTTTTGTATGGCTTCCTAAATACCTAATGAAAACTGAACATCATTCTCTTTTTTTAATTGTTCTTTTATGTTAAATTAATCTTCTACTCTTGGGTGTGTTATACACAACTCAAAGATTCAATCAGGAGTATCTAAGATTTAAATATATAACCCAAGCCTAAAATCAGCAGATTTTCATTATACTTTGATGATAAATAGCATTAAGACAGGATTTAATCAGTATTTATCCTACTTTCACCTCTGTTCACACCAACAGGCAACTTTTCAATCAGATTTCTTGAATAACACATTGTGGTGGTTTATTATTTTTGACCTTTCACAACCCTGTAGGCACCTAAACGAGACGCGATCTTTCAGGAGGGTACCCGTGCTGCGTGACCTATCTATGCACTCACTCTCCCCCTCCTCCCTTCTCATTTCCTCTGTCTCTAAAATCCCATCCCTCTCTTAGTTCCCATGGCAACCCCATCCTCCATTTCCATGACACCTGCCTGCTGTCCGAGAGGCACGTGGAGAGCTGACACTGAGAGATGAAGTAAAAGAGAGCAGGAAGAAGAGAACTGATGTCATTTGATATTTTTTAAAACCTGTAGGAGAGATGGAATATTTGGACATTTTACACAGCAGTCTGTTCCAGTTGTGTTCAAGAGAACCAATGTGCTGTTAATTAACATCATGACAACAATGTCAGAAACATACATATATAACAATGTTTAAGTATCCTTCCAGAGAGACAACAGGCAGAAGATACTTTTAAAAAAATATGTGTTTTTTGGGCATAAAATTCACTGCCTGCTGTCTCCATGAATAAACAAAAAATAAGGACCAACAGAACCAACAACTTAAAAACAGCATGAACACATTTCAGGAGGAGACACTGAAACTTTGCAGTATGCATGTGTATCGTTCGCAAGCTGTTATGAGGGGTAACTTTGCAGTCTGCCGCCATGTAGACAGCAAAAGGAAAAACAAGAAAACACAAGTAAGGTAAAATAAAAGACAACAGTCGTGATCTGATCCAGCGAAAAAGTTAAAGCATAAAAAAAGCCAGCATTAGGAAATGAACCGGTAATAAAGAACATGTAAAACTGAGTAAGAGAAAAGAAGGGATTTTTTCACCATCACTGTTATTCCATTTGAGTCCACATTTGTTCCCCAAAGAACAGAGAAATGGCTACTTACTTAAGGAAAATATCAATGCAAATGCTTGGCTTCAAACTAAGTAAAGAACTAACTGAATTTTAGAAAATAGAGATTTATTCTGACTTAGACTTAAACAGTAAAGATTTTTAAGCTGGAAACAGTTCGTGTTGATATGCAAGCTCAGAGGCTGTTAAGATTGAGACTCTTCATTTCTGGCTTGAGTTAAAAGAAAAGTTTGACCATTTTTTGGGGGAAAATACTGACATCTCGACACATCAAAGACTGATGTTTTGCCAAAATCAATGGAGGGATGTGGCAGCCAATGAAATTTGTGTCACAGGGGTTGATCGGTACTTTGTAAAGAACTGACAAGTTAAATAGAAAAGCAGAAGACATGATGGTGAGCAACTCTTTGTATGTGACCAGCAGGTTTTCCAAAGACTAAATGAGGTAAAGGTTCATTTGAAACCACCGACCTCATTCATATACAGTAGTCTCCAGATCTTTCACACATTTGGTAAAGATTTGTGAATAAATTTACTTTTATTTCCTGACCCCTGAAGTGCAATGCAACATCTGTATTATCTGAAAATTATGGTCTCCTGTCTTTCCTATATTAAACAGTGGCTAAATCTTAGAAACAGGAAGTCATGGATTTCAAATTAAATGTTCTTAGAAACCCCAATCATCGAAACAAAGAAAAGCAGAATTAGAAAAAAAACAGCAACATTTTTTAGGAATTGCCAAAGGTTTAGTAAATGTTATTGTGGGTGGCAAAGCTATCAAACTTTCTTTTACGTCACTTTATTGCTACTACATTTGGTCTAATGTGAAGATGGGTAGAGATAGAAAGCTGAACATTTCAGAAATTGTTTTGAACATTTGTGTGGTGAAGCAAGAAAATTTCCATTTAAATTAATATAAAGTGCTGTTGAAATAGATTGTTTTAAAGTACGATGCATTTATTGTTCTGGTTCACCATGTATAATGTAAGATCTGACAAAAGGAAGCGAAAACGGCACAGATTTACAAGTTTGTCATCTACAATTACATTTCTTCTGATGTTTCCTACCTTAGCGAAGTGTAGAAATTCTCATTGCATGCCAACTGCTTCCCAGCACAACTCAAAGCAAGTAAAACATGCAACAGGCTGTACATTCAATTAAAAACTACAATTATTTGACTATTACCCAATGAAATACATATTGCAAAATCTTCTGAATCGAACAACGGCCTGATGAAAAAAAGCTAATGTTGAAAGGTAGAAAAAGAGAAAGAAGGCAGATAAAAGAAAGTACATTTAAAAAATAGAAGATGTCAGAACGTAACAGAAGAAATAAACCTTTGGTGCTCCAGGTGTGTGTCCCAACACAGTGAGGTGTGTGTATATTTGAAGTGCGTGTACTTGTTTGTGTGTCCACTCACTTTTGGTGTGGGACAGGAAGCAGTAGAGAGGCGGGAGGTTGCCTGGGCGCGAGGCGACTCGGAGGGCGTGGTACTGAGGGAGGCTGCATCCCTGGGTAACACCTGCACACCCCGCGAGATGATGGAGTCTGGGATCTGAGATCAAACAGATATGCAGACACACAGTCACCTAAACACATCACACAGGCTATGTAACCTCTTACATAGCATAACTTTGTTGCCAAAACTTTTGTGTTGATTTTATATGACTATAGCACATGGTTCCAATTAAAGCTCCCTTAGCATTTATCAATCACAAAATGCTTACAGAAGTTATTTGAATAATTGTAAGTAAGTCTCCCCATGACGCAATTCATCTACAGCGAGATTTAGAGACTTTTCACCAGAGGTTGGTAGTAGTTACATCTACTCAGTTACATTTACTAGGGTAACTTTCTGTAAAAAATATACTTTTAGGAGTAGTTTTACTATCATGTTATCAGGAAGAAAGCCTCAAATAAAGTAATTTTTTTATTCGCATCATTTATTGTCTAAAATGTACATATATTTATTGCTTTTATCTTGTGATTTGTAATTGTAGATAATATTTTTGCTATTGCGGTAGGGGTATTTTATACTTCTTGCAGTTTTTTAAATTACATTCTTGCATACAACAATTTATGTCTTTTTATTGCACAAGGAAACATGTTTCTGTGCACATGACAAATAAATGTTGAACCTGAAAGTGATTTTAGCCTAAGGTGAAGGGGTAGGGTGTCCCAACTTTATCCTCAGGAAAACAAATTATTGTTGAGCAAAGCACATTTTGTTGTTCAAGTTAAAAAAAACAATCCAATAATAAGATTTGGAATCAATATGTGAACATTTCTTGAGAAAAAACTGTAATTTTATCCTATGGCTGCACATATAATCCACAAATTTGGACATAGGCACGTAAACGAGCCGCAGCAAAACCATTTCTTAGCATTTCTAAAAGGAAGCCATCAGTCTGTGCTGATGAAGATATAAAAACACAATCTTCTCACACTCAGGACATGTTGATGAAAAGTGTTGATAACGATGGGTGAGATTTTTCCATGATGGAGTCTTACCAAAATGTATCTGTGACTGGACAATGAGGTGGGATGTTACCCTGACAACACAGCCATTAAGAAGGGTCCATGCTGCAGACAGGACAGGACAGGATGATGGGAATGGAGACATGCTCTCTCAGAACGTAGTTGTGTGCAAAATTTGCAGACTTCAGCTGTCAGGTGTATCTTATGTAAGGTTAAACCAAAGCACCGGCATGCTAATCCATCCTGGCGTAGAGTTCACTGTCCAACAGGAAGTTATACAACTCAGGATTAGGAATTGACGTGATGACATAATGCACTTCATGATACAGATAAAAAAGCTGTACGCACACAAATTCATGTAGAAGTACTCTTTTACATGGTTTAACATTAACTGGCAATGACTGATGTTTAGTGACACACCAGGGACTCTTAACACAATGCTTTGCATGAATAATGTGCGAAGATGTCAAAAACAATCGCTTAAACTGGATGTAATCAAGCTCGATGACAACAAAATGAAGTGAACAACCCTCCCCTCTCATCTGTCCCGGTACCTTGGCAGTGATGGATGCAGAGGTGATGTGGGAGGAGGAGCTGTCCTCGGTTGATGCCACCCCGCTGTCCTTCTTCTCCTCATCCTCCTCCTCACACTGCACACCTTTGTCTTCTGTCTGGCGGCGCGGCGAACTGTTGGGAGGTGGCGAAAGGGGTGGCGGTGGCGAAGGCAAGTCCTCCAGCTCGTCTACCACCTCTTTTACTTTCACCACCGCGTCCCGAAGGAGGTCGATGGCATGCGGCAGCGCTGGGAGGATGAACTGAAAGCATTCCTGAGGGGGAGTGATATTAAACACACTTGTTTGGAGCACTTTTTGAAAATAACATCAATAGTGGAAACATAATGAAAGCTTAGAGTTTTTTGCATAAATTTTAAACCTAACAATATTTAAATATGTAATATCTTTTGCTCTAATATTCCCTGAAAACTAGCTTTGAGCAGAAATGGTGTTATGCATCATATTGTTGAGCTGTCAGAACACTTCCTCTATATAAAACCAAACTGCAAATCCAAGATAGATGAAGAATTACATTTCATGCTGTGAAAAATCCTACTTGTATAAATGTAAATCTGAGGAGAACGATGACAGGGAGTCTGGGAATTTACAGGGAGATTCTTGTTTGCTTTTCACATCACAGCTCATCACAGCGCCGACTAGAGGCCAAATCTCTAAAGTGCTTCTTCTTCCCAGGTCTTTCCAGCTCCGTTTTCCTCTCTGTGTCAGTGTGCCTGTGGGCTTCTCAGCAGTTCTAAACGCTCTATTCTCCTCACTCTCAAGACAAGAGCTAATCTGTGAAATTATTTATTGCTCTGTGTATTTTAAGCATTGAGTGGATACATTATTTATCCACCACACACTTTACACTGGCTGCCAACAGGCTTTCATTGCAAGCTTTCCACTCCACAATCTGTTGTTATCTGAGATGGACTGAGTCTGGCAGGATTAACCTTGATTTGAGGAAATTCCATATACCCACACTGAAATTGATGCATGAGTGGAACAGCATTTTCCTCCTGTCTGCATGCTTAAGGCAGACTATTGGACAACCAAGTGTAACAGAAAAAAATAGGTTAATCTCAGTAATAGAGTGTAATGTCTGCTAGGAAACCTTTGCACACATTTCTTTGTATTTATGAAATGTTAGGGGAGGCCTCTAAGCTACACCAAAACATGTTCATTACATATTTTGCAAAAATCTTAGTTAATGAGATTTTAGTCTGTTCAGCTCTGCCTATTTTGGGCTCCTTTCAGAATGAGCTGTTTTAGGGCCTCCGGTCACTATACATCCAAATGAAGTGCTGCTGGCAAAGCCCCCCAACTCACGTATTTGTAGGGGGGCGAGAGTTAAATGGCTGTAAACAAATATGCAAATATACAACCGTACAACTTTGAAAAGCAGAATTCCTGCACAACCAACAAGAATGCATCGAATGGTTTCTGGATGGTACAACAAAACACTCTTTTACAACAACCATCGCACAACCGATACAGCATAAAACCAGCTGGCCAAAACATGCTGGAGCTCGGCCTGGGTTGCTAGGGGACGGAACTAGGCTTCCCTGGGGTTGCTAGGTGAGAGGCAGTGGCTCCTAATTTGTGACTTTACATTTGGAAAGTTTTTAAAACGGTACATTTTTCCAGACACCAAAGAACATTAACTTATTGCCAACAATGGCTGGGTGTTTTTTTTTTTCTAAGCATTTAGACTGTTTCCAGAAGCTGTAGAAACCCAAATAGATGCACAAAAATGTTCAAACACAAAGAAGCCCAACAACTTCCTCGACGATTGCTAATGGCTAATCATAATGTGCTTAAAGCCTAATCTGAATCTGCAGATCTAGGTGGTGAGTTGAGATAGAGCAAAGATAATGTTAGGAGCCTGGAGATATTTCTTCTCTCCGAATTTGAGTTTTCACTGAGTCCTAGGAACAGTTTCAAGGTACATTAAGAGTGTTTATTTTTATTTTTATTCACGCTTTTGTCCTAGAGGAGAGTAAATGTCAGGAACAATAAAGAGCATAATCGCAGGCTGTACTGCCAATGGACAAAAGTGCAAAAGAAAAAGGAGTAGTGCTGTTGTCAGAATGGGTCATGGGGGAGGGGAGAAAGATCTGAAGACCAAAGTGAGAGGTTAACAGAAACCAAAACCAAAGGATCGTAACACTGATGAAATAAGTATATATATATAAATAATTTTTTAACAATATTTATTAAATTGAAACAAACAATAAGTTGCATAGCTAATCAGGTAATAATTTCTGAGTGTAAATTGAGTTTCAAAATCTGTAAGGTTAAAGAAGAAACATTTGGGGAGGTTGCAAAGTCATCTGCTGAAGAACTGGTGATGCTTTTATAAAATGTTAGACAGATTATCCAATAATCTACATCCTCCTGTGTGAGTTCAAGTATGATTAAAATAGGTCAGAGCCTTTCTATAGCCAAGCTTTTGTCTGATGCAGGGCGGTGTTAGAGTTATGTGCACATTCATAACGCTACATGTTTCTGAACTAGTGTTTGTATTTTTTCCTGATTCACAAACTACACCCAAAGGCAGAACTGCTTCTGCATTCAGTCCACCAACCAAAAAGCATATCTTTGCTCTGATGCAGTTGCTACATATTGTGGCTCTATTCATAAATTTAGGCAAATAGCATTCGGTAATTATGAAGAATATTTACATAAAGTAAAGCCAGAACAAATTGCATCACATTCAAAAAGACCAGAGGACTTTGCGTTAAAAATCTGTCGACTTTTAAAATCTGCAGACGCATTTAAAGAAAAACATGATCATTTGTGAAGCATTCCTAATACAGATTTTATTACAGTTCTGAGCAGTTCTTCTTTCTTTTTGTTGTTTTTTCCAATCCAGTTGATAACTTCTGCACCTGCTGTGTTTGTAGCTGAGAGGGATTATGTGAATTTATAAAAAAATAAAAGGAGGCATCTGTGGTATCGCTGATCATATTTGCATCAAGTTGTAATAAGTGAAATATATGCTGTTAATCTGCATCCATGACAGCTGGAAGAATTGAGGCATCTCCAGCACTTTGGAAACAGACACTTTCCACACCAGAAACAACAACGGTATCTTTTTACCATTTTTCTTCTAGCACAAATCAAACTGTTTCTATTAAATATGTCCTGAAAATAAACACAATCAGTAAGTGGATATTCCTTTTTTAATACACCAATGTCTGCCTGATTTTGATGTTATTGCCCCCTTGTTACTTGGAAGTGGCATTGCAGTGTATCTCTGTTCTTTTTGTATGAACAGATATATACATTTTGCAAACATTTGTAAGTCTAGTCATTGGATTTTTTTCCTGCATAATAGTCATATAATTTTCATCCTTTACTCATTTGATCTTTCTCTTTAAATTGAATTGACCAGAAGAGAAACTATATTCATCCATGTGAATGTTATTTCTTTAAAATTATTACCCTTATGGAAAAACAAAATTACTGCCGCATTATTTTCCAAACCATGAACTCCAAACCGATGTTAAAATTATTCTAGTTTATGCACATTTAATAAGATATGTCCCACAAATCCCAGCTATTAAAATATTCACACAATCTCCATATGTTGTTTTTGACTTCTGCAGCTAAGAATTCAGAATGAACACTTTGACATTAATAGGCTTCTTCTGCTTAGCTCAAGTGGACTTCCTTGTTATCCTTATGAGAAGAGATCAGCGTAATAAAAGCCTCCAATGAGCTGCCAGGGCCTTTAAGTTTACCTGGGGTTTGACGAGGGAGACACTAATATGGCAGTAGATGGGGGAGGAATGGGGTGTAACTGATGGAACGGAAAATAAAACTGATCGAGTAAAGCCACCGTGTAACAAGGTGATGTGTTGGACACCAATGCAAGGAGGGAGAACAAAGGAGCGAGAGGAGACACTTGTGGACGTACATGGCTTGGATAATCATATAGACAGAAGGCAAAGCAATAAAACCCCAAGGAAAATATATTTAATGTATCTATTGATTAACAAAATTCTGGCAAATGCAGATTGCAGATTAAACTTTACATAAAGTCAGAAGTAATTAAATATACACTTATACAGTTTATGCATAACGACACATAGACTAATTTATGTAGCACGAACGGGTCTCATGTCTTGCAGAACGCAAAGGCAACAATGTCCTTACAAACAGGCCACAGCTTAACAAATGAACTTTCATTCTTATAATACATTTGTTATGACTCTTTTCAGTCTTTAAGACACTTTTTATTTATTTACTTTAGGTGTGGGAGAATTAATGGAAAATTAATAAAAAAAGCAACCAAATTTAATCAAGAGGCACTTTACCACGTTATGTGCAAGTCTGGCTCCTAGAAGCAAAACAAAGAAATTAAGGACAGCTAAGAAACCTTGGCAATGGCCTGTAGATTTGTTCCACAACATCAAGGGTAACTGCATTCACTTTTCACAGACAAACTATAAATACAGTCAATAAACTCCAAGTATGCCCTTTTGCACATCCATGTACAGCCTCAGAGGCAACTGATGTTTAATGATTTCTTGTCACTGCATCAAAAATCCCAAATAAAAACTAGAGGTGGAGCAAAAAAGTTCACGCTTCCAATTGACCAATCATTACTCAGGAAGACAATTTGTGTGATTTTGAAAACTCAACAGTTGGATCTTCTTCCAGAATCCCACAAAGTTCAACTACCAGGTCCTGGTGACAAAACACTCTTCAGTGTGGATGGTGTTACTGGATGGAGAAGACTCAAAGTAAGATTTTCTGGTGAATTTGTGTTTTTCAGCTGATAGTGGGAAGGCTGAGTAAAAGGGATTTGTAAAAATTCATTGAATGAAACATGTCGTATTTGAAAATATTGGCAGCCTTTCAGAAATCTTTGATTAAAAGTAATGTTCTCTAGCCTTGATTGAAGATCAGAAATCACAATTTTCTGACTCTTGCATTTCCAATTAAAACTTAAACTCACAAAAGTGGAAGAGCTGGAGATTTTAAAAACTTTTTTTCAAATTCATTTTTTTCCTTCATATATGGTTTTTGCGTTCTGCTCTACATGTTGAAACTGGTGGACAATTGTATGCGTCTGTGAACAACAGACAATTTTATTATTTCCTACCTGGGAGCCTTTCTTGCTTCCTGGTAAGTTGATGATGAGCGTCTTGCCTCGAATGCCGCAAACAGGTCTGTGAACACAGAGCCATGATGACACAACATGATTCAGAACTGCATGTTCAATCAATGTGAAAAAAAAATTGCACATCAATATTGTATTATTATAATCAATTTCAACATCCTAATGTTGCAATATCATTTGAAAATGTCACCAAGAAGGGAAAAATATTGACTGATGTCACCATTTAGGATTTGTCTTTAAATGTTGCACTTATGTTGTTGTGTTTGTCGGACCTGGAAAGCATGCCTAATGGTGTGACATTGAGGGATCCCATCAGCATTGCCAGAGACATCCCAGGAGCCTCCCGCTCTATCACCTCTTTAGTGGCCTGGAAAGAAGCACACACACACTGAGAACCACAGAAACAAGTGTGATTGTAGTTTAGCACACTATGCTAGCTCTGCTAACAGTTTAAAAATCTGAACCTGCAGAACAAAAGTTAGAATGAAATCAAAGAAATGCTTTTTTTACAATGTTTTTTGGTGTCATCCAACTCATAAATACAAAAGATGTTTCTTATTGATATTCCTTGTTCAGGTTTATTTATTTAAAACACAAAATATAATGACACTTTCTGGCTGATCAATCCATAAACAATGAAATTGCAACAAAAAAAAGTGCATATAAGATACACTTTTTGAGCTATACAGTCATGATAAAAGTGCATGTCTTAAGACTCAAATGACAAATGACCTCTGTTCACAAAGTATTAAAAAATGCTTAAATTGAATCTTTAGTGGTAAAAAAGACCCTGATAAAACAAGCAAACAAAATAAAATACTGCACATTTTCTCATGTTGTAATCAATAGGACCTAAATAAAGAATCAATCAAGGTATTTTTGCTACATTAGAACTTCAAATACAGAAAGTTTAAAGAATACATTTTGAACATATAAGATCTAACAATGAAACCATGAGAATATATAACAGGGTAATGTATTCTTACCCGAAAAAGCATAGTAAAATATTTTATAATCACTCTAAAACAGATCTGGTAGATTGTGTTCATACCTAGTGACTATTTTGGCTTTAATTTGAGAATTTACAAATTAGTCCTTTAACCACATAAAGAGAGGAGCTAAAACTAACTAAAATATGCTCTGATAACTTACAAAATAACAAAAGAAAACTAAAGTTATGGTCCAAGAAGGTCTTGAATTACCTTCTTCATTCAAGAAGAAGCTCTGAACAAACTGAGACTCTTAAAGAATCTAAAGTAATGTATATCCTTAAGTTTACTGCATTTGGCATTGAATGATATAAGGAAAGATGAGGCCTCCTTTAAAAACTACGTATGTTGGATGACCTTGAGTTCTTGAAACTCAACAACAGGAAAGCAGAGAAAATATTTAAAAGTAGAGGAGTCCCGTATATGCATCCTGTGAAAAGGGACATTAAGAAGGGAGAAAAAAGGAAACAGAAGAGCAGAAGTAGTCTTGGGATGGATTTGTTTTAAAGTAATTCTACTTTAACTAGTTATTTTCTTAGAAACTTGTTCCTCTGCTTTGTGAGATAATGAATTAGATTTTTTCATTATGTTTGAAAAGGGTGCAGAGAATCTATCAACAGGGAGATTAGTTGGACTCAGACTATGAGGTTATGAAATATTAGAAAATTAGATTTGAAGAAAGGTCTACAGTGATATCCTTTATCGCAGAGAAAGGAAATTTTTCATAATAAGCAATTTAAAGTAAATGAAAGCAAGATGGGGTTTTATTTTAATTTCTTACATTTAATTAGCTCAGTCTGAAGATAAGAGTAATATTATTCCGTAGCACTTTGTAATACAGCATCCACTTTTCCAGAACTTAGAAAAAAACAAACAACCCTCTCCAAGATGAGGAAACTTGCTTCCACAACAAAAAAAAATCAACTTTCAAAAGCAGAGGAGTTTAACATCCAAAGGCTTAATTGCATGGGTTTAATGGGAAGAGAAGATATTTCCCCAGTGATTTAAGAGACCAAATCAATATCGACTGCTAATGTAGATAAATGTAGATGTGGAAGAGATAGGTAAGGCTTTCTTTTCAGCGTTCAGACAGCCGAGACGTAGACTGGGTAATTTGGTAATGGATTCAATAAAACACGCAACATGCAAAATTTAACAGCAGAAACAGACAATTTGGACAGATGCATGGAGAGTTTTGGAAACAATTTACAAATAGAATGTATCTATGTATAATCTGTCCACAAAAAAGCACTTTGTAGTGCATTTTGACATATATATTGAACAAAGGAGTTGAGTTACACAAAAATAAGTCATTTATTTATTAAATAATAAAATGACTGACCTAAACCTGTCTTCCATTGAGGGTTAATAACATTTTATCCATCTTGTGTCTGGGAAACAACATTTATTTACTAGAGACACGCAGCACTTTTTCAAGACGTCCAAGAATTATTTGCAATATCTATGTCTACATGTGCTTTTGTTTACATATACACAGTAAAAACAAGAAATAATATATAAAATGTAAATACAAAACAGAACAAGACTCATAAACTCATAAAAACATCCATGAAATACAATATACCATGAAATTACAAATGAAGACAAAATAGAAATGTGGTAGCAAGCCAACATGAATGATAAGTGATCAAGAAGAGTGTCTTTATAAATTCATATTAGGCAATTGTTTTAACAATAAATTTCCATATTTGCATAATAAGGTAACACAAAAATATTATACAGCAAAATAATACCCAATTAGATGCTTTGTATTAATATCCTTCATTTAATTTCTTCTGGAATACATTAGTAATCCCAGAGATTATTAATCTCTGGGATTACGAAATGTAAAATATTCAATGAAAATGTTTGGATAAAACAACGGAGGGAACATTTAAAACATCAAAAAATGTTGGAGGATTATTAAAATAATAATAACTAAATATGAAATTAAGTGTTGTCTTTAAACCATCATTCCTCTTACAGAAAAGACTTTTGATAAAGGAAGCACTTCTACTCCTTTATTTCCCCTCTGACTACAGGACTAATTAGTGGTAATCAGTGTTGTAACACATGCGTGTGATCAGCAAAAGCAAGCTGCTAATGAAGCGAATGTAGCAGCAGGAGACATGTGCCTCTCAACACACATTCAAACATAAAAAATCTCGTCTGCTGCCTACATTAGAGATCATCTCACCTGTAGTTTGCAGAACTGTCTCATAAGTCAAAGTGAGTAAAAGAAGATAAATAAAGCAGGAAGACCGAAAACAGCAGCCTGCTAGATAAAAATTTAGATATCAACAAGAAAAGTAGAACATCCAGTTTCACAGAAATGTTGGGAAACTATTTGATCAAAAGAACTTGGTGTTTATTTTTTCTTATTAAGTGTGAATAAAAAAAATCTTAATTTGATTTAGCTTTTAAAATCTATTAATGATCTATTTTGTAATTTGGTTTGCTATACTTTTATGTATCTTGTTATTCATTCTTTGTTTTCCAGGGTTTGCTAAAGTACAATACTTTGCTGTTTTTAATTGACAAGAAGTTCTCAAGAAACATTTAATGTTAAAGGTAATTCACTCTTCTTCAGTTGCAAACTTAAATAATCACTTGGTATGATAAACATGATTAAAACCTTCTTCTTAATCAAACCGCCCTGCTCTGATATTTGATGCTGGAGTAAAATACGTAAGCTCACCTCTGGTGTTACGTCTCTCGGGGCGAAGCCAGTGCCCCCGGTGGTGAGGATGAGGTTGAGTTCTTTCTCATCACACCAATCCACCAGTGTTTCCTGTTGGTAAGCATGCACAAAATGCACATTTAAGGAAGTCCTATGTGAAGATATTCACATCACTGTAATACAATGAGAGCAGAGGACCAATTATGTTTACCTTGATTTCATCTATCTCATCTGGAACTATCTTGTAGGCCACGATCATGCCCCCCAACCTTAGAGACAAGGAAGAACACAATGTCTGAGAAACATACATGGCACAGAAAGTTATTTTCTTTATCACTACAAACATTCTCATGGCTGAAGACATTATGACACGCACGTTGTATGCAAAGTTGATGCATATAACATATGCAAGGTGGTAAGGTATTTAACTGACAGACAATCTGTTTGGTCTCGTGATACCTTACTAACAAAGATGAGGTCATTAATGGGATATATATATATGTAGACTCATAAACAATGTCAAATATGACAGTAACAAGAAATATTGCAACTAAACAAGGGGGAAAATGCCCTTGAAAACTCCTTATGAAAGGATTTTCCCCAGGATGGCCCAGAGAGAGGTAGCTCTGAGAAGTGAACGTCAGACCATGGCGCCCCCCTGTGGTCAGACACAGTATTACACTATCTTAAAAAAAGACTGAAGGTAAAGAATCTGCAGAAAACCCTTATGTAACAGTTTTCTTTTTTTTTAGAGATCTATTTTTGTGATTGTAGTGCATCATGTTTCCCCTCCATGATACTTAAATGTCATGTTACCCTCCTGCAGCCAACAGTGTGTGTGGAGTTAATTATTGTTAATCCTCTATTTTACAGTCTTTTGAGATACTTTTAGAATATTTAGCTTACAATTTTTTGTGACAAGCATGTATAAAGACAAAATATTGAACTCTAACAGGTCAGAAATGGATTGTTGATAAAAGACAGTAATTATTTAAAAAAGAAAAAGCACCTTTCAGATGAAGGAGGCTATTCACTAACACAGGTCGTCCCACCTGACACAATGGCATGGGCGATTTACCCACATTTACTTTGCTTTGATGGGAAGGGAGTGGCTTTAAGCAGCTCTGTATGGATTAATGCATATTTATATGGGTTTGTGCACGTACGCTCGTCCGTTTATGTGTTTGCGTGTGTCTGCGTTAGACCTCAGGAGAGTAAGGGAGCTGTCAGGACAAATCACCTCTTGTGTGCTCCAGGGGTTTTTCATGCCTCTGTTTCAGCCCAAATGAAAATACGCTCTTCACAAATAACTGGAGTTCCTTCCCAGTGTTTCCTTGGCAGCTCTTCCTGTCTGGAGAATCTGGTTGCTGAGTTGTATAATGCTTGGGAGCGTGTGAGAGCTCATTTTTAATAATTAACAGGGATCACATTTCTTTGCTGTGATGTATTTAAGATCTTCAGGCGCATTGTTTTACGTTTATGATGAACAAGTAAGCAATTTACAGATTTGTGTAATGATAATGTGTATATTAAGACAAAACAGTAGAGTCAGACATTTTGATTCACATATGCAAGCATTGCTAATGTGAAAAGCAACTAACGTTTTCCCAAACTGCACAGGTGGCCAAATTACAGTGCAACTTAGATGATGCCCAGGAGAATAATAACAATGCTAATGATAAACATAGACAACAATTTTAATAATGAGATGAAAAAAATTGCATATAGTTACATTTACATGCAAAAACACACAGATTACAGAGGTTTTTTTTCAAGGGAATACAATGGAAACAATATATTTAGATAAATCCCCCAAACAGTATATAACATTAAGAAAGCTAAACTTCCTATCTTTATGTCAGGTGTCATCACAAACTTTATTTTTATTTGCAAATGTCAAAGAAATGAAAGGGCTGCAGTTGGTAGAGCTGTTGCCTTGCAGCAAGAAGGTTCTGGGTTCGATTCCTGGCCCCGGTCTTTCTGCATGGAGTTTGCATGTTCTCCCTGTGCATGCGTGGGTTCTCTCCGGGTACTCCGGCTTCCTCCCACAGTCCAAAAACATGACTGTCAGGTTAATTGGCCTCTCTAAATTGTCCCTAGGTGTGAGTGTGTGCGTGCATGGTTGTTTGTTGTGTCTGTCTCTGTGTTGCCCTGCGACAGACTGGCGACCTGTCCAGGGTGACCCCGCCTCTCGCCCGAAACGTTAGCTGGGGATAGGCACCAGCACCTCCCGACCCCACTGAGGGAAAAAGGGAGTATAGAAAATGGATGGAAAATAATGAAAAATATGTTATGAGTTTGTTTTCAAAGTCAGACATTTTTTATTAATATGCCTGAACGTTCTGGGAAATCCCAGATGATGATCTCATGTCTTTGTATGATTTTGATTCTTGTTCATTTCAGCAAACAAAGGTACTGAAAGGCCACTCAGCAAGGAAGAGAACAAAATTATGTTTTATTTTTTTGTCCATAACGGCAAATGTTGCGTTTGGAGAAAATAAGGGAAAACGTTCGGGTTGAGAATCCCATCCAAACTGTAAATTATAGGGATGGAAACATCATACTGTGTAAAAAAATTTGCTGCAGAATGGATTAGATCTGTTTACAAAATAATATATGAGTAAGTAGCGTTCTGATAAAGGGTTTGACTTTATTAGAAGGAAAATGTAACATTTTATTTTTGTAACACAGTAATATATCTTTATGACACAATAGAAATCTATTTGTCAAACGCTTGGCTAAAGGTAGTCAGCGCTGAAGATAGCTTTTTGCCTTCGGTGTGGACAGATCCTAATGCAGTTGGAAAAAAAGAAGTGATGCAAGAGGAGGGGGCAGATAGGGAGGAAAACGGGGGTGGATGGGTGAGAGAGTGGCTGTAGTATTGGCCTGAAAGCTTGGACATCTCGGCCAAATCTTACAATGAATAAAAGACGAGCACAGAAAGAAGGATGAAGATGGGAAGCTTGAATAACAAAGATAGGCACAAAGTGAAAAGAGTGCAAAAAAGGGACACACTGTACAAGAGAGAGAGTATTTGGAAGTGCGTGTGTGTGTGTGGATGGGGGTCCAGGCGTGTGTGCACGAATGTCTGCTGCAAATCTCAGTGGTTGTGGGACACTTCCAAGAAGAGACCCATCTGCCAGGGTGATTTCATTAATAATAAACGCTCTTTGTAGAAAGCACTCAATCTCACTCTCTGTATTTTCCTTGCATCCATACACACACAAACACACACACACACTAGATCCGGGGGGGAGACAAAAGCCTCCTCGGTCATCTCCACACTCCCAGTAGTAACTTCGAGTTGAGCCCATTAGAGGTAAGTTGTTGGTTCATCCATATGTAGGAAAGCTCTCAAGGGGTGACCTCTCAACATGTTTGCTGATAGTGGGAAAGGTGGAGGAAAAGGATGAGCTCACTCCTTTAAACCCCCGCCGTGTTGAGAGCTGAGAGTGGCCACCACGGTGTTGCACTCACATGCACAATGTGCACACAACCCCAGAGACAATATTGAAAAGTGTGCAGAAACACTCCACCTTGCAAGGGTTATTTATGGAATAAATGTCACCATGCTTCAGCTACGCCACTTCTGACAGGTTCTGGCTTTCAAGTTTAATTTCTTTCCATAAACCATAGCAACTACACCTAAATGCAAACATCCGTGGTAAAATGAGCAGGTCATTGTGGATTCATTTATGCTTTGTAATTCTTCCCTTGGATATTTTTGGAGCAAATCCAGACAAACACTAGCCAAAAATGTCAACTTCACACAGAAAATTTGTCAAACAGAAAAGACAAATGTTCATCTTAAACAGAGAAGAAGCATAAATATGTGTGTTTCAGATTTAAATACAATTACAAGTATTAACAAGAGGTTTTCTAGTGACAGTACCAGTGGTGATTGGGTTTAAAAAAAATCAATATGCTTAAATTTAACATTAAGGGATTTTTCTAAAATCTTCACTGTGAGGTTTTGCTACTGCTATAAAAGATCATTTAAACCAAGGATGCCAAATTACCATTTAGGGGTTTTTATAAACATGTTTTTGTTCTAAATTTAATTCTAAAAGTCTAACTAGCATGAAGTTGAGGGCTAGAAAATGTGCTCATCCTTTTGTTCTCCTGCTTTTTCTTTTTTCCCCAAATGTTTTATTATCTCTGGCAGCTGTGACACATTGAACAAACAATGTTCAAGCTGGTCATGATGGAGTCAGCAGCAACAAACAAGAGATTTTATGTAAACCATCAGCTCAATGTCAGAAGGTAAGGCGTTCCAAAAATCAGTAACCAGTGCAGGACACAAATGACTGCTTTTAGTACAAAAACAGCCAGAGAGTCCAGTCTGCCCTAGCAAGGCTTAATTTATACACACTGTATTTTCTCCACAGTCTGCTAAATTGATGTAAATTTTGTCATCTGTATCCATGAACCAACTTGGGTCCCCTAGGAGTTTCTGCACGTACCAACATTGAGCCTCAATCTTTGTGGCTGTGCTGACTGTGTGTCCCAGTAGGGACAACGCAGTCCCGTATTTAAAGGGTGACACCAAACACACAGCAGGTAAAGCAAAAGTAGCAGGTCGGATTACAAGCAGGACAGAAAAAGCAACAAGCAATGGTCATTTTTAAGAAAGACATTATTTGATTTTCCCGTTTGGTTCATCTCTCAGCAAGGAAAAAAAAAAGCAAAAATTGGATTGACAGCTTGGGCATAGACTTTTTCAGCTCTTAGCATTTCAATACTGATACTTTAATTGCCCGTCGGTGCCAACTAATGATCTTCAAAACACAAATATGTAGCTTTATTTGATCAAAATAATATTTCTATTTTTAGTAATTGACTTGCATTATGCAAGAACATCAACATTAAGTTAGCTTACTTTATTTGTAAAGGGATGACTTTTCTTGTGAATTGGATAATCTGAATTAAATAATTTCTGATTAGCTGATTACAATATAAAAAGAATATCAAAGATGCTCTTCTTTGGAAACATAAAAATCTGATCTCAGTCAAATTGGTGCACTCCTCCAACACAAACTACCTAACTACAGGTCTGCTATAGAAATTTCAACTGAGGAAAGAAGACTTAATCTTAAAAAAATAATAGAAACTGTAAGTGATGTGATCATTTAACTACTTTACCATTTTGTATTTGGGAGTTTTGGTCGTTTTGTACCATCCTGCTGTTTTTGGGTGTGAAAAAGCAACGATGTAAACGCTCTTCTGCGTCTTCACTGGTGAAGAAGGCAGCAGAAACAGGGAGAGGATTATTCTTTTGAATTGTTCCCCTCAGCAAAACTTGGATTTGGAAACATACTTACAGAAATATCTAAGTTTAGGCACAAGTACAGAAAGAGACTCATGTTTACAGCTACTAGGAATAACCACACTTATCATGGTATTTCCTAATATAAGATTATAGACAGAGTTAAAGTTGTTATCTTGAGTAACTAAAAAAACATATGAAAAAAAAAAAAATTCTGCTTTTCTAACACTTTTCTAACACAAAGGTACAATAAATATTTTGACAGCCGTTAAATCTATAACAGAAAATGGGGGGGGAAAAATAGTCTCCAAAAGTCAGAGTTTTAGAGGTCAGGAATTGGTCACAGAGTTCTGTTTAGGGCCTAAAACATAAACTTTGAAACTTTCTGCCTGATTTTGAACTTATCACTACAGAGAAATGTCACCATGTACATCAACGCATGCACAAATACAGTAAGCAGTTATAAAACAAGGTTGAATGCTGCAATGTCAAAGATCTTCCCTGCAATTATTCTCTGTCACCAGGTGATATTCACTAAAACCTGGACGACGGAGCACATCCTCCAGGCTCTAAAGTCATTACCCTGTAACTCAGACAACAGACTTTAAAATACTTCAGTTAGTTTATAAATTACTGGATGTCTTAGTACCAAATTACACTAAAGATCTGTTGTTAACATATCAGGTCTTCTGGTTCCAGGGTACTTTGCATCCCTAGAGCCAGAACAAAACATGAAGCATTCAACGTCTATGAACTATAAATCTGGAACAGATATGGCATAACGGTTTGGGTCTATTTCTCAGGAACATGTTAATTTAATCTTACCAAATTTATTAAAAAAAACTTAATGGCCAGGCTCCTGACCATCTTTATTAACTTTTAACTAAATATTCTGCTTCCTGTGATTTTCGTTCTGAAAGTCTGAATTTTTTGGTTGTTCCACGAACACGGTTAAAAACTAAAGGGGTCCGGGTCGTTCAGTCGGTGGCAACCAAGGTTGTGGAACAGTTTGGCCTTGCAGCTCCGTTTTGCTGACTCTGTGGAGGTTTTTAAAAAGCATCTAAAAACATTTTTATCTCTTGATTTTGTTGTGTTTCTTCTGGTGGTTTTGTGTTTTGTATGGTTTTTAAGGTTGATTTTTTTTTTATTATTGTACAGCGCTTTGTGATTTTGTCTGTGAAAAATGCTTTATAAACAAACTTTACTTTCTCATTTAATATATGCATTAAAAACTAAACATACGAGCATTACAGAATTGTTAAATCATCTTTTTGTTGATGAAAATATTTCATCTTTTAAGATGCCATGGGTCATGTTTCTTTCTTGCATGCAAGGTATTTTTCTTAGGCTGAAGAGATGATTTTAATCTATTAGTTGCAGTATTTAACTAAAAGAATACACAAAGATGCATGCACGAATCTTTGTGTGAGAGTGAAGAATAATCAGACTTAAAAGGCCTTTCAGCTGGATTAAATGATTATGTGCATGAAGGTTTTTTTTGTCTTTTCTGCTTGGGGAGATGAATTGTCAAAAGAACGAGGTCAATACTTACAAGGAGGGGTCGTGGACGAGATCTTTGAGGTTGATGCCGCTGCGGTCCTCTGCTAGATTCCGAAAACAGCTGTCACTAACTGGAAAGAAAGAGACGAAAATATATTTGTCATAAATTCAGTGCAATACATGGAATGGCTCCAGAGTTTAGCCAATGTTAACTGATGAGAAATGACTCATTCTAATGTCAAGCAACTCTGGAAGTGAGAAAAACTCATCCAGTCTAGCAAAAGCATCAACAGAACAATGTGATTCAATTGAAATACGGAAAACAATTTTCTTGGCAAATATTCACCCATTAAAGGAAAATAAACATAATTCAATTTCAATTTGAATAAAATTGTGTTGTTTAAATAATCATAAATCATTTTTGTTGGTAAAACTGACAGGGACTTTTCAATGAAGAATTAATGTAGCCCAAGACAGCTTAGCCATGTTGACATATTTTATTGTTTGGTCGGAAAAGAAAGAAAGAATGAAAAAAAAATATTTGACAGACTTCAAATATTTTTTTTCACCAAAAAAAAGAGAATGAGTCAAGAGCTATTTATCAAATGTTTGGCATATCACAGCAAAAAAAAACAAAAAAAAAACATGAGACTTTATGATTTTAATTGCAAAGAACTGGATAAGCAGACGGACTTTACGCAAATGAGGGTCTTAAGAATTAGGAGAAAATCAAATAAACCAGGCGTGGAGGTTATTTTTATTTGTTTGCTTTTTTTAAAAACAATTTTCTTTTTCCAAAATTTATGTGATGGGTAAATGCAGCAATGGTTAATTGGCTTGGCTTGCTTTTTGCTGGGATGATTTATACAGAGGTCCATTTCAAAACAGATTCACAAACTAGTTTGTTAAGCAGAGATGCAAAGACTGTATTGAAAATAAGTAATACATAAGTCAAGGTCAAGGGAAAAAAATCTGAAAGGCCTTCAGAAAGTTTAAAATCGTCCATCTGTCCATCCATCAAACCCCAGACCCGAACAATTCCCGGCTCCCTCCAAGGGAATGCCGAGGCATTCCCCAGACGGCCAGGAGTTGTAATCTGTTCAGCAAATCCTTGGTCTGCCCTGAGGCCTTCCCCTGAGGGACTTTTCCACAACACGTCCCAATGGAACGAAAGCACACATCACTGTACTTGTGCTCAAGACCACTTTAAAAATGTACAGGAAGTTTGACTCCTTGAATGTAAAAGGAAAAGACATGAGGAGTGACTCAAGGCTTTTGCACAGCAGCGTGTTAATCAGAAAACTGGTGTCCACGCAAAACAATCGAGTACTGATCAAGATCTTCTGCTGTCATTTGTCATATTACTGAACTGCAATTAGGTAAATATGTCACCTTTGACTTCCAGAGCAGGTGCTGATATAAAACTAAAAGTTACCATAATAAAGAGAGTTTCTACCTTCAACACACAAAATAATCAAAACACAACGTGATGAGGGGGCAAAGGGGACAATTAGCTGTATCTTTAGATATTTAGCATAGAAAATAGTGAAAAGTTCTCCACTAAACAAAATTATAAAATTAAATGATTTCTAGTCACCCCAACTTTTTTTTCTTTTTAAAAAAATATTCAATACCATCTGATTTACCCATCATGTGTAACAAATAAGAAAATTACAGACAGGACTAAAAAGATCTCTGTGCGGATTATGAGCCATTATGTATCTACTTACTGGTATTAGATTGTGCCATTGCTATTAAACATTAGTAAAAATGTCATAAATTTAAGTCTTGACATTGGGGCTCTGTCTCTTTAAGAAGCTCCTGCTCTTTCCAACACTCCTCCTTCAGCACATCAACCCAACAATGCTTCTCGTTATGCCGTTGATTCATGATTATCATGCTTGTTTTATCTATTTTTGTGTTTGCCTTTATGTACTTCTTAAGAATCTCTTGTAGATGAGAACTAGCAACCAAATATTTTATCTGGTAACATAAAAACTACATCATCCCATGTTTATGTTTTAAAGTTTTTTTTGGATGACAAAGAAAATGCTGAGGTTTTGGATTAGAACAAATTGACAAATTAAGTGATGGCTGGTCCAAGTCTTCTTTGACATATAGCAAAGAAGTATGTTTTAGTAGTTAAAACATACTAATGCATGTTTTAACTTTATTCTAAGGAAGGTCACATGTGTCTGCTTGAATATAGAAAACAGTCACTAAAGCCGTAAAAATTGGCTTCAAGACATAAATGGTTTGTTTAAAATAGATGATGCATAATGCTTGGCACAATTAACTGATTTTCAATAGCTGTAATATTGAATACAATATGTTGTCAATTTTTGTGTATTAGTTATTGTGAAAATACAGTGAAGCCTTTGGCCTTATATGGACTTCGTGGTAAAATAATAGATAAATAAATAAATTCTTATAATCTAATGTTGAGGCATCTTTGTGGAATTCAAAATTATAAATAGGGCAATTCATGTCACATCGAATAAGAAAATAAATGTATATGTTTAATTTAATTGTATTACAATTGCAAATCACAATTTACCAACAGTGGTCAGATAAAGTCTTGGTTTCAAGTCCCCAAAATCACAACTGACTAAAAACCGTTTTGCTTTTTAATACTGTTCCACACATAAGTGTCGTCACCACAGGAAACATACAATCCACCAATCCTGTCATTACCATGCACCTTTACTGTCTCCAAGCATTCTTTACAAAGCCACAGCTGCCCCTTGACTACAGAGCAGGTGTGAGTCATCATGGTGATCACAGTCATACAGAGTGACAAATAAGGTGAGATGCCGAGGAAGACAAAGACAAGAAAAGGGGACAGAGAGACAGTTAAGAAAGATGAAGAGAAAGACGACACGTTCTGTTCTCTGAAGGGGTCACACGAGTGGACATGGTTGTGTTTGAAAATAAAGTCTAAACCCGACGATTTAGAGAGTGGTGGCGTTGGTGTGGTGGATTTAAGCCAAAAAACTTGATGTGCTAGAAGTAGTCAAGACTGAAAATGTCATGATGTTGCTCAAATGAAGTGCTATGATCCATGAACGAGAGGAAGGGGTGGAAGGGGCAGAGCAAGGGAGGGAGTAAAGCAAGAAGGGTGTACAAGATGGAAGTAAGCTGTCCAGTAAGGCACGCAATCAGGATGGGGAAGATGGGGCTAAGAGATTTAGGGAAAGATGCGAGAGAATATAAAGATGGGAGGAAGGAAAATTCGTTAAAACAGGAGGGTGATAAAAACAAGGCACTGCTGATGGGGCACCTTTGTGCAGAGAGAGGTAAACACAGGGAGCTGGACGTAGCTCTGGGCTCTGGCAAATAAATCGGAAAGTGCTGACATTTGCAGACCAAGTCAACTCAGGAAGAGAGACAGAGAGACTGCTGGAAAAGGGAGACAGAGAGAGACTGCTGGAAAAGGATGGGGGTAAGCAAGCAAAAAAAAAAAAAAAGAGTAAACGGGGATGCAAAAACATGGAGTACACCTTTGCTGTGGAGGGCCATAGCTGCATAAATCTGCGCGTGTGTATATGTTTGTATGCGAGGAGGAAACTTCTTTAAAGACTGCAGTATTCCTTACAAACACGCACACTCAGAGCCTTCCTCAGTCTTTCTCTCCCAGCTACCCCTTGATCTAAAAATAGCCGCTCCTCTCTCCTACAAGAGGCAGCAACCATTCTGAACCAATCAACACGGTCTGTCAAAGGCATCGGTATCCACCACCCCTCTGAGTGTGAGTGTGTGTGCACGCACGTATTCGCCCGCACATGTGCAACAAGAGGGAACTCCTAACTGAAGGTAATAAAACTGCCCTCCCCTGCTGCAAAAGCAATCCCTTCCACAAAACAATGGCTGGGAAATAAAACTGAAATTGAGAGAAGGAAAGGAGAAAGACAAAAAAAAGGAGGGAAGAAAAGTGGAGAGAGTGGAGGAGAGGGACAGGGAGATCTGGCTGCAGTGGAAACAGGCTTCAAAGGAATATTAATGTGATCCTGTGCAAGAGCTGAAGAAAGGGGAAGAGATGAAGGCGGGAGAAATGGAGGAGGGGAAAGCAGAGCAAAAGAATTTACGACGCTGCACCCTCCCACATCGCTCGCTCCGGCTGTGCACCTTTCTCCAGGTGAAGCTGCAGCTCATATTGCATCTTCTTGAACACTGTAAAAAACCTGGAGCAAATCAATAAAACTTAATCCCACTCAGATCTGCTTCCACTTGTAGAATCCTGATAAAAAGACTGCAGATGCTAAATTCAGGGGATTTTGACAAGTAAGACATCCAGTCTCTGACAGGTTCTCAAATGATTTAAGTTTAACCTGAAGCGCATGATATTCTATGTTGGGATTATTTAATAAAGACTAAAGTCTTACTCAAAGACATGAACCATAACTCTGGATTAGGCCTGCGGCTAAAGATGATTTTAGAAGTCAATTATTCTGATGATTGATTTAGCAACATGGTTAACTCTTAAGATTATTTCATAAAATATTAGGAATACAAGACAGAATGCAAATAAACAAATAATTTCATCCCTTTTTTTAAATGATAAAATAAATTTTTTTTTGCCCAAAATGCAATAACATAGCACTGATTTCATGTGCACTTAATCATTTATAGCAAAAGAAATGATCAAGCTAAAACTCTGCAGCTAAAAATATACTTCTAACATCCCATTTAAAGGTCAGTTGTTTTTGATAGACCTAACATCAACATAGCATAAGGATAACCGGCTGACTATTAATATTTAGATGGTAAAAGGTTCCTAATTGGATTTGTTAAAACTATGACAAAGAAGCTTTTCCAACTTGTTATATATACAGTGGGGGAAAAGTATTTAGTCATTCACCAATTGTGCAGGTTCTCGCACTTAAAAAGATAGAACTCAACTATGACAGACAAAATGAGAAAAACAAATTCTGAAAATCACATTGTCTGAATTGTATGCGAGGAGGAAACTCACATACAATTGAATTGATTTGCAAATGAGTGTCGAAAATTAGTATTACTATAATACAATCATGTTCCATTCACTAACTAACTGAGTTAGCCAAACTGAGCCCAAATTATCTCCACCACTATGCTCAACATTTTATACTGTATGAAATGATTTGCTGGTTTTCTCTAAACAGGATGCTTTAAGTTCAAAACATCCCTAATTTGGTCTCATCTCGTCATCTGACGTTTTCCACAAGTCTTTTGATTCATGGAGATGCAGATTGCAAGCTTCAGTTGTGCTTTGATGTTTTTTTTCAACCCTTCTAAACAAGTCAAGTTTGATTGAAAGTGTATTGTCATGAAATTCAAGTTAATTCAAGTTTGGATAAGACCATAAATTTGAAAGGGGAATTTTTGTTTTTATCCTGAATACTAAAATTCAGTACTTCTCAATGACTAAACATCTGGTATAAAATTGACAAATATTAATATTCTGAAGTTGGCAGAATATTAATATTTTGCCAATATTAAATTGGCAAAATATTGCAGAACTGAACAGAGTCCAGAATGCAGAGGTCTGGACTCTGTTCAGTTCCGCATGTCAATACAATTTCAACACAGGCTTCATTTTCTTTACTTGTTATTCACAAGTATAGGAAAAATGTTTGCAAGGACCAGTTTCTTTCATGAGATTTCTTGATTTGTTTGTAAGGAATATGTTTGAATTTGATCACAGATGTTTTTTGGCTAGCTAAAAATAACATTACAAGACTTACAAGACAAGGAGCAAACTTTATTATCAAAATAAAATGCTTATTTTGTAGGACATATAGCTTGTACTGTCTCTTATTGTAAATTGTCTGCACCTGTGAGTGGGTGTGAGTTCAGAGGCCTGGATGTCCACAGGCCACAAGAGTGGGTGGAGATCAGGAGGCCAGTGCTTCAGAAGCATTATGCCAGGCAACACCACTCGTGTATGTAATCCAGATTACCAAACCCGAGCACAAAGAGGTTAATATGTCTTCTGAAAAGGTTTAAATGCTAAACTGTGGCTGTGCACAGAAGGTCAGGACAAGAGAGAATATTATGAAGAGGCCAAGAGGAAGCGAGCGGAGAAAAAACACAAACAACAACTAACATTTAGTCAGATTACAGGCTAAAGATTAAATATTCTAACATTTATTTCAAATGATTGTCTTCAAAATTTCAAGCTTAAACTTAAGAAACTGGCTTTGGTGTATAAGTCCAATGAAAAATAAATACCTAGAAAATAGAAGTAAGACAAACAGACAGATGTGTTCATCTTAAATTTTATGTTAAAGCATTTCAAAACAGATTAAAGGTAGAAGTTTAAAGCAGAATTTAAAAGATTTTCAAATAGAATGTTGACATTTAATACTTCATAAAATACATCAAGAATGTTAGTTAAATTAGCCTTTATTGGAAGAATAAAAATAGAGTTAATTGGTAAGGATGTGATTAATAACTCAAGTTTTTTCAGAGAACTTCATTTCATGAAGAAACTCAAAGAACTAAATTATTTTCCCAAGGTATGATATTTAAAAATTCAATACATATGAACCAGGGATGTTTAAGGAATATTTGACCCCAATAAGTGGAAGACAGGACCACATCGGTTTTATAGCTGAGCGCAAGAAAAATTTGGGGGACAGAATTGCTGGAACATAGAAGTGGCTCCACATTAGCAAAGGCAATGCAGTTTAGGTGCATTTTCTGAAACAGTTACTTTAGCTTGCAGCCATGAGGCATCTCTAATTCAGTAGCTTGGCTGGCTAGCAGGCTGTGTGCTGTCAGTCTGTCAGCAACTGGCAGAGAGGGTTCATAAACTGCTAATATGTTCCACTCAATCATTTCCAGGACATAAAGCAGTCAGCACTCATTATCTCCCTGGGATCCCACACTAATGGGGTTTTCCCTTATAGGATGCCCTCATACGCTCTCATTTACATGAGAGCACATGAGATGCTCACATCGAATCTCCAGTTACATGTGTGAAAAGACTAAAAATGCTCAAAAGCCTCATATTATCAGGTGCAGGTGCCTGAACCTCAACATGCAACCTGGAAATGTAGAAGGGCCTCAATCATGGATCAGAGTGCAGGACAGAGCAACAGTGGTTAAAGTCTGATCTTAGAAACTGATGTTAGAAGTAGAACAGTTTTGCCTTTGTGGCAGGCCACATAGAACGAAAAACATGAGGTATTCAAATTTAATATAATTTCTTCCAATGTTTTTTTGTTCTGAGTAGACGACTGGGTCATTACTATAGCTAAGGAGCCATTTAATGACTGAATTATCTAAAACTCAAAGTTAAGGCCTAAACAAAGTAACATTCTTTGAAATTATCTGGTAAAAAAACCCTGCAAAAGTCAGAAGAAATATTTTAACAGCCCTTCAGAAAGACATTGTATAACAGACATGACATTAAACACTTTGCGCTGCACACAAATAAAAAAATCTTGACATCTTAACTTTTTGGATGTCGTGTAAGGATCTCACACAAAGTCTAAGACTTTCTTTCCTGTTTCTTGTTAAGAAACAAAAGCACATATGTTTTGCACGCTTCAAAGAGCTGTCGCAGGTCTTCAGAAAGCAGTTTGTAGCAGCTGGTAAGAAATTTAAAGAGTTCTCAAAAGCATCAGAAGAGTCTGGATGACAAAAAGCTTCACTCCGGTGCAAACGAGAGGGTCTCGATGTATAGGGGAGCGATAAACGAAAAGCGTCAGTTTTCTGACACTCGGGATGATCCCAACACACGGGACGACAGCGCCAAAAGTTTACAATTTTTTCAAATTCCCAATGTGTTACTAGTCTGGGTGTGCATATCTACATGAGCAAGCTCGAAGTTTCACATGCACAGATTTTGCCGGCAGCTTGGCAAACGACTGTCGATTCATCACGCAAGCTTCATAGGAAATGAATAGAGAGGGAGTGACGTTACCTGAACCCAAAGGTGTGAACCCCGACATCAGTTATCCCACGAACCTGACCACTGCAGTCTTGGAGCTCTTTGAATTCAAACCGAATGACCAAGCTGAACCTGAACGCGGCAACACAAGTGCGTCTGCACCCTAAATGGAATCATCCGGTGCAGCTTGGAATAAAATCAATCACAGATGTATTTAATAGACAAAAAAATACAAAAAGGCTAGCAAAAATTGGTGTGCACTAATACAGTTTCTCTGAAGCACTGCTGCTCTTTAACATCACTGGAAAGACATGACTTCAAAAAAATGCTACAAACATTTGACACTTTTTTCACAAAAGTCCTACTTGGCAGTATTGCCTTGTTTTACCTGCCAAGCCTAAAGATTAATATCTTCCAGTTCCAATTTTAAATGTTCTTTAGGAGTTAGTTTATTGACCTTTCAGAGTGTGTATCTGCATTATTATTGCTTTTTATGCTGTTAATTAACAATGGTCTCAAAACTACAATGTTATCGTTTATCACAATAATTTCTGGGACAATCAATTGCCCAGCAAAATTTGTTATTGTGACAGACCTCCAATTGGAATTGTTCTTTTCAGGTTTGACACACACAAATTAAGATTCTCCAAGAAAGAAACTTTTTCCTAACCAAGAAGCATTGAAATTACAAAGCATGATGATGCCACCGCCATGCTTCACCTAGGACATGTGGAAAAGCAGCATGGTATGTGATAAACTTTAAACAAGACTTTTAACCCTCTTGTCGATTATCAATAATTCAACAGGCTTAACCAAAGAAAGTACTGAACCTGGCCTGCCTAAAGGTTGCTCACTGCACCTGGATAGGTGCATTTGAAAGTCTTCGTAGAGAGAAACAGAAGAACATCCACTCAATGTCCCAGTAGCCCACTTTGCACCTATGTTGTCCATTGTCCTTTATTTGCTTGCAGCAGTGCAAAGGACCCTTCAGTCCCAGAGGAGCTCAGTTGGAGGTCACACACTGGATTGGACGGATGTCTGCTGGTGGGAGGGATAACACCTTTCCCCACCAATGAGTCTCATCCAAAAATTATATTACCGCCACCAGTGTTGTATTTTATTAGCTTGTTCTGTGTCAAATGAAAACACTGGGCCTCAGGCTTCGGATTAACTGGGTTTAATGATGAACAGAGGGTTGGATCCTCCTCCAGATTGTAATGGGTTGGTGTAGACACATGACTTAGGGGGGGGGGCTTTCTGTTTTACACCCCTCTTGTAAGCTAGAAGAGCAGAAAAGCAGTGGTGCACAAATAACAGCATCTTCATTCCATGGCAGGATAAATTTCCAAATTAATAAAGGCTTCACGGTGCTAGGTAAAATATAGTAACAGCAATAACAGCAGATAACCTAATCTAATATAAGACCACTGTATCTTAGCAACCTTGTTAATTCTGAGGGGAGCGGTGGGGTAAGCAGCAGAGGCACAGTATTCCTCATCAAAGACACACCCAGTAGCAACACACACACACACGCAAACACCAATTACTCACAAAACTCTCAAATCCACCACATGAGGCACACACACATGCTTTCTTAACATTAGCCACAATCTCAATCACACTGTGATGCCTATGACAGCACACACATATGTGGGATTTCACACACATATACACACAGATCTTGAGGCTTACTGTAAGCAGCTGGAAGAATGGAGGGGGTGTGAAGCGGAACAATGGGATCCTAATCGTTGGGCTGCATTTCAAAGCGTAGCCCCCTTTACAACACTGTTTCTAGATAAGATTAGAAAAAGCTATTTATATCTAGAGGGAAAGAAGCCAACCAGTGGCTTCATTTTCATTTATTTGAAGTCGGATCTAAATTGGGGTGGAGTTAAATAATGCAAGGGAGCAACGCTTTGCCATTCTTGGGTGACTGACTTGGCAGGAGCAGGTAAAAAGGAAATCGAACCAAAAACAAAAATAGAAATTGCACCAAACCATTGCTAACATTGCTGTTAATAATTCACCTTTGCAGTTCACTGATCACTGCTATTACACCAAACGGGTCCGACAGGTTTATAGGGACGCAGAGGTGGGCCGGCTTTGCATTTGAATTCCAAAGATATGTCAGTGAAGCACAGCCAAAATCCAGCATCCACGCTGAGCCAAGGACAAAACAACACAACATTGCCTGGTCCCTACACACCAGATGTATGGAGGAAAAAAAGAAAAAAAAACAAGAAGAGGGAAAGACCATTCAGCAGCTGTGTCCCAGGAAAGCATGCAGGCCAGGCCCAGTCCTGGCATCGGCTCTGTGTCTCGGGAGAGCAGAGAAAGATCCAACTCAGTCACAGTAAAGGTGGTGAAGGAGGAAAGGTTGTAAAGTTGGCGTGTGGAGTTTAGAGTGGGAAAACTGCAGCCTAACCTTGACTGGATTAAGAGAGCAAATCACAGTGAATGTAAGAAAGGGGTGGGAATGCAGGAAGATGGAAGCAGAAGTGATGAAACTATATGGAGATCAGTAAAGGAAAACAGGAAAATGAGTAAGTTATTGTGAGGGGAGTGTCTGACATAAAGGTATTGATGTAATGTGGAAAGTGAGATTGATTGGAGGGTTCAGTGGTTGCATAAGAATTTGAGGTTTAAAGGTTTTGAACCATAATAAAGGAAAGATTGACCAACATGTTTGATGTGTTTGATTTTGGTGATGCACTCCTCAAAATATAATGTTTGCTCAGTTGCTGACTGCAGTGTGTTTTCTTCATAACCTTGTAAATTTATTTATTTTTTGTCTAAAGCACTTTATGTGCAGAAGGGTTCATGTGTAGATCTGTTTAGAAACTTTTAAGGGAAAATGTGAAATGTAAGACAAAACTAACAGTGCTTATCACCCTGAACAGACAATTCCCATGAAGAAACTGAAACATGGTGGGAGCAGCATCATGCTGTGGGTTTGAGATTTTTCACCAAGGGCTGTTAAAGCAGTTAAGCTTCACAGATCAACTTAAATGCTTTATATATTACCTTTACTTATGACGAAAGCTGTGACTTTATGCAACCTACAACATTTTTCTTGAGGTCTTCTGATTTGGCTTAAATTTGATAAACATTCATGAGGTTAAATCTACTTATCTGCAATGTCGACACGCATTAATCGGGTCTCATAGCAGCTAAATTTAGACTTAATAGCAGTGCAAAAATAAACAGGGGACATTTTTTTCCCCTGTCATTTGGAAAAATATTACCCCATTATGAATATCAATGTTTTTATGGTAATATATCACCTTATTTGTCAAATAATCAAATGTTTTATTCATTGGCTCATCAAACAATGATGATTACTAAACACCAGACAAAAATGTGCACTTTAAAAATACATTTATCATGTAAATATGTATTTTTAAAGTTATTACCCCAATGTTGGGTCCGTCAAAATAACCTAACAACCAATTCCCTTTAATCTGAGGAGGAAGAAAACTAAGAACTCCTGTCCCCCATCTGTACCTATTATAAGCCAGCTAGCCGACAACTTTTCACTTCTCAGTTTACGTAGCATTCATATGAACTTTTCTTTTCCCTCTCAACATCAGCGAACAGCCCAAGACTGCTGCAGTGAAAAGCCTGCAGCTCCTCACAAAGGTTTGACGTACTGATATTTTATTAATGTGTCCATAGATATTGAAAGGACACATATTAATGAAGCCACGTTAAAAAGTTCTGTGGACTATTTACAGCACCAGGGAACACATGCAGTGACCTTGAGTATTTAGTCCTCCTTTCTACCTTCTTTGCCCTTCGTCTCACTTGCCATGACAGGAATGCCCCGGCAGCTTCAACATCATCTCGACACACACACACATTTTACCTCCGCCTTCTTCCCTCTCCATACTTTTCTATTCGAATGAAATCAATGGATTGGAGGTGCTTGATGATCTGCCACACCCTCCTGCAAATATTAATTATAAATCACTGGCGCAGGGGATAATGAGCCCTGTTTCTAATGAAAACAGGCATGATGAATGTGCTTGTAGCTCAACATCCCATCATCATGTACCCAAGCAAGAGGGTAGGCACATGAGCTTGTGCAGTGCAAAGACTAGGCAGCAACGGGGTTGTTGGGCGATGAGGTATTGCAGACATTTCTCCAGGTCGCGTGACATTTTGATGGTGAAGGGCCTGCAGCATGCTAGTTCTCTGTGACATTTCAAACAGCTGTTGATACTCGCATCATACAAACTCAATAAGATGTACAGAAATATAGTAAAATGTATAATGTTTTAAAATGTAAAACACTTGTTGCTGAAATGTGCTATGCAAATTAGCTTGACTTGACTTATTTGATATCTCTAGTGCTTTCAACACCTTCCAGCCAGGGACAAGATGTAAGTGTCAGGAGTGGACAACCACTTGTCCCGTGTCCTGGACAACCTCACTGACCGTCCACAGACTGTGAGGACACGGGGAGCTGTAGTGGCAACGTCTTCATCCTTTACACTACAGACTTCTCCTGTAGCTCCCCACGCTGCCATCTACACACTTTGACTCTGTCTTAGTGCGCCTCCTCACAGGTGAGAATGACTCACAGTGCAGACAGTAAACACAAGACTTTGTAGACTTTTGCAAGCAGAACCACCTCCTGATCAACGCCGCTAAAACCAAGAGGTTGATAGTGGATTTCCATAGACGCAGGCGAACATCCAGGGCAGGGACATGCACAAGTAGACACTAGGAGGTGCTAGAGCACCTGTCTTTTTTTCTGAAATTTTTTTTTTAAATTTATTGTGTGTAGCCCAAGATAGCATATGGTTATTGATTTTAACATAGAAATCAGTACTATATAGATATTATAGATAGTAAAAAGTAAAAAGTCTCTTTTTACTGGAGACAGTAAAAAGTCTCATTCTACTAAGGTGGATCCATGTGCCGCACAAGATGCCCTTTTTCCCCACTCGAGCACCTGCCCGCAAAATGTCTGTGCACGGCACTGGTCCTGGGAGTGGACATTGTGATCGTGGATTCTTATAGGGACCCGGATGTTCACCTGAACAATAAACCGGACTGGACTCACAACACTGATCCTCTTTACAGGACGGGTCAGAAGAGGCTGACTCTGAGAGGGGACACAGCACAATGTAACAACTGACTGGAACATTTTGTCCCATATGCTAAGAAACACTGACTTGGCTTTCACATTTTCTCCTCAGGAAGCCCCCTCATTTACAAATACATCAGTGTAAGCAAGTTTGTTTAGGATTTTGTAGTTGTTCAAGCGATCCGACATAGACAATGTGAACAACAACAGAACCAGCTATGCATACCAACACTAGTGTAAACTGCTGCTGCCACTTGCTGTCCTGCTTGGCAACACAAATCTCATTCAAGCATCACTGCAACTGCTCCATAAGACTAATACTGTTACATTTCTTAATTTTCATTGGTGTGCAGAATTGTGCAGCTCAGAAACATTTTTAAAAGTCAAAACGACAAGAGTTGTTTTAGGCTCATTGAAAAACAAACAAATGAGTTTACGCAAATGTGGGGGAAAAAATTAATACGTTATACACCATTCTCGCATTTGAAGCAAATTTGGTTGAAAGCAGCTCTATTGATTTCAATAGAAATGCTTACATTAGCATCTATAGCTGCACATTTTTGAGTCTTTCTTCCTTTCTCTCTCTGTTCTGCCTCCATTTCCCTTCTTCCCAAGCCTCTTCCACCCACCTTCTCCTCCTACTCCTGCATCCTTCCAAGCTGCTGATGCAGGGAAACCCAGGGCTGCACCAGCTAGAGGTTCCAGTTTAACAAGCAGTGAAAATCTGCATGGTAACACAAAAGTCATTCGTTATGTGTCACTCAAAAAAAAAAAAAAAAGAGATTGAAGGTTGGAAACTGACCAGGGATTGTAAAAGATAGTTATTGGCTAACATTAACAATGTGTCTCTTTATCTTGTGCCCTTCAGAGTTAGTCGCAAGCTGTTGCTGAGGTCTAATCAGATTAGGTATTGATTGGTCTTTATAAAGAAAGTTATGGGTTATGGTGCAACTGCAGTCAGTGTTGCAGGTCAAGAATAGGCTGACAGATGGCAATCCAGAATCAAAGTATGGTCATACATTTATGCTGAGTAGAGATATTATTTGAAGGTCAGAAAAAAATGCACATCTCGAGCCAAACCCTGATAGAGACAAACACGTCTCAAGAGATTTACCTGTCAAACTGATTTCTAGGGCACCCGACAAGACCATATTGTAAGTGACACATTGTTCAGTAAGTGGAAAGTTAATTTAAACTGCATCCCCATGGGGTCCCCATGTGGCAAAGATGGCAGCCTCATCATCGTCTGGCCCACTGTCTGCCTCCCTCCCATGACTAGCCTCCATTCTCTGCCCACAAATCCCATTTTATTGCCAGCCCGACTTCTGAAAAGGCGAATCGAAATCCTGATCAGCACAGCTGTGACTCTGGCAAATTGTGTCCACAATAATCGGGAAATCAGTGGACAAGCACAGTGGAGCCCAAAAAGTGTACAGCATCAAATTTTAAAGTAATAAGCTCAAGGTCCAGCAATCATTCAGTGGAGGGAAAGAAGATTGTGATGCTAGGTCTAAAAAGGTGAAAAACAATATTCACAATAGAAAAAGACACCTAAACAAAAGTGATTGGATGCTGGCCAAACAGCCAAGTTTGTGATGACAACTCTGAGTCAAGGCAAATATTTTTAGAGCTCTGCTGAGATCATTATACTCAAGTACATATTTTTTCTACATAGCCGTAAGAAGTAACTCAAAAAAGCCTTTACAAATTAATTTAGCACTAAGATTAAGCTAATAGTTATTAGCTACTATTAGTTACTACTGCATGACAGCTCATTTAATGACCATGAATCTACTCAACTTCTCAAACGTTCACTTGTTCCGCGAACAACTGAGTATTTGAACATTTTATTTAACATTATATTTACATGTAAAAAGTACATATAATGAATTGATTTGGTTTACTCTGGACTCTTGAGTTATGCAATATTTTAATCACTGAAACCTGACAGATAAACTAATCATTAGTTGACGTCTCCAATGTACTTAAATCCTATATACATCCACCATGATCGCAACAAAGACAAAAAAATCCAGTGAAAAATCAAGACAATGATCACTGATCATTTGTTCTTATGGCTTTTCTTGTTGACTTTTAAAAACACGATCCAAGGACAGCTGGTAGAAAACAAGGGGTATATTAAAAATCAGCAATAGGATAAAAAAGCAGACACACTTCCATTAATCCATGACTGACACCTGGTTTACATAAACAGAGATGCCCACACACACATGCAGGAAGTGCCCCATGCGGAGTTGTACTAATGATGAAGCCTGTAAGCAGCTGCCTTCATTACATTCAAACCTCTGGACGGTGGCTGCAATTACATTGCAGCTTCCCACTATCAGAGCTCACCCATGTTCACACGCACACACACACGTTTGGTTAAAATATGATGGCAACAAACACCCTTCTGACTCCATCTGTACATCCTCGGTAAAGTGCAATACAGAGCACACAATGTGCATGTATCATGTACATTTCTACATTCAGGGATCCATTTTAGGAGTGAAAATTCAAGGTACTTCTGAATCAAATCTAAAAATATTTTAGATTACCTTCAAATAATTTATGTTAATCTTTCAAGCTGCAAGGTCTGCAGTTGAAAATCATTCTCACTGTGGATTAATCTACTTGCTATATTAGTTACTACTCATTTTAGATGCTCACATTCGATGAGGCTAAGTGTGACCTTCAGCTCATGGAGCTTTTTCCATTTTTAGGAACATTTTACTTCGCCTTGGAAAGAGAAACACAAACATACGTCTTTCCACCTTTCCTGTAATTTACATGTTATTTTTAAGTTCAAGAAGATGTAGTTTTTCTGTCTAACTAATCAAATCTTCAATATATTCTGGCTGCCATTATTTGAAAACTTTTTTTCTGACAAATTCACTATAAGCGTGTAATTTTTCCAAAGAAATGTTTTAGTTGGAATTCAATTTTAGTTTTATTTAGGTGGCAGATGGCGCAAAGTTACACAAGACTATTTTTATTGTTGATATTATCATGGACAATTTAATCAAAAACATTATCTCAAATCAGCAGTGAAGACAGCCAGACCATTACTGCATTTGTAGGTTTTTTGCATATCAGTGAGATTAGGGTGATGGCAAGGAGGCTCTCCAATCTCAAAGGACAAATCACTGAAATAACATCCAAAAATCTGATCTGAATATAAAATCTCATTAGCATGACAAAATGCCAAAAGAAGTTTTTCAGTTGATTACTAAGAAATATATTGAGTTGTAATGTTTTTAATTTAAATTGTAAACAAACAAATTTCAAATCCCATTTTTTTATACTCCTTTTACATTGATTTGTTATCATTTGGGAGATAACATATCTCACTTCCCAGCACAAAATCTACTTCTACTATTATTATTATTATTTCAAATTCAAAACTGCAGAGGGTATGAGTGTTTAGAGTAGAGTAGTGGTCTATTTAACTTGCTATAAGTTTAAGGAACGTTGACTTCTGCAGTAACTTTTTTATTCGCTTTTTATAGAGTTGGAAGGAAACTTTGTAACAGTGAAAAATTCAGTCAAAACTTTTTCTTGAATATAGTTGCTTGTGAGATTAACAGTTTACATTTGTGACATGAACTGTTCAAATATCTGCCTTTGTATTTAGTTCATATTTCATCCATATATGTTTGAATTTGGGGCTGCACAGTGGCGCAGTTGGTAGAGCTGTTGCCTTGCAGCAAGAAGGCTCTGGGTTCGATTCCCGGCCTGAGTTCTTTCTGCATGGAGTTTGCATGTTCTCCCTGTACATGCGTGGGTTCTCTCCAGGTACTCCGGCTTCCTCCCACAGACTGTCAGGTTAATTGGTCTCTCCAAATTCTCCCTAGGTGTATGTGTGTGCATGGTTGTTTGTCCTGTCTGTCTGTGTTGCCCTGCGACAGACTGGCGACCTGTTCAGGGTGTGCACCGCCTCTTGCCCAGAACGTTAGTTGGAGATAAGCACCATCACCTTCCCTGCCCCGCTAAGGGACAAGGGTGTACAGAAAATGGATGGATGGATGTTTGAATTTGGAAATGTCTGATAATAAACATCTCAAATTGAATTCAAATGAGTCAAAAGTCCTCAGGTTCATTTCATTGACAATTTTTGTTCAAATAAAAATAAGAACTGAAAGAGTTACTTAGCTGAACAGAGTTAATGTTAAAGAAGCTCCCTGACTCACTTACCAATGTTTACAGCCATGTGCTTGGATTGATAAACCACCTGTCAGCTCTGTTGCAAGCTTATATAAATGATGCAAAAAGCAATAAATCTATCAAGTCATGATAGTCAAGCAGGTTGTCTTGAGTGTGTGTGCAGATTGCTTTGAAATGTGCGAGTGTGTGGGTGGGTGTCGATTAACATTTGATTCCCAGCTACCATAATCTAAAAGGGTTTTGTAGTAGTAACAGAAAAGGTGTGATACTAAATAATAGAGAAGCAGAATGAGAGAGAAGACTGAACAAACACACATTACCAGCTTTGGCCATCAAGCACACCTTGTTAGAAAAAAGCTGGCCTCTTCTATTATTCACGTGCACACGGGCCTATAATACACATCACCGTTTCTCGGTGAATTGAAGTGAGCTGACCAAAGAGAGACAGCAAAGGTATATATATAAAAAAAATTCAAGAGCGAGAGGTGAGGAGACCCGGACAAATATAGAGTGTGGGAAGAGGAGATATGGTCTAAAAGGAAAATGTGATACGAGTGAGAGAGTGACTGAGCCTGTGATGTTTATTTCTGAAACTCTGAGCCTTATAACACTTGCCAAGCAGATATCATTGCCTTGCATCTGATTAACCACACTTCTAAATGAAAATACAGTGTCTGTTAAATTGCGGGTGTGGCCTGGTCAACTTCTAAAATTGTGTGATTTGAACAGAGGAGACCAAGCTTTATCTTTACTCCAACAAATACTTCAAGTAGATTTTGCCTGTGTGCAAGAAAAATCATCTCATGACGTCCGGTCAGTACGGTGGACGATCTGTGAGGCTGGAGGACTGGAAATAAAAATGGGCCATTGATATGTCAGCAGAATAATATCTAAATAGAAATTACAACTTCTTGTCTAAAGACCTAAATCCAACAGAAAGCATCTTGGATCCGCTGAAGCAAGCATCGACATGCACTCTTGTGCAAAGAGAGACATGGCCAAAGATGATAATCTCTGTAAGCATGTTATGTATTATCCTATTGCTATTGCTAAGTGGGCTCTCTTCTAAATGTTTTACACTTGCATTGGTAATGTCAAAACCATGAAACAAATCAGATGACGAAGGGACCCCGAAGCAAACCACATCAATCAGTATATCACGCCTCAGCATGACTGGTCTTGTGGCCTCAGGAGGGGCAGAATCGTGGGGGAAGGAGGGAGTTTTGTTCAAGTGACAAGTCAATGGACATCCTAGAAATTTGTCAAGGGGCCAATTTCCATAAGCGAATGCCACAGTTTCACACCTTCACCTTGTTTTTGTTTGTCTACTGGAAAATATAATATATATAATCAAGATTGTCAGTGCAATATCAATGTGTGCAATATTGCAATTGTGACTTCTTGCTGGTATGCAATATTTATTAGACCCTTTCATTTTAACCACCACACATTCACACTGGGCGTTAGGAATATCGCTTGACTTTTGGATGGACCCTCACTGCCCTTGATATTCACAACTTGCATACAAATTTTAGGGGCAGAGCTGCTGAGCTTAAAGACAGTGGTGGGACCACTAGGATAAAGGAAGAAGAGATTAGTGAGGAAAATATTTGACTAGTTATAATAAATCAAATATTTAAAAAAAATGAAAATTGAATGTTTACGCAATATTATGCAACCACATTCAGTTTATTTTCATGATGGATTATAAAGCACTGTTTCATGAAGCAATTTTGATTTGATTGTTATTGCATTTCCCAAGACATCTTAAGCACTCTCCAGTATTACTGTAATTTCCTGAGTCTGTTTACTGATTCCAGGCAAAAGACAGTTTTTATTTTATTTGATTACAAATTATTTAACAAATTCAATCAGCAAACACTAAAATTGCCAAATGCAAATATTTTTAACAAGGGACTGAAGAGGCAACCATGATTTTTCCAACTAAATATTAAAAATTACTTCATGTGTAAATGGATCCATCAATGCACGATAAAAATGAATTAAATAGTACTCCAGGACTACCTTAGCACTGGGCTACTTGAGATATTACCCTCTTAATGCAACTCAATAGTAGGTTTTGCTACATTAATTCAGCCTGTTGAACCCAATGTCCCCAATATCCACCACTCTTAAAGAAATTAACCATCTGCCCAACTCCAACCATTCATCCATCCATTCTCTGTACACCCTTGTACCTTAGTGGGGTCAGGAGGGTTGCTGGTGCCTATCTCCAGCTAATGTTCCAGGCGAGAGGCGGGGTCACCCTGGACAGGTCGCCAGTCTGTCACAGGGCAACACAGAGACAGACAGGACAAACAACCATGCACACTCATTCAAACCGAAGGAGAATTTGGAGAGGCCAATTAACCTGACAGTGATGTTTTTGGACTGTGGGAGGAAGCCGGAGTACCCGGAGAGAACCCACGCATGCACAGGGAGAACATGCAAACTCCATGCAGAAAGACCGGGGCCGGGAATCGAACCCAGAACCAACTGCGCCACTGAGCAACCCTCTGCCCGACTCAGAAATAATGTTCACTGAAATTATAGCAAGTACACTAACAAAGCATTTTTGTGTTTCAGAGAAGGCATCTAAGACCTTTTTTCTCAGGGTGAAAAAATACCAAATCTTATTTGTAGATCAAGCACAGCAGAAAAAGGTGCTAATTACAAAAAAACCCCTCAGGTATTGTTATAGTGTAGTTACGTTGCTGGTTCTAATCCCTGCTCTGTTTGTCTCAGTTGTTACGTTTTGGGGCAGGACACTTCACCCGTCTTGCCTGCTGGTGGTGGTCAGAGGGCCCGGTGCATGGCCGGTGCATGGCCGGTGCATGGCAGTCTCATTTCTGTCAGGGCAGCTGTGGCTACGATGTAGCTTGCCATCATCAGCGTGTGAATGTGTGTGCATGAATGGGTGCATAATTAAATGTGGTGTGAAGTGTTTGGGGTCCTCTGACTTGATAGAGCACTACACAAATACAGGTTATTTACCATTTAATTCAATCATGGAAACGACAGGACACCCTCCACAACCTAACTATGCCTAAAAATCCTGTTTATTTAGGGATAATCAGAGGCAGCCCAGGACATCAGTCTGACTTACTGTGGTGCAAATCAAGCTGCAACACTGATTACACAAAATTACACTTGCCCACTTTTTGCTTTTAAATAATTAAAGGTAATGTGGCAATCTTATGACATTTAATTGCTTATTTATAAAAACAAAACTTTTCCACTTGCATTGAGATTCAGCCTAACAAGGTGAGGTTTGAGTAAGCATTACCTTGTATATCAAATAACTAATATGGATATAAATCCGGTGCACAGAAACCACTTTCAAGTCAATAATCATTCGAGTAATGTTAATTATGCGAGTTCTACATTGCACAATATGTGCATAGATCACAACAAGGAAAGCATTGAAGATTGGCTTGCACAATGAACTCCAACAGGCAAAAATGATCACTGATGTCAAAAAGGTTGGTGCTAATGATTGGCTATATCTGGTTTGTAGTTAGTTCTCTTATTCTGTAGATGTAGCTCTCAGTTGCAGACATATGTTATATTTAATGAGAGTAAAAATGTTAAAGGATGGATAAAACTGTATTGTACTAAAGTGCAGACAATGTTTCTGGATGTGAACTGAAAATATTACACTAAAGTGAACTGAGTTTAACCTAAAATTACATGGATTTTGCCATGTTGTCTTCAATGTCTTTGTTTTGTTCTGTTTTATTTTTATTAATTGTCTGCAATTAATACATTTCTAAAACAGTTGCATTTCTAAAATGTCTAAGAATAGGGGGAATAGTTTGAGCCTTGCTGTGGCTAAATGTGAACGATAAATAAGCTAAACTAAACCCATAAATCATATTATTAGTGCTATATCTAACATAGCTGACCTTGTGATATGTGAAAAAGGTATCCGTTTCACAGCCCTATTAGACAAAAGCCAAAAAAAAAAAAAGAAAAGAAGAATAGGATGACAGCATCCTGATGAATTTGTGGTGATTTGTCATTTTTTGTCTCACTTTTCTTTACTTGTGCATCTTATTTTTCTCTAATGCTCAGATTAAGGCCTGAAGCCAGGATCCACGAGCTAGTGGACCTTCAGGGTGACTCATCAGTTAAAAACTCTACAGTATCTTTATCTCAATCTCTATCATCATCACTCACAGTTTCTCTTTTAACACAGGTTATCACCTGCCAGAAAGGAGGGAGAAATTATGTGTTGCCATTTTATAGTAAAGTTGGTTATTTTGTATCCTAATTATTGGAAACTAAAAAGCAGGCAAAGAGGGATCTGGGTTAATTTGTACTTTAGCCAATTCATATCAACATATTGCAATTTTAACCCAAGACATCCCTAAAGTCATCTTGAGTACGTTTCTAAGACGACACACCTACATTTCCACTTGTTTGTTGTATTATTCCAGCACACAGTCTTAGAAGAGCTCTCCAGCCGGCGCTGATAGACCTCGTCACTGAAGATTTGACAAGAGCCTCCAGGAGACTCCTCTACTTGTCTGTCACATACCCTCTGCCTCTTGTTCAATCTTGCAACTACAACTAAAGTCCATTTGGAGTGCACAATGATCATTTCTATTAAAGCAGATAGAAAATGAGTGAAACACAGATACAGAGATGGCATGTTAAAAAAAGGAGTGACTCCTTTTAGCCAAACACACATTTACCCACTCCACTTCCCAGCTAAACACTGAAAATAATTCCTTTGCAGTCAGGGCTTAATTCACATTCTGTGTCCATGTCTCTGATCCCAGATTGTCTATTCTGGTCATGTGGCTTACATGCCTTACTGTTGTCCACTGTGACAGCTGTGAGTGTGTGTGTGTGCGCGTGTGCTTGATACAGAGAGGACGAAGGAATAAAGTTAAATTAAACGAGGGCCTGCTTGTGTTTTCATTAAAGCACACGCCCCACCCAAAAGAAAAATAAATCCCCCTACAGCAGCTTGTAGGAAAGATTGTCTATGAAGAACTCAAATACAAATCTTTTACATTTTCTCACATGTAGCAGCAAACACTATTTTATTCTAATTTGATATAAAAGAGCAACTTAAAATAATTGTAGTCAAAAAATTATGAAGTGGAAGAGACAAGATTTTGACACTGGACAAGTTGGTCCATAGATTCTCAACTGAATTTCAGTCTGGGCTTTGACTGGACCTTTGCAATACATATATGCTCTAAAAATAAAACTACCATTCATTTTTAATATTGTAGTTAATGGGTGTTTTCCAGCCTCAAGCTCAAGTCCTGCACCCATCAACATGTTTTCTTTCACTTACTGTCCTGTATTCAACCAGTGACCGAATCTCTGCTGAACAGAAGCATCCCCTCAGCATGATGCTACCACCACCATGTTGTACCATAGTCTGCTTGTAAACCAAAAAGTTGCATTTTGGTTTCGTCTGACTAGAGCACCCTCTTTAACGTCTCCAGTTTTCCATAAATGGAATAATCTTTGATGGCTTTCTTTCAACAACAACTTTATTGAGCTGTCAACATGTTCTCCCGCCTGAGCTGTGGATCTATGCAGCTCCTCCAAAGTTTCTATGATCCACTTGATTGTCTCTCTGAATCTCCCCATGACTTTTGGATGATGACGAGTTCTTTGGATTGGTTTGGATGTCAGACTAAACAATACTATGAGAGATGCCCAAATCTGGTAAAAATAAAATTGGAAAAGCATGAATTATTTTCTCACGTTCTCTGCTATATGTTGTGCATACTGAAATGTAGTTGCAATATGACAAAAGATTTAAGACATATAAATTAACGTGTTACAAATGTAAAATGCAGAAAATGCATTAAAATACGGAAACACAAGAAATAAGCGAATGCCCAGGTTGCCATGTCTCTTCCCATTTTAGCGCCTCTGTTTCAAGCATATCCTCTCAAACTAGCATATTGCTGAGCAGATGCCCACAGATCATTACAAGACATCACCCAGTAGCGGCGCAGCAAGGACTCCAACACACTTAGACACAGACAGTTGGGTCAAAGCAGGAAAATGAAGAGTAAAAACCATGTTAGTGTGTAGTCACACGCCCAGGGCTCACTGATTCTCATCCAACAGCCATCACCAGTGAACCGAAAGGTAACATTTATATTCTGCCTTTTTTTTAAGTCGTGATGTCATCTTTATTACATTTGTCCCTCTCAGAGTCAGCAGAGTAGAAAACAGGGAAGGATAATAATGTTTTGTTGCTAATGCAAGCAGAGACACACCAGTGGCCATGAGGGAGTAAGTCCTTACTTATTTTAATATCTGCTTTAAAATAAAATAAACCACTGGTGTAGTTTAGTGGTGTATTTTTGGCGCCCCTGTGGAGACATGGGGAAAGTAGACATTGTGACATAACAAATGTACTAAGATTGAGGAGAAAATGTTTTTCTGAATTTTTTTTCATTTTATCTTGTTTTTTTAATACTTTTTATGATGAGGTACTTAAAATACTGTCAAAGAAGAGTCTACACAGAATATTAATTCCTCCACTTTGTAATGTCATCTCTTTTCTGGGAGGGTGTATATTTCCCACTAGGGCTGGGAAATATATGTCCTAATAATATCCCAGTATTAATAAAAGTATTCTGCCTCTGCTGGTAACTTTATATGTCTTCCATCTACGCACTGGCAAATTTTTTACCGTCTAAGAAGGTTTCAGGAGGGCAAGCTGATCCAAGATGATCCTGGGAAAAAGAAACCAGCTTCCTAATTATGGGTAACTTAAAAGTGCCATCTAATATAGGTATGTGGGCATCTAAAACAAAGCCAAAGCACTGTGGAAAAAAACATAACCATGCAAGTGTGGCAACAGCATGAAAAATTATTTTTTTCTGGCCAGCAAATAATTGGAGCATCTCTCCAAAACTGGCCATAAAAGTTGCTATTTAGTTGCATTGTAGTTAATTATGTTTGTTTGCAGCGTCAAAAAAAGTTCAAACAATTTCAAAATGTAACTTTCAGTTTTTGTGATAGAAAAGGTTTTTTTACCGTTTGTTTTTTCCCACAGTTTCAAACGACTAATTCATCTGATTTCTCATTTGTGTCGTATTTTCAGGTACGAAAGGAAAATAGGAACAAATTCCTTTAAGACCATCTATAAGCCAAACATTTATTTTCCCACTAATTCCAGTGTAAAAGAATAAAGAGACTTTAAATATTTTTAAGGGTGGCCCAGTAAGTTGGCAGAAGTAATTTGCAGCAAAAGGCACAAATGAAATGATGATTGTTAACAGATGGTCCTTCCTTTTATTTAATTTAGACATTATTCTAGTACTCATTTACAGGATATAACAGCTTTTATATTTGACCATAAATTGGAAATATAGGTTCGCCAAGTTCACATAAGACTTTGCGATGCAAGAGGCAAACACAGAAACAGATCTGAAGTTTTGAGAAATTGAAAAACACAACTACAAAGATGTAAAATGTCCAAGCATTTGGAGAATTTTGTTTGCATCCATTTTAACTTCATCATTTGCACCTTTCACAAGTCAAAGAGGTTTAAGGATCAAGCAGCTGACATTGAGAAACTAAGAGAAAACCCTCAAAACTTAAAATTCATCAAGACTAAAGAGAAACAGAAATACATTCACATTCTTATTGAAATATACAATTTTGTTTTCCCTATTTTGGGATTTCTGAGGAGAAGTTTGATATTACCCATAAAGGTCTGCCCTGGGGTCTCCTTCCAACATGTTCAGAACATTTCCCAGAGGAAGCATCCAGGGGGGCATTCTAACCCCAAATGACTCTTTTAACTAGCTTTGGTTATTCTGGGACAGCAGGAATGTCCAGATTCGAGATTCTCTGCTTATCAATCCAACTTCTTGCTTCTCCTGTACATGTGCATTTTTGTTAATCTCAACACAAATCCATCCATCCATTTTCCTACACCCTTGTCCCTTACTGCGGTCAGGAGGGTTGCCGGTGCCTATCTCCAGCTGTCATTTCGGGCGAGAGGGGGGGTCACCCTGGACAGGTCGCCAGTCTGTCGCAGGGCAACACAGAGACAGACAGGACAAACAACCATGCACACACACTCACAACTAGGGACAATTTAGAGAGGCCAAATAACCTGACAGTCATGTTTTTGGACTGTGGGAGGAAGCCAGAGTACCCGGAGAGAACCCACGCATGCACAGGGAGAACATGCAAACTCCATGCAGAAAGACCAGGGCTGGGAATCGAACCCAGAACCTTCTTGCTGCAAGGCAACAGCTCTACCAGCTGCGCCACTGGGCAGCCTCTCAACACAAATCAAGGTGTTAAATTATATTAAAAAAATGAATCATTAACCTGCAACATAACACTCACGCATGTAGTTTCACATACAAGTTTGCAAGCCCATACTTAGACACATTTCGCGTAAGAGAAAGTGAAGTTATAAACACTGTTCTATTTCTACACTTTATACAATAACCATATAAAGTGGCAACATATTAGGGGACATGTGACTGCAAACAGAGAGGGACTGAATGCAGCAGTTTTGGGAAGACTCAATGCCACAACTGTATGTCCATGTGACAAACGTATATGTTGGAAAACCACCTTCAAATTGTCTCAGTTGTTGCAAATAAGGGGGACACATAAAACATTGAGGGAGAGAGAAACAGAAACAAGGACGGACTCGATACAGAGAGAGAAAGAACAGAAAATGATCTGAACTGTTTGTCGCACAATCTAGTTTCCCTGTTCTCTTCAGAAGTTGGCTGGTGAGAGGATATCTGAGTTTCTTTGAGGAAAGCCTAAAGCTAACCCACACACTCAGCAGTCGGCATCAAAGGAGTTTTCTATGGTCAGTGAGTTACACCACAGATTCAAGAGCAATGTGCATGGAGTGCTGCAGTTTAATTTTGCCCTGTGGTATCATCCACATACAAGAGGGAACTTATGCAGGTTTAAATCAATGAAATTAAAAGCTTATCAATAGCTTTTTGATAAGCTATTGAATACAGGTACATGTATCTGTAATGCGTTGCAAAAGTGTTAGACACCCTTTCAACTTTTCTAATGATGATAATAGCTTCCAATGTAATTATATTATGTTGGGATTTAATTAATATAGAAAAAAGTCTTAAAAGCATAATAATAAGCTTAGTGAAGGAAACAACAATCAGTCGAGAACGTGGATCAGTTGCAAAGTCGTGGTTCAGTTTGTGTTTGTTTGTTATGATCAAATGAAATTAATCATTTTTGTTTACTTTATTCAGCAGTGAACAAAGAATTAGTTTGATTATATCATCTTCAAAGAGTGGCTAGTATAAAATTAAAGTGGAGATTTTTATTTATTTTTTTATAATCAAATATAAGCAGTGATAGCCAATCCATGGATAAATTATACAGCAATAAAACCACCTGAAGTTGGACGGTAATATTCAGGGAATTTTGGAATCAGACTATGCTATTTGAGAATAAAAAATATCTATATGCTTTTGGAGCTGTTATAGATGAAACAATATATCTGCTCTTTAAATGTTCAGTTGTTGGGTTACCCCCTCTCCTCATGGGAAATACCATCAACATGTCTGCTACCATCAACCATGCAGCATTTTAGGTCCATTGAGTGATACTACATGCAGCAGGATGTGGAACTTAGCAATTTTATTTTCAATACCAGTAATGTTTATATTGAGCTCAAGTTGTTTCTGTTGAGTAACTAAGTTAAGTGTTGAAAAAAGCTGACAAACCTTCGGTTCAGAGCTTCTTTTTTTCCTCAATCCTCACTTTAGCTGAATAAGGAACCTTAATGTTCCTCATAAAAAGACTTTCTAAGGAACATTTTGGTATTGCTTTTTGAAGTAGCACTGGTGGACTCGGTTCTGCACAAAAATGGTGGATCTGTTTAGCATAAGCAATGTTGTAGTAGTTAGGTACCAAAGATTTCCAGTACACTTAATCTTGGTGTGGGCACATGCTAGATGTGCATTGGTGGAATGCAAACAGGTGCTCATGCATCAAGTCTTGTACAAAAAGAAAAAAAAAATGCATTTTACAAACAAGGTAAAATAAGAAAATGTATTTTGCCTATGGCTACCACATTCAAAATGTAAAATTACCACAATAAAATAAATTTTACATCACTGCATGTTCAAAATGATTTTCAACATCAGTTGCAATATTTTTGCAGAAACACAATCTGGAGTCCATAGAGAATTTTTCAAGAACTGTACCTAAAAATCAATGCAAAACTCAGTGACGCTGTTAGCCGAGTCCTCAGACTGTGTAGGAACACAGAGAGACATGCACAACATTCAAAAACACACAAGGATTTAAATACACTTCCTAACATGTGGAGCATAGCGTGAGAAGCTCCCATCGCCTATATAAGCGAAGATTTATATGACATCTCTGACAAGTGACAGCATGTTCACCCTTAATTATCCTATCTCACGTTTCCCCTCCCCCTTTCCTGATTAATAAGGAAAGGGGGAACCTTTTGTGGCTTGCATGGCTTGCTTCCCCATGCAAGCCACAAAATACATGCACATGTTAAATCCAGCTCCTTACCACAGGGAAATGGTCTAAACACAGCTGTCTGTCTCCTGCCTAAATAGATGTGGAGCTAAGTGATGGAGGAAGGTGAGCCAAGGTCACTGTCTCACCAATCCTCCATTTCTCAGAAGTTCAAACATTCTGCTTATACAAACTCCCGTAATCATAATGTGACACCACAGAAGGCTGAGCTTTGCTGCAATAACCAAATCGTCTTATCAAAATTGTCATCGTTCAATTTTTCATGGTAAAGGTCAGATAAAATGCACATTGTGCACAGTTTTTCCCAAGTTTATTCCCTTGTTCCTTTGAAGCTGTTTCCCTGCCAATGCAGGCCCTCCTTCTCTTGCACATAGATATACATCAAAAAGACAAATAAGCCCGTCAGTTGCATCTCTACGCATCTCAACGTCTGCATATGCATGCAGGAATTGTCAACACTGCACAGTGAGATCAAACTGGCAATCTGTCACAACGCCGGGGACACAGTTGAGGATTCCAAGTGACTGATGACACATGGAGACATTAACCCCCTGTGATGTGGCGGTGGGCCCTAATGGAAATGACTGGACAAGACATGAATATATTCTGACCTCAAGATTCCTAATCATGCAGATTTTGTTAGTGCTAACTGAGTGTTAGCGTAGAAAAAGTGATTTGAAAAAATATAGACAAAAAATAATTAAAACTCAATATCCATGTAATTTTAAATATTGCTGAAGACCTGTTTTTGAAGGCAGTACTTTGCAATGCTACGTTATTTAAAGAATAAATAGCAAGTTTTGTATTATTTAGCGCAACACCAATAAATGGTCAACATTCAGCTGCAACTTAAATAGAAAATTAAATCAGTTCAACAGGTAATATGAATACTGCTTTCTTAAGAAAGCAAACAATGATATGGAAATGTATTAAATAAGCTGTTTAATTTATATTTTCGTATAGTTTGCTTCATATTTGTCGTTGGTGGTCAAATAGTCAGTGGATTAGGTTGCAGGTTCGAACTTTCTTTAAATTTTGGATTCATTTTGTTTGTAAATGTCAAAATGTGCAGCAAGTACAACATGCTTCGTTTATTTTTTGCTTGTTTTATGTCAGATACTTTTCATTTACTGCTGAGCAGACAAGTGATGTTCATTTCACCCCATTCACACCTTTGCAAATTTGGGCATTAAATATTAGTAGCAAGTAGCTAATATTTAAATAGACAACTTCAGATTTTCAGGCATGATTATACCTCCCTGTTTAATACACTATGTGTACTAGGAAGCGTCAGGAGGGTGGTGTTGTTTTTGTGTTGGCTACAGAGAATAAACTGAGCTCTGGTGAGCCTTCCAGCTGGGATAGTAATGTCCCATCCCTACCATGGTCCTTCCAACTTCTGGCTACAGCAGTGGGCAGCTGCCTGTCTGCCTTGTTGGAGGGGTCTCTCCTATTTGGTGCAGAGCGGTGTTTGCCTCGCTCTGTGGTTCTTTGGGCAGGGGGCTGCTGCTCCTGTGCTTCCCTGACAAAGAGCTGCCCTGGAATGGCGTCTTTTGTCCTTCTACCTGGGGCTGCTGAGGCCTTCCAGAGCCAAGGCTGCATGTGCTTTGCTGCTCTTGGGTTCTCTGTGTTGCAGGCTTTCTACTGTTTTCAACACTCACGACTGTGCACGTCCATGTGACAAACTACCTCATTTACATTAACCCAACCCAAACACACCAAGGCAGTGACACGTAAATAATATAAACACGGGTTACTGTTACAGCAATTTGGCCTTTCTCCTTTGATGCTGGATGCAATCTAGATTTAAGAAGCCCATCATATAATTAAGTTTCTATATTGAGATATTAGTAAAGCTAAATTGTCCAGGCACATGTAAGCAACCAGCTTGTCTAAATGCCGAGATGGGTCATGACCGTGTGCTGGGTTTATCACCGTTGACTGTAACAGCTCCAGTTTTAGAGGTTGTACCTATTTACCTAACGATCATAATGTGGTCCCTGTCATACTAGAGACAAATCACAGTCATCCACATTACCAAGTCAGTGGTTAAAGGGTGATGGACATATGAAAGGTAATTTGGTGATTTTTAAGAACAGCTTACCTTTGTAAATCAGCAAGTATGATCCTTTTTGTCTGCACTGCAGTGGTTTGAGAATTAAAAAAATCCTCCCCAAAACAAAACAACATATTTAGTCTGCGTTAAACTTGTTGCTTATTAGGCTTCACATTAAAAAAGAAAAGAAAAAAATAAGAAAACAGCACACTCTTCGGCCTCTTTATTAAGTACATCTTGCTAGCGCCTGGTTTGATCATAGTTTCCCTTCAAACTCCTAATTTGCCTTTAATTACCCCAATTCTTCATGGTATGCATTCAACAAGTTCTTCCAAACATTCTACAAGGATTTCGTTCTGTAGGGACAAACCAGCATTAAATAGTTGCTGCAGATTTGTTGGCTGAACATCTGTGATACAAATGCACCATTTCACTGCATTCCAATTTGTACAGGGACCTGTGGGGGGCATTGGAGTATGGTAAGAACATTGTCATGACCAGAGGTCCAGCTTGAGATGTTTTGAGCTTTGTGAAATACTGGAAATAGAAGATGAGAACAGTTTGGTCATAAAAGGATGAACATGGTCATCAACAATGCCCATGTAGGCTGTGGCATTTCAGAAAACTTCCATGGACTCTTTACAAGTTGTTCCATGAAAATAACACAAAGACGGCTCCTTTATTTACCATCCGCTTCCCCCTGTAGTTTTAGGCTGCAGAAGCTGATCCGGAGTGAAGTGAAGGCTGTAAACTTCGCTGTGCGGCGTTAGCTTTAACTTGTAGCGACGTGGCTACAATCCACCGTCTTCTTAATTCAGGATCGCTTGGAAATCCATAAAAACTTAAAAGCTATTTATATTAGGAAGACAACAATGCTAATGGTATTGCTTTATTTGCGTCTGAAATATGACTTTGTCTTTTCTAGCTGTGATGGTAACAAAGCGCAAACAAGAAAGCCACATTTCGCTCATGCGGATGTGACGTCAACGCCATACGTGCAAAGAGCCCATTAGTACTAAGACACCATAAGTGTGCCAAAAAATATCTTCCACACTGATGCAGCACCATTATAAGCCTATATAAATGATAAAAAGCAAGCTGAAACGGCCATCTTAATGGCATAGCTGAAATGGAGACTTGTTGGGAGTGGGCAATCTGGTATATTCTCATTTTGGTGGGCGTGTCCAGCAGCATCAGTTTAATTTCTAAGCCAACAAGAATGGTACCTCCTTTGTTCTTCAGCTTCTGTAGGTTTAATGTGGTGTAGTGTTGTTTACTGTAACAGGTGATTATTGAACCTGCTGCTCTCTTCCATCTCAAACTAGTCTGCCTATTCTCCTCTGGCAACAACAACAACAACAAAAAAAGCAATTTCATCTCCACAACAACTCACTGGAAATTCTCTGTGAACCCGAGAAATATTTTGGTGAAGAAAAAAAAGCATGCTGTGTCAGCAGCTTCTGAAACTGCCTGCCTGGCAACAATAACACTGCCTCATTCAAAGCCACTTTAATAACATTTCCCCTAATTTGGCAGCTTCATTTGAACTTGAATAAGTCATCTCCACAACATATAGATGCCTTGTAATTGGCTGCGTTGCCATGTGTGCTAAAAGCACAAACATGCCAAACAACTAAAGTAGAAATGTAGAGTTGTTTACTTAAACTCCACTCACCATCCAGTCTGTCACATCTGAGCCCTTTGACTTCAACTTAATTGTAGAAGTTAATAAAAAAAATGACTCAATGCAGATCAAATTCACCATTCACTTGAAATGAAAATGAAAATAGAGCACAATTTAGTCAGATAAAAAAATATAAATATATCCTTTAACATAGAATTAAAAATGAGTATTAGAAAAGTGAAAAATTGGCCCCCAGAGGAAGATCTGTCCAGGTACTCATAAAACCTTGAGCCGGCTCTGCGTGCTGGATTTCAGCACCGCGGACAGCGTCTCCCTCCTTCCAGCGCGGCGTAGAGGAAAGGAGGGGGGAGAGGATGGAGACGAGTGGCTGTGGTGTTGACGGTAGTGGGGGTTTCCCTGGCAGATTTTAGAAGAGGGTCTTACACAGTGATTCCTACCACCTCCGCCTCCTCTTTTTGCGGATTTCCATATGGAGGGAACAGCCTACCGTATCCGTGTATGTGTGGAAGAGCGCAGGGTGGAGGGGTTCCGTGCGTGGCTTTCATGCAATATTGATCGACCCTGCCTCACACAGGATGGACAGATAAGGAAAGAACCGAGAGGAGAGGAGGAGAAGGGGAGGGAGAGGAGCGTATTTCTTTGGACAGCATTTATCATGTATCCACCTAAGCAGCACCATCACCTCCACCAAACCCCTCCCTCCTTACATTCCCCGCAAAATCTGTTTGATTTACTCGCCGATCATGACCGCAACCGCTGGATTCGCCTGATTGACGCTCAAGAGCATGACAAAGCAACGCACGCCCCCCCCCCACACACACAGATGTAAAGAATGGGAGACATGAAGGCCGGCGGCGACCAGCTCCAACACCATCCGCATTACGCTTCCAACATCGGAAACACGCCGTAAACTCGCTGAATTAAATAAGCATGCCAGGATTTACTGGCGTGCGGAGCCTCTCCAAACGCAAGCCAAAGTTCTCCTTATTCACACAACAAATGCAGCATCCGATGTCTGTATACATTAAAAAAAAGATTTTCCTCCAAGCATCACGTCCTGCTCTTAAAAAAAAGGCCAAGGATGCGCTCATCATTTACCTAACGCGACTGTCGTGAGCAACACTTCAAAAAAATCGCTGTGGTCAGTTGAATGTCAATAACACAAATTCGAGCATCTTTATCAGAGATCCAGCAACAAACCGTGAGCTGTAATATTTTTTTCTAGCTCTGACAAGCTGATAGAGACATGAATTATTCAGTACACATAAACTGTGCGCCTTTTCCCCAAGCAGAGTGGATGGGGAGGGAGAGGGGGGGGCACGGCTGGAAAAGACATTTACAGTGCAAAACGCATGTCTACCGATTTAAATGCATGGATGTCATGTATACAGGAAATATGAGAGGGAAAGGAAACAATCCAGGCTGTAAGTCTGCGTCGCCTCCAAGAGGATGCAAAAAAAAGAAGAAAAAAAAAACAGCGAGAGACGGAGACGCCGCCGCCGCGCAAAGTAGAGAGAGAGAAAAAAAATCGGCAGACATCTGTAAAGATCAAGACAGACAGCCGGCGTAAAATCAACCCAACGAAAGATGAGAGCGATGTGAAGGAACAGATTGGCGGCTGTGCCGTTTACCTGTCAGGACTCCGACCCGGATTTGGTGGTCGTGGTTCGTTAAAATCATCCCGTCTGACGCCATGTTCAGCAGCGCTGTCGCCCGCACCGAGAACTCACGGCAGGGCCCAGAGCCGATCTCATCGAACTCGGAAGAGTCAAGGGGAGGGGAGGACGAGGAGGGAGAGGGGAGGAAGAGGAGGAGAGAGGGCTGGAAAAAGAAAAAAAAAAAAAAAAAAGACAGGAAAAAAAAAATCATCCAGACACGATGAGTAGAGAGCCGAGTGATCATTGGGACGCCAACAGAGGAGCAGGGCTGAATGCTGGGGCGGTTTAAAACCAGCTGGCCGGCTGCCATCATAGTAGTCTGTAGTTTTGATTAATTCTCATAGCGACCACTCTTGCTTAAATTATTTCCAGTTTTGTTACAGAACAGCACTAAACATCAATGCATTTTATTGGAATTTTACATAATATATCTGATACATAATTCCGAACATGTTTTGAAATTTACTCTGATATCCGTAAACAAAAATTTTCCTTCAGGACTGATCCAATATTTAGATATTGTCCACCTGTGTGCAATTGCATCTCTGTGTGAAAGCAGCTGCCGTTTGAAGCCCTCAGAGGATTTCAGGAGAATATTAGAAAATAATCAGCACCATAACGACCTAGTAAGACAGCAGACAGGTCAGGGAAGAAGCCATGGAAACACTTTAAAGCAGCATGAGCCACTGTTCAGTCCTACAGCTTAAAATGAACAATGTATGGAACTAGAAACCTACCAACAAAGCAATCAAAATGTAATTCTACACTAGCTTCAGAGATCCACAGTTCTGTGCTCTGTCCACACAACCAGTAATATTTGCAGTGTACTATAACACTCTGCCTTTTATAGAAGAGTGGAAAGAAATCAGCCCACTGTGGAAAGAAAGTTATCAAAACCAAGTTTGGCAACTTTTGTGACGCAGTATGTGGAGGAGGAAGGTCGTCTGGCCACATGATGAACACAATTTAACTTTTTGCATATGTGCCAAACATTTTGTGCAGCAGTAAAACCAACATTGCACATTACCCAGAAGAAACCAACTACCTTATTGTGTAATTATGAATATAGAATCATGCTATAGATATGGAAAAAAAGAAAAAAGATTTATTCTATGGGGTCCCTAACATTTTATCTTTAACCCAATGGATCGGTTTAGCTTAAGAACCCAATGACACAGACATAACCTCCTCACTCAATTGCTTTCTCCTCAACAACCATTTTCTCCATTATAAAACAAATGGCTCGTTTTTTCAATGCAGAAGCATTACTTCAGTCTGACCCGTAAAAATGCAAGTTTGCATCCCTGGGCTAAACAAGCATCAAGGTGCTATTTATAGACTCCCTGCATGCTTCCATGGTGTATAGTTTCTCTTGTTTATTTTCATGGAAAAAGGGTCCATCCTCCAGCATCTGCTGGGAATCAATCAGTATGCATAATTCATTAAGCCAGGCTCTGATAGAAACAGAGGAATAATGTTCAGAAATGAAAGAACTCCAAAACAGATCACCTCGGTAATGTAACTGTTTGTGTCCTGAGATGACAGAGAGAAGTGGCACATTTTCTACCCTCTATATACAAGTAAGATACATTTTTCAGAAATATATATCCTTCCCAAAGACACAAGAGAGACAATCCAGGATTTTATGAAGACTTAATTTCAAATAATCTGTCTTTTTCTTCTTGTATATTAGCATAATAGTTAATAATCGTATACTCATATAAATGTTCATGTTTCTGTCACAAACAAAATACATATACCTTCAAAGATTAGCCAAGAACTTATTTTAAACATAGGGCTTTAAAGGATTAAATAGTTTAAAAAACATCTAAAATATTATATTAATTACAACCTCGTGTTCCAATTTCAAACAGTAATCCGTTTTCACAAGGGCAAATTGTGTTAATGCATTGCTTGACACTTGCCTGGGACCGGCAGAGATAACTTAAAGGAATTAATGACTAACTTATGGGAAATGTTACACATATTACAGCTGCACTTACTTAAAGAAAATTGCTCCATCGTATCTTAAACCCTGAGGTGGAACAAACATGATTTTTGCCTCTAAGGTACTTTGATTTTATTTAGACAAATTAGTTTTCTCCCCCTACAACAATGTCATCTTAGGAAGTTTATAAATAATATGAATATTATTGTGTTACAATGAAAAAAAAAATCCCACTAGTGCTGATAAAGTAAATAAAGCATATTGTAGCTACAGTTTTCCAAATGTTCTTGCATTCAAACCAAAAATGTAAAAAGATTTTGTATGATTGGCTGCTACAAAGTAGTTAATAATTTTACATCAGCTATATTTGCAAACCTTCTTTGCAAATAAAAATCTAAAAACTGGATCATGCATCCTTATTGAACCCTCTCTACTCTGATACATTTAAATACAATCCAGTTTAACAAACTGCCCTCAGAAGTCAATCAATACTTCAAACTTTGAACATCTTAAAGAGGTTGTTTCAACCTTATAAATTTGGAACATTTGGTAGAAGTGAAATCCCACTCAGACACAGATGAGAAAACCATCAGAGAAGCAGCCAGGAGGCCCATGGTAACTCTGGTGGAGCTGCAGGGATCCATAGCTCAGGTAGAAAACTGACTTTGAAACACAATGGTGGTAGCATCATGCTGTGGGAATTTTTTTTAGGTTTATGGAAGCTGGTCTGGGTTGTTAGAGCTAAATCCCAATACAACTCCAATAAAATTACATTGAAATGTGTGTCTATAATGTGATCAAATGGGAACATTTAATGTCATTCAACACTATTAAGCTATTATAAAAGTTTTCTGTGAGTTTGTACACTACATGTGCAGACCTATATAATCCTTTTTTGAAGGGTGCACCACAATAGTTGAAACAACTGTATTAAGTGTATTAAAAACCTACTTACTTGGTTTATCTTTCATCTTTACATTAAAAATCTGTCAACTTGTCCATAGCTAAAGACAAACAAAAACTTTCTAATACAGAGATGTAGGATTCTCAGAGGAACTGTTTTGACATTGATCTCTGCAGTGCAGGTGCAGATACTTTCTTCAGACAGTCACAAACAAACATGTAGGCCACTTCATGGTCCAGAGGCTTCCATCAAAACTGGAAATCCCCAGTTGGTGTCAAGCTTGAGAGCAGAGAAGAGAAAGTAAGATGTGTCGGAGGAGACGGGGAGCCACCGGGTTGCAGACACCAGGAAAACCACGTGGACCATTGAAGACCATGTTTATGTTGCGTGAGAATGAATTTACTTGTGCATGAGAGTATTTTGTAAACATGGTGTCAGAGGAGCTGCACACTGATCTCAGATGGGTTGATAATGTAGCCAGGGACCGTCAGTCACAAGGCCCCATCACATGACCTATTACATCACTGTATCCATCCCAGTGTCAAGGAGAGCCTCAGCAGAAAGAAGTTAACATAAACGGTCCCGTAGCTCATGGTGAGCTCAGACAGGGAAGTCCCTTATTGCCAGATGAAGGAAGGGGGGAGAGTGGCGCTGGTTGGGTTCATATTATGCAACGTCAGATCTGCTTATGCTACACTTTCAGGCAGGTGAGCAGTCTGGTGTGGGAACAGTGGGTTTCTGTTTTTTCTTTTTCTTTTTACACATGCAGTCTCTTGCAAAATTATTTATATCCCATGAATCTTTCCACACTTTTTTCCAAGTTACAGCCACAAACCTCGGTGCATTTTATAAGGATTTTTCTGTGACTGATCAACATAAGAAGCACATCATTGAGATTTTTTTTATGAATAAAGTTCCCAAAAGAGAGTCTATAAATGGAGACAACCTTTGTATAATTTGACCACTGCATAAATACAGCTGTTGTGAAGAAGATATTAAAAAAGTTAAACTTTTATTCTAGTCATCTAAGACATCGGCGTAGATGTGGAGACAATTGTTGAAGGTTGTACTAAAGTCAGATGTGATTAAAAAGCAAACGTTTTGTCCACATTCAAAGCATAAAGTGAAGCAGATCATTTAAACTGGACTTACCCTGAACACCATCCCCACTGTGAAGCATGGTGGTGGCAGGATCATGCTATGGGGATTCATAACGCTAAACAGCCAGAAATCTGTGGCAGGACTTGAGCTTTTCTACGTGAACATTAGATGAGCAAAGAAGAGTGGGCAAAAAAAGAATGTTTTTAGATGAGTAATGTTTGACCCGTACCCTGAAAGATGGTGAGTGAATGTTTGGGCATGAATACTATTGTTGAAAGAGCAATGTGGGAAAGCATAGTGATTTTCTTCCCTTACACTTCACAGTTATGTGCTGCTTCATGTTGACCTATTACATAAAATTCAAATAACATTCAGTGACGTTTGCAGTTAGAACTTGATAAAAATGCAACAAACTTGTAGTGTATGTACTTTTGCAAAGTAATGTATGTAAATATGCCGTATTTTCAGATACCATGTTATTTTTTATGCTATTGAAGATGATTTTTGAAATGGCAAAAAAATTAAGAATTTTTAAATCTTGATGTAAACAATTCAAAAAAGCTAAAAATGCAGCCACTTGATCCTAAAACTTTTCAATACTGATCCAGATCCTGCTCCAGCTGCTGAACTGAAACGTTTAAAGTTGTTTAATGCATGAAAAAACACTCAGCTTTTAATTTTAAAGAGTTCCGCAAATTTAAACACATTTTTTGATACCTGATCGCCTCATGCAGAAGACATCTTGCTGAACATCAAATTGTACTTTATGTGTATCTGGTTGGCCTACAGCATATTAGTTCTGTAAAAGGGAGTTGAGGCATTTCTGTCATTTACAAGGCAGAGGGTAATTTTTTTGGCTCCTGCTGTTATTCCTGTATCCAGTCACAGGCTGTCTTGGAAACGCACCCTGCAGTGGTTACTGAAATATCTCCCAAAGAAAAACACCAAGATAGTCAAACTTACCTTCGGGCTTGTTCAGTGTTATCCCTTGATGTTTTTTTTCTAGAATACCTGTCTAAATCTGGCCCTAGCTGAAGAGGTAATGTCAGCCAGGAAGACAGAAAACAATTATCCATCTGTGAATGAGCTGCACAGAGTTAATTAAGGACTAGTGGAGACAAAGTCCTTTCTTTAGAGGCAGTAATTTGGCAACAACATGACATGGAGGTTGGTATGGGTCTAAGGCATGCTGGAGCACACATACGCTCATCCGAGGAAACAGATAAATGGAGGAAGAGGGAGAAGAAGAGGGGAAAAAAAGAGTGCATCTGAGAATTAGGCAGCTTTCTTATGAGTGCAGGATCCCTGCCGACTCCCGCCACCACCACAGCAGCGCTGCACATTGTCCTGGGGGGCTTTGGAATCAAACCCATTACATCTGATATCGGATTTCTTACCGCTCAGAATTAATGCAATGTGGACTTGCTTTCGCTAAATCTGGCCAGTGTCGTATGGTATCGGCATGCACAGAGCTGAACCACAGCGGAAAAAAGAAAAAGAGGACAGGGGAGGAGACTGAAGGCCTGAGATGCGAAGAGGGATACCGGCGGCGGGAGGAGCGGAGGCTTGCTGCAGCTGAAAGGGCTATTTCATATTTCGAATTGTATCGATTTGAAACAAGGGCTGGCTGTCTTTATTAACTCTCAGGATATATGGCATTGTGCAAACAAGACAGGGGGGCTGTACGTTTACACATGCTCCCTGTAGTCAATTTGCATAATTAAAAGACTGGCATTTGAAAAGCAGAATGTCATCATAAACAACCTCGGACACTACACTAACCGAGGTCATATTTTAAGCTGTGTAATTGGCTCCTAATGCAGAGGAGGCAAACATAGAAACCTTCTACCCAAAAAACACAAGAAAAAAAAAAAGAAAAGTTTTGTTTAATTTGTTCTTTTACCAACTTACTTTTATGTGAATGATTTAAGGAAACCAAACTGTGGCACACAGAGGGAAATAGAGTGGTGGTAACATATCTGTGTTTGGAAGAAGCCATAAAAAAAGGGAAAAAAAGCTGACTTTGCTAATTTAATTTGCGCTGTAGATCCCTATACAAATGATTGGCATCTTTAGGCTGCCTCACAATCACATAATCAATAAATCAATCTTTTTCTCTTTCTGGTTGTTTTTACTTTTGCTACAAGGTTTACTTGAGATTCAGTATTGAGTGAGTGGATGTTACCTGAAAAACAGGTTGTCTATCTGATTATGTATTTACTTGAATCTCCCTTTTCAGTTGCAAATAAATTGATATTAGATCAAATGCAGGCCTACATCTAACATCTTCAGAAATGCATGAATTTAGCTTTCAAATCAAAGTTAAACTATTTAAATGACACTTTTTTCCTTCAATTGTAATCTGACCTATAGGAAATGCATTTTATTCCTCCAGAAACCATGGATCCAACATTTTTCAACCTGTCCACGTTATATTATTCTCCTTTTCTCTTTGTACTTTCTTGTTCATTACCAGATAAATCAAGATTGATGATAACCTAAAGGCATGGTTCTGTGAAATGTATTAAAGAAGTTCAGGTTTTGTTGAAACAAGAAATGTCCGTTTCTATACAGCTAGTAATAAGTCACTAAAATAAATTAATGGCACAAAATTTTAAAAGTAATTACAGGTCAAGCACAAGAAAACCATATCCTCCAGGAGTGGACATGCACTGTTGATTCAGAACACTTGTGGCTGTCTCTAATCATCAGCTCTGACATGCAAGTCAGGTTGTGTGAACTGAATTATAGAGAAAGGAGGGAGTGGAAAAAAAAAACACGCCTCTGGCATCTGTCCCTCCAAGCCGTTCCCTGGAAAGAATTTAATTCTGGGATTTGCTCGATGCCGCGCAGCCTTTGGGATGTAATCTCACATCCACACACCTATTAACCTCTACTGGCAGAGAAGTTGGAATGACTTTCAAGCTCCAGTGGGTCCAGTGCAGGATAATGACTATGGTGAGTGCAGGTAATGTGGTTAGCGAGCTGTTGGGGCCAAGCTGTCAGCTCTATGGCGGAGTTGGAGGTGGGCGGGTGGGCGTTTTGGAGGGGGGAGGTAAGAAACTAGAAGGAGGCAGAGAAAGAGTGAAGCTGGACCTGACAAGGCCTGCGAGCGGATGCATAAGCCAGGATTCAGCAGTGTGGCTTGAGTGGATTGGACACCTTCCTGCAGAGAGCTCCTCCCCTGAAGCTCCGACACAAACATGCAAAATGCTGCAGCCAGTTGGAACGCCCATGAATACACGCTTCTGCCCTTTACTCTCATACCGCCTTATTAATATAATTTTCAGCCTCTTCGCCTCATCTTGCGAGTAAAATTGCTGCGGGGACGAGAAAAGAGTCATGGCAGCTCGATCTACATGTCTTCTTGGTCACTGAGGCCTTTGGTGGACTTCTGAGCATCATGCATGCCTCCTGGTACTTTATTGCAGCTGTATAACCACACAATCAATCTGACAGCCTGTCAATCAACGAGCCAAGCAGACATCCTGGCAGTTGGGGCAGAAGCCCCGCAGTTTGCCCCGACTCTGGCCTGGGTAGTTCCCCAATCCTATCGGCTGCTCCTAAAATTGCACTCAGGGTACTTTCTTTGATTTTTTAAAAATTTGTTTTGCATGTAGACCCCAGGTGAACACTGCATGGTCTCCTATTTCACCACAGGAGCCCTGACTCATATCCAGGCCAGTCAGAAAAAATGAGCCAGTCATGTGGAAAAGGAAGGCACGCAATCTTTTATAAACACTTTCCAAAGTAAGTGATAAAGAAAGGAAAAATAAGTGAAAGGAATAATATACAGTCTGTAATTGTAAGACATTAATGCAGAATTTAAGATGAACAAGATGGGAATATTCAACAAGAAGAGCTTAAAACGTTTTTTGTTTTCTGCCAAAACCAACAGATGCAGGGAGATCATTTAATATACCAAAACTGAAACTTGCATTTGCTGGGAGTTACTTGTGTTTTTTAGTTTTTTTAATTAATATTTCTACCAAAACACAGTTTAGGCTTTTGTTGGTGAATTTGAGTTGAAAAAGATTACACAATATGGAACGGCTCCTTTTCAATCATGTAGATGAATTGTTACAAGACGATGTTTTTGTACATTGGTTTTGTTTAGTGAACAAACCTATTGATTGATTGATTGATTGATTAAAGATTCAATGCCCTTGGAGATTTACAACCTCAACTCTAATGAAAAGTTGCAGACTACATTTAAAAGGTTCTGTTTAAAATCAACACTGCGATTTCTGCTAAGTGGTCAAAAACAGACACAATTACGCCAGAATCTGGGTATAAAAAATGTGAAGCTGTGGTGTCACTTAAGAGACATTAAGACAACTTTGTTATTTGCTAGGGAGAAAGTATAGAATTAGAACTGTATGTATAATTTTGATTATTATGTTGAAAGATTCCAATTAAATGTGTGTGCACCCATTTGTTGGCGCACACATAATAAAAAGGGAAATAATAACAATATTCATAAACCGTCTGTGATGAGGGAAAAACTTAACAGAAAGGAATTGCAGACTTTAGGTTATTTTGGAACACACCTCAGAACAGCATTTGCGCAGTCATTTTGTGATGTTTCATCTGCATGAAACTTTAATCCGCTTTTTAATCTGGGTAAAATTTTGAGATGCTGACAGAGCAGCTGGCAGTGTTTTATAAATATTTATATGATTTCAACAAGGTCTCTTTCTCAAACTACATGCAAGTGCTAATTCTAACAGAATCTGAAATGCATTAAAAAAATCTTAGCATATAGAAATATTTAGTATCAAGGAGACTGCTGAGAAATACTAATATTCTTCATCTTTGGCTCTCTAAACCCCGAACCCGCCGCAGTTTGGCCTATTTGTGTTGGTGCGCCCGTCACACGGCCAGAGGATTTTAAGCCATATCACCAGCCGGAAGGGACTCTGCTCAGAAAATATACTGGCAAGGATGTGGCAAATCTATTTCTGTATTGCTTTTTACATTTGCAGAGTCTCAGAGATCAACGAAGCTATGCTTCTGCATGAGGGTTCCTCAAAGATCCTTGGTGGCAGTTTAGCTTATTCCCAACATGCTCCATTCAACCTTGAACCACATTAAAGCAAAGAGCAATGCTAGTTGAAAATGTCAAAAGTGAGGCTCTTATTGTTTTTTTCTCAAACCAATCTACAAAGTGAAAGTCCCCTTTAATATGTACAAGGAACACCAGGGCTGAATTACAACATTCGTCTGGAACTGGCCTTTCTACACGGACAGCAAATCCTGCAGCACCCTTTAATGGGTTGCATTAAAAACAAAGACAGTCACTGTCACATTTAGGTGCTCAAGGAGACTTATTCTGGCACAATTTACCTTCTTTATATTTACTTACATTTGTGAGAATATGATACTGTTTGCAAATGTGGGAAGTACTACACTCAGTACTATCCCAGAAAATTGATTCAGCCCAGTATTTGCCCAGTGAAGCAGGCCATTTTCAACATTTGATGAATAATTCTTAGACATTAAAAAAAGTTATTTAGACTGTTCTCTAAATTTAAGTTTAACAATCAGCGATTTTTACAGAAATGCATTTTGTTTGACATAAAAGGCTGCACAACTCAGAAGTTGAACATGTCTTCAGCAAAGAGTCATCCTAAAATTGGTTTTGTTACAATCTCTATAAATTAAAATGCTTTTTTTCACACAATCAGGTGATTCTCAAACAGTATATGTTAATATTTACTACGATACCCCAAAATGAAATCCACTGTAACTATTTATCTTTTACGTATTTATAAAGAGATAATGCAAAAGCACAAACTCAGGTTACCATTTCAGATTGTAGGGAAAGAGAACAATTGGAGATGCAGTCACAGTATCCATGGTAACTCTGGAGGAACTGCAGACATCCACAACTCAGGTAGCCTGTTGGAAGCCTGTATGAATGAAGAGTGCAAGTGTCAGGTTCAAATGACCTAAAATATTCAAACACCACACAGAAAGGAGAAGGACAAGATAATTTTAGATTTACTTGCAAGGAGAACGGACAGAATTGTTTCAGTTACAATCTCCTACCGCTCTGCAACAAGTTCTGCTGTATCCTGTTTTTATTGTCCTAGGGACTCACAGAACAATTAGGAAAACAGCATAACTAACACAACTTCACACATCAAACACAGTAAACATAAGTAACATAAGATAATATATACTAAGGAGACAACAAACAAATGAACAATTTTTTCTGGTTGGATAACACCAAAGCTAACCAAAACCTTTGCACCAAATTATATTGCTATGTTGGCAGATTTCTGGTCAAAGTCCAGAATCCAAACTCAAATGAGAATTAGTTTGAAATACTTGAAAATGGTAGTTGCTACATGCCACCTATCCAATCAAACTGAGCCTGACCTGTTCTGCAGAAAGACTGGGCAAAATTTCAGTCTCTGGTTGAGGAATGCTGGTAGAGATAAACCTCAGAGTACCTGCAGCTGTAACTGCAGCAAAAAGTTGGCTTTATGAATTATTGACTGTGGGCAGCTGAATACAAATGCACTTCAGACTGTTCAGATTTCTATTTTTTTCTTTTTTTCAAAAAAAAAAAGGATCCCTTTCCTTCTATTATTTAGTTTTCTACTGCTTTATCCTAATTAAATTTCATAGTTCATCAATGTTTTTAAAGCATACTGTAGTTGCTTCTATCTGCATACAGTATGAATGTTATAGAGACATGCTTGTGTGTTTCTAACATTCTCCAACACAAGCCATTGTCAAACATGTTCCCACAACAAATTCAACAGAAGTTTTACGTCGTGCAGCATTTTCCCACCCACCATCTCTTTTTGGCACTCAAAACACTCAAAGGTCAAAACTGAAACGGGAGAAGCTTAACATTTATCAAAAGTCACAGCATTGCAACCAAATAATTGCATGCATAACTCACAACCTGAACTCTGACCCCTGCATGACACTGTTATTGGATAACGACAATGGGGAGGTTTTCTGATGATGCTGTTGCTGCTATGCTGTGACAAGGAAGCTAAGAAGGAAAGATCGTTTAGAGCATGTTGACGGTGTGCAGGCCCAGCATTCAACAACTGAACCTGACCTACCAAGGACACACTCGGGCATGAAAGCCAGATATTGAATGGGGGGGCATGCAACAGAGAGCGAGAAAGAGAGAGCATCGCCACTCTGGTTAAAACGTCTGATACCCTTTAGTGCAAGCTTTTATCTGGCAGACCTTAGTGGCCCACCTGAGAGCAAAGCCAGCTGGGGAGCAGAGTGTTAAGCTGTTGGCTGTCGCTGTGTCACGTCTGTGTGTTAACAGGAAGCCGATTCTGTGCCGCCGTTGCTACTGCTGTATCCGAGGGCTTCTGTGAGATGCGTGTTGCAGTTTGATGAGTGTTTCTTGCTGCAGTGCGAGAAAGAGGGGGAGGCAGAAAAATCCCTTCACATCAGTGCCTCACGTTTGCAGCTGCTGCTGCCGGCGTGGCCAGATACACATCTGCACGTAAAAAGCCACACGCACGTAGAAGACTTTCCCTCCAAAAAGCATGCATATGTACTGAAATACTGCACCCATAGAGGGGAGAAATGCTTCAGTGACCCAGTGCTGCAAGGTAAGGCTGCTCTGCAATTCAGAAATATGCAACCTGCATGTTAACAACCCCTGGAGCGCAGCCTCCCGGGGGCACCGTGCCTCTTTCCATCAGCCTCCCCACCACCTTGCTCTCAGTACACCTATCCTCATTCTATCCACCCATCACTCTGGTACCTCAACTCGCCCCAACTGACTGCAAAATAAATGCAGATGAGAAAAAAAAATGAAGGATTGATTCTCAAGTAAAGTGTTTCTCTGGTGCGTGTGTGTGTTCGAGTACAACAATCTTACAGGAAGTGATCAGTGCTGGTCCGCAAGCATGCGCAAAGTCTCAATGAGCTGTTTAGTGCAAAGAAGGTGAACAAACACATGGAGTATTTACATCTACTACAAGAGTCTCTAAAAGGACATTGGAGGAGGCTAAGCATGACTGTGTACGCGCTTGTTTAAACAACGAACTAAAATAGGCAAGTTTTCATGGAAAGTGCTGTTTGGTGAGACAAAATTAAAAATAAACAGGAGGAAAAAAGAACATAGGCATTTATTAAGGAAGAAACATAAAGTAAGCAAACATATTTTTTGCTTCTGAGTGGGAGATGGTCAGCCTTCGCAGTAGAGATGCTATGGTAAGCGACAGGCCACGCGACGCATGAATAACACACCGGCTTTGATACTTATATCCGTCTTTTTAGTGGGAGGTTGATGAAATTTGCATTTAGATTGAAATGACTTGGGAATGGTCAGGAGACCACAGAGTGCCGCAGAAGGGAGGAGAGAAGGGAAAAAAGGTGGGATTGTGTGTGTTTGCTGTACAACAACCACTCCCCCCCTCCATACAACTGATACACAAAAACACACGCAGACACGCGTTGTTCCTGAACCTCCATCTTGAAGGAGGCAAGTTGAGGCCTGCGCGCCACACTTGTCTCTTCGCTCTGTTCACTCGCTAGCTGGACATGGCTGACATTTGCACTGTCCAGAGACAAGGAGGAGGTGGGCACTGTGCTCAATTTGAGTCTTAATCACATTAAAATGGCTCTGGTCAATTTTCTAAAAAATTTAACAGAGCCTGGCTGAAGCAGACAGATCAGGTGTCTTTTTACTGACGCCGTGCCCTGCCCTCCGAATGGAAATGAAAACAAACACTTAATTTCTCATCACATAATATTGGTCCTCTATTTTCAAAGTAATTGTGCTGTTCAACAGTTTTATATATGTGTATATGTGTGTGCTGAATAAGCTTGACACTGGTTGACCTTCCATCCAGAGAGTTGCCTTAAAAATACAGATACAAAGACAGTGGATTAGTTTAGATCAATGTCAATTCAAGATTTGGCGTGGTGAAGTCAAAGCTCCGACCCAAATACAAACTTTCTGCAAAGCTTCAAAACTGCTGTGCACAGATGTTCTCCATCCAATCTGACACTGAACATACGAAACATTTATTGTTTTCCTAGTCATATAAAAAGGATGAAGGTGCTAAATTACTATAGATTAAATATATTTGGAGAATATATGGATTTATCCAGGTTAAAGTTGCAGAATATTATGTAGTCACAAAACATAGTATGTTTTTTTTCCCAGAGAGCAAGAGCGCCACCTTGTGTTGAGGTTTGATAAATGCAACCTGAACGCTGGCAACGGAGACATAAATAGTGGCTGACTAGAAATAACACAGAAGTTATTTGTCTGAACCTTCTGTCCTAAAAACCAGATAGTTCTTTAGGCAAACTGACACCTTGTTTATTTATTTATAAGTAATTTTAAATCTGGATATATCAATTTGAATGTTTAATATGACAAATCTGCATGCACTAGAGCAAACAACATTGTAAGGAGCATTTCCACATAGTTTTTTCATTGAAAAATAATTTTCAAGGTAAATTAAAATAAACAAAATCACATAGGGGACTGCCCAGTGGCGCAGCTGGTAGAGCTGTTGCCTTGCAGCAAGAAGGTTCTGGGTTCGATTCCCGGCCCCGGTTTTTCTGCATGGAGTTTGCATGTTCTCCCTGGGCATGCGTGGGTTCTCTCCGGGTATTCCGGCTTCCTCCCACAGTCCAAAAACATGACTGTCAGGTTAATTGGCTTCTCTAAATTTGCCCTAGGTGTGAGTGTGTGTGTGCATGTTTGTTTGTCCTGTATGTCTCTGTGTTGCCCTGCGACAGACTGGCGACCTGTCCAGGGTGACCCCGCCTCTCACCTGAAATGACAGCTGGAGATAGGCACCAGCAACCCTCCCGACCCCAGTAAGGGAAAAAGGGTGCAGGAAAATGGATGGATGGATGGAAAATCACATAGGTTCTACATTCTGTCTCACCGTGAGCTCATTTCACTACGGCTGAATGTTCGTCATCACGAGCCAATCAAACACTAAATGTCATGTTTGTTATCCTGAATCCCTCTGAAATTGCACATAGTGGATTTTTACAATCTCCAGGCATTAAATTATGCTAATGTGGGCTGGTGGAGGAGACGTGCATTAAAATAGAGATAAGATTGAATTAAGTGTTAATAGCAATTTACAAAGCCAGATACCCTAGGAGGATTTATAATCTCTCATGTAAAATGATTTAATCCTCTGTGTCAATATAATCCTGCTGATTTTATTGAACAGTCCCGTGATGACAGGCAGATATTACAGCTCCGCCTCAGAGAGGCTAACTTAATATCACCTGGTGGGAGGATGCGTGTGTGTGTGTGTGCACAAATGTAAGAGGAGAGAGAAAATGAGTGCTTAAAGAGATGATGGGGGAGTGAAAAATCAAATGTAGCAATGAAGAGACCCTAGGGGGGAAATAGCTCTAAACTACCTGCATACTTACATTGCCAGTCTAGGAATCAAACACACACACTCATGTACACACATTAATATTGCATTTTCGCAACTATTAATATGACTCCATCCGACAGTGAAGAGGTTGCCTAGGGACAATGTTTCAGAAGAGAAGGAGAACTTAAGTGCAGAGTGAGGTCATTTTTCTTTTTTAAGTTTGAAAAATAAATTATTACCAGTACTGGGAATCACTCTCTCATTCATTAAAGGCAATGCTGGTTTTTCAAAGACAAATAACCAAAAGTAGGGCATGATTTAATATCTTGGGGGAAATTTTAAACCACTCTTAGTTAGCTCTCCCCCTTCACATCTCCATAATGGGGCTCCATTTGTCTAAAGTCATAGGCTAATGGTCAAATCATCATATCAATACATCCACTGTGGTGTGCAGTGTGAGCTGGGTTACATTTATATCATCAATTCAGTGCGAGGATCATTGCACGGGTTAATGGGGAGAGAGATGAATCAACTGGAGGCTGAGTTAGTAACCAGCAGGTGTCAGTGTAGCCCTCAAACCGCTCTGCTGCTTTCAGAAGGCAACACTGAACCTTGAGTGAAATACAGAGGGGAGCGGCCTGCAGTGGACTGGCCAGCCAGAGCCGCACTGCATCAAACACAAGGTGGGCAAATTACTATTAATAAGCAAGAGCGGACTTGTGTGGGCAGTGTGACATGGCCCAGTGCAGAATTTATGGAGCCTCTGGCCAGCAGGAGTCTCCTCAGTCATTAACTATAACTCATTTCTTCCTATCAGACTGTGTCAGAAAGTGGGAACATAAATCTGCTCCACAGTCTGGGGTATGAATTGGAAAAAAATTGACTTTAAAAGTCACAAGCCTTCTTCCTCTTCCCCTCCAGAAGACTTTAAATAAGAGATAATAGAAGAAAACACAACTAATTTGAGTTTAATGGTTCTCTTTTATTAGGTTCATTGTTCCTCCTGCAGGTCATATACCACATGCAAACATTTAACTACTCCTGGACCTTTGATCCGTTTCCATTGGTTACCCACAGAGCAGAGTTTCTATTTTAACCTGATTACCTACCAGTGTTCTAGTTAATTATGGGCCATGCTCCATAAAGGCCCCATGCAGCATGCATAATGCTTCTTTGAGAATGACAAGGAACCTTACGGCATTACTGGCAATCTATCGTTATTTTTATATGTACAAACTGCAACTAAAGGGCATACAGGCACGTTCAATAAATTAAAGTATTATTGAAAAGTCCATTTGTTTATCGCCAAGTGAAAGTCATGAAATGGATTATTCACACAGATGGATGTTTGAAAGCCTTTACTTCTGTTAATTATGATGATTTTCTCTTTACAACTAATAAAATCATGACATCTAAAATTTGATTACATCAAAGCAATAAGAATGTAGAGATAAGATTAGATAAGATAAGAGATGAGCAGGAATGTAGGCTTAATTAAAAGGCATTGTAGAAATAAAGCATAAAATTAATGAATCTTATCACATTTGTTTGGTTACAAACAGAAAAAGTGACAAAGCACAACATACTGTATTTGAAATAGAAGAAAAGTGATCAAACAGAATTTCCCTGCAAAAGTCTTCTTCATCAAGGCAGAGTGGATGAAGTTACCGGAATCACATACAAGTTCAAATTACACTCATTTTAATTATATACCCATTTTATCATACCTTTAATAAAATCTCAAATATGCACAAGAGTTTTATTTGTAACATCTTGAACTCACATGGCAGCCAGTTAAATAGCTAAGAGTAAGAGCTCAAACAGGACTAAGGGGTTTGCTTTCCCTCTTGTGCCAAAACGTGCAAACTCACTATAATGTTTAAACATTTTTTTTTCTTATGGGATGAAGATGCTGAAACATTTCAAATGTCCAGTAGTTGTAAGTTTTTGTACAGATGAAAGTTAATCTCTTCCCATCAGGGTTTTGAGTCTCCATAGTTAGAGAGGTAAGCTAACTTAAGCTAGCATCTTTAGGATGATCTGGCTTCTCCCACAGTACAAAAAATTGACTAAGGATAATTTAGAGAGACCAATTAATGGTGTCTAAACGCTGCGTCGCACTCTTGTTTTCCAATGACTAGGCCTATGTTTGTTTTAATTTTCAGAGTATATTCAGCAAATAAAGAAGAAAAGAAAATATGGACGGACAACGTATATGCAATAACATCGGTATCGGCCTATGTTAGTTTTATTTCTTTTTACCTATCGATATTCATCTCATAAGTAGAGCTGAGCAGATATCAATAACCAATGTCTTTTTTCCATCTTGTTGCCACTTTTGCATGTTTCAAAAGGGGTAGAGAAGGAGGGAGGCCATGTGGTGTTTATTTGGGTTTGTGACTGTAATATTGCACAAGATGGGGTGGATAACTGAAGCAAAGTCAGCAGGTGGTTGTTTTTTCACAGCATTTAAAAGGTAAGGAAATGCATAAAATATTACCAAATAACATTTATTGACTATACCAGCAATATGGAATATCAATACTGGAACAAATTCTTCATGTCCGAGCATCCATAAACAAAAAGACATCCCACACTTTTCCGATTTTGTTTTTTTATTGCTACATCACAACTCTTTGCAGTCGACAATATAATCCTCCTTTTTCACCTTCTGGTCAATTTAATGGTAACTCCTGGCTGCTACTGAGGTTGGATGCCCTTTTTTTTTGAAGAATGGCCTGAAGTCTTTATGACAAGTTGTTGGAAACATTCCTCTGAGAATTTGGTTCACATTTACATGGTAGCATCACACAGTTGTCGCCTGAACCTCCATAATGGGAATCTTCCGCTCAACTACATTCCAAAGGAGCGCTATCACACTAAGATATTGCTACTGTGGAGACAAGTGTTGCACATTGAACACATAATTGGAAAACCAATTTGAGATGAATACCACCACCTGCCAGAATCACTGAAACAAGATATTAATGATGCATACTTTTATTGCTCCTTATTCCAAATCTCTACCCTACCATCTGAATGAGATTCATTGGTTTGGAAAAGGTTTTCTCCGTCTGTCATGGCCCAAAATGGATGAATCTGCTGAAACTGGAAGCCCAGTTTCATATTCTACGCTGTTAGAGGTGACACCTTGTCGTACCGTGACTCCATGTGCTCAATGGCTGGTGAATTTAAGACTGGTTTTAAGTTATTTGAGCTTCTCTTGATTTTCTGTCATTTGAAACCAGTCCTGTTCTATGCTGGCCTCTAAAATCATCATCATGGGATTTCAGTCAACACAACAATATGGTTGTGTGAAAAGATCCAAGGAGATTGACAGATTCTGAGATACGCAGCAAAGCCCGTCAGGCACCAACATCCATATTAGCTGCATCTTCACCAAATCTAGATGCAAAAAGGTGCAGAGAGTCATTCTCATTTGTTTGACCAATTTGTTACACTTATCATCAAGCAATTGAACAGGTGTACCTAATTTAGTAGGTGGTGAATGCATGTCTCTTGCATTCGTTTGGGTTGTTAAATGTACATGTCGGGTCACTATCTTTTTCAAGGTCTTACTGACAAGTAATTCTTCTTTGGAAAAGAAAAGCTCCCTCTGAAAGACCTCGTGATTGTATTTCTCTGTAGTTTCAGTTGCATTCCTCTCTCACAACAAGACATTGTGATAAAACAGCAAACAGCAAAAGTGAATTTCAGGTTCCTTCATTGATTCCTGTGGCAACACACAAACCTCCACAGACCTCGTTCATCAAGAGTTTCCCCACTGCCACATCCTCAAAATCTTCAACTCATGTTATCCTGATTCTCCTGGGTTATTTTTACTGGAACAATCATTCATCAATAAGTCAAGCAAGGCAGCAGAAGTAAATCCATTTTCATCTTTGCAGAATTATTTTTAATGATTGATCCAGTGTATTTTCTGAAGTTTTGATTTCCACTGTGACATCTGATTGCATGGCTAAAAATAATTTACTGTAAAAATTCAAGCATTTTGGTTGTTCATCTGCACATTCACCATGGAAACAAGTTTCACAAATTCTTCTTATGTTGGGTGGTTATTCTTTCTTGTTACATTTTATGTCCTGCTTTATTATTAACTGTTAACTTCCATTTGCACCTTTCTCCTGGTGAAAACACAGGAGAAAGTTGGACATTGCTTTATGTCGACGTTTAACAGAGTAGAAGAAAGAGACAATAAACACAAATACTGCGTGAAGGTGGAGCGACAGATAGAGGCAGGGAAGAGGAGAGCAATTAGTGTGAGATAAAAAGCATGGCAGTGAGGGTGAGACAACCTCCCATTACTTCAATTAATCCAATTTAAGAAAACACAACCACACAAATACACGCATACATACACAAAAGAGCTGAGCACATCAGTAAAGGCAGATCCATTTCTGTGACAACAGCAAGTGTTTCAGGCTTGTGAGTGGGCAGCGAGATTAGACCTCCTGCAAGACCAGCATGCTGGCATTTCGGCCGGGTGCCCTGTTGGCTGGTGCACTAGCCCTAATTCAACATGACTTGTTGATCTGTTTTCATGGTGGTAATGATGTTAATGGTAGCATTTCAATGCCTGCATGTGCAGAAGTCAAAGGGAATAATATTGCGCCTGTCCAATAATTATGACAAGCAAATTTGTACGGAGTCATTCAGACTTGTGTTTGTGGTTGGCTGCATGTGTGAAACCACTTCAGTTTAATGTCTCCTCATTTTTATTTTTATGTGAATTAACTCAAAATCTTCGTCACTGAGGGCTTTTGCAACCTGTGGCTTAACAGCCCACAACTGCGGCTCTTTACTGGTACTGCACATGCATGACCACGCTGACTCCCATTGCGGTAGCTTGATCTCTGATGATTATGAAAACAGTTATTGTGACAATCTGCCAGCACAAAGTCATTCTCTGACCCAATTAATGTGTCGCTGCAGCCACAAGTAGGTGGAGTAAAGGACGTATGATGCATGCCACTAATTAACTCAAAAGCGGTCGCATGTCTGTGGTCTAGCTCCAGGACTTGCTTGTTTAAAAGTTCATGTCAAATCAGGAAGATTCATGAGTCGAGATACATGAGTAATATTCCCACCGGAAAAAATGCATCACTCAAGCATAGACTTGCTGATAAAATGTAATTATTTTTCACTCATGTTTAGATTTTACTTTCTTGGACCCCAGCAAAAAAAAAAAATTTATTTCTTTTGTCAGGCTTCATTAGCGTTATCGACAAAAATTGTTTTGAGAAACACGCCACTTTCTGTCTCATCTGATCAAAATACCATTCTCTCCACTAAACATGTCCTGGGTAAACCTAGAAATAATCAGCTCCATTTGAGATTAGATTACTCTGGCATTTTCACCAGTGGCAGAAATGGATTAGACCTGCATGCAATAGCAAAATGAAACTGATTGCTGCCTTGTTTGTGATCTGGCGAGTCTTCCTCTAGCCCATTTGACAGCTGTATTTTCAAAAACAAAACAGCACGAAGGGAGGCTGTGAAATCCCACCCGGTAGGAGCCCTGCAAGCTGTTCACCAGCTTCACGCCTGAACCATTCGAAGCGATGGGTGTGTATGTCTTCAAAAGCAGTATGTTTTGTTGAGGCTGTGATCACGTTCCTGTTTTAGCACCTCATTATCAAGACTGCCCTTCAAAAAAATCTTGTTTTTGTTTTCTAATTATAAAAAGGGGTTTCGTTTATTTACTGCACCACACATGATGTAATTATTCCTCATTACACAAGCTATAACTCGTAGGCATGGAAATACTTCAGGTCAGAAGTGTACAGTGACTCACTTTTTGTGCCCTTACTTTATTTTAAGCTTTTTTCCTAGGTGACATTATTATAGAACTTCAATCATCTTTCATTAAAACAAATTGGGTGCACAAAATTATTTTTTAATTTACACAATATATGCACATAACTTCTCCTAATGATATATTTTCTAATTCTAACATTAAAAAGTATTCCTGGGTCAGTGCTGCATTATTTCTGTGTGTAGATGGCTGCTTACACCAAGTCCTGTTTTGCTGTAAGTTTCTTTCTCTTGAAAAGGTATTTTCTTTTCACTCTTGTCACATGCATGATTAGTATGAGGGACACTGTAAAGTAAACAACTGAGTAATCAATGGTTCATTGCCACCAAATACTCATTCAGGAAGAGAGAGAGATTTTATGCAAAGTCAGTGACTTGAAGCAATTAGCAGAGTTTCCATAAATATAAAAAACTTTACTAATTGGCATAATAAAATGGACTTGACTAGGTTGAAATTGTAATGTATGTTATTGAATCTGTCCCTATAATTGGATTGAGTTGACAATTGGGGATGGACAACTTGATTCTTTAAAGTTGCCATTCTGCACGTTCCAGATGTTTGCTTGGTCCAACACAACTGAATTGAAGCAATCAAACAGGCAGAGCTTGACATGCCAAGAAAGCAATGTAGGCATTTAAGCCACCTTTCTCAGGAGCCCCATGGGTCAACAATAGATGCCTAGAAAAGTCAAAATAAAGGCTAAGATGATTAGGAATTTTATGCTGTATCATGGACACCAGAGATTGGGTTTCTAACCTTTCTTCACCTTTATGTCTTCCCTCTTCTCTTCCTTCTTTTAGATTGAGATCTAAAAGGTGGACCCTCTTCTGTAATGAGTTTTGGGCAAACTGACACCCATATTTGCATTTTTTTTTTGCTGTTCATGTAGCATGTCACACTACATTTTCTTCTTCTTCTAAACCTCAACACCAGCTTTTGATGTGATTCTTCTCACCTGTCTCAGCTACGCTCTGACTATGAAGTCCTTCACAATGTCATGTCCATCTGATGCCTTTCTGTTGTCTTCAGTCTCGTCATATCTGTCAAATCTGTCTGCATGAACTGCTGAAGGACACAGTAGGAAATGTCAGGAAAGATCATGTACCGCTCAAAGGAAGCAGCAGTTTAAAGCTGAATCCAACATCACTACAAGGTGATTCAACCAAACATTTTTTGACTTAGAATTAATTTGAGGATTTTACTCTCTTGGCAATTCTAAGAATATTATGTAATTAAGGTCGAAGTAAAAATATCTCGATGCCCTCCATTTTAATTTATGTGTTATGGTGAATCCTCAACATTCCAATACAGAAGCCTGTATGTTATTTTTCAAGCATTGATTTTTTTTTCTCACCCTTCAGACTACACGGCCTCCAGCCTATGCCCATCTCTTGACATTTGTCTGTGTTGCAACATATGGAGCAAGTGTCTTTTATGAAATGTCAAATCTTTTTTCTGCAGTTACTCAAGCTGCCACCAAATGCAGCTGCTTACTTGAATTCACTGTGCTTAATTCTCACTCTGGTTACTACACAAAGAACATCCATCTGTACATTTCTAAACGTTTTTAGATCTGGGATAGATACCAAGTGTGCAGCAGTAAATTAAATCTGCTTCATTCTCTTGTAGAATCTTGAAACAGGTTGCTGAAAAGTATGACCATCCCAGTGATGATGGTCGTAACACTTTGTCAAAGTGCTAAAAGCTCTGACAGACATAAAAATTGTGCTTATAATGAATTGTTACTTTTGCTTCATATTGAACCAAGAAGAGGAATTCAAAGAGTTCGGAGAACTTAATATTAACTGTCACCATGTCACACTAAGCTGCTAACATCTGAATACTTTATACCCAGTCAGCATACCAAAAACACATTTTCTTATTTCTACAATAAGAAAATGTGCAACCTGTAAAAGACCTATTGAAACACTATTTTGTTTGCATGAATACTTAGAAAGGCGTTACGTAACCTGGAAGTTGACACTTAATTCTTTGTGCACAAAGAGCTAGATTATGTTAGAGGGATGAGGTTTAGAATGAAAGGTTGAAAAAAATAAAAAGGTCTGGCAGAGACACTTGCCTGTGGCAAGGATTCATAAAATAGCTGATGTCTACAACCAGGCACTCGACCAAATATCATTAAATTTGTGTTTGACCACAGGCCTCATTCTGGTGCAGGTACGCGTCGGCTTCCGCTACTGTGCTGCATTTTAAGATCACAGTTGCTTCGTGCCAAGCGATCCAGCAAAGTCTCCAGGCTCTTGACGTCGAATGTCAAATGTGTGAACACTGGTTTGAATACCAGCCATGATTCCTGACACAAGATGGTGATCTTGTGTCAGAGACAGAGGGGGCAATGCCCGGGAGAGCCAATTACAGCAAGACCAATGAGCCGGAACAAGAACAATCTTGTTGATGTCAACGCTCTGTGCTTTTTGAGACAGAGATCCTCATTCCAGTCTCCATCAACTTATTTCATAATAAAACACAATGTGTGCATGGAGAGGAAATGGGCCACTGAATGCTTTTACATCATAACAATCCCTTGCTTGCCATACGAGAAGATCCTTTTTTCAAATGCGTTTGATTGGACTGGAGGTAGGTGATGCTCTCCAGTCGCTCAATACCAACAATCTAATGTAGATCTGGACTGGAATTGATATAAATATTGCCTCAAGGTCAACTGCCAGCCGTCTTCCGTTTAAGTGTACGGTGTAACTATTCTGCTCAGCGAAGCCTCTCTAAACGCACAATGAGAGCCGCTTCCTTGCCATATGTTTCGGCACACAGCGAGTAAGAAATTAATTCCTGAGGAGTTTAAGTTGCTCTCTGGCATTTCTCACAAAACTAATGGGCCGTGAGTGAATTATTGATGAGTGTTGATCAAGGAGAGAGCAGAAAATAGGCTACCTATGGGCTCACTCTCACGCGCGGTGACATGCCTGAATATTTCATCAAAAAGGGTAAATAGGCATTTCATAAGATGATAATATTTCGGTGCTTTCCATCTAATTGCTAATTTGAAAAATAAAATGAACCACAGCTTTGCTATTGACTAATGTTTTCTTCAATTCATAAGACCTCATTTGACTGCAGAGCAGAGCTCAGCAGCAGCCTTATCTTTCTTTCGTTTAAGTCCTACGCCCCTCACTCTCTCTTTGTTGCCGCTGGCTGTGGGCAGTGGCAGCGAAAGAGTGATACGAGTGACCTTGGCCTAGTTCTATGGGCTCAAGAGGAAAACCATGTCTCGCAGCCATTCGTTCCTCCCCACCAATCCCGATTAGCAGTCAAGCAGCAGGCAAAGGAAATTCTGGAGTGTCGCAGTGCAGAGAGGGCCATCGAGGAGGTGGAGCCGGACATCCTGGCCCAGAAGAAGTGTCAGGAGGGGGAGGAGTGGGCTAGGGACATGGAAGGAACAACCTAATGCAGTGGAGTGTGCTGGAAACCTCTTTAGGATAATAGCTGGATACTTAGTCAAAGAGGAAGACTAGTCAGCTGAGAGTTCAGTGAAAATGTTTGGTTACGGTTTTGAATTGTGCCTGTGTCTCACAATAACTGATGGACATTTAATTTTTAAAAAGTTAGTAAGTGTCCTTACTTCCAAAATATTGAATGACTGTGTTTGCGTTTGTTTTGCATTTACTGGAGATTAATCGACCCCATGTTTTATAGGTCATAACCCTTCATAGGTTTTGGATAAACTCTGCCTTGCTGATGCCTGCAGTGAGCAATCATTGTTCATATTGAAAGGCATGACCTTTGACTCCTATCTAGGGAAATGTAGCATTGGTAGACGGTGTGGTGGTTTAGTTTATATATCGTGATCTTTTATTTACATTTCCTATTTCGATTTATTTCATTTTTTTAACTTTTCCATTGTAGTTGTGATTGCTGTTGTTGTTAATTAAAGGTTAATTCTTTTAACCTTTAAGAAGTATCCACTTCATCACTTAAAGGGATGTGATTGGTCAATAAAGTTAATCGTCTAAGGAGTCTCCCACTCTCTCCGTTGTGGAGCAAATCTGCTCTGACACTGCAAGACAACCAGTCCCTCCATACTTTTAAGTTATATACTTTCAATCTGACTCCATCACCCAAAACAATGGTAGCTCCTTAGTACCATCCTCTCTTATTAAATCAATATTGATTGCTGAATACGTAATCCAATGCAGTGTTTCCCAACCGTGGCCCTCAAGGCACACTGTCCTGCGTGTTTTGCATTTTTCTCTGCTTCAGCACACCTGATTTCAATTGATGGCTGATTAACAGGCTTTTGCTGAATTACAATCATCTGAATCAGGTGTGTTGCAGCAGAGAAGCATTTCAAACATGCAAGACGGTGTGCCTTGAGGAGTAGGGCTGAAAAATACTGATGTAATACACACGTGAAGAAAAATAAAATATAAATGCTTTAACCTTTGAAATGGTTGCATTTTTCAACAAGCCACAAGGCCAATATATTTCGTCCTCCTCACACAGATACTAAATGTACAAAAATAAATTGATACTCCTAAGCCAGTTTATTTGATTTTCCATGTGTACATTCTTATATACAGTCCACCCAACTGACCTAAAAGGTAATTCCAGTTTTTCACTTTCGCAGATATTGACCTGGAGCCCTGATATGGGGTTCCTATGCCCCAGTTAGTGAAAAAATTCAGAGTGTGAAAGATGGAGCTTAAAAAAGGCTCTTTTAACCTCAGAGGAACTAAATGAAAAGCTATGAGAAACAGTGCAATAATGTGTATTTCTAGCTTTTAAAACCCTAAAACAACACACTCCTCGGCACTTGTAAGCATGGATCTTCACTATCTTGGAAGCATTTATGCTTTAAACCTCCAGGCAATATTGATACATAAGAAAAAACCCAGGAATGACTAATTCAATATATTCTTCGGAATATATGTATATTTTTAAAATTTTATCCATTTGCTCAGTCAATCAAAATGGGTGCAAGCTGTATCTACTTTTCAGAGGCATCGCTATTACCAAAACAGTTGCTTTCATGGTGAATGACGATTTGATTAAGACAAATCTATAGTGCACATTAAACAGAAATCAGAGAGAGACAAGGAATTGAACACCACCCACAGGATAAAAATAACAAGTTAATTTGAAATAAATGAAGAGCAAAAGCAGGCTGTGTAAGGGTGACATTTCAATCTATAAGCATAGATTTATCAGTTTGCTGGTGTAAATGTGCTGATAAGGAAAAGAAACAATTACATGCTAGGATTAACAGCTGGTGAATCGTCTGAAAGGATAAGCTTTTTGACATCTAAGCTTTTAATTCTTTAACATGGTCCAAAAGGAGAAACGAACAACCTCCCGCTTTATCCAGCTGAGTATAAATGTTTCATAGCTCACTGCAAAAAAACAAACAAAAAAAAAAAACAAGACAAGAGGCTACCTATGAGTGGCATGTGTGTTTAATAATAAAAAGTGAAGCTGACAGTAATGTGGACGTGAAATCGCACTGATCTGAGATAGAAATGTCTGAAATATGTTTTGGTTAGCACAACCATAATACCAATAACAAAGTTGAGCAACATCAAAATCACAGACAAACCATCAAATAAAAAGCATAATGAAAAGGAGAAAGTATTTGTCTTGTTTACCATGTGAAATATTATTGTGCTCAGTGTGCCACACCCAGTGATGTCAGTAACACGTGACTGACGTCGCACCACTTTTTTCAGTAACGACTAATCTAACGCGTTGCTATTTCGAATCCAGTAGTCAGACTACAGTTACTTAATAAAATCACTTTGCGTTACTATTTTCTTATAGAATTGCATTTTATTTACTCTTCTCATCTGGAGCGACCACGGTTTCAACAGAAATGTAAACAATGGAGGAAGGAAAGAGATGCACATTTCGTTGCTGGAGAAACAGGAACTATATATATATATATATATGCATACACAGTTTATAGCTAAAGTGCATTGCTGTCATTGACTTCCAGTAAAGTATTATCTGCCCCTTGCATCCACTGCCATCAACCTGTTAAACTGGTAAATCAGCACATAGGGAAGAAACACAATATTAAGTGTTTTATAGCTTTACAATCTCAGTGTACCCAATGTCCTTGGGATTTATAGCACGCAAAATGAAATATTGAACAATATATCTAATAGTAATGTGAACATAAAACATAACAGAGGCTAAATGTTAACAACCTTCCAGTCATTACTTTTTGACACCCAGAAATAACAACAACCACAACAGGACAACTCCCAGCACCTAGGGAGATGTGAATGGTTCTTGTTTAACAGGCGAGTTCGTACGGTTATAGTATAGGTCTAAACAACCTGTACTAGACGTGAAGCAACCTCTAGAGGGGCTTGTAGCAAATAATGCACTAGATTGATGCACGCAACCTTTTTTTTTTATTTTTGTCCAAGGCTTCAATTTATTATTTCTAACTCTGAAACGGATCTGCAGGGATGATTCATAGCTGAAAGAAAAATTGCTTTCTGGTTTGACATGAAAGATGCAATCAGCAAGTGGGGAGCAGCACAAGCAAAATGTTGGGGTGTGTTTGAGAAATGGCTGACAATGGAAGGCCAGTCCAATTGACAGCGAGTACTCTCCATGCTGAATTTTGATCGCCGGTCTGACATATGTTTGACTCCTTCAAGAGGAATGTGGAATTGGGAACTTTGACCCATGTGCAGCAATCTGTGTGATAAGAAAAAATGTGAATCATTTGTCACTCAGAAACAAACAGAGAAAAGAGCCTTTGCTGGAGTTTAAACAAAGCAGATGTGGCATTACATAGAAAACGTAAAAGTTTTGCTCTTTTCTCATAATGTGGTTTTCAACTGGCAAATCAAAATGCATATAAGAAATGATGTGAAAACGTTAGTTCTGCTTCCTCCAGCTCTGAGTTGGCTGACATTTTGTAGCTCGTATTGAACATGAAGTAGACGTCCAACTCATCTCAACCTGATCTCAGTTGTGCTGTGTCCAGCTCAAGTTAAGTGAATCTGGCTTTTCAAATGCTATAACAGTACTGCATCTAAGAAAATATAGCAAAATAAAAAGCTACTTCCTTATGTATGCCAGTGTCCTACTTATCTGTTGCGATTACATTTTACACCAAGTCATTTTTTACTAAATTGATCTAAAAAAATCAGCATGCCCCTGAGATAACAAAATAACAAAAAGAGCTTCCTCAAAAAAATAGAAACATGATATTCCACTTGACTGCCAGGAGCCGGATTAGCTAAAGCAATGGCTCATAAGCCAAGATCAGGGACTCACAGCCATTGTTCACATCAAGATCTCAGAGATTTTTGTTTCTTGATCTGCTGAGGTTCTTGAGAAGGGAAGCACAAATATTTTGTTAAAAAAAAAAAAGGAAGGTGTGCATGTCGATTAGGTGAGATGTGTTTCTGTAGTTGTGCTTGGGCTGATCAAACCTGAGCTGGCAGTGCTGAGCAGAGACATTGTTAAAAAAAATTTTTTTGAAAACAAAATCATTGTTTTGGTAAAAATGCAAAATACAAGCACATTTAATTCTTTTTAGAATTGGGACAACCTTAGAATTAGACAAGTCAAAACTCAACAGTAGCATGTTAAATAGAGCAAAGATGGTTTTTTTTAAATACTCTAGATTTAATTTGGATGCTTAGAATAATTTTTATTTTGCACACTGATATAATTTTACTCCATTTTTATTTTAGAGTTGCTTGTCCTATGAGATGGATGCAATGTAAAAAACCTTATTTCAATGGGTTATCAATAAATATAGATGTTGCCATCTGTGTTTAGAAACACACTGTTTCAAAACAAAAATTATATCCATTTTTTTAGACAGATGAAAAGTTGAGAGGATTAAAAGTGAAAAAACAGCGATCTAAAGGTTTTCTTTACAACCTCAAGTCCAGTTCAGATTTTATTGACAGGAAGGGATTTCTGTTTAGAGAAGTCACCTCCCCCCCCAAAATTAAGCCATAGATAATGATTTTTTACTTGTGATCAGAGAACCTCCGAACAAGCAGTCTGAACTTTGCATGCCTCTGCACCACATGGGGATTTTGTGTTGCTCAAGGTTCATGCTTGACAGAGAACATACTTAAAGTAATGATCCATTAGCTGTGTGAGTCTAATGGAGACACAGATTATGCATGGAAGCTTGCCAACTTCATTGGGTTGTTAATGAGAATACTTGTTTGCATGTATGAGGGAATTTATGTTTCGGTGTAGGTGTGGGTCTGTGTGCCAGATACGCTGCATGGGGAGCGTGCAGTGCAGCCGGCTTGCAGAGGGGGAGTGGATGGGTGGGGGAAGTTAACTTCATACCTTTCATTCCATCATGAAAGGTATCAAAAGCTCAGATGAGCTCACTGGTCTCTCAGTCTGTCTGATTCTGTTTCCTAGTCTTTTTTTCCCCCAAACTCCATTCTACCCATTCCCACCCTTCTTTCTACGCTTTGAAAAGCCTCCATCTCTCGCTATGGCTTTCACACTCCCCACAGATTAGTGTTAACGAGGATATTAGCTGTGGCAGTAAACACAGTCCCTTTATCCAGTCCATTTGGCCTTCCTGCCTGCTGAGGCAAGCATTACTGGAGAGTCACAAAGAAGTGGGAGTTTGGATATGGATAGATGAGTGGCAAAGTGGGAGAATCAAAAAAATGCAAGCAGATGAGATTATGCCACTAAGAGGGGTCAGATCACAGTGGCACCGTTTCTGTTGGAGGTCACATAATTTCAGCCATCTGACAGACGGAAAAAGAAAGGCCTTTTATCAACGTAAGCACTCAACAAGCCAAAACGGACTCCCTTGGCTATTTGATGTTCTTCCTCTCCCCAGCAACAGGTGAACCATTTTTGCATGCTGAAAACTGAACAGAATCCTCCAGAATTTTATTTAAGAGCTTTACTTTTTTCCCAGAGGAAGAAACAACAATTTTTAAAGCGTATTAAGGCTCACCTTTGTACAACCCTCACAGAAATAAGCACAAGAGTCCATTGTTTACACACACTCACAAAAATAGGAGGCAATGTGTTAGAGTTGTGTTAGGCCCCAAGGGGAGGTTGCATTGATTGAGGGGTTCGTGTCCCTTCCTGAGGGTTTGGAGCTCACAAAGCAGGCAAAAATCAATACCATTCACACCTGTTGGGAAGTGATTAAATTTCCCCGTTCCCTCAAACTCGGACATATATAAATGTATACCTGTCGCTTCGCATGGGTCAGATTAGAAGATGACAATGGTTGGATGATTAAGTTTACCCTGAGGTGCAAAAAGTCTAGAGATGTCCTCAAAAAACAAAACTTCTCATTAGGTTGTAAGGATTTTTACATAATGTATTCTTTTGGTTTTGCACCTCATGACTGCTGTGTCAAGGCTGCATTCAGATAAACAGACAGAAGCTGACCTAAATATCAAAATGTGTGTATTGCCCTTTTTGCACAGAATGGACCTCTGCAGCTGAATTACCTAAGGACACAGGGGAAAGAAATTCATCAAAAAGCAATCATCAGCTCTGGCTTGTGACTGATCTAGCGTGGCATCCATTCATTATGTAAATCCTGCAACCTAGCTTTCTTTATCATCAAAGACCCTTATTGTAAAAAAATAAAATAAAAAATTAGCCACTCTGTCTGAGGCTAAACAACAGATCACTAAAACTAGACTGTTTCTATGGAAACTATGCAGGAGAAACCATTTTAGGGTGGGCGGGCGGTACGGGGGTGTGCATGTGTGCAGCAACAGGCGGGTGCAAAGGCAGAGCAGTGCAGCACTCAACAGGTGTATCTGGCAACGACAATATTTGAGGTTCAAATGAAATGGTGAATTACATTCAGGATGGCTTGATACTGAATGCCGATTAGTCTGGCAGTATGATGTCGACCGATGTTGAGTATTAAAGTGCAGGTGCTGCACTCATTGCCACTGCTGCAGGCGGACCTCATTATTAGGAGATTAGTTCACGCCTCCACAGAAGTAAATCCCACTCCGTGATGCTTATCAACACCACAGAACTGCAGTGGAAAACCACATTGCAATTTCAAGGAAATGTGGGATTCATTCTGATGTTTGATAAAAACTAAAAGTACAATTAAATACGATATGACTATTTGGAAAAATAAAATAAAAACTGCCATAAAAGACCTTATGTAACGTAAAACAAATTCATCATGGACATATTAGTCTCCAAACACCATTTCACACTCACAAATCTGGATGAAATTGCTGGATAAAAGCAAAAGTCAAATTTTTACATTAATTTACCACATCAGAGATGTTGAATTACCCTTGCTTTCAGCTATGTTACCTAATTTCTTTGGAATATTCTATGATTTGCTGTTAGCATAGCTACTTTCTCACTGTCGCCACCTCATGCCATTTAAGTGGATAAAGTGGATTTATGATTAAATTGTTGGCTAAATCTAGTGTTTTTATTAATCCCTTAATTATTTTAACTTCAAAAGAGTAACCTCTCTTTTCTAGTCTTCTTTTATTCTCTTGTGAAATCTAAAAAAAAAAGAAAAGAGTATGCCAGAACTGCAAGCCTACCAAAACAAGGCTGTCTACCTAAACTTCCAAGCCAGGAAAGGAGAGCATGAAGCAGCCACGAGGGCCATGGTAAGTCATGGTAGATCAACAGCTCAGGCGTGGAAATCTTTTGGCTCTATGACAACTGCTAATCATGCGTTCTTCAAATCCCACTCACAATAAGCCACAGAGAACCTACAGAAGAAGGTCCTCCAATTTAGATGGACTTTTTAAACGTTGTGTGTGTTGGAAAATAACTGCCATTGCATATTCAATGCATGATATATGGATTGTTGTGAGAAAGATGGACGGAGCTGAAGATGTTATCCTGCTTTAAGCTGCAAATGACATGCAGCTTAGGCTTTATGCTGCATGCAAATGACATGCAGCCTAAAGCATTGCTTTCACCATAAACAGCAGGATAGCTGTTCTGTAGTTCATTCTACTCCATTATATACTACATGGACTGAAATAAAAGGGAAAAACTTGTTTATAGTGACCATTGTGGAAGAAGCTCGGCACCAGCACAGGCTGCCAGTACATCACAGGCCAATTGTGCAACAGGATGTGCACACATAACCTCAGGGGCATTTTAAAGCAATCTATTCGTGATTGTAGAAAACATGCAAACCCAATGGAGATAGAGCCCAGGCTGGGATTTGAACCAGTGACCTTTGTGCTGAAACTTTACAAACCACTTCTCCCAAAAAAAGCTCCTCAGATTAGAAGTAGATTTGCTCTAAAGACAACTCATTTTGGAATGAGACCTATTTATCTCCGAACCAAAATATTAAGTATAAAAACTATGTAGTGAACCAACCATCTACCTAAAAAAAAAACCCCAAAAGGTACTCCACATTTCTGTTCATATATCACCTTTTATTTAAATTCCAATGAAAATGTACAGACATCCATCCCCCTCATCATTATACCCTTGATCTCTTATGGATTTATAGCAAAGGGAGAATTAAGTTATTCCTTATATCTCTGCCTCATCTGACCGTTTCGACATCTTTTGAAGACTCTGAGACCAGGGGTTCATCAAAAAAGTTTGGACTGATTTAAAAAATAAAAAAAATTATGTTATTCCCTTCAGTGCCATGTGACCGATTACCAAACTACAGTTGAATTTTTACCTCTACAATTTTATTGTCTCATTAATCATGGGTTACCCTCAATGGCTAAAAAAGACCCAAAGAACTTTAGACAGAAAAACCTTTTTGATGAATTTCAGTCATAATGCACCAAAGAGCAGAAAAAGAACGCAGGAAAATTTACCAGTTTCAGATGATGGTCTTCAGTTACAGTATTATGTATACTGTTCAATAAGACTATTCATAACCAAGACACTAATATGTTAAGACAGGAAGACCAAATCAGTCATGTTTTGGTGTTTGCAGGTTGTATTTATAGATTTTGAGTCTTCTTTGGTCAGAGTTCTGTTTCCTTGGCACTGGATCAATTCTGTTTTGAATAATAAATGCTTGGACCTTAAATTTATTTCATTCTCATGTAATTGAGAAGACAAAAATAAGAAAACCCCATACTCTACACAACATAAAGCATCAAAGAATAATAAACCTCAGCCCCAAAGCGCTGGTTATTTCAAATAGAGCCATGCCTCTTCAGTTCAGGATCATTTTTAATTCCCTCTCTTGGTGGGAAACATTTTTTCTCATGTTTGATGTTTTTGTCTGATATAAAAAACATATTTGTACCTTGGGCGTGTATATTTATTGCATGCACAAAAAGTGCAGTTTCAAAATGCTTTTTAAAGAAAACTACGTGCAACAGACAGCCCTCAACAAATATTTCACATTTTATATGTTGTTCACAACTAACGGTCCTAAACAGATTTGCATTTTCACCTTCTCAAATGTACCAGGACAAAGAAAATCCTTAATGCATTGTGCCAGGACTGTAAATAACTGCACAGCTAATGGAGTCATTATTTACAAAATAATTTTAATTACCAAAATAGCAAATGTTTCCACTTTACTTCAGTCCATCAAGAATGCACTCAAATATCCATTTGTGGAAGAGTTTGTGGCGTTAATGTTTTGGTTTTTTGCCCTTTGTAGAATGGAGTTTTAATTAGCATGAATTTCAGCCAGAGGTGGTTTACCAAAATGTTTCTGTGGCAATGTGCCGATTTCAAAGAGAGACTAGAGAAATTTAGTCTTTGATTTGGATTCACTTAGAAATCTGAAAAACCTTTCACAAATTAAACTCAATTCTCTTAAAGGAAAACAGATATCAAATCTCAATACTGATATTGCATTGAATTTAATTAGTTAAACATGTTTTTGTTTTTTATTTGGTGTTTAGCATTTTTTTATTTTACAAGCATATAATTTCCGTTACCTGTTGTTAGCTTGAAACACTTAAATTCTCCTTTCATCTTGTTATTAGATGCATTGCGCAACTTGAAATCTGAATTCCTTGCAGTCTTAATTACCCCATCTAAGTACATAATAAATTCACTAAATGATATGTCACTTAGTAATTGATGTCACTGCATTTGTACTACAGCTTACAGAAGCTAAATCAAAAACACTAATACATAAATATTAAATCAGAATTTCTGCAAAACCACCAGAGAATCGCAGTATAGTAGATGGAGTCTGGAGCCTACAAGGAAGGATAACTATGTGGTTTTAAATTGGAGAATGCTACAAATTTGTTTTATACATCATGTAAAATTATATTTAAGAAAATTCAAGATTCTTTTTTTGCGTTGATCTATTATAAATTTTTCTGTACTTTTAGGTACCAGGTAGGTTCTAAAAATTGACCTTTTTATCCGTTACCCAACTCTAGTTTTGTCAAGCCTGGATAAAGGCTGTGCTATCCACAGGGTTCAGTGAGGAACCTGGTGTGCAACTGTAAAATATTCTGGAGTGCAATGAATGAAGTTTTCATAATAAGATGGGTTATGTTTTAGGGGTGCAAAGCTGCAATGCTGTCAGCTATGATTATTAAAGCTAAAAACAAAACAAAAGCGTCGGTTCTGACAGTGAAAAGGAGAGGAATAGGAACATCAGAGTAGAGAGATACTGAAAAACCGTGACACAGAGTGCAATATGAGATCTGTGAACTTTGTTTCCAAACTGATCGACTACGTTTGGCTCCGTCGGGAGTGCTTTGACAGATATCTTCAGTTTATTAGCTTCACAGTCATGCTTCACAACACTGCGGTCAAAGTTCACTACTTACACAAGGATTGTTCAGCAGAATGCTGGAGTAACCAGAGAAACACACACATAATAACCTCCTCACAGAAAGGTCTGAAAATGTTTTAGCTGGGAGAGGATAGTGTTAGCTACTGTACCTTTACACTGAAGCCTACAAAAAAAAACAGCCAGAAAGTCAGAGTTTCCTAAATTTGAACCAGAAAAAACTGTAAAGAACCATAAAGTCGCAATTGCATTTTCGAAAGACAGAAGGTTTTTCATGAATTTAAAAATCGTGCAAATAAAACATACAGTGAAAGTTTCAACAATAAACTGTATTTGTACTTCTGATCATCTCTCTCATTTAATCCATCAGCAGCCAAAGCACTATGTCACTGCAGAGGCAAGGAAAAGTATTGATAGTATTCATCTAATTCTGCCAGTTGCTTATTGAAGCCTGCCATATTGATGCTTTTCTTAACGGACAGGGAAGAGAAGAGGTGATGGGAAGATGAATACAACTTCACAGAGGCTGATCCTACATGAGAACATGTTAAGACAATGAGGAAGACTGTGTAGTGTTGTTGTCCAACAGGACTCAACCAGGGCTACAATGGAAGAGTTTTAATAAGTCGCAGTCCAAATTTAAACCCCGTGAAGAATTTGTGGCAAGTCTTTAAAATCTAACAGACGCCAATCAATTGCTGTGATTGGCGTCACAGCAATTGATTGCTGTGACGCAATCAATTGCAAGAAAGCTTGCAAAAAAGCTCGAGCTTTTTTGCAAGAAAGAATACAAAAATATTTCTAAATACATCTAAATTGTCGAGACATGTTCCAAAAATAAATCCATCTGCAATTGCAAACAAAAGACGTTCAGCTGATTGACTCAGCTGTATTATTGACAATTTATCTGGCACTTACATACTAGATCAAAACTTCACTGGGTTTTAGAAGAAAAGTAAAATAGTAGATTCGCCTGCAAGTCTGTGTTACAGTTATAAATCTATGTTCAGACATAAAAAGTCTTGCTTCTGAAGCAAAACAGCAGTGCTGTTTATTCAAAACACAGAAAAGAATCAACATATAGCCGACATCAACATGGCAAAAATATATAGTCAGTCACTGTTGTTTAGCTAATACAGAAAGAAGCCACTGTGCTTCTCCCAGTCAGTTCAATTTAGCAACTCTGTCATGGTGTTTTATATCCAGATGCAACAGTGAAGCAGTCTGGGTTTCCTCCATCTTATATTCATGCCTGCAGGAAAAATCTTTGCCATAGCAACAGCTGCCGAGGCTAATGGTTTCCATAGTACTTGGAGCAATTTGCCAGATGGATTGAAAACTTCTCAGGCATAGAATAAATAAATATTTTTGAACAGATAACAAATCAAAGGTATGGCTTAAAACACTTGACATTCCCATGTTGTAATGTTAAGGAACACTGCCTCTATTAGGATGGCTTTTTAAATGCTAATTTACATTAATAAAAATGGCCTCACCATCCTCTGCTAGAAACCTTGAGGTATATGTCTCAATCCACAGTTCAGTGATAAGTCACTCTGATGTGAAATTACTTAGCAGAATCTACAAATTACATTTTTACTTTCTTACCAATTCATGCATCATAAAACATCAGCAGCTTAATCCGTGAAGCACATGTGAGCCTGCATAGGTGTGAAGTGATAAGGAGGATGATGGTGAAGGCAGAAATTGGAGAGGAGGGGAAAAAAAGGAAAGGAAAAACATAGACTGGTGTACAGTGAGACGTAAAAAGAAGACAAGTACGCATGCGTTAATGTGTAAATAAAGGCTACAGATGAGAAAGTGATACGGTGTTGTGCTCCGTCCTCTGCTCAGAACCCACAACAATGTCATTGCAAGCCACAGTCTGAGTGACTGTCACAGAGGGAAGATGGAAGGCAGCCAAGTGGAAATACATGTTTACCCGTGAAATGAGCACCAAAGCCTTTCAGTCCCACATAAGTGGGGTAGTTAAAGGTTCACCGGGGTATTTCACCGGAGACGCTTTCTTCCATAGTTCTGTGCAGCCATAAACGTGCTGCATATGAAGATTGTCGAAGGAAATAACAACCTTGCATAATGTTTTAATTAACCTCTCAGAGCACTGCCTTTAGTGCTCCAAAAACAGCTCTTCACAGCAATAAATACTGGAATTCCTCAAATGTAAATGCAAGATTAATTTTACAGCATGTCCAGGAGAAACTGGACATAAAGGTCCACAAAAAATGTTAAACAACTTATTTTCTAACCAGCTTATTCACCTGGTTATTCACCATCATCAGCTGGGTCACTGGTTCCAGGTGAACCAGGATATTTACATGATTTCTAAATGATAAAAATGTGTTTTTATTATACTCTTATTTTCAAAGTAGTTCTGAAATAGACACAGGAAGATTCAGCAAGACAGATTTGGTTGCATGGAAACAGGAACTGCCTAAAAAAAGAAGTGACAAGTAAAAGCAGCAAATCATATATGCATTGAACAAGCGCGTTTCTTTCTGTTTGTGTGTTTACCCCTTACTATTTTAGTTGAGAGCAATCCACATGTTTGCACATGCTGTTGCATGGCAAAGCAACATTTACTTTTCACAATTTTTGTAAAGATCACCAGCAGGAAAAACTGAAATTGTAAAAGGAAATGGTGCGCACACACACAGCTGAAATGTCAGCGTCAGACTGCTGGTGAGTTTGGTGATCTGACAAGCACAGTAGCCCTGAGCCTTCACACTCCATGTAAAAACACTTCTGAAAGCCTCCGAGTCCTTCAGGGTAGCAAACAAGATTTGGTCACAAACATATTTATTCTGTAGTTCTTGTTTCTAATTCTGCTTTTGATCCCCTTTCAAAAACTAAAACGATCAAACACTCCACCTGAGACTTCAGTTAAGTCTTTGAGGATTTTCAGATCAGGACTTTGGGAGAATAGATGCAGAGATCATAGTGATATGATTATGATTAAAAATCCTAAAAATGCAAGAGACTGACTGCTCTGTGCATTTTCAACCCACAACGAGAATGGTTTCTGAATTTTTCCTATCACTGAGAAGTTTTAAATACTGTTTCATAATTTATCTGTTTATTTCTGTGTCAGTTCCACAGTTTTTCTTTTAACAGAGAATTGACCAGGTGATTCAAGGTATAACCATCTATTTTCATGAACAAGATCCTTCAAAGATCGAAGCTGCCATTAATGTAAATGTTATCCTTCGGACAGTATTTCTTGCCTACTACTTTTGTCTTTATCTTTGCTTTTCTGCAACATAAAAGCAAATAGACTTGTTTCTATTTGTAATAGAAACAAGTCATGTTTCTATTACAAATGTGCACAAAACTGTCAATATTCCGCAAATATAAAAAAATCCCACACAATTTCAGCATTGTGATTTTTCTATTAAATATTAAATGAAATTAGAAAACACACGTGAAAAAGTTCGTTCATGCAATTTGTCCTTAAAAAAATTATCCAACTACTTCTTCTCGTCTTCTTCATGGTTTTTGCCTGTGGCTACATCCTCTTGTTAATCATGCGACTCGTGATGTCGAGACACCAGGCTCCTCTTGAATTATTTTGCAGAACTCTGTGCAATGTGAGGTGTGATTGGTCAGAAGTTTGCATCAGCTGTCCTAATGCATTATTGCATTAGGACAGCTGATGCAAATACAGACAATATTTAGATTTTGCTTCAACTGGTCCTCTTTCACAACCCGGTTGTAAATCCACACAAATACTTCTGGGGAGTGTTTATCAGAAGTGATGAGGAATTATGTACATTTGTAATATTTATCACAAAATGCCTTCAAAAGATTTGTAAGCTGCTAAAAAGTCTGGATGGAAATTACAAAGTCATCATTCACAGAGGAGGCTGTCTGCAGGAAAGTGTGGCTCTTTGTGACCGTTTTGTTGAAACAAAGCAGAAGACAGAGTGCAGACCCCTGCATGATGCATGCTAACGCTGCTTTGGTTCTTTGGAAGAAAAGAGTAAAATTAGCAAATCCTGTCTGGTAAAGCTCTCTGAACTGTAAAACGAGGACTGACACAGTCTTTGGAGAACTGAATTTATTTTTCAATTACTTTCAGATTTTTATCCTTGCTGTCACTTTCTTTGTATGATCGTGTTTATTATGTGGTAAAAAAAAACTATGAGATTTGCTGCAGCTTAGTCATCGGGCGGGTTTTTGAAGTTTAAAGAGATTGGACACAGTGATTTGATTATCGCCTTCACTGCTCTGACATCTCTTGGTTTTGCGGTTAAAGTCCTATCTGTTGATTTAAGGTTGATCCTTGGCTTATCTGCCTGTAAGATATGGCCAAGGTCAAATAATTTTACTGCTCAAGAGGAATTGAAGGAAAATGGGAGACAAAAAAAATTCAAGAAATAGAACTGGGAAAGGAAAATTATTATTTTTATTTTTTTGAAGAATGGACTGGGAAGAGATAAAAAGCCTGTGTGATGAGGTTGATATTGATTTTTCTTATGTCAGTTTCTACAGATTGATGAAACATTTTGAAAACAACTTAATTTATTTTTATTTTTTGCAATACCCACACAATTTTGAGTAGAAACGAAGTAAAAACAAGCTTATTTAAGGACAATGCCTTTCATGATGATTCATAGGACTCTCAAAGTCTTATAAAAAGAACCTTTCTCACCTGAATTGATGGAGGTAAGTGGCTTTGTTTCTCATCTGTTCATGAATTTCTTCAAATCGAGGCAGTATGACATCTTCTACCTACTTCACGTTGGCAAACGCATCCTAAAAACTCAGGTACGTCTGATCATTTGAAACATGCTGCTTTAGCAAGAAAGCAAACAAAATAATAAATCTGGTAAATATTTTTCACACAGCACTGCATGAGGAAAGCAGAGAAATGTTCCTACTTAGGGTTCCTTAAATTATTCATGAAATTAGGAAGTGGATCAAAATGAAGGAAGATTTGAATGGACAGAGGGGAAACAGCATTTATAGAAAAAAAATGTGTGTATATATAGATATATATATATAAATACACATACATACATCTACACACAGAATAATATGACACGAAAAATTTTATTATTATTTGATTTAATCATTATTTTCAAATGTTCGACATCAATTTTAAGGACATTTTTTAGCAGAAGATGGATTCACAGGGTATTAGGAAAACTATCTGCAGACAGCTTTCAGATCCACACAAGCCTTCTTGGTGAAATGTTTCCTCCAACAATTTTTGATTAATTCGAGTAATTACATGCACTAACAGATGCTACTCTTGGGGGAACGCCCCGAGCAGACGGACTTTCAGACCCATGGGCTTCGGAGACAACAGGCGCCTTTGTAAAGTCAGCACTTTAGTTTCAGATTAAATAATTGGATTCCCATTTGTCAGCTGAATACACATGCACCCCACACCGACGAGATTCAAGGAAAAAACTGAAAAATGTGAGAAAGACGGAGAGATAAAATAGCAACACAAAAAAAGTCTATATTGTTTTCTCAGGAAATATTAAAGAGCAATGGATTCTATTCTTTAATAGGAAATCTAGTTGTGCTGTCAGGTACGTTCAGAACCACACTTAGACAATGAAGCTTGATGTCAACTGAGGGAGCAGTTAAAACCTTGCATAAATCATTTCAAATTCTCCCTCAGGTACAAAATCCAATATTAAACATCTGAACACTTAAATGGCTCAGTGACCCATCGCGGCTAAAGGGAAAATTTAGTCAAATGTGATATTGATATTGCAGAAAGGACAAACAACGCATGGCAAGAATAAGAAAACTGCAGCTAAGTGCTGTGCAGAAACAACTCAATAAAAGCCTTCACATTTTTCACAGTAATCTCATATTCCTAAAGACTGAAGTTCATCTGATTCATGTGATAAATAGATTTGTCTGTTCGCCTACAGGGTAGATCTTCATACCAAAATACAGAGAAAAATATAGATTCATATGCTGGTTTTTATTGGATGTCATGTTTGTGAATTTATTTTGATTTTCTGCTTCCTTTGGCAACATCACATTTATTGTGTGTAGGGGGGAATTTAATTCATTACATTTTATGTTTGACTTCTCTTGTGAATGTGCAAGATTAAAAATAATGTGTGGCAACCATATGCACTTTTAATTGTGATATTTGTTGTGTGTTATGCATGTGACATTGCTCCCAGGCATTTGTGTTATAGCTTAAATAATACAATTTTGTTTTCAATATATCGTTACAACTGCAATATTTCTGTGTTTGCTTCGGGTTTGATCCAACTAGAAGGCACACTGTGGTAGTTATTAAAGGAAACTGTTTAAGACGTGTCTGTTTGACATATAATGCTACACTGCTGTTCAGTTGAACTGAACTTTGACCTACTGGGTTAAAGTCCATCTAATGTCCTCATGGAGGGAGTTGGTGAAAAATTAAGAAGGAAAAATATAGGGCTGTAATGCATCTCCACTCATATCTGTGTCCTGCAGCTATGCAAACTAAATTACTTTTTGCCATTGATTTCATGAGGCCACTAAGTTTATAGCTTCAACTGTGAGGTTAAATAATTTTCCTACACAATTTATAAGAGGAAAGATTTTTATGTGTTTACTATTGTTGGGCTGAAATACAACATACAAAGAGACCGGCATTAAAAAACTGTTAATCACAGAATGTACTGCATTAACTCACTTTCGATTTAGGAGAAAGAGAAGGAGTTTCACTGCAAGAACATGTGACATGTTAGCAAAAGCAACTGCAATATACCTTGCAGGCAGGTCTTTTCTCATGAGGCTATAGAAATGGTAATTAAAAATTACTAAATGCCATGTTTTTTCAAAAGCTAAGCATTAGCCAAACTAAGGTAACAATTGATGCTAAAGCTAGCCCTGTGTTAGCTTTAGCAGTGAACAATTATTGTCATTTACAATGCTCAAAGCACACACTGAACATAAAAGATTGTTTGAAACAGCAAAACATGTCCATCTAACCTGCCATCTTGTCAGAGACAACACACTTGAAATCTGCCTTCTTGGTATCCAAAGATACTTAATTATCATCACTGGGGAGACCAATCGATAAATAATCAATTGGCTAAAATCACGCAATTCATAATATTTAATTACGCATGACTTTCTCAAAATAATGTTTCATCTTCACTTTTGCTTCCCTTTGTGAACCAACTGTTTTGAACACGTACCAATTGCTGTTCTTAGGTTAGATAATTTATCCATTATCTAACCTAATATTAATTGGCTTAGAGCTAACTTGGCCTCATTTTCAAAACAAACCTTTTTACATGTTTGGTGTTGTGTGTGAGTAATCAACAGCGTATCTAAGCTGACTAAAGTTGAAATCTAACTTGCCTTCATTTCCAAATTCCTCTCACATAAACCTGGTTTTTCACACTGTGTGACATCACTGCATAATGTTTATTGGCAGTTTAGTGGCTTCCATTACTTTCATTTTTACATCTTTTAAGGTTTAGTGGAGTGACTTTGTTGATTAAAGTATTTTAACTGGAATGTTGAATTATTTACATACAGAAACTCCCATTTCTGTGTGTGTGGAACTTGTGAAAAAAACAGTGCAATGATGGACTTATCTCTTCATCTATTATTTTAATATCAAACCCTCATCAGGCAAATATTTATTTACAACTGAGAATGATAACTATTTGGCTATTTTTATCTAAATTACTAGTTTTGTTAGTAATTGCCTCCTGCATTTTTAATAGCTATTCATAGCCAAACCAAGCACAACAACATTTTATCCACTCATGGTTAGCTGTAGTCCTTTCAGGCTGGCTCTCATCCATGAAAACTGCCATCTATCTTCAAGCTGCAGAAACGTGCTGTAAATATGTAATGAATTTGCAGAACAGAGATACTGATGTCGACTCATTTCTATGAAAAAATAATTTTCTTTTCCAGGTTAATCACAGCCAATAAACCCCTCTACAAATTGCAGAAATGAAAATACACACCAACTTTTCAGTGTTTTTTTGAGTCACTTACTGAATCATCATCCCTGTCCAAAAAAAGTGCTTGGCAACAGTAACAAATTTAGCAGCAATTAAAACTTCTTCTCAAGCAGCAGACTTTCATCTTATTTTTCCGTGAACATATTAATGAACCAGAAAATTTGTGATTATCTTAAATTTTATCATGATAAATAATAAAAGAGAGTAATTACTGCAGATTATCTGACAAATCTTTTCTTTCTAATGATGTTTACAAAGAAAAACACTCTGGCATGGAGCAGAGAGCACAGTCTGATGAGCACAGGCTGCTAAGACTTAATTTAAACTTTACTTTTGCTCCAAAAGATAAATATGTTTTAACCTTGTTCAAAATACACATTTATTTCCATATTTTAAATAAAAATTAGGTAATAAAAAAATTTACTGGAAGATGTTCTCCAAAGTTGCAAAAGAATGAAAAACTCAAATTTAGACATCAAGGCATACAGCAACAGCCACCAAAGAAGAATACTGATAAAGGCTCAAGATTTTGAACTCGCATCAAAAACGTCAATATGCCAATTTGTCCATTGAGGGGAAGGAAGTCATGGGAAATGTACAAACTACTGCCCCTCAGCCGAGGATCTAAAAGCTCTCAGTGACTTTAATTTGTGTGTCGAATTGCGACCTGTGATCGAAGTTCAAATTCAAGAAACTAAAGTTATTGTGGTTTGCAGGTAGAAGTGATGCACGCCCCAGTTTTGACTTGCATTGTTACTCTGGTTCATGCAGACATGCACCAGCATTATTTCTATTTCTCCCAACAGCTACGCCACCTCAATACTTTATCTTAGTCAGCGAAACAGTGGTTGTGTTAAAGAAATTACATCACACATACTTTATTAGGACAGTCAAAAATGCTTTACAAAGAAATCAGTCATTCCAATTCACATATATATTCACATGCTGATGGTAAGAGAGCTACTGGATAATAGTCAGAGCCAGGCTGCCATTTAAGCCTTTTTTAACCAAATTAATCTGATCTGTTCATCAGTTTATACATTATAGAGAAGATTTCTAAAAGCTTACCTCCAATAGTTCTAAACAGTTCATTTTAAAATTATTCATCTGCTTTTGAAATACAGAGAAGCTAATTTATTTACTTTAGTACTACTTAGATTTGCAGCCAAAATATGATGAAACAGGCTCTTTAAAATAATAATGTGAAGTTACATGTAGGTTTACAATATTGTTTCATATTAATAAATATTTCTCCTGGCCGTGCTCCATCGGTCCGTTAGTTAAAAAATTAAAGTAAAAACAATTACATCATTTTCTGCTGCAAGTAAGACACTTACTAAACTAAAGCACCACCCTCAGCCTCACAAACACTGAAAAAAAAAACAGGAAGCAATTAAACATATGTCTTGCTAGCTAACATATGGCTTAAATGTCTAAATAGAACCTAAACATTAAGAAACCCAATGGTTCCAACTTCACTTATTTAACAACTGCTCACAGTCAAAGAACGTGCTGCTTCACCAGCTAGAGGCAAACGTACCTGCAGTCTTGTGGCTCGTACAATACTTTATATTCAAGTACAGTAGTGTTATGTGATTCTCCTGCAGTAATTGAGAAGATTGGACTGCAATCATCTGTCACAGCTAATCAATCAGTTGTACATATAGCCTAACTCAAAACATGATTATTGTTTTAGTATGTTTCATATTGTAGCACTCATCTAAGTGAAGTGGAGCAACCAACACCACTATGGGTTTCTGCCTCAATTACAAAGTCCATCATGACATTATTTGTGATAGCGACTGGGATGCTAATTATCATTCCTCAGTGCTTTCTGAGTGGGAAAGTACTGGAGCCGGAGGTGTTGTGCAGCTCCGTTTCACCTAGAAGCACAGCCAAGTCTTACATACAAATGAGGTTAATAAAGTGCAGCTCAGAGTGATGAAAGTTGAGCTAAACTTGATGCTGTCGAGCTTCCTGAGAGTCTAAACCCATTAATAAATGCAACATTTCCCCCAACAGAGCTCTTGCCAAAGTGATTTCTGTACCACTGATGGTGAAATCCCATTTTCGGTCTACAAAACACTTTTTTTTCCTCCATGTTGAGTGAAGAGCATTTCACCCTCATGGGACTGCTATCAGGAGACTGTTGGTGTTGTTCTATTTTTCCACAGCTTCAGCTTTGATTGCTCCATTTTATGGTCTGGTTGTTGTTGTTTATCTAAATAAGCTGAACATAGTGCTGAGGGTCTAGTGGAACAAGTATTATGTTCAAAGGGACATTTTTAAACGCGCGCTGAAAAAACATGAAAATATGGTGTCAAAGATTTTAAGGCACACTCCATCCTGAATTATTCCCTTCAGGCAAAACGATTGCCTTATGTCAACGCTGCATGAATATCAACCATAAAAACAGACATTTTTACTCTAATGATGTCTTTGCTTCTAAGTATTGGATTTGAGTTGTACATTTCACAATATAGCGGAAGTTTGAAGTTGTTTCACCCAAAACACTTTACATTACATTACTGATGCCTTGCTTCAGTAATGTAAAGAGGAGCCTTTCTGAAACCCTAAATAGGATGAAGTAGATATAGGAGGTGAGTAGGATTTCAAGCAAGGGGAGCATGTCTTCCTTTATGTCTCTGCCTGAGACATAAGGCATCTTTAGCCTCCAATGGTAAGTTTGATTCCTGACCTCCAAGAAAGCGCTCCAACTTTTTATTTTTCTGAATAGTAGAGTAGTGATCCCTCAGTTTTGGTTTTATCAACAGCACAAATTTAGTGTGCATTTCCTTAGTAGCCAAATTAATCCAGATATAATTGGACATGGGGAAACAGAGTGATCAGAACAATTTATCTCAGAGGTTAATTTGACAGATTTCTTCTAGAAATCCAAGATCCATTGTTCTCTCTACTATGCATTTTAAAAATAATCTCTATGAAACACATGATCTTACATGAAAACATGTGCCCCCCAGTTCTGCTTTATTGTAGACTATCATTTTGTTCTATTCGTAGCCATCTTGTTTCCAGAATTGACTAGTCTAACTGCATCAACACCCAACCAACACTGTTATTTTTGGTCTCTGGTTTTATCATGATTTGTGTGCTGAAAAGGTTTCATTACTCTGTCTTCCAGGTGTCATATCTGTACAAAGTGACACATTCAGACCAATGGACATTTAAGGCTGATACCATTATTGTTAATTTTTAGTTTCTTGTTTCCAGGTGGTGCACCAAGTTCTTAACTTAGTTTTTTTTATTTTGTTCAAGATTAATGGCCTTCTGGATTTTGAACAGCTAAAAGTTATAGCCAAAGTTTAATCTACAACCTTTATGATATTTATAAGCGTGACAGCTTTGGTGGATATTGACCTCAGGGTGGCTTGGGAAAAATACCAAATCTGGCTGCAGTGGACTCTAATTTTTTCAATTTAAACTCAGAAGTTATACTTTCTGAATACAAATTGGATGGACCATAAATTCTCCCTTGGTAGGAGTATGTGTGTCCCCAGTTGTTTTTCTTTGTGATGGATTGGCGACCTGTTCAGGGTCCACTCTGCTTCTAGCTTTTTGCCAGCTTCAGACGGGTATTAGTCCACCATCCATTCCTCTGCCATCCTTAACAGGGAAAAATAGATAAAGCAAATAAAGAGATGGATTTCAGTGACTTTGCACAAAGTATTTCAGTGACTTTCAACTGTGGAATTTACAATTTGAGAAGTAATGCTCAACTTTCAGGTCATTTTTAAAATGTCTCTACAAAGTCCAAGTAATAAAGTTTTCGATGGCTGGAGGGCATTTGGTTGTAGTCTGATCCAATTCTTGTGAGCATGCCTTAAAGGTCAGAACCAGTGGTAAGAAATTTATTAGACTATCAAGCTTGCCATTGGTTAAGATATTGCATTTTCACCTTGCAGGGTAAGCAGGAGTTGACCTAGGGCCTTTACCCGCCTTAAGTGCATTTCATATCTACAGTACAGAAGTGTAGGATAAAAGGCTTTAAGCCACAAGATCAAAATTCTGTGAAAAGAACAAGACTGTCAAGACAAACTGACTTAAGAGTATCATTCTACTTTGTAAACATACACCAGTCAGGGACTTTGTCTTATTAACCTCATGCAAGCCATTTTATTGTGTCTGTTCTTTGTTCTGAGACATCAGTCATAAAGGACACACTCCTAATGCATCTCAGCAGCAGCCAACTTGCATATATCATAGTAATGTGCTGAGGTTTAAATTGTGTGTTCACTTTGTAGTTTTACAGCCTTTTTTAATTGAGTGCAAACTGCAATTTGAGTCATTCTATACATCCTGTCAAGACAAATTAGTCCCGGTATATCCACTGTTGAAAGATGCATGATCATTAACGAGTTATGAATGTCGCTGCAAATATTTCAGCTGAATAAAAAGGACCTGCATAAGCAACCCTGCACAATCTCTAACTCTTCCTACTTTGTTTCCAAGTCTCCAAGGATTCCAGGAAACTCATCAGTCTGTAAGGAGCAAGAAAAGCTTTTTTGATTTTATTTTTGGTGTATATAAATTATTCAGCGCGTATCCCCTTCCATTTATCTCTGATGGAGAATGGCTGTTCAGCTAATGTCGAACTCCCTCCATCTAACTCTTGTTTCAGCTGTCTTTCTCTTCGTCGTTCACCCTACAGCCCCTTCGTTCGAACACACAAAGCAGATAACATCTGTCTTTAGCTCATCTCACAGGAGCCTTGGCAGCTTCTCCCCAGAATATTGATTATGACACCCTTGTGCTGCAAACCTTCTCCTCAGTACACAAGACAAACTCTCTTTTAGGGTGGATTGACTAGGATTTTGGCTTCATCTTGTAAACTCTCTCATGATGGTGCTCCACAAGACAAAGAAAGAAGAACTGTCATATAAAGATACCAAACGTGAAGTTTTCTGCGACTTCTAGATCCTGATCAATGTCAGCGAGTTATTAATTTGGAGACAAATTGAAACATACCCGGTCTGCTCGAAACAAACTGTCAGGTGAGGAGGATATATTTTTACGTTTTTGTGGTGCTTTTCATCAACAAATCCAACACAGAATTGTTCGAGTAAACCTCCCTCAAGAGGATATATGCTACAGGAATGGTGGCTGTAAAATAGAGCAGAGCAATAAAAGAGAAGGTATGCAAAGGAAGTTGCCCACTCGGCAAAAACATTCCCAGAATGAATAAAAGCTCAGCTAAGTTAATCCTGTGACAATCTAAAGACACAGTGCTGCACATTACTGCTTAGCATGTCATTATTCAAGCTGGTCTGACAGATACAGTATGAACCCATCACAATCCGCTTCAGGTTTATGGTATATTTATGCAAATTGACAAATGTCAAAGTGAAGTTCATTAGACATTGTTCTCAAGTTTTTAATAGATTGGATGCAATCAAGGTGACTTCACCACTGGGTGAATCATTCATGGTTTTACCTAAGGTTGAATTTATGAAAAATATGTGTCAAATTACTCAGAAAGGTGTCATTCATATTAAATAATGCTGGTATTTGATTTATTCAGATGAGCATCAGACTCACTTGTAGCTGGAGTTGATGGGGTGGAAAGGACATTTAGTTAAGTATGTTTAAATAGTTCCAAACCTAACAGTAATATTGTATATTTTTGCCTTTGAAGTAAACTGGTGACTTGTAGATCTGTGCCATTTCTACTAGAGTCGTCAAAATCATCAATCACATGTGACTTAGAAACTATTCTGTCAGGTTTAGATATAAAGTAGGAGGACAAAACAGAATCCTGACCTAGCAGAACAACTGAAAGATCTGACAAGAAGTGACTGAAAACTGGAGCTTTAAAGACTGGGAAGGTGATTAATAGACTGAAAGCCAGATGAGTACAATTTAACTGAATGCACTGCAGCTGTGTGGGGAAAATGATTAGGAAATAGAATAGATAAAGAACTGAGGAAACAGAACAAAACATAGGAAAAATAACTGAGCATGGATGGTCATATACTTGGAAAGAATCAACACCAAATGTGACAAATGAAATCAAATTCCTATATCTAAAAAAATCCAATGTTTTGGTTAAAAAAAAGTGCAACAGAGAAATTGCATGAGGGGAACAGAATTCCTTTTAGATGAGGGGCCGTCAGCAGCTTATCCAGCTGGTTGACACATGTTCAGCTGAGGGAGACTATGGAGCTGTCAGATGACAGACATGAGAGGAAACCAATTTATATCATGTCAGAAAAAAAAACATATTACACCCAAGAAGTCTTGTTAGAGAATAAAGTTTCTGCCTGTCCATTTAGAGACTTTAAGAGCCAGCAGAAAAACAATAATAGCACGTGTTAAAGCTCTTTGAATCTATAATCTTTTTCCCTTAACAGACATATAAGCTCCTGGCTCTGATGTTTTAATATCATTACAATAACATACACCTGATTAACAGGGATGCTTTTGTTTCAGAGTTGCAGTTATCACTGTGCACAGATATGTTTTATCGAGTGTCCCTGTATTTTGTCCCCTTGTTATATAAATTGGTCTCTGTTGTTTCCAGGTTGAAAAAAATGGATGAGTTGGCTTGTGATTAATTTTATTGAAATAGTAATAAACTTTTATATTCATCCCAACAAAGCAGCATGCAGATCTGTTCTCTGATAACCACAGAATAGAAGTTCAGTTCGTTGGAAATGTTCACTTTAAGGTTAAGTAACTCATCTTAGAAGCTTTCAAGCTCCTAAAAAGCTGTTAGAATTAGGCTATTGTTGAGTATTGCATTTAAAAAATTATGTTTTATCACAATTCAAATTATTTTAAAGGCTTTTTAAAACTCCAAAAGTCATTCTGCCTGGAGTAAGAAAACTTTTGAGATTGTAGTAAATGGTGTCCTTCAATAAAAGGTCTTAACATTACAGTAGTTTGGTTTAATCAGAGGTTATGCTCTCAAACCAGGATTATCACCATAGAAACAGGGTGTAATATAGTTTTCAGAAAATAAAGACATTTATCCAAATGTGAGAGAAGTTTGAGCATTATAAATATTCATCCCATTTGAGCTACGGTAGCTAAATTGTATAAAAATATTTTGGTACATATTTTTTTTAAATGCCACTATGTTGTGACAGTATAATATGAGAGTTATAATCTGTGGGGGGAAAAAAACCTCTGTATCCTCCTTATGATCGTACTGCCATCTTCAGAAATTCACAGCTAATGGTCAGAAACAGTCACAGCAAGGAAGACAGGTTCCTTCTTTATATGCGCCGTTTTGCTGCAGTTGTTTGCTGTAACTATTGATGTTACCTTCCTGTTTTAACTTCTGCAGGAACAGTTTGTGTTGTTTTTCTATTAAAAATCTGATTATTTAAGTGACTGGTTGATTTTGAACTGATATGAAATGGGTCCAAAATGGTTTGTACCCACTGTACATCGAGTGCAGCTAAAGTGCAACACAAAGTTGTAGCTTGACAAAAGGCTTTTTTAGCCATTGTGTTGCAGAGATCTATAAAAATACAGGAAAATGCAACAGAATTTTACAATAGAGACAAATGTGTTCTGATGCTACATGATTAGAGGTCACTGATCATTGTAATTCAATTACACAGATGTGTAATTAAGTGTTAATTGCTCAAGGAAGCCACAGATTTAAAAGCTCATCAAAGGTTGAATTAACGGAAAAAGATATGTGGAATCTCCACAATTTACCCTGCAAACAAGAGCCTAAACTGTAAAAACAAAACCTTTTGATGAAAGATCATCCGGTTTGATAAACCATTACTCAACCTTCCACATGAGCTCCCCTTAGACATTAGATTGGTCGTCTGGACGCTGACAGTTCCTGGGTGAGTAACCTATTATTTCTGAAGGACACATTTAGCTCTGGAACAGCATAATATATGCTATGAGTATAAAGTAAATTAGCAAACATCTGAGAAGATGTGAGTAAGTTAAATTTTCCACCAAACTTGGAAATGAGATTACCCCTGCTGTGCTGCTGATGAACAGCGTGCTTGTGCAGTCTAATAAATACTTTCACGTAATTTCAACCTGCCTCTCATGCTGAGAGGGGATGACAGTCGAGGTGACACTGCTTTTATTAGGGCCATGGGGAAAAAATTGGCACGAGCACCATGTGCAAGGGTTTGGTTAATTAACTGTAAAATTTGAAGTTTAAGCTGAAACTGCAATTAACAGAGTGATATTGTTTAATGCTTCACTAACTAATAGAACATTTACTTTGAAAAGCCGTGATTTGGGAAACTTCAGGAAATGAGATTTAACACCAACTATAACTAGTGTCAAGACTGAAATTACACCTCAAAGAGAACATAGAAAGAACAGAAAGTTGTATCCTGTTGGTCCTTTCTCATGTGTTTACCAGGGAGAAAAATGGAAACGCATTGAAATACAAACCAAGGACAATCTGTGAGGCTAACAATAGAGAGCTTGGAGGGATCAGAACAAAGAAAGCAGTAAAACGGACAATATTTTATTTTTCCACTTCATAAGATATACTCATTCAAGCATTAACTTCATCCACCTTTGTGCTTCACAACAAATGTATACAAAACTACCAGAAGCTTTCCCTTATTGTACAAAAGAGTTGGTTCATAATGCTATGGGTAGAATAAAAGTGTTGAAGGCTCACATACATGTGCACAATGTTGCCAACAGTAAATACCAATATAGCTTTTATGGATAAAAGCTTGTGCATGTGCCAACTAAAATGTTTGTACGAAAGGCGTCATGATTAGGTCACCATCATTCTATGCATTTTTACAACTAAACGTCAAACAAAGGCAAATCTATCCCCATATATCCCAGATTCAGCATCCCAGTATTTTAGTTCTATTCATTTTGATCCATCCCATCAAACAAAAACGTTTTTGATTTCATCCATTTAGAGCATCTTTCATTTGTTTAGCCATTTCCCCCGTGTCGCTTGTCTCAAACTGCAAAATGGGACGACTGATGGCTACTTTCAATAATGGCTCTCTTCACGTTGCTGTAATATTCCCCAACAACGTTTTGAAGCCTTCACAGAACATCTTAAATTATGCACAGGTTCAGCCTACTAAATGGGTGATTTCTGAGGGTAACCCTATATTTTACACTTTACATGTTTGATTGTTAAAAAATAAATAAATAAAAATCTAAGCATTTGTCATAATCTTTACACTTGACATCTATGCCCTAGTTGGCATTGGTCTTTCACACATAACCTCAACAGATTTAAGTTTTGGCTGTCATATAAAAAGTTTATTTTAGCAAAGTACACAATGCAAGAATGCACCATCTCAATGTGATCAGCTTTACTATATAAAGTAAATGAAATGCATTAAATATTAGGAAATGGAAAAAAAATTGTATAAATGCATTGCCGCGGACAGTGTTGCGGTACATATTTTGAATATATATATATATAGCGTATATACTAGTGTAGATAAAGTGGGAATACCATAAAGAAAATGTATTCAAACCTCAAGAACAGAGACAGTGCAGTAATGAGTCCAATGATGCTTGATGCTGAAGTGTGAAGATCAGCAGGGTCACCGCCTCAGGCTGAGCCTGTTGGAGAGAGGCGGTAAGCTTCTGCTACGGTTACCAGATGGGAACAGACTGAAAAACATGTGGTCTTGGTGGGTGAGCCTTTGATAATGCTGTTTGCTCTGGCCAGGCAGAATCTATGGGCAAACTTTCTCAAAGGAGGAGATCTGTTTGACGGTTTAAACCGCCAGCTGAAGTGCTTTACAACTGTAGAGGCTCGTGCACAGCAACTTCCTTTGCATGTCGAGATGCGGCTGGTTTTTAGACGATCAGTGATAGAGGGGGGGAAAAAAAGTCCAAAAGGCAGCTGGGATCTCTTATTGCTTAAGGCTCTGTAAGTCTCCTTTTTGATCATTATTACAGGAGAAAAAAAAAACTGAAGGGTTTTTAATAAATCATATTATGCAATACTGGTATTACCAACCGCAAATCTTGATTTTTCTTTTAGATGACATAGTGACACGTTTTGAAGCTGTTACAGTTCATCATAAATACGTGAAAAACCAACTCATGCTTACAGCTGAATGTTCAAACAGGACAAATATTCCAAACACATTAAAACTGGTTTCATTTTGGATAAAGCAGGCAAACAAAAAGCTTGGAATACGCTGAAAAGCTGGTTCCATGTAATCAAGCCTAAACGAGCTCTTCCTATCCTGCCAAGAAAGGTGGTCAGAAAGCCAGCCAGACTTATGCTTCTGGCAACAGAAACCTAACTGTCAAAGTGCAAATTGCTAAAGGACTTTCATCCAAGTAATCTAGAAAAAAATATATAAAGTTAAAAATGGGTTTCCATGCAACTTAATAAGTATTTGACCCTAAAGCAAAACAGGACATAGGACATCATGGAGAGACTTTAATTAGCAAAGAACAGCATAAAGGTATTTTCTTTAGTTGGTCACAATATTTGCATACATCTCAAGATTTTTAGCTACCCTTTGGTTGCCTTGATAAAATTGCCTTTTTTCTGTGGGGAGACCCCTATTGCCTTTCTGTTCGACTCTGATCGAAGGATAAAGGTTTTGCCTCTTTGCATTAGCCTTTCAAAAAGCTGAAATCATTTTATGCTGGTAGAAAAACAGCCCAAAGTCATATTTTGTGCCACTCCATCTGCAGATTGTGTCAGATCATACTCAACATTTCTCTAAATCCAGACATCGCAACGTGTTTTGATGGCAGAGATTTTGATATTGGTCTCATCTGACCGCATTTCTCCCAAGGCGTCTACGAATCATTTAAATGTTCCCTGGCAAACTCATGAAAGTACAGCACATGTGTGCTCTGTAGCAAGAGGAGGCAATGCAGTTCATTCCAGCAGGGTGTGCTGCCAATGGTGCTTGTGGTGACTCCAGGTCAAACTCCTGCTGTATATTTACGAGCTGATCCCTCTCTTCTCTTTTTGATCCTCATGGGGTATGGATGATTGATTGTTATTTTATATTCCTGTAATATTAGAAATCTCTGTTACACTCCTAATCCCATCAGTGTAGTGCATTTAGGAACAGCATGTTCTAAGAGTCAAATTTAAATGAAAGTATTGGATTCATCTGTAAATTTAACAAAATCCAGAGTAGTGCAAGAGTCCAGATATATTAGAAAGTGTCTCAAATTACTTTGGAGTGGCGAAGGTGAGTGCAGCATGAAATGCCACTTGGAGCTGTAACACAGAAGTGGTTTGCAACCATGGTTGCAGCCTGTAACCTTGTGGCAACAACAGCCTGGAGCGAAAGATTAAAAATGTCTATGTGAACCTTTGTCACACACTCTAAACACACAGCCATAATTTCCTTTTAGGCTGCCTTTCTTCTACTCATTCACCCCCTGCTCGGGATAACGGAAAGGAGAAGGATGTAAAATGAGAAACTCAGTTCACCAGGCTGTAGATCTGTTTGAGGGTGACCGCTGCAGCAGAGTCGAAGTGAGCAACTGTGTCAATGCACATGGTTTGACACCCAAGATGACAGACGAGCTGGGTCAATGGCAAGGACATCATCACAGGGGGACTGCTGCTTGAGGCAGCAATTTAACAGCATGTCTAATTGTGTCTTCAAGGTTCCACTCATACGCATGGAAGAAATAAAGCTTGAAACTTGAAATGCAAAAGCCTTACTGAGCAAAGTTTCTAAAGCCCAGATTTGCTGTTTAAATCCCGCAAGTCAGCATCACATAAATCAACTGTTTAGGGATGAATCAACCGGAGGAATACGCTTTACCGAAAAAGACAGAGATCAAATACCAGAGTAACATGAAAAATAGCCATAACCAGCTTCCTGTAATCTCCCCCAAAAAGAGAACAAGGATAATTGACAGAGAAAGTATCCTCAGTCGAATTACTCTGATCACTAACATGCTCAGGAAAGTAAGGGCTTATCCATAATAAGGCTTATAGGTAATACCGCTCATTCAAGCTCCTTAAACAGCTGCATCTTCAGATATGAGCTGGATAATTGAGAGGTTTTGTCAGATACATGTACCTGAATTAAAATATGATGAAAGTAGACATAATCAAACTGAAGCTGACATTTCTTTTGAATGCAGGCCAGCAGAAAGGTCTATTACAAAACGTGGCACAAAATTTATCACAGCCGGAGAAATTTATTAAAACCAGTCTTTCATTGGTTAGGAGCCAGCTGGCAAAACTTCCAGTCGAAATGGCACAAGCACAGTCCATCTCTTCCCTGGTTTTAATGGATCACATCTTGTGAAATTTTTCACAAGAGGACTGCAGTTTTGATACATTATGCAGAGCACGAATTTAGCTTCTCTGTAAGTTTTATTCCTAAAATGTAAAAAAGATGTCAAATATTCATATGCCTTGAACTTTTTTTAACATTTGTTTCATTACAACTGCAGACTTTAATGTATGATGCAAGACATCTATGTTATAGGTGGCTGCACAGTGGCACAGTTGGTAGAGCTGTTGCCTTGCAGCAAGAAGACCCAGAGTCTTTCTGCATGGAGTTTGCATGTTCTCCTTGTGCATGCGTGGGTTCTCTCCGGGTACTCCGGCTTCCTCCCACAGTCCAAAAACATGACTGTCAGGTCTCTGAATTCTCCTTAGGTGTGAGTGTGTGTGTGTGTGTGTGCATGGTTGTTTGTCCTGTCTGTCTCTTTGTTGCCTTGCGACAGACTATCAATCTGTCCAGGGTGACCCTGCCTCTCACCCAGAACGTTAGCTGGAGATAGGCACCAGCAACCCTCCAGACCCCGCTAGGGACAAGAGTGTATAGAAAATGGATTGATGGATGGATCTATGCTATAGACCATAACAAAGTGGTTTATATTCATGAAGAAAATGGAAAAAGATTTAACAAATAAAAAGTGTCTGCCTCCCCACTAAGTTGTTGCAAGATATTAGCCCTTGAAAACTGGAGTTTGAAAACCCTGCTTTAGGTCCTTAATCTAATGTCACCCAATTCGTCAACAAAGATTTGAATGGCTTCAAAACGACATGCAATCCTGATAGAATATTCAGAAGACAACCTATTCATTGTCATTCAGCCATCCAATTGTGAGAATAAATTGGGCTCATCCACTACTGAGAGTATATTCTTTACAGTTGCACTTCCAGCTGTTATTTAACCTAAAGACCTGCAGCAAAGTCTCAAAGAAGACTGCATTAACCTGTTCAATGCAGTTAGTTGTAATTCTCAACTTGTACTTGGCCCTCAGGTTTAGTTGGGACAAAGGTTAATGGAAGCGTTGACACATAAAAGGCAGAGAGATGGAAGACAGCACGAGGAAAGAAATGACATTCGAGAATAAAACAGAATCCACTCTTCTTTGAGTTTGTCAAGTTTGACACAAGAGAACTTTGTGTCCTTTTACTGCTGCCAAGGCTGTTCCACTGTCACACAATGACACCGTAATTGCAGAGCAGGGACCAAAGGAAGACAGCCACTGCCCACATAGCCTCCTCAGCGGGAAGCACAGAAAACACAGGGCAATTATACAGCTCTGAGCCTCAGCTGAATTTAACCGTCTCAGTTTTTACATCCAATCTCTGGATCTTCTGTGTTGTCCTTAAGATAACAAGCATCACCCCCTCCCCAGCTCCCCACTCGTGCCCCAGAGATAGCAGATATTTCTCCACATATGCACATCCGAGATGGATGGAGTAATCCTTTCCTTTCTGACTAGAGGCTGCCCAATATGTTATGGTATTAAGATTTAATCAGCACTCTATAGACATAGAAAAGCTGTCAGAGCAATCGGTATGAGTTATACTCTCGTCGTCGTGTTTGAGCTGTTCAGAGGTAGGAAGTCTTAAGACGGTAAAGCTTTTTAATTTTTTTTGTGTTCAGGAATGATAACATCTCAGCTTTTATCAGTTCTCCTGCTGTGACTGGTGTATATTGCACCAGTCTTGAATGGCTCATACACTCCAAGCCAATTATTATCCCACTGCATTCACCTCAGCAAGATCATTGATTTGCAATTAGTCCAGGGGTGATGTTACACACAGGTCCACCTATCACCACCAGGAACTGTATCTTGCGTGCTGCGCTAAGCTATTGTTGTCGAGTCTCACTGTGTCGCCTCAGGCTCCAAGTCACTGCAGATGAAGTATTCAGCCAGTGAGGTGTTGTCAGTTTCCACCTCTGAATTGCAGGCGCATAAGTATGCAGGTGGTGTAGCGGTGTGCGTCTCCCGCTCCGCCTCTTCGTAAAGAACGCTGGAGGTTTTATCAAACCCTGACTGGGAAGACAGATGGCTCTGAATAGGGGGAGCCTAATGTAAAAGTGTGTGGAGTACAGCAGAGGGGGAGATAAGCAGCAGCCGGCCATTTCTCTCTGGCTGTGTCGGGGTACAGGGCCTTAAATCACCTGTTATCTCCTGCTGCCTCAGCCAGACGCTAATGGTCATCACAGCGGGCTAAACCCCGCAGGCAGCAGTTCTCGGGGAGGAAGGAGAGAGGGCGGGGTCTGTTCTTTTCTATTGCTGCTGCAGCAAGCTTCATGACGGCACGCAGAGGGATAGCGGACGCTTTAGGAGGAACATTACTCCTAGCGCTGGACAGTAAAACCGACAGTCCCACTGGCACACTGCCCATTATTTTACTTCACAATGTGACATCACTATCCAGGAAACCTGTGGTATAAAAACTTTAAAAAACTGCAGCATCAGCACATTTCAGCTAAGGCGTTATCATTTTTGAAGTGTTGGACTTTATTCCGTAGTTTAGTTGGTTGTGTTGAAGTTTTAGTATTATTCTACAAGTACATGAAGCATTAAATTCAAGATGTTTACACTAACTGAGAACAAGACTTTAATCCATGCGACAGCATAGTCACCATAAACGCAAGTCAGATTAGATCTCGTATAGACTCTGCAGAAAGAAGGAAAGATGGGCAGATTATAATAGAGGATTGAGAAGATGTACATTCTCAATGCCAGACAATAAATAACTTATGTCAGGTTGGACTTCCTTATAGCATACAGTATATAAAGGTTGATAAAACGTGGACAGTCAAAAGGTGTTCTGTCAAAAGAAGTCACACCGTCTTCAAAAGATCGGATATGAAAATGCTACAGGCGTTGAAATGCGTAGGTTTCTGTCCTGATCCTGTGTTTATTGATCGACGTGTGGCTTACCAATGCCGTTTCCTAGGCAGAACACAACTCAAAAGTTAAGATCAACAACAATGTGGGGATGTAAAAAAGCTGGATGGCTTTCATAATTTATAAGAAAATAGAACAGTCCCCCCCTTTCCTCGAGTCCATCAATACAGGCCCAAGAGAGAATAAATAGATTTCAGAATATTGTTTAAAACAACCAAACCATTCTAGCTGTCATAAGTGCATAAAAATTTACTTCATGTGACCTTGGAGATGCGTTTTTGAGGCCATGCAACATCCTGTGCACTGTGCTTGAAATACATGTCTGTTTTAGATTGCTTTTCAACTTTGTCAAGAAGTATTTACCCAATTCATTGCATCAGATCAAACATTTATAACAGTCAAACAGAAGCGTAAATACAAAAAGCAAATGAGGATATTATTTACTTTAAGAAGATATCCAGGTCATCCTGGCACTGCAAAAAAGCAATAAACCTAAAAGCAAAAACAAAAACAAATCTGTAAGGAAGAAGGAACTTCTCGGGCGCTTATTCATATGCGCCCGAGAAGTTCCTTCAACAAAACAAGTTGCACAATAACAATAAAAATCTGGTGGAAATGAAGTGATGACTGATTAATGAAGTGCATTTCTCTTGAATTAAGGTAGCTTTGATGGGTTAGTAATCATAGTTCAGTGAAAGTTTAGTGCGTCTTCAAGGTCGCCTGTAGTACCGTGTCTATTATCCAGATATGCTTCTTAACCATGTTGCCTTTGACACACAATTTTATATTTCCTGAAGCCCAGGATTTACAGAAGAGACCTTTCAACATGTTTGGAAAATCATTGTATGAGGAGAGGAACTGATTCTGTCAACAGCCAAAATGAAAAACCACTTTAGTTTTAAAAGCACTTACTTTCTGAGAAAAACCTTTTCTTGGTAGATTTAATATAGAGGGGTTTACTATCGATATCTACTTGCTCAGAGAGATTTTTTAAAATAGATTTCAGTTTTATACATGTTACTAATTCAATTTTAAGTTTATTCATTACATACTGGTCCTGTTTTTACCTGAATATTGCCACCTGTACAGTTACCATGTTCAGTTACCATGGTAAATGAACACTTACCATGTTCAGTTACTTTTATACTGCAGTCTGCTTGGTTGTTACTGGCACAATAATTAAAACGGGTATTTATAACCTTTATGCCATTAGTTTTCATTTCAAGAGGGAAAAGTTTGATGGCCCAGCTTTGTCATGTCAGACAGTCCTTGACAACATTCAGAACCAGAGAAACAAACCACAAATGGTTAATCAAATCATTGAAAAACATGCTGCACACATAACCAAACATCTAAACCAATGTCTGTTTCATGCCAAGCACTTTGTACTATTCTTAATGAAGTCGCAGGAGAAGAGGTTGATGTATTGGTGACTCTGCCCATGTATGAGTCATATTTACCTATTTCAAAATACAGAGACAATCTACTCTACCTGAAGAGATAACCAATTATGTTTGTGGATGAACAGCATCACTGTGGCTCTGTGGACCGCAAGTGTGTGATTCATTTGCCCGCGACTGCTAGGGTGACACTACATGCTCTTAAACCTCAGAGGACAGTCATCCAGTAATAGCAAGCCTTCAATCATCATGACTCTGCTTACCACAGTGAGTTCTGACCCCTACTGGGTGTCAGAGCAAGGAATTCTGACGTTATCATCCATGTGTGCCGCCTGAATAAGTGTGTGTAGTAGACCAGTTCAATGCAAGAGAGTCACCTGAAATGCCTCTGCCATCAAATCTATATAGGCAAGGAAAAAGAATGAAGTTCATCAGGGCCAAAAAAAAACTGGGAAAACTTTGATCCTAGGAAGAAAATTGATTTAAAAAAAAAAAAAAAAAAAAAGGTAATAACCAAATATCAAAAAATAAATCAGATTGAAATGTTGGCCATTGGCTGCTTTTTATTTAAAATGGACTTATAGCAAATTAAAATTCTCCCTCTAACAATGTCAACAGTTAAAAAAAAATTAGTGACTTGCGTTTCATCCACAATTATCAGATAAGCTTTGAAACAATAAAGCATTAAAATAAAATAAGTTGTATTGTTCTGTTATATGCATTGGAGTCCACTCTTCCTTAGTGTCAATCTCCTCTAGCATGTTGTTCACACTGTGGGAAGGAATGAGTGGAACCCACTCTATTATGTTTCTATCATTTATGAAATGTCCATCTTACAAAGAGTAATAGTAAACCATTTCCTTTAATCATGGTGATAACGGTGCATTCCACCAAAACACATACATTAGGCTGCTGATCCATGCACAAAGGGGGTCCGACTGCACAATGTTGCCTTTATGTAACAAAAGCACAGATTAACACAAACAATCCTTTAAAGTATCTGTATTCAATCAAACATGCTCCTTCACATATAGTGTTCTTTTTCTGCAATCATTTGAATGAAAACATATTAAAAATGCAGTTTCTTCTTTTTGAGGACTCTCTTCAGTTTGGCTATTGAAAAGACAGCTCCAACCCCAGGCAAAGAGGCCACACACACTTTCACCTCACATCCCATTGGTCACAGGTTTGTCCAGTGGTTAAAATGTGGAGTTTTATTCTTTGTTTTGAAGGGGTATTGTGAGGGCAAAAAGAAAGCAGTTTATTGGCTTAGCAAAGCGCTGTGCCACAGAGAGCTGAAATGTACTCAGCTCTGTTTGCAGAGTGGTTGAATTCAGCACATTTGGGAACATTTGTGGAACTGCCCCTCAAGGTGTGTTTTGTGTGTGTGTGTGCGCGTAAAGATTTCTGAAATACTAGCAATTTGGTGGAAGACTGGTTGGCACTGCTGCCCCTACGGCAAAAATATCAAAGGTTCAAATCTTGCTTAGGGGCCTTCCTGTGCAGTTTCCATGTTTTCCACAGCTTGCACCAAACTACAAAATAAAACTCTAAACACTTCTCTTCTTGAGTTCTCATCTCTGATTCAGCACTGGAAATGTGCTGGTTCAGAGGTGCAACTTTTAGATACATTTATCTAGCAAAAAACAAAAAACAATTGCTAGACGTCCTCATACAGTCTATTGGCTACAAAGCTGTAAATATTACCACAATATGTGAAAAAGCTTGAAACATTTTGCCAAAACAAAAATGTTTATATGAACCAACAAAAGAAATATTAACTAGAAATTAAGACTTTGTGTCATAAAGGGGCATTTTAACAGCAGTGCAGTTGATGGAAACTTTGCAAAAATTCTAATTGTAAAAAATATTTCAAAATTAAAATAAATAAAATGAAATCAATAATTGATAATTAAATTAAATAATCAAATAATTGAGACTAAATGGTATAAGACTTATTTTAACATGAGTCAGTTTTTCTAATTTTTTAAAGCTTTTTAAAAGAATATTGCAGAATTATTTTGATCAGTTCACCCCAAAATGATAAAAGTTCAAATAAATCATTATTCCCCAAATCAATTGACAATTTCCTTTTTGGCCTAATATTTTGTTTGTGGCCTTGATGTGGGAAATTAAGATTTGCTTGAAAACATTAAGCTTTGTTGGGTTTACTTCTCTCTGCACATAATATGCATTTAAAGTGCAACAATGATAATTTGGTCTTTAAACTTTTAAACATCTTACAGTTTCAAAATAGTCAATTATTTCACAAATTTCCTTATTTCTTTTACTAAATTACCAGACTATGTAAACACTGATAACTAAACTGGGAGAGCCCACAATTATCTTACAATAAAACTGTTCTAAATTATAATAATATATCATCAGGCATTGATATGCTGTTATTAAGAAACCACTGCTAATAACATGCTTGGCCTTTCATCAAAGCTGTTATTACTAAGAGCTTTGTCTGCTTCTCAACAAAAAGGGAAGCTGCCGAGAGTCGAATAGCTGCAGCTCAATTATCTGTGACTCCAACCAGCTGTGCTCCGTAAAAAACAGCACAGCACTCCTGACAAACGTTGTATGTTAACATGGTGTATTGTCATCCTTCAGGTTCACGAGATGAACAGAATTTATTTTTTTTTTAATATGACTGAGATTTAGACACTGAAATTAGATCATAATATTTTAAAGCTTGCTCTTAGCATGGAGGCAAACTTCTTATCAGAGTTTAAAGCTTAAAGCTCAATTAGGAAGACTACTTAAATGTTTATTCCATTGATTTATATATCGATTCAAAGTTTGTCTCTCCAACCCATCTCATCGGATGACTAAAGTCATTTTCTTCAAATTAAGTGAATTCTTTTTTGCAAGTTATTTTCTAGCACAGTTTTTTTTGTTGTTGCTTGCTTGAAATAACCATAATAAAAAAGCCAAAGACTGGGAAACAAACACAAATGTTCTATAACCTGAAACATCAAAAAGAGTTTTAAGAAGTAGGAAAAAAAAAGTTAAGTCTGAGCTATTCTGGTAGATCCACATCCCCTTGTTTGGGGCTTCTTGTTAGAGGACCTCAGGCTGCAATCTGAATGGTAGTTTAATGTCCTGAGTGAATGAAGTAGTCCTGACTTTTTTTTTGAAACCATGCTGGGCCAAAACGTGCTATAAATCTAGCCAGTGAAATCTTTAGAAACATTTTTTATTTTTTGCTTATGTCAGCTGTTCCTAGTGTTAACATCCCTCCAAGCCACTTGCATCCAATTTTCATCAGTAGAAGAACTCAAGGAGCTTATTGGGAATCCACTTTGCATGACTGTAGATCGTACGCTATATACATAAGACGAGTCAACATAAAATGTTCTTGTTTATAAAACATAAGTTTGAAGCTTTAGTTTTTAATACTTGACCTTCATGACTTTAGTTATTTTTACATTCAAAGTGACCAAATTTTGATTAAACATATCTGGGGAGAAAAATCAGCAACACTGAGCTCTAATGGACTATAAGTTAGTGTCACTTTTAATCTTAAAATCCGTGAGCAAAGTCTGGATCAGTGGTCCACCAACCCTCAGCATTGGTGCTCATTATTCTGTATACTTTAAATGTTTATCTGATGCAAAGCACCTTTCCTAAACATATAGGTTATTAATAGCTTTCTGTGAAAGTTGACGTCATACTGAGGAGTTGATGCAATCATTTGTGTCAGGTGTGCAGGAGAAGGGCAACATCTGAAACAGTGGTTCTAAAAAACTTACAGAACAAGTTCCATTTCAGTAAAAATCAAGCTTCCCAAATACCACCGTAATACAAGACATTTTAAAGCAATGCTGCAATACGAAAGAGATAAAGTTGTGGGTTCTATAAACTTAGGAAAAAAGTTAAAGTTGGAAAAATTAATAGTTCAGCCAATGTTAGAATTACACTAAAAATGATCTCAGGAATTTTTGGTGACAAAGGACACACAGTCTATTTTTTTTATACTATTTAGGATTTTTTTTTTTTTTACCAACTCTGGTTAAAATGTAGTCCAACACACAGACACACAAAAAAAGTAAAAAAATGACTAAGCAAATATTTATGTTGGTGGAACATGCTAACTTTAGAGATAAAGGACGATCCAGTCAGAATTTCCACAGTGCTAATAACTCATTCTCACACATCTTTCCCCCCAAAATATTTGCCTTCAAACGTTTTCAAAGTGGTCGAAGCTTAACCAACTCTTTCAACACAACATGTCAATGCAATAATTACTTCCTTTACAACTTCAAAATAAGAGTCTTAAACCCTATTTCATTGGGCAAAGTCACTTGATGAGAGAGCACGGGAAAGTGCATTTACTCTTTCTGTCTGCCTTTGTTTCATCTTCCTTCATGTCCATTTCCTTTGCTGCCATTTGACCTCTTATATTCTCTGTACTGTCTCAAATAATCCTCATTACAAGCCTTAAAAAATATATAATAACATAATCAAATCTCAGCTCATTAAACCAAAATGCTTGGAAGACATCTGTTTACTTTATCACATCATACTGCAAGAAGATGAAAAACAGAATGTAGCACAGGAAGCGTAAAGTATACGGTGTTCTTTTGTCCACCCTTTTAGAAAGACTGATTTTTATGAGAGGAACTGCAGGGATCTTAGTCAAGTAGAGTGCATGTGTTTGACAAGATGTCTTCCTTGTTCTGAGTCACAGCAGTTTTCCCACCTTAATTTGGATCATATTGTTGCAAGAAATCAGCCCTATAGAATAAGATTTCACAGAAGAGTTAAGTGGGACTTAAAAACACTGAGCTAATAAAACCCTAACTGCTGCCAATTTTTTCTTTGTTACAATAAAGAGTATCCAGGCTGACATCTGTAATCTTGTCTGAATTGCACAAAACTTCACAATTTCTAATTCAAATTGCTCCCTTTTTGCTTTGATGTGGGGAAGCCGTCATGGGGCAGTTTTCACTTGTTACTTCCACATCAGCAGAGGTCTGATTGCACCCGTCGAGGACTACAATCATTGCTCCCATTTCCTTTTCTCATTTTCATGACTCAGTCAGAATTAATTCAGCTGCCCTTTACAAGATTAGACTTCAACCAGGTAACACAGCATCCGACCATCTTTCTACAATATAATTTATATTTTGACAGATTTACACCCACACAAGAAACTTTCAGGCAGAAATCTCTAAGTATTAAGAGAACATTCATATCCAAAGCTATTGATCACTCTTTATAGGTTTTTATGTGGATAGCCCATTCAGGGCTTTGCAGTCCTTGAGATTGGTTCAAAACAAACTCAATATGAGACATTAGTTTCCTTCTTAAGAGCCAATTACCTCCAGGACTATACTTTAGCTAAATAGATCCATGGATGGCTTTCTGGCCCATCTTTACATCTAATTACTCAAACCTTAAGTATAGCAAAAAATTGTTTTACAAAATATGATTATTTTGTATTTTAGGGATAGTTATTTACACATCAGAAATATCACAAGACACCCAAAAATATTGATTCACCACTGCAATGAGCAAGTTCTCATCATTTATTAAGAATTCAACTGAAAATATGGATGTGATGCAACTGTACAAGTGTATGACTGAAACTGAGCTAAACTAAGCTGTAACTTGAATTCACATTTGTCATAGATTCAAATTTTGCTCACATTAACTATGCCAAAAAAGCTGCTTTCATTCATGTAATTTCCTTTTTTAGCTGTTAGCAAAATGAATTTCTTTTAACAGTAAATTGAAAGTATATTGTAATATCACGTTCCAACATATTCTTCCCCTTGTATTTGTTATAGTAGCCAACAAATATCAAAACTTACTCCCACAATCAGCAGGTTCGTTCAAGGCAACAGATGAACTATGGAACAACTTTGCAGTTTTGATGGTGAGGATATGAGCCTTTGATTTATATCAGGTCCAAAGTGACGGTCTTCACAAAAAGATTAATCAAGAAATTAATTCCACTCCGTAGAGTAGGGGGCTCGAGCATGCGCAAACACCACAATAATATAAAGTATGTTTCTGAATGCAACTAAATTAGCAAATTAGCTTGATATTGCTTCATTATTAAACAATCTCATAGTCTGGGTAACAGGCAGAGAGCAGCACTTTGCAGCAGTCTTCTTTTGGGAAAAAAGGTGTTTTTTTCTTCATTTGTTCCGCTCTTTCATGTACATGATTAAATGTAATAGGAAAGTTTATGAGGACATGATAATCCACGTCTGTGTGGGTGTGTCATTGTGAGTCATAGAACAAGTCTTTCAAATAGGTAAAATTTTACCTGTTTTATTATTTAAGTCACTGAGTATATTACTCTGACATAAAACTGTTTGCCATTTTCAGTTTTTCCTCTGACACAAGTACCAAGTTATCCAAAGTACCACATTTAGGAATCTACGTGACATTTATTGCAAATGTATAACAAAGGAAAACTAGCTTTGTTAGTTTTCCTTGAATATGTACTCCACCTCTTAGGCTTAGTTATTTATTGTTAATTTATCTTCTTTATAGTTGCATCTAAACGTTATTTTAAAACGACTGCGGCGTTATGGTCACAGTTTGTTCACACCACCAAGAGTTTGGCGGAGATTCCTGTGCTGCTTACTGAGTATTGTGAGACATCAGTGTAACTTAGTTAATATGCAGCAGCCCTAAAAAACACACTGCTGAAAGTTTCTCAATTTACAGCTTGCATTCACCCTGAAAGGGAGCAGCTTAAGTTCGTCACAAACAAAAACTACTACTAAAAAAAAAAGCTATGATGAATGTTTTTATGCACAAAACTGACTGACCAATGACTGTGGACATCTCCTCCTATCCAAAACTATGAAAAGTTGTAGTATTCCATTAAACTTGAGTATTTGCTAGAAAACGTTACCACGATAAAGAAAGCCGCACTGTGGTGTTAAAGACATTTCCTGTTAAATATTAGAATGCTACGATGCTGATCTGTGCATTTACTTCAGAGCACTACCGTGGCAAAGCTCAGCCTTTGCAGAACTGCTTGTTAGCACAACTCTCCACCAACATGGCAATAAAAACTGGGACGATGTCGAACATTTCAGCTATAAGATACATAAGCAGCTAAACTTTTTTTGTTGTGTTGACTTTTGTGTTTACGAGATCCCAATTATTTCCAACCACATGAAATCTGAGTGAAGTGCACAGTAAGAGAAGTATGCTTAGGAGGAAAACAGTCAAACAGCAATCCTGAAGCTGAGATAATACAAAGGTACATTCATACAATTCTGTGAAAAAGTATTAATATTCTTACATATTTTTTATTGTTTTTGCTTCCCTCCCCCCAACCAGAGCAATGTAAATATTTTAATACCAAACTTAACACCAATTTCGGTCTTGAGTGCAACAATAGCATTTGATTAAAATATTTCACTGTAAGAACAGGAAAAAAATAAAATCTATGTAATGGGGTAAATCCTGTTGCTCAGTGGTAAAGCCGGTAGACCATATGCTGAAACTACACTCAACCCAGCTGTGCTGGGTTAAATTTCCTGGGCATCTCTTACCCTGCTCTATTTAACCTCTTGTGCAGCTAGTAATTTAAAAAGGCCACTACTGCCAAGAAAAGCGTAATAAAAATTTGTAATGGGGGAAATATGCTCTCACAGTACTGCATCTATATCAAGTCAGCTGTAAATAATAAGGCTAATCTCAGCCATCTAACTGTCAATATATTAAAGACTCATCTTCTTGTCACTTAATATCTTTAATCCTCTTCAGTTTAACTATTTTCATTACACCCATTCAACTCAGTTAAGTTCATGTCACTTGACTTGCGAAATGCCTTGTACAAGACTCCAGAGTATTGTCCAAATGTAATGTGGTTACCTTGTTGATTGATCAAAATATCCAAAATGTTTATATACCAGTAGATCCTCACCTTATTCCCCAAATGTACCTTCTAGATGGCATAACCAACTCTGTTTACATTACCACTAAAGACCCAAATGGCTACAAGCATCCATCCACCCATTTTCCCATACTCCCTTTTCCCTAAGTGGGGTCGGGAGCTACGTTCGGGGTCATCCTGGACAGGTCGCCAGTCTGTCGCAGGGCAACACAGAGACATGCACACACACACTCACGCCAATTAACCTGACAGTCATGTTTTTGGACTGTGTCTCCGGGTTTGGAGTACCCGGAGAGAACCCACGCATGCACAAGGAGAACATGCAAACTCCATGCAGAAAGAACGGGGCTGGGAATCGAACCCAGAACCTTCTTGCTGCAAGGCAACAGCTCTACCAAGTGTGCAGCCCTGGTTACAAGCAGACAGTAAAACATTTCAGCTTTGACCCCAAAGCACAATACGTCATCACAAAATGTTTTTGTTTGTTTGTTTTTTCCCCAGCAAAAGCAATCCTTTTTAATTATATATGTGAGGCTAAAGAAGAACCACTTCTCTCAACATGGGATTTTAAAAAAAAGTATTGGTGATGGCCTGGTGTCTGAAGCATTGCATCTTCTCATTGTAGGCGATTTACTACAATTCCGACAGTAAACGGGTAACTTATGGCGAATGTGACAGAGGAGGCCTCATTTAGCACAGCGTTAGCTTATGCTAACTGTCAAATTCCTGCCAAACAACAACACAAAACACATAACATTATTATGTAGCCTACTTACATCGCTGTCATCTGCTGATTTCTGATGAACAGTAGGAGCAGAATCTTCCTTCAGTCCAAGTATTTTGGTAAATCCTGCCATGTTGGTAGTTTTTAAAGGACAAACTTCTTTGGCAACATCGCAGGGACATAGCAAGCAAAAAACGAAATTAAGCCGCGCAACTCTGTTCTTTGTAATCAGGAGAAAATGCATGACACATGCAACCCATAACAAAACATTTTCCTTCTCTAACAGCCATTGCAGCGGTAGCTTAACGTTTTGGGTTGCCAGGTGAGGGGCTGGGTTTAGCTCGGGGGTTGCTAGGTAACAAATTGTGACACCAACAATTTTCCGGTTTTTAAACAGGCTGTTTTTCAGACACTAGCAGAACATTTACTTGTTTCCAAAAAATATCTGGGTGTCTTTTTTTCTTTTTGTCCTTCGACTGTTTCTGGAAGCAGGAAATATGCAAAAAGTGAAATTCTGCATATTAGTGGACATTTAATTCTGATTTAGGAATGTGAACACAATAGTTTGTTTACAACATGGGGATAAAAGTAGGAAGGGACAAAATCAAAACAAGTGGTTTAAAGAATTGGTACAACTATGCTCATGTGTAAGCCAGAGCTCACATCAAGGCTCATCTACTACTCATTATTTTAAGGATGGTGTTCACATTTTAGATGAAGAAATATTAGTTTGAGGGAGAAGACATCTTAAAGTTTCACCTGCCAAACAGACAGTGCAGCTTTGACTCTTATGCCCAGGTGCTTTCAAAACCATTTGCACCTTGAAACATGTGACTAAGACGCTTCATGAGCTCGTTAGGAAGCATCTTGTAAGTGACAACAGCCCAAACGTTTCACAGGATGGCTGACTTGTGTCGAAAGCAAAGCATGTGTTGATTACTAGAATGATCTAAAAACCTAATCAGAACTGAGGAAGCCTTTTGAATGATAAATTAAACTTAAAAACTCCAACTACCTCGTTTTAAAGGCATTTATAGTACTGAATAAAACTAATGGCAGCATTTGGCATATAAATGTCACTTGTGCATATTTCAAATTAGAGTAAAAAGGTATAAAATTAAATTGACAAATATGCTATGAATCAATCTGAAATACACTAGCCATGGCAAAGCATCTCAAATATTTGTTTTGAACTATTGGAAGTAAACTTGTGGTATAATCTAACTTTTGTGAAAGTTCACCACTGTTCCATGTTTCCACGATTTGTGGATAATGACTCTAAATGTGATATGCTGGAGTTCCCAAAGGCTTTCTAGACTGATAGACATAATAGATTTTGTTTCCCCATCTGTTTTTGCATTTCATTAGATTGGGGCATGAGGTAATGCTTTCTGAAATCATTTAACCAACTTCGGACTTTTCTGTTTTAGGGATTCTTCATTGGACAGAATCACAAAACTGAACTCAGCTGTGATTAATTGGTTAAGTTAAGTATTTAAGTTCAGACAAACTCTTAAAGGGTAAATTCCTCTACACTACTGCATACTGTAAAAAAAATTTGAAGACAAAAAAAAATAAGAAAACCTTCAGCTAGGCAGACAAACATAACTTTTGCTCTAAAATGTTCTCAACTTGCAACTTGCAACTACATCTAAAGCACCATCATTGCTTCATGATGAGCAAAGTCTAAAACATAGTCAGTCATTTCTGGGCCTCTGTGGCAATTATTGATTTAAGACAAACAATTGAAAAATAGGTGGAAAAGTTGAACATTATGACATGCGTATTTAAAGAAAGGTTCCCCTTTTAAGCCAAGACTCGGTGTGAGAGGCTCACAAATATCCTCTGTGCTCTTAATAAGCATCACTTTAATTAGACCAGAAACACAAAGAAAGAAATCTGCCTGTTGAAAACCTGAGTGTTCTCTATCAGAAGCGCTGGCCAATTAACAGAATAATTAACTGAGCTAACGTCTCTCTTAAATGCCGCTACAGGCCGCTGTGACAGCGACGAGTGTATTTTAATTAAAGTGCCCTCCAGTTACCGTGTGCATTTATAAAGCCCACAAGGGATGCGTTTCCAGTGAAAAGATATGTTCGTTGCTGCATGTGCATTGTGAACACTTTGTCAACGTGGGCTAAATTGGTCACATATTGTTCGTCAAAGCTAAGTGGGAACAAAAAAAAAGAGAAACACACACAAAAAAACCAACTATTATTCTTCCTTGCTTACACCAAAAAGCTAATCTTCTCTGCCAGCTCTGTGACTTTCCTTATGGGCATCCAATGAAGCATGCAGATCAGTCGAAATTAAAGAGGGATCTGTAATGAAACTCCCCACAAAGCCCTCAAAATAACAAGACAGCCCATAAATAAGACACATTGAAGATCACAAATGATCGAGACGTGCAGGAAGTAGGAAATGGGATAATAAACGAGAGCAAGTCTTGCTGGTGCTTTATTGATGGGTCTACGTTGAGTGTCCATGGAGAGAAATGTTTCAAATGTAACGCAGAAATGTCATGTAGCTGTCATGTGCTATATTTAAATTAAGGAATGAGATGTCTCTATTAAAGGCATTCAGTTTGAAATGCAAATCAATGACATCTTTAAGAGCTCTGGCTTTGAGATGATGGCAGACTGAGTTCACTTTCTTAACTGCATGATTTATAAGACAAACTAGTGATACGTTTTGAAGTTAGGAGGTAAAGCCTAATTCTTTGATGCTTCAATGGCAGATGTTTTCGATGCCAGTGTCCTCTTTTTTTTGGGAGGAAAATATCAAACGAGTACCTTCAAAAAACATCTTTTTGCTCTTCAAAAATTGATGGACACCTTTGAGGGAGTCTCCAAATATAAATAGCTGATTCTAGGAATGGGTAGAAGCCAGTTACTCTTCAATCCCGTAAAAATGTCCTCTGTGGAACAGAGTGAGGACGGAGAAGGGCCAAGGTCACTGACATAGCTTAAAAGCTCCACAATGACATGTTCCTCATGCGTATGAGACTGACCCAGAGACACTGAACGGTCTGGACATTGTTGGACTGTGGCTGACATGCCTCTTCTGAGTTGTAAGGAGAGATCAGAAGACATCTATGAAGTTGCAGACTAATATTTAACAAAGGAAAAATGTATTCCAATAATTGGTTGATCACAGTATTCTTCTTATGAGAACGCTTATTCTGGGGTGGTGAAGAGACTCCAAGAGATTACTGAATCTTTAATCGTAATCGAGGAGATTACCACCTGGATTCCCTCGTGTCTATTCAAGTCATGGCTTTCAGTGCACAGCAGACCAATTTGTAGGCAAGAGTGAAGTGGCTAGGATGAGTCAGTTCCTCTAAGTCCGCTGTCATAGTTTACAACTGGATTGCTCTGCTCTGCCTCAAGCAAAAGAGTTCAAGTATCGCCATGAGCGATATTAGGATAGAGAATCAGATGGACTGATAGACTGGAGCCCTATTTGCAGTAATGCTTCTCTCTTCTGTTGTAGTGGAATAAGAGCTCTGCCAAAAAGGTGCAGCTCTTAATTTGCTTCACTCTCTCACTTTGGCAGCTCTGCTTAGCTTGACCAATGCCTATCTGCTATTGAAAGAGTTATAATTCAGGGAAGTTATAGGAAAACTTTTCCACCACCATTAGTGTGCTTCTCTTCCTCACTTAAATACTTATTACTCACATGTATGCCTGAGGTACTCCTAAGAAGAAGCATGGGAAGAGAAGCTGATATCAGGATACAGCGGAGACGAGCCTCCAGGTTGCAGATTCCCTGTTTGTAGTGGGGCTGTCCACGTTTTGCTGAAACATAACCTCAAAAATCTGCACAGTGGCGCAGTTTTTTTTTGTCTTGCAGCTGTTGCCTTGCAGCAAAAAAGTTCTGGGTTCAATTCCCGGCCCCAGGTCTTTCTGCATGGAGTTTGCATGATCTCCCTGTGCGTGGCGGGTTCTCTCCGGGTACTCCAGCTTCCTCCCACAGTTCAAAAACATGACTGTCAGGTTAATTGGCCACTCTAAATTCTCCCTAGGTGTGAGTGTGTGTGTGCATGTTTGTTTGTCCTGTCTGTCTCTGTGTTGCCCTGCGACAGACTGGCGACCTGTCCAGGGTGACCCCGCCTCTCGCTCAGAACGTTAGCTCCCCACAAAGGGACAAGGGTGTTAGAAAATGGATGGATGGATAACCTCAAAAATGTAAATCAAAATGTATTTTTGATTAAGCTTTTTCTCTATAATTTAAATTACATTGTAAGGACATCTCATAACATATCAATAGTGTCAACAAGTGAACTTGAATGACATGTTTACCTTGTTCCTACAAGATCTGGGTGTCATTTTAACCCTCTAGAGCTATGAGGAGGAGACGGGATCCTTCCTATTTACCCACCAATTTACCCAATTTAGATTAAACGAATGTCTATAGAACAACAAGTCATGCTGGAAGTTATATTTAAAGCAGTAGCCTCTACACAAGTGAGAAAGAATTGATGAATGGATAGTTCTATCCAATCCATCAATCTATTTCTTTACCTGCTTAATCTTTTCAGTAGTCAAGAGGCACAGAATGGGGTAAACCCTGGACAAGTCACCAGTCCATCACTGGGCAAGATGGATGGCACAGGGTAAAACATATCAGACCAGAGAGAAAAATGTGTTTCTCAAGTTTATTTGATTTGTGGTTATCAAAGACAATGCCCAAGAACATAAGTTATGAAAAAAGCCTTCATGGTGGGAGGTTTGATATGACATAGCACTTTAAAAAAAAAACAACATGTCTTTATTTTAAATCTTAAAACAGCAAAGTAAAAAAAGGAAAACAAACGACAATGGAGGAGGCAGAAAAAAATGCCTAAAAAGGACATAATCATCATTGAAGTGCTTCTTTTTGGTGAGCCTCGGGACGGCTCGTGTATGGGTGCACCAGGAGTTTATCGCTCTTCATACAACCTAATCATTGTTATCGTTAGCAGTGGAGTGACAGGTGTTCGTGGTTTGATCTAAGTGCTAAGGGCCGATCAAGAGTCCCTACTGCTGCTACCCGAACGCTGTTCACTCAGATATACAAAAACCAATAACCAGGCACATGGTCATGGCATGGCCCCTTGGACTTAAACCTCACACACTGGCACACATGATCACACACATCCTACTCTGCTTTTTACTCTCCCGCACACACACACACACTGTACAGTATACAATGCACAAGCCCCAGACGCACAAAATTAAGACAGTTAAAAACGCTCGATAAAAGCACAACATGGTTTCAGTAAAATTAATTGCACGTGATGACATGAAATGGAGGAAGCACGGTGAGATGACGAGAAGCATGGCAAGAAGAGGATACAGTACATTCAGTAAACAAATGACGAAGAAAAATACACGAGGAAAAAAAAGGCAATGTTAGAATCAAAACCACTGGAAAGAATTAAATAAAAATCAAAACACATAATTGATTTTTTTTTGTTTCTTCAGTCATTGATTCGAAGCTCGTACTGGGGTGTGCCAGGCTTACAGTAGTCCCAGTGTCATTTCAGGACGGCCAGCTTGGCCCGCTTGCGTGGAGATCTTAATTGTTTTTTTTTTCCTTTTTTTCTTGATTTATTTTAAAAATCAATGTTCACGTCTACGTATCTCTACAAACCCGACGTCAAGACGTCAGGTGGGGGCACCGGGGAGAGGGGGAGCAGTGGTAGGGTGCAAGTCTTCTGTGACCTGACGTATGCACAGGCATTTACAAAAGTGCACACACTCACACACGCATTCGCAGATACGTAACACACACTCGCACACATACATACAGAGTGCATTTTGTTCCTATCACCCCTGGGTGCAGGCTTTTTCTTTTCTTCTCAGCTTAGCGCAGCATGTACGCCTCCTTCTTCTGTACAAAAAAAGGCAGCCTCCTTCCCTGGAACCGGAGACTGCATGTTTCTCCATACTCTTCTTTTTTTTTCCTACTATCTTCTTTTCTTACTTGTTTTGAGAGTTGAGCAGTTTGTCTGCCTCGGGGTACAATGGGTACTTCACCGTCTCAATTTTCTCTTTGACCTTGTAGGAGGGGTAGAGGCCTGTGCGTCCCAGCTTGCGGTTGATGCCTTTGGAGTATCCGTCCCAGTGGTTGCCGGCCACGCCGATCACGTCGCCGGGCTCCAGGGGAATGTCCTCGCTGTTGCGCGGCTGGTGTGGGTAGATGGCGATCTGATTGTGGGCGTTCTGACCTCCGAAATAGTAGATGTCATCTAGGGAGTAGAAATAAGAGGAGGCGTCCGGATGGAGCGTCTGCATGATCTCGTAGGCTACACGGCAAACCTGACCAAAAAAAAAAAGTAAGGATTATTTTTACAGTCTAAAAAGGTGCTTTAAATGCTCTGCAAAATAATTCATACTCTTTGTTACAGTATAACCAAGAGCTTTAATAAGTTTTGTTGAGATTGCATGTGATTGACCAAAATATCTTACATTTTTTATCAAGATGGAAAATATTCAACCCCCTTTACCCTGCTATTCTTAAATATAACCAAGAGTAAATTGAGTCAAGTTTGTTTGTATAGCACATTTCAGCAACAAAGCAGCTCGAAGTGCTTTGTTCATGAATCAAACACAACACAATAATAAACTATGAAACAAACAAAATGTGAATACAGTAATTATTTCATCTGAAGATAAACGCATGGGGGGAAATGTTCCAGAAATGTTCTTCAGGTGATAAAAGGCCGACTTTGTAATTGTGTTTATGTGTTTCTGAAGGGTCAGGTCTGAGTCCCAGATTTTGGGTCTAATCAATAGTTTCCAGCTGTAATAACTGAAGCTGTGTGCTAACGCTAGAGAATAACTTCAGTTTTGTTTCTTTTCAGCTGAAGAAAATGTTATGGCACATCTATACACTAATTTGATGAGTTCACAATCATCTGGTGACATTGTAGAGCCTATGGTAATTTATCTGATTTGTCATAAAGTAGCATGTAAATATGAAATAGAAATGCCTCCAGGACGGAATCGCACATGTGACTTCTAAATTTTCAATAATTTCTGTGAACTGCTGATGTGGCTGTAACATTACAAAAGGTGAAAAAGGTCAAGTGGTGTGAATACTTTAGCAAAGCACTATATAGTGCAGTCATGGCAACGTGAAGTCTCCATTTCTCCCTATAGAATCGAACGACAACATAAAATGAGCTAAGCACCTTATTTTGTGAGATCTTTGATGTAGGTTTATAAACCAGGATTATACACCAGCATCAAGGAGCTTTCACTTTATTTTTAGGACTGGAATAAGACCTTTGCACTTCACATTAAAATTTGCAATAAACATGACTTAGGAAGCCAAAATAATCAAAGGAGTGTTGCGACATCAAAGCTGTAGTAAATGGGTTAATTGTTTCTGCGCTTCGAAACATGTGAGGGGAAATAGGACAATGGGGTTGTTGACAATCACGAGTGTCTTTAATGAAGTCGTTCCAGCTTGGCTTGTGACAGAGCAGAAAACATCAACTGTTGCTATTTTTTCCACTTTCTGTCAGTGGAAGTTATCAGGAAACCAAATGCACATCAGATTTTTTTTTTTTAGTGTAAGAATTAATGTATATGACTTTCAAAATCATACAGTTCTGGGCAATTTGTTCTCTACAGCTGCAAAGAAATTGCTATCCATCAACCAAATGTATTGTTTTCCATATTACACAACTTTCAGTTGGAATTTTAATAAACTCCAATAAGAAATGCTGCATGCACGGTTATTTTTCAAGCCAAGAGTCAACGGCTGTGAGCAAACCTGTGAGGAGAACGTGCAGACCAGGAAGTCCGTCTGAGACAGGAAGTGGATGTCCAGAATGACGCCTCTCAGGGAATTCTCGGTGTAACGGTTGTGAAGGCCCGCTGACCACGAGATGGAGTTATCGCTGATGAACTCATAGTCCGGATACCTGAGGAAAGAAACAAACAAATGAAGATGATGAGTGCTTTTTAAGATGGTTTAGCCTGCGTCATGTCATCAGACAGGTTGCATTTAAGTGATTTCTTTATTCAACAGGGGAAAGAGATCATTAAAAAACACATTTTTATATTCATCCAATCTATCTGAAAATTTGAAATGCGACAAAAAAAAAAGCTGAAAAATAAACACAAATATGTAAGGGAGAATACTTTTTCACTGCACTTTAGCTGTGATTACATGCAACACAAACACTCACTTTGTCTTAGCTTCCTGCAGTAGGGAGGGATCATCTGTGGCCAAATAAACCCGCTTCTTGTCAAGATTGACACTTCTGGCTAGAAGCTGGAATTGTTCCTCCACGTGCTTCATGTACTCCTCTATTGGATGGAAGGCTGCCTCTGTGCCCACCTTATCCGTCCTCCTAACATGGACCCTGCAAAGTCAAGAAGACACAAGACTGTATAGACCAGCACTGCAGGTCACAGATCATTTCAATTAAGTCATTTTTACTTTGATAGGTAGGTGATGTTTTTTCAAAAGAAATGCAAAAAAAAAAATATATATATAATATAAAAAAAATCAAACGTGAATTAATATTTTACATTTACCAAATTTTCCGGACTATAGAGCGCACCTCACCCACAATGTTTAAAAAAAACAAAACAAAAAAACCCCCCCCAAAAAAGCAACGTTTAAAAAAAAAAAAAAAACGTTTAAAAAAAAACGTTGTGGGTGCATGCTAACACATGCTCATTTAGCTAGCATGTGCTAAATGAGAGTTGGCGCTTTCTTCTTCGATTTCCAATTTTGACTTCCAATCATTCACTTCCCGCTAGAGAGCCCCCTGCTGGTTGAAGAAAAATCCGCAGAAAAGCCGCATCGGGCCATAAGCCGCATGGTTAAAAGCATGGGAAAAAAGTAGTGGCTTATATTCCGAAAAATACGGTAGTTAGCTAAATAAAGTTTGTTGTATAATCCGTCCACTCTGAAAAGAATTGCCCAATATTTTATTAAAAGAAAAAAGTTAATGACTCATCTTGCCAGTTCATCTGATTCCAACGTAAGTGCAAAAACAGCACTCTGCTTTTCATGCCAAAATACAATCAAATAATTTTTCATCAATTTCTCCTTTTGATTTAATATAATGTGCTGATTACTGAAGCAGAATTAAAACTTTTCTGTTTCTTTTATCCTAGTCCATTGTGTTCCGGTAAGTTGTTCAACACAAATATTTATTGTGGTACAATACAAAGATGTTCTCAAGCTATAATGAGTAATGTTTTGGTGCAATTATTTTTAGGAAAAATCTATTTTAATTTTTCATACAAAAAGTTGAGGTAAAAGAGATTTTGCTTGCAAGAACTTTTTTTTTTTGGAAAATAATAGTCAAGGTGATAGAAGCTGTGTGACAACAGTCACATTATTTGATGAATGGAAAAAATAATTAATGATTCCATTACCAACAAAAATAAACAAATACAAACAAAGGACTAAGACACCATAACATTAATGCTTCAAGCTTCCTTTCCCAGAATGTTTTTTTTTAATTCTCCAGCTGTTTTAATAAAATAAAAACCCACTTAAATTGCCCACTTTATAAATGATTTTATTGTTGCAGTAGGAGAGCTATAGGAGAAAAACAAAGCTGAGGAAACTGTGGCAAAGCAGGGAATTATAGAAGGAATCATAGGGAGATTCAAAGAAAGGAAGGAAAGAAAAGAAATAATGAGCCCAGTTGTCATTCTTTTTAGCATCCTGTTCATTGCTTCCAGGGACGAAGGAGAAAAACAGAGAAATCGTGGTCACAGATTTATATGTGAGGATAAGAGCGCAGCTTGAAAACATAAAAAGACAAGAACTCCCTCTCTGGCACAGAAACATCCCTCAAACTGATGGAGGATGAAACAAAATTTCTTTCTATCCTGAATTATTCAATGACGAAACCAGCCGCCACTAAATCTGCATTGTGACATTTAGTTTTGTGGGAGCAAATGAAATTTCCAAATCGGAGAGATCTCCCGTTTAAGTCAGAAAACCGAGTGAGAATTTTCACATTTTCCCTATATGAGCTGCCCAACCTTTCCATGAACCACACATTTGTATAAACTTCCAGAGTTAGGAAATCTCAGAGTAGTGATGCAAAAAAAATATTTTACCAACCAGCAGAGTGAATGTGAAAGACATCCTAGCAGCTAATTGGAGCTAATTGGGGCCAGTTCTCTTAATTTTGAAATAAGTTGTGATTTTCTTGGCATCATTTTCCAGTTTGACCACCCGTCCTGGATTAGTCTGGATTATTTGAAAGTGAAGATGGAGATTTGGCGGTAGCTGTCCTTCCTAATTAAAAACCACTTTGTGAAACGCAGCAGTGAAACAACTCCACTACGTGACGCAGTAAGCATCATGCTTAACAGCTGGCTCTTCGGGTTCTGACACATTTTCCATTTCAACATTTTTTTTTCTTTTTACTTTTCCAGACCAGATTTTGCTGGCAGATTTTCAAATGTTTTGAACATTTAAGACCGACTTAGATTTACCTTGACCTTCCTTAAAGCCTAGTAGTTTAGAGTAGTAGTATTGAATACTGTTTAATTTATAGTTTGTGATTTTTTTATACTTTTTCTGCAATCAAAGCAGAGTCTTAATGTTCTGTTTGGTGGCATCTAAGCCAGACCTAGTTTTAAAATGAAAGATGCAGCTGAATAAATAAAGACCACTAAAATGATCCTCATTGCACTTTTAGCTTTGGGTTTCCAGTCAGTAACTCAAGAAACAAAATAGTGATGGATGAAATATTAAACTACAGTTGTGTTGTAGAAAGTTTAAGAAAAACTGTGATTACGATAACTGATATAAAATGCACAATGTTTGTAGAAAACTTGATTTTCAGAAGTTAAAAAGCCTAGTTGGAAGAAAGTCTGGAATTTATTTCTTGACACAAGAAACATTCTTGTCATTGGGGCCAAGTAGTTCAATCTTTGTCTTCTCTGACTGAAAACTGTTTCTCCAGAAGCCAGTCACCTTTTACATGCAACCAGCTGCAAAGTTTTGTTGAGTTCTCCTTAAAGTATGGTTTTTGTTTGTGGCCAGCATGATAAAGTGAAAAATTCTTTACTGTAGACAATGACCATGTTGCTCAATAGGTTTCCAAAAAGCAAACACTTGCACATTTCCACTCTGGGACCCATCCACTGGGTCAAGGATCCATTGGAACATCTTGGGTGAGGAAATCCTCAGATAATTGTTTTTTATCTGTTCAGTGTCTTTCAACTGATTTACGGATCGGAACGACTTCTTTTAACCGCTGTGTTGCATCCACTACCTTTATAAAAAAAAACTCAGGCAAAAGCACAAAAAAAGTGCCTCAAAGGTTCAAAGAAAAAGAATAAACAAGCTGTTCCTAATTTCTGCTTCTGGCAGGAGATCAATCAGTGCCTGTTCAAGGATGCTCTGATTTATTTACGTGGCACACACAAACCGGAGAATGGAGGTGAGAACAGAAGGTTGAGTGGGTGACACGGATGTCGGAGCGTTTCATTTGGTCTCTCTGTCTGTGATCGGACAGAGGTCCTGACATCAGGCTTTGTGAGGAGTCCTCCCTCCTGCTCACCTCCTTCTTTCATGTCTGCATTTCTTTGTTCCTGTGAAACCTCTCTTTTTTCTGCCCTGTTCTCCGTCTGTCAGAGCAACAGAGGCCGCAGTGACGCACGGCGCAGCTTTCGGCTACTCCACTCCCCCACCGGTTTCTCTGTGGAACCCAACAGCAGTCTCCCACTCCGCCACTACAGTGATTCAATTCATTCCCGTCTATTCATACAGTATTGGCAAGGCAGGGCGATGCTCATGGTGGGCGTAAAAGCATACATTAATGGCATCAAACACACCCACACAAGGCACAGCAAGTGCTGATTCTGGCAGACTGCAACAATAGCACATAGACTGAATAAATTATTTGTTGGAGACTGACCTCGGGGCTCTGGCTGTCGATCAGAAGCCAGCCGAGGGGACAACAGAAACTCAGGGAAACTTGGCTTTCCGAACCGCAGCCTCCATTAGAGTTCCCGTCTTTAGAAAAACAGCTCATAATTACATACACACGAGCAATAAACTCATTGCTTATGCAACATGTGCTTTGACATCAAAACATGCCAGAGCTGTTATTAAGACGCTTCCTCATTGCGTAAAATTATAGATAATGAGGAATTAAAAGAGCAGCCAAAGTAAAGTGTTTTAATAAGCTGTCAAGGTTGCAAGGAGTCGAAAGAGGAGCAGCAACGATTGCAATTGTAGCACTTCCAACGCATATTCTCAGTTTGAGACGGCTCATGTCAATTCAAATCTCCCACTGCTTTCAATTGAACTGGCATATGGCGACTTGAATGGAGGGAGAAAACATGACTCAGGATATGCCAGCACAGGGAGCCATCAAGCCTGCAGTGATGCACCTGATTGTGTCATGTTTGTTCCACTCATGTATTTGGTATTTTTATTTAATCTGTTCCCTCCAGGAAGTTGAGCTCACTCTTTCTGCTAAAGTGTTGTTATTTGTGTGTGTTTATTTCAAGAATAAAGTCAAGATGTTCAGAAAAAAAAATAAATCACAATTCTGTTTTGTCATCAAAGTCAAAATATTAACAGTATCTGTAGGGAAAGGGGAAATGCTGAAATTGCTCTTGTTTTTACAAACAGGTTTGCATTGCAAATCAGACTTTGGAAGTATCTTACCAAACTTAAGTTTATATTCAATATGGCTGTCATGCAGAGAAAACATAGTTAAAAGCATGCTTCTTTGGTTTTTGTTTTCTTTAAATGAGAGAAGTATCTTATTATCAGCTTCTGTTGCATCTAGCTGTTAGCAGAACCTTTTATGAGCCGTAGCAGCCAGCTAGCATCAGCTAATCACATAATCTATGATGTCTGTCCTTGTTATCAAAATCAAAATGATTAGTCAACATATTTCGAATGCATGTCTTAAGAATTTCCTTAACAAATTACAATTGTTCTACTGATATGTATGAGGAGAGGGCGCAACCTGCAGTCATGATGGCACTTAGTGAGTAATTTGTTCATTAAGGAGGACTGCCTCCAGTTGTGCTTGGCTGCAGCCACCGGCTGGTTCTGTATGAGCTTCAGTTTAGGAACAAACATGGGAAATAAAAAGCCTGCTTCACTACCAAATGAGCCAGGTACCAGGCTAGGAGGCGGGTGTGTTTGCTCTGTAACGTTTTATTTCACACCATATAATAAATGAATCATGAACATCAACACCTAATGGGCTAAAAAGACAAAGCCTTCGTGAGTTTTTTTAAGCTACTAAATGAGCTCTATGCAGTAAGAAACATTGGTCTCACTTGTTCTCTTAAACAAATATACTGGATATGGAAACCTTTGGACCCATGTTTGATGAACCTCCTCAGTCCCTGCAAGCTGAAGTACAAATTTTGTACAGATGACCAAATAAATCTTTCTCCATCCTGTTTTAATCAGATTTAATTGTGCAGATGATAGTGTTTAAATGAAATGAATGCCGAGGCTCCACTTTATTACAACATAAAGTAATTTAAATGATTAGGTTTTTTTGAAAAAGGTTTGTGGATAGATTAATGAATGAAAAGAAAACTGAGTACATCATGATTAGACAGTTAGGTGGTCATAAATGGAGGATTATGCCTGGCTTCAAAAAACAAACAAGATTGAAACAATTACTAACTGGAACCAGAACCTCCAACAAATATAGGGGCCGTATTATTTCCAACTGCCTGTGTTCCCGTCTAGAGGCAGACGACATGATGTTTTATGCGAGTTAAATATTCAGACATAGAAGCTTCTTTTGCTCTCTTTTTACACCAGCATACAAAATTAGAATCTAAATAATGGATTCCAACAAGAAAATGCAGAAGGAGAGTTATTTTTATTTAAATTCGCAGCTCCAATCACACTGAACACACCAAACTGATGAGCAGACCAGAAATCTGACCTGCTGGTACCCATAGTGGGCACAGGGAGGATGCAAGCATGTTTTTGACTGAAACAGCACTTTCTCTCTCAGTATTCTGGCCAACATTGCACTGCACTAAATTGTTGTGAGTTGGACCTGTGCTGACGGCTGCTCCTAGTTTATGGCTGCAGCTCGGGTCTAAAGGGAGCGGCCCGGAGAGAGTGATGGCGATGTCTGGGACTTGTGTGAGTCGGGTCGAAAGACTTTGGGGGCAAAATGTCGTCCTACACATCTCAACACCCTCTCCATCAACCCAAGCCTGTCCTCCTGTTGCCTGATCTTTGCACTTCTTCTGTGGTTTGCTTTCAGTTCAACCTTTACATCCTCCACATTGTTTCTAGATGCACACAGGCTTTTTTTTTTGCAGCGTGACTTCAGTGCGAAGTGGCACTACTGAAAGCCAAATAGTGAGAGATAAAAGTTTTATTCTACACCCAAATGATTCATTTTAATAACCCTTCTCCGGGTGACATGGACTGAAAACAGGGAGGCCAATGTGTCGTGTGTTGGGAGTTGTACAAAGGAAAGCACGAAGCGCAGTGATAGAAACGTGGAAAACTGCGAGAGTTGGAGGAATATAGGTACAGCTGGATGCCTGGGGAACATAAGAGAGACTGTGGAAAATATTTGAACAACCCTGAAGCAGAGAGAAGAACTGAAGACAGAGGAACGATCACAAATGAGGAGATCTGAGGGCCAGGCTTTGGTCAGAGAGGATGTGAGAATGGAGTGGGAGCTACTGAGGGCACAGATGAAGACATAAAGCAGCAACATGAAAGTAAAACAAGACAGTTAAGATAAGACATGGGTAAACTTTTAAAAAAACATTCTACACTAAGTCTAAGCATTTGTTTTAAACACCATCCTCAAACAAACAGACAGTTAGTCTTATGGGATTCTGCAGAAACTACCTGAAAGGACCTGAAAGTCATTTCAAAGACTTCCCGGTGCCTGACAGTTAACCAGTCATCGTGCTTATTGCCTTCTTAAGGTAAATCCCGAACCATCTGCAACTCGCTTCAATGTGGACTAGAAAAACTGCCAAGAATTATTTGCAAAGTCTTTTTGATTTCAGATTTAAAATGCTGCTAAAGAAGAATATCGTGAGTGGAGAAAACGTTTGCTGACAGAACATAAGAGTCGGTTGCCGCAGCGCCTGATGGGGATTTGCTGAAACGTAAACAAGTAAACAGCTAAAAAATGTACAAGCTGTTTAAGAGAGTGCTGCTCTCAAAATTGGCCTGCAGGATTTTGATCGGGTGCTCTTCACCACAAGGAGGGGGAGCTCACATGCTGAACTGGACCAAGTAAGCAACAGCGGTGAATTCCTGTAGCCCAAACAGAGCAACTATCAGGCATATAAAATAAACTTTCTACTAAGTTTAGATACTTACATTTTCTAAACTTTATGTTATGTAGTTTCATAACAGAGACTTAGATGGATGACAGACAATTAGTCAACATAATTTGCAATATGGAAATGCATGTAAACTGTGCAAAACCAATTTATAGGTAAGAGAGATTTTTTTTTTTTTGATTATTATATATATTATACATAACACCACTATCAACCAAACATATTTGATAGTTTATCAATCCACAGATTTTACTTCCCTTTTGAGTTTTTTAAAGAAAAAGATAAAGGAAAATAAAAATATAACATGTAGATTATAGAATTTTCTATGAAATATTATAAGAATGAATAACTCTCAAAAAAAGAATAATTTTGTAACCTAATTTGAAATGACAACACATTAAAACAAATGTCTTTGATATTTTTGGACAATTTTTGTGTTTTATGCTTTTATTTTCTGGTAAATTATTAACAAATTAAGATCTTTCAAGCCTTTTAAACTCAGTATTAATTTTAACAAAAAAAAAAGCTTTATTCTATAAACAGTACACTTTAGGAAAGAATACCACTCTTCTGTTGTGTCTTGTTAGAAACAAGCTTATCTGTGGGCTGAATTTAGTACAAAGGAGCAAATACTTCATGTATTTTAAACTATATTTAGCTATGAAAAAAAGGTATTTGATAAAACATAATTGTGTGTGTGGGATCATTTCAAAATAAACAACAAATACACAGATATAGATCTTTCTGTGTTTAATATTTTCTGGATTATAGAGGTCGTTGAAACAAAGCGAGTCGACTTTGATTAGATGAATAATGCTTAATAATAGCACAAATTGATAAATTCACTGTGATGCTCTGGCGTTTTGAAACGTTGGTTGACAGCGAAGGAAATGAAGCGAACTGTTCGCCTTAATTAAGAGCGGCCATTGAAGATAAAAGAACAGATGCCAGGCCACTGCATCTAATAAAAAGTGTAGTTTCCTTGTCTCGTCCAATTTCATTTAATTTGAAACAGCCTCTAGCATTTAATTCTGCAAGTTCTTAGCTAAACTGAAGGAGCTGATTTGATATGAGGTCACTGAGGGCGACAGCAAAAACAAGAAATGATCAAACAAAATGCTTTTAAAAGATAAATAAATAAAAACCTCTGAGTGATGAGTACAGAGTGATGAAATGTCTTTAAACTAGTTGATTTGCATGAGCGTAAGCCGAGTATACGCCGGCAGTGCAGCAATACAAAGCAAAACCCTTTAATGAGTAACATTTTAGTTTCTTATCTCTAATAGTAAAGGGATCCTACTGTAGAGGAATACCATAGTAACTGACTCTTTTGTAACCACTGAACAAAACATAAAAAAAGAAAACGTTAAGTGCCCTTACCCAATGATGGGATGTTTGAAGCCCAGCTTGGCGGTGGTCTGCTGGATCTCCTTTTCCAGCCACGCCTGAGGGCGAACAAGATACTTGACGAACTGCGACACCCACCAGACAGATGGGTCGCCATGCAGACGCTGCAGACGCGGGGCCAGGTCCTCGGGGATTGCCAGAGGTAAGTACGGGGGCCGAGGGTGTAGACTGTCCACGATGGGCAACTCCACAACTTGAACATCTTTATCATGAGCCTCCCCTAGATCGGAAAACATACGAAATAATTGATAAGGATAAAGAAGTTTTAAGTTTTTGGACCCTTGAAGTTGAGCTGTGACATCTGACACTAAGATGTTAGCAGTGTCAACAATTACCAATCTTATCCACCAATCAGCCACTGTCCAGTCGCACTTTTTAAAGTTCCCATTGTTGAAAGAAGAGGCACATCATTAACTCTGTGAAACCTTTTAACTCAGCTGTTTCATTTTTTATTAATTGGACCTATAATTTTAACATCCTTCCACAAGTTAAAAGTTCAATGATGGACTGGGAACTTGAAAAAGAAATATAAAGTTTTGGATACTGTACATGAAAGTTGCATTGCATGATTTATTACCATGCATTTTCAGATGATTTGGGTATGAAATTTTCTGTTTACAATTTGTTAAACGCAGCTGTCGTCAAATTTAAAGAGATGAGCAAGTGTCCCATTAGGGAAACTCCAGAGAAAAAAAACTCTACACATTTCATGATGTTTCGCAGCAACATTTTATCCTAATTTACCCTAACTGTTACATTTTATCCTAATGTAACACTGAGTTACATTACAAGCTGATTTATGGAGTCACATTGGTGGTGCATTATCTTACTCCACTTTAAAGCCACAAATGAATCAGTTTTATTACCTTTAAGAAACGGACGGGGACTTGGCAGCTGCAAATGTCTAAATTTGGAGAACTAATTGGTCTCATGGACAGAAAAATATCTTTTAAGATTAAAACATCCTAATCTTTTAAGTAGTTATCATGAGATTTTAGAGTTATAATTGTTTTTAATTTGTCTTTATTAGCAGAAATAATTAATGTAACCATAATCAGGCTTCATGACTTTTACCTGGCCTTCCTCAAAGGCTACAATTACCTTTCAGTTCATTTAAATAGGAAAAAGAAGTGGTGGTTTGTGGACCAAAACTGGGCGATCCAAGGGTTGAGTCCTGCTTGGAAGCATCCCCAAGAAGAAGGGTTGACAAGAGCTGATTATGAAGGTCAGTCCTCTGGACTGCACAACTGCCTGAACTGCCAGACCGCCCTGACCATCAAGGCCAACTGTGCACCCAAATACATAAATGCAGAAGCTGTGCACCTGCGTGTCGGAACAAAGGTTGCAAACTGCATGTATCTACACACTCTAATTTATAAAAATGTGCACATGCGAAAAAAAAAATCCTGTGAACTACAATGAATGTGGTCAGACAGTGATAAGTTACGTAGGTCCAAATAAAAACAGCAACAAACAGAAATTGCATTCACACTCTCAAACTCACACAAAGAGCTGCAGCTAATCACATCTCGCCAGAAGGGATGTGCCTGGCAGACACAACCTTCACTCCATTTCAGTCTTAAACCCCAAGCTAGGTTGGGGTGCATGTGTGTGTGTGTGTGTGTGTGTGTATAAAACCCTTGAATTATGTAAAAAGACAAGTTTTGAGGCCTGTGCTCTGTCAGACTAAAGTGACTTTCGTAACTGCCATACACAGGCTCCAGCACAGCTGCAAACACAGCCTCCATAAGACGCCTCCAAATAAATGGCATAATGACTCGTTAAAAATGGCCTTTCACAGAAAAAGAGTAGCTAAAAAAATATGCTAAAAACAACTAGAGGAAAAAAGGCTTGGATGTGTGTGAGTGTGCCGGAGTATGAACTGAATATAAATTAGAGCAAGCATTAAATATTGAACAGAAAAAATATTCCCAGGCTTGTCTTTGCTTATATAACAACATTGGCATGATTCATAGAAGGGGGAACGGGCATATTTTGAAGCCTGCTTTTCTTGGCACAGATGTAGAGATATGAAATGTGTCTGCTTCTCACTGCTACTTAATTAGATCACAAAGCTTCTCTCAAGTATGTCTTAACTGCACAACCTCTGCATATGTTTCCTGTAGTAGCCTCTTCCGATGCATTTGGATCTGAACTAAAAGAAAAGTTCCTGTATTGGATTTGGAGTGTAAGATGTGTACTGGCCCTAATGAATCTTTCATAAGAGACTATGAAACCGGAGAACCGAGAGTGACACCATCAAGACACAAAGTGCTGAGCTTCTCCATTCATAATACATTTGAGACAGAATTTATGATCTTTGAGATCTCTTGTTTTAGCCTCTGCATGTCAGGGAACATTATGTTTCGCCTTCTGCTCTCAGCATCACGCACAATGCAGAAATATTTTCACAAAGGAGTGCATTTTCTTGGTCAAATTATTTTTCTGGTCAGTCGGGCACAGTTTAAAAGATAAACTGGGTTTTTATTTGTGAATTTGAACTTCTGCACTTCATAGATGCAACAATATGCAGAGATCTGCGCATTAACACGGCATTATGCTATTTGATTTTCTGTATTTTTGTCATGGCTTCTAACAAAAGGTAATAGGAAAAAGGAATGGAAGACACTGAAACACTTCATCGGCACTGTCATAGTAATTAGTAATCATAATTGCTGATGAATATTTTAACTAAAGCAAACATTATATTGTAGAAAACGTCTAAGAAAATCTGTATTTCCTTTAAAGAAGCTTAATTTGGGTAAGATTTGTTTCTGATTGGAAATAGGAAAAAGTCTCTCAAAAAATAAACATTAAACAATGAAGTTTATATGACAATTTCTTAAAGCAATGTAATGTTACATATTTTTGAACAATTAAAGGAAAAATCATTACTGGCATTATAATAGTAACATTTTATATTTGCTAATTATGCTTAATTTAAATGATTTCCTTAAAAATATGTTTACCAGGTTAATGGACTTTTTTCGTCTAAACAAAAACATAAAAACATTTTTTGTCTTTTTTAAGCAGCCACAATGTCTGACAGTTTACATGTTATTTGACAACTTCACCAAATAATTATAATTTTACAGTTTAATTCATCCCCTTCTCAAAAAAACCTGACAAGAAATGTAGTTATTTATTGGAAGGCTTAATATTGAGTATATCAATTCATCAAGGGGACGTTTCTTACCCTCTGGGACAGATGACTATTCAAAGTAAGTTTTCCTTACAGCTTAAAGTAATTTGAGAAGAGATTCAGTAATAAGACTCCAAAAAGTGAGATCTATCCGCTAAAAAAGTTATGTATTGTCTTATGAGTCCAGTGAGCTAAACAAGCATCATAAACACAATAGATGAAAATAGAATGGACTACAAAGTTCACACAGTCTAAACAAATACATACACAATAATTTATGGCCATTTATCTGGTTTAAGTAAATGGACACGAAATGGTTTGTTTACAAACATTATTGTCGGAAGCGATGAAATGGTAATGCATAGGTGTGAAATGGAGGAATAAACTGGGGAAGGGGCAAACTGCCCTGCAGCTTCAACCTGTTTTTCTTTTAAAAAGATTAGAGAATATAAAAGTGTAGTTATCAAAATGAAAAGGCCTGGAGGACGAACCTCTTCACAGCAGGAATAAAAAGCAATATTCCAAAAGCTGTCAAATGGGGATAGTTGGGCTTTTCCCCTTAAAAATGACTCAATATTTCAAATAGTGTTGCGGGAATCAATGAGCCGGTGAAAGAAAATCAACCAGCCTTCCTTTTCATCAGCTGTGACTGGTGATGTGTTCTGCGGGTCAAATACTTCTTCCTTGTAGTCATTAAATGTATCAAAACTGAAAACTTGTTTTTTGTTTTTTTTGTTTCCATCAGTCTACCAAACAGCATGATTTCAACACAATTTGGTCAGAGGCAAATGTTTGGGACATATTCTTCAATGCATACATCTGGATTTAATTCACTTCATTTATATTACGCTGCTTTAAAACAAATATTCTCTCAAGGCATTTAACAAGACATGACAGTCAATATGCAGAAATGTAGTTGATTCAATTCGACTTTAAGTCAACGAACCTTAAGGACTTTCCTTCTTTTCATTTAAGTATTGAATTAAAACTACATTTACACAAATTATCTCAGCTGTTATCGTATATAAATAAAATTGGAGTTAGCCAAAGTAGGAATCGGAAATTTTACTCTGTCAAACTAAGATCATATACATTTACGTTAAAGCGGAGAGTTTTTACTTTAGGGCTTTAAATATCGCATAAATAATTTTTGAAATGTTTATACTACAAAGCACTGCTCAGGCCTTCATAAATTTCCAACTGTCCTTGGATCAAGAGTTAGTTTATAGACATCTCAAGGACTATCAGGCCTTCAGATTTTCATTTTTCAAAAACTTTGACTTGTATCCACGAGCAGTCTTACAGAAATTCACACGCTGACACATGCAGGCAAAACAACTAGCTTTGGTCATTGTGAGATAATGATTGGATGGTCAAGTGACAACCCAAACACTGGAACGAGTGCTGGACATCTCCAGTGACTCGTTTGGCCTTACCAGCCCCATTAGTGACCCCAGGAGGCCAGTTCAAGTTTGACTACTGACAATTTTAAAGTATGATACTTCCAACTCATTTTTGAAACTGAAAACGTTTTTTGGCTTTAGGTTGAAGATGTCAAAAAACACATGGAGTTATATTTATAGGATGTAACCCTCCATTTTCCTGCATGGCTGAGAATCTGCACCAACCTTTCTAAAGACAATAAAATGAAGCAAACCAGCCCATCACCAATCTATATTTCCTTTTCCAACGGTTAGGTTTTCATTTGGAATTATATTATTTTCCAATTTTTTTTAAGCCACAAGCCATTTAATCTCTGCGGTGGAGCAAATCCGAGTTGAGGGTTATGTTTCTGTGGATTGTGCATTCCTTGCAATGTTTTGTGTTTTTCCCCCTCCACTATTTCGCATTTGCAAGAAGAAAATCAGCAGGTCCAATAATAGCTCCATCACTATCTTTGTCTTTATCTTCTCTTCCTCCCCTAAAGCAATATGTTTTCTTGACAGAAATACCATGTCACAGACACACATAGCATGCATCTTCTTTTGGTCTGTAAGCGTCTCAGATCCCAAGAGAAGCACTTAAAAGAGAGCAGACTATCCATGTTGTGATTTGTGGGGAAATTGGAATTTTGCTGGTTTGAGGCATTAGGCTCCAGAAAAGTTAATTCCCTATGTAAGCATAAACAACAAGAAAAATAACACTGAAGGCACATTTTATATAAATACAAAGAATATGTTGTGTTTTAGTTTCAGTAATACAGCATAGAATAAATTCTATAACTTATAAGTCACAAAAACAAACCAATAATGACAGATTTTACATTAAAAAGCTTCAAAGACCTCAAGAGCCTGTATGGACTAATCAATCAGTGTGAATCGTTTGTGGGGCGTGAACAGCCATATGGCACATATGGGTTCTTAAAATGTAGCTTTTAATACACACATCACACACACACACATATAAATGGGAAGAAGGGAAATACATTAAAAAGAGAAAAAGGACATATGAAAGGCGAGAAAATATGAGAGAAAAGGCAAAGGGAGAGCAGGAGATAAGAAGAGGGAGCCCAGGAGAGCACAAGTCAAATGAAGCAATATGATAAAAATATAGAGCTGGAAGAATTCAAAGATGAGCGCAGAGAAGCTAGGAGAGAGAAAATAATTGAGGTAAAAGGCCGCGCTAAACGCTCAAGATCATAAGTATTCTCTGTTAATTAGTGCTTTAGATTTTTTAGGCGTATTGAAATAAATATGCATGCAAAAATGTATAAGAACTGAATCTTGTGAAATATTATGTTACAAAAACAAACTTGTATTTTATCTGGATTCTATGTGATAACCCAGCTTTTTTTTTTTTATAAAGTGGGAAAATCCCACTCACACAAACACCATTTACTGTTCCTCAGCCAACACGGGCAGTGAACAGAGAAACGAAATCTTATAAACCCATTTCTATCCTGGGGAACTCTTTTGGCACACCCACTCCTGCCTGTAAAAGTTTAAAGCTCTCACTGCTGCTGCAGCATTTCTCTGGAACATGCACAGAGAGATTTGAGCGATATACACTGAACACATGAAGGTGTTGTAAGTGCTGGACAGAGCTGCAGCCCTTTAGCAATCATGGATCCTCTGTGAGAAAACTACCTATGTGTAGTTTAAGGTTATTTATTTTGCATAATAAGAGAGTGACGGTCATTGATTGCATAAAAGCTGCAGATATGCTGCAAATATAAAAGCGACAAGACAGCAGTGTGCAATATGGGCTGGGAGATATTTGCACAAAGTTGATGCAAAGCTGCAAAGCTTCAAAGTTCAAATTTGCTACTTTATAAATAGGATTCAAGTAAACCACCAGCATTTGTCTGAGTCACTAACCGCAACAGACAACCAAACAACCATCACGACTGAAACAGTAATGATATCTCTGCTTTTTACTCAGCGGGATGCAACCTCACTGCTCAGCATCCACACAAGTCCATATACAGCTTGTGCAACAGAGGCATGTTTTTCTGTCATCTCGCCTCCCTGTAGCCCCTCGGTTGGTGCATAAACTACTTTTTTGCGTCAGACGCTCTCATGAGACCTAAAATGAAATGAATAAAAAGCAATTAAGTAGGAAAGATAAAAGCATAAAGCTCGCTTTCTTTGCAGAAAATAAAACTACAAGCATGTCAGTGACAGAGGGATGCAAACTTCTGGGATTAGCAGCTAATTTAAAGGTGAAAATAAATTCAGAAGCTTTTTAAGTAACGGTGCAAAAAAAAAAAATGTTGAATGAACATCCTTGTTTTTGATGTACAATATGCAACACAGTTGCTAATTTATGTAAAATAGTAAAATAAAAGAGTTAATATTGAATGTAATTTATGCTTGGAGAACAGAAAAGATCAAAACACAGCTACCTTCCTTGAATGGCATGTGTGGTTGTCTTTACAAATTTGAAGAGAAGTGTAGGGCAATGCTCCTCCCATAAAATACTAATTTACTTTGAACCCATCTTTAGCTGGGGTGCTAATAACAGTGGAGAGCACTGTACACCAACCATGAAATTGCAGAACCCCCAACATAAGAAAACCTAATTTAACGCATATAACTTTATGCTTCTTGTTCTGTTTATTAAATGGATTTTTGTTGTTTACAGTAAAGACTTATTTGAATAAAAGACAAGATGTTTTAATGGTGGAGAACAAGGAAATTAAGAACTTTGATGAATTTTTTACCTTCACCAAACACAAATAAAAGTCCTGCCAACAGCAGGCCGTGCTGATGCGACTGGGCTGCTGCATGAATGATCGAGAGGGAGAAATGTCACAAGGAACCTCAGTTTAAAATTAGAATGTGCTCATAACCTGCGTTAATGGACAGTGATGAAAACATGACAAATTTAAAGCTACACACCAGACACATATCGCTGACTGCATGTTCATAATTTATTGGAGCAGAAATATGTGAAAAAGTAGTTGCAAGTTTATAAAAAAAAAAGAAAAAACACTGTCTCGATATTACTCAGGATAACATTAAAAATTGATGCCAAAATGGATTTTTGGCAGAAATATGTTTGCGTTGCCCAGCAGCAGCTTTTAATGTGAAAATATAAGAGCCATCAGTGAATTCATGCTACAGTCCAGGGACTGCATCTGAGAAAAACACGCAGAATTAAAACTTCATAAGCCTGCTACGATTGGTGGAATTTATTTATGCTAAACCTGTGCTGAAATGGATATGAATAAGGAAAGGATTAATCGACTCAGTTAAAAACTGCAAGTATAAACAAGACAGAAGGGCAGTGGTTGTGTTTACAGGAAATATATCCCAAGATTTGCTTTGTTTTTGGGGTTTTCTGGCATAAAGCCATTACAAAATAACCTCATCCTGCGTTGCAGCAACATTCATCAAACTTTACTTTACAACAATAGGTCAGGAACATTCAGACTTTAGATGGGGTTATTCCAAAAAAGATAATTAGATAGCTTATCATAATTACTGCCGAGTAGAGGTGGCCCACGGTTATACATTACTTATATATGTTATAAACTGTTTAGGGGCTTCTCTTCCTGTTAAGAAATGCACTACCACTAGCAGCATTTCACTAAATACATATATTTGGTGGAATATTTAGCAAAGTTTTGGTGATGGGATGGAATTGGTGATAACTGGTTATTATTTGCTGAGATGAATTTCAGGCTCAAACTGTAGCTATGGTAAAACAACATTCAAACAATGAATATTATACATTTTTTGTGCTTTAGAAAGTAAACTTATTAACCCATTGAATCTTAAATTTAAATGTTAAATCTATGAAGATTTATGAAGTGTGTGGAAACCCAGGCTGCTTACGTTCGCTTTGCTGTTAGCGCTGTGCTAATGCTAGCTGCAGCTCATGGTGTGACTGTGTCGTTGGGGTTGAACCCACCTGACCAGTGTCCAGTGGAGGCCCCGGACCGGTCAGTGCACGTGTTGCTGACGGGCAGGAAGACAGTCTCCCAGCCGCCGGGGGCGTAGCGCCAGTTGTGCGACTCCAGGATGAGCGTCCGCTGGGTGCCGTACGCGATCATGAAGCAGTAGACGACGTGGTGGAGCTGGCAGCCGTAACCGCAGCCCTTGTTGATGTTACACACCAGCTTTCTCGCCTTACTGCAATCTGGGGGATTCTGGGAGAAAAAGGAGACTGTTTCAACTTTTTTTTTTTTAATAGCTCAACTTTCACCTTGAGTTTCTTAGAAACCGGCTCTCTGACACGTAATAACACACGGCTCATATTGTTTTATTAGTTTTCATTGCCAGTCTTGTACTGAACTCTGAATTTTATGTCGCCTGCTCATGATTTCCCCTAGTTTGTCTTTTTAAATTACCTCTTCTATTTATGTCCATCTGTCTCTTTATTCAATCATTCTGCTTTACTGAAAAAGGAGAAAGCGGCTAAACTTTTTATTTTGTTGTTTGATTGGTCGATGTTGTCTGTCTTCAAAAAAAAAAAAAAAAAAAAGTGATTCCGGAGATAATTTCCATCAAGGTGTGTTGAAAATACAGTCTGACCAGGTTTCCTGCACTTTTTTACTTACAAATTTTTACTTTGGTATTCTCAGACATATCTGATGATTTGAAAACAAGCAAATACAAAAGTTCACAATTAATTCACAGCAAATATTTATACAGTGGTCAGATTTAACCTCTGGTGGATTAAAGTAAAAAAGAAAAAAGAGAAGAAAGATTAAAGCAGAAAAGAAAGAATGCAGGGAAGGAAAAAAGATCAAAGGATGACATGAATAAAGCATGAAAATAATTACAAAAGGAAAGAATGAAGGAATAAAGCAAAAAGGGTTCGGGGAGACAGAGGGGAAAAAATGGGATCTAAAACCAAAAAAATGCGAAGATAAAAAGATTTGAAAGAAAGAAGAAAAGGAATCAAAAGAAAGATGGACGAAAAGATAGATGGATGGGCAGAGATTGATGAAGAGTAAGACAGATCAATGAATGGATGAAAAGATGGATAGAGACATTAATGGGTCTGCTTTTTTCTTAACCAAAAATGGGAAATTGAGTTTCAGAAATCAAGATGGTGGGAAAAAAAGAGGAGATCGGCATATTTCTTCCCACTTTTTTTTTCTTTGTTAATCCCGGCCTGGAGAATAAATACCTCAATCAAATTCCAGACTTCAGATCTGTGTAGGAACCCAGATATTCAATACAGAGTTATTCATTCCAGAAGAATATAGAGCTATTTAATCTATATTTGGCTTTTGTTTGGGTAATATTCAATAAAAGATAGAGTGCTTTTTGCAGCTGTTTTGGAAAATTACTGATTGCTTTCAAAATAAGCTGAATGCCACTGACAGACACTGACTAATTCCCGGGTCGAGTCCTTTCCTGTTATTTGTTAACAATAAGGGAAAAAAAAAAGAATAGTGCCAGCTCTATCCTTTAATCTTGTCATTGTTGCTTTTATTCACTTTTTCAGTGCTGCTTTTGCTCTCTGTTTACTTCACTGTCGTTCTCTGAAGCTAATTCTTAAGCCGTCCCTCTGCTCGCTCTACTTCCTATCTTTTAATATCCTCTGTTTCGTCCTTCTCATTTTCCGATGCTCTCTCTCAATTCATCAGCTCAAAAATTAGCTGCAACATTATGCAGTCTGAGGGGAAGAATACCGAATACGAGGGGCAGGGAGAAGGAACAATAAACTGTCTATTTTACGTACAGAACAAGTGGAACGCAACAGATTGCTGCACGCTATGTCACCAACGAGGTGCCGGGCGGGTTGTGATCCGCTCTGCAGCCGATCTGAGCGACTGGAAGCCAACCGGCTTCCTAAACAGCAATTATTCGCTGATGGGAGTGTTTTCCTCATTAGGCTGCTGCAGCTGTGGATAGTTCAGAGTAATCAGGCCGCCCAACACCCACCGGCTAACGCTGCCTGTCACACACCAGCAGGAGAAGTACAAAAATATAAAAAATAAGAAAAAGAAAAAAATAAGGAGAGATTAAATTTTTAAAAATGGTGGTATTTAAAAAGAAACAAATTAGTAAAAGAGGACAGGAAGCTGCCCAAAACTGATTAACGCTTCTCTTTCTCAATAACTCAAAGTACAACGGCCGCAAAAGGGACACAGAAACCCACACAGGTATTTCCTTCTATTTCCAGAATCCCAGTTCACCAGCAGCCCCACGGGCGTAAGCTAACCCACTAACATCTACAGTCAGAGGCATCTGATTACAAAGGACCTTCTCAAAGCTTCCTTTCTCCATAGAGAGGCATGTCACTGTATCTGCGTGAGGTCATTTTATGGCACGAGTCGAGCCGAGGTGAACCCGCCGTCACTGGAACCCGGGGTTGCTAATGGTGGAGCTGGAACGGCTCAAGGATAACGACGCCAGCTGCGCGCATGGGCATCGTGCTGTAGGTTAAGTACCTCTTTAAATAATATTCTTCTCACATATTAACACCCAGGGTCAGCAGCGGAGCGCTTCGGGTTCGGGCAGACCACAGCGTTATTGTTGGTTTAGGAGCGATGGATGAAACCTATTGAATATGACAGAATAACCTCAGGTAATTATCCACAGTGCTCACTCTATCCACTCACTTCGAGATGCTTAAAGTGAATGTAGGGCGTTTTCTGTGCTCCAGTATAAAAGAACAGTTCATCACTGCTGGTATATTCATGTCAGGCTTCGTCTTCTGGTGTTATTTTTTATTTCTAAAATAACACCAGTAGTGCACACTGACAGATTTCACCACAGTTTTAATGAGCAATATTTAAAAAAAATAAAATAAAAGTACTCTGAATAATGGCCCTCAGAGAAAATCTTAATGATATTAAACCTATTTTGTTGACAGTTTATGGCCAATTGATTTTTCTCAGCAACAGAAAGTCAATGTGCTATTAGTCTGACGCTCATTAGAAAGTTCCTCGTTTTTAAATTCAGCTTCAAAATACAAAGTAAAACGTTAAATTCATGGCATATTTCTACACTGGTCACTGGATAGATTGAATATACAAAAAGATGGATATATGCATAGATGAGAACAATAATTACATTAATGAATTAATCATAATCATAATCATCATGAGACGTTTGCATTTTAGAAAAAAGTACCATATGTGTGAGCATATCCATAGATATGAGCTCAACCAGAAATACAGTCCAAGAGCAGGACAGAAAAGACTGAAACAGCAGCTGAAACCAAACACTTCACTTGTTATGGTTTACTAATTTGCTCCTGTTTTTCCCCTCCATCATCTCTAGCAAGAAAGAAATAAGAGCATCTTATTAATTCAATCTGGATAAAATATGTCCAACTTGATTCTGCGGAGGAAGTAGCTCTGCCGTTAAAGGAGAAACTTTCTTTTTTCCATCTTCGTTCTTCAAGTTTAGAGAATGGTGTGGTTATTGAAGTTTAACGCTAGGACAAGCTTCAGTTTTTGGCTCTGGTTTTTGCACAATGATCCTCTCCTGAACCCACCTGGTTTATTTTGGAAGCTGTGCAAATCTGCTGAAGTAGACAGGATGTCAAATACATGAGAACGGCAGAAAGAATCAGGTCAGTTTTCAAAAAAGAGCGTGGCACTATGTGCCATGTGCAGAAATGTAACAATAGCTAGTTGGTCAAGGGCTTTTATGCTATTATGTTTATTAGAGATCTGGCATTGGAGGATCCCAGGGCGCCGCATGACACCACCGAAAGCTGCTTTAATAAAAGCCGAGGAGACAAGGTGTTACAATTAACAAAAAGAAGGTGTTTGGGGAGTGAAAAGCAAGTTATTAGATAACACAGTCATTTTACCCAAATGCCCTCAATTTGACAAGAAACAGACAATGTATTGTTTCCTGTTATTTCGATGGTATCTGTTCCTCTGTCTCCTTTTTTAAATGTTTAAAGAAAATCTTTGTGACCACATTTTTTATATTGAGAGAAAAGGAAGGAAACATGTCGCATTTCACATTAATCCACTTTCCTCATGTATTTACACTTTTCTCTTTTTTTGAGTAACATAATGAGTCACATTTATTTACATTTTAACGGCCAAATCACATTTTTACTTCAAATGTCTACACCAAGCACAAATTCCAGATTTTTTCAGACTATAATTTACAGTTTTTGCACCTCAAAATCAAAAAATGATAAAAGTTAACCATAAGCTTCTACAGCCGATAGTGGAATGAAGGAAAACCCCCAGAGGGACTGAGAGGACGACACGAGGAAGAAGGGCAGGTATAAAACAATGAAGACAAGGATGTAGGGACATTAAAACAGCCAGGGAGAAGGACACAAGGATAGAGAGACATATGAAAAGGATGATGGGACACAGGGGAAATAAACACGAGGAACGGCAAGAGAGGGAATTAAGAACCAAATAAGGAAAGACACAGGTGAGACAAGAGGGGCTGTCATGAAGGAGGGAAGAAAGAACACAAAAAAATGAGAAGGAAAAGGAGAAGTAAGAAAGGATACAATAAAAGACAAGGAAACGAGGGAAGGAAAAAGTACACGATGAAGGACATCAGGGCTAAACGAGGAATAAATTAATAAATAAATGTACAGAGGAAGGAAAGAAAGAAGTACAGAAGGAAGAACAGAGGTTAAAGTCCTGAAATCCGAATATTTTTGCATCCTCTGGTAAACGTTTCCCTATTTTCCCAAACTGGAAAAGAGCTAAATTGAATTCCTTGATGTCAAGACAGCACTGAAACCGTTTACCTAACCTGTTTTTTTTTCTTATTTAAAAAAAAAAATCTAAATAAATAATTTTTCCAAACAGTTTTCGCAATACTTTACCAGTTGTCATCATGTAATCATGTATTACATGATTACCCACAACAAAGCTGGGATTTGACTCATTGTCAACAGGCGCTTTTTGTCTGTGATGAATTATCGCTGGGAAAATAACCACGGAGGCAATGAAGATACAAAAAATAAACAAGACAGTAATAAATATCAGAGTAAAAAAGAAAAAAAAACCTCAACTGAGCTCCATGTGAAGGAGCCATGGCTGCTGGATGATGCGAGTGGACAGATGGAGTTAGTTATGGCAGGAAAGAAGAGGAAAGCTGATGCAGGTGGCAGCGACAGCAGTACAAGAAGGAGGAGCCTGTCTGTCTCTGTGCACATATAGATGTATGGATCTGCATGAGAGAGCCAGACACACACACACTAATGTGTGTCTGTGTACAGGCCATCGCTTTGCATTTAAGCATGAGCATCAATCTTATGGCTCAACTTCAATAACAGTTGCTTGTAGGTGTGGGGTGAATCCGCCTGTGCGCGACCGCGTGCGCATGAGGGTGCGTGTGATGAATTAGTGATGGCAGCTGGTAGAGCAGTGTGATCCCTCAGCAGTGGTGACAGCAGCTGTTAGTGGTGCCGTCTCCGCCCAGCCAGACTGACTGGGTCCTCTTCATCAAACACACCGGCTCATTAATGCTGCAGGACCCACTGCCGCAACACGCCACAACGCGCCGCCCCGTTTGAAAAGCCTGCGGCGGCAGAGCCGGTGAAGAGGAGCGGGGCTGCTCGGGCCAGGGGACGAGTCCTGAATATCATACAGGTATACTGTATGTGTGTGTTGTGTGTGTGTTTTGAACATGCAGCAACGTGGCTGACTGAGCATGGGAGTCTTTGTCTTTAAACTGCATAGACATTTCAGTGTGTGCATGTCTGCAGATATGTCATTCCAACTGTCTTTTGGCATGTGAGCGGGTGGGGGGGGGGGTGCGTGTGTGTGTGTGTTTGACTTGAAAACGCTGACAAATAACAAGAATCCCGCTTATCAGATCCCACAGCTAAAACCGCCTGCTTTCATTCTTTTTACCTGCAACTTGTGGAAACTGACGCTCGCAGATAAAGATGGTGCAAATGAGACAAGAACAAAAAAAAAAAAGGCGGAAAAATGCATATCCGTGCCCGTCCATGTGAGGCAGACACTCGGATGAATGCTAACAATGTAGCTTTGTCTAAATGTATCTGCGTGGAGGAGAATACGGGCCAGCTGGCCCGAGCAGCAGGTGTGTCTGTAGGTACCTGTAGGTAGGTGATTCTGTTCTGGACCAGATCTGACAGGTCTTTAGCCTCCTTCATTCTCCATTCGCCAACTCCATCTGCCTGGCTGAGGTAGTATAAATCTGTCATGATGGATCTGAAGAAACAAGCACACATTTTCAATCAGTGAGATCACTTCTTAACCAACAACCCAGTCTGAATAAAGATTTATTTCTATGAAACATGTTATGCTTATTCTGCTTTCTAAGGTAAACACACAACCCAAAATAAATGTATTTAAATATGTATTTAAACAGAGAGGAAGTGGTTTACATAAGCCAAAGCATTTTTTGGATTTTACATTTTACCTCTTTAATTGCACTTCTAATAATAATACTAACTCAAACCAGGTTGAATTATTATTGTCTTTTGTATTATTGCTGTTGCTATCAAAGATGATCCCAGGCTGTAATATGAACTTTGCAAATTTAAAGAGGGCAGAAGAAGAAGCAGAAAAAACAAAAGAAGAAGACAACAATGAAGACGTCATTTACATCATGGCAGCTTAGATACGATTTTAATTTCTGTTGTTACTGTAGATAATCCAACTTGTATGCATTTAAATCAATGTATTTTTTTAACTTTTGCATTTTCATCACTTTTAATTGTCAGCAATTTTCAGTATGACATTTGTAGCAGTAGTACAATCATTTGGCCTTTTATTCTGGATATGCAAACAGTATAGTTATTTGTTTTTATTAAGTAAAGTTACGTAAACAAGCAAGCAGCTCGTTTGATCACAATGGAAAAAATGCCCCCCATCTTTATCAAATGGTTTGTTAATTTCTGATAAATAGCTCTGGCTGCAGAAAATGTAAAGAAAAAGACAGAACATATTTCATGTAGAATTGGAAACAAAAACAAAATGGAGAGAAAAGGAGGCGCTGGCTGCTTGCTACCAGTTGCCAGACGATAAGTATCACCAGAATATGGCTGAAGGGTAATAGTTTAGGTAGCAGTGAGGTTAAAGCTGAAAAGCCAAATGCAACTGTGTTGTGGATATAATCAAAAGTTACAAACAAACATGATGAGTTATGTAACCACCAGGCCAGGAGAAAATGCTGCATCCACATACAGGTCTGTTTACCAAGCCTGCTGTTTATTTGAGAATCTGTTTATTTTGAGAGTACTGTTTGTGCTGGTGTAGATTACCAAATGCAAATATAAACTGTGAAATTGCAGTTCAGAAACAGATAAACAGATGGCAATACCTGCGTCAGTAAGCGGTGGACGTATCGGTATGAAAACAGCCATGAGCTTGGCTTTCATTATGATAAGCAGCCATGTGGAGCTGCTTTGTTCCTGGATTTTATTTCAAATCTAACTTTTTGCCAACGGAGCATGTTTTGTATGAATGAAGGTGATAGCCGATCACAGCCACAAGCTCTCATTCGCTGGTGTTTAATCACCCAGCGCCCAAACACTGCACCCTGGTGATGCCATGGGAAGTTAAACAGAAAAAAATATAAAACAGAATTACAAGCAGAGGGCTAGCTGTCTGCAGGGAAACATTGCTACTTTTATTTGGGTGTTATTATTAACTAATAAAAATTAACACGCTGCACAATACTGGAAACCTTATGGGGGGGAAACCACCTTTCCCCCTGCAGCTGTTTTACATCTCACCGGAACGGAACAATTTTATTAAGTCCAGAGCTCCACTTTGCAGAATAATCTTGACCTTTGAGAAATTACTAACCCTAAAAATAATCACTCTGGTGTAAAAGTTGCAATGTCCTCCAACTGTTTTCTCACAATAACTACAGTACAGCCTCTGTCTGAACAAACCACAGGAACAATAGTCTGCTTGTGCAAGCAGCTTACTCGCATGCTCTGCTGCTTGCTGTTCTCTGAACCTGACAGCAGCAGAGGAAAAAAAAAAAAGACTCATACCTACTGCATGGGGGGGGGAGGGGGACACCTTGCTTTAGTCTTGTAGCATTATGTAGAGCTTACCCAATAGGTCACAGTGCTGCTTTTCACAAGCAGAGTTTCACATAAGCCGCCAAAGGTGAAAAGTTCCTCTATATGAACCGAACAAAGACATTCAGTGCATTTAGTAAGAGGGATGTGAGGCATGGAAATGTTTTTTTTTTTAAAGATTATGAGAAGCAACTAGTCAGGAACCTCATATAAAATATTTTATTGCCTTCTACTTTCAGAACAAAGTGATTTCAATTAATTTACTCAAGTTCTACTGTAAATAATAGTAGAACTTTATTTACTATTATAAAGTTCTATAATAGTAAATAATTAGTTATTTATGATTCCAATAACTAGGGATGCGCCGCATTTTGCAAATGAATCTCAGTATCAGTGTACGTAATATTAACATTGCCAAGAACTGCTTGGATTGCAATAAATATGAAATTATTGTATAAATGTCAAGCTATCTGGGGTCTGTGGTTGACATAAACCCACAGAGTTCTGTGATTAGCATAATAAATATAAGTATTTGTCTGTTTATCGTAAACTATATTGTTTATGCACAAACATTAAGCATTGCATGCCTCTCTGTTATGCATGATATCAACAACTAACATGTAACAGCATGATATGGCTCAGAATTGTTCTGGTTTGGTCAGCGGTTCGTGTCTGTCACATTTCATAACCTTCAGCTGGACCAAACGGAGATCAGAACCGAATAAATCAAACAGGGTGTAATGCAAAGGTTTCAGGAAAAAACAAAACAATTTGTGAGCATAACTTTTAAACCACATAGAAAAACACATCAAATCTATTGTTTTTTTTTAATCTTACATTAAGTCGGGTTAAACCTTTACTGTTAGCCAGGATTACTACTTTTCCTATTCGTTAAAAGCCAGGATCGTAAGTGGGAGACATTTTTAGCAAATATGTGAACTGCTTTCTTCAAATTAAAAAAATCTCTTAATGAAGATTACAATGTCCTTTAAAAAAAATAAGGTAAGCTTCAGATATATTCATATATTTTAAGGCCTTCAATCCTTCCTGGTTCTGAACATTTCAAGACTCGATTCTTATATATTTACAGATTTGGAGACGACCTATGCATCTATGATGCTGATTGACAACAGCAGCTTCTCCCTGGCTCCTGAGCTGTGTTTTGGATTAAGTCTGCCATCTACATCCCACTGACAGCAAATCCGAGTGCATGTCACACACTGCCTAACGTCGTGACCATCGACTCTCCGACATGCCCGAGACTTCTGATATATGCAGCTAAGGGCAAACACATCACACACTCAGACACACTTATGCAAGTTTAATTTATTACTCACTTCTCGACCCAAATCAGTCACATCCTGTGCGACGGAGAACTCTTATGCATGTATTCAGCAGCCCATGTAAACACACACACACACAAAGCAGAAGAAACGAACTGTCTCATTTCAGCAGCGTGGCATTGTGAAGAGTGTCTTTCTAAGCTAACTTAGACACTATCATCACTCATTGTAACATTCTGAAGCAGCAGGCCGGGTGTGAGTGTGTGTGTGTGGTGTGTAAGTGGATCTAAAATCTTTCCACACAGGGGAACCATCACAAGCCCAGAGCGGAAAGGAGCACACCTGGCTGGCCGCAAAACGGAGCAAGAAGGAATCAGCAAACGGGTCCTGTGGGATCTGGCTGCGAGACAGAGGACGGCTACGCAGGATTGAAGCCCTGCAGATGAGTCTGTGTGTGCCAACATAAATGTTTGTGGTCATTCATATGTGCAGCTTGGAGGCCACTCCAACACCCCGGTTGTGCATTTCTCTGCAAGGTTGGGACTGGACATGTGAATAGAGAGTTTCAGGTTGAGATTACAGCAAGAATATCAACAGGTCATGTGAGAGAAAACCGGACAAACACAGCAAAGGTGAGGGACAAAAGGTAAACGTATGACTTTCATATAGAGGTGGGCATTTCACATACTGTTTCGTTTCTTCAATTATAAAATTTAGATATATCATTGCTTCAATAAATTCTAAACTGAACTACCAGCGTATTTTTATTCTCCGTTGTTTGTTCCACAAGAGCATCATAAACATCAGTAAACTCAAAAATATGACTGAGATGCGCTTTACTAATATAAGTCACATTTCTTTAAGTAAGTAAGTTTCAAATGTTAATGTTTATTTAATGTTTGATGTAATATATGATTGCTGTGTCATGTAGTCACCAAAATCAGATAAGTAATATTTTTTAATCATAATTTTTACCGGTATCATAGTAGAACCACAAAATATCACAACTTTGCACAAATCTACTTTCAGAAACAGAATTAAGCTCTTAAACTGCTTACTAAGTTTGAAATGCTACCCTGTTACTTATGGGCTTCACAGTAATAATAAATAAACTATTTAACCATACAATTTAAGGCACACTTTTCAATAATTAACTAGCCTGAGATAACACACACTCTGTCATGTTTCAGCAACAAATTCGAATTTATTTTAATGGGTTTTTATGCGACAGGCCAACAGAAGGAAGTGCCTGATTATGCAGTGAATTGAACCTTTGCAGAAGCAGCTCCAAGTCTGTTGGGTTTGTCTAAACCAGCTTTGCACATCCAGAGGAAGGCATCTTCGAAAGTCTTAGCGAAAACGCTTAATCTCTGTTAGAGGGGTCTGATTTTATTTAGGAGCGTCAGAGTAAAAAGGGTCGAATAGTAATGAATAACAATCCTCTCAGACTTTGACTGTAGAAAATTTCTGAAATCCATTTATCTTCTTCCTTCCACTTCACAGTCATGTTTCATATAAACTAAAAATATATATATGGCGATTTTTGTTTGTAACAAAGTAAATGTGAAACTCCTCAAAGTATAAGAAGTTTTTTTTTTTTTTTTATATAAAATTGGTCTCTTGTAGACAATTTCAACTGCACTGGTTCAGTTACAAACTGAAGTCCTATTCTTATAATGGTATTACAGCTCTTAGATCCCCAGGCTTGTTTTAATTAACACTCCTAATGCTAAGTGACGGTTAGCATCCAGCCAAAGAATCTCTACGAACATCGAATCACTACACATCACTTCTACCAGATTTACATATGTTTCTTTGCTGTCCAGCTGTGAACATCAACATTATTTCCATATCCAAAAGGAAGAATGAGCCCAAAAAACACCTGATTCCACTGGAAAAGCAGGAAAATCCTTTCATTCTTCAATTTAAGAGCTCCATTTCTATTTTACTCAGGAAAACACTCGGGACCAAGGCTGTACTCGGCACACAGCATGCCCTATCCTGAGCAGAACGTAAAAGAAGAAGTTACACATTTACTGCTCTTCATTCTCCCATTTCTATTGGTCATGACTTCCTCATCACACATAAGTTTATCAAAAAAAGAGAGAGGTGGTAAGTAAATGCAAAAAGGGATATTTGGCCACATCAGTTAGTCTGTGTGTATGTGGTGGTTAATCTCTTTTTTGGAAAGCTACTTAGGCAGCAATGCCTGAGACAATGTAAACGGCCTCAGGAAGGATTACATCTCGGAATGTGACACCTACTTTTCCTTCTGCAGCTAATTCCAGGTGACTCAGCGGGTGTGTTCAGGATTTTTGTCCTTTGCTACTCTGAAAGCAGCGCGTGCTGCTTAGCAGCGTTAGAGCTGCCAGGATCCAAATCAAGTCCCAACAGAGAAGAAACAATTTTGGTTGATTATTATTTTTTTTTCATTATGAATGTGGGAGTTTTTTTTCTTCTTTAAAATAAACAGAAACGCCAAAGTGAGGGTAAAAGACAGGTATCTGATTAAGATAATGTTAATAGCTAGCAAGAAAGCTATTACGAGTAAATGGGGAAAGGCTGACCCCCCTGGAATATCAGAAGAAATCTACATTATGGAAAAACTGACACATCGTTTGAGACTTCAGCCAACACAAATGGAAGAAAAGTGGATGAAATGGACATCATTCAGGACAAAAGACAGTGAGAAAAACTAAAGAAAGAACTGGACAAACTAGGTGGGACAAAGGTCAAACAGAGGAATAACTCCCAAGCAAAAGTTTTATATTAACTTTTATGTTATGTTATGTTGAAAGTGAAGTGTTCATGTACATTATGTATATAAACAGATGTGAAAAATATTAATAAACAGCTAAATGTAAAAAAATAAAAAATAAACAGAAACTGGTGTTTTTGGGTAGATTTTAAGAAAGATAACACTGTTAAGACATTCTGATTTGGAAAATGTGAGTATTTTGATGCATTTGGTTAAAAATTGGTAATAGGTTACTTTTCTGCAGGAAAAAAAAAGCTTCAGATAAAAATGTATGTAATTTGAATGTATTATTAAATATAAATAATTCATAGCTCCTTTAAAAAGACACAGCTATTCCCCAATGTTTTTCTTTTTCCACATAGTACTTTAACAACATATTTAGATCCATAGAGCTTTTTGATTAATGAGTGTCTCTGCTGGCACGTTTAAATTATCTTAAGTGTTTAGCTAAAGATAATTTATTTAGGAAAATAAATGATGCAGTTTTCTGTTTATGAAGTAAAACACTGCAAACTTTCTATCTGCATCCATCAAACTGGATTCATTCACCTGCAGATTTATTCTGCAATATATTTGGGGCCTGCCCATAGCAATGCTATTGTTCTACACCCAATAGAATGTCTCTTTATTTCTTTATTTCAATCCCCCATGATTTGATGGGATCATCTTTTGCTGCACTTGCAGCAACGAGGACTATAGAGCAGAGTTCCTAAGCGCTGCTCTATAGTCACTGTCCTGCTTGTTTCATGTGTTTTCTTGCTGCCACACACCTAACTAAAAATGCAAATAGGCTTCTTTGTGATGGAGCAGAAGCACATCTAATACACGGCTGATAAACACTGTAAACCATTCGTAGGCGTTGCACCCCGACGAATGGAAAGTTTTTGCCTATTTGCAAAACAGCTCAAGCTCAGTTAGACTGAGTCAAGATCGTCCATGAATAACAGTTATCAAGGTTTTGCCAAGATTTTTAGCTAAACTTCTGTCCTTGTATTAATTTGTAGAAACAAACTTTGTTGTGCTTTCTTGCACAATGACAATATTTACATGTCACAAGTCTTTTCTTTCAGTACTGCTCAAGAAAAGCATCTCAACAGCATGATGCTGCCACTACAGTTCTCCACTGTGGGATTGGTGGCTTAGAGGTGGTGAGTAGTGTTGAATTTAGCAGCAGCAATATCTTCAGCAACAGCTTCACTCTTGCATTCTTTGCAAAAAGAAGACATTTGTGTAATGCACTGCTACAAATGTGATTGTCTCATGAATGGTTTCAATCTTTCAAATTAGAAATAAATGAAACAAACCAAAGAATTTGAGGAACACAAACCTAGAGCATTGTGTGTTGCTTGAGTGAACTACGTGCAAACTGAGCAGGAAAGCAGTACGGGAGTCCCAACTTCCCCAACTCAGAGGCTGCTGCACATGCTCACCTCTCCTGATGTCCCAGGTCCTGCAGGAGTGTGTCAGCATATTTCTGCCTCTCGCTGTTCTCCACATTGGAAAGCCTCTTCACCTCGCTCCGCACAAAGTACCAGAACTCCTTGACGCCGTTCTCCACCTTCCTGCGCAGCTCCTCCTGCGTGGGGCCGGGCCCTGCGGGGAGAGCGGGGCGGAGAGAACGGCGGGTTTTTATAACACTTTGAGGCGGCCGGCGCGATCAAAGACAATGAACCAAGAACACAGACTCAAATGCAGACTGAAGAAGCGAAATATGTTCTCAAAAGATTCTGGTTATAGTGGGTAAATAGCTTCTCGCCATTAAATGTGCCGACAGAAACTCTGACCACAGGTGTTACTTTGACCTCGTTAGGAAACACTTGATCACTGCCTTTGTGCATAATCTCTCTCATGTTTTTCACACACAGAAATGTATACCCCTTTTGAACTCAGACAATGTGGAGCAGCCGACATGGGTACCTCATGTGCCTGCCCTGGTTTCTGTTGAGAGAATCAGAATGGAAAAGAACAGAGCAAAGAGAAGAACAGCCTCAAGCAGGAGAAGTCAGAGGTGGTGTTGGAGATGGTAAAGCTTTTTTTTTCCAACCTTCTATCTCAGACACTTTCCTCACTTTACCCACTCCGCTTGTGGAAAAAGCTGGAGGGTATTTTTAGCTTTTTCTCCCCCTGCAGCATGATGGAAAAACTGACCCTCCACTGGCCTCTACGCTCACATGTCCTTTTTTATTTTCTCCCGTCTCTCTTCTTCCCTCTCAGACTCTTATTTTGCCGGCGGGGGGATTCACACTGCTCCCACTTCATTCACACGTTTCCCCCATTCACCTGACAGCTTTCCTGCCCCTTTGACCGATGCTTAGAGTAGCAAGTACACACATATAACCCTGCCCCATTGACGCTGCGGCTCCACCGTCATCATCGTCGTCAGGCTGCAGCCGGTTGAACACTGGCCGGAACTGACATCGTCCCTGCAGGCAAAAGCTCACACAAGCAGCTGAGAGGTTTCACACCACATCTAGATTTATACCGTGAGCCCACACACACTTACAATGCGCTCAATATGCTCCAGCTTTGAACCAAACTCCGTCTTGCAGACACTTTGGGTGAGCCTATGTTTTAAGCTTCATTATTCTGCACATTTCTGGACTTTCTCTCTTATACTTTTCAACCCATGTGGAAGGTAGAAATGAAAGACTTCAGAATGGATTTATGGTAGATGTCACTGGAAATGGAACCAGCAAACACTACAGACAAATGGATTAACAGGCAGACCAACAGACAAATGAGTGGGTTGATGATGTAGAGGAAGGTGGATGGATGGTTGAATACAGAGTGGAGACAGAGACTAACAGATGGATGGGAATTTGAGACTACCAGAAAAAGATTCAAGTATGACGTGAATTTTTTTTCCCCGTCATACTAATCCAAACCTGGAAAATGGTGACACTTTCCAGGGTTTTCCAGACTGCAAAACACCTTCCTACTTACCATCTCCAGTGAGTTTCTGGAAGCTGTGAATCTTCTGCTTGGCTCTGGTCAGCTGATCCTCCAGGGAGCGGAGCCTTCCTGCCGCCAGCGACCCGGCTTCTGCTTGACCCTCTGGTATCCTGGAAGGCCCAAAAGGACATCAGGTGGATTAGAAAATTAATAGCAGGAAGAGGAGGCATCAACATGTCAAAAACTCTGAACGTCCAATGCATTGACGGAATAACAAAATAATATTTTTAGGAATGCTCAGTTATTCTCTGAATAACTCTAGATGGATTCCGGAAGGCATCCACTTGCAGACTATTTTAGTCAAAAAACTTTCTTCTAATTGTCAGTTGTGACTCAGGAGGTAGGCGAAGCGGTAAGAAGATCCTGCGGTTCGTCTGATTCGAGACGTCTCTTGCTTGGGTGACTCTGGTCTCATCTTTCAATTTAAAAGTTGCTGAGAAAACTGAGCTGCGGAGGCTTGCGTCTCACACTGTTCACCGCCGAAACTTCCACAAATCTAATTTGTTAAAATGCCAGTGTAGACCCCCAAAGTTGTGGCCCCATGTATTAATTTTGAGCTCAAGATTGTGCTCAGAATACAAACCGGAAAAATCCATGTTTGTTGGGTTCGACTTATCATCTGCTTCCAAACTCATCCATGAATTACGTCCTGAGAATCTGATGAATATCCTGTGAACGGAATGGCAATTTACAGAAAAATGCTATGATTATGTGGAATAATAGGAAAATATAAAAAAGCAATTATACACGCAGAGTGCTATTCAGCTGAGACACGACAAAGCACCTGGTGAGCTTGTAAAGTTAGAATTACAATAACAACTATTTCAACTTTTTCTCGCTTCAGTTTCACAAGAGCGATGACTAAATCTAGCCAATCTAATGTACTGAGGGAGGAAAATAAGTATTTGATCTACTGATTTCTGTAGGTACAAATTGGCAAGTTCAATTTCTTATGATAGTTAAATTTTGATAAGTCTGTTTTTTTTATGATGATTCATTTTCAATGTTTGCAAAAAATCTGAAAAGCATCACACAAAACTTAGAAATTATTTTCTGTGTTTATAATCCCAGTGCTCCCATTTTGCAGCTAGAAACCAACCAACCAACTGAGCAAGATGCGATCTGACAACCAAGCAAACAATCAGCTGATCAGAAACAGGAGCAACTAATCTACAGAACCAAAAACCATCAAACAATCAATCAACAAATCAGCCAATTAACCAACCAAACAAACAACAAACCAATAAGTCAATCAACCCAATAAACTAAAAATTAAACAAATAATCAAGCCACCAGTAAACCAATAAAAGATGCTCTTGACCTCTATAAGTAGAACTTGTTTACAAAATCAATTTCTGGAATTCCGATGCTTTCCCCCATGGACAAAATAAAACATTTGCATGAGGCTGAGATGGGCTATGAAAAGAATCAGGAATCTTGGTGAAAATGTGGTGGCAATATTGGGAAATTATAAGATGACTAGTTGCTCTCAGTCTAGAGTTTACGTCACCTAACATATGCTTATTTGCTGTTACTATCAGAAACAATTCATGTCTGAATGCACTGCAAAATAATAGCTAATGTTGTTTAATCTATTTGTGAAACAAGTCAAAATACAGAAAAAGTTTATGATTGAATCCAAACGATTGCAAATCTAAATCTACCAGGAGTAGATTTATACCCAAATGTGTATAACAAATTAATTTCTAACTTAAACTCATTTCACCAACTTTTTCCTTTCTTTCCCTGTCCATGCTGTTATTACAGTCACATCAAAGTTGGCAGGAATTGTTCTGAAAATAAAACTTAAGTGAGACCAGGACAGGGTACGTTGCTGCTGAACCATTCAGACGCACGTCTGAAGCTCTAAAGCTTGAACACAAACAGTGAAGCTTCCAAAGGAGATTAATTTCATCCAACATCTTTGCAACACAGAGAAAAGATGCCCTGGAATAATCTGAAAAACTAAAAGTGACACATGAAATGTTCACATTCCAAGACTCAGTCGTTACAAGAGTGCAACAGCATTCCAGCTGGTCCTTTATCACCACCATAGTGCTAAAACAAATAGGAAAACTACTTTTATCACAGATGCTGAATAAAATCACTGCTCCAAGCCCACGAGTGTGATGAGTGGGATCATCTCAGGCTCTTCCACATCTTAGACATCTGTGATAAAAAAAAAGGAAGAAAGAAAAAGAACATACCGCAGTCATCAAATTTACAAGTGCAGAAAGCTGTTTTTCATTACCTCTGAAAGCTTGTTTGGACAGACGTTCAGTTCAATTAACCTAATGTACAGTAATAAACTATTTTCATTTGCATATATCTAAATTTATCTGTGGAACTGTTGCATATTTTAAGTGTTTAGTGAATTATCTCTGGTTGATAAATGCAAATTTGAATTAGCATTTTTCCAGCTCCCTCAGTTAGCCGTGAATAACTACCACACACATGCACCCAAAGCACAACTGAGCACTTTGACATCCTCAGAGCACCAAGTTTATATCAGTCAAGGGGAAGAAAAACGGCACTAACATGGTAGAAAATCTGCAGGTTTTTTTTCTGCATTGTATTTGCAAATACCCCTGAGCAATAGGCATAATAAATCATCAAGGCATGCAAACTCAATTTGCTCCTTCAGTAAAGAACATCAGTCGCCTGCAGGCACAGAGATGAGACTTTTAAAGTTGCAGCGGCCCCTCTCGCCACAAAACTCTCCCTTCAATGTGCGAGTCTGGTCCCTCAGAAGCCCTTGCCTCCCACTTCACTGACTACTAACTGAGCAATCTACTTCAAGGGCATCCAAAGCTGTAGGAAAAAGTGCAGAATACTCTCCTCAGACATTATGTAAACCCATGATGGATAATGATCAACCTTTCATACTTTCTAAGAACAGAGTTCGCCCTTATTGGATTCAGATTTCCTGTTATTATTAGATCTATGGTGTGTCCGTTACAAGACCCTGAGACTGATCATTGAAATACAACCCTGTGACATTTCCCTCCTCTATTATCTTTTGTACCATATTCAGCTGCGTTTCCCCATAGGCCACACCTTAACACGCTGGTTACACCTTAGTACAAAAAGGAAGACTTGCTCCATCACTTCCCAGGGGTTTTAAAGTGCTGCTAAAACGGTGACATAAAACAACTTGATATCTTCATGAACAAGGCAGAAGAAATAGGCCAAATGAGCTCAGGTTAATTAGTGCGAACATCATATATGAGGGTCATCTAGAATACAAATTGCAGGTGCACTTGTCATAGCCCCAGTCATGGAAAATGCACTCAGAACAAGATATGTCGATATAAAATATATCCAAACACTGAGCTGAATCAAAACTAACAGATACGCCAGAAAAGGCAAACAGACAACAACAACAACAAAAAAAAGAGAAAAAGACTACTGAACCTGAAGGAGAAATTAGACAAGGCAGCTGGATTCGACAACATCTAAATAAAACAACACAGGAAAGGTAAGACATGAAAAGAAAACTCAGAGTTAGGAGAAGCAGCACGCAAATATGTGGAGGAATACAGGGGAATAAAAGACGAGCTCTGAAAGCAGGGGGAGGATGAGGCCTGCTGCCTCTAAGCTCTGCGTCGGGAAGCATGTAAGGTTCAAATATTTCACTTGAGCCCAGCTGGTGAAACCACTGGCTCCCACTTCTACACCCAGTGTTCACAGAGTTCACAAGGTGATCAGAGCCGAGGGACCGAGTTTGAACAGTGGGGGCCTGCGTGGCAAAACTGCACCTATATTCCTGTAGAAAAACTTAATATACTCAGGCTGACTTCAAAAGGAAACTTATGTGCTGACTTGAAAAGTCATACATATGGATGGAGATGTGAAGCATTCTCTGAGGTCTAGATGAAAGAAGGCTACATGGACACCCTTTGGCTTCGCACAAAGAACCAACTAGCTTGTGTTTAAATGGGTATACCCATGTATGATCACATTGCGACACACTTTGCATTTTAACTGCAACTTAGAATTCTCACAGGTTCTTCTGATTTACCTGCAAACCAATCTTTAGGTGTCATCTAGTAGTGTGCGCTTCTCCGCGCCCTGCATTGTGCGGCATTTCAGATTCTCTTGATCTCCCAGAACTTGTTGATGTGCAATTACAATGTCTACACTTCCAGCTAACCAGTCATTAAATTTTAATGATTTAAGCGACTCTTTTCACAAATCTTTTCTTAGGCTTCTTGCATCTGGTTTATGCACAATTTGGAGGAGCGTTCTTTATATCTGTGACTTTCTTTTCAAAAGAAAAACACATTGCATATTCAGCTCTATAGGTATTGGGAATAATGGTGAACAAAAATGATGGATTGTTCATTTTAGCTGCCTGTAAGTATATGTTTGTAGCTGCCAGTGCAGTGCTGACACACACTATGAAAGCAGCTGCATAGTCAACAGAGGTAGGAAAAATATTCAGAAAGCAGCCATTCTGGCGTGTGTGTGACGAGGCTGCAGCCTTAGCATCCAGCCAGCATCGCTAGTTCTCCATAACATTTCCAGATAACCAATTCATACCTTGGCATTCAGGCTACACATCGTTCCTGAGCTAACAATGCTGCTAGCACAGTTCTCCACTGATATCCAGCCACCATGAAGAATTAATTCCGACTCAATCTTAGGTTCATGTTTAAAACAAGAAACAATCCTTTATTACGCAAAACCGGAGTGTCCTGTTTTTTTGATGCACCCCAAAACTTCTCTGTAATACTCTGAAAGATTGTCCTTGTTGTGGGTGACTTTTAATGTCATAGAGTGGGCTTAGCTCAGTGTAAAGGGGGCCTAAGAAAACTGGGTGTTTCATCATTTCTTGACAACTCAGTGCCTTTGCTTGTACCTCAACTCACACCACTTGATTTCACTAAGTTAAGCTACTACTCAACAGAAATGCAGAAGTGGGGGAATATGGATGAAAAAATCTTGTTTCACTATGAAAACTTAAATTGGTTTTGAAGCCTTAAAGAATTGTTTAGAGAGTGGCTTTGGTTTACTTCACTACGCTATCATGTCAAATCAATTTCAGTTTTTCCTTGTTTCACGTCTACGGATTCAAACATTAACATTCCAAGTAAACTGATTCTGTAAAACTGCATTCCTGCCTCACATGTTCACAACATCTTTAGCTTGGCAGCTCCGCTCTGAACTCTACCTGACAGAGACGTCCCGACCCCAGCCAGTCCTAACAATGAGGCTTGTGTGTGCCTGAGCGCGCCCTGCGGACCGGCGGGAGTTCAGGTCCTGAAGTGGCGCCACTTTCTGCACAAGGTCAATCCTCGCTCCAACCTTTACTTGAGAAGACAGTGACCTCATCACGGTGAGCTATACAAATGAGTTTTTTGTGGTAAAAATTTGCATTCTTATTTGACTTGAAAGACAGAGACCCAAGTGAGGCAGACGTATTCGGAAATGGTGGGTTTTGCGAGCAACTGCAGACAAAATAAAACTGAGAAACACACGGAGACACATAAGAAAAGAGAGTAATTGAGGTCTAATGGTCAATAACCTAAACCATTAAAAGACAATTCTGCTGAAGCACGTATAAACAATTTGTTAGAGATGCACTTTTCTCTCTTTCAGTGTACATAAATCTGAGTCTCATGGCCCTGTGTGTGCAAATAATTCCTTGCATCCATTTTAACTCGCAGAACACATTACACGGGTTTAGAGATCTGCGTCGACTGTAACAGTGCTATGCCACGCATAAATCTCCTTTACCGGCTTGTTTCTGACATTATTGCACAACAGCAAACATTCTGCTGGCCCCAAGGTAAGCTGAAATAACAAATAAAACCGATTAGGGCAATGACTGTGGTCTCTGCAACTCCTCTCATCCCTTCAGATGTCATTTTTCATTTTCTCCTTGCTGCTCTTTACTTAGTGAGGTCCTAACGCCATCCATCATTCTCTCGATTCCCCTTTCCTCCTAAGCTTCCCCCACGCCCTCCTCCGTTTCATCCTTGCATCCCCTCTTTTGGCATGCCAGAGGAGGGTGGAAAAGGGGAACATCGATCAGGTCCTCATCACTCACCCCAGCTGTCACTCTTAGCCCCTTGCTCCCTCTGGTGTCGCACCATCAGGCTGGCGCGTGTCATCGTCTCTGCGGGAGCTGTGGCTCTGTGCCCGGGGTGACTGACAGCTGCAGAGAGGGCGGAGCCAGACAGGCCGAGCAACTCGACCTCGTGCTCACCTCTCATTAATGCTGCCGGGTGATTGGTGGGTTGGCACACCGCCTGTCACTCACATCACTCAAGAGTGGCCTGATTTATTGGACTGCATCTGTAGGTCAGCCAGGTGAATTTAATTTGAATCCAAGCGTTGACGGACGCCGATTAACCAGACATGACTGTCCTAAGAATTGCGCACGAGGATTAAAGATAGGATAAAACAAAACAGATTTAATCTGTTTCTGCTTTTCCGTCACACTTAAATGTTTCAGATCATCAAATAAATTGTATAATCAGACAAAAAAAAAAGAAAACTGAGTAAACCCAAACCAAAAACTTTTAAAAATGATTATCACATCATTAAGCTATTGAAACCAAAATTGGCCTTATCTAAGAAACTATTAACCCTCATTGTTAAATTACAGGCTTCAATTATTGATACAGTTAACCTCACATTTCGATTCAATAGCAGTAGCCTCACTCTTCTGCCAAACCTCTAAAATATCCCTTTAAGAAAATGAATCTGACAGCAGAAGTAAGCTAAAAGATCTCCAAAAGCAACTCACCATGTCCTGGTATAAAGAAAGAGGAAGAGACACCAGGACAACATCACTGCTGACCAATAAAGATAAAATAAAGTCAATCCCAGATTAGCCAGAGCACATCTTGATGAATCTGAAAACCTTAGAAAAATATCCAGGGAAGGTTTTTTAAAACATTTTTGTGTGCATTTCAAAAAATAAAATCTACAGTAATACATAATGGTGGTAGTGTGATGATCTGAGACTCATTTGCTGCTTCAGAACTTGAAATATTTACCCTAAAGAGCCATTAGATTTAACCTTAAGGTCAAGCACACTTTGGTGATGTGAAAGGATGATGACGTGAATCACACCAGCAGGTGTTACTCTGAATGGATAATAAAAAAGGTTTTGGGGGTAACCTAGTCAAAGTCTGGATGTAGATTTGATTTAAATGCTGCCGTTGGACCTTAAGAAAGCCGTTCATGCTCGAAAACCAGCCAAGGTGCCAGAACTCTGTCAGGATTGAACAAAACAGAGTTGGCCAAACTGCCTACACAGTGATGTAAAAGACTGACTGCCAACACTTTAATGGCAGCTGTTGCCACCAAGGGCGGAGCAGATTTCTCATTTAAGGGGTAATTACTTTTTGATAAATGACCGCTTTTCTTCACTTAAAGAAAATAAAATCATCACTTGAAAACTGCATTTTTCAAGTCAATAAAATGTATTTATTGAACAGAAAGTGTGACCAAAAAGGAAAAACAAAAGAAATCTGTCGGAGGGTCCACATAATTCTTATCCCGTCAGTGACTTATCAAATGATCTAACTGAAAAACCAACTTGGTGGTAAAAAGAAAATAAAACTAATAAAACATTAGAATTCTGTCAGATATATAATGACTGCACCGTGCAGCCTGATAATGCCTAACCCATCTATCTCTTGCTGCTGCAGAGTAATGACACTAAACAAGTTGAATTGTACTCCGATCTATAAATCAGTTTGAATGCAACGAGTTTTTCACAGTGCAAGAACTCAACATGATATGTAATAATGTCACTTTTATGGGTTTAAATTTCTCTGAGGCCACTCGTAAAAAATGAGCACACTTGATGTGACAGTTAGGCACTTTGGATGAATTTGTCTTTTTTCATCAGATGCCGGCAGGATGCTCGCCTAGAATCGACTCCGCTCCGTGTACGAGGCACAGAGATCCGTGTTCTCATTCCAAATTAGCGGAACGAGTGAGCTGCCGAATTACGTGATCATTGAACTGGCGAGTTGTTACGCAGTCGGCCGTTCTGTGACATTCCACTGTCAGCAGTTTGTTAGTGGAGGTGGAGGACGGAGGTGAAGGAGGCTTGAGAAGGCGGAAAATGAGGATCCAGCGGCAGGGATGATGGACATCTCACCAGCAACTCGTTCATTTTTTAAGCCAGTTTTACAAGAATAACAGACACTAATGGGTTCATGCAATATTTTGCAAAATATTCAAACTCATATTTGTATTTTAGTGGGAAAATAGTAGTGCAAATTAAAAAAAAAAGAAAAACACAGTCCACTGTCTCCACATGCTTGTCAGGGATGAATGGATTCCATAAAAATTTGTTGGATATTCTCAGATAAAAAAAAAGCTTTTGAATCAGTTAGAATAATAAACTAAACTTGACTCCTTTGTTTGATAGTTAGGATCAAATTTACATAAATGACGAAGCGATTTAATTAAAAATCTTTCCGTAATGTGCCCTAAAGTGATATTTGTCGCAAACTGTTGCTACATAAAAAAAAATAAAATAAATTCTACATCGATCTGAAAAACGTCCACATTTAAAAACATCAAAAGAGTAGAGATCAACTACAAAAAGAAAACAATGTCTGTCCTCATAAACTCACAGGCAAAGCAAGGAGAGCACTAATTACCCCATTTTAACATCCAGACTGATGTGAATGAATCTGTTGACAGGGCAGATATTAGATGCTCTATGCAAAAATCTATCCCTTATTAAAGTCGGTCTATGCAGACTATAACAAAGTGCTATTTAATAGATTCTGGTTGGAGAGATACTTTTCTGCAGCAGAAATGGAGATGCAGTTCAGAGGTCACGGGAAGACGGACGGAGCTAAACACAATCCTGGAAGATAAACAATTAGAGTCTACAAATAGCTGGAGACTGAGATGGAACTAGAACTGCAAGCAGTTATGAACGGGCTCCAAGCCTGACCCAGCTAGTCCATCCCCTTCCCATGCACTCTCCTCTCTCCCTCCTGCCAGCGCCGAGGCTTTTTGCACATCCACCGAGTTGGGAACTTGCAGGATAGCTTTGACACTTGAAAGGTTTCGCCCAAACAACACATTTTGCCTGTGGGTGGTATTAAAGTCCCATCCGCATCAATTCCACTCCTGCTAAGTCCCTCCCAGTTCTCCGCCAGCAGAGCAAACATCATCTGGGTAGATGACATTACAATTGGGATTTATTAAAGCATTTTCATATGCTACAGTGGCTCAGTCACTGTGTTTGAGATGATTTTATCTAAATCCAGTTGAGAATGGCAGGACTTTAAATTTATGCTCACAGATTCACTCTTTTCAATCTGACAGAGCTTGAGCTATTGCATGAGGAGTAACGGGAAAACATTTCAGTTTCTAGATTTTCAAAGCATGCACCAAAGACTTGCAGCTGTATTTACACCAAAATAGTTCTAACAAGTATATTGACTCAGGCAGGCAGAAAACAAATACACACAACAATTTTCAGATTTTTAATTTAAAAATGGCCGCACCATTTTCCTCTTTCACAATAATTCACTGCTTTCTGCTGCTCCACAACATAAAATCAAAATTACACACATTGTGGTTCTGAAGTTAAACAATGTGAAAAAGTTCAAGGGTTATGAACAGCCTAACCCCAAGCTTAAAAATACAGAAGGGAAATAGAATCCAGAAAAAGCCCTTTTGCTGTAGATAGCTCATAAAGCTTAACCTCAGCAAACCAGCAGTTTCTTTTTGGCCTCCCGTTCTGTGATACTTAGCTGAAGCTTAGTGGGACTTGACAAGGCAACGCTGCACTGCCCCAGTAAACAACTGCCGAGTCCTCAGTCCCAGATCAACATCCTGAACTCAATAACAAGCTGCGAGCATGCAGTGTGTCAGGGACCCATCTGGACATCGACTGAAAGCTGCACGTTTTTTTTTTTTGATGCTGCAAATTCCACCTTTGTTTGTGAGCCAATTCTGAATAATTACAAAAGCAGGGGATTTAATCAAGGACCAGCTGTCTGAAGTAATGCATGTGTTTGTTTTTTTTATGTTTGTGTGCACTGATGAGGTCCTCGCATCAAAGTGAATCAGAATATCACAGAGGAACAGCTATGGCAACATCTGAAGCTTTCCCTTAAAACTACAAACACACGCACACACACACACACACACACACACACACTAACCGCATCTTTCGTAGAAGGAGGAAAGCTCACACACATCCACGTCCAGATCTGGGGTTTGAGTGTTTTGAGAAACGCTGTCAGCATGCGGTGGTAAGAGCAGAACCATCTGCCTCACTGTTACAAATAGCTTGAATGTGTGAAAGATGCTGTGCGGTTAATGGACTTGCACAATGTGCTATTGTCTTTTAAAATAACAAAATCTGGTGAGACGTGTGACACGCTATCCATCTGTCTCACTCAGCATCTATCACACCACTGATTAGCTGCTACAATCGTGGACATCTGATGAAGCTTCACCACAAGCCATCGACTGCTCCGGGTTTGGAAACATTCCTGTGGTTGGACTGAAAGTGAGGCGACTGCATGTGGTGGTTGCAGGACTTTAACAGGTGCATTATGTCCACTGTTGAGCGTTTTTTTTTTCAACTCTAAATTTCACCTCATCAGCTTTAGTACAAACAAAATCCTGGAGAATTATGCGGTTCTGGAAAAGCATTTCAAATATTTACAGAGCAGCCAGTGGTAAGATAACGTCCTGCAAATGTCCTCCACTGATGGTTTGCACAGATGCTGTGAAAGCCTCGTCTAACTAGACATTTATAAATATAGTGCTTTTACTCCCCAGATTTTTACCATAGTTTTTCCCACTGATGTTTCTATTCCAATGTTTTACATATTAGGGCTAAAAAAAGGAGCCAATGTGGAGAAGCTGAGTGTAGCAAACTAAATAGACCCAATGTTTCCTCATTTTAACATATTGCAATCTTCAGTCTCTACAGCTACGCTTCAGATCATTTTTAGTTATTTATTTCTGCACATCTCTCTGGTGGACCCCACCATGCCCTTTTAATCAGGTTGAGGCCTGACAGGGCGAGTGGAACATCTTGATTTTTCCCTTTTTCAGCCACTCAATTGTAGATGTGTTGCTGTGTTTGTTGTCTATCAATACATTTAAACAGAAATCCATCAGTAGTACAGATGAACTTGCATTTAACTCTTGACTAATTTGGTAAAAAGAGTAACCCAGGTTCTGAAGATGAAAACCAAGCAAAACTAGCAGTTGGTTATAGCACAATGTCTCCATTTTGTTTCCATGTGTGCAGAAATACTTTGTTGCAGAAGTCTTTGCGAACTAATTCATTGCTACCTTATTCTTTCAGAGAGAATAGTCTTATCTGTGCCACCATCTTGTAATGGTACTAGCATAAACTCTGAACCTTAGACCCACTTATGTTTCCATCTACTGTTCAGTTATGATGGACATACAGCAGATTTCTCTATTTGTTGTCTAGCTATGTTTGTTAGCATCAATGCTGCCCACTACACAAGCAGCTAACGCATCAATTTAATAGCAGTAGCCAATATACAACACGGATATCTAAAAAAAAATTGTATTTAGTACAGAAAGCATTTATAGTAACTAGTTTGTCTACCAACATGGCAGCTAGTTTAGTTGTTATTTTGGTAACTATTTAAAGCATCTCACCACCAAGCAGTGTTGTCTGCGGGTGGAGGAACTCTGCAAGGAAAACATCTTAATTCAATTAATTTGTAGATTATAATATAAAGAGGACATGATTAATACAGTATATATCAGCATAAACAAAAGCAACAATTAGAAACTAAAAAGTACTTTGTTTGTGCTTGGTGTCGCATATAAATCTATCAATTTGAACATTTTGATATGAACATACCTGAGAGATTCTGCCATGCGCCGCAGGTCTTCATTCTGCTGCTTAAGCCGCTCAAGCTTGGCCAAAATCTTGGAGAGTTCCCTGCTGGACCGCTCCGGATGCTCACTGTCCCTCACCAAGTGGCCACCGATGTAGAAGAGGAGAGTGCCCCAGGCTAGCAGGACCAGGGTAATCCACCGCCAAGAGCCTGCCCAGGGCCTCATGCTTCCACCACGCCCACCGAAAATGTCTTGTGGTGTGCCTGTCCGCCTGCCGATCCACCAGCCGGCCTGCCTGCCTGGATGCGCACGCAAGCTGTGTGCTCCGTCACCAGAAATGCCACCGCGCTAATCTTGGCACTGGCATCTTTGCAAGGATGACAAATGGCAGATAAGTGGGAGATGTGGCTCAGGATTATCTACGAAAAGGCAAACGGTGCTTCTCCAGTGATCAGCCAGTCTTTCCTGTGTGCTAAAGCATGACGGCCTGATTAGTGGCTTCACCTTTCCCACCAGCTCCGCACTGACCAGCTTATCCAAGAGTTCTGTGCTGTGTCTGTCCAGTCCCACTGGATTCTTTTATTCAAGTTGCATTCTGCGGAAACAAAGAGAGAAAGAAGGAGTTAGCTGGGTCACATGTGGGTAACTCTGATATGCAAACACGCTCATTAATTATTTTTTGATTTGCAAATATGTCCTGAGGCAAACAGAAGCACTTTTAGGATTGGTGAAAAGCAACAATAAAACCGAAGTGGAAAGCCTGAGACAGGCAGCAGCGTGCAGAAGATAGAGCAGCCCTGGATGCTGCTGACTGGTCTCGACAGAAACCTGTCTCAGCAGCCCACAGGATTGATCAGCATGACACTGCAATTTGCATTTACACAGTGATGTGCAGTCCCTAAGCTGAGCTGCACTTCTGTAGCGACAGGACACGGATGTTCCACTTTCTGCGTCTAGCCTGTTCGCGCATTATGTACACTTTTGTACACATCCACAATGAACTCAGCATGCACATATACACAAGCAAGGACACTAAAAGATTCAGTTTCTTTTCTTTTCTTTTTTAATTCAGTCCAGTCACCACACATTCACCCATCTTCTCCCTCAAGGGAGAAAAAAAGAACTAGAGAAGCTTTTCCTGGACAATCACCGGTTTTCTGATCTGCAAATTCACACTATCACAACAAATAAAAGAAGAGAATGCATTGCAGGGTCCTTGATGGATATGGGAGTTACGAGGCCGAAAGTATTAAATATGAGATCAATGCCTGTATTTTTTTAGAATTGCGCCACTAATGGCAACACCATGTGGGAGTAGCTTTGTTACATTAGTTCTGATTTGTTCTCTTTGTAGACTTCTGTGCATAATTGTTTTGGTTGAGGCAGTGAATGTTTTGCCAATTATTCCCTCTGCGTTTGGATGCTGTGCAGTGGGAAGGATTTTTACTTTCAGACAGTTGCAATAATGAGTAACCGTGGCAACAAGGTGCTGTCTCCAAAACTAAAACCAGCTGATTAGTTTAGCAAAAACTCAAATAATACCTGAAATATAAAAATCTCAGAGGCTTTATGGATGTAGAGCAGAGAGAAAAGGAGGAAGTTTATCTCTTCCATCCATCATAATGGGCAAAGATTATAACCACAACTCTTCCTGTACATATGGCCAGAAAGACATTTAAAGAGGAGTGGCAAAAGCAAATGAGGTGAATTAGCAGCGTTTTCCAACAACTAATGATGTCTTGCAAGACATTTTACTGTGAAATATCATCTGTGAAATAAAATTTTTAACTTGAATTGAATCTTTACATATTTCCCTAAGTTTTAGGTTATTGTTAAACCACCAATTGGTTAATTCATTAAGAGAACGAAAACAGTGATAGTTTAGAATTTTGGTACATTTAATGAACTGTTTTTTGTTGGTATTTTATCAATGATTATTAATTCGAGACTTATCAAGTAAAAACTGTCCAATTCTGGTCACTGCCCCATATCTGGTGTAAAAACCCAACAAAAGTTTTCCTAATAAGCTCTGTGACAGATTGAGCCTTTCTCAAGGTGATTCAGTGAACTCCCAGAGAAGAGGAACAACCACAAAAAAACCCCCAAAAAAAACCTGGATCACCTCTTTCCTTCATTCCCAAGCAGCAGAGAAGATGGGGATGGATGCGTGCTGAGTTTATGAAGCAGCCTTCGCTGTCAACTCCCAAACAAAGCCCTGCCATGTCACCGAGACCAGACCTGTGACAGGATGAAGGCTGGCAGATATGTGCATGCGTGTGCAAGTCATCTACATGTGTGCCATCGTAACAGCAAGCTGGAATGATGCCAAACATCCTAGATGCTCCATGAGTGGCACTGGTTGAGATGGGCTTGATTGGCATGCTGCAGTCTCTCTTGTGTTTCCATCTGAGCTGCAGAAACCGAGTAAAAATGCTCCTGCTGGGGTTCTTGTAGCAGCGAGGAAATGAGTTAGCGCTGGCTCATGTTTATAGCAGTGATAAAGTTGATATGTAGGACATAAACGGTGGCATGCTGTAATATTTTAGGGCGTGTTCAGGGCACAAACTTCCCAGTAAAACAGATAGGTGCAGATGAATCCTCTTCACTTCTGATTGAACGATGTAGGAATGCTAAAATCTGTGAAGTGGTTAGCAACAGTTACGGTTCTGCCTAACCTGGGCTGGCATGCGAGAAGCTCCTTTTAATGCATGCAGCACAATAAAGTGCTGAGCTGTGTTTTATTATGGAAAATAAGAGGTGCGTGAGGATAGCACTCTGCTAGATAATGCATGATTGCGACCTCACTAAAAGCCAGGCCGATTGAATTCTTGCCTCTGTGTTTGAGGAACCATAAATGGGGTTTGAGTGCAACAGATTAAAACGGATACAAGTGAAACTTCTCAATGTTTAAATCGGATTTGACAAGATTTTGCGAGTAATTTTAACTTACTTGTGAAGTTCATACTAATAAGTGAAAACAGACACTAAATGGTTCAATGATGAGGTCATGAAGAAACTAATATATTTGATGTCACAAATATATTGTGCATGAAGGTATTTACTTTCAAGGCAAGTTGAAAGGATAGTCATTGCATTAAGAGACAAAAAGGATATTTTCTTTCATACGCAACTGTTTTTGCACCAGAGGCAAACGGGACCTAATTATCCAACCACTTCACTGGAGAGCTTATTGTTGCTAGGTAACAAATAACTTCTTTAGTGGCCTCTAATATCAGCTTCTTTTCCTTTCCATGGTTTTATAGTGTTGGCAGGTGCAAACTCCTTGTTCTGATTGTTCAGGGAAATGAAGCCGTTAATGACAAGGTCAGTGTTCCTGTAACTTTTAAACTGAGAGATCTGGGACTAGAATGGGTCCGCTGTATCCCATAAGCCTCTATGTGACGATGACATTGAATGCGGTCAACCTTAAATGTCGTAAAAGTCCCAAGCAAAGAGAAAACCAACCAACCAAAAAAAAAAAAAAAGCTCTACTTTGCAAAGTTTTGCCATCTTCCTACACAACTGTTTTTCATCTTGTCTTTTTGCTTCTTAAAGTTATTAAAGTATTTTTGCTTTTACTTCAGTTTTAGTTTCTAAGAGATGACAGATGTTTTCTGTTGCTATGGCATTGTGGCTTAAAGTTTAAAAATAAGTAACCGAGGGCTTGAATAAAAAAGTTCATAAAGTTACTTGATCAACATCTTGTGATCTGACCGGCGGCTTGCTGCGATGCAGTGGGAAAAGCGGGTGTTCTTCAATGGTCCTTAATTGCAGCTCTGCTTTTGCTCATATTTGAATTGTGTGTAATGTAACCAGTTGTAAAAAAAAAAAAAAAAAAAGAAAAAACCTGATCAACAAGAAATGAGATTCATAAAAAGAAAAACTAAAAATTTTATATTTTGAGGCAACTTAAGTTTTGGGAAAACAAGCAATTAGTCTCTCTGAGGCAGAAACCTTGCATTTTTATTTTTAGTCATATTAATCACCTCTCGGCTGTTCAATAGTGGTAAATATTCTGTGAAAATTATAAAACATTGCTTGTGACTTTCACCAAAGTCAGTGAATTTACATTCATTTTTTCATTCCTTAAAAAGATATTGAGTTTCTGTATGACTGCAACAATTTGCAATATTACTATTTCACTTTTGGTTTTCCAGTAACCATTAAGGCTACACACTAAGCATGGAATTACAGGAACTTGTGCATAATCATAACCATTGTTAGTAACAAAGTCTAAACCTACAATCAGAAAAGATTAGCTACTGTAAGCATGTAACTGACTCTCCATTATAATGACACCAGGCGACTCTGAACCCATCCGAGCATTAAACAGATGTTTAGAACAAATCAATGTGTGGATGTGCAATAACTTTCCCCAGTTACCAATAAACTTGATTAATAGATATTTTATCCTTCAAAATCTTTAAACTGAGAGTTTAACGACACCATGTGGCAAGTTATTAATATATTACCACTAGGATGGTAATTTATTTGGTAATCCTTGTTGGTTGAGGCTGAATAAAACATCCTGGTGCTTAGAGCTGGAAGGTGATGAGGTCATGAAGGAACTACTACTACAAAACAGCAGACCTCAAGCAATTTCTTATAAAATCCTTTTAGCAGTGACAGAAGTAATGATTTTCCGTGCAGTGGCTGTATAAACTGCTCATTATCTGGGTCCTCCATGAACCCAAAGGAGAAAGACATAAACACTTTTTAATTATTTGTTTACTGTCGCAATTCATACAGTTATCGCAACATTCATCAGTGTTATCGAATGTCGCTTGTTTCTAAAATACAGTGCGGCTCCAATTCCTGCCGAACAGCAAAATGAAAATCATAATAGACATTCCTGCCAAAAACTGTATGAGTCGGTTGAATCATGTAATCACTTTACTTAAGTTTACAAACCCAGCAGTAGAATACGACCATGACCGCGTTCAATCAGACTCTGGTAAATAAACATACTGCAGGTTTGCATGTTGATTCAGTTTCTAAATGAAAGCCTTTCGTACCAAACATTAGGACAATTATCAAATCCAGTCAGTGGCTTCAGAAAATGAGCAGAAAGGGTTCTATAGCTCCTTCTCATCATGCCTTTCAGCTTTGGCTTTGATGTGGTGGCACAGGAGAGGAGAAACACATTATAAAGTTTCAGATAGCCTGGTTTTTATAATTAAAAGAATGAAGCGATGTCTATTGAGTCCTCTGTCCGCAGAAAGTAACCCGATTAAAGAGAAAATGTTGCTCTGCTATGATACTCTGCTACAATTTGTTCCACTGATGAAAATCTGCCAGGGTAATATTCCACTGAAGATTTGAGCAATTTCAGAAGCCTCTCACATCTGCCCTTCAGTCAAACGAACAGAAGGGTATACATTATTAATGGAAATGATAATAATGCCATTTAAATAAATAAGAGTTTCCCCACTGTGGGACAATTATGTAAGTTGGACAGTGTGACAGACTTGCTGACCGAGGGATTTTAGAAAAGTTTTCTCCTTTATTCCCTTAAATCCTCAGCCTCAAAGTAAAGTGGAGACATGAATGCCGGCTCTTAGCGGTAATGGGCAGGATGAGCTATGTGTCCCCTTAGACATACAGCCTTGCTACTTTATAAATGGATATGATAAGTGGGCCTGTGCTGTTCATAAACACAACCTTTGTCTGCACCTGCTACACCCGAGCTTACCAAAGCTCTCTCTTCACCTTGAATTTTCGATAACATTATGTTCCCTTTATGGGCTGAGCTGCTGAGGTGTGAGTGACCCCGTGGGGTGGACTGTTGGCACCATCACAAAATGTAGCAGAGCAGGAGCAACTTGAAGAGGCCTGGGGGTCAGTAGGACTGACCTGCTTTTGGGTCTGTTGGTGATTTTTTTTTAGTGTGACTGAGGGCATCGTAGGGGTCATTTATCTGCAGCCCAAAGTCTCCAGACAATACGAACGGCGATGGGATTCACTATTGAATTATGCATGCAGCTCAGCAAAGAGTGGCTTCTATTACACCAACACAGCAACTCGGCTCCAAGGACAATGTGGAGCTTGTCACCCATATTGGACGTTTTATAAAAAAAGTGTCTTAAACGATAGAGGAACGCCTCTTAAAACATTCTGAATAGTGTATGCACAGTATTCTCATTTCTGCTTGTTCAGCAGAAATGAACAAGCAGACATATAATGAACGCACATACATATAAACTGTATGTGCGTTGCTACTGGCAACCCCAAGGGGTTATGTAGCCTGATGTGATGGTATGTAACATGGTGGAGGAGAGGTATGATGTGCTTGAAAAACAGGTGTAAGATCTGGAAATGAAGGCGGAACAGTCTTGGGGAAAAAGATTAAAGAAAGCGGAAAAGCTTTTTCACACAAACTTATACATATAAGTGATACTTCAATATTTATATGAAATATAAAACCCAATGTGAGCCCCGAATGAGGAGCAGATGGGTTTTTGCTGATAACATCAAAGTGTTCCAAACAATTTAGATTTTTCCAGTGCAGCACATCACCAGCTTGAGACATTTGATGGTCCTTATCAGTTTATGAGGTACAATGCAGGGGAATGTCTGTTTGGACTACAGAGACAAAACATTAACAACAAAAATGCCAACTCTGGCAGCAGTTTTTATCTATAATATACCCTGTAATGGTCTTTGCTGAGCAGGCGTTTTTTTGTTGTTTTTTATGGCAAACAGACATCTCTGTTGCCATTAAGCTACAGTGATTACTTATAGTCTCATAACTGGAAGCAAAATCTCCACAGTCATAAATCTTCAGTTCAACAACCTCCTGTTCTTTGAATATTTATTCTAAAGGGCAATTTAAATAGCTTTAGACACAAAATGGTGACAACTTTTCAACTGAGTTCAAGACAGTTTGAGTTACATTCCATAAAATACTAAAGTCAAAAGGGGATCTTATTTAAAAGATAGAGAGAAAAAGAGTCGCCATGTTAGTGCAGGACAGTTGCGAACCCTGCCTTCCTGATTTTAGATATTAATGTATATTTAATATATTTTAGCAAAGTATGCCAGTATGCTACTGGTTCCACCAATGGTAAGGCTCCATTGTGGCATTTAGTCATTGTTCTACAGTGGCAGGTGAAAAAGCTGAACTTAACTCATACATGTCAAACATTTCCTGAATTAAAAACCTTAATCCTCTCACATAACGTTCATTTCATGACATTTTTTTAGCTTCTTCTATCAATTGTTTGAGTGTGTGTGCATTTTGCTTATTTATTCACTGTTGAGTAGACTATACTGTTTAGTTTATTGTCTCTTATTGATTCTACTGAGACAAGATGAACCTCTGAGTTGATTGAGAATAATTTATAGCCTAAAAAATACAGATATTGCAAATATAAACATTTCCAACTACATTATGCTTGTTAGCAGAATATTAACCTGATTGGTTTATGAACATTAATATAATTTTAACAAAGTTTATAATTCTTAAATCAATGTTTTCTTCACATTTTTGCTTCCATCAGAGACCAAAATGTTATCCAAGTGCAACTTTTTAGTAAATACGAATGCAAGACACTGTGTGACTCACTCAGCAACAGAATTTTACCCCTCCTAGCGCTGCCTATCAATACTGGTTCTGTGCCAAGATGCAGAGGCACCCAGAGCTTTTGGGGTGCCCCCTGTGTTTTACATGCAAGTGTGTGCCACACAGAGAGAAAATGTGTGTGTGTGTGTGAGTGGGAGAAGCAAAAGGCTGGCTACAGCTGACTGCATCCGCAGACATTCAGGCATCTACCCTCACACATCGGAGAGCGGTAAATATTTCATGAGCTGCTGTTTACTTCACAACATTTCTAAGCCGAATGTGCAGTAGTCCATTAACTTAAGCTAAAAGGCGGAGAGAAAGCCAGGCATCAGGACAAGCATGGGGGAAATGGGAGAAAATAGATTGATGGAAAGCCGGGGGACTAAAGGGCATGGCGGCCAAATAAATGCAATGAATTTTAATATACACATATGGAAGGAGAGACCCACAGCAAACCTATTATAAACCACGGCCTTGTCCTCAGTGGGAGTTTATTATGCAGCCATTTTATAATTGCACACAAATTACAGTACACATAGCTTACATTTACAGCCTAATTAAAATATTGCATTATTTTACTTCTTTCCATGTCACAATTTAGGATGTGATGAATTAGTCATTTGTTGTGCAGTAGATGGCTTGCTGGAAAATCTGGAGTACAACAACAACCCATTAATTCAAACCTCAAAATAAACATGTCATTCTATATGTTTTTCAGTTTTACATAATATAATAAAATCAGCAACAACTGATTTTATTATATCAGTTCTAAATAGGACCTTAATATGATAAGGTTTCAGATAAAACTCCTGATTTTTTAAACTCTTAAACTCAGGATTTAACATTTTGTTTGAGTACTGCCTGGTATTTTTTTATCAACCAAAAGCTAATTTCCGTGTCCAATCTTTAAAAGCCACAGTCTATATTTGTGTGGAAGTTTGCAAAACTTATGATAAGCCTTCCACTTTGTTTTGTTGATCAAAGAAATCAAGGTATTCTCTAACAGTGTTTCCTAGACACTTTGTAACGATATAATAACTGAAACTCCACCGAAGTATTTTGGAACCCCAAATATCAACAAGTCATATAAAAATGGAGGGGAAACGTGAAAGTAGAGTAAAAACATCAGCTGAAGAATGACAGTCCTAGTCAGGCATTCTTTTTCATTAAAATATTGATTCAGACTTGCTTATTCTTAAATTGGAAGACAGAACAATGAATGGCTGTTCAGGGCATCCATAGTTTTTTATACAGTGGCAAAAAAGACTCTACCACATTAAGTATGTAGGGCAATGTTCAATGACATGGACCCAAGAGCTCCACTGCTTGGCCAGACAGCAAATTCTTCAAACAGACCCAAATGATTTTGTGGCCCACTTAAACAACTGACCCAAAATGTATCTGGGAAAATGTATCTAGAAAAACGAAAAAGCAACAAATGGGCTCAAAAGGAGACGGATCTCTTTGTATTCCAGTGGAAAAAAGGGGGTTAAACGATTAGAACAAACAAAAAATTCAACTCCATTAATGTGATATTTATCTGCAATTTGGGAAAAGAAAAATCTTTCTTTTATTTACATTTCTTACTGATATACATGAGTAATTGCAAGCTATTTATGTTTGCATCTATAGGAAAGATTCATTTTTAAAAAAATTAAAAACGTCATCTTGAGAAACAAACAAATCATCGAAATAAAAGGCAATTTGGCAAGTTTCGTGTGAAGTACATTGGCTGATAAGCCAGAGTAATGTAAGTTTGGGAGATCATTTAAATGTTACCATTTAACTTCTAATCAAATAAGGTTGAGCAAAAGTCAATTATTTCCCCTCTCTTTTCTAGAGGTATCCACAGAGACGGTCTTTCATTTTCATGAACGAACTGTGTGTGCTTTTGCTTTCACTAAAGCACTTAAGCTGCTCCACTTCATTGCAACTTTGGGATTAAGTCTCCTCAAAGTGGCTAAAGGTCTCGGAGAAGTTCTACCGGTGCCATCGCTTGGCCCGCTCCAGCTTGGCGCTCAGAATCCCAGCCAAGCACCCGGCCTCTTCTCCAAGGTTATCTGTGTGGAAAATTCGCTGACAGCAGGATATGCATGGACTCACGTCCCCAGGGTGACACTAAGATTGGTACTCATGCATACACGCACCCACACACACCTCACTGGCCACGTGGTGGGGGTGTGATGTGGCTCATTTGTGCCAACAGTGTATGCAAACAGGTTTTAATTGCCACAGAGGGACATAATTAGCAATGAAAAGCACCTATCACTCCTCTGCTTTATTACTTTTTATGTCTACATAAAAGCGTGGCGTTGGGAGGGGGTCACACCTGCCAACCCAATCTGTCTCCTGACGAGAGAAGGTGGATCTCAGGGCCGAGCCACGGTCAAGGGCGGGTTGTAAATCCTCCATGTCAGGGAAGGTGATGAACTGGCTCTGCAATGGCGCGTGCGTTTGTGTTTGAGAGAGACAAACTTACAGAGCAGGAGTCAAAGACATTCAAGCGGCTGCATGTATCAGGCCTCCAGCGAGAGGCGAGGACCTTGGGTGTCGGTGTTTATGTGGTGATGGGCGGTTTGCAGAGAAATTCCAAATCGATCATTTACTCAGCGCTGGAAAGAAATCCTGTGTGTGAGCCCAACTGCAGGCTGCGAAGAACCTTGACCATCGTGACGTGAGAGTGAAAAGAATAAACTCAGGGTCAGAGTTACCCCCTCTACCTCGAGCTGTATTGCTGCTGGGACTCACACACATTTACTGTCTGTTCCAGTTTCTGTTCCACATAATGAGTCCCAAAGATGACTGACCTTTCGCAGCCCGGGGTGCCAGGGACCGGCTAAAGAGAGGGGAGGGTGAACGGGTTTTCAGTGACCCCATGCAGAGGATGCCAGTCTTCATTTGGTCATTTTAAACAGGCTTCCCAGACATTTTTCATAAAAGTCCAGACTAGAAATTTCTAGAGTTCTCAGTTGCTTTTAGATGCAGTTTAAATTACATAGCAAAATATTTACTGGAAATAAAAGTTATATTGACCAAGCTTTAAATACAGAAGCAGCAAATAGAGCGGAAGGAATACGGTGCACAAACAGATGATCATATACATTTAAATCAATAAAATAGGAAGTAAAATAAACATTTATTAGACAAAATTAAATCCGAGCTGGAAAAAAAGAATATGCAATGAGCTGAATGCACTTGATTTGCTATAAAAAAGAAACAGAAAAAGAAAGGAATACCAAAGCAAAAGGTAAGCACAGAGCGCAATAGGAGAGAGAGATAGGGGCAGCGTTATAGATGACTCCTGATTTTATACTGTGAATATGCACAGATGTGTAATGCAACTCAGTGGATCCTCTGAACACACACATTGTTCATATTACAGAATAAATCAGAATAAAGCTGCAAAAGTGATGTTACCAAGTACTGATTGTCATTTCTATAATTTGTCTGCAGTCTTCAGTGAACGCAAAAGAACAGTAAAAGCTAGAGTCCAAAAATATTCATAATTACTAGTTCCTTAGTTTATAGTTATGGTTGTAGCTTATAAATGACGCAAACATACGTTATTTTCCCCTCGCTGTGCACTGCAGCAACAGCAGCCCTCCTTTGCGGTATTTTTTATTTCTGCCTCTTTACGACCCTCGCTGAAGGTTTAGTTGGCCCTGATGGATTTAAAATGGCAGAATGGAAGAAAGATAGATGCTGTCAGTTTGAGGTGTGCCAAAGTTGACACAAGGCTAGCATAATGCAAGGTGGTTTCATGGTAATGTTATCAATTCCAAGAAGAAAGGACAAGACTGCAAATGAGGTGCTTCTGGCTGAGACGCAGTGCCGTCTTTGGGACGCAGAGATGTTACACAGCCTCCAGATGATTTCACAAGCAGGGCAGCGTCTGGGTATGTAAACCAAGGCAGGGACTTCATGTTCACCCTTTAAAAAATACAACATTTAAAGCTTGGGATCAGGATTTGTAGTATCTTTACATGCAAAATTCAATATATATAACATATATAATGTACTATTAAATACGTGATGATATATTCATAACACCAACACTGTTTTCACCATCGGTAAATTCCTACTTGTACCATGAAAATCAAAAATTGAATGAACTGTCCATGAGTCAACACCAACTTATGCTAAATTTGCTGCTGTTAGTCTCCAGGGGTTTGGACACCTGAAGGCTGAAATGTTCTGTCGAATTTTATTTAGAAAACTGTCCAACTTCAGGCATCTCTGTTTTTTAAGATAATGCTCTCCTTGCTCAGGCGGCTGCATTAAGTGTAGTTTTGTTAGGTCAGTTTTGTGCTGTACTATTTTCATGAATAGAGTTTGAATTGAAACGTGCTCTTTGAGATGATTTTTATATTAAACCTCCTCTTCATGATTCTCTTTGCTCACTAATGTTCTCTGAAGTCGGATCTTTACTGAGATTAGGTGACTTCTGAATTATTTTGGTTGTACTTGATTTCATTTAGGGGTATCGGAGTAATCCCACAAGAAAAAAAGATCCAATAAAACACAATAAAGTTTGTGGCAGCACTGTGACAACATGTGAAAATGTTTTTAAGGTGTGTGAATAGTTTAACAAGATAATAGTGAAAGGGGGAAAAAAATAGGAAAACTAGGAAAAGCACTGCAGTGAGAACGAACGGAGAATAAATGTGTCTGGGGTTGAAGCAGGCGGTTAGGGAACAGCAGCCACAGAGGGAGACGGTGAGAAAAGATTGCTGTGATCTTCTCTTGCAATCTCCCAATAAAAGCGAGGATTGACGAGAACAGGGGGGCCCGGCAGTCTCATGTGCAATAAGTTACATTTCCAGCACAATAAGCAGCACGTCCCACCGCTGAACATTTCATACCCCTCGCATCTTCTGCGGCCGAATTTACAGCCGGCGGTTAACTCCCATTATACCCTGGCTCAGGGCAAATGTAACACCACCCTGCAACAATTCAAAGCTCTCTCTCTGAGGCTTGAGTCATAAAGCAACGACGACCGGGGCTGGGAAAAGAAAAGATGAAGAGGAGAGAGCTTTGGCAGGCGAGACGCGAGCAGCTGTGGAAGAGGAAGACTAAAAACAGGGAAGAGGGCAAAGGACACAGCTCAAGCGTGTAGAGGCAGACAAAAGAAGAGAAATAGCTCTAGAGACATACAGAGGTGGAAAATAATAAAGAGGCAAGGAAGGAAAAGAGGCACATGTGGCACTGAAAAGAAACACTAGATGCAATAGAAATTCATCACTGCGCTACATAAACTCCCATCATTTTCCCCTTAATGGACGGCTAATGTGCTGACCTTAAGTCTAATCAGTGAAGAACTCCTCAGCCTTAAAGCTTTCACCTTGACAGGAAAAACAAAAATTAGCTGGCACCTGTCCCAGGCAGCTGATTGCAAGGTAACCTTCCTGGCATGTGCATGAACAAAAAACAAAATCTTTCTGCAACGAAAAAAACAAGGCAGTTTCATGCATTTTGAAATATTACCAGATTAAAAGAACGTTTGACCGAAAAAGACAAGACTATTGAAGTTTTATCTATTTTAGGACGCGGAGTCGAGCAGAAGTCGGGACGTCACCGGCAAGCAAAACGTTACAGGGGCTCTCCATTTTCTGTCAGCTTCTTTCTCGTTTCGTAAGATACCCAAGTGAGATGGAACAAAAATAAAGCATCGGCTCAACCTTCAGCCATTGGTCTGTCTGCATTGTGCTGCTGACATGCTGCCAACCTCCATAAATAACAAGCAGACTGTGAAATTAATAATTGACAAGTGTAGATGAGAGATTTTGTTGCCTTGCCCTTATATGAACGCCTCTGCGGGTGTTCTTTCTTCTTGCACTTTATTTTGCTCCCTTGCTTCCTCTTAACTCCATTTCCTCTTCTTCATCCTTACTGAATTTGGTTAGAGCTTGGCATTTAAACCCCAACCCAGTGGGACCTGGAGGGAGCAGCGTTGGGTAAGCCTGTAATGAATTTTCTAATTTAATCAGTTTGGGTCTGGATCACTTGAAAATATTTAAACAGTCTTACTTTAATTTAACAATGAGAAAGTATGAAATTTATCAGCATAGTAGCCTTGGATGTACACGGTCTTGAACTGTTTCACATTTTGTCACATTATAGCCAGGAATTTTATTAGGACTCCACGCAATAGACCAACACAAGGCAGTGCATTATTTTGAAGTGAAAGGAAACGGATGATTTTGAACATTTTTAATGGAAAAAAACAATCTGAAAAGTGGCATTTGTATTCAGCAAGGGTGACCAGATGACTGCTTTTCCCCGGACATGTCCACTTTTACTTTAATCGACTGGTGCGGTGCATAAAATACAAAAAAGTTTTCCTTTTTTGACGTCTACTTGGGGGCTGCCGCCTGGTGGGAGGTTCGGTTCGAACGGCGACTGAGTGCGTGGCGGACGGAGCAGAGAGGCAAGCAGACATGAAATACAGCAGGCTGCGCTCCAGAGACGCAACCGATGTTTACAAAGTGCAAATATAGCTTTACATACAAGATGGAAAATACATCTCCTTCACATCATCCCAGTTGAAACAAAGGGGATGATGCAGTGAACCACAGCAGCAGACAGCTGATGTCTCTGTTCTCATCCCAAAGGTCACATGGACACAAAAACTATAAAATGGTTATGCAAAAAGAGAATCATTCTATTAAACTGGCTGAAGATGAAAGCAAAAACTAAACAGGGGAGTGTCTTTGTGAGACTGCTGCCTTCTATTATTATTATTATTATTACTATTATTATTATTATTATTACATTAAACAGGATTGTTCAGATTTCTGTGTAATTTTGGTCCAGGTTCACCCTGCCTCTCGCCCGGAACGGCACCAGGCACCAGCACCTCCCGACACCGCTGGGGACAATGGTGTAAAGAAAATGGATGGACGAATGAAGAACACTCTTCCACATGAGCTGTGAATCTCTGCAACTCCTCCAGAGGTGCCATCAATCTCTTCTCTGATGAAGGTTATGTTGTTAGTTCTTTACCAAACTTCTGAAGCTTCCATAAAGTTTGGTGGTTATTACACATGAACATGTGAAAAAAAGAGTGTATTACAAAGAACTGTAATAACAACTGGTGGACTGGAGCAAAAGAGTTCAATTCTTGATTATTTCAGAACATTTCCAAGATAAACAGTTCTTCACTTCAGAAGCAAATGTTTACCAGTACTGTTTATTCATTTTCTTTCATCTTTGCTAAAGAGTTCCGCCTTTTTTATGCTCTCGCTGCATCAGTCTGAATGCATCATAAGCCGTATTGACAGACCGCCACGTCCCCGTCAGGTTGCGTTTTCTGCTTCAGGTCCGTACTCGTGCGTATGCATGACTTCACCTCCGTCTCTTCCACTCCACCTCTACGTCTGGAATTGTTGTGGGTCTGCTCGGCCCATCAGCTTCCACTTGGATGATTCTTTCCACTCGATGTGACCTGTTTGTAAGTTGTTAGTAGGTAATGCATATATTATGTAACCGATTCCTTGTGCCGATCCTTTTCTTTTTTTTTGTGAATGTAGGGATGATTTGCTTTGACTGGTTCAAGAAGAGTTTATTCTGGTGTTGTAGCAAAACAATCCTGTCATCAAACTAAAGCATTTCTGCTTGACTGGAGACACTAATCAGATTCACTATGTTCAGCCTTGACTTTCATGAACTGCTTATATCATTGGCTGTTAGTGTAATGAAACTGACAATTACAGGCCGCGGTAGACATTCCCTCTGCGGCTTTTCAAAACCAGCTCCTGTTTTTTCCAGCGCAGTCACTCGTGCTTGGCCCCAAATAGCTCAACTCTGCATTCCGCAGCTGGACACGAACGAAAGGAAGAGTCAATAAGGGGAAGAAAATCCTTGGCTCACCTGAAGAAGATGAAGCTGTTTACTAGTGGATAAAAGGAAGCAATTCCCCGTTGTCTGCAGCGGCCCCTGAGAAACCTGCCACCATCCTGCTACATTCCATCACGGATCTGTCGCTAAAATCAAAGTTTGCGAACCGCAAACGAGAAAACCGGAGGTTTGGCGAGTGCGTCTGACGCAATCACACGTACAAACGAAATTCCTTGCGTACGGACAAGAACAAAAATACATTTACGCGTTAGTGCAAACAGATGGATCCTTCTAGGCCTGCCTTCCATCCGGATTACAGGCACCACAGAGGCCTTATTAGTACACAGAAAAGCCAGAGGTTTACACAACACGACTTGGTAAAAGCTGAAAGTGAGGAGAGAAAGACCAAACATTTCTTCCACTGCTGGCAGAACACAGCAATCCAGCTGGGAGCAGCTGCATCCTTGCTTCAACACGCTGGCGCCCTTACAGTTGGGAGGATCAGTGGAGGGACTTCCTGCAGGGGACAGATGGACTCCTTCACGATGCTCTGGGACGTTAACGGTCAACTCGTTTTGCATCAGACGCCGTGCCATTTTCACATAGACTTTATAAAAAGACATAAACTTTTTTATCCTTATATTCTGAAATTAAATCTGTTTTTGTTCAGTTAGGGTCACTGAATTTATTCTTTGACTTTAACTTTACAGATGATTTCACTGCTGCGTTATAGTTTGAATTGTATACTCAGGCTTGTAGGCTTTCCCGTTTTTTACTCTTAAAAACAATCAGAAACAGTTTGGGTAATTTAATCAACTTGTGAGTAATATCTCAAAATGCAACAAAATTTTAAAGGAACAAAATCTCTTGAGCCTACATGACTTCTAGTTTGAAATACTATTTAAAATATATCCAGATAAACGTATGGTTAAACACATTTTTATTTGAAAAATAAAAATAGTGTCAAATAAGGACATCCTGGAGGACTTATATTTATTTGAAGAATTTTATACATGTTATCCAAAATTCAACTAGCTTTCAAGTTTGTTTGAGCTGTTAAATACACTCAAAGTGGTGCCTCTATTTAACATAAATGCTTCATGCAAACTTCTAAGTTTACAGAAAGCAAAATAAAAGTTCTCTGAAAAGTTTTTTTTAGCAAAACAATCTGTTCATCCTAACTGGCTGAAACAGAAACAAAAAGGTCTTATTTGATGTCAGACAAAAGAAAAGGATGATGTATGTTTTTACATGGCGCACAAAAGAATCTGGTTCGAACGTTTACATGTGCATTATGTCCAGTGTGAACTGACAATCGTGCTCCAGGTTTGTCGGTAACACACTGATTGTGTTTCCCCTCCCTCCGACTTCCTTGCAGATGCTATTCTCTGACTGTGTAAGCAGCCGCTGTGCACAGCTGTCATGTGTTTGATGAAAGTAGAGTGACTGACACTCATTGTTCAGGATTGAATATGCATTTCTCCCTCCAGGACTGACGCATGCCAAGTGAAGGACATTTTCTCAGATTGATGACATCTATTTATAACAAGAGCTATCCCATTTTGCTGTTGTGGAGATCGATTCACCATTTCTTTTCTGTTTTGCAGTCTGCTTTACTGACTTTCTGATGGCGTCACATGAAGAATCAAACACTCGATGAACAGAAGAAGCTGAACGAATCAAGAAGGATGAAATCAAAACAATCACAACCCTTTCTGCAGAAATTATGCAAAACTATAGATACAGACTTATATGTGGAGGTCAATCTTGAGACACCAAGGTTACATCCCGATTTGATCAATATTGGTCAAGCAATTGTGTTTCAGCACTGCAGTCAGCACAGGTCTGGAGGAGGCTGAGCTAAGCTAATCTTTTTTCTGCATAAGAGATTGGTCTTTCCGAAAAGCCCCGACAAATTTGTGAGAAAGAGGGAAAGAATGGATGATGTCTGTGGCCGATGAGTGGGGGCCTGAGCCAAAAGCATGCTTCACCATGAGGAATTAAGGAGTTCACCATCTTCAGGCCCACTAAATAAGTCTGCACTGTCTGTGGCTCCTGTTTGACAAGTGCTGGGCCCTGGCTCGGGACAACCGCCCCGCCGCAGCTTATCAATGCCAGCCGAGCCGAGAAACAAAATCCTTCCTCAAAAGCTGATCCTCTCCTAAAGCTGCATCAGCAGCTTCTTGTTCAGCTCAACAAACCAAAGCAGCGACTTCCCCCTGCATTTGGTCCCGGCTTCCTCAAATGAAGCACGATTTATGTTAAATACACTAAATACACTTAGTGCATTTAAATATTAAGCAACATAGGAATTATTTCCATTGCTCCCCATGTGTTATTTTGGTACACAGCGTTTAGGCACAGCAAAATACTACAGCTTTAAACAATTGTGGTTTGAATTTTATGATCGTTAAAATTGTTTCATTGAGATGCCATAGACCTCGGTATGAGTGTGTGTGTGTGTGTGTGTGTTGCCCTGTGATGGACTGGACAGACGTTAGACGCAAATGATGTAACATTATTTAAACTGTAATAACCAAAGTGTTATACTATATTTTAACAGAAAACGAAGCTAATTGTTTCAACTTGGTTTCAAATAAAAGCAATTCAATTCTGTTCTACATTTTTTTCCTCAAGCATCCAGGCCATTGGATGACTGATCTGGCCAGCTGTGACATAAATACAAGTGATGCACAAAAAACTAAATCGTCTGGTTATCAGAGTCAGCCCTTAAACTGTATTCTCTACGGCTGTTTGAGATATGTCTGCAGTTCATTAAGGCTGTAAGAGAGCGAGAGAGAGCAAGACACACAGCACGTTTTGTTCTGATACATTCGTTGGTGAGTTAAACGTTTTTCTGTGATAGAAATTTCTGGATTTTTGAAAATTTGCCGTCGCATTAATGCTCACAACATTTCTAAATGTGAACATCTGATGTTAGACACTGTTTAAAAAGTCAACTCCTCTATTGTTTTTGGTGGGGGGGAAATGACTTAAATCACTTTTAACCCTTTCATGCTTAGTGGTCACTGCAGTGGACAGACATCTAAAAGCCTTTTTCTTGTGTTTCTTGGGGAATTTTATGTTATAAATGCACACAGAACTGAAGTGGACACTAGTGCATCATACAATACATTATCAACTACTGGCTATTCACTGCAAAGCAAAAAAATATACTGATGTATTTTCCAAATATCTTCGGATTTGGAGAAAATTACAACTGATCACCTAGAAAAATCAAAAACACTTTTTGAAAAAAATGCTGACAAAAAGGATTATAATTCATGCATGAGAGGGTTAAAGAGAAACTTCTCCTCCACAAATCTCTGTGATTCTATTAGGTACCATATTACAACCAACTTCCTATACTTTTTGCCACACATGGCACACAGAACCCTAACCCACAACATAGAAAGGACTTAGCATGACCTGGGAGCACTTTTGGGAAAATCCTTTTATTTTATTTTTTAGGTTACTGACCAGCTGGTCATCAAGCTGAAATGGGCCTATTTCAATCACCAAGAATTTTTTCGGTGCCACTCCATCTCTGATAAGTCCAGAAAAAGCATGTGGCACGCCAGATAAGCCAGTTCAGCTATAATGAACACGCACTTCAAGTCATAACATGCCAGAGGCAGAGTTTGTGTTTACAGTATCACATTGTATCATGAGATAAACGTGAGATCCTTACAGCTGTTTAGGAAATTCTTCCCTGCAGAGATTTCTATTGCAGCGTTCACCTCGATGCAAACCTTGACTCAGAAATTCAAACCACGTCCCTTTAAATTCAGGATCCCAGAGAAACACAAACCCTAAGAGGCAATTTCTGTACAAATTATGCATTGATCCCTGTGCTGCTGAGCAAGCCAGCTATTATGCCAGGTTTGAACAAGAGAGGTACTTCCTTGACCCTGTCTGTATGCCTGTTGATAAAGGCCCGGTCTGGTCTCAGTCTGTGCAAAGGTGAAAAAAATATAAAATAATATATATATATATTCATCCTGCTCTACAATCTTTCCTTTCCTCCCCAGTCTGTTGGATCTGATCCTCCCAGTGTGTCCTCCGTGCTGTCTGCTTCTGTTCCCCTTCCTGTCGGTAAGCTGAGGGCCAGCAGAGGGGAACGTGCTGCCAGCATCTTGGCCTGGTTGCCTGGCTCCCCACAGCCTTGTCATTACTGCTGGCTAACAAGCAGAGAGCGAGGGACGTCTGCGGCTGCTCTTCCCCTTAACTAACAAAGAGAAAGACCTCATGGGTAACTGTGGGAGATGCTGCAGCGCAAAGGCACAAGCTCCTGCTGGACACATAATGGGGCTTTCTCATTACAGGCTGTCTCCTACGGAAGGAAAAAAAAAAAAAAAGTTGCTCACGCTGGGTTACAGGTCCTTTCAACTAGGCTCTGTGGGACTGCAGGGGTAGAAAGGAACGAACATTATCTGCACGACCTGTCACATGCCACTGCTTTGAATTATCAGATGCCGCGGTATATGTGCGGCCTGTTTTTCTGTCTGCTAAAAATGTTTATGCGCTTACTTAATGTCATTTATGCCGGTAAAGGGGACGGGGAAGCAGGACTCAGGAATTCTTCCATAAATATAGATATAACCAACCACAGACACACGCTGAGCTTTCTTTGAAGCGCACAAACCTGCAGCGTATGCAGCCTCTCCCCTAAAGTTGGCAGGCGGTTACAGTGACGAGGAGTTGGGGGCAGAGTGGGGGGCGCGTCACTAATGATTTGTATACAGATAAATCCTCCTCCAACCACTTGTTTGACGCTCGCCCTCACCAGATTTCGAGTCCAGACTGAAGTAGGGTGTATTTTGGCAGGGCTTCTGTTGACATTTGATTGAGTCGGCTCAATATCACATCTTTGCTCAGGCGCAAAAAGTCTCCCGCTCTTTTACAGACTAACGAGTTGGGCGTCATTTAACCCAATTGTGTAAATTTACAGAAGTATTATAAGACGGAGCCAAAAGCCTACTGCGTTTGAAAGTATTCATGACTTTTGGTAAGTTTTGTTTGTTTAAACTGCTGCAGCTGTTCAGTAGGAAGCAGCGCGTAAGTTGGTAGCTTTCTCATAACAGTTGACAAAATATGTACCAAAGGATTGTAAACCCTAATGCAATCCTGTGCAACAGTCCTGCGGTACGTGCTGCTTTTGTCGGGAATACAATGCCTTTTTGTTGGCTGTGTAAGAGAGGACTGTTATGATCATTTCTCGGGCTGAACTTGGTGGTGGGTTTGCGCAGAGTTGTGTTTTTGTTCAGCATAATAGAAACACTGCTGCACTGTATTACAATAATAAGCTTTTCGATGTCATTTTGTAGACAAAAATAACAGAAGCTTTGCAAATGTATTCAGCTTATGAGGGTTGGTTTTATTAAGGTTGCTGACTGCACTAGTGCAAATCATTATGATCACTGCTGCTGCTGCTTTTTTTCTTTCAATCCTCAGATTGTTTCTCACAAAAAAAAAAATTGCTCCATCTGAAGCATTCATTATATCTTCACTATGCAGGAGCCTAGGGTTGCATGCGTCATAAAGCAGCAGTGTGTTGCCAGATGCCATGACAACCCTGTGGAACCTAATATTCAGATTTCCAGCAAACTAATACAATTAAGACAGTATCACATTGAATGAAATATTTACATTTTGCTATAATGACAGATGACTTTATTCAGGTTAAAGTAATTCCTTGTGAATATTGTGCAGAAACTTTTTGTTGTGCGGTGTTTAAAGAAACCCTTCATGTTGGAAGTAGATGAGGTCACATAGTAACAAACCCCAGTTGCCCATGAATGCTTCTCTATGTGTGGATAATAACGGCTCCCTCTTAGATTCAATACAACACAGAGACCGTTAATGCATGTTGTCTAAGAAACTCTAATAAGAGCTAATCATTTGGATTCCTGCAATTTCATCCGCAGATTTGCAATTTCCTTTTTTTTTTTTTTTTTTGTTTTTTTTTTTTAGCAAGTCATGAATTTACAGCAGGGATTTCAAACATTGGTTCAATTTTTAAAATAATATGAGATCTGCTAATTTCCCAATTGATTGATGGATTGAAGTCTGGAAACACAAATACTTTTCCAAAATTTCTACCACAGTTTTATTTACAGCTTAATTTTCAAGCCATGTTTGTTTTAAATAATTAAATCTATTATTAACTTTAACACTTGAATCAATAGCACCCATAGTGACAACGCAGTGCCACTGATTAGCAAAAACCGTTGATCATAAATATAAAGAAGTTCCTTTTCTCCCCTGACACAAAGGCAATCATTAGGTCTCTAAGGAAATGGCTTCATCACTCTTCACCAGTATCACAAACAATCATGGCAATGCAAACACTGAAACATCAATTAAAATGTTTCCCCAAAAGCATAAATCCCAAAGCCACCATATAACACACACACACCAAGTAAGAGCTGCACACACATTTCTTGAGTTTTTAATTTCTACAGAAGGGATGCTAGTACCCCCTTGATCCTTCAGCGGCTCACAGATGATCCACAGCAGACGTGTTTCCACCTAACCATCCGGACAAGCCCTATATGCACTCAGGTCACACAGCTGATCTCTGACAGGTTACACACAGAGGCCCCAGCAGGGCCGCTCTGAGACCAGTTCTCTGACCTCTGGTAATCAGTCTCCGAGGGGTTGGGGGCCGTAGGGAGGTTCACGGCAGGACCATGCTGGCGGGTTGCCTTGTAAACGGGCCTGCGATCCCCTTGGGACCGACTGATGCACGCTGCAACCTCGCAGCACCTTCTCTCCCTCCTCCACACTCCATCACAATGAAGTGAGGTGACGCTGTTGCCAAGGTAACTTAGTAAAGGAAGAGGGTGGGAATGAGGCGAAATGGTACAAATGTGATGGTTTGTTATCGGTCCACGCAGTTGAAAAAGTATGATGAAGGGTTTTGGGATGTACAGGGGTTTTGTTCAAAGGGGAGCAGAGAGGAATAGCAAAGCTATATTTTCAGACACATTGCAAATACATCTGTGTGCGTGTGTAGGTGTGTGTGTCTGAATGCATGTCTAAGCAGAGCAGTGCTGGTGAAGCTTAACCGACTCTGTGGAATGTAAACTAAGCACTGCAGCACCCGGCTCCTGCCTGCCCTCAGTCACACTCCCCACTGGGAACCAGCATGCTGGTAGTTGCCACCCCCACAATCCCCCCCTCCACGCCTCCACCTCTCCGCATCCAGCATGCAGGGCCAAACACACCTTTAAAACCTGCAGCTTCCAAGCAGTCTACCTTGTGTCTATCTCCAATTATGCACGGATAAGTTCAAGGGAAAAAAGTAAGCAATCACTTAACCACACAGGATAACTTCCCATCAATGTTATAGTCCCAGAGCAGCAGCTATCTCTCTGCGACTGCCCCAGGAAAGGTTCAGTGCTTTAATCTAATCTGATGACAAATGATTCGATTATCCTGGCTACTGATTAACCCTTTCCGCCTGCATTTTGCTCACCTATAGCTGAGCAAGGCTCATTACTTCCACCATCCTCTCCCTGGATGTGGCTTGACAAATGCCAGAATTGGCTGCATGTGTCACAGGCTTGATGCATCGTGTGTCTGAATGTGTGTGTAACAATGGCTTCCCTGCACCCGTGGCTCACCGACCATCTGCAGCCCACTGTGGGACACATGATGAAGCCGGCTGAGTCACCCATTACCCAAAATTAGACCCATCCTTTCACTATTCAAGACAGGGGGGCTGCAGGCAATGTCACGCACTTGACGCCATTATATAAAAAAAAAAACAGGTTTTAAACGGATTTTGCTCAGCAAATACTATTAGTCCATGCCCTGAGATTAGAAATATGACTGATTTTATTTTCTTTCTTTTTTTTAATGTGAGGAAGAAAATGGGCGTGGATGGAGAATCATATTAGGAACATTCTGCATCAATGTCATGGAGTTCTTCTCTGGTAGAGAGAGGCAAGTAACAGCCACAACCCTGAAGATAAAGATGCAAAAACACCATGCAGTATAAAATATTAATATAACTATTACCAGACACCATTGTTTTCTCTTAATAGAGGAACAAACCATTAATTAAAAACAAACACAGGGACAGATATACTCAATTTCTGCAGACATGTCTTGTGATTTGGCAAAACAAAAACTGAACACTTGGGTCATAAAGACCAATATTCCCATTGCTGGAACAAGAGGGATCTTGCAAACTCCTGCCTGTTTGCAAGTTTGCAAGATGCAACTGTCTGCATCACAATATGATGCAGACAGTCGAATCATATTGTGAAAGTATTTTGCTGCAGGAGAGACTGGTGCACTTTTACATAATAGACGGCCTCATCAGGTGACAATATGCAGAACCTTAAGATAAAACAGGACAAATTGGGTTTTCCTAATGTTCAACAAATCTTATGTTGCCATGTGGTTCCAAAGTGACGTAAGAACAGTGTCAGTGATTTGGATTGACTATGACGAAGCTCTTATCTCAGTGTCACAGGAAATCTATGGGAAGAACTGGAAAAAAAAAAGAGTGTGGGGGCAAGTCAGCCTGGAATACTGACTGAGCTAAGCAGTGCTGTCAAGAGGAATGGGTCAAAATTCCACCAAACTATGAGAGGTTTCACCCAAAAGGCAATGCTACCACACATTAATAAAATGTATGTATCTTAAAGGTAAGAAAAAAGTTAAATAGAAATATTTTGGGTTGGACCAGGAATATTTAGTATATTTAAACATAAGACAGGGGAAAAAATGAAAACTATATTTTTAAATATCTTCTATAAACATCTGCTTTCCACTGTAAATCCTCAGCAGCTCTGTCTTTGAAATTTTCAGGTTATTTTCTAAATCCAAGAAAAACTAGAAGTTTCAGAGCTTTGAATAAAATCCCTTCGTAGAAGGCTGCAGGAATGTTGAGCCGTGCTGATTAAAGGCCTTATTTTGGTAATCAGCTGTCCAGCATGCGGGCCAATTTATCCAAACAACATAGTCGGTTCAAACCGCATGAAATTGCCACTTTGTTCATAAAACGGAATCTGATCTACTCTATTTTTTTTTTTGTTTTGTTTTTTTTTTGCCACACTTTTCACTATTTTCTTCAGTTAACAATTGCAGTCGGATGCCAAAAAACTGCTGCCTAGCAACTAAATATTCACCCTGCGGAAATCACGTCAAATTTTCAAGTAGCTCTTTCCAAGTTTCCCTTTTCTGAGAGGGAAAAAAAAGCAATCTTTGTAATGTGAAGTTTCCAAATCTCAGTTGTGCACCTGCAGTGGCGTGCATATGAAAAGAGGAGCAAACCCTCAGTCAAAATTACAAAGATAAACACCTGCAGAGACGCCGCATGTTTTTCAAGGCAGCTGTTTTGATACAACTGGTGTTAAAAACCAGAAAAATAGATTTTTTTCTGTTGAAGTTAGTGTTGATTTGTCAAAGCCATTTTTGTTATATTAAATCACAGTACTTTGCAAAACTATTTACTCCTCCCTTTTTGTTTGTGTTACCCCTAAACGGTGCTTTTTTTTTGATAAACATAAAGTAGTGCATGAATGAAGAAGGAGGGAAGAGCTCTTCAAAACTTCCTAAAATGTGGTGTGGATGTGTATTCAGGCTTTCTAGGCCAATATATTGTGCAACCTCAATTTACTGCAATTACTGTTGCAAGTTTTTTGGGTTGTGCCTCCACAAGCTTTACACTTTTTTTTGTTTTTTTTGCTTTAAAGTCCTGCACAGCATCCCTGACTCTCAGTGGTGTGGCATGTTCTTCGGTCTGCATTATGCTACTTGTTCATGAATGTTCTTCAACAAATGAGGCCTTCACTGAACAGCTGTATTTATCATGAAACAAAACGGCATCTGAAAAATCTGAAAGCCTTCCATCATATTTTTTCCGCTTCCCAATTGTCCACATTGCATTGATTTATCATTTAAAATCCCAATAAAGACACTGAAGTTCGTGGTTGTTGTGATGGAAAATATGAAAAATCAAAGGAATATGAATAGTTTTACAAAACACTGTGGCTGGTATACATTTTTGGGAGGCAAGAACCAGAGTGAAGAATCAAATGAGCGTTGCTAAACTTCTCACTGATCGACTGAAATCCCTGATTGGAACTGTGTAATGGGCCTTCTGAATGTCTCTTTTTCTCCCCGCTGAATGCTTTTGCAGCCTCTTAAGAGGGATGAGCATTAAAATGAAAGTTAGAGTCATATATTTCCCCTGACTTGTGGTGTTCCAGCTCAAATTGATCCAGCAGTGAACATATTTCTTACCCAGAAGACTGAGCGTGTGCCTGTGGCTAGCTGGCAGTAAGGGCTGAACTCTGTGCTTGCAGTAATATCTCTGTTTATTCAGAACAACAAAGGATCTCTGTCATAAATACCAATGGATGGAGGCTTTGCAACGTTGTGCTCGTGCCTCATTTCTAGTTAGATATCTGTCTGATCACAGATGTAATGTGCTTCCAGCTACAGATGCAATTTAGCAAATTTATTTGGGAATACATTTTGTGCCATTGCAGCCTTAGATCTTATACTTTTGCTTCCCTATGTGCCTGTTAATAATAATAACAACCACAACAACATGGGAGGCATGATTTACTTTAATCATGAGTCCAAGGAAGAGGAACAACACCCTAACTGTAACACATAATGAAGTTTAATCACTTCTCTCATGTGCTTTTATGATTTATTCAGTAACCACTCTAATGAAAGACGTTTTAAGTAATACATGTGCACGACAACAAAGAAGAAGCAAACAACAAGGATTCCTAATTTGAGGCTATAAATCATTCAGTTAAGGGATTTAATTACCAGTTAAAAGCAAACAAATGAGAAAATCAGGGAATTGCAATTGAGCGATCATATGCTAAAAAGTTAATACAATAATTATGGTCTTTGAAAAAGATTAATAAAAAAATTTTTTGGTAAAATGAACCTTTTAAAATCTCGAAGAAGACTAAATCCGGAGCAATTTTAGCTGTAAGCTGCCAATGTCACACATCCGCCGACGTACAGAATCAATCTCTCTCTGCACGTCTGTTGGGATCTTCTTAAAATCCCGACTTTTCAGGAACATTGATTGAGCAACCTCTGAAAAGAGATTTAATGAAGCATCGGAGAGTTCTGAGGCTTACAGGGGATGCTCTCGCACATCCTCCTCTGTGGCTGTGTATTCTGGCAAGTAAGGGAATAAGAGTAGCAACGCAGACAACTACAAGGGCTTGTTCTTTTTTATAATTAATGATGTTCTTCTGAGACCTGAAAAAAAAATGGACCTACTTATGTGATGTGGGCTATATGCATGGCTGCTTATTAGGAACGTGCCATTACCAATCTCATGCTAGACAAGGAAACAGAGCAAAAGGTTCAGAGTGAAGCAGGCTAACGCTGAACAATAAGAAACAAATAAGTGCTCAGCAAGCTACACAACTAAAGATGTACTTTATTTCACTTAATTAAAATAAATGTTTTTTTTATTATACATCTGTTACATATAAAGCAATTAAGCTGATTAAAATAATAAAATTAAATAAAAATAAATAAATAATTCAGCTTTTCTGAAAATGTAAATACTGCTTGAATGTTGACCATTCACAGTGCAGTAAGTACTCAGTGGGGATCATTTTTCATTAATTTCTGCATAAATGCAGTTTGACAGCCTAAGTTGCTTTTATAGCAGTGTCCAGCTCGTCTCTAGTGGAAATGGCTACATCTTCTATGGGGTTTAGCTCAGTTTGCTGGCTAGTCAACAGTGATAGAACGGCCAGTAAATCAGGAATTGGCACTTTTGTTCCAGTTCCAGTGTGAAAGGTTCTTTACAAAATTAATATTTATTCATTTTTGAGAGGAAAAATTCAAATTATTCTGCCATTATCAATACATTACTTGAAAATGGTCTCAAAAACAGCAATATTAACATTTATCAATAATTATTGGGATAATTTATCATCCAGCAAAATGTGTTATTGTAACAGACCTTGTCAAGTCCTCCTGTGGAAACTTCACATTGGATCTGAAACAGCTTGAATGATGTGTCTCTCTGCTCCTTTTCCAAACTGTAGGACCTCAATTTGAAAATGAAACAAAAATGTATTTTTATCTAAAAAGTGATAACATTCTGTATTGAAAATCTTTTTTTTAAATTGGTGTTGAAGTTACAGTTTGGGTTTTAGTTAGCTCTAAGCTATGATAATCAAAATGACTTATTTTACAATTGCATGTTGCAGGAGACGCTGTTAAATTCTCACTGCAGTTTAATGCACCAAAGGTTATATGCATATGTCAGCAAACTAAAGCCACTGACAGCCAGGTAAATAAATTCACATAGTGCATCCTCAAGCTTATGCAAATATTTTTTATGAGTTCACACTTGTCTTAATTTGACAAGCACAACTCAGTCTTGACTTGCTTTGGATGCAAAATGGTAATTACTCCTAAACCGCGCAGCAATAATGAACTCGTTAGCATGCTCAGCCCCCTAGAATTCATTACCCCGTCTCCACGTTGCTCTCCTGATGGAGCAAAACCTGTTTTCATTCCCCTAACCGCTCAAAGGGATGCACTTTGAAGCAGACGCCGAGTCACGCGGTTCCATTTGTCGCCGCATGTCCAGCAGCCAATACTCATGCAGTTTCCTCAGATGTATCAGCTCATCTAATGAGATTGATCAGTCTTGTCCCTGACTGCAACTGTCTCATGTGATTAGCGGAGCATGAGGATGGTGAGGGGAAAGAAAATCTGGTACAACTTAATTAGGCAGGAGACCGTGAGGGAAGGAGAGATTCAAACCAACAAGCAGGGCCCAGTGTAGAACGTTTACATGAACATAAGCTATCAGAATAATCAGATTCATTGAACATCTTTTTTTATGCAAAAAAGAAAAAAAAAAGTTAGGAGGCAGCTATTTGACTTGTGTGGGAACTACTGAATCAGAGAGGCAGTCTCGAGGGAATGCATCGCACGCTTCAAAGGACAAGTCCACCGTAATTTATTGCTTTGCTGTTAGTTTGGATTTTCTGTCATAATATATTTTTCTAAATCTTATGCCGTTTCTGTTTTACTCCAATTTATTCATATTAATGTCGCCATTTCAATCTCACACTTTTTTTTATTTTTTATTTTCTGTTTAATTTGTGTTTGACTAAAACTTAAAAATGAGGTTTTAAAAGGAACATCTGGCTGTTTCCACATACTCATATTTGAAAGAATTATAAAAGTGTTTTTCTTCATTGTTTTGTTATATTTTAAGCACAGCCTTTGAGAATCTACACTTGTAATTGGTTCGCACTAAACAAAACCAGTGACACTGGCCTTAAACTACTTCTTGTAAAGAAACTTCTAATTTCATAGAAACAAGTGTAAAAGCTCTTCAGTGCTTCTTCTGTAATTATACAAAGAAATAAGAAAAGAAACTACTGGGTAAATTACAAAATAATTAATTAAACCTATTTTTCTGTGAATTTTTCAGTGTATTTTGTTCTTTCCCTTTACGTTTCCTCTGAAACAGGTTTTGCATCTTAGTTCGTCTCGTCCTGCCTGGGCGGTTTCAGACAGAGATTCTTGAACTTTTTAACATTTGTTATGATGAATGTGATGCCGACCGAAGAGGTGTTATCATACAGGGACAGCAAACTGAGATTTTTCTAATGCCTGGAATACAAGCCCCCAAATCCCCTACAAGCTGAAGAGGAGATGTTGCTGATGCAGGAAAGAGGCGAGACAGAGAGCTTACAGGAAGCGGCAACCCAGTTATTATGGGCAATCTGAGATTTTCAGCAAACAAAGTAAATAAGACAGACGACGGGTGTAAAGATGTATTCGGCTCATGAGAACTATGCAAAGTGAGATTTTTCCCTTTTTTTTGTTAACTAACAATACTAATTTTCTCAGTTTTATAAAAGCCAAACTGGGTTTTAGCAATCTGTAATCAATGCAGGAAGATTTGGTCTAGTGTTTGTTTTGTGGTCTTCATAACGGTCTCAAAAGTGGTGTTTTTATTCCAGTAGAATATAATAATAATAATAATAAAAAGCTCTATTTGATTTTGTTTAAATGTGATCTGACAAATTGTTAAGATTCCTAAAAGAAATGGATGGGAAGTTAGCTCTTCTACTTTAACACCAAAGGCTTTTTCTGTTGTTAGCTGATACATGTAAAGATATTTTCAAACATGCTCACTATCTTTCCTGCTTCAAAATAAGAGTCTCAGACAAAGATACAGGATATCTAGAGATTTTCATTATATCTTCTTGACTTATTTCATGCATGACAAAGACATGCTCTCTGCAGGTATGTCTGTATGGCAAAAAAAATGTATCATTTTCTCTCCTACTATTCCAACAATCGATTTAATGAGATGCCACAAAAAAAATGTTGGACTGAGTAGAATTTTCTCCCACTGTAAGTAGCACACAGCTGGCTTTCCCCCACCTATTGCTGGCCACTGCCAATCAGCTGGCAGACAGAGGGTTCCTATGTACATTTCCTTTACAAATGTACATACCAAAATAACAGCGACCATACTCGTAGTAAAGTAGCGCTGCTTTAAAACTATAGCTGGCAAGCTTTGAAAGGCATGGCTGTTAAGTAGCAGACCACAGACTGGCTAATGGAGTAGATAGCCTGACTAATTAACCAGTTAATAGTGGTTTGTTGTGGTCTTGTTACTCTATAAAAACCAGAATGGTAAAAACGAATAAGCACTATAAAAATACTAATACGTTTAGTGGGTGTTTAATAGTCGCAAAACAACAGTAAATAAATGTTCTAGTTAATCTCTTGCTTCTTGACAATACAGCTAAAAAAAGAACAAAAACAAAAGCATGCAGCTCGACTTCAACATCTATACCTTCAATGGTCCCACTGATACACAAGGTTACTTCCTGCTTACTTTAAAAGAATAATTTTCTACGCTTCTATGCAACATTTAGACATCGGAAATTGCTAAAGTAGCTTTTAATTCTGTTAATATAGAAGCAAACAATTGTCCCAGTAAGCTTAAAAAATGCATGCAAAATACAAAATACTTTATAAAACTATGTTAAGCATAAAACATCTTAGTACGAAGAAAACAAGATTATAAGTTGTTTAATTGAGCCATCATTGAACAAGATCAGAAACAATGAAAAAGTGAAATTGGATTTTTTCCCCCTTAGCTTAAGCCAGCTGTTTACAAAGCACCATGTGTATATACTCTTGCCTTTGCACTCTCAACGTCTTTACTGCCAGTTAGGTCAAGGACGGATCAGGGAGACGCAGCTTCAGACAGCGATTGTCCTCTTTATCTAAGAAAAATGTTTGGAGTGGCTCTGCCTGTTTGTCCACCGTTTGACTCAATCACACCACTAAATGGGCTTAGAGTCAATGCACATATTGCTGATTACACGTCAGATGGCTGTCGGGAAGTAAACATTTGAATGACAGCACAAACAGAACACTGTGACAGACACTGCACTAAGCTTTGCCAAGTCTCGCAGCAAATTGTGAGGATCACATATTGAAACACGTGGCACCTGCCAGCTCTTTGTAGAGGCGGATATTTAAATGAAATCGGTTACACCAAGCTTAGGCAATTTATGACAATACACCAATTCTAACATTGCACTCGCTTTGACTCTGCATACAAGCATTGGGTAAATAGCCAATCAGTAAAACAGAATGCAGCTTGTTTGCAGCATAATTTCACACCTGGGAGTGAGAAGGCTTTTTTTTTTTTGGCGGTTTCAGTGTATCTGCTGACAGCTTGGCCGATTTTTCACGATTGAAGCATTTAATGGAAACAGCTGGATAGCAAGTGAGTTAATGTAATGGGCTTTGCATGTTGAGCAAAAGTGGCGCTAAGCTTTTGCTATCAGATGGTCGTCAGCGGGTCAGACCAGCCGTTCCATCACTCTCAGTGGCCTGCCATCTAGTTTTTCCCCTCCTTTTTAAGCGCTCATCAATTGAGGCGGTGAAGCCATCAGTGCCCACGCTTAGCCTGCCTGTATCATAGCTTGGATGGATGTATGCATGTGGAAACGCTTCAGTTTTTAAGGGTGCTCGTGTGGAGCACCTTGATTGGACTCGGCAGCAGAGAGTGGAGCATTAATGAAGACTCTGTCAGAGCCCAAGTCCTCTTTGCACATATGCGACCCATCAGTTTGAGCAAAGACTCAAAGATCAGTGCAGCCTGATTTAAATGGGTTCTCCTTTCCGCTCTGCTGATTGGGGGGTTTTAAAACTAGTACCTAAACCTTCCTGGTGATTCTTATACTAACCTAGTTTCTACAGCTGTCCTGGTCATTTTCAAGTCAAAATCTGAATTAAAAAGCCAGAAATATATACAGAAATTTGGGTGAAGAACTATTTCTAAGGTGTTCAGGATGTTAGTACAGATGCATGGCTCGTGCTCAAAAATCTTCAGAGACAAAGACAATTGGCCAAAGAAGTAAGCAAAAAAGTTATATGAAGAACAACAGAAAGCTTTTTCTACGCGCAGCGTGGCGACTTGGTTATTGGGACTGTTGCCTTCCATGGAGTAATACTTTGAATCAAATCCTGACAAAGGGTCTTTCTTCATGGGGTTTGTGTGTTCTTTTCATGCATTCATATCTTCTCAATGGGTAATCCAGCTTCCTCCCATGAAAACAATTAATGTACTTTTTGTTTTGTCTCTCCATGTGTCTTCCTATCATGTACTGGCGAAATGTTGAGTTTACCATGCCACTAACCCAATGACCACTAGAGGAAGCTTGTATGCACTAAAATGTGGTATTTGCAATGATTTCACAGGTCTGTTTAACTGCAGAGCTGTGTAATGCCAACTGCTCTCCCTCAGACACTGATCGACCACAAAAAGGCTGCTTAAAGCACTTCTATAGACACAACAAATTGCTTTAACAGTCTCTCAAGTATTAAATTGGATGGCTACAATTTATATTGAATTTTATACAGAAGTCTTAAAAAAGATGCAGCTCAATATTTTAATATTTTACCCTACAATAAATAATTGTAGGGTAAAAACAGTCATTTCATATATAGACACACACATATACACACACTCTTTACTGTATACATAGATGTAAATATATATTTCCTGGAATGTGCATGAGCACCAATACTAACCATAAAAAGCCGTTTGCACTATGATCCAGCGTTTGCCCATCTCTGTTTGTCCTATTCTACAGACCTGCAGCTGGTTTCTGCAGTACACCAATAAAACCACAGATGTAGCAGCAAATATGGTGTTTGCAATTGTTTTATGGGTTTAGCCCACATGCTGAATACGCATGCAACTTCTGTGGGCTTATATAGATAAGATAATGCCAATGAGCAACTTCTGGCTCATTTTTACTACCAACGTAACACTGAAAGCAGTTATGAAATGCACATGTAGCCTGTGGTGCATTACTGCATTTTGAGCACTGTATAAAGGGCTCATTTGGGGACAGTGCAGAAAAGTTTGGAAACTTGGAACACAAGTTTTACTGAAAAAGTATGCCACTCGAGTTGTTGTTTTATTTTTTTGTTCGACATCATCATACATCTTTTAATACTCCAAGAGGGAGTAAGAGCTAATGTAGCAAAATGTAGCAACAACTCCCCCATGGAATAAGGCAAGGCAAGGCAGGGCAGTTTATTTGTATAAAACGTTTTAGGCAACATGGCACTTTAAAGTGCTTATGTGATTAGAAAAAAATATTATTGTTTATGATGTTTCAGTCGTTATTAATCACAGAAACTGACTTGATTTAAAGGAAATTAATGTTTCAGAATCAGTGCAGTTTTCTGGATATTTGTTAAACGTTTAAAGTTTATTTCTTGGGCTTCAAGGAGCAAGTGTAAGGACTTTAAAACTAGTGTGCTGTGCTCATTTGGGCGCAGTGCAAATAGAAGTTTTCAAACTTGTATTCCAATTTGTAGTTGTAGTGAGAACAGGAAAAACAGCATCTGGATCGTCTCCAGCTGTTTTACCGACTTTTTCAGCAGACTTGTTAAGACACTGTTGCAGTAATTAATTTCAACTTAAGATACATGTATGACTGAGATTTTCAAATCAAGTTGGAACATGAATCCAGGAAATGTTCTTCTGGTGACAGAAGGCCAATTTTGTAACGTCTTTATGTGTATCTGACGGCTCAGGTTTGAATGCAGAAGCAACTGAAATTCAACAAAACTGAAAGCTACAAATGGTACCTACCCTTCACAAGATTTAAGAAAAAAAATAAAATAAAAAAGTCACAATTTCTGTTCTTGTTACAACTGAGGATTATATTGCTCTTGAAAGGAAAGAGATGGGTGGCCAATGTATTCAAATCAGACATAAATTTAGAATGGTTTCACTCACCGACTCAACGCTGAACATAAATATAGATAAGCGGAAACATTTCTGAAAAAAATAAAAAAAACTGAAAGAAGCCTCAGCACAGTGGAGTCCACCGCAACCAACTGAAAATAAGTGTCATACAACTTTAACTATGCTACTGATTTTAGAGAGGTGTCATTTCATGTTGTGTCATTGTTTAAAGAATTTTTTTTTTTTTAAACCGATCAACAATGAGGCAACATTTAAGTGAAAGAGTCCGTTCAGGTCAATTTGAATACATAATTAACTTACACTCCTCTATAATCAGAATCTACAGTAATAGCTCAGACTCAAGAAGCAGCCAGCCACATAATGTCAACCTGCGTTACATTCTTCCACTCCACATTAGCGAAGAGCACTTATTATGGATATGCAAGGTTACAACAGATTCCAGCTTTTGTCCTCACTGACATTTTTTTTTTATTTAATGAGCCTGGGGGACTGGATTGACTTGATTTGCATGTGCTTGTTACAGAGCTGCACACTGTCACTGCTCAAGCCCACACACTCCCGAGTATAGGGACATTTTTGATTCCATTTTTCGCTTGGCTTGTCTGTCAGTTTACGCAAGCAGAAGGGGCCATGACTCAATTTTCCACCGAGGAGGATTCTGGGGGACTTTTCATTTGCGAGCACTTTTTACATCAAGGCTGGGCTTTCTGCCGCTCAAACGCGGCTGTGTGCGTGAGCTGCGCCGTTTGAAGCAAGAGTTTGCAGGAGAAGCGCTAACTCTTTTGTGAGAGGTGTGGGTGGGGGGGCATGGGGGGTTTGGCTCTGAAGAGAATAGTGCTGATGTGGTCTATTACGTGGACAACCACCAAAGAATACCAAGTGGATCGGGGACTGCAAGATATGGATGAAAAGCCCTGAAAAACTTTGAATTCAGATAAAGTTTGGCTGTGATCACGTCACAGAGAGACAAAGGATTTCAAACCGCTCCATCTTCTGGTTGCTGATTTGAAATAGGCCTGACTAAAAGCGACTCGTACTGTACTCGTCGATTAAAATCACCTGCGGCAGAGATGTACCTCATTTTGATTATATCGCTGCTATTTTGGAGTGAGAGTGTCACGGACTTTGAACGCCTTTAGCTCTCTGCGACAGGCCTGGATGGATGAGAGTGGCTGGGGCCAGTGTGACAAGGAGAGCAGAAGCAGGGGTGGGAGGGGACTGATAACCCTGCAGCGAGGTTGGAAGCAAACGAGGAGAGAGGAAGGTTATGGAGAAGAGAGGAGGTGAGGGGTATGCGGGGAGAGATTGAAAGGGAGGGGAGGACAGCAGGAGAGATGATCATGATAGTAAAAACAAATGGGAGCTTATTTATACACACCACAGAGGAATTCACCAGGGGAAGTAAGGAGGAATGTATTAACAGCAAGAGGAGCGCGGTGAGAATGAGGCATGTTAATGAAAAGGAGCGCCGCTGAGACACAGAGCGGATGGGAATATGTCTTTGAATAGCTGAACCTTGTTTCAATAATGACTGAAAGGGGAGACGATGGGAGCAGAACGAGGGGAATGGAATCAAAGTTCAAAAATGACAACCACGTCAGAGAGGTGAGACGGACGGCCATCATTTCCTCAACGACAAGCACGAGCACGGCCGGGGTTAGCTGCTTCGTTTTGTGGCCAAAGAAGGAAGCAAGAAGTTGGTTTCCCGTCTGAAACCTCACGGTGAATCTACAGTACTGAATAAACGGGAAACATGCCTGACTGCATTTCAAAACAAAACCGGAACAGCCATCTGTAGACTTTTGCTGAATAATTTAAGAAGGGATTTGTTTTTTTATTCTGTTGCAGAAACCTCCTGCACAGATGAGTCTAAAGAGGTTTTTTTTTCTTTTCTGGCCTTATTACAAAAATACAGTACCAATAGCAGGTATCTCCAAGGAAAAAATGGTTTCTTTCAGCCCAGCTTTTCTAAATGTTCCCAAGAAATTCTATGAAATCTCTAAATTTGGGAGTTTGACAACATCTTCAATCGGAACATTAATTAAAAGAAAAAAAAACAACTGCAACTGCTGGTTTAGTACCCAATTTTCTTTAACCGCCAAACAAAAGGGGATAAAGATATTCTTCAAAGCTCACTGTAAGAGAACTACAGCAAAGGGGGAAATGTTTGCCATCAGATCCCATCTAAATGCCAATCATTTATTTGGCAGGTGTGCCAGTATTTATTTATTTTTTTTGTCTTAAAATTACAAATGTAAGTATGTGCAGTTTGTTGAACTGTCCTACTTTAAACTAACATTAATAATTCCAGTGAAAAATCTGTAATAATGATGATTTGTTGCTGTTGTTTTTTTGCAATAAAGAATTAAAATTATTTTAAGACGCCAACAGGTGTGGAGACCACCACAAAGTCCTTTCATTCGAGTACATTGTAAAAAAAAAAAACCCAATAAACTCATTGAGCCTTGTGGAGCATTGGCAACAAAATAAACCTTCTAAACAAAGCTTGACCTTTTTTTGATTTTTCTGCGTTACCATTTGTTTTAGATTCCAAAACGACAAGCTAATTAGGAATTGTTTATTTGATATTCTACACGTACACAATCGTTTCCATCTGCGTGCTTTTTGGAGGAGAAAGGGGCTTAGGGATAGGGTTGATGAAGGATGCCGGGAGTGTTGTGAGAGCCAAAAGGTACGGTCGTGACAACAAGGCCATCTGGAAGGCCAGTGGGAGCCGAGGACTTGACAGAGAGAGCAGGCTGCCACCTCATTCTCACACCTGAGCTAAGGCAAGTGTTTGGCTGTGTGAGCTCACAAAGGAGACGCAGAGGAGTTGACGGAATCCTAGAACTAACCCAACAGTCCCGGTTTTTAGCATCACTGCTTATCTGTGAGCCATTTTTGTTTGTAAATTGGATCATATGAAAGAAATGGGAAGAGAAGGTGAAGAAGTACGAGAGACGGTGACAGATGGAGAGAAAATGAGGTTCTGAGAGTGACAGATCGTACTGAAGGAGGTGCGTTTTACCAGAACAAATTCACTTAAAATAACTGTTCTGCATTCTTAGGCCAATACAAAGTGAAGGGTAAATATGACAGAAGGAAAATATCAAAGTGCAGCAGAGGGAAAGCCTAGTAAAAGAGAATCTTCCTAAATTTTTTTCTTTTTTTTTCTTTTGCACTCAAAGATGAACATGAATCAATGCAGGTTCAAGTGTATCATGTTTTAGAGCTACCATGCTGAACTCGCCTTTAGCATGAGGGGCTGCTGCTGTGGCTGGCTGAAATGGCAACAATATCATATCAAGACGTGCTTTTATAGCAAAACCTTACAACAAAATACAGCTTGCAAATGAGTTAACAGAGGCAAAGTACATTTGTACAAGTTCTGAGCAAGAACAATTGACATTCCATAAATGGGCTGACATGTTTATTATATCTTGAACGTGGTCTGTTTTTTTTTTCAGCTACAAAAAGTAAAGATGTGCCTATCAATCAGCTTTAGATGGGAATGAGCCACTTTCCCCCTTGATTCGCACTGTAGCTCCAATGAAGCAACATCAGATTTTCAGCTAAGAGGAGATTTATATTAATTTAGATTCACAATCTTTGGAAAAAAAAGAAAATTGGACATTTTTATCGACCTGGGAAAACCTGACCGGTTTTCTTTTTATGGCAAAACTATGACAAAGTGAACCCTTGCTACTAAAAAGCCAGATTATGACATGAAAGGAAAAGAAGCTAGGACTGTGTCCTAAAAATTAAAGTACAAAGACATGCAGAAGCCTTTCATTCATGGACAAGTATAATCTTGTAATCCCTTCATTTTCGGTTGGATTCAAAACCACTACCTCTGTGAAGAAAGCTGCAGGATTTTCGACAACATTTTTTTCAATTTTATTTCTAATTTTGTTGTCTTTGTTTAGCATGGCGAACAGGTTGTAAGCCAAATTCAAAACAAATGTCTGCAGCCATTTGATGCTGGAGAAACAGAACAAATCCTCCTATTGGCATACAGTCTGGTCTGCCAATCCACCTGAGAGCTACAGAGTTACTCATCAGAGGGGGACTGGCTCTGCTTGTGACAGCACTGCTGGAACTGATAAGACATCTGGATTCTAAATGTTTAGACCAGCAATCATTATTACTATTTTTTTGCCTCTTGGCCTTTCGTTGACCATTTAAAGATAAGCAAGAAACATGGAGCAGGAGAGGCTCTAACACAGCCATGAAGGATGGCATACCTTACTTGTACTGTGAATATTATCTTCAGGGAATGTAGGAAATATTAGAACTTAAAATAAGGATAACACAGCAATAGTTATCTTGTTTGGTTCATTTATATAAATTACCATCAACTGTTTAAACTAACTAGTGTTTGCTTAAAATACCCTGCAATGGAGCTTTTTAATAATTAGCCCTTTTAGTTTTACTTTAAAAAAAGAAACACTTTCACCTTCAAGGTCAACAATCAACCGATGAAGTAATTCATAAGGCTGCTGTTCTTCCCCAGGCTTTTTTTGTGTTTCGTGCTGCCATGAAACGGAACTTGAACTGATTATCTTGTGCAGAAGGAAATGAAGTTGGAATACACTCCTGAAGGCTTCAGGTGACATCCAAATTGCCTATTTTCTCTGATTCCCAGGCTCATCAATGTTTAATTGGAAGGTGAAGCCAATTCACAATCACTTTCCCATAAATACTGTATGTTGCCTGAATTTTGAGGGGTGGTTCATGCAAGCAAAATGCATTCTGAAGTCTAAGAATCCAACAAAAATAATAAAAAGGTGTTTACATTAGGATAAATTGAGGGATTTTCTATTTAGGTTTAAGGAAAATGTAAACATCTGCTTAATTTTCCAACCATCAACAAGCGATTTCTCATTTCCAGCTTGCAAGATTTAAATAATGCTGACCAAAAACCTCACAAAGCAGGATGTGCACGCAAATTTGTTTGCTGCTGCAATATGTTTAAAGGCTTCTTCTTCTGCCAAGTACAACTTGATGTTATTACACCGCAGCCCCAAGCCTGGTTAGAGCTGGTCTGAAACAGTTTCCTCTTGAAATGCAGCGTGCATGCTAGGTCAGTGTGGATGCTTACACAATCATGTCGAAAAATACAACCATACACACACATGTATCCACACACTCTGTGTGTGGCCTTTTGGCTGTATAACCGTTCTCCCTGCTTTCAGTAATAGATGTTTGTTTGCTGGATCCGTGCTAGCCAGCAGCATTAACCTGACGCATCCAAGCGAAACCTGCCCTGGACACACCCTCTGCAGGCAAGCAGAGCCTTGTGTTGCCAGAGATATAGTGCAACAAATCTACACTGCACAAAGAAAGCAAGGGTTTGGAGGGGGTTATCAAGCTACAGTACATCATAGGCTCTGATAAACACTAGGGGTTGGGATGCGGGTCAACATACAATTTGGTTACTCTGACAAGTCTGATTCATTGCGTACCAGTACGTGGCCCAAGCCGTCACCTGAGAGAAGTAGTGGGTTGGAGAGAAGGGGTGAGAGGGCAAAATTGGAAAAAAAACTGTCAGAGAGCTTAGAACAAACAGAAAAGGACTTTACAGCATGAGATGCAAGAAGATAAGAAAGATCAGAGGGAGAATCTGGTTTATCAGGATGCAAAAAAGTAGGAGACCCTGCAGGGAGAAGAGAAAGGAAGTGATGGGATGTACGGAGGGATAGAGGCGCATAAAAATAAAAAAATACATCCAGACTTCTGGCAGGATTGTTGTGCCTTTTATGACATAGTACTAGATGTGAATTATTGTGAGTTTTTGAGAACTAAGATAAGTAAGCTGATGGAGCAGAAGCAATAAGAGGCAGAGTGCTTGAGTTATGTATTCACTACAATTAGATATAAGAGTTCTTAGGGTTTTTAGAAGGGGCTGGAAACACTATACCTTCTACGGTAACTTTGCATGTTAATTTATCAATAAAGTTTGCTTCTGAGTGAAAATGAGGCAGCCAGCTCACAGAAAATAGAAACACAAACAAAAAACAAACAAGAAGACACTTTCTTTGTTTTTATTAAACTTTCTTTTTAATGGCATATTAAAAACTATTTTTATTATTATTAAAACAATTTTTATGAGTAGGACAGAAATCAAACTCTTCCTTAATGACCAGCTTTTCGCATGTATTCATTGGTACTTTGATGAGCTCCAGATTTTCATTAGCTCTGCCCCAAGCCAGGTCTCTGTCTGGGTCACTCCAAAAATAATATTACATATTACTTCTAACATTAATATACTGTGCAACTTTTCACTTCAATGTCCCATGTTGGCCACTATAGTGAAAGACAACATTAACAACACAAACGTTGTCTCGCAAAAAGTTGCTAGCTTATGGAAGAGAGACGCAAACACTGTGTGAGGATCCCAGAACTCCTCAGAGATATTTCTTCAAGACAATCATTTATGGTGAAGAATTTTCTTCACATATTGTAGATGTATTTCTTCTTAGTCTGATTAGGAAAACTAATGACATGAAGCCTTTATTGCCACCCTGTGGCAATGCTATGTAGGCTAGTTAATTACTGTTAAACAAATTAGTCAAAAGCTGGCTGCTTCATTTTTCTCTTAGAAATGTTCCAATATTTCTGATTTCCTTTTTCACTGAGTGCAAAATCGACTACTAAGGGGAGTTTGGGACTTAATAAAGGAAAAATACGGCCTCTGTTTTAATTAACAGTTCAATTATAACACGGCTAATGGGTTACTAAATATAATAGGTTTATAATTCAGAAACTGTGATTAATCACCTGATTATCACTTTGTGAAACTGCAAAAAGTTTCAGTTCAGGCACTTAGCCAAGCATTGCAAAGTAATAACAACTCTTTCAACTTTTCCACCATTTTGTTTAATTTTCTTTGTGTGATGGACAAACACAAATGAGTTTGAGAAAAGAAAGGAAAATGATGCATGGCTTTCAAATCTGTTCATGTAAGAAAAAAATAGAAAGAAAATCGGTCATATCTATTCAGTCCCAATTACTTTAATATTTCTATACTATTATTACTATGGCTGTTTTCTTTAGGGTCATACTCATTTTAAAAGGTGAAGTCCGACCATAATCTGAAGTCTCTTGTAACCTCAAGCTTTTTTCTCATCTTTATCCATCTTCCTGTCTACTTTTACCAGCTTCCTTGTCATCCTGAAGACTTTTAAATATGGTCAGCACCATATTTAAAAGTCTGTAAGTCTTTACAGTTGAATTTCCAAGACCAGATAGAAAGCATGCTTTCTCTCTTCTTCTAAACATTAAAAAGACTTTAACTGCTCTCACATAAAAGCCAGATTAGATTTGTTGGGTTCACAGCTGATAGTTGTATTGTCCCAGCTTTTGTCCCAGTTCCTTCACAGTCTCCATGCTACACACAGGTAGAGGCTGAAACTAAGTGATTGAGTTCTATGGATTTTATTTCAGGTTAAGGGTGAGCATACACACTGGATGCTCAAGAGCTGTGTTAAGCAGCTCTTGAACTGAAGAAAATATACGTGTGTGTTTGGGGATGTGTTTGTGTGGGCATGGGCCCAGTGAGGCAGAAACGGTGCCAGCAGCTTTTGAGGAGGGAGCATGTGTCCAGCATCCACCGATGTTGTGCTAGGTCACAGATGTCACCTGGTCCCTGCCTCACACAACTCTCCCTCCCACAGCCCCTCCGCGCCAACTGTTCGTGTGCAGCTCCACAAGAAAACACAGACACAAAAAAACAAGATGTTTTGATTGTTTAGATTGAAAAACCAACCAAAAAAACGAGAACATTCAAGAGAATTCACAAAGCAGTCACTACAGAAGACCAAAATACTACAGAAATGCTATCCAGAGCTTCAGGCAATGTCAGGTTGCTATGATTTTTGCCAAGCACTTACAGTGCATGCTACACTAAATTAAACATTGGCCTTAAACACATCTTATCAGCCTGGATAAAAAGCCTAGCAATGGGTAATGTACTTAGATAATGTCAGCTGCAGGAAGATGCGTGAAACCACTGAATCACTGAATAAATGGAACAAAGATCAGTGTGTGTACGGGTTTGTGTCTGTGTGGTGAGAGCATAAAGGCTCTGCTAATCGCTCAAAGGAGCTCCCCAGCCATCGTGTGGTCATCTTTTTGAGAGGGCCTGAAATTCCTTTTCCATGCTTCGCCACTTGTTTGCTCGAGAAGCCAGAGTTGGTTCGCCGCAAGGACCCACCATGCAGATCGTTGATGCATCATTTTCCTTCTCTCTCTCGGTCTCTCTGAAATGTGCCCACCCACACATCACTGACATTTCTTTTCTGTAGAGTCTTTAAATTACCACGCGTATTAGTGAAGCACTGGGAAGGCTGCTTTTTATTCTTCTTCTTAATATTGTGTGCTTTCGAGGTCAGTGGCTGCCCCCGCACCCCACTGCTTGTCTTTACTTTCTCCTTCACTCCCCCGCCTCGGTCCCCAACCCCCCCGCAGCTTGGAGGACACAAGCGGTTACACCCAGTGTCCCAGCGGAGCACCGCTTTGCTCTGACAAGATCAGCATAGGACGGCACAGCACACTCCTGTTACACGCCTGCCTCCATTCCCTTCAGCTGCCACCAACCACCCACTTGCTACCAATTGTGACTCATTTCTAATGACACCAGCCAGGGCACTTATGTGCTAGTTCAGTACCATCAGGTAAAAGTCATATTGTCACAATTAATGTTACTTATTTATTTTTTTTATGTTACACTTGAACCACAATTAATATAACATTTTCAACTTTAAAGAATAAGTTGCCTTTGCACAAACAACATGACAGAAATAATTAGGAGTGCATTCACATCAGCGCTGTGTGGCCTGCTATATTCAAACATTGGTTCCTTTGCCTGGAAATGAAGTGCTTTTATTTGATTTACTTTAGAAAGAATGATTCCAATGTGTCACTTTTTTAAACGGAAGGATATTAAGCAGATAAATTTTAGACTAACATTACAAATAAATGTTTCAGCATCATAAGCAATTTGAACTCAGCTGGTTGGCACTTCTGCCTCTTTCCCAAGAAGAAATGTCCTTCAGTTTTAGTTAGTTAAATGGGCCGGAGTGAGACTTTCACAATCTGACAACCTGGATTAAAATTACAACAGTTTTTACAATATCACATATATATATATTTTAAAAAAAGAATAATTTTATCAGATGACCAAATTATCTGATAAATTATTTGATCAATGCTGCAAATTATTTTGCAGCATTTTTCAACTGCTGCATAATGTTAATAGATGCTCAATTCATTCTCATTCACCGATGGTTCAAAAATGGTCTGATCTGTAAAAATTAAGAAAGTGCTGTAGCTAGTTTCAGCCAGCTGGCCGGCAGTGAGAAACAGCAGTTGCGCTGATTACTAAAGAGCTTTCTCTGGTCTCTCAGTAGTAAGACCTCCATCTGTAGGAATGGCATTCTGCTTTTTAACCCTCTGATTGTTTAAAACCTTTTCATACATTGACATTTGTAACTATATCTAAATGCCAGACCAAAGCCTGATGGCATATGTCCACTACACCCAAGTTTTGATTACTCATGGCATGTTTACTATTCATAACAATCAGAACCATCCAAGGGCACAATGGAAAGTTCTTCAGGAGAGGGCATGAGCACAACATGAGGGCCCGAGCTTCTAATCCCAGTTAAGACAAGCAGGCCGACACAAAGGAGTTTGGTTCAGTGTTGGTGGAATTAAAGCAAAGCCTCCTCTCTGTTGTTATGTTAATCCACAAGACAATGATTATCTGTGGGTAACGTTGCCACGGTGATAAACGTGGCTCAAGAGTGCCTCAATTAGGACGAACAGAGTGAGTGAAGCGGGTGATGCTGCTATGATTGAGAAAGGCGTTTCACTTGAGTAGATAGATCGGCTTTTAAACGGAGGGCTGAGTTTACTACTACCAAGATGTAGGTTCAATAATTCCTATAAAATTAACTCTCAGAAGATCAGATCTATCGGTATCTAGATGACTCCATAACATGGTACTAATGTGAAATGACATTGAGTAAGTATGCCATATGGGGTTGCATTGTGCCTCATTGATCTTGCAATGTGACAGCAAAGCAGTTCGGATAGCTTCCCAGCTTTATTTTCTTTGTTTCAAAGTGGAAAGTTTCAATGCAGCAATAAAAGTGAATCCATCAACAATAGTCCTTTATTATCTTCTCAAATCAGAGTTGAAAAAGAGTTCTTGGAAGGTATTTAAAGCTCCTCATTAACTTGATATGCCAACTTTAATTCTATCGCGTTGTTGCCAGATCAAAAAACAGCCACATAAAGACATGCTTTTGTTTTTCTCATGAAGCGTGTCACGTAGCTGTTCTACAGATGCATATTTCCAACGTGGTAGCATGTCTGGCATCACACGAGTGTCTTCTCCATCCTCGTCAAAACCGGATCAGGGGCGACTGACGCAGACATGATCTGTCCCACTGGCTCGGCCTAACTCCATGCTGTTTTCCCAGCCCTCCGTCATGCTTTCCCTTCTGCTTGAGTGAACGATGTTGCATCATGTTTTTTGGACTGCGGTCAGGCACTTGCTGTGGCTTTCCTTCCTCCCCTCCTCCAATCTGTCTTACAGCTCCAACAACATAAAGGGTCTTGGACAGCTGTGTCATCACACTGAGGCCTATTAGGGGCCTTATATCTGACTGGCATGTTGTTATTGCTCTTCAAGACAAAAGCTAAAACTGAGGAGAGGGTCTGCCAAACTGGCCTTTCAAAGTCCTTCATGCACCGATGGCACTGGCAATAAGACAATGTCAGATTGTGCAATGTAAGTATGAAGAGAGGAACAATAGGAGATGGCAAAATCTCCGAGGCTACATGGCAGAAGTGTCAGATGGATATGGCCTTGTGTTGGTTTACTGAGGTTCTTGCCATAGGTGAATACCACTCTTAGTAATGCTGAGAGGTATTTACAAGCCTGCAGAGGCAGCAAAATGCACTATTTTAAAGAGTGCTGACACGGGAAAGCAAGTTGGTGACAGGAAACTTAACCAAAAAAAAAAACTTACAAGATTTTTTGTTCACTTGTTTGTTCTTTCTAGGTATACTTCCAATGTAACTGGGAGTGTGGTGAAACATTGAGTTTACAACAACAGACAAACTAAGAATGCCGCAAATATGCACTAATGAATCAGCCAAAGATCATAACAGGCTATAATTTCCTTCAATTCCTCTGATCATCAGGGCTAAAAAAAATATTAGATGACTTGACGAAGACGCAGTGGATCCCCATCTTTTCGTGGTCAAGTATTTCTGGATTTTTCTGTTGGACTTAAGTAACTTATTCATGGAATATTTGCCTGTTTACAGTTTTTTTCCCATGCCCAAAATATTGTCAAGTATATGAAGATTGGGAAGCTGAAATACCAAGGTTAAATACTACTTGATATGCCATTGGCTGGTGGTTGCAAAGCAAAGCCTCCAACCCAGGAGGAACAGTCATTTTCCTTGGTGCCAATTGGCTGTATCCCTAAGAGCAGAGATAAGGAAAACCTCCAAGACTATTTCCACTGTGAATATCAATGCACATCAAGGTATATCTGGTGTCTGAACTGCTTAAATAGGCAGTTATAAACATTTTAATTATTTGTCAAGTATTTGCAGATTTCAGGAATTAGTGAGCGGTTGCGGTCTCTAACTTCTACAAACACCAGACGTCCACTGTATTGATTACAGCTCACAAACAATTTCCTGATACAGTTCTTTCTTAACCAATACACAATGTCCCTGCCTTTCTCTCCATGAGCTTCAACATCTCAACAACTGAAAATATACATATGATACGGGCTTTAAGGGGGTTATAGTTCATCCAACTAGCAAAATGTATGAGTGACTTGTGGAGTGTGAATGGACGACATTTGAAATATAATAATCTACCAAATACTGCATATAAAAAATGACTGTCTGTAATGTTGTCAAGCAACAGCAAGTACTTTGGAGCACTTTATTCAGTTGAAAATAAACAAGTTAAAGGCTTTGGTGCATAAATAGGAATAATTTAGCTTTTTTTTTTTTTACGGTTAATTCACAAGTTCTTATATCTATTAAAATATGTAAATAAATGCACATTATTTTTATTAGATCTAGAAAATGTAAACAATATATATATATTTTTTGTAAATCCCATGAATCACGTACAATAATCTAGTCAACAAACTAATTTGTCTGCATATTTCAGGGGTTTTTTTTTATGGTTGTCAAAATCTATAATGATCCTAATGCTTATGTTTTCAAACATATAAGGAAAGGTCTAAGAAATCAAATTCAATTTTAATAAATCCCTCCTCAATGTGGAATTAGTTAAATACCATACAGAATGCTCATTAAGAATGCAAAACAACCTGAAACATAAAAGCCTGATATAAAAAGTAAACAGGGAAAACAAATGACCAAAAGGGAAAATAAGAACTAGATTTTTTTCCATTCTACAAAGTATCAAACTGTGCCAATGCTAATCTAAACATGCTAGTAAAAAATGTGCTCCATAACTGACTGAAGTTTCAGAAACACCAGAGAGCATATAATCTTGTATTATAATAAATAAGAAGCTTAATGTAGGAGATTATACATTGTAGATGAATGATCAAAGTTGCAGCGCTGATATGAAGAGCAAACGGTACAGACAGCATCACAACACAAACAATTTAGATTCTTAGTCATTAACTGGAAAGCTGCAGCTATGCAAAATATTAAAAACAGAGGGATTACATATGAAAAGAAGAATCAGACATCAACACAAAGTCAATTTAGTTTCAACATAACATCTGATACTGGAAGCAGCCCACTTTTTCACTTCTCCAAATATTTATTTAGGGGGTGATGTGGAACAGAAAATTCTATTGTTTCTTGTACATGAGAAACCGCTGTCACCCCGCGTTGCCTGCTTTGTCTCGAGAGTAATGCATGTTGCTCTTCATAAAGCACACACATTGCTTAGACTGACTGCCCCTGCAACCAATAAATAATTTCCATCTGCACTGGCACAAGGAGAAGATTTTTATTGACAATGCAGCATAAAATAAAAGAAGCGCATCTACATTGCACTGGCTGCAACACAAGCATTATAAATTCATTTTATAATTCAATCAATAACCGAAGCATTGGAAATGAGACTTTCCTGGCCAACACAGCTCCCTAATACCCAGGAATACCATTAAGCGATCATAAATTGAACATCACAGTGAGGTCTAATAAGAGATATTACAACAGTATTCTAGGAGGGGAAGGCTCCTGGAAATGTTTCAAGATACATCTATTAGGTTAATATAACAATAAATCCTTTCTTTAAATGCACTGCAATTACAATAACTGTCAAAACATGCTGATGTGATGCTTTCTCCCTGCTTCGTAGATCTAGTTGCGCCGCGCTTTAGTATTTTGCTGAGCCGACCGCATCAAAGCCTGAAGTAAAGCTTGCTCACTGTGGGAATCGCAGCTGCTCCTTGACATGTCGGTTGTCCTTGGGTTGCAGAATGATTGTAAAAATAGCATGCAGCGGCCAAGGGTAATGAACTCAAACTGATAGAAAGCGATAAAATAAGTGGATATATTACCTGCACTGAGTCACATTAACGGCGACAAAATGGTCGTTTTTTTACTGTCGGATCATCGTGAAAGTCTGCTCGTGTTGCTCCTGACTACCAGGAAATAAGCTGTGAAAGTTGAGGAAAGTTCCTGAATTTTAAATCGGCTGTAAAGAAACCGAGCAGAGAATGATTTGTACAAAATATGAACATAAAATCCACTTTTCATAATTTATCTTCAATAAGAAGGCCATGCTGCTCACCATGATAAAAGAAAAAAAGTGTTTCAAGGATAACGGAAATCATTTTTGGTCTATTTGAATTTACAACAATGGGCCTGAGATGTTAGGATCAAGGATTACATTCAGTCTCTTATGGCTATAACGAATCCATGTCCCTTTAACAGGCGACTACTTAAAATTCCACTCCTCTTTCTTCTCTGCATTATCAGCTGAATCTTTTGCTGATGACCCTAATTAAATCCCCCTCATTCCATGGTGCAGCGATATAAAAAATAAAACAACTAAAGCATGCTCTGTCCTCAGATGCATCTGCAATGTTTTGAAAAGTACAATATGTACCAAACAATGCATTTCAGCTTTGAATGGTATATTTACAATTTTGTTGTTCCTGTTTTTCCTCATATTTGGCTTGAGTTAGTGATTTCCTATATTTCCCAGAGTGCGTTTTAACAAGCGCTATAAAAAGAAAAGCAAACAGAAGTGGTTGTTTCATGCAGCATTGGATCTTAGTTCGACCTGTAAAAGGAAAAGACGGTAAGCATGGCGGATATTCCTGGAATCCAGAAGACTGCATTTGAGTTTTTGAAGGCGACAGCGTAGTTTCATCACTTCAATGTACGTCTTTGTCAAAATCAGTTTCTATGGTGATCAGCCTTTAAATACGGCACCTGCAAAAACTCTGGGCAGGCTGGTAGTAAGGCGAATGCATGGATGGACAGATGGAAAGACATGATGGATTGACTTCTCAGCAGGCGGACGGACAGATGGATGGATATCTTTTATTAAAAAAGCAACTTATTTTCAAAGCTCATTTATTCAGCAAGTAAACAACAGAACAGGTAAATCACTCCAACACCGATATTTTTCCACCTTCTACTTTCTCTTATGATTCAAGGCCTTGAAAACAGAAACCTTTCCTTTCTTCAGATTGTGAACATTTACTGTTCGTCTTACACACAACCCCCTTGAGTTATACCAAGTATTTGTTGGCATTTTTTCCCATTGTGATTAAGTGTGCCATCAGTGCCTGACTGCCGATTTTGCTGTTTCTTCACAGTTTGACTGCTGTCTGATTACCGCCCCGCCGACTTCCAGAGCACCACGCTGTGCCAGGTGACAGGCCTCCTGCGGCTGAAATCCAATCAGGCCAATCCTCTCCGATCCCTCGCAAACCGATTCAGCCGCTACCGGCACGTCGCCACACCATCAGCAGCACACACTGCAAATGCCACATGCACTTACAATGAACTTATTGAGAGATATAGAGCAGCAAACCATCCACATTAATCACCTTACCTCTTGTGAACTTGGCAAAGACATATGGGAGGTAAGTAGGGGTTAGGTGTTAAGTAACACTGGATCGCTTCCAGCTTTACAAAGCAAGTAACCTTGCTTTATGACCTCTCAGTGGAGGTCACAGAGATTAATTGACCCCTCCGAGATCAATAGTTTAACAGTAATCACAACGCTGCCGTACTAATGCAAACAAGCCCTCCAGGAAGGAGGACTAGGAGTGAAACTTCTAGCTCCCCGCCTGTGAGCAAGATAATGCCCACCTTTCATCGCATTCCAGTGCCCAATTTCCAGGGCCTGGGGATGAACCCTGACACGTGAAGAGGTCAGACACAGGGCACTCGATACTGGTTAGCACTAAATCAGATATTCCTGCCTAAATGGAGGACATTCAGTGTGTGTGTGGCGATGGAGCGGCTGTTGGGAAATTCTGACTCGGCGTTGAAAGCAGAATAATCCCAAATTTGCCCCCATGCAGAGGCAGGCCCATCACACAACCTTTTCTACCCGAGTGTGGGAACTGCACCAGTTCTGTCACATGAGCTCATGGTTGTGCTCTTTTCTGCCTTTCTGTATGTCGCTGTGGGCCTGAGCACTCCGAGTTTCAGTTGGGGCTATTGTCACTATGATCCTAATGTCCAGCGTCTGGTTCTTCAGCTACTCTGTTGTGTTCTAGAAATGATCTGAGTGTTTGTGCCTGAAGCGAGGCAGCCATCTCAATCTCCTCCTCTATCTGCTTTTTCCAAACTCCAGAACCTTTGTCCCACGTATCCTTTGATGCCATCAGAGTGGGTTGTGCGTTCAACAAACTCCAGTTCAGAGGAAGAGCTCTTGAAGACCAAAGCAAACTCAGATCCTGCTTTAGGTAAGGCGCTGTGTGGTGCCACTTCCCAAAACCCAGAAAGCACAGTATCTTCTCAGGCAGCTGAGAATTTTTCACAGCGTCTCTGAATCCCTCCAGCTCTGATCCCGTCCTCAGCTGTGGACTCACAGCAGCTAAAAAGCACTTTGATGGGCCCAGGGTACTGAGCACCAGGGGAATCTGCGAGGATGTGGGAGGTTTTGAGGGAAAATGGGGGATGGGGGGGTGGGGGGGTGAAAGAGGGAAGGGGCTGTTTGTGTCCCACTGTGAATCCCTGAGAAACTTCTGATGAGCTAAAAATTCCCACTGTGTGTCGTACCCATTTGAATTCAGCTGCTAAGGAAGAGAAAGAGCTGGAAAGCTTCATTTGTTCTAATCTAGTTGATCACACTCACAGAGCTACACACACTCAAAAACGTAAAAACAAAACATTTTAATGTAGCAAGTAGCATTTATAAAATGGCAAATTGGCACAATGATGAGAGTGATTGTTGTTCTTTTTACAAACAATCTGAATAGTATATATTCAACCTCCCTGTATTAACAGTTTTTCATTTTTATTGCAGCTAAAAATCTTTGGCTATGTAGAAATGTATTAACATTCTTTTTTTGTTTTTGTAAAATAGCTCTAGCTCAGTCAGATTGAATCAGAGCGTTTGAGAATGTAGGTTTTCAAGTTTTTGCAATAATTCTCAACTTTAGTTCTGAAAACTTTGCCAATTCTAAGATATGAAAATGTATAATTCTAAATGATTCAATTGTAGCTTTAGCTGTGTGTTTAGGGTCACAGGTATACCAGAAGATGAACCTTTCTGCAGTTTCAAATACTTCCAGAGCCTCTTGAAGGGTTTCTACCAGGATTGGCCTGTAGGTAGCTCAATCTGTCTTCCTGTGAACTCTGAGAAGTGTCCCTGTCCTTGCTGAAGAAAGGCATCCACACAGCATGATGTAGCCACCACAGTGTTTCACAGCGGGGATCTTTCTATTTCCGGATGACGGATTGAAGTGTGCTTTGGAGAAGTCCAGAGCTCGGGATATTATTTAATAGCTTAACCACAGTTCTTTTTCTTTACTGGGCTTTTTTATTCCCTAGTGTGGTCCAACTAAACTGTACAGCTCTAACAGAACAGCTGTATTTTTAGTGGGACTCTATTACACACAGATGCCAATTAGTTGCACTGAATTTTATAGTGTGAGTGAAGAGAGCCGAGTACTGGCCAAAGGTTCGCCACGGTCCTGCAACATTTGGATGCATCTGCTCCTACATGCCTAACTCAAAGGGTTAAATTACCTCCTGGGCATGACAGAAAGTTTTTAAAGACCTGGCCATTATTATTTGCTTAATTCAGGTAGCAAAAGGTATCCAAATATAAAAGGACAATAGCTCACTGGGACTGGAGTTGCTAATTCTTAGTCAATCCCATAAGATCCTCATGAAGTTAATGATTGTGGCATGACACGATGTGAAAAAATGGAACGGGTATGAATACTTCAGAAGGAGAGAGAGATAAATTTATGCAAAACCACAGGAGGTCAAGGAACTACAGTTATGCGCTTCTTACCTATACCAAGAAAATAAGGGGGAATGGAAGAACAGGATGCCCAATTCTGGACAGCCCCAATGAGTCAAGAAGACTCACTTCCCAGGTATGGCTGCCCAAGATACAGCAAAGCTAAACACATGTAAATCTGTGGATTTAAATACACACCTTTTCTAATGTCATCTTGTTTTGTTCTCCTGCTGAGCAACCTCCCTGCAGGGCCAAACAGAGCCAGGGCAGCAGACCATCTGAGATAGCATTCAGGTCAAGTCCTTGCACTGGTAACAACTGAAACAAAGGCAGGCCACATTCTAAGCTAAACTATGACCCAAATCTAACATTGTAACATCTTTGATATCCAACCAAAGATAGCTTTATGTGATATAAATCCACTGTCTAGAAAAAAAATCCAACCTAATGCCACAAAGCTGTTGAGTAGAGCTACTATTGTTCTTTTCAAACTGAACTATTCCAAACTCCTCAGTGAGACAGGAAGATAAACAGCAAGAGGTTCTGGGGCCTTACTCTTTCACCTGCTGGAGAATGCTATCAGCCCGGATCAGTCTGGCTTGTTCAAGCTGAGCTTCGGCAGCCTCTCAGGCTGGTCCTCGCCGCCATTCTCCATGGAAACCTGCCTCACACTCACCCTGTGATTGGCTCACACAATCACCAGACAGACACTCTGTCTTACAATACAGATAATAATGGCCCTCCGCAAAGGATGACAGCGGGAGAAGACTGATGGAGGAACAGCTTTCTCCTACTGACTTTGCCCTTTAGCCACATTCTGAAAATGTATAAAAGAAATTCTGTGCCTACATACATACCATATAGAAGATGTTCTCTTAAAAGTCTTCACAGGGAGAAACAGAAGTACTGATCCCGTCAACATTTTTTGTAATCAATATATTTTCTACATGAAATTAACACTAATAGTGGTTAAAAACCCAAGTATTTCATACATGCATAGAAACCTCTAAAGTGCTCCGATCTGACCAATCTTTCAAAAGCCTGACCTGACGTTTCCAATTTTGGCCAATACAGATTTTTTATTTGGTCTGAAAAATTTGCTATCAACAAAGTGGCTAAGCTGGGAACCATGGAGTGACTTTTTTAACTGCACACTCAGACCTAATCTGATGGGCACTTTGAAGCTTGTTTAAAGTTTCCTGCAGAACATTTGAACAAACCAATATAACACTGGAAAAATATTGTCTCATGATATTGGACCAAAACTGAACTCTTTAAATGAAATTGCACAAACCACGTTTGTAAGAGAAATTGTGCTGCACATTACCAGAAAACCAGCATATCAACTGTTAAGTTGGGAACTGGGAATATTTTGGTGTGGAGTTGCTTTGTAGAATATTTCACCAAAGTTGTTTCATGAAGTGAAAAGAGAAATGGGACATTCTTGACCAGCTTAACAATATAAACTGTCAACACCAACAAAGGCTTTTCTCCTTAAAATTGAAAACATTTCACGAAGCCTTTTCAGTATTTATTTTCTGTGCCATTCCACCTTATTTACACAAAACCTAATTTATTGACTGTTTTGTTTTCGATTCTTTGTATATTCATGCAACACGGACAGTGAATTTTGTGTCAATAGCCCCTTTAAAAATACATTTACTGTGGAAAATACTGACATGCTCAATTCTTATTCTTGTCATTGTGCACGTTATTAGATTAGTAATTGGTTTCAAAAGATGGCAGAGGAAAAATAAAGCCAACATGAAAGGCAAATATTGCACAAAATATCAACCAGTTGCAAACAAACATTGTTTTCTTCCCAGAACACATCCATAATCCCATAGATATGTGCTCCCCACATTTAACAAAGGCATCTTTTCAATAGTTTGTGCTTTGTTCAGATATAGCATAGCCTAAAACAGAGGCTCCCTGCACCGAGATGAACAATTCCAACAAAACAACGCTTCGCTAAGAACATGATTCGTTTGGTAACACTGTCAACACAATTTGTTACAAGGATTTTAAGGTCTTGCATAGAGTTTTTACTTCCCTGTTGTTTATGCTCAAAGTATGAGGAACTCCACCACAAAATATTTCTTGAAAATAAATCCTGCTTCATTCAGGCTCCCCCCAAAATACCCCCTCCTCATCATCAACCTACTGATGGTTTTTTTGGGGGGAAAAAACCCAGGATATATTTGGAACAACAAAAGCAGGGAAGAGGATGTATACACAGCACACTGAAGCCAATATCAAGCATTATACACAGACTGTACACTGAGCCAAAACACTGTGATGCTTGAAATTAGAATGGCTTTTCATGCAAACATGGGCGCTAGCTGTGCAGGTGACGGGGCTGCTGCTGCAGACAGAACTGAAATGAAAAACAAATCCGGGTGCTATTTTAAATAAAACTCCACTTGGCGATGAGCTGCTGCACAAAAAGAAAAAGCCAAACAAACACAGAAAGGTTCCTCACCATGTGACAAATGCCAACATTTTATATACAGGTTAAATTATCACAGGAGTCACCGCCAATTTTTGCTCAGTGCAGCGCGCCTAACGGCTTTGGCAGAGCAACACTAATGTGTTTAATGAAGTCATTAGTCAAAAAATGAAGACAGACAGTGGTGTGAGGTATGAGATGTGGGGCCATAAAGGGCAGAAAGAGAGAGAATGAAATACAGGAAACAGAGCCCCTTCTCAAAATACATTACATATGAATGTGACTCAGCGTAAACATGGCAGGAAAGGTGCCAGCATGCTGAAGCCATTTGTTTAAAAAGTCAAAGCTGGTTTCTGCTGAAGAAAAAAAAAAAAAAGCTTCAAAGCCTTTCTTGAAAATATTAAGAATCATTCTGACTGCCCTGTCTATTATTTGATTTAATCATCAAAAATTGCACAGCCTTGAATTAACTACTCCAATGTAATTATTTGCACTTGGCAGATATGGATACCTAAGTTCAGTGCAAAAAAAATAAAACAGAAAACGGCACGACAGCCCTGATCAAAGCAAATTGTAGCCGAACAGTGAGTCACTTTTGCTTTACGTAAAATAATTGGCCACTGACAGTTGAAAGCAGTTTAAATTTAGGCAGACATCCATCTCAGGCGGCCTGGTCGCCGCCGCCGGACTACGAGACTCGCGTCCCCCCCCCGCCACCACCGCCGCCTCCAACTATGGCACAAAGTGCTGTCGCCGCAATATATACGGCTGTTTACTTATTCATGAATGGATTAGGGCAACTAACTCAATCAATCTGCTCTGCCAGTAACCAAGGCAGGCTTTATAAGATAACATTAATGATGAATTAGTTGTCCATAGGTGTTGAGTTTCCTTCCACCTTATCAGCAGCTGCAATTCAAGTAGGCATGTGGGTGCAAATGGATTGGGAGTTTGGAATTATTATGGCACTTATTGTCAAAACAGTTTGCTGTCATGTAAAGAAGATGAAAAGAGTCTAATAAAATTAACAGCAGAGATAATTAATTATACTGGAATTTTTCTACGTCTTGTTGGCAGGACAACTATTAGTGGTGCACTCCACAAGTATGGGCTTTCAAAATAAAGTCACAAGCCAGAAATGACAGCAAATATGTCCTGTCACGTCTAAAAACGCTGTGATGAAACTTGGTAGTGGCAGTATCATGTGGTGGATGTTTTTCCCCCCCCAATGTGAGCAGGGAATATGGTCAGAGTTGAAGGGAAAATGGATGCATCTAAATGCAGGACAAATCATTAATAACTCATTAGAGGCTGTAAAGCAGCCTGTGAACGGGGCAGAGTGAAACCGTCCAACAGAACAACAACTAGAAAAATGAAGTCAAAATAGGTTTAGATTATATAATGTGTTAAAATGGCATAGTCAAAGTCCAGATTTTGATCTAATTGAGAATCTGTGGCAAGACTTGCCAATTAGTTCACAGATTCTCTAAAGCTAAACAAAAAAATCATAATCTTGCTCTGGAGCTGCAAGGCTGAGGAAGACCCTATAACTTACTTGATCTACTACATAAAAACCCAATAAAACGCAGTGCAGCTTATGGTTGTAACAATAAATCATATAAAAGAGAACCGGGGTCGCGAATATTTCACATGCAATGTATTGTATGCATGCAGTTTTTGCAAACAGCTGCACATTTACACCAAGTCACTTTTCACCATCCCTGTTTAGCACATCATTGTTTCTGCATGACGTCTTCCTGCCTCTGTAATCATGCAGCTTTGTAAAGTTGTGTGAAACAGAAGTCACCCTGTCACTATCCTGGTGTAACGCCAGACCCAGTATCAGAGGCCTTATGAAACCACACCTCAAGATACTGAAAGCAAACTCCTGCCCGGCTGTGGTGATTATTACCCTGCACATTTCTCATCCTGGCCGCAGCAGCCATGTGATGAGCTGCACTCACAACAAAACAAGAGGATGCACAACTAATTGTGTCATGCGGGTTTCTTTCCAGGTTGTGAGTCACATGTGTTTCACTCTTCTTTCTTTCTTTCTTTCTTTTTCACAAACATACTATATTTTGAGCTAAGTGGCTTCTAGCTCCAACTGTACCTGAAAGAAAATCTATCAAGTAAATGATTAATTCATCCACCACACTGAAGGTACCGTCTCACTACTGAAACCAAGGTAACAACACGGGTCCTACTTGCTTTCCTCACTAATAAACAAAGCATGGCACGGAGCACCGGCTAGCATCCTCACATCCCCAACAGAAGCCGCACAAACACATCCGAGCAGCGGCGCTCAGATAACGGTAACACGGATTGCTCTCTGCCGCGACCGCTATTTGGCTACCTGATCCCATCAGCCGCGACGCAGTCAACAGGCCGGGAAATGTAAGCCGAAGCGCTGCCTGCTTTTACAGCGTTAGCGTTCAAAATGAAAGCGATAGTTCGCTTCCCACCTTTATCTGGCGCGCCAGCTTCCAGAGGCATCCGACCGGAGGGACGGCGGGGAGGCTGGGTCTGATGCGGGTCTTGTTGCTCCAGAAAACGGAGCAGAAAGGCTGCAGCGGAAACAGGAACTGGAGGAGCTTGGGTCTCTGAATACGGCAGTCCAGTCTGCTCGGTGGGGATCTACTGAATGGTCGGTGTCAACACAGAGCGGGGAGGAGGGAAAACACAACATCCGGTGAAGAATTTCAAAAATAAAAGTCTTTGTAATTTGATCTTTGAGTGGCATTTTTTGTTTCAGCTTTACTTGTGACGTTTTCAAGTGAGTTTATTTACTTCGCGCAAATTTAAAGACATGTCAGCTTTACAAAAAGCGAAGCGTAAATTTATCTCCGGAAATATGGAACATAATTCTGTCCAAATTCAAGATCATTTCGTAATATTGTATTCTGAAATTCAGATAAAGTAAGATAATCCAAATTACACTACAGGACGATTAGAATCAGGCCCAGTCTGAGGCAAAGAAGCAGAAGTGAGCGAACTTCTCATTTAACACAAGATCTAAATCTCAAACTTCGCACTTGCAATTAGATTACTTTTTGAGGTGAACCAGATGCTTAATCATGTACAGATAGCAACTTTGAAATTAAGAAAGAATAGCCTGGGGACATGACTAAATTTATTGCAAAGTAGTCACTGAATGCAGAGTACAGAAAAGAAAAGCAATTGAATAAATTTCCTTGATTCATGAATTTTATTGTTTCTGCGGCAGACCAGGTGTTTGAAATTGACAAAGTTTCTGTCTGGCTAATCACCACAGTATTTCAAATACAGATGAATAATGCAAAATCACAACTGGATGTCATTTAAACTTTGACCGCTAAATGGGAACAAAGGGCCTGCAATGTGATACTTAGTATTGGTAGAAGATGCACACAGAGGCACCTTGGCTCCATTAATAAATACAGAAACAGTTTAAGGCAATTTCGCAACCATATAGTGTAACAGAGGTTGCATAGAAAGTAACCACCAAACACTGTAGTTATGGTCATAAATTTCATAACTACTGCTGTTAGAGAATCTTCATACTTTCATAGTTTTGTTAAATGGATGGTGTCATACTTTCGAAGCACAAAGTGTCATTTTATGATGACATGAAATAAAATCAGTTTTACACAATACCCCTCCCCTTCATCCTTTCTCTAAGATGTGTTTGATGCAGCATTTTTTTAACAACAGAAGTTAACATCGTTATTTGCTTGTGCTTTAAATTCACGTTATGTACATGATAAATACATAATACCGCCTCTTTAAAAGAAATATTTCACTTCATAATTTGACATCACCTCTCTCCATTAGAAGCATATTTTTATACTGTTAATTTCACAATTTTATGCACACTGTATTTGCAACTAAATTCTAATTAGAAACATAAATATTCTGATATTTCTTCTCGTGACGTCTAAATATGGACTCTCTTCCTGACTCTACTGAGTTTTATATATAAGTTGCACAGCAGACACGGATGCCATTTGCAGATTTGCAGGGAAAGACGCAAACATAAATAAAAATTAAGCACAAATTTCCCCCATCAGTCTCTGAGTCTCCATATGCAGAAATCACCTTCATCCTTATTTTCAACGGCTTGGTGGGAGGTCTTATTTTGAAGGCGCAGCAAATTAATTTCCTGCATGCGTGTGGCTGATGCAGGCTGCCTTGATTTTGGCTGCTGCAGATCCTGGTGTGAGTGGGTTGGAATGGAAGCTGCAGTGCGCGCACCAGTGTCAGGTTGTTGTACTGCATTCACTCGGGCTCATAGTGAAGGAGATGATGCCAGCTGGAGTCACTCCCTTCTCCTCTGGAGCCATGCAGTGTAATGCAAAGTGATCATTCCTCATTTATATCGATATTGCCTATTACTTCCCAAGAGGTGTGCTCAGTCTCAGCCTCATCTTTTTAGATTGCAGTTTGCAGATCAGGAATCTAAGACAAACTTGAAATCCACTTTTTATCATGCATGGAAAATCCAAGTTTGGAATATGAGAAGATTTTACACTAAACAAAGAAATATTAGATTATATAGAGAATTGGATGGTATAACTAAATTTAATAAAAATAAAATGAAACATATTTCAAATACTGGTGAATATATTCAAATTCATTTACATGTAAATATATATATTTTTTAAATGGCTAATTTGAACATTGTTGGTGAGTTTACAATAATTTTCCAAACTGAAATATTGACTTGCTTTAATTTAAAGTTTGAAAATATTGAATCTTCCTAAAATTAAATGTAAAATTTTAAACTACTTTCAATAAACTAATACAGAAACATTTACGTCACAATTCTGAGGAACAACCTGTAAGACTGAGTTCATCTCCTGACTCCTGAGCTCCGGTTTAGACACTGTTTAAGAAATAATTGGCATTCCTTGTTGGCAACTCTATTAAATTTCCACATAGCTTTACGGAGCAACTCTAAAGAGATGCAAAACAATTACGCAGAGCCACAAAATGGCACAAAGTGAAGCACACAACCACAAGAAAAATTTAAATAGCAGAAAATGTGCAAAGCAATTAAAGTGAGATCGTGAACAAACTCAAATGGACTGCAAACTCTTACACACAAAATAAATATGCAAATCAAGACAGAAATGACTAAAGGGAGATGCTAAATGAATACAAATAGATACAAACCCCAGTGCAAATGCAGAGGGAAGTACTCTTAAACACAAAAGGACAGCAGGGAGATGGCGCATGATGCAAAACTGCAGCAAATACATGCAAAACGGTTGCAAACATCAAAACAAATTGAAAACTGAAACAAAGACATTCAGAAAAGCAACTGAAATGTTGACAAAATGATCAAGTGAACATGCAAAAAGGACAGCTCAAAAGTAAATGAATCAAAAACACATGAACATCTTTTAAAAAATTTAGCTGGTTAAAAAGGGATGAAGCAAACACTTCATAAAACAATTAAAAGGGAGTAGAGACATATGCAAATGATCCCTATGATCATTTCAACTAAAGACAGTAAATAAGAAACTTGTATAGTTAACAAACTGTTGAAAAATCTCCTGAAGGAAATATTCAAGGACCAAGTGTGAAAAAAAATGAAGAATACAGATTCTTTTTTTGGACAAGGTCCATGTTTAAAGTCAAACTTGAAGGATGAGCTCGCCTGCTGGAAATCTGCTTATCTGTATTTTTCCTTGATTCACTTTCCACCTCTGCACTCTCAGCTTTTGGGAGAAAGTTTAGCCTTTTTCTACTTGATGCTGATGCAAAATATACCCATTTACATTTATTAAAAGCAAACCTGGGCGGACAGGGTTCTGGATCAGTCATCAGTTACACGGCTGCTGCCGTAAAGGTTACACTTCATCAAATTCTGCTCTGTGAAAAAGACCTGCTTATTCAGTGATTCGTTCTAATCATTCAGATTAAATGACAGTCATTTTTTATTGCGGTGGGTCAGCTTTGTACAGCAGAGGTTCATTAACTTGAAACATACTCAACAGAGACTTTCTCTTTCCCACACACACACCTTTCATGTTGCTAAATGACGCCTTCCTGAAGCACAGAGGGATGTGAGCACAGTTGCTAATGTTTTGTAGGCATAACTGTTCCTTTTTAAACTCATGAATTTACCCCAGTTGGGGTCAAGTTGGTTTGCAAAGGAAAGACAAACCACATGCATACATCGTTTTTTAGCACTGGATGCTGTGAAACAGTAAACAAGCTTTCAGGTTGCAATTTGTTGCCTCTAAATGTGTAATTTACCACAACACTCCATGAACCACTGCATGCTGTTTTCCTACCCCCATTTTCTGTCTCCCTTGAGAATTAAGCCACTAAATCAAATTCATAATACCCACAGGCTTTTTATTTGTTGCCTCTTTTTCATGAATTTTTGAAAAATATGCAGTGCGCCTCTGAGAGGGCTCTCTCTCCTGTGGCAAGGAACTGAATCACAATAACAGCCCTCACCTACATTTGTTATACACATATTTTCCATCTTACTTAGCTGTTTCAATGACTAATGCTGGCAAAACACCGCCATCATGTGGTATAACAGGAACTGCACATTTCTACACAGACGTCTAGGCCTGATTCAGAGATGCGCAAATCTCTTTGTTGCCATTTCATTAAATAACAACAATAAAAATACAGATGACTTTCCAACACCAGAGAGCTTATTAAACAAACAAATGTTATTTCACAAAAATATACACTTGTACTAAAGATGAACACTTAGTTTCTAACCCAAACCATGCCTTTCAGTAAGTGTTTTATCGGGTTCTATTGCAAATGAAGACATTCAACTGACTGCTACTGCAACATTCCTGGGCCCCCTTCAGTCCAGAGGATAATGGCACAGTATGGTAAGGGTGGAGTTATTCACATGACACAGTGTTTGTTTGGGGGAAAGAAAAGTGTCACTGCTTGTAATAAGTAAGATGCCGTGCTGGGGTTTTGGGTTTAACACCCACCTGACCCTCCAGTGAGAGTCCAACTGATGTTGGAAATGCTCTCCTGAATACGTTGGGCCTTAAAATAGCACACCTGACGGCAGTGAGCCAAGCTGGAGCGCTCATTGTAAACAAGACATTATTAAGCCATTTGGGTTATAATTGAATTGTACCAAGTATTATTGTCTGCACCTTAGTGCAACTGCTGAATTCACATAAACACATATGACACACAGCAATGGGGGGGCAGAGTAGGGGAGTAAACCAGAGGTTGTTTTAAGTGGTCTAAACACCTCTGGCGTGAAAATGGCCTAACTTTTCACCTGCTTTTTGTGTTCAAAAGAGAACATCTCACAAACTGGCTGTCTAAACAAACCTAGCAGTCTTAAACATAAAAAATTAAATAAAAATATTAAAAAACCCTCAAACACAGCATCCAAACCACCTGCAGATGAAGCCAGCTGGTATAACCTTCAATGTCGATTACATTGAAGGGAGAGGCAGGTCAAACCTCTTGACCTTTTCATTTATTGTAAATCCAGATTAGCTGGTATTGGAGTCTAAGCCCAGGTCTTTGCTATCTTAAAATAATTTCAAAACCATGTAATTTGTCTTTGAGTTAAATTTTTTATAGTTTTTAAACCGTTATTTTGTTTAGACTGATTGGTTGTCTTCATAGGAAATGCAGGATGTGGTGCACATCCAAATAGCATTTCCAATCCGAGTAATCATAAAACATAAGCAGTTCAAGCAGCTGTAGCGATTTTAGTCAATATCATTTTAAAGATTTTTCTTTACACTGCCACACTTTTCTGTTAGATAGGTACTCTGACAGGGAATATGATCTGTGCATGCTTCTCACAAGAAGATAATTAGTTGTGCACTGCATTCTAACTCTGTCCCTGGAGCAAATAATCAACAACTTAGGTCAACCATGCACTGCAAACTAGTGATGAAAGCAGTTTTTCTTTTTTTTTGCTCAGCTCCCACATGGTTTTTCTTTTAGTACCGCTCGTTATCTTCTTTTTACCCAAATTGTCAATAAGTTAGTTTATTAGTTGGTAATAACTTTTTACATGGAGACAGATGACTCATTGTGACGACTCCTTAAGGGAAAAAGCCGAAAGGAAAAGAAGTAGAAGTTGGTAATCAATTTTTGTTCATTGTTCTTATACAAGTCTTATTTCTATGCTTTTTTCCCATAACAAAAAAAAAATACAGTTAATATTGTTTAAAGGGATTCTATTATGAAAAATTCCCGTTTTGCTCTGATTCTATAGAAATAGAAAAAATGCTAAACAACAGCCAGAAATTTTCTTGCCATAACTTAATACTTTTAGGTTCTGGAAAAAGAACTGTTTCAAAAGCCTCTCGATATTGATGTCACAATCAGTGGATACTGTCTCTCACCTACCAACCCCAGATGACCCCAGCCCCTCAACTAGCACAGCTCTGTTCACTTTATTGATAGAAGATGAGCATATTTGGTCAGCTGATTTTGTCAATTTATGCAATGACTGCTGGAAAAGATGAATGTTGTTGACTATACCATCCAGAAACCTCTTGGCGCATTTTGATAGTTGTGTATGAGGCTACACTTCTTCTGCTTCTGGGTCTGACTCACGGTCACAGATATATGTTTGTGCAATTGTGCATCCGTTTGCAGCCATTTTCACATGTGCAAGTGCAAATACTGAGTTGGGGGGCAACAGCTTATTTGCATAAAATAAATCAAGTCTTAAGACAGCTCATTCTGAAGTAAGATTAAAATAGGCAGAACTGAGCAAAAAAAATCTGACCAGAGAATGATGTCATGAAAAAATACAATAAACATGTTTTGCATAAAGCGTAGACCAATCCTAGGTTGTAACACAAGAAGTCCAGTTTAACATGTTAATAACATATTTAGAACCTTCTTGAATTAAATCCAATTGACCTTTTTGTGTTCTCTCCGTGTACTTATAACACTATAACTTATAACTGGCCTTTGAGTGTCTGCTCTTCTCTTCCTTCTTTCATATCTGATCATAGTCTTTGCATGTGATTGGCTGCCTTCTGCCCTATCAAATTCAAGCTGTGTGACTTGATTCATAGCTAATTAGTAGCATCAGCCATATGTGAAGCATTTGATCTCAGGACTGACTCATTCACCAAATGACACAATAGAGATGCAGAGCTAAAGCTGTTTCACACATTCATAAAACAATACTAAAAGTGATTAGTATTGTATCTGTGGGTACAGAACAAAAGTACCCACCGATACTTTTGCTCTGTGGGTAAAATAACTCACTTAAAACCTTTCAACAGAACATCACTGCAAAAATCCTCAAATCTCACATTGCAGACCAGCATATTTGAAACATTTTAAATTAATAATGATCTTAAAAGATTTTTCCCTTGCAGGTCATAATCTGAGTTTTATTTAAAAAACGTATTTCCAATACATTAAAGGCCATATTAACCTATAGTAACACTTCTACTGTCTTAAAATGTGTAGGAAGAATCTAAAATGGTTTCATATTGATGTAGTCAGATGGATTAGTATGAGACTAATGCTATTTATACCTCTCTCTATCCCTTGAACTTTTTCACCTTTCTAATATAAATTCTTGAACAAAGTGGTTGTCATAGTGTACCTGCCAAATGCAGAAATTAAATTGCTTTTAAACGTACAGAAAATTCAGAGACGGTTTTCTTTATCTCAAACACTAGATGGCAGTGTAAGATCACTCTAGTATTACTGCCCTCATGACTCTGCAGCTTGGCAAATATAATCCACAGCAGCATGCACTAATGGTGCTTTTTGTTAAGGATTTGTGTGAAACTCTGTTTGTGCGTCAGTCAATATGAAATCAGCATTATGCGCACTCTGCGTCCCCTCGTTGATATTTCTGCTTAACGCCACCCACATCTCTTTGCCACCAGGCTAACTGCTGGGATATGTAAATCTGCCAGGTGATTGAACTCAACGAGAAATGAATGTGACAGTCTCCCATTGGTTAAATTTGGGTAAAAATTGTGATTACAGGAGGTCCCGTCAAGGCTGTCGGTGCAAAAACAGGTGTGATGGTTCCTCGCAGCAAAGGGAGCTCGGCCACAACACAACAGCTTTCCCTGCATCATCGTCATCATCACTGTCATTTTCATCCTCCTTTCATCCTTTTCCAAATCAGCTAGAAATTTCATGATGGCATCAGCTGCATCTAAAACAAAGATGAAAGGATTTCTGGGGTACAGAGGCAACACTGGTACTCAACATGGAAAAACAACACTAAAACCTCAGATAAAAGACTGCCATCTTGCATCTCGTCTACCTACTTACACTTATATACTTAATGACTCATCGGGATCAACAGTATTGACCTTTTTCAACACCCGGCCCGTGGTGTGTGTGCTGGATTAGCAGCAGGATTTTGACTTGCTGTGATGACCAGGTCTCCAGTCCTCGGAGTCGCCTGATGCCGTTGGCTGCTAAATGTCATCGAGAATGGAAAAAGAGAGCAGTGATCTGCACTCAGGCTGTAAACAAATCCCTTTTTCCCAACCACGCTGCTCACTAGGGGTCACTTGCCAAGAGCTTGAGCTATTGCAGTGTTTACTTTTCCTTCAGACACTTCTTTTATAATGACTGACAAGAGAAATAAAAATATAGATGTTGTACAGAAAAGAAACACGCTTTGAGGACAGATTTATTCCTAAGGGCGACTAGATATAAACAATGTCTTCTGTCTGGAGATGAAGCAGCAATTGCTAACATGCTAGCAATACATCAATACATACAGTGTCCCTCAAAAGTATACACAGCCCTGAGAAAACAATGAGACTTTGATAAATCATCTCAAAACATTTTCCATGTATGGCATATATCCTGTACAGTTGACAAAAAATATACTAGAGGAAGAAATATAACATGCATCCTTTACCTGAAGCCATAGTTTTCAGCAACACATGGGCTGCATGAGTTTTCCAACCAGGACTGACTGTCTTCTACATGTGACAACTATGTATTGTTCTGTATTTCCATACTGAGGAGCAGGATTGCAAGACTGAACGCTTTGTTGTGTAATATTTTCTAAAACCATGTGGACGATCTGCTGTGATCTGATGAAGCAAACCTAAATTTTTGGGCCTCAATTCCAAAAAGTATGCTAAGCACAAAAACAACACAGTATGTCGATAGTCCATAGCCACCATTGACATCCGGAACTGGAGATGTCTTTCTTCAGATGAAACTAAGATTGTTTCTTCCGATCAAACATGATTTCAAATACAGTTTGGTTAGGTGAAAACATTTAGGTGTCTTCAAGAAGGCTCAATATAAAAGCTACTGAATTTTCAATTGCACACATTTCAGGGATTTTCTTGTTTAATCCAGCCAGGACTGAAATAGTAAATAAAAACAATTAAAAACTAACATCTTGAACCCAGACTTGTCCAGTGTGACCCCGCCTCCCTCCTGGAATGTTAGCTGGAGATGCGCACCAGCACCTCCTGACCCCAGTAGGGACAAGGGTGTATAGAAAATGGATGGATGGATGGATGGATGGACATCTTGGACCCAGCATCTGTTTCATAGGTCCTCAACCCTGGTCCTCCGTGTCCACCTTCCTGCATGTTTTAGGTTACATGAATAGGTGATTAACAGGCTTCTGCAGCAATTGCCTGCATGCAAAAGAGGTAATGGGATCATAATAATTTGAATCAGCTGTGCTGAAGTGAGGAAACATCAAAAACATGTAGGGCAAGTGTGCACTATGGATCGGGGTTGGGGTCTAACTGGGGTATGGTGTATATTTTAACATGTTTTCCACTCATCCTCCAAAGCATTTCTACTTCTTTTGTGTGTTTCATACTTTTACTTCTCAACACATAACAAACAAGTTCATGGATTGCAGAGCAAGGAACCTGCATCAGCATTCCAGAAAGCGATGAGGGTTTCTAGTGTTCATGACAGGTTATTTTATGAACCCTGTACTGTGAAGCTGACATCTGCTTCCATATTGTTGTACTCATGTCACCTCATGATTGATGGCGGCACCTGTGTTTACTGTCAGAAGCAGGTTTAAATGGCTCCAAGTCTTCTATTTGTAGCAGTGCCTGGCATTTACAGATAATGAAGGGCATAATCGGTGCAACCATGAAGCTCATCAGTAGTTACACTCAGCTTGAAAAGGCCAGTCATCTGAATGGAAAGTAAAACAAAGACTCAAGATCAAGGTCTACAGGTAAGAGGGGGATTTCTTTTCAATTCAGACACTGCACTCAGCAGCCGGGCCTTACCTCTGCAGAAAAACAAAATAAAATCCTTGTCGTCTTTACAACATGACCGCTCTAAAGCCCGGTCTTGTACACAGCAAATCAAATTGAATTGTGGAAGTTGAAATCTGCTGCATGTTAGGGAATATGCTGAAGAGACCTGGCTAAGTCACTGAGATTCCTGGTTTCTGGGAAGTCTCTTGCTGCATTTGGCAGATGCAAATGTGAGACATGGATAGTAAATGGTAGGTATTTTTGATACTGCTTGCAAGCAGTGCTCCCTACATCTGCTTGGACTTTATGAATAAATTCAAAATCACACAATAGGTACTCCTTTTTATGCTCTTCTAAAAAGTACATTTATTACAAAAAAAGAGAAAAATATCTGGTTAGAAACAAGTTTCAAAATGTCAGTTTTTGACTGTAGTAACCTTTTCCAGAAACAGTGGATCTTTGGAGTCTGTGTTTCACTATTTCCCTGTTTGAAAACTGATTTTTTGGATCAAATCTTCCCAAAACTGAAAATGATTGAGAAATAAAAACTAAAACTGAGGCAAAAAGGAATCAAGCAAATAAAAAAAATAATTCCCCTTTCCCAAAGGTGCTATTGAAAACACACATTTTTTCGATAGACAATAGTAACATCAACAAATTTTAGGGAAAGTTGGGAGTGTTGTTCATTACTTTGCACTTTGCTCACAGCCCTGCTGTTTAAATGAACACAAAAAAATCAAGTAAAACTTGAAATATATGATCTGAGCTCTAAAGAAAAACTCAGGAGTCTTTTAAATCCCAGCTCTTTTGACAACAACGTGCTGAGTTATTAACCCAACCTTTTAATTTTATTATGATTTACTTTACTTAATTTAGTATCAAACTGTTTTTGATAGAGTTTGATGTTAAATTTGAAGATTATATCCTTAGAAAAGAATGGAGCTGATGTATCGATAAGATGTCCTTGGCTCATGATTCATCCCCTTTGTTAAAATTCAATTTTCACACTGTTACAAACTCACATTTTATTTGTCTGGCTCATTTTTGAAGTATGAATATCAAAGTTCACCAGAAATCCAAGGAAGGCTTTAATTTTGGCACCTTCTGAAACCACAGACAGAGGAAATGGGTGGATGAATACCCAATTACAATAAGGACAGTTCAAAGATTTTTCTGTATCCATTTTCCTTTTTACAACAGAAAGATATTTAAATCAAGTCCCACTCTTTCCCACACTTCACAGGAACCATGATTCTTGTGAAAGATGTTCAATAGGAGAACAGAATCTATCCAGGCTCCTTAATCAGACAATATGCTTCTTAACAATGTCAACAATGGCAGCTATTCAAATGTGTATTGTTTGAAAGCTTTGTGCAATTGTGTTTCTTTTCAAGCTTGAGAAAAGCCTGTCTTTGAGGTTGCATTTAGAAACACACGATCCATATTGTGCATTAGAGATTTCCTTATGCTACATTTCTTGCTAAAGCTACAAGTGGATAAAATAAGAGATGGCTTGAAAGAGTATTTATAAACCTGAAGAAATACTAGGGGCCTACACATCTTTTAAAGGAATCGACAGTCTAATCCTAAACGAAAATTAAACAAATTTCTGCATGGTAATTATTGGCCTTTTTTTAATTCACCTGAACTATCCCAAAAAAGGAATCCTTTGTTTGAAGGGTATTAAAATTCTAACATTTTTCCCTGCACCAAAACATTTGGTGTTGCATCACATACACTGAAAACCTTTGAATGAAACAGTGTAATAGAACATGCATACTAATGTCTTAGAGACTCACAATTACCATATTTAAATTTTAATATTAAAAAGGGTAAAACATTTTATAATAATCTTTGTTTCTTGTTGGTCCACTGTTCCAGCTGGTGGGTGTTTACCAGGGAACACACCATTTAATTACAAACACTGAAAAACGGCACAATATGTTTAGAAATGTTTTCTACTAAGAAAGCTGACCTCAGGATACATTTAAAGTCACCAATCTGCTCCCAAGCCTAATTATTATGACATGTTTTTATATCCTTCAGTGATGTAGAAGTGAAAATAAAATTAAAATAAAATTATTTTAAACCTGCGGTTACGATATTCTCCCCCCACGTCTAAACAAGAATCCAGCAGTGCTGCAACAAAAACTAAACTTTAGGGGGGGAAAACAAATCCTGATTTTTCTCCTGTAGACTATGCAAAGAACAAAGATTAACCCACTCTCCAAAAAATCCTCCCCATAGCTTATCACACAGTCCATTCAGGCGTCACTGAATGCACCAAACATAACGACGGCGAGGAAAAAAAAAACTATCAGTTTCAGACAGGAAGAGGGAGTAACCACGTGTTTCATTTCTCCCTGCTATCCGGCTTCTTTTAATGATAAGAAACCGACAGTGACAAGCGCGACTGCAGTGAAGGCCGCGCCAGCTTCAGTCTGCTAACCAGCAGGATGGGACAAAGGGCTCCTCTTCCTGCTGATAGCTGCGCTAAACACGATGCAAGAACAGAATAATGACAGGCAAATCACGGCAGTGCACCTTTACAAAGGCAGATGCAGCTCCTCCCAAAAGTGTCCATACTCACTGAATTTTTCAATAAAGCCAAATCCTTCCAAGAGCTTTGTTGACGTTTTATGTGATAGTCCAACACAAAGTTGCAAATGACAAAAATTAAATTACACTCATGAGATTCAGAGAAGACACACAATACACATTCATACTTCAATAAAATGCTTGGAAAGATGTGTGTCAATGAAGATACACACAATATGTATTATTAATGTTACATTGTAAAAATGTTAGTGATATTTATAATAACATGCTAATATACTATGCAAACAAAGATTTTTAGAACGATAACATTTTTTCAGCATGAGATGGTTTTGCTTCTTTTTTCCTTGGACGGCAGCTCTGTGGTTTTAAATAAATGTCCAAGTTAGGATTTTTTTTTTTTTTTTAAGGAAGTAGCATTTTATTTCTGTTTCATGTTTCAGTGTACAGCAAAATGTTTTTCCAAAAAAAAAAGTTCAGGTTTTATTCTGGTATCAAAATCCAAAACAAAAACTGCATACAAACACATAAAACATGCACCAATTCATATTGTTGTGAATTGGCGCTACATAAATAAACTGAATTGAAAACATCTTAATAATAAAAATATAAATTTTTTTTCATTATTATTGTTGCAAAAGAATAAAAACGTTGAATAAAATAAAAATATAAAGTACATTGAAATGTGCTGGTTATAACATAACAAAAATGTGAAAAGCTTTTAGAAGAAAGACACTCGGTGTGGGTTTTCACTGAAGGACTAAACTCCTGGCTGTCATTGGTCCAGAACAAATGAACTATCCAAACAAAGTCCTGCTGAAGAAACGTGGTGACTCAACATACGATGAGAAGACGTTGAGTCACCATGTTGTAAAGTCGTCAAACAAGAGTCTCTTACATTTGACAAGGGCATCTCTTCTTTCTGATGAGGACAAAGGCCGCACTGTCAAGATAGATGGGAAGTGTGAGCCTAAATCCAGCCATGCCTGGGCATCTGACAAGATTAATTCACTTCATAATGAGGGCAGCGGGGATTTATGTGTAACGGGGAGGTGAGTCCAATATCTCAGCGGGCACCAGTTCTTAATTTCAGGCAAATCCACTCACTCATGTCACCGCTCTCTGTGAACGTTGCATCTTTTCACTCTTGTCTACACTCCACCAACAGAGGTGGCAGTTTCCCTGATGAGCTCTGTTCTGCTCGATATTTTCAGATCACGGTGAACTGCTGCTGTTGCCAAGAAGACAAGACCGTGGAAGAAATATTTGGACAGCCAAGGAGGAGAAACTTCCATCCTGCACTCAATAACAAGTCACAGAGAAGAGCAAGAAGGCTAAGCTAAATTGATGCACCAAGTTGCTAAATATATTCTGAGTTTGTTTATGCTCTACGGAAATGCCTTTTGCCTGCAGCGTGTTTTTATGCCTTTAAAATAAACAACTTTGCATCCTGCGAGAGCTGTTTCACATTTTTGGAAAGCTTTTCAGGAGCAGATTCAAAGACGGTTGTGGCACAGAGCACAGTTTCCCAATTTCTAAAGGACACAAGGCTACAAACAAATTTTAATTTGTTCACATTAGACAACATACATCTTTGAACATGGACTAATGCAAACACTATGCATATTGTATATAATTCATAATATTGTATGAATATTAAATTACATAGTAGAGCTTGAGGATAATTAAGCAACCAGAATTTGTTTTATTTGAATGTCTTTCAGTTCTTTTTTGAAGATGAGCCTGTTTTTCACTCATTTCCAGACATGTCCTTATGTCAGACTATATATAAAATAATGGCCCACCTCATTTTTTCCCAAAAATATCTTTTGGAAAGAAAGTGGAAAAAATGACTTGGGTTATTGTTTTAGGAAGTTGATGATATCTTGTTTCAGGACTTTATTTTCCTTAACAACATGGAAACTAAAAGATCCACCATCTTCACTCATATTAAAGTAAAACGCAGCTACAATTGGCAGAATGCAAAATATATGTTCACACCAGGTTGCCTATTTGGTTAAATAGCCCAACTGTTTAACAAGTAAACCTAATTATATTTGGGTTACTGTATAAAGAACAGAGTATTTTTCTGCTAAAAGTTCTTCAAAATCCACAAACAAATGTATCCTATGTCTAAGTAAAGTTGCTAGACAAGTTGCTATTTTGTGCTTTGAATTTTAATCCAGCATAAAAAGTTGGCCAGTTTCTCACTATGTGAAAGTTATATTTTTACTTTCTCATGGAAAATGCACACCAAAATACATTTTACGTCTTTGCCAGGCTTGCGAAGCAGAGGCTAAAGCTAGAGGTGTAAAAGGAAGAAGCGGGGAGAGCACAGCAGGTATCTTTAGTCATTACTGGAAACCCAGCAGACAGGATTTGTGTTTACTGTGAGCGAAGCAGCTTCCCTGTTCTTCTCGTCGGCCAAAGCAGGCTCATTTTCTCCACCACTTCATTCCACAGCGTTTGTTTTCAGGCAAAGTTTTGTGCTGTTTGCATTAGTCACGCAATCGAAGCAGGAGTAACAACACAAAGAGTGGCATTCATCATGTCATCGGAATGAGGTGTGTTTTATTGTGGCGCATTATAGCAAGTGACAGATTTGACGATGTAGAGGAGTTTCATTTTTTCTGGCTAAGCTACAGAAGCTAACGATTGTAAATGATGTCTCGCCCCTAAAGAGAGGCCTGGCCAAGTTGTTCCTGCTCACCAGGCCTTGTCTTGCTCCACTGGCCTCTGGCCTCAACACTCAGCGCCTCCCTTTTCCATTTTCCGAGGCAGCCAGAAGCCAGTTGGTTTTATTAGAAGTTTTTTTTTAAAACTACAGCCTCAAACATTCATTCTCTGTCCTAACACATCCGAGACAGTTTTCTGTCTGTTCTCCCTGCCTCACTTCATCTTCATTTCTCACTCGTCTCCCTCTCTCTGTGCTGTAGACATTTTCCCTCTTCTTTGACTTCTTCTCTTTTTTAAACTTTCTCGCATTTTCACTTAATCCTCTGACTTATCCCCCAGAGCTCATTCCAGTGGATCAGTTTGGCCTGGCTTCTTTTAAACCCCTCTTCCACAGAAAATCAACACAGCAAACACCAACACTAGTTGAAGTTATATTAAAAATTTCCTATTTTTATTTTTTTTTTTCTTACCACACAGTCTCCAGAGAACACGGGTGGCTCTGATCTGCTTTGCTTTAATTTAGCTCCCACAGACAGACTGACACAAACACATTCCGCTGTCGACCTAAAACTGAAGAGATGGGCCTCAGTTTTTTTTTTTACTTTATTGATATTCTGCTGGCTGAACTTCCCAGGGGGGAGGTCGTGGTCAGCAGCTCTAAAATAATTACAACAAACAAAAAAAACGAGCTGAGAGTCTTTGATCAGCAGTGTGATGAATTAATAAAAAAACCTTTTAATTTGAACGAGCCTCTTCCCTTTTGTTTTGTTGTATTGTTTTTAAACACCCTTGAGACTTTAGCTTATGGATCATATATCAAACTTTATTACAGCTTAATTAGCGCTTTTTGCTTCAACGTGTCAGAAGGGCACACTGTTTGACATAAAGTAAACCCATTCTTTAGCATGAGGCAGAATCTGTCCCCTGATGAATTATTTACCAGTTTATTTCTGCATAATTTCCAGATGATGTGTCCAAATCCTGCACACAGGCGTGGCGTTTCGTCTTTGCTTCCAGAAATGAGCACATCTGCGGAGGGATCTTGCGGCTCTCTGTGAAGCCAGCGACGCAGCATCTGTGTTCTCTGAGATACATATCCGCTAGTTATGGGGCCTGCTTCAAAAACCCCAAAGAATCCTTAGAAAACGACAGACAAATTGGGAGACTGTTTGGGAAGATAAATTGGCAAGATAGTTTAGTAGAAATTAGCTAAACGCAAACACGATGTGAAGCTTTGTAACTAATTTGGACCCTTGTGTGCATGGGATGTTATGCTGAGACAAATTGTTGCCATGGTTGCCTTCCTGCTATACATAATGTTTGTGTCATGATAGACTAACACAGTCTCACGGCTGCTTCCCTGACAGAGAAATAAGCTAATTCTCACTTGCACTATTACTTAGGCACAGAATACCCTCCATTAGGCATAAAACTCCCTCAGTGTTTAGCTTCATTACTGCCACTATCTTCACTCGAGCTCCTTTTCATTCTCACGCCATTGTAGTTATTAGTGTGCTCATTAACACATTATTATGATATCATTTACAAGAACACGCATGCATCCTCCTAGTCATCAACTACAACCAGTTTGTCATTATCATAGAGCAAATAAATATGGGTAATGATACTAGAATCTATTATTTTTGGCCAACAGTGCCTTGCAAAAGTATTGTAAACAGAATTACACACACGGATTCTATTTACTAGTTAGGCAACTTCTGCAGAAAAATTGCTGCTCCAGATTTTACTTAACTGCATCAGAGTAAAGGGGTCTGAATACATTTTGTGCAGCTGTTTGTTGACGTGTCACAAGAAAATCCAACCAAAAACTTTGGAGTATTTGGTGTTAATGTGACAAAATGTAAAAATGTAGTATAACTACTACTGCAAAGTTGTACAAATGTCTTGGGCTGCAAGGTGGCAGAGTTGTTGGCATGGTTACGGTGCAGTCAGACGGTACTGACTGTATGTCCATGGATGCGCCACATGAAATGAGCTTGAGTTGATTCTTTACATAAAGATTTTAAGAAATCACTTCATTTCGTCTATGAACTTATGCTATCTTTAATATTCATTTATGGATTCAACAAAACAAATAGCATAAAATATATGACTTTGTGACAATTGTCTTGTAACAAAGACTCAATTTAAAACTGATTTCTTGCTAAGCTGCCTGTTATGTGCTGTGCAGAGACACCACAATGTGTCCCTGAAGCTTGGCAGCAATTTTAATGTCTGCATTATTCATAGATCAGAGATAAGTGGCCCAGGAACAAAAACAAAACAGAGAAAGAACCATTCATCTGAAATGGACAGGAAGTGGACAGAAGATTAGCAAGAAAAAAACTAATAAAAGAAGAATCCTTAAGAAAAAAAAAACTTCAGAAATACTGAAAAGGTTTAAATTAAAGCATTAGAAAATTATTTGCTTCAAGGTTTAACTACACAATGGTGGTATCTATGAGGATAGTTTGTCCTCATTTTACTTTTTCTAAAAAATAGAAAATATTTTCTTTTCTTATTGAAAGAAAATACTCAAAGTGCAATTACAGAGAACCCCATCTTTTCCTATTCTTCTTTAAAAAGGGGCACTATGTAAGATCTACTTTGTTTTAGCTTTACATCATGTTGGAATGTTATTCTTGATTTAAAATGTTACTTTGATTCTTTCAACATTTCTTTTTCCCTCGATGTACAGTATGTGCTTAAATCTTAAATATAGCTGTAGAAGCACATTGGAAAAAAAACAAGAAAGTCATCAATCTGAATTTCAGAAAATAATTACCAACTGAAGCCAAAATGACATCAGCTTAATTATAGCAGAAAAAATGGATCTAATCTTCTTGATGCAAGGAACATAATTACATCACCATTTTAGATTATCTATTTAAATTATGTTTTCATGAATGGGTTTCATATCATTACTCCGAAAGAAATTCTGGATTGCAAGTTAATTCAAAATGCATAAAGGCTCTGGAATGTTGGACACAATGGTCCCAGACAGACAAATCTAGTTTTTGTCCTATAGTGCATCTAAATATATGTTGCATAATGGATAAAGTATGCAATTCAGCAAAGTCTTGAATGCTCCTGCATCCTCAACTTGTCACATGTGACAATCTCATAATGCTAGTTTGACTAAAAGCCCTAAAAATACCCCAAAAGAACGTACATACTAGCGCAGCCCCGCAAATCCTGTAAATATGAAGGTGAGAAATGAATCTCCATGAGGCAGACTCATATCTGACTCCTGAAAATAACTCCTATCTGGATGCTATTATTAAAAACCTTATTACCTTCTTCATCTGCAGCCCCTTTGTCATTATTATTACAGTCAGACAGCATATCATCAACTTCATCAGAGCCGCAACGATAACCGTCATCATTATCATCATCATCATTTTAATGCTGTTGCTCCTGCTGTAACATTGGTGTTATTACCCCGTCATCAAATATTCACTTATTATCACCAAGTATTTGTGATAAAAATGATTGTGATGAATTTGGTAATTCAGCTCAGCAGAATAGAGCAATTTGTAATCTTTGGAAATAATTATGTGTGAAGCTTTGGTTGAAGAGCTCAAGCAAGTTCTGCTGTATGGTTAGATTACATCCTGTAAATTAAACACACAAATGACTTTTTTTAATGACAAATAACGGAGACAAGAGCAGGCAGCAAAAACCACTGCTGCAATGAAGTAGCTGGAGGGGATATTTTGAGAAAATTCCCACACCTTCATTTGACCCAATCGATCAGCTGGTGAATCAAAAGCGGATAAATGACTCCTGATGAAACCCAGATTAGGTCAGAAAATATGAAGCTTGGAGTGGAGGTAGTTTTACCATGATCTTTTCCCGGAAGGCTTTTGCTAGATGTTTTCGTTTTTGGTTGACATGACAGATGCAAAGACACTGAAGAGAAGTGCTGTCACTGGCAGATAAAATGAATAACACTGTTTATCTTGTTCAGATGGCCCCAGTCAAGAAGTGAGATATATTAAAAAAGGAGACTGCCTTTTTTTCAAGTCAGGTTTTTTGAAATACTCATGAGTAGTTAGTCTATTTTTCAGTAGCAGGCAGTCAGAGTGCTGTCTATTTTCAGATAAAAAGGGGCTTTATGACAAATAAATCAAAATGATGTTGCTTTTGAATGGGGACAAAAGAAAAACAGTTTTTCACCATCTAATATCCCCTTAGACTACAAGAAGTACTCTGTGATGCAATGTGAATGCCACAACGTGGATTTTTTACTCCTATTTGAACTGCATGGACTCTGTCTGTGTGACACATCTTGCTATTTGGAATATCACTGTGGAGGTGTTTTATCAAACTGTGAACTCTGCTGCAACTTTCTGCAGATAAAAATGGTCTAAAACTAGTATTTATTATAGTATTGGTTAAAATATAACAACTGGTTGACTCAAATTATGCATTATAGAGAAAAATGATCTTTTGCATGGCAGCACTTCACAATTTATAAAATGCCAATTTTAATATTACACAATATCAATGTGCAAAATATTAAAATGATAAAGAAATTGAACGACGTATTTGGAAGGCTACAGTAATGCAGGAGCCTAAACATAAATTCTTCTGTCTGTCCTTGGCAGCAACAACTTCTATCAAATGTTTGGAGTTTCTGGCAACGAGCTTAATAAAAGTTTTGGCCAAGTTTTTTGTAAAGCCATACCACAGCATCTCTATCGGTAGTTAAATTGGACTTTGAATAAGTGGAAAAAAACAGTCCTACTGTGTTTTTCCGGGGCAAAGTTAAAAAAATATTCCATGCAACTATTTAAAATAGAATAAATTTCAAATATTACATAAACAAGTCAAAACATCTTTCGTACAGCTGGCCTCTATGCAAAAGACAAATTTAAAATGCATCTATCAAAAGTGATCCAGCATCTGGAGAGACAACATGACGAAGGTTTATGGGATCTAATGGACAGTGAAGACGGTTCCATCTGCACCACCGACCACAGAAAATGGCCTGCAGCGTCCTCTGGAACTGCTGACCTTTCAGACTGTCCAGGCTGACCCAAGTAACCAGCGAAATGTGTCAGTTGAAAGCAAATTGACACACAACAGTGTTTATCTTGAAAACTGGGTAACTTAGTGGGCCAAATCAAATTTCTTGTATTCAACACAACAGTGATTTTGGTACTCGAGTCTAGTTTATCCAAGAAACTGTTTACAATGTTTACAGATAGCAAAGGCTCAGTCTTCTGTTAAACACTGACATTCACATCAGTGTTAGAAGATGTTTACAACCAATGCTGCACAGAAATGTTGTCAAATGTTGTGAAATGTTGAGCTTTCCATGATGAAAGCTCAGAAAATGTGCAGCGAAATGTGATTCACCAACAGTTAAATTCAAATTGGAAACTAAATCTAAAAAGCTCAAGGTACATTTAACTTACTTACAGAAGAGATGCTGCACTGAGAAACATCTCTTCTCATCTCATCTCTTCTCTTCCTATCCTTGAGGAAAAAAGGGATAGGCTAATGCCCCTATCTTAAGGCATGTCACCACTGCATACTTTACATTTTCTGTTTCAAAAGGAAAGTATTAAATTATGTCTGCCCACATGCATTTGCTCGATTCTATCATGTAGGTCTTATAGTCCTATTTCCACAAATGTGAAGATTTCGGTTGTATTACATTTCAATGCTGTTTTTTGGAAGACGCATGGCTGTTAAACCTCTGTTAAATCTGCTTTTTCAATTTCATCTGAACCACATAAAATCCATTTTCCCAACAGGCAAAAAAACAAAACCCTCAAACACTGATGTGGGTTCAGCACCGAGCTGTAACTGAAATGTTATTGGTAATCTTTAAAGTGTTAACTTTTTGTTCAATGCATTTTATTAAGATCTCATGTTATAGACTGACACAAAATAGTTCAGAATCGTGAAGTGGATGAAAAAAAGAACATACAGACTTCAGAAAAAATAAAAAAAACGTAAAAGTATTTGATACTGTATTCCCTACGCTTAATCTGTGCTTTTCAGAACCACGTTACGCCTCTGTTTTTGCCTATTCTTTACAAAATTGCTCAACATCAGTACGATTGGACAATCAAACTGAAATTTTCAAGTCTTGTCACATATTACCATTGGATTTGGTCTGATTGGATTTTGACTGAGTGTTTCAAACACTGGAAAAAAAACATTTTCCAAGTCCTTTCATTGTAGCTCTGCCTGTATATTTACTGTATTTGTCCTGCTTGAAGGTGAACACCCACCCAGGTCCTTCACTGGGTTCAACAGGCTTTCTGCCAGTATTATCTGGTATTTTGCTCATTCCCATCACCTTGCACAAGATTCCCTGTTTCTGCTAAAGACAAGAATTCAAATGGTGCCACTTCCATGTTCCATGTATGTGGGAATGAGAGGTGTTAGTTCTTTTTCCATGCAAGGCTTTGATCTGAAGAAGGCAGATTGACTGAACATAAAAGAGTATTGGTGACAGAAGTCCATGGAGGGAGTCGTGTTTGCTGTTGTTCAACAACAAAAGGAAACCGGCACATTTCTGATGCACCGGCCCCTTTAAATAAACGTTAACATTTCTCTACACCAACGCTGCACATATTCTTTTCATTTTCTGTTTTTTTGCAAACTTGTACACTGACAGTCGTAATAGACTCATTAACAGCTTTTCATCCGTGATATTTCATTTGCATCAGGCTCTTTATCATCACCACTGCTGTTTTACTCTGCAAGAGTCTGCAGAGATGCTGAAAAAAAAAAAAGAAAAATGATTTTTCCTGCACCATGTAACAAGGACGGTGGAGGAAATGTCAGAGTAAATAGCCTGCAGGAGGAAGAGAACAAAAACAAACAGGGGTGAGTTTGATCTGCTATTTATGAGAAAGCGGAAAAACAAAGAAAGACTATGAAATCGATAGCTTCTTAAATCACCTGAGAGACGGTTCTCGGAGGCTCCTGGGCAGGCCTACAGCTCACAGTTGGGCAGTCCGTGCACCCACACACTTAGGCACACACGAGGAATGAAAGCACAAACTCAACCCTGCAATTTCTGGAAATATGTTCATGTAACTCAAAGACTCAGTGCAATTGCTTCTCTAACAATAACTCATGCAGACAGTTTACTCGCCACCTCACATATCAACAATAATTCCCACTACTTTCTCGTAGGCACATGACATCCTCGGCGAAAACCCCTTACAATCTGCAGCACACGTGCAGAAGCCGAGATGGATTCTCCCTTATTCCCAACACACTCAACTCTGCATTCACAAAGAAAATCAGAAATAAGCTTCCCCATTTCCAGTTTGTGTTTTCTCTACTGTCGCACACAGAAATGCATGCACAACATGACACATATGGCTGCAGTCGCTTCCAAGCAATCCCTGCTTCTCAGATACGACAAAGAACTCCATGCATAGAAACCCTACTGGGACTCTATAAAAAAAATTATATATATCCGCTTTCACCTGGAAATTAGATTACACCCATATTTTTAGCTAAAAGCTGCGGGTTGACATACAGCATGTGGGGAGGTGTTATAAATACACAGTAAAATGGAGCATGGAAATAAACGGAGCAAATAAAAATGATGTAGTTCAGTTTTGATTGTAACTTAAGGTTGTGGACTTTTTATTCACATTTCAGCTATAAATAGCTTAGCTGCGATTTTGGCTTCCTAAATTACATTTACTGCCATTTAGCTCGACTCTGGCTGAATGTGTGAGGGAGGGGGTTTCTGGGCTGAACCAGCACCAAATCATTTTTGTTTTCTCTGAAAAAAAAAAATAAAGTAAAAGTCAAACTGACCTGTTTCCTGTGTGTTTTGTGTTGATGTTCTGCTCCTTTTCATGTGCTTCTATGTTTCACTTGCAGGCATGCAGTAATGGAAATCATGACAAGTAAAACACTAACATCACAAGAGACAGTCGATGTGTCCACTTGGCATTCTATAAATGTACTTTCTATATGGTGTAAACACTTTTGTGGTCAAAATTGAATGTTCAAATTCAGAAGGTGACTCTTCTCCTTGGGGATCATCTCCGTGTAAGCAGGCAGACCTTTATGTAAAAATGTATGTAAACTGGGACTATTTTTACGACAGTGTTGGAGAATGATGTGCATATGGAATTCATATACAAATAAAGATTATATATAATTTTAGTTTTTTTTTAGCATGAGCGTGAACCTTGTTGTCATGGAAATAAGGGTACAAGAATGTCCATGCAAAAGCCTGTGGTTGATTATCTTGACTTTCCCATCATTTCAAACAAGGTGTGACACAAGTGTACCTCCAGCCAAAAGAAATGTGCAGATTTATCTATCAGAAATTTACAAAGTGCAGGCATCATCATATCAAACATCATGTGCTGAACAGTATGGAGTTGATTATGTGAAGCTTTATTAAAAGCTTTAAAACTAATTTCAATTATGGTCAAAATGCAGATATAAGGTTGCATTTTGAGTTTTATATGTTTGTACATCGGACTCCAGAGACATCAGTGCCAGCCATGAGCCTCACAGCACATCACTGGTGTTACTGCAGGTACTTTTCAAATCCACAAAGATTCATCTGCTTGTTATGTAAACAGTGCAACTCTCTCAGTTTTCTTTGCAGCACACGCCAATAATAATGCAGTTGAACGCCTGGTCAGCTAGGTTTTGCCCTTCTCTCAAGAGCGGTGGAAGAGAAAGGGAAAATGTCTTTGAGGGGTTTAATTCATTCACAAAGATTCTTCTGCATGTATTAAAATGATCAGGAATGACACACAGCATGTTTCCACGCCTTCCCAGTGGGGGGCAATTACGTCCAGAGTGCTTGTTATGTCCTACATAGAAGGTACAGGCGTGACAGCTTAATGTGAAAGAGTGGGACTAAATGATGCAGCAACAAAGACAAAGTGACAAGAAGACTGGGAGTTAAAGACACAGGGACCATGTTTACATTTACTGTGGTACTTTGACATTAACCTCATGAAGGCTATAATCAGAATTTGTTGCATCTATTGCGAACCAACAGATGCAACAACTCGCAGAAATAATGCAAGCAGGGATGACTGCGATGCTGAAAGTGTCTCATAAAAGTACTAAAACCCATTGAATTTTTTTTAATTTTTTGCCAAATTACAATGACTAACCTGAATGTATTTTATTTTCTGTGTTTTCTGTGAGAGAGCAACACAAAGCAATGCATAAATGTGAAGTAAAAGGGAAATGAAGCATTTCCAATGTTTGTACAAAGTGCATTATAAATATCAAAGCTATCTACCGTAGAAGCAGCCATGATAACTCTCATTGAGTCAAACTGAGATCGACAGCTTACGTTGGAAAAATGTGTTTAATGCAGATGTATTGGCCATGATCCCGACAAATGTGCAACTCAAACCATATCATCATAGCTACAATGGAGTAGATCAAATAGTTTCCATGTGTTTTGGCTTAGTTAGTGGTTAAGACTTGATAACTTCTATTTACAGAAGCTCATTGTCCAAGTTGCATAAGCAAAAAGCAAAAATGTCAGTATGTAGCTGTAAAAAGCCAGTGGACATATATATCAAAGACTTCCAGCTAAAACTGAAGTAAAATAATCTTCTATAATATTGACTGAGGAGACCCAATCCCTCCTCGTATCCTCAACATAATGCAGATCTTTAGCAGTCAAATTTTAAACTGATGTATGTTTTCTTCTAAACAATTTTGAAAAATGTGGATAAGTTCAAAGGCTTGGAATAATTTGAAAAGGCACTGTGTAGATATGTAAACAACCTGATTTTTGGATATAAAAACTGCAGGACTTCAGATTCCAAAGCATCCAGTTGTATCTTTCTAAGACTTACCTGACCTGCACTTGTTTCAGTAACACCAGCTCAAGCAGAGAGTTGAAGGAAGAACTTGCAGGCAATAAGTTGCACTTTTGGGTCTTGGAAAAATAAGGCAGTGCTTTCTTTTTTTATAGATATAGATGCTATTTTGTGCCAGCCTGAGCAGTAATCTGAATGTGCATCCATGAAGATGACTCATGCAGACTATGTTCTGCAATATGTAAACAAAAGAATAAATATAATTTTCTATATGCTACCAAATATAATACTTCTCTAGAAGGAATAATTTTGCCTTTTTTTAATATAGTCTACAATCGAAATATTGTCATATAAGTAAACACAGCTGCTGTCAGGCTGAGGGAGGAAAATAACAGTGTGATATAAAAAAGTGCAAAAACAAGAAGCTTAATTCACTGAGAAGAGGCTAAAAAAAGAGCAAGAATTCTGGTTGTATTTTGCAAAACAAACTGCACACTGCTATATCTATGTAAGGTCCAATTTGTAGAAGCACCACCATGAACAGAAGTAAAAGGGATTAAAAGTGAGAGAGTCGAGGTCAGAGCTATTTTCTCCTGGGTGGGAGGTGGTATGTGAATATCTAATCAATAGCCATCAGACACAGGAGGATTTACAGTTGTACATTGCACGACTCAGACACCCCAAGGCAAGCTGAGCACTCAGACCAGAGCAATGGAGCATGAATGCTCCCTCACAGTGAACCGCTGTGATACAAGCAGAGGAGGAGGCTCTGCAGAGAACAGCTGACCCTGTCTTCTGCAATTCTGCTCCCTGAACACCGCCAGTTTTGACAAGCTGCATGTGCATCTTTGGGCTGTGACCATGCGAGACCAACCGAGGACAAACAACTGAGAACAGCGATCCAGTCAGTCAACCGAGAGCTTGAGTGATACTTCTTACAGGAAAAAAAAGAAAAAAGTTTGAAAGGTAAAACTGGAACAAATGCAATTACTAAAGGACAGACAGAGAGACAGAATGGCTATTACTCAGGATATCCTGTGTATGTCCATCACTATGTGATTTGGGTCAATCACAAAACATGATAGGTTCAAACTGCAATAAACAATTAGGTTAATGGATTGATTAACCTTCCTCCATACAGGACTTGTATGAGTCTTGGATAAAAAAAAAAGAGAGTAGCATCTCTCTATAACATAAACACAAACTGCTTAAACTTTTACCATTAGGGCTATAGTCCACTGTTTGCAAAAATGATCCACCACAGAGATTCTCTCTTTTCCAGATTGTCTCTCTGACCAACACTTATCAGTCAGAGGGACACCATACATGTTGCTTTAGCCCTGTTTTCTTTTTATGTGTTAATATTTTCTGATTGTCTGAAATGTGGACTGCCTGAGTGGACAGTTTCAAAGAACTCATACAACCATCATGACACTACATGATGCTGTCCTCTGTGTATTCAGTCATAACATAGCTAGTTATTTTAAAAAAAAAGCTAAGAAAAGAGGTGGGTTGCAAATCAACTTGCTGACGAGGCAGTAAAGGTAGGCATTGTAAGGCAGCTTTAACAAGGGCAGTTCCAGATATGCTGATTGAATACAAGCAAAGAAAATGTCCTGTCTGAGAAAGACTGGATTGTTGGATAGTAAAAAGTGTTTTGAAGGGATGGGGCTGTTTTTTGTTTATGGTTATACAGTCCACTATAAATGACTATTCCAAATACAAGACATCTACTGAAATATTTTATGGCTAATTAGGGTGTAATATCACAGTGGTTTACAAGTACAGGCATGTACAAAGGTTGAAATGGTAATGTCTGTGTAGATCGCCAAGGTACAAATTGTGTAAAGGGGCAATTTGGCCCAGAAATTCCAAATGCAGAAGTTGCCAATGTCATCTGTGTATGGTCAGCAATCCATTTTATATTTGGATCTACTCTGCTACTCTGTAAGGATAAACAAACCGTAAGGAAAACAATGCCAAAGGACCATTCCACTGCCACCCCCTGCACGATTTACTATCGACACAAATGCAGAGTCAGTAGGTGTGACTCAGTGTCTATTTTGTGCCTTATTTCTATGAGCAGCTTTAAAAACTTTTTAGGTTGTTTTGCATGTTTTTTCTTTCAACAAAATAAGCTTTTAATTTTCTTTATCTCGGATTCCCCGTGAATTTATCTCAGCTACTCACGTACCACGAAAAACAAACCAGGCCATAAGTAAATGGATTGGGTTAATTAAAATTTCAAGGCTGATTTATGTTGCCATTTAGCTTAACCGCACAGACAAATATGTATGACACTGCAAACACTTGCACGTATAGACACAACCTTAGACAACAATACACCCACATCCAGGCCTGGAGCCCCTCCAGGAGACTCCTCAGGCCACAGGAGACCAGCCTTGACGTTTATGCTGATCTAGCACGCCAACAGCAAATATTGCTCTGCACTCCCTCTTCATATTGTCTGTGCTCGGTCCGGCACGGTTCACTTACTCACCGCTCCACAGCCTGGCGGCAAATAGACTGTGAACATCCAGACTGTCCATCATGGAGTGGAGTTTGACAGTCCTCTGACAGCCACACAGAATTGATTCTTCAGGTCTGCTGTTTATTTTCCACAGCCATCCCAACCCATCGCTCGGCTGAAAAGGCACTCTCGCTTGCCTGAATTCAAGGACCAATAGCCCACCCCACTCTTCTCCCCTCCCTCAAGTCTTCCTAACTTTTCTCTGTCACTACATCAAAAAACTGATCCTGACAAAATAACAGGGGTTCGTGATTCCCTGCTGTGTTTCTAAAGCCGTTTTCAACTTGACAATGTGCTGAGTGGCAGCAGCTGGTAAAAAATAAATGTAACAGACTGGGATGTGTTCGGACACACATTAAATGTCTCAAATGTGAGTCCAACACTTTCGCGACACTTATTTACAGAAGAAGAATGTTTTGCTGGAACTTTCTTGCCCCTCACCAAGATTTCAACTGAACTTACATCGACTCATTTGATTTGCATTGGGAAAATCACTTCGGAAGAAGTCATGCTTGGTGTATTACTTCTTTTATAGAACCTATATGCAGTTAGAGCACGATTGTAGAAAATAGGACTACAAACCGTTCATGCACCCCATTTTTTGGGTTAACAAGCAGCAACTCAGAATACCAGCTGCTTGCAATTTCACTTCCTCCACCTCCTAAGCCACCTCAAATCTAGAGGCGTTATTAAGCTGTATCTTCTGACATCTTTCTTGGTCTCTTCAGGTTGAGTGTTGACTTTTGTTGGCACATGGAGAGAGAATGTGAGGCTCACTTAAATGTGCTCCAGACCATGACGAGCAAAGAGCTGCTCTCAAATTGTCTTCTAAAGTAGGAGTTTAGACCGAGCCATGTACAGTTACTGTGAACTAATTATCAGATAAAGATAACATTAGGCTGAGCTTTCAGCTGTTTCTGTACGGTGCTATATCCAAGCAACTAGGAAAAAGAGGGGGTTCTCAACATGATGACAAGGCATTTTCATGTCTTCCAGGTATTAAAAAACTTTCTAGGCTTAAAACAAATTACAAGTCGGTTGTTTGTGAACAAAGGGGACGATTACATTTGAGTAAATTAAGAAGCATTTTTAATTAATTTTATTAGACAAACCTGGGTCTAAATACTGCCTAAATCAAGAAATCACTAGAACCTCTCCAGCAACATGAAGTAGGCTTAAAGATAGTTATGCAGTAAGACAATGATGCAAAGCAACAATCAGTAAGACCATGTCAAAATTGTTTAACCTTCCTGTGTTCTTAAGTATCACAGGAGTGTCTTAAGAGACGAAATTACCTCATCCTCAGCCGTTTTTTACTCTGTCCGCAGTCTGGTGGGGTTCCACTGACCCTGTGTGTGCCTTTGAAGTTTTTTTTGTGTGGTTTCAGAAACTAACGGGCTGAAAGTACAAAATACCCCCCTTTCCCTGGAGTTGAAATGGTTGGCTTGGAATGTATTTTATAGTTACACAGGTTGTTTGTCTTAAAGTATTAACATTTGTTTGAGGATCTGAAACATTGAAGAGCAACTAAAATAAGCAAAAGAAGGAAATAGACCCATTTCAGACTAATCTTGCCATTTACATAAAGTTACTATTCAATTGTATGTACGCCATCTTCTCCGTGACAAATAAAATTACAACACTAAGTGTTGCAAACATGCATAGGTCATTTAATACAAATATGAAAATGAAAAATCCTCAGTGTAGCTTTCACATTGAATCACTACGTTTCTTGTCGTTTAAAGGGATATTAGGTGGTTAAAAAAAAAGCATCTTTTCAGCTAACACCAATATGAAGGGAGATGAGTTTGATTTATTTGTCAGCGAATCCCTTTGTCTCAAAATAAATAGTACTCTGCCTACTACTGCAGATAAAGCAAGAGCTAATCATACATATATATAAAAAAAATACCTGACATCAGAAAAAGGTGATGTATTCCTTTAATATCTCTCTCCTTGACTGGGTCCACCTGAACAAGATACACAGTGTAATTCATTTTATCTGCCAGGGATAGCACTTCTCTTCTGTGTCTTTGCAAACAAACATTAAAAAAAGTCCAGCAAGGACTTCTGATGAGAAAGATCAAGATAAGACTGCCTCCAAACTTTATATTTTCTGTTCTGATCTTCATCAGGAATCATTTATCAGCTCCTCATCTACCAGCTGATCGCTGATCGTGTCAAATGCAGGTGTGGAAAGTGGAGATTTTAGTCCAGTTCTGCTCAGAATGCCACTTCCAGCAAACTCTTATCAGCATTATTTCTCTGCTCCTTCAAGCACTATTTGTCTTAATACAGAATTTAATGTGTTTAATTTACGAGATCTAATCTAAACCTCCAGCTGATTTGTTTAGGACCCACTCGAGCTGCAGAGTCTCTTCAACTAAATATTCATTCATAATCATTTGAAAGGATTAGAGATTGCGTGCATATTTTGCTGGACTGAAAAATGTAGGTTGAGAATCTTTTCCATAAAACTTTACTGATCAACCTAATTTGATGTTTGTTAATAGCTTGGACTGAGTTTGTGTGGAACTGAATCCGTCATGTGTTTAGAGCCTTGTTCAGCTGAAAAGCATTAAGACGATGACTTCCTGTCAGTAAGGTTAAACACGATTTATTATACGTTTAATGCTAATTTGTCTTGCTAACGCCAGCGGAGGATCAGGAAGGCTTGATAAGCGAGAGATTGTGCATAATTTGGCTCTAAGGAAATAGCAAATATAGCAAATATTTGAGTGTTTTACTTGTCATGCGAAGGTCATTGAGTGCTGATGGGAGGAGCTGAGAATCCAGATATATGTTATTACATATATCTATGATACATTTGCTGATTTCTAAGGAGGATAAAGGAGGAACAACAGACAAAAGAAAACCAGAGCGATGGTATTGCTGGATTATTGTAGACTGAGCTAAATCGCCCTGGTAAGCATTGTGAGATTGGGAATTTTGTTCTCGTTTTAAACACACGATCTCCAGAGACTCATCCTCACATTCAGATAATCCAGCAGTAGAATATATATTGATGGAAGTTTAAATGATCTCAATTTTACCCCACCAAATTAATGTAAAAATTGACTTCTTAATAGATCCTTGAAAGGAAAAGATCCACAAGATCCCATTTCCTTCAGGTTTAAATTCTATCTCTAGCAGAGACGCAAGATGATGGTAGGATGATCTAGACTGACATTACGATGAGCAAATAGTAAGAACATTTCACAAACAGAGCGCTTGTTTACAGCAACCGGAGTGGAGAATGAGAGTTTTGCTGGTCCTTTTGTGAAAAGTTGTGATGAAATTATTGAACTCAGCAGCTCAGGAGTGAGATTAGAGAGCAAAGGTAAAGAATACATAATCTCCACAGGATCATAAAATAATCTCTTTCTATGATACCTTAATTGAAAGGTCCAACTGTTTTGCTAGTCATTCCATCCATCCACCCATATATTTATTATTAAACCTTGCTAAAAGTTTATTGTTAATAAAAATAACTCATGTTAATCAAAGCATTACACTTCATAAAGATGCAGACATGCAGCTGTTATGCATTTCATAAATAGCTATAAAACATCCCAAGATCATCAGTTTCCTTGCACGGTCCGTCCAGTACTCTGAAATAAACCCTGTTTGAAAGAAGAGCAAAGGAAATCAGTAAATGCAAGAAGTTATAATGATACAACCTTCATTTATCTTCATTAGCATTTATTCAGATAGTTTTATGATTCTAAATCAGCATAGTTGGAGATAAATCTTAATTTCCTGTTGAAAGGCTTATTGATTTTCCTCTGCTCCATTTCCTCTCTGTTTGGAGTCTATATATAAAAAAAAAACAAGGAATGATGGGTATGTTTCTGTATACAGAAACTCCAAACTGCTGATTTATGCCTGGGGGTAAATAAAAAAGGTACATTAATTAAATAGTCATTAGAAATGCTAAAGCAAAATATATGATGCAAAACTGCACTGACTGGCAGACAAAACACAGCATGCTTGAGGTAAATTTATTTCTCACTTATTGTGCCATGGCTGTTAGGTATACTAACGGCTTTTACCAGAATGCAGAAAAAAAAATGGACCCGACCTTGAAAAAGAAGTAAACTCCCACACACAGCCGGTTCCTGCAATACATATATTTCTGCTGAAAGACGTGCATTAAGGATTAGACCATATTTTAAACATCACTTATTTTTCAGTCTTCCCAGCAGCATTAGGAAGATGGGAGTAAAGAGAACTCGTAAATATATATAAGAGCACTTGTTCACATTCTCAGTTATTACACTTTTCAGTAAGGCTCTCGGTAATCAAACTACAAAAAGTCCGCGCTGTGGCAATGTCAGTTTGACCTCAGACCCATATGGGCTTTATGGAGCCAACGTTTTTATTTGCCGTGTTCAGACGTGAGATATTGCCTCTCGGCTCAAACGGAGAAAGAAATATGATACTTCAGAGTTTTATGTTATCGTCTCTGGTAACAAGAAGAGAAAGGAATTTCTGCTGGGAATCTTTTATCTTGTTAGGCTGGTTTTGTGGCCATGTGGCAAAAAAAACAAAACAAAAAACCCTAGAAAAATATAAAGTTGCACGTTAGACATTTGGATGTCAATCATTGGTTCATATTTGTGCATTACAATTTGTTTAATGAAAGCTTAGCTACATTTTCAGAAGTTAGCAATCACACATAAGGTAATTTATGCTTCCTTTTTGTTTTCTTATTGCAAAACTCAATGCAAACTTAGAAACAATCCAAAACACCGAATTAGCAAACAAAGCAACAGTAGTAATGAAATGATTATATGGAGCTGATTTATTTCTTGTTATAATCTTGCAGTTTTATGTCACTGAGCAAGATGACCTGAAAATAATTTAAAAAATTTATTAGTCATTAGGTATTTGAAAATAAAACTGAAGCCCAAAAATCTTTAGAATTTATTATGAAACAAAACAATATCACCTAAAAATAAAATAGTTTGTAAAAAATTTTGTTTGGTGTTACTGATTTTCATTTGTTTGGATTTCAATTCATTTTACCTTGCTAAAAATAGGTAAATACATTTGTTGAGACTTTCAGAGGTAAAAAGCATAGCAAAATAATGAAAAACTCAATTCAAGAATGAATGGATTAAAAAAACACATTAAAGAAACTAAAGTAAAATTATTGTGCATTCTTTGTTAAACAGATTAACCTAGAGGACATTGTGATATTTGAGTAAATGTTACAGGAAGCAGGCATGTATGAGTAATGGCTGGTGTTAAATTGGCTAGGAAGTGGAGAAGAATTGAGCAGGACTCAAAAATAAACAGAGCTGATAAGAATTTATTTTTAACTGTTCTAAGATTTTATCTGTCTACATATTTTTACTGTGGTGCATTTGCAGGACCAAGACTTCAGAAATAAAAAGGGGTTGTATGTTTGAAGTGTTTCATAATCATTGTTCACTCCTGGGGCCCCATCAGAAATGTTAATAGCCAAGTTAAAATTAAAAAAGGAAAATTAGACAATACTTACTGAGAAAACTGAAGAGTAAAAACATCTTTGCTTTTTGGCTGTGTGCACAAATGCAATACAATGAAAGTACAAGACATGCAATGCTGCCTTCATGTACAGAAGTTGGATAATGCAAACTGAAAGCTCCAGCTGAGCGCTGCACACACACATGAACCTGACAGGCTGTAGAGGTTGGCAAAGACGTCTCTTGAAGCCACCTGAAATGTCAAACAACAAAATAGGACAATATCACAGAAATGTATGTTTCCCATGAACGTGTTCGCAGACAAACCCACGCATACAAACCAGCAAATCTAAAACTTCTTTTTTCTATTTGTTTCATTTGATTTTGGATTTTACAAGACACCTTCTGTAGTGTGTGATCAAGGTGAATACATTGTGTGATTCAATTCACACTGGATGCAGTAACTGAATTATGCATTGCAATTTAACAAAGAATGTAGACAACTGCAAACTTTCCAACATTTTGGTGTTATCGATGAAGATAGAAAGCTACTTGGAGCTCCTGTTTATCTTGCCATGTAAAGTGGCATCTATAAAAAATACTTGTAAAGCATATTTTGTGAAACATGAAGTCCCGTCAAATCCGTAAAGTATGTTTTTGTTATGTTTGACTCTTGATTTGTATAGATGTTTCTTAGGCATGGACCGATTAGATTTTGCTGTATTCTTTATTAGAAGTGTCAAACCTGTGTTGCCAACACAACACGGGTAAAGTTGAGCAGTAAAGTTGAAACAAAGATAAAAAACACAAAGCCCGAGAGCTTGATTAAACTGTTCCTAAATCAAGTCCTGATAACTCCAGTATTTTTTTCTGAAGGTGTCCCTGATAAAGAATTAGCAAAATGGACATTCATTATGTAGATGTGGAATTAAAGAGGCAATGTGAGCCTGTGATTCTAAAGGCTGCAGGATTTATTCACCAGACAGTGCAGATGTAAAGTTATCAAGGGAGAGTAAAAAGTTATCATTAAAGATATCAAGGCAGAGGTCAGGGCTGAAGAGTTTTAATTTAAGGGATCCATAAATGTCTTCAATTTATATCTGCACGTCACTGCTTAACATTTTATGAGGCAGAAAATATTGGATTCATAATTTTCATTTTCCTTCAACAATTTAGCAGACATTCCTGACTGAACTGATGTTATGACAGGATTGAGATCAGGCTTTGTGATAACACAGACTTTATTGGTATAGCTGGGTTATCAAACATTTGAAGGACCGATGTGTCGCGTAGTTTAGTTTTCTGGTTTTTCTTGAAATCTTGCTGCCATTTTTACACATAACGTTCAGCATCCATTTTGTGAAGTGCAGCAGAATCACACCCAACATGCTATGCTGCTGCCCCACTTCTGTACTACACCCTTGGGATGGTGTGCTTCAGCATATTCTCCAAATATAATGTTGGCCTTCGTGCCCATACACCTTGACGTCTTTGTTCTTGAGTGCTTTACAAACTGTTTTCCGGCTTTTTTTGTGTGTGTTACTTTTAGAGTCCTAGTTTCTTTCTGGTCTAAATGGCCTTTCAGTCAATTTCAGGCAGGACTTGTTAAACCCTGGACTATTAAACTCTTCTACCAACTCCAGGTAGCATGTGCACATCTGCAAAGGTAATGCACGTTCGTTCTGGGGTTCACACAGACATGTTGAGTCCAGTCCAGATGTGTGGACATTCACCTAGTGTTTTTAATTGATTGAACAAAATGAATGTGACATTTGTTCAACCCATTCAAAGCTTTAGGAACTTGAAAATTGAACCAAATTTTTGGAGACACTTTTCCATGTCTTGGCTGGATTTTTTTCTTAATATTACACAAGGAAGCAGCATTTTCTATGGCGTTCCTTTAAAATACATTGCCAGGTTTCCCTCTCGTTAACCAAATACTCTAATGGCAGTAATGACATTCTAACTTCTAATTTTCTCTCATTATTGTCCCAGTCATTTAAAAAAAGTCAATGTTTTGTTTTTCTTAGGTTATACATTTCTGATGTTAGCTGCATAGTGGTGGGGTTCTGCTCATTTCCAGTGTAACAAATTTGATCAAAGAATTTGTGAAACGAATCTAACAACTTTTCTAAGTTATTTGTAAAGCTTGAGTTTCTGAAACCTCACTGGGCGTGAAGAAGAGTTGGCAGCAAAACCTGCTCGGTTTTCAGCTTCCCTCCACAGGACTATGAGCTGATATTGGCAGCATGGATCAGCTTTTTATTTCAGTGCCACTGCTATTTTTACCCTCCATCCGTTAAAGCTCCTTCTCTCTCCAGAGGGTTCTGGGAATAAGAGCTTCAATCCCCATGCTGCAGCTGGTAGCATCTGTATTCAAGTCTCTGTAGTTCCATCCCACCTGTAACCCCGCCAAGAAACACATATGCAGTAACTATAGGCAGTAAATGCAATTGTATGAAGCTTCCTGCTTTGTTATGACTATGTTTCAGAGTTTCCGCCCCCTTTCTCTGTTAAGAATTTCAAAGTTTCTCAGTCCCTGCTTTTCTCCCATCGGTCTGATTTGTTACATGGCCTGGAACAATATTCTTTAATGCATGATAATAGAATGTCTGTTCAGCCTCTAATCACTCTCTCATCCCTCATGACATCTTTCCAAAGCCACCTTCTTTTCTTTACAGCCCTGCAGCTTCTGTTTAAAGTTTACTTCCTCCCTCCCGCTGCTTCACTTCAAGAGTCAGGGAAGGAAAAGTTTATTCAGAGGTGAACAAAACTTTGTACTGTCAGATCGATAATCTTCAACTTAAAAGCTGCATCATACGAACTTTGTATTGTTTCCATGATGAGGGGGTATGAGTTTGAAAACATTTCTCCGTTGTGCCTGCTGCTAGCATGTGCTAAATGAAAATTAGTGCTTTCTTCTTTGATTTCCAATTTTGACTTCCTATGATTCACTTCCTGCTAGAGAGCCCCCTGGTGGTTGAAGAAAAATCTACAGAAAAGCCGCACTGGGCCATAAGCCGCATGGTTCAAAGCTTGGGGGAAAAGTAGCAGCTTATAGTCTGAAAAATGCGGTATTTGAATAGGGAAAATTTAAACAGTCTCTACTTTGTGGATTTCGTTTATTGCGGGACTTTTCAGAACCGAACCCCCGCAATAAACGAGGGACCACTGTACATGAAAAATCTAACAACAGAGTTCTTTACAGTAGACGTAGCCTGGCTCCCAGGTCAATGCTGTTAATGTTAGATGATATTAGGCAAATCCCTCCCGGTCTTACTGCATTGTCATTGAGCCTAGAAATAAAGTTAAATCAAAACCGCCATTATTAATTATTACTTTTTAAGTCAGGGCCTCTGATTAAAAGTATAACTAAACACAAACATTTGCGAGCAAAGTTCTTAGATTTCCTTTCTTGCATGTAGCTGACTTTACCATGACTTCAGAAAACTACTGAAGCAGCAGACGGTACTCATGACTCGGCTGGATCTTTACTTATTATGCGTAAATGATAATAGGCCTGCAGCAAATGCTGTAACTAATTCTAGATGCAGCAGCTAAAAAGCTCATTATCTCATTTCGGAAACGTCCTGCAAAAACTGCACTTGAGGTAAATTTTTATAAATCAACTGAGAAATTTAAAACTGGCTGTGTGAATTCAGGCCCTTATTTGGTTGTATTGCAATTCAGGACAGGTAATATGAGAAATACTGATAAAAAGTGAGAAACTGTGAAATCTATGTATTTCCCCCTTTTCTCAATCACATTTCCATTCAATCTAATTATAGAGCATAATCAGGAAACACAATTTGGTGACAAAAATCGGCCATCCTCTAATACTTTACCAAAATGGAGAAGAGTATTCATTAAACTGAAAAGCAGGAAAGCGATTCAGGATGCAGCTGTTGCAAGTGATTTTGACCCTCGCTAAGGCATTACTATAATTTTACGTCTTTGAAAAACAAACAAAGGGCTTTTATGGCTTTTTTTGCTGCCCTGCTGAGTTTCCTATCCCAGTTGAGCCTACAAAAGGCAGAATTTCAAAGAAATCATCTCACCTTGTGCAGCTTTAAAGGCCAGCTGCTTCTGTTAACATCAGTATAATATTAGACACACTGGACAGGAACTGATGTAGTTCGAAGGACTTTTACAATTCACTACAGCCAACACATCCGTTCTTCAGAATACAAAACGCACAAAAAGGCTCCTGCTCATGTTTGCGCATCGTTAACACCTGCAACCTTCTCATCTTTCAACTGTCCCAAAAACAGCAGCTTTATCCGTCTTAGGGCACTTTGGAACCTTCACCCAGAGGAACAGATTCATGCTAACATAGATCAATAACCTTTTAGCAATCCAGCCTCATATGCCCACCAGTATTTAATGCAGCAGCAACGTTCTCTTTCTGCCTTGTCGCTGAAGTAAACATTTTTCTACTTCCCTCATACCAGAGATGGTCTCATTAGCATTCATCAAAGAAGAAGGAAGCACCCTGAAGGAAGAGTGTTTAGCCACTTCTTCGTAGGCAAGTATGGAAAGTTCATTTAGGTCCTCCTATGTTTTTTTGTCCCCCCTTGTCTGAGATTGGTAAAGAAGCTGTGTTGTTCAAGTCTTTTATATTCTTATGTGTGAATTTACTTCATTAATCTACCATGCTTGTGCAATAAATAACAGATTATTGAGACACCAAAAAGCTTTACTAAGCCCATCAAAGCCTTTTCTATCTTTACAAAAATAAATGCATAAAATGCATTAAAAAATATATATATAATTTCTGTAAAACAGCCCTTTCAACTTTTTTGATAAACTATTATTAAACTATTTGTTTCCTATGTTAACCTCTGCTCTGGTGGTAAACTCTATTGCTGGACTCTTTCCATCGATATTGATTTATGCATGTGCTTCAAGACAGAAAACGACCCTATTACTATGGTGCATGGAGAAATGCAGATGTGTGGGACAGGCAAGCATGAAAACCATATATGCATATAAAAGGTTCAAGAAGCCAAATCTCCAAAATTCATCCAAAATTCCAAATTACAGAAAGATTGTTCAATTAATTTGATTGTGAAAAAAACATGATGCTTGCAAACTCTTTGAATTCGCCAAAGAGTGTCTTTTTCCTGCTGCTTCTTTGCCAAACAATCCACACTGATATTTACATCTTCAGTGCGGATTTCCCTAAAAATTTAGCAGGCTTTTGCTCCTGCACAGTCAGTTTTAGCTTCAGTGTCGAGAGGGAAAAACCACTGGGACTTTCCTCAGCAGCAAACGATCCAGGTAAGGGGATTATATGTATAGAAGCATTGTTAAGTATCCACATCTTGGTGAGTCAGAAAGAATCATGCACACAATATTCACAGCAGGGCTTTGAAGTCTAAAGTTACACATTAGCTACGATCTGAACTACTGCTTGAAAATCTCAACTCCTCTCAGCCGCCTGAAATAAGGCTGTAAAGTCAATTTAAAGGTGTGTGCACCTTACCACAGCTTGTAGCTATATTCCATTACCATGCAAGTCATGACAAGTCCATTTCACCTGGAAATGGACTTCCAGGTGAAATGGCCCTCATTAGGTCCTTTTCACAAAGAGAAAAGGACCTAATGAGGGCATCGTATTTAGATCATGGGTTTTGTGACGATGTACGGATCAATGTAGCAACCAAACTCCACCACAAACCATCTAAGATCCCAGATTTGTTGCCACCACAATAATGAACAAGGGGAATAATTTCACCACAAAAGGTTCCCAGTATGTACAATGTAGAATCCTCTGCATCGTCCCAGCTCCTTTAAAGGACGAATCACATTTTGGTTGATTTCTAATTTTATGGTTCAGCATAAAACTGAACTATTAAATGTTGTGGACCTCAGTTGCAAAGCTGTATTTACTCGTCAGTATTATATGAAATAAGGTTGCAACACCTCTGTAATAATTCCAGGCACACCTCTGGAGGTCCCACAGGTTTTTGCTGTAGCTTGTTGTTAGCAGCCCATCTTTGTGCCTGTTAGCATTGCAAAGTAGTCGCTTCTCAAGAATATTGACATCAGAGAAAGACAAGATGTGTAAAAAGTCAGCTCCATCTTTGACAGAGAGAGAGAAAAAAGAGACCAAACAACAAAGGATGCGTTCTGATTATTTTTCAGCGGTTATTTGGAAATAAAGCAACTTCTGGCAGCCGACGGAAAGAAAAAAAAAATGTCAATAAAAGATTGAACCGCTTGCTGCCTTGTCTTCTATTTTTGCCTTGTTTTCTGTTTATCTGATGGGTTATGTCCATTTGGATTGGTTTCTGAGCTCATCATTGTCTTGTGACCCCTGTTTATTTACTTTTACTTCATTTCTGATAGAGCTCTGACCTTTGTCAGCACCCAAAACAACCTTTTCTTAACTTTGAACTCTGGTGTTTGTGATGCTGTGTTGTCCCTGCAGACGTAGGAGAGTCCGGCACTTAAATGGAGATTTAGCTTGCAGCTGGACTCCTGTCTAATTCTGCACTTTGTATAATGTGTGAATGTCTTGCCATCAGCTTAAAAAAGCTCCAAGAGCCCTAAACACACTTAAAAGACAACGATATAAGGCTCAATGGAGTGTTAATGACAGCACTTATTCCAATTATAGCATGCAGCACGCCTTCGTGAACAAAAGCTGTTTCTGTTCAGTCCTCCCACCTCAAATCGTTACTTCAGCGCCCTCGTTCCACTCGTCTCTAACATTAATGAGGGCCACACTAATTGCAGGTCCATGGTGAGTTTCTCCAGAGGAAGTTGGAAAGTTAATAACTTTGCCTCATCACAAAAAATCCCCACTATTATTAAATATTAGTCTCCTTTTATCTACACTGCACTGTTCTTATTAGTGCTAGGCAACCACATCTTTTTGGGTTTAGTTCTCCACCTCCCCTCCCTTTTACTCCACTTATCATCTCTCTATGCCCACCTCTTCTCATTCTTCTATTTTTTTATTTTTGCCTTCCCAATCTTAGGATAAATTGGATGGCAGGCAATTAAATGAGTTGTCGGGGGGCTCGCTGACAGCAATTACAAGGTCTGTAGGAATTCATGTGGAGACAAGATGCCCTGCTCTTTTGATTTCTTGACAGATGTCTCATTTTCTCTCATCCAGTGTTGGGAGTGAGTTCTGAGAGAGAAGGGGAAGAAAAAAAATAGACAAAAAGGTTCAGCAAGGGCTAAAAAGAGATGAAGCAGTAGTGATGGATCGAGAGGAAGCAAAACAGAAGGTAAAAAAAAGCTAAATAAATGGTGGAAAGAGAGGAGAGTTATCAAACTCCCATCAGGGTGAAACTTTAGTGTAAGCCTAAAACTAAGCTGCAGAGTTTTTTATTGCACAGTACATTCAGAGAAAGAAGTAAATGCTCTTATTGAAAATTACAATAATCTACTGCAGTCTTACCTGCAGTAGATATTGAGATAGATCCCATAACGTCTTAATTTTGCATAAATCCAGATTACTTGATCCTGCAGGCTGAAGTCACATGTGATGACACTGTCGGGCTTATGGGTAAAAAGACAGAATTGGTTCATGAAGGCGATCCAAGTGGTGAGATTTAACTTTAATATCAACTGCAGCTCTTTTAACAACCAGGCTTTTGTGATGTAAAACAAGCTGCAATGTGCCATTCTAATAAAAACAAAGACATCAGAACAAAAAGTAAAAAAGTGTGAGTTTTTCTTGTTGCATAAATGTGCACACCCTATATCTAGAACTCAAAGGGTCACCAGCAGAAAACGACATTTGTGACTCTTGAACAAGTCAATCAGATGGAAAACTTAGTTGTGTTCCTCTGAGAAAAAATCCATCAGACTAAATGAAACTGCTTCAGAATCAATTTCAGATTCTATTGGATGCTTTACTAAAAATCAAGAAATTAACTTAAATCTCTACAATCAGTCCCTGTGACCCGCTGTGACATCTGAAATACATGACTGTCACAGAGATTCATTTAAGGGAGCTTGGAGTGTTCGGATAGAGATTAGTATTTCATATTGCACATATTTTCTGTGGTGAATTTCTAGTTTCACTTTTTGAATGTTCAAAGTGAGCCAGTATGATTTGATTGTGCCATGGTTAATTAGATTTACCATTTGTTGGCACACTTGTGACCATTCTGCAACAGTGAACACAGGGGTATGATGCAATCTGTGTATATTGCTTTGAAGTGTCCCACTGTATTTAAAAACAGAATCCCAGTGACTATTTTTAAACTAAATTTAGCAAAGTAGAAATAGTAACTTGGTATAAAGTAAAGGTGTCAGAAATAGTCACTAGAAGAGTTTTCAATGGGAATATAAGTCTGCATGTCCTATTCACATACATACTGTCTTGGTTTGCTTCACACCATGTGCCGGGCCAATGATATAATTTCACAAGCTGTGCAGTGAAAAATAGATTTAAATAATAAAAACATTTCATTGGGGGTGTAGCTTATGCTCACAGTACACCAACAAGTATTGACCTTGGACAATGAGCCAATGCTGCATTTATATGTTCTGGGACTCTTTCTTTCTCGTCACAAATTTAGACAAGATATCTAATTTTGTATTTTTTAATTTGAGGACAAGAAATATCTATAAAAATGACATGCTGCTAACATGGTGCTAGCATCATATAACAGCTCCATTGGCAAAACTTAACACAACGTAGTCTTGCGCAAAGTAAAGCATGTCAGCGTGAGTGACTGAATGTAATATAATATAATTTCCATCTAACTTTATTTAGTTCAGAGCCATTCAGTCACTCTGGACTAAATAAAGTGCTGTGTCTACGTTAGCACGCAATAGCATTTCACGCTAGCATGTTCCAGAAACAAACAAAACACTCACCAGTTCCCACTTTCAAAACGCATGATCAGCTGAAGGTTTCTATTCCACAAACAGCCATCTAAACGTTGAGAGGCATATCAGTCAGATACGGCAACGAAAACATTAGATAGAGGCTTACAAACAACGTGAAGCCTTATAGCATTTCCCACCTAGCCTGGTCTTCTTCTAATTTTTTTTATGGCGGTTGGCAAGCAACGTATTGATGTACATTACCGCCACCTACTGGAGTGAGAGTGGAGTGTGGGCCGGAATGCTACATAGGGGTAATGCATGTATGCTACATACCCCACCCAATAAATAAATAAATAAAACAAAAAATAATAATTCTCTATCTCCTTTCTATCAATTTCATCTTATTAATGAAATACGATGAAAGATTAAGGCATTTCAGTAATACCTAGCCTGATGAGTAGCATTTGTCTTAATAAGACACTGACGTACCAGTCATGTGATAATAAAATCACTGGAGAACAAACACACTGAATGGTGTTTCTTTTATTTTTTTTATTTTACTTAAAGTAAAATTAAGGAAAGCAGGATCTTTTCAAATAAATCTTTACATTAATAAAATTCAAATAAATAATTATTCAAGAAAATTAAATTTGGGAACCTAATTTCAACCACATAAATAAAATGGCAAAGGAAAACATCAGTAACAATAAAAAAAGTTATTCTAATGGAAATGGAAAAACTACCCTGGTTACATACTGCAGGTGATTTACCATTTTTAAAATTAGGTTCGATGTGTCTTATATTTGTGTAGAGGAAGGATTGTCAGTACTATAAGTTGTTTCCACTTTCAATAAGTTAATTACCTATAAATCAAATTATTAATAATCATTTCATTTAGGTTAATTCTATGAGCCGACTCTGTCCACCCAAAAAAATTTAATTCAACTGCATGTAATATTTTGGTGAATTTTAGACACATCCTTGTTGTGAAACAACAAGGATGTTCTTGACCACCTCTGCTCACACTGGTGCAGCACGTTCAGGCATCGAAAACTCCATCCATGTGTCCATTTTCACTTCTTCATTATCCGTTCAACAAAGGCTTTATCAGCCTGAAGTGGCTAAGCTCCCCTCCTCCAGCTCAAATAAATCAGAATATGAAACATATCAAAGGATTAAAGGAGATAATTAATATTTGTTTTCTGTCCGTTTGGAGCTTTGTCAGGGGCCGTTAATGCTTTCATTACAATGTAAATCATTTTTTTCCATTTCCACAAGAGGAGGTTTCTGGTTTATTAACAGCACCCTTGCAGACATTGTCCAAAATTGATGAACTGAAAAGCGTCTCCTGCCAAGAGTGATATGGAAAAGTGTTCATGCGCACACATGCATGCACATAGAGGGTTTGAAAACCAGTATGAAGCTGACTGCGCCGTTTCCAGCATGAATACATACACACTGCACAAACACACAAATCAGAAAAGTTTCCTTTGAATTCACTGTTTAGCTGCAGACAAAAACATGGTTTAAGGACACAGAGATGAGCAGCACAATGTAACAACCTCATCACCGTTAACACACCCATAAATTAAGTTTTAAACACCCTTATTGTTCTCTGCGCTTCACACACTAAAACAAATTAAAATCCAGGGCACAGAAACATAATGTGTCCTCGTAAACAGTGGCGGAGGTAAGCTTTTAATCACATCCTCACACAGTCTGGTGAAAGCTCATGACTGTCCTACTGAAAGTCACCAACTGGTTGATGCACAGTTGAATTAACCCAAAATACTCCAGTCTTGTGGTATTCATAGTTTAAAAACTACAAAAAATGATTTTACTGTGAATATGTGAAACCTTTTACTGTAATTGAAATTATTTGGGGAGTGTTTGTCTGCAGGACAAACACACTTTAATGAGGGAATTAAAAGTCCCTCATTATTTCTCTTATGCTCTGAGAATTGCTTATAGAAGCACACGCTACAATATTTTTCAAATTAAAAATATACTTATATATGTCCCATCTAAAACTGCAATATGTTATCCACCTGCTCGTTTCTCACAAACTCCTAGTTTTTCTTTATTTGACTTGTAAGAAGGGTTAAAATGACATAGCATATCATTTAACTTTTGGTGGCTTTCTTTGGGATTTACCAGAGACATAAACAAGGTAAACAGACAGAAAGGCTTGTGATGTTTCAGCAAAGAGGACTGAACACACTTTTGCCCTCAAAATAGGCAGACTGCTGCTTCTCAACTCTAAAAACAGACCATCTTATGCTTAACTGAAACGTACCAGCACACCTCACACAGCTTCCAGCAGCATGCAGCTCTTTGACAAAAAGATAAACTACTTTTCTATATTTATGTACATTTACTGATATACATAAATAACTGCACCTCGCTTGATCTGTGACATTCACAGATGACGCCACTGTTGTCGGTCAGAATCTTCAAACTAATTCAAATGTGTGTGAAAGAAAGTGACTCTATATGTTTGTTAATGTATTGTTATGGGCTCACTGGTAAAATTGTATTTAATTTAAGAGATGACTGAAAAGCTTTAATATAAAAACACCTGGCTGCATCATGACTTTTATGAGGTATCACTCAAAATACACTTATCTTTGATATTGTGTTTTAGTAGAACAAACTCAAAGTATACTCTGTGAGTGTAAGCACACAAACTATCATGGCAATGAGGAAGTGTTTGTTTTTATACTCACTAAGCAAACCATCACCATATTCACACAGATGACTCTCCAGGGCTATTTTGCTTCTTCAAACCCAATGGTATGTTTTCAAACTACTCGAATCTAAATCTGAAATGATGCCAATTTTGATTTGGTCTGTGGGTTGTGTTTGAATAAAAAAAAAACACTGGATTGGGAGAAAATACATGGAAATACGTGCACACAGCTGTGGGGATGGATTTACTGAGCCACGGGTAATGTAGGCTGACAGTGACTTTAACCCAGGAAGTGCAGCTGTGGGCTACGTGCAGAGAGAAGAGAGTGAGGAGCAGCTGATAATGGAAAGAGAGGGGAAGAAAGATTCAAGAAAGAGAGAATGAAAGGTATGGACAGATGAAGGCACCTCAAAGGAGTGGTATAAGAATGGAGGGAGAACAGATAAAGGTTTAGAAGATTTTATAAAAGTGGAGTAGAGGGTAAAACCCCCCAATAGCAGGAACATTTGACCACACATTTGTCCAAAATAGACTATTTCCCACGCCTTCCATGAAATTTTCTGTAGCAATTGGTCAAAACCTAACAATTTTGTAAGTATTTGATTAAATGAAGTACATTAAGGTAGTTATTTGGATGCCAAATAAATTACAAAAGTTTCATCTATGATTAATATAAAGAATTTTCATAGAAGTATCTTAATAAACATTTTCAATTACATGGCATAAAAGAAAATTAAAAGTGTATAATTTAAAGTCTTTCTGCTGTGAGTCAGCACTCACATGTACTAAAAATGGAATTGGACCGACTGTCACTCTTGGGACAGACAGTATGATTGAAATAATTGTATCTATCATAAATAAGTTCTGAGTTGGTTTGTTAGAGTTACAGTTTGTGTGGCTTTAATTTCAGAAGTCAATGAGTCACTGATGTTGGTCAAAACCTATAAAATTATAGAGACTAAAGAGCAGTTATAATGCATGTGTTAAGGCTTGGAAAGAGTAATTAGGCCCGAGCAGCGAAGCGCTGGCGAAGGCCTATTGTAATCGCAGGATTTCTTTTTCTTTGTTGTTGTTGTTGTTTTTCTTGTAATTGCAGGATTTCTTTTTTTTCTTTGTTGTTGTTTTTCTTATTTTTCCGTCACTTCGCGGGCTGCTTGGGGCCTTTAACGTATTCGAAAACTCACCAAACTTGACCCAAAATTGTCCCCCTAGGAAAATTTTCGGAATCTGGTGGAATCGCAACTGGGCGTGGCCAAACGGCTCTACGGCGCCCCCTAGAGTGAGTTGGGGGAAACCGTAGGTCGTAGAGATCTGAAACTCGGTACGTAGGTAGATCCCCGAATCAAGAAAAAAAGTCTCTTGGAGGTACCCCCTAAAATGCACACAGAGGCAGCCATTTTGGGTCAAAGGTCAAATTTTGGCCATTTTTCACTTTTACTCACGTCGAACTTTGACAAACTCCTCCTAGATATTTCGACCTATCGGCTTCATTCTTGGTCAGAGTGCAGTAAAGGCATAGGGCTTTAAAAGTTATGAAAAAATGGACTTTTCGTATATGTTCAGGGGGCGTGGCAGAGCAGCGAACTTGGCGTACACGCCAAAACAAACGAAACACTATAACTTTCACATAAAAAGCTCAATTGGCACCAAACTTGGCATGAGTGAACTTGGTGGGATCCCTAACCATCCTGTCATCACAGTATGACGTCATCTAAGCCCTGCTCCCTCACACCAGGAAGTGACTTTTTTTACTTGTAAAGTTCCATCTCTGGCTCTCTTGACCTAATCAAGATAATCTTGTGTCAGATGACAGATAATCATTTGCTTTAAAGCGCCAAAGGTTTTCAGTGGAGGGCGTGGCCGTGGCGGCATGGCAAACTGACTGCTGATGGCGCTGCCATACGTTTGGCTCCTGATTCCACATGTTTCAGCCCAGATGCACCAAACTCACAGAGATCCTTCCTTACCCACCCCCAGACAGGAATATAGTGTAATATTTTGTGGGCGTGGCCTAATTTCTCCACAGCGCCCCCTAAGGAAGTCTTTAGATTTCAATAGGACTGGACCCAGGACCTAAGGATTATTGGCACAAAGTGCTGACCAGCTGAGCTAACCAAGCCATTCATAGTGTTGAGTTATCACGATCTTACGACAATGAAAATTTAAGAAAAGTGCTCATATTCTAATGTTTTTTCAAAATCAAAATGCATAGTGTTTTGATTTAAAGCCTTTCTTTGAATTTTATTCCCTTGCCCTTTATTATTTTTAAGTGTTGATTTTCTAAAGTCTTTAAATTTCAATTGGACTGGATGGGGATTGGACCCACGACCTTAAGATTATTAGCAGCATGTTCTAACCCACTGAGCTAACCGGACCGTACATAGTGTTGAGTTTTCATCAAATTATGAAAAACCTATATGATCTTACCACAATGAAGATTTAAGAAAATCGGCGGCGGTGGTGGCGAGAGAGTAGGCGGAGACGCACGCTTCGCTGCTCGGGCCTCCAACGCCGCTTGCAGCTTTAATTCATCTTGGTATTTAACATTTGCAATTCTGAGTAGTTTAGATGTGGCTTGAGTCTTTAAAAATAAAATTATTCATGCAGAGTATTTTCAATGAATGTGGAGCAGTGGACAAAAGGTTGAGTCAGTATTAAAACAGGGATCTAAAAACAGCAAGTTCCAGACTTCCTAACAGGAGAAAGGTATGTAGCAAATACAATCTGTTGACTTTAGGAGTTGTACAAGAAAAATGTAAATACTGTTGGAAAAGTATTGTCTAATAGTTAAACTAAAAGTCTAATAGTTAAACTGAGAACTGAAGTGTTGCTTCAAGTTGTCAAGCTTCCACCCCCATGCAAACAAGTGCATCCTTTAGGACGTCACCAGGGATGATGAGATCAGATGATAAATGTCACTTTGACTTAATATCAAACTCATGAGAGCCTGTGGATAAACAGCCAGAGAGGGCAAATTTACACAGCCAGAGGGAAAGAATTCTTACTTTGCCTGCTTTAATGGTTAGTGGACTTTGTATTTGTTTTACAAACTCTCAAAGTCTGCATTACTTTTCATATTAATTGTGGTAAACACATGCCTTACCTCACACTTACCTTCTATATATGTACATATATTACCATATATAACGATTGATGAAAGAAATTACTACAAGTTTTATCATACTTATTTATTTTAGTTTTACTTCTGCAGGACGAACAAGTAAAATGTTGTCCACTGATCTGTGTATAAGAACATTGTGTGTGCATCTAAGCCAATGATAATCTCAGTGAAAAGACATTGTGATTGGCTGGTACAACCAACAAAGTTCCAGAAAAGATTTAGCATTACGATTCAGCCTTAAGAGTGTTGGTTGTTGTGTCTTGCCAAAGCACATTCAACAAATGGTGCTTGACATCAAATCCAGTCCTTCTTTTCATGACCTGTCTATTCCATCATCTTAGCCACGGTTAATACTAAATGTAGTTTGTAAGCCAAACTCTTCCTGACAGCTTTGGTGAACCATTCCTTATCCTTCAACATTTATGTCTCAGCTCACCAAAGCTGAAAGGCAGTGATTCCAGCAGCGAGTGTCAAAACCTTGTGGAAATCCATCATTGGAACAGTTGCAGGCAGCAGTAAAGTGCCTACAGTTTAGAATCAAAGATTCAACAATAGCATGAGGGGGCAATGTTTGGAGGTCTACATGCTTTTGTACGCGCAGCTTGAGTAAAAAGGATGGATGGAAGGAAGCAGCAGGGGGACAGAATGATGAAAGAAAAAAGGAATGGAGCTTAAAGAGAGATGGATAGACGAAGGAAGGTGATACAGTAGATCATAGAAGAAGAAGCAAGGAGCCAGAGGCATCAAAGATAATTTGTGAGGTGAAAAAAGAGCCCAGGGAGGAAAAAGCAGAACGAAAGATGAATGAACGGTAGCTGAAAAGAGCTGCCGTTGGTTGGGGAAGGTAGACATATGAAGGAGGTGGGGAGCAGAGGGGACTGAAGCCAGAGATATTGAGTCCATAGTGTGTCACCACAGGGTATACAGCTGGGCGGCCAGCCAGCCAAGAGGAGAGGGGAGGGGGAAACCAATCCAATCAGCTGTAATGGAGTCAAAGGTCATTGTTTACTCCTGCAAAATTGTTGTGGCCAATTGCCTGAGCCAGAGACTCTATGCCTCAGACAAACACACAGAAATCAGTCACTCCACTAGCAGCTGTAGTACATTCTGATAACACCAGGAGAGCATGTGGCTGTGTGTCTGTGTTTGTCCTTGTTTGTCACTATGAAATATAAAGACAGAACAGAGATAATGTGTTAGGCTTCAGATCTGCTCAACGATGTGCAGCCAGTACAATCTGGACTTTTCAGTAGGAAATTATTGATGACATATTTGTAGCTGAGAATGAAGCACATCGGACCTTCAATAGCTCTGTAAGTGAAAATGTATTCAGAGGGTAACAAGTAGACTGCTATGTATGCACATTTGATTCACACCATAAACTAAGCCAAGTTTTCAACACAAGGCCTTTCGTGCTGAAACAAGATTCTATCGAAAGTCAAAATGAGAAAACAGAACTAAAAGGTTTGCCCTCGGCGTCTGAGGAGCCCAGGAACAATGTTCTAAAGCAAGCAGAATCTTACCTAATTATTGACAAAAATCAATCATCCAATCAAAGGTCAATAATGGGGACATTTTGGAAATTGAAAGCATAAAATAATATATGAAACTTGAGTAGATGCTGCGTCATACAATCAAAGGGAAATAAAATTAATTCAAATAAAATAGTCCTACATGGAGAATGAGCAAAGAGATGTGAGAAAAAATGTATTTGAGTAATAAGTGGATTACATGAACTAAAACTAAAAAAAAAAAAACAATAAACGAGAAAACAGGAACCAAACAAGCGCCTATGAATAAGAGATAAAAAGAGTTGGAAAAGAGGTTAGTCTTCAGGTGCAATCAACACATGCAAGCAAGTTATCCTTGTATTCATAGGAAGACCATTACACATATTTGAAGCAAAGCTGTAAACAAAAAACAACTGTCGATGCAACCCATTTCGGCCGCTTGTATCCGTGACCTCGTTCTTTCAGTCATGACCCAAAGCTCATGACCATAGATGAGGGTAAGAACGTAAATCGAATGGTAAATCGAGAGCTTCGCTTTTTGGCTCAGGTCTTTGGTCTTCACCACGACGGACCGGTACAGCGCCTGCTTACCTGCAGACGCTGCTCCAATCCGTCTGTCAATCTCTCGCTCCTCCTTCTTCAATCGTGAACAAGATCCCGAGATACTTAAACTCCTCCACCCCGATCCGGAGAAGGCACTCTACCTTGGAACATATTTCCATCCAAGTTTCCTTTGAGGTAAAACCAATAAATCAGTTTTATTACAAATTAAGAAAATCTAGAGTTAACACGTATCGGTGTAGGGTAATGCAATTTGTAAGACTGTCAGAGTTAAGGGGTATGCAGAACAATTTTTATCCAAATGCAACTCATTACACAGCTGAGTTACTGTAAGAGGGAATGTAAGGACACTATTACCAAAGCGAAAAGGATAGATAGAGTATTGATGACTGTGGAACACCACAGGTCAATGATGTTAAACAGAAAGTAGATATGTTGGGTTTCTAATTCATTTTTTCCAAAACAAAGACACATATAGGGATCTTTAGAGTCTACATAGTTTCCCCACTTTAATCTTTCAATGCAGTTTTTTTAATGCAATTTTCATGAAACAGCTTTTGTTTCTGTTTTGTTGCTATTATCTTTGGATCAAATGAATTTCATTTGATTTTCACAAGTTTCTACCTCACCTTAAAATAATTCTTAAATTTAAAACTTATACTGTTAACCCCAATCTCTCCTCTGTAACAGTCCTGTAACTTCAGACCATCTCCCTACTTTCAAAGTTGAATCCTTCCATGTATGTGTGAGAATTTGGATGCGCTGGCAGCATTAGTTTACACTGAGCTGTTTATACACTGAATGACTGCAGCAGCATTTTGGGACAGACTTCATGCTGGGTTGCATTTGCATTGAAAAGCTCCTGGAAAAGCCTGAGTGCAAACACCTGGAAAACAAATCATCGCCACACCCAAAAGGATTGTTCCAACACCATCTTATCTTGCATAATGTTTAAAGCTTTTGTTAAGAAAGTAATTTAGATAGATTTGTAAATATGGAATGACTACACCACAAAAAGCAAAAACAAAAAAAAAAATTGCAGGGAAAGTAATTTTATTTTCTCTTCACATGCACCAACTGATGTTGATCAATCACATACAATCCCAAGAAAACGTCACACTGTTTCAAAGATTTCGCTACACTTTGAACAAGTTCTGACTGAACAGCATTATATGGTCATATATTTCTTCAGGAAAAGCTTGAGCTTATGCTCCTTTTCCAGTAGATGTTAGTGATTTGAATGGACCTTCAGTGAGGTTGGCAAACTGATGATCTTCAATCTTTTTAGGGACTCTGGTAGTGCGAGTTAATGACGCTTGACACTGTTGTCTCAATTGGTGTGTAATGAGTAAATTAAGCCTTTTCCGACTTTGTAAGAAGTTTCTCTACACTGACATACCTTTAAAAATCATTCCCTTGGTCTTAGCGGGAAACATTCAACTGGAAAGTCTTGATTTTCTTGTTAAAAAGAAGAAAATCTTTTTAAGAACAGTTGGTTTCTGTTGCCAAAACAGAAACCAACTGAGATAATTTCAATTTAATAAAAGCATTATCCAATCCAATCACCATAAAGTGACTGTAAGAGGTGATTCTTTATTTTCTGTTAACTAAAGAAATAATTGCACGCTGTATTTTTCCTTTTTGTATTTTTATGCATTTTTCACATGACAAAAATCAGTTTGACATGATGAAGCGACATGAAAAAAAACATCCTTTTAGAGTGAGACATGTAATTATTACATCTCCCCTGAAGCCAAACAGCTCAGCAGCCATTTTTCCCATCAATAGTTCCACGTGGAGCTACAGTATCTGTTTGTTCTGTGCATAATGATGACTGATTTGTACCAACAGAAAACAAAGAGCCCAAAGGCATCAAGCGGCAGACCAGCTTTCCTCTTACTGCTATCACCCACTCTGCCTCTCCGGGTTCATGAGTCCGAGACTGTTTCGTAATTAGATACTGAATTGGCAAATGGCTATTGTCTCCGATTACGATCTGGACAGCCCTTTACAGCCTGATTAATAACTGGACAGAGCTCTCTTTTTATTTCTCACTTCGTGTGTGACTTTGTTGACGAGCCCATCCCTGATTGGTTCCCTATTTAATTTCACAGTGCTTTTTGTGAGGGAAACGTTTCTTGTTTTTAATTAAAAAACACATTTTGCCCAATTTTCCATCACTACAGTAAGCTGGAAAAGGAGGAGTGGTATTGTTTTCTAAAGAGCACCAAGAACCTATTTGCTCAAGGGTGTCAATTTCAACTAATTTAAAACTACTTTTAGAAGAAATGTGGAGAAAATAACATTAAAGGTTTATGTGAGGCACTTAGGGGACAAATGCTCTGTTATTTCTAGGCTGTTCTCTCATTTAATAGGATGCAATGGTCCCTAAAATGATTAAGCATGAAGAATAACATCCCAACCCCCAGCAAAATTTTGAGTCTTTGAGTTTGATATTGTGGTTTCCATTCAAATGCCTAATGGATGCCTATCTTGTAAAATAGAAACAATTTGGAAATTAAAAGCTTCCGGATAGTTAAATTTATCACCCTTCAGTAGCCTAAGAAAATCCTCATGGTGTAACTAAAAGAGGCATCCAGATGCTTGGTGAGAAGTACTTTGGGATAAAAATCAATAGGTCTCTATTACAGCACAGGATATGGAGTGAAGTGTGAGAAAGGCAGGCGTGAGAGGCACAGACAACTCAACAATAGTGCAGGCAATGAGGCTGACAAAATCAGAGGAAGGAAGCAGAAACGTGGGGTACATAATGAGCAAATGTACTGTTACAGTAGATGCAAAATCCAGTGGAAAATAGATTTCCTCTTTTTTCCCTCACACACCCAAAGGATCCATCCATCCATCCATCCATTTTCCTACATCCTTGTCCCTTACTGGGGTAGGGAGGGTTGCTGGTGCCTATCTTTAGCTATCGTTCCGGGTGAGAGGCAGGGTCACCCTGGACAGGTCGCCAGTCTGTCGCAGGGCAACACAGAGACACACAAGACAAACAACCATGCACACACACACTTACACCTAGGGACAATTTGGAGAGGCCAATTAACCTGACAGTCATGTTTTTGGACTGTGGGAGGAAGCCGGAGTACCCGGAGAGAACCCACGCATGCACAGGGAGAACATGCAAACTCCATGCAGAAAGACCCGGGCCAGGAATCGAACCCAGAACCTTCTTGCTGCAAGGCAACAGCTCTACCAGCTGCACCACAGTGCAGCCCCCAAAGGATCCAGTAAAGAGAATTTGGAGAAAGGTGAAATTTATCAGTGGATACTACTGAACTCTCAAGCTTTATATCATTTTTTATGCTAGAGTAGTAAAACAATAAGTCGGGTGCAAAGAGATGGTATTTTAAAGCCCCTCCGAGTTAGGGTTAATTCTTTGTAATAACATCCACAAATTCAGACTAAGGCCTATTTCCCACTGAAGTAGGACCAACATTAAAAAATTAGTCTGAATGTAGATGGTTTTGCTGCATGTTAGAGGTTGAATCAGCTTAAGAGGACACTCCACACATCCAGAAAAAGCCATAAAAAGCAGCTTGCACAGGCCCCTTTCACATAGAGTATGTATGAGGACTAGGGTTGCCAGTGAGGGAGAGCATGCACAGCTCCAAATTGTTTATATCGGCTAGTTTCTGAGAGAACAAGGAATATTCTGTTTTACAATCTGTGGCTGAATATGCAAAATGTGATTAACAAGCTGCAAAAGCGAAGTCCTGACATCAAATCTAGTTATGGGTGATGTTTTCTACACTATTTATGCACATAGGGAAAGAAACAAATCAAAGTTTACTGTTTTCTTTCTCTTGCTGTGCTCCCACGCATCTTCTTGTAACTAAGACACTTGTTTATGTATTTCTGCGTTGAGCCTTCAAACTAAATCACAGACACCAACAAAACAACTCTATAAATAACTAAAATATACATATGTACTTAAAATGAAAACAAGCATTAATAGGAGGGTTTGGTTATAAATTGCTTTCCACAAAATATAAAGGAATAGGTGAATATAATATGTTAAGCATGAGTCATAAATTATAAAGGGATGTAGAAGCATTGTGAAAGCACAAAAGCTCAAAAGCACTTTGATTTAAATTTGCCATCTTGACCTGGAGGAATTCGCATCAGAAAGCTCAATGATCTCTCACGGTTTCAATGGAAGAAATGATGAGCGGTATCATTGGATTTAACCAGATTACGAATGGGAAGTTTCTTTATCTATATCTTTTATTGAGTTTAAGCAGCAGCTGAGCTCTAGAGTGAAGATCTTTCCCTGATGGGAACCTGGATTCCCCTTTTAATTAAATCTGAAATATAAATACCTTTGTGAACCTGGATGAATCAGTTCACAAGGCTCTTGTGAGGCAACGTGGTCCTTTCAGTATTTATTCTTAAAAACAAGGCCAGGCGTCACACAGAGTATACATCAGACATTCAAATGGGAAACCATGTGGCCTCCAGAGAAACTTAAAGGAATCTTTCCTATAAGCAACACTTATAGACAGATCCAGGATGCCATTTATTCTCCAGACTGCATTGCTCTGGGTAATAAATAATACAGCAATCAGGCTGAAGGGGTCTTGTGACAAAGGTAGCTAATAAATAAAATAGGTTATAACCACATGCATCAGGTTTGAGACTCCAGCCCCTTTCAGAAGAAAGCTTACGTCCATGAAAGACACATATTCTCCAGGCAAAATTGGTCCATCCATGTGACCACAACCTCAGGCAGTAGCCACAGAAACTTTCTAAGCTTTAGGATTTCAAATTGTTTTCCAACTACCAAAAACGACAAGCGTCTCTCAAAACATAATGACTATTTAAACAATATATTTTCAATGTAATGCATCTCCTATTAAGAAAATTGCACCTCAAAAATTTTTTTATGCTGTTCTCAATATCTATGCATCATCTATTTAGGGTTGCAGCAAATCGTTAGGCGAGAGGCCTGGTACATCCAGGGCAGATCCGAGTCTGTCACAGGACAACACAGAGCCAGAAAGGACAAGCAAAAACTGCACACACTCATACCTACAAGTGTGTGTGCATGCATGGCTTCTGCCCCAAATATTTTGGAATATTTGGGGCATTCCAAAATATTACAATGCAATATCACTTTCTGTCAGAAAAAGCATTCTATTTAACCTTCTATTTAAAATTTTAACCTAAATCTGTCAGAGGTATGAAAAGATTTTAGCTTAGCTGTAAGTACGATCTAATGCTTTTCCAGCCTCTGCAGTCTTTTTGTTGCACCTTGACTCCAATTTCTTCACTTCTCTACCCTATATCTTCATGAATGTGTAGAGAAGAGGGCGAGGCACATAGCAGCAGCACTTTTCAACCTTACAGATTGTTCCCACTTTCAAAGAAGCAGTTGATCAGTCTGGGGTTCACTCGGAGTGTTACAGAGAATGACTTGTGGAGCTAGATGCTCTTGGATCCTAAACCACTTCTTTATTGGATTTTTTTCAATTCTTCATAAACCATATAGTCCATCTACTGCATCTGCAGCACAGTAAGTGCTGTGAAGAGGCTAACAAGGTAACGTGAGAAGTTTCAGCGAGTGAACACCCCCTGAAGCAGATGATTCAAAAGAGGTTAGAGAGGTGGTGAAAAGGTTAGCCCCTACAGAAGGAAAAAAAAAACCCAGCCTGCTTCTGCTGCTTTCTCCAAAGACCCAGTGACATCTGGTTCTCTGTTAATGGAGCCCCAGAGGTCAGAGTGAGGCTACAGTATGAATGTGAGTGTGGTCATTTGTGTTTCCTATAGTCTATTGCCTTTAGGTTGTGACTGAGTACATGTGACTACCTGTTCCAGAATGTTCACACGTATCCCTCTTGGGGCGATGCGTGTCCTCTCAGTGAAATCTTTTTGCTTGAGCAGAAGCTCAGATGCCGTGCTCTTTTCAGCCTACCAATTAGCATTCTGTTCTCCTCCCTCCTGGCACTCTAGTTGGTGACCACTGGTGTGTGTGGCTGGTATTTTTGGCAGCCTGAAGCCAACAGCCACACATCTTGCGACCGAGTTACAGACCGTTATTAAGAAAAATGTGACTAGCGGCTGTCATTATTCTTCCCCTCTTTTGCTCTCATGCAAACACAGAGTCATTTCATTTCACTCAACTCTGCACATTTCTGCAAATTCCACAGCAACACACAAATCTGACTTCTATTTAGGTCTTCTGGAGACAATCAACCAGTCGCAATATCAACAGATAATGATCAACAGAATCAACAGAAATGTTTCCAAGACAACAAAGACAAGGCGCAGTGACATTTGAAGTTGATAATTGTATAATAATAAGAATAAAAGAGAATAACTCTGCTTGTATTTAAAGTCCTTCAGATTGATTTTTTTTGTCTTCATATATTAAACTGGCTAGTTTATGAACAAACATAACATATAATTTAATATATGTTTAATATATATACTGATGGAAAACAAAAGACAATTTGTGGAACTTTTGATAAGACTGACTTAATATAATAACTTATATTATGTTACTTTGTTCAACATGATGCCTTTACTAAAAAATAGAAATATTTTGAATTATTATAACCCTAGCCCTAATCTACAATTTAAAGTACCAATGCAATAAATCCTAATTTGTTTCTGACATAAAAAAATAACTTTTGATGATACTTTCCAGCTTTTAGCAAAGCAAAGCAGTCTTGATAAAAAATTAAAAACTCTCCACTGCAACAAAGGTAGTAAATTCATGAGGAAATTCGAAAAAACATCTTTGATTTTTCTTTGAGTTTTAAAAATGACGTGTTCTTTGATGCTGGAGCAGCCTGATGGATCAGATCAATGCAGAATAATGGGACGCGTATAATAATGACATGGCTTGAAAAACAGACATTGTTTAAGACACTCATGTTCTTCTAAAGGACACAAAAAGTAAAATTTTGAACAATACACTCCAATTAAACTAGTGTCTCCTAATAGTATCTTTTTTTATTTCATTCAAAGGGACAAAAGCCGAGTAAAAAATGGAGCACCAGGTGTATTCACCTACAAGGAGTTACTTAATGGTCCACAGTCTATCAGTGCTCAATATTAGGTCTCCAGGTAATTTATCAGCTGCATAAAGCCTATCAGGAAAGTGGAATCCATTCATTACTTTCCTCTACAGTACTTCATTTTGGATTTGAACCTAATTTGTCTTTTAAATTCTAGTTGCTCCCTCTGTGCCTGAAACCAACGGAGTCAAGCTGATTGCTCTCTACACAAGACAATGCAGACAGATTGGGTTATTTAACCCATCCGTTCATCAGGAGTCAACTCTCTTGTCACCTTGCCAAAGATATTGAAAGGTTGCTTCCTTGTATGTTGAAACAAGCGGAGATTCCAATAAGACTTACTTCTTCTAATAAACCCAGCCTGAGGAAGGCAATACACCAAAGAGCCAATCATCATAAATACTTTTTTCCTCTGTGCATCTCATTACACTTTTCCCATCTTGTTCCTCCTGACTTCATCCCCTTCTCCCTCTCTCAGGTTGTTGCCGCTAACTGTGATTCTCCCACTGAAATAATCTCTTTTCATTTCTATTTCGGGGGGCGCTCCCTTACTTTCACTGAAGCTGCACGGGAAGGTTACTTGTAGTGAGCTGAGATGGAACCGTCTCTTCAGATTAAGATGCATGCTACCATGGAACGTGCAGTGAATAGGAAGATGTTGGAACGGGCAAGTTGCATCAAAGTGAGGCGATGCTGCTGCAGGATTAAAGGCAACGCTGGGAAATGTCAGCTGATTATCCAGCTGAGCCCTAAACCCCTGGTTTTTGTGATTTTTGGGGCTTTGTCGAAGCTAAAGTGCTAAATGTCGTGTACCTCAACTGAAAAGTGGGGAACTATTGTGGGAGGAATCTCAGAGTGAGATTTGATTGAGAAAATACTGTAAACAACCAAATAGAAGTGTTGAAGATTAAATGCTAAGGTCAGAGAGAGGAGAAAGGTTTTCATGACAATAAAATTTCATCTCCCTTCTTTCTCTCAATCCCGCAAAAACCTTTACACACCTCGATTTTTTCTCATTTCATCCCAAACATTCTTTATTTTCTTTGAATTGTATGTTATAGATTAAAAAAAAGGAATTGCTCGTTATTGTGAACTGGTAGAAAAATGACACATGGTTTCCAATGCTTCGCAAATAAAAAGTGAAAAGTTTGTAATTTATATCAGATTTGATCTATGCAGCTGTATTAAAGCTGTAATGGATCTCTTGTCTGGTTTGAACTATAATCATAATTTCTCCATTTTCAGGAGCTGTTCTCTGTTTGATCTTCAAAGTTTGGGATTTTGTTTCATCATGTAACTCCTCGTCAAGCTTCTCAAGAACTTAATGTTCCACCTATCTGCTATGTCTCCATGATGTTTATTTAAACATTTTAAGAAACCCCTGGAATCTTCTAAGAATAGATGTTTATATTGAGATTAAATTACATTTACTCTTAAGGTGAATTGCGCAGTCATTTGGTGGCAGTGGATTTTATATACTGGGGATGAAAAGGGACTGAACAAATCATCTCTATGCACTTTGACATTTCTAAGCTTCAAAATACCCTCCTGTTACTTTTTCTTTTGTGTCTTTAAGGAAACACCAAAATCTCTTAACAAGACAAATGGAAACTACCCTATGGATAATAAGTGATTCATGAAAGCCTCATACATACCCAGCAGTCTCAGGCTTTTAATTCTGCTGATGGGCTCAGAGGCTGACTGACTGATAGATCTGGCGGCAGCTCATAAAAAACAACAAAAAAAACAAAATGATCCTATAAATTGTTTGCTAATGAATATGGACAATGTGCCACAGGAATGTATGGCTGTTGGGCTCTCATTTGTTAGAGCAGCGTGGTATTGCAGATGACATTAAATGTGTCCAGCTGCAGCTCACATTAATCTTACTCTGGAAGTCAGGACCTGTCACACCACATTAGAAAAAAACAGCAGGTCTAGCTTCATTACACCTCCTCCTCACTCCAATGTCAAACAGCATCAAGGAGCAGAGACCAGGGGACTGTGATGTTTGCCAGTTTTGTCACAGACTTCATAAACTACAGAATCTCATCCCATGACGCCATGGGGTGCCTGAGCTTCAGCAGATGATTTTCTTCTTTCTTTCTTTCTTTTTTGCACTTTGTGGGCTCGTTTCTGTTTTTGTGTCTTGGATAATGAAGTGTGATGAATGTTGAGCCGCTGTGGCATATATAGCTGGGCAGCTTGAAGCTCCAACCGAGAGGCAGAGATCGTCATGGACACCAGTCGCAGTCGGCTACAGCCCAACAGCAGACTTTACAACCACACTGTAAATTTCCCAGCTGTTTATCAGGTGTCATAAAGATTATACCTAAACACCAGATAGGTACTGATAAACTGGGATACATCATAAACTTCCAAACAACCGATCTATCCCACTGTGTCAAAGCAACAAATTAGATTAGAAAGGAAAAACAATGATAGCAGTTGTATAATGCCTCGCAAAAGTATTTATGCCCTCTAAACTTTTTCACATTTATGTTTGGATACTTCAAACTTTTTTGTGCATAAGTGTATTGTGTTATTCTCTGTTATTTGAAGGTCTTAGAGGTTTGTTGATGAGCATTAGTAACAACCAGGATGTAAAAATTAAACCACAGAGATTAGGGAGTTTAAAGCAGGGTTAGCTTGTGAAACAAAATTCTAAATTGCTAAACAAACAGCAACAGCAAAACTAAAAAGACATTATCATCTACCAAAACTGACACAGTATGAAGGAAGGAATAAGAAAAAGAACCATGGTAACGCGACAGGATCTACTTAAATCAATGGTTGAGACAGTAGAATTTGTTGACAGCTGCAAGACTTAGATGCCACAAATGTGACCATTATGGAAGAGTATCAGGTATGGGATCTTCTTTAAAGAAAGCCAGGAAAAGTTGTTTCCACAAGCAATGAAGGGGGATAATTAAAACACTGCTGGACAGAAGAAAAAAGTCAAAATGAAAATCTGTGAAAATTCTTCAAAATTGCTATTCACAGATGCCATCCATCCCATCTGACTGAGCTCGAGCAATTTGTGAAGAAACAAGCAAAAATATCAGCTCCTAGATGTGCAGTCGGAGACGCACCTCAAGCTGCAATTTCAGTAAAATGTAACAAAACGATCCTAGAAATTGTTTGCTAATTATTATGCAGTTGTGACTTATGGATCCCATAAGGGGACATGGACAAAAAAAGAAATCCTGATTTACTTTCTGGAGATCCAGAAATCCCAACTTATTTTCTCAAGATCCCGACATTTTTCATTTCGTGGGATCTCAAGAAACTAAGTCGGGATCTTGGGATCTCCAGAAAGTAATTTGGGATTTCATTTTTTTTTCTCCATGTCCCCTTAGTGGCTCCGTAGTATCTTACGGTGGGACATTCAGGGAAAATTGTATCAGATAAGATGACGTTTATGAATCTACTGTGACAAAATCTGGAAAAAAAATAAATCAAATTGTATAAATGGCTTTTAAAGAAATCCATTTGATTTAATTCAGATTGAACTTTTGAACTTCAGTGTGTTGGAGCAAAGGAACATCATCTTGCATCTGTATGCTGTATTACAATTGCATGATACACATGGGAATAAGTTGGAGGTCCGGCTAAATAAATGGGTAGATATTGTTGAATTTCACCAGCCAAATGGGTGGAGTGCTACTGTCAGGTCAGTGGACTCACAAAAGGTGAAAACAAGTGGAGAGGTTGTTTAAGGTCAAAGTGGATTCTTTGCTAATCACTTCTGAGCTTCACTTGCAGAAAGACAAAGCTCTCCGAAGCCCAACTGCTCCATCCCTTATTAGATTCTCATTATGACTGAATAAGATCACAGAAAAAGCAGATGAAAGGAATTTCTTCCCCCAAGTGCGCGACGCAGATGGATTTCTTTTCTCCACGTCCATTTTATCATCAAACCAACCACAAAACCTGCCAGCCGTATAGAACCTGTCATCCTCCAGGGTCCACCAAGTCTCTGCAGAGAACCAGGTGCATCCTATGATTTTATGGCTGCACTGGTTGTGCATGCCAATAGTGGCAGTAAAACTCTTATAAGCTACAGTATGAGGAGACCTTTAGAAACAGACAAACATGTTAATTTGGTGTCTGCTCAAAACTTGAGCGTAATTTTTTTTAAAGTGCCATCCAAGCTAAGGGCACTTTAATAATCTGAACAACAAACCCATAAAGACCATGTAAATATGCAAGAGTCCCTTTAGATTGGAGTTGGAATGATAGAAATGTTGGTTATTCTCAGATTAGCTATTAGCTTCTAACAGCTAATCTGAATCAGCTAATACCGTATGAAGTCTAGATGCAACAAAAAAAAAAAAATCATCTACATCATTTATTAATGACTACTAATTCAAATATAGTGTTAACTTGGCACCGCTGCAGTAACTGTTATCCAAGTTGGAAAATTAGTAAATCGTTCCAAGCAGGAGAAGCACAACCTCTCATGCTCTGGATCTTTTCTTTGATATATCGTTGTCTGTGTTTAATACAATTAATGATATATTCATGCTTTCAGACATAAAGAACTACTGTAAAGTTTGAGGAGGCTATGGTTCCCTCCTCCTGTGCTGAAGCGATGATTCAGCACTGAAAGCTGACAGACGGGTGGAATAATTAAATGCGGCATGCTGGGTGAATGCGGGCGTAAACGCATGACTTCTTTTGCTCTTCAAACTTCTGTAAAGCAGCTAGCAGCATCAGCAGCCCATCGTGTGGGTGTGTGTGAGTGTGTGTGTGTGTCTCTCTCCTTCCCTCCTTGCCTGCTGTTCTTGGAATAGACCTTCATTCACAGCAGCTCTTTGAGCAACCAGCACAAGACAAACAGGTTTGAAAACTTCTTCACTTTCAGGAGCCCCAGGTGACTTTATTGCCTCTGTGTGATCTGAGAGCCTTTCTTGTTCTGTTGCAGTTTTCTTTACTTATTAATCCATCTCCGTCTCTCGCAGTGGCTTTGATGCTGCTGACGATGCTGTGGAGCTGTCCTAATTCTGTCACCAAAGAAGCTGTAAAGGTGGGGTTCACTCATTGTGAAGGGGACTGCAAGGCCTCTGGAGGACGTTCCTGGTTAAATGGGAGGGCGTTGAAGAGCTTATGGGGTCTGCAGTTACGATGTTCAGGGCACCATGAGGTCTCTGAGCGCAAAGAGAAGCAAATTTAGTTAACAATTTGTCATTTAATGTGTACAGTTGATCACATGGGAGCACATTGTTCAGATGGCTCTTGCATCTGATGCAAGAAGAAGAAGATATCTGAGCTGCGCCTCACAAAAAACACACACTTGCATCAGTTAGAATGCCACAAATCTCTGTACATAAGTATGTTTGACATTTCTCCTCTCATCTGTAATCCTCCCCTGTGGATAGAAAAGGCTGCTTCGTGTGTTTGAGATTCGTGTGTGAAAAAGCAAGGATTGAGAACATGCAGGACTGTAGCCTGTAGAAATGTTTCAGAAAGGATGGATGGATTAGCCAACAGTTATTCACACAAAGGAGTGTGACCAGAACACGCTCTGAAATATGCAACCGCGGAGGAGATATTGTCAACATCCACTTGTTTCCTTATTCCAGAGCAGGATTGGAGGTTTAATGGGACCTTACTTGAGTTTAGGTGATGAATTGTAGCTGGATATCTTTTATCAATTAATCAGAAAGTGTCAACACCAGGTATATAACTAAATATTTTTTAAAAGCTCATATGAATTATGAGCTTTTACTCTCCATCAGGGCCATTATAATCAATAGTTTGCATCCTCCTCCCCTAACTGCCAAAATGTAGCTGTTGTGGACTTGCTTGTATATTAATTTCCATAATTTGCTACTTTAACATGGGAGCAATGTTAAAGAGAGATCGAGAGGGAGCATTAATGTGAAGGAGGTCAGACAAACATGAAAAGCAAAATGGTGGACGGCCTTAAATGTGAAAAGCAGGACTTTGAATCTGCGCAGCTGATTGGTGTCTGATTGGGAGCCAGTGGTGCCGCTGGAGTCCAGGTGAAATGTGATTGGTGGATAGAGTTCTGCAGATCACACCTTCAGCAGTGTTCTGAACCAGCTGAGATCCAGGAGTGGATTTATGAAGGAGACCCAGGAGGAGAGAATTGCAATAATCCAGGCGAGATGTGACAAATGTATCCCAGTAAACCCTGAAGATGAAGATTTTCACTTTCTTATCAGTTGTCTGGAACATATTTCACAAAATAATCCGATTGCTTATGTAGCATATTTAAAATAATATGCCGCACTATCAGAGTAAGATGGTTAAAACCACAACCAGTGTCAAATGGGCTAGATCTCAGAAGTATAGGTACGAGACTCATGAGTGAGCAGACAGACTACAAGGTTTGCAATTGCCGATTGTGTGTATTTAAGTGGAGAGATATATACATATTTACAATATAAATGAAATCATATGGCCATATAACAAAAAAATGGAAAAACAAACACCCAAAAACAAAAGACAAGAACCAAGCCCACAAACCCACACCCCTCAGTTCTTTCACCCACTGAGGGTAATCCAGGTTCCAAGCAGGTCATCCAAACTACTTGGTAAAGTGCAGGTCCGGGCTAAACAGAACGTCCTGTTGGACCGAAATATTCAGCTAGCTGCGTGGAGCCTCCTACCACACTGGCAGGAGAAACAGTCTTCTTCTGGCACTTCTAGTGCAATCTTTCTTTAGGCTCTAGGCCTGGACCTCTAGCTCGCCATCCATCTGGTCTGCATGATGAAACAGGACCAACATATAATCACATTCTAGTGTGCACACAATTCCATAAATAGCGCTCTTCGCACAATAAATACATCCCATCAATGTCAATAAATAAATACCAAATTCAATATACTTTACACTTCATGAGAAATTCAATAAATCTACATCATATTTTAATTAACATGACAATGTAAATTAAAACAAACGTCCAATAGATACTCAAAGCACCTTATTAGTCTGGAATTCAGAGGCAGCATGGTTGTCTACGTTTACTTAGCAGCGAGTCATTCTATCGCTCCACAACAACAATTAACGTCAGCAATAAGCTAACGGAACCTTACCAGATCCGCAGTGAAATCCCGATCCTCATATAGTTTTTTCCTTCTTTTCTCAAAAGGTAAGTGGCTCCCGCAGCTCTGTTCCTCCCGGCGTGTTCTGATTGTTTCCACCTTCCCGCTCCAGCTGATATACTCTACCAAATTGGCTATGGTGACCCACATGACTCGAATACTGAACAGCGATTGGCTGCTCAGTAGTCCCGCGAGAACAGATGCCAATGCATCGGTTCTAACAGTTTTAACTATCGCGGGATTTTCCAACCAGAAGGGGATTAAAAAGTGAAATTGCAGAGAATAGGAATTTAAAATCTAGACCCGGGTTACACTTATTTTTCACATGCTCACAGAAAATAATAGCAGAAATCTGACGTAAATATTCACAGGACGAATATGTGCAGAAGAAATGTTTAGTGCTGCCGAGGAACACAGCTGCTTTTTATTCAATTATTTGTGGACATAGTGCAGCCCTACGGAGCCCCTAAGGGGACATGAGGTTCTGATTTTCTTAAACTAGCCAATTTGAAAAATTACCAAAGAAGTCACCTGAAGAAACGATAGCTGTGTTTTAGCTAGATAAGTGTAGTGCAAACTCTTATTTTATAAATATACAATCTGAAATATATAGATGTCTTTCAACAAATCAAGTAGTCTCTACATAGTTTGCTTGTACTGTACAGGGATATGAGCTAATTTATATCCCTTCTATTACATATATTTGATCACAAATATAGTTACAGACTGTAATTATCAACATTTTTACAACTTTTCTATAAGATAAAGCAGCAATATTTGCAGAACTAAAAGTTCATACAGACAGCTGTTATTTGGTACCTTAATCTTGCTTAAGGTATTGGTATGATTGTATGAAGGCATTTTGGTACCTTAAGCAAGATTAAGGTACCAAAATGCTTTACAGCTGGCTCTGTGCTCAGCATATGAGAAAATAGTTAATATTCAAAGGCAATCATTTGATTTGCTGTGCTGACTGTTGACAGACAAGTCTTTCTGCAGCTCCGCATGGAAGCCCCCAATCAAACAGAGACACTATTTCCGCAATGGCTGCCTTCCCAGTTGTAAATTACTTTGGAGGGAAGTCAAGGGTGAACATGTTTGTGCGTGTCTACACGTGTGGGCAAGCAGACCGTGACAATCCATCATTTAATCTGCCACCCAGGGTCGAAATCAGTTAAATATGCTGAAATTACAAATGATGAAGCATGAAAAAAAAAAAACTCAGACGGAAGAGGGAGGATGTGATTGCCTGCTCAGTACATGAACAGACGTTTGTTTCTATTTACTCAGACAGTTTTGAAAGAATACAAACTATTTGATATGATAAGTGGGAATTGTAGCTTTTGTTGTTTTTTTTTTTGTCAGGGGCTGAGCTTCCTTCACAACATGCAGTCTACTGTGCAGTTTAGATACCGCCTATGGGGACTAACAGCGGATTATAACATCAAATACCTGAAACAGGAAGCTGTTTAAAGTGACAGTCTGACAGTTTTCAATGGAAGAAACTCTAATTTTATTTAAAAAAAACTTTTGAGAGATATTTCTGTTGTGCTACACTACATCTAAATCACCTTCAACCCTTCCTCTCTCCTGACCTATTGGTTCTGTGGGTTTGGACTGGACTACATAACCATTTGAGATTTGTAATAAAGTATTAATCCAATATTTTGAAAAAGGAACGAAACACAGATTTGAACAACTGTTGGTCAGTTTTTATACTGACTTTTTCTGCTTTATTTCATGAGTAATGTACATTTAATTTGGTCGGTTTCATGTAAATTGCTACAATTGCTTGTCACACTACCCTATTTAGAGCATCATTGAGCAGAAATAATTGGTAAAAATTGAATGCAACCATACTAGGATACTTAAATTATACTATAATTTGACTTACTAACTTTTATTGCTACTAACTCATTTTCTTAAATTCACAAAGATCTTCAAGAGCTAGGATAGTCAGCCCATGAATGGTCACTGAGACAGTGTTATGGGTGTGAATCATCCTGCAGCTCATAATCCGTCTTCATAAACTTCAGTGGAATGCATGGGCTCAAAGATGGGTGTTGAAAGACAGGAGAAACAACTCCGCTCCCTTGTAGAGGAATAAGACATCTACAACAAGGGATGCTGATTTAATATATATTACAAATCCTATCTCTGAGTGTTTTCTTGATGTTTTAGATGCCATCTGTAATTCAGTCTCTCTGGTGTCAGGACCTGATGCATCCCTCCTTATCAGTGCCTTGTCTGCTGCTGTCACCAGCAATGCATTTCTGTCAAAAGCTTTAGCGCTACATAGACTCTCTGCTTTTCTGTAAAACATAAAGTGTGTTTCTGGATTGCATTGTTGTTCACTGGCAACATTATTCCTCTGTGCATCACAAACACTGGGTCCCATGGCAATAAGACCATTCAGTCTGCTGCACAATGCCACAAATTCATGACTCACACGCCCATATGTTCTGCTTAGTCATTCGTGTCATCTCTAAATCATGGTTCCTGGCTTATATGGGCCCAAATACTCTTGCAGGATAAAATGATTCAACTAAGACACAGGGCCCATTGGTCCAACTATCCAGACCTTGTATAGTGTTTCATTTGGAAGGGCCATATTATTAAGATGTTATTTGTTGAAGGCTTTGTGCAAAAGAAAAACAGCCTTAAACAGCTGTAAGTAGTGAATATTACTTAAAGCTGCAGTATAACTTTTATAGAGAATATTTTTTTACATATTTGATGAAGCTGTCACTATATCGTGACATAAGTGTATGACACAGGAGATCTGTATCAGTCTGGCTTAAGTTATGTACCGAGATCAGATTTCTGAAAAATTTGAAGGAAATGTTCAAGGATACCTAAAATCTCTCATTTGCAAGGGAATATTTGGACATGTAAATTTTAGAGTTTCGTTAAACACCTTATTAAAATAAACGTGATCACATCAGAAAATACGTACTTGGGATTAAAGCAAAGTCAAGCTAAAAGCCAATAAGCAGAGAGATTTTGAAAAAGGATTGAAACAGATTTGAACAGCTTGTTGGAGATGGTAGTAACAATGTAAGCCCTGAGCTTTCTGTGTTTTAATATTTTAAATCCCAGTGTTTCACAGATGAGACTGTGAGCAATGTTGTGGAAGGAACATAAAGAAAATAGATTATTCAAAAAATGACTTTGTGTCTCACCTTGAGAGCCAGTGCCTGTGGGGCTATGAAGCAGTGACTGCCACACCACAACACCAAACTAATGTTACAGGATCACTAAAAGCAGGAAGAAAAGCTCCAACATGTGATGCTTTAACAACCATTGCAACATTGTCTTGTCTCCATAACCGCACATCCGGGAGCTTTTTCGTTGTGTGCTTCAAATGTAAATGAACTGATACAGAATCAGCCCAAGAATGGAAAAATGCAATGAAGAATTGAATTTCAGTTTGATAAGCAATGAGGTAATGAACTTATTTACCTGTGTATAGGCCAAGGTAAGCTGCTTGCTAGTTTATAATGTGCAGAGATGGTGGTGCAGAATATAAACACATTTAGTATTTTGTTCTGTTTGTTTTCTAACCCTTTATTTTATTGTCACTCTAAGTTTTGCATTACTAACAATGCACTGTCATTACTATTTTATTGTCAAAACGTAAAATTGAGCAACAGGAATTTGCCAGTTTAGTTGACTCTGAAATAATAAACAGTCTCAAAGAATGTTTGGTTAAAGAAGTTTAGTTCTGGAGTTTTTGTCAAAATAACTTCAGCAGAAACCCAGTTCTGAACCGAGAAGTTTATTGATGCTGGAAAATGTTCATCCATTATCTATGACACCACAGCACCGCTAGGATTAAGATGGTTGTGACACGTAAAGGGGAAATGTAAATCAGAGGATTGTGCTTGAAACATATCGTCGGTTCTGCTTCACTCTTCATCTGTCAGCAGTCCTGTGAGTGTGAATGCAGCGATCTAGATTAATTTTTCACAGTTTTCTCTTTAGATCTTTCAAATAAAGCGACTGGCTTCATGGCATTTCTTTGCGTTTGTATGTCCTCTTCCAAACCACCAAAGCATGCTTTAAAGTGAGTGCAGAAGCATTTCATTTTAAAGGAGACTTTCTCTGACTGTCAAAGATGCTTGCAACTTTTAAACATTTTCACTTCACACAAGTTTAAGGTTAGCTTACACAGCAAAGCTACAAACCTGCTCTCCTCCTTCAGTACATATTATTCCCTGTATTTGAAGAACTGATTGGCAGATGAGAAGTCTATGCAGACTTAACCTCTAGGAAATAAAATAATCTTACTACTGTTGATGCAATGCAAGACAGTTTTTGGCTAACTTATACAGAATACTAATCTATTTAGTAATGAGTTATGGTGAGCAAATTACACAATGTCAGAGGCAGACACGGGATCCAAAAGACTTTAATAATCAAAAATGCAGGAAGCAAAAGACTGAGATAAACAGGAAGTGGAAAATATGAAAATCAGAGTTTAAGCACTGGGAGAAGTGACTGGAGCCTGAAATGGGTTAGCACAAAGAGAAGGTTGAGAAATAAATGCAAAAACTAGAACAAAAATTAAGATTCACAGGGATGCAAACAAATAACTCAGAGCAATCAGAAAGACAGAAACGGAAAAAAAAACAATTAAGACGAGACATTCGAAACCATAAAGCTTGCAAACTATAAATGACTAAACGACTTCTGTTCTTACTTAAATTGGTCGAGTTTGTTATTTACTGTTTGAGAATTTAAGAACTAACATGACTAATGATTTTTTTTTTGTTACTTCTGGACAATCTTCCTGCTCTAACTGTGAGGATGTTATCACATTTTCTTCCAATGCTTTGTACAGTTTCAAATAAATTGTCCTAGTGCAATCAAAGTAAGTATCTTGTATGGTTTCCTGCTTGTGCACAAAAGGCAGTATGAGGTGGAATTATTAAAGATTGGCCATTGTGAGGTTTTGCCATTCATTGATGCTTCAGTGCTATAGACCTAAAAACTTTCAAATGCAGCAACAAGAAATGCTAAAATAAGATAAAATGTACTTTATTAATCACAGAATTGGAAAAATATTGGACAGCAGCAACACAACATACGTGAAACAGACACTATTCTCAACATAAAATAAAAAAATTTACATTTTAAAGGTAAAGTCATCTACAAATACTTATGCATATTCTGTGCAAATAGCACAATGACAATGACCAGTAATATGCCAGTATTATTGTCTCATTATACAAGGTGAAGGCATGTGGCAGGAAAGCTTCCTGCACCTGTCCATTCGACAGCAGGTCTGTCTGCTCTGCTGTGTGTCTAGTGTGTGGTAGAGTGGGTGGTTCAAGTTGTCCAGGACATGGATGACATTCTTTTTCAGTGTCTTCTCCTTCACCACCGTCTCAAATGTCTCCAACCTGAGACCGATAACAGAGCCAGATCTCCAGATGATTTTGTTCAGTCTGTGGGTGTCTCTAGCTCTGATGCTGCTCCCCAAAAAACCACCAGGAAAAAGGTTCTGCTTGTGTAAGAACTAACACCTACACATTTAGATTTACCAATTGACATAGACTTCTTGCTGCAGGGCAACAGTGCTACCAGTTGTTTCATCATGCAAAAATTTTATAACTGAGAAAACGCAAAAAAAGAAAGGTTTTTCTAGCTAGTAATGAACATGCCTCATTTGACATACATCCAAAATACAGAAAGAAACTTGTTTCTAAAGGCAGATGGGGATAAAGTGTAACTTTAGCTGAAGCTAACGTGGTGTTTGAGCTTAATGAGACCTTTCCTGGTTAAATTACGGTGAAATTTTTTTAATAAAACTTGAAAGGGCAACAGTGTGCCATGTTTCCCTAAGCTCAAACACCATAAAGACTTATCTAAGAATGGATAGCCAGTGCTATCTGACCCAAGCTATTCTGACTGTTGTGGTAAGGTTGTCTCCTTTGCTTTCACTACTGCTTTATATTCTAACCCAGATACTTAAAATAACACAAGGATACAGTTTGAAGCAGACCAACTTCGCAGTTGTCAGTATAGAAGCACCAATATCCCTAATATGATCAGATTCATGAACATTTCTTTAAACCCATTTGGTACCAAAACCCCCCAAAAGGAGCTTGTGTGTGTACTTGTAGCTAAAAATAATTGAGATAAACAAAGTCTGTGGTGTTATTTTTTTACAGATCAACTTCCAGCCACACCTGACCAACAACGTGGCTTTTTAGCCTCCGTCTGCAAGCACACCATATTCTGTGCATCCTCCCTGTGCATCCTCTGTGTATCCCCATCCTCAGTTAGTGGGTATGCAGTTTTCTCTACGTAACAGAAAAAACTGTCAATTATTTTGCACATATTATTGAAGGTTAGCCTTAAACCAAAGCGAAACCTTGTCAAAAATAGGTTTTCTTGGAGCCTTCTTTCAAAATCATGTAAACTTATAATTTATATGTGTGTAGATGTAGATTTTTATTACATCCTAATCTCTGGGTACCGGTATTTAAACACCTGAGAGGTGTTCTTCACAGCCATCATATCCAGATATGGGCTCTGTTTTGAGAAATATTGTCCCTGTCTAACTAAGACACAGGGCCACTAGTATGGTTCAGGTCCTTTACAAGAAGGCCGCCTCAGGCTACAAACCATTACAGCCCAATTAACTGTGTTATGTACTGGATCCGAGCTCCTTTTAGCTTTCTGATAACCAGCAGTGGCTCTGACCCTCATTAACCTCGCCACTGAACCTGCACCTCAGTCGATATCAATAACCAGCTGGCCCTCACATTGCATGGTTCCAACTTGGGAGGAAATCATATATACAGAAAAAATTATTAAGTGGAAGATGAAAAAATTTGCACTTATGATTTATAGGAAAAATATAAAATAGCCACTCAAAACCTGGACACAGTAGTGTTACACCAGTGATGGTAAAAACCTTTAATTTTGTGCAATTTCAGTTGATTATACCCTTGATCATTGGCAGATTCACACTGAAAACAAGAAAAAAAATCAAGGATTCACCAAAGTAAAAAATAACGAGGCTGGTTTGTCGAGAATTATCCATGTCATCAACTGACCATGAATCAGGTTTTTAGTCTTTTTAAGAAATATTAGGAAATTATTCTGTAGATTTGGCCGCACTTTTTAATGAAATAAAGGTTTATTAGTTTTTTACTTTATTCTTACATATTGGTATTACACCATATTTACAAATGTCATCTGTTAAAATGGTAACTAATTGTGTGTAACAGATTTCTAAAACTTTCTCAATTGCATTTTTGCACTGAAGTGCACCAAAGGAGATTTTGGTCAGGCTTTAAATTTCAGACAAATATTTTGTTTCATAAATGTTTTTGTGCATCTTATGTTAATGATGCTTTTGTCACTTTTGTAGGTGAAGTTCCTGTTGGTTTTACATTGTTTTTTTCACAAGAATTGCAACATCCTTACCATCCATAAATACATTAAAAACATTTTTTTCTCCATACCAAATTTGGCTCTGGAGTGATCCATTCAAAAGTCCTACCACCTGGGCCACCGACTACCTGCCTTTCACAGGATGAAGGTAAAGGGAAACTCAATAGTATCCGCATCTGTTGTGCGGAGGCTCCCCTGTCAGCTGGGGTGAGAAACAGGACAGACCACAACATAATTCAAATCACATTCATGTGTTCTTAGTTTTCTACTGAGGCAGGTCAAGCTGAGAAGGTCTGGACACTTTGACACTAGCTTCTCATCAAGCTTCAAATTCCTACTTATTTTTCTTTTCAAAATTTTTTCCCCTCAGAATTAATGTCAAAATCTGAAAGAGTTTGACTGCCCTGTCATTAAGTTTTAGGGAAAGACCAAAGTCAAATTTTGACTAAAGTTTGAGACCAAGATTATTCATACCCATGGCAGATTTAAATTTGTCTCTAGTAAGAGACATACATTTATCAAAAGAAAAATAAAATAAAAAATATTTATTTTTTACAACTCATTGGAAATGGGGAATGCTGAAAATGCATTTATTGTAATTTTCATTTCTCTATGAGTGATCCTAAGTGATAAGTAATTTACTCATTTCCAAATCTGAGCATTCAGCATGCTGAGGGGAGTGTATGAGCTAGTGCAAATTGTTGGTTTGCACCAATACTTTCACAATGGTGCAGATGCATGTGTATGCAATGCATGTGAAAGCTGCGGTGATCCAGCTGCAAACTTTTATGCCTAATACTCATGGCATATGTTATCATTATGCATGCAGCAGTGTCAAGTGAAAAGTACACCTATGTTTGTGGAAACTGAAATAAAAGGTAGATCCACATGGGGGAGTTACCTTGGGGAAAAGTTTGGCAACACACAACAGTATTCTGTTGCGGAAACCTAACTCTCCTCCAGGTTTGGTGTGCTCCATGGCAGAGATACAGATTTATATTCCCAACTTCCTCCTCCCAGCACACTCAACTCAGTATTATTCAAAGTTATGCAGCAGATGCAGTTAGACTTAGATTCATCATTTCTATGTGATTTTCATGATATAAATTTATGCTGTACATTTTTGGCATAAAAAAAATGACATTCACATACATATTTACATCTAATCACACTTACGCATGAATACCACTACATAGAATGCAGCTAACATAATCTGCTATCAAAACAAGCATAAATAGCTGACAGCTGAATCCATGTTGTGGATAAATCCATCTGGTGCAGGCATGATTTAGTGTGAAGAGGGCTGCTGCAAAACAAAAAGCAGGTTGGCGGACTCCACACCAATTCTGAAACTAAATGCCTGGAATTTGGGCCAACGGATGCAGAACCAGAAGGGAGAAACTGCCAGTGAAGTGAGCACTCTGTGTCTTTCGACCTCCAACTCCATCTATCCTTCTTGTCGTGTTCACTTGCTTTCCGCTCCTTCACTCTCTCTTAGCTGGTTAGCCCCATCTTTGTGTCTGTCGATTTACAGTCTCGTTCACTCTCAGTCTGTCTCTTTCTCTTAACATCTGCCTGTTCTTCACTGCACACACACTGTTGTTTAAACAGACAACACTGAGAGCCACAAGTAACACATGGGTTTTACAAAAAGATTTGTTTCTATACTCTTCCAAAAGGCCCTATATGATTTTCTAAATAACAGCAGATTTTATTTATCCTCTTACATAACAATGACTGACACACTGTCTTCTTCTTCGCTGCCTCCAGGTGGACACACATAATGTATAGAAGAAGAAAACACACGCAGAGAAGATTTTCTGCGTTTGCCAGTTCTTTGAACAAGGTGACTGCGATCTGATAAATCTAAAAGACCAGAGGGCAAAACTGATTGTTTCTGAAGCATATCACTGTCTTTGAAACTGCTCCAATAAAGTGGAGATGTGGTCCTTGACCCAGTTAATGAAAGCACTGGTGAAGATGTAACACAATAAAGTCTTTGAAGTTTAACACAACAGTCCTATTCATGTTCCAGGATTAGCATTCCCTTCTCACCAGAGTAATTCAGTTTACCAAGGACTTTGGAATAACACTGCCTCCTCAGCATCCTGGCTCTACACCAAATGAAGCAACTGACAGGGTGAGCCATTACGTGAATACAAAATGTGTTGTAATAAATGTTGCAGGAAATAAAGCTCAAACATGTGTCCTTGGATGAACGCTTTGTTTCAGCTAAAGATTTCTTTGCTTTTATGAATTGCGAACTGCCCTTTTTAGTGAGCAGAAGTTACATTTGCTTTAATGTCATCACTAGATGCAGTAAAATGTTGGTTAGATGTTGAATTCAGGTCTACAGGCATAAAGGTCACAATGTTATCACTGTTTTACCAAGTGGCATTACATTGGGAATTTTGATCAAATTGTTTTGAAATAAAGTGATTGCATGCAGCAGCTGCACAGTGGTGCAGTTGGTAGAGCTGTTGCCTTGCAGCAAGAAGGTTCTGGGTTCGATTCCTGGCCCCGGTCTTTCTGCATGGAGTTTGCATGTTCTCCCTGTGCATGCGTGGGTTCTCTCCGGGTACTCTGGCTTCCTCCCACAGTCCAAAAACAGTCAGGTTAATTGGCCTCTCTAAATTGTCCCTAGGTGTGAGTGTGTGTGTGCATGGTTGTCTGTCTCTGTGTTGCCCTGTGACAGACTGGCAACCTGTCCAGGGTGACCTCGCCTCTCGCCCGGAACGTAAGCTGGAGAGGCACCAGCACCTCCTGACCCCAGTAAGGGATAAAGGAGTATAGAAAATGGATGGATGGATGATTGCATGCAAATTGATATTGAAGTTTTATTACATTATTGGAATGAATGGAATTGCTTTCAATTAACTTGGACCAAAATTTATGTTACATCTGTTGCTATAGGTGCAGCTTAAAACAACTGAATTCAGTTACTGCTAACAGATCAAAGAGAAGTGGTAGGAGGGTGAGCATAAAGCATATTTTATGACTGTGACCAAATTAGCAATCCCGTGACAGCATGAACATTTAAGCACTTATGATTTAACAATGTACCTTTGCTAATGGGTACACATTAGTGGCAGTAAATTATTTAAACTGCATGTTTCCACTTGCAAACTTAAGATCGGACAGGTTGCTTGTGCTATGAATTATATTTATGTTAAAGTCTTCTTACCATTATGTCTGTGTGTCAAATAAATCACGATATGCCGATATAAATTTTTCCAAACATAAAAAAGCTTAATAAGACAAAACATATCAGTTTTGGAAAGACTGAATGACGTTTTTGATGAAGGAAATTGATATCCTTTGAACACTCCAGCAACGTTTAAGAAAAAAAACCCTCCAAAGAGTAAATATACAGAGAGAGGAGAATGAATGATACAATCCAGGTGATTTGAAAACAAGGACCAGGTGTGAGCAATTAGCAGAAAAAAAAAATCTGTAAATGGGCAAATTGATGTTATAATACCATTTATTTTTTTACTTTTTTTAATAAATTTTTTTGCATTATTGCTAACACTGAAGAGCTCATCTGTTTTTACTTTTGTGTCTGTATTTGTCTAAAAAATTTCCTGTCCTCATTGGTCTGATTTATGTGTCCAGATCACCTCCTCCTCCTTTTTAACTTTTGTAGTTTGTTTTCTTGCGTCCTCAACTGATTAGGTTGTCTCGTGTATGTTTTGCAAAAGTGAAATAATGCTACTTTTTGGGCTTTTTTTCTCTTCTATTCCCTTCTTCCATTGACCTTAAAAATGATCCCTTACCTGAAATCCAGAGTCTTTGAGATGTCTTTGTAGGATGCCTTTATTTTTATATTTCAAGTAGTAAAGAGAAGCAAATGCACCGATTTATCTTCATTTCATTTTTTTCATGTACACATTTACACAAACTGAAAAAGGGAGATGCTTGGAATACGACCAAATAAAATTCAAGTCTTTGTGATCGATTGTTCTTAATAACCACATGGAAATGTACTCCTATACGTCCTACTAAACTTGATCTTTTTCAATGCTTCCAGTTTACAAATTGGAGAATAGATCCCTGGTTTTGTCCTTTGTCTTTCCTTTGTCTGAGATTTACTTGGATTAAACCTTAATCCTAATCAATGCGACCCAAGGCTGGGGCAGAGTTGCTATAAAAAAACCCAAAACAACAAAGCTTTCTTCCCTTTCCTCCCTTTTGGGAAATGATTTAGGCAATTTATGGGCAGCGGCTGAAATGTCATTAGTGTTATAGTCATTCATTTACACAGAAAGAAGTGACAAGACATACATTTCCACACAATGACTATTCCTTGAGCTCCTTCAGCTCTTGAGACCTCATTAGTACAGCAACATACCCTCACCACAAATCACTTTTGTATGAAAATGATTGTGTGTTGCTGTTTAGTTCAGTTGGGAATAACCATGTGGTCCGATTGTGAGGAAATGAGATGGGTGCTGGATCTCATTGCAGATAGATTGTTCTGTGAGAGACTGACGCCGTCCATCTCTGTCTTTGCAGATAAATTATAGGACTGGACAACAAGTCAGACAGGCCTGAGGCTCCTCAAAGAGCAGCACCATTTATCAGTGACATAGCAGACAATTCATGTTAGTCAGACACACAAAAGTGTAAAGTACATATTTTTAAGAGTGTGCAGCAGACAAGGACATACAGAGATGTCAGTTCTGGCTTTGGGCAAAATTTACAAAGACATGCACAAGGAAAGAACTTTTTTCAACTTATTTATTTTATTTTATTTTTTTTTACATCTCTTTACATTTTATCTCCATGACTAGGAACAAGAAAAAGCTCAGAAAATCCTCTGGCAATAAAAAGTTAGAAGGAAAATGTGAAGAAAATGCAAATGAGGAGAGTGCTGGTTATACAGTCCCAGAGGTTAAGAAATAAGTACAACTGCAGAGGTTTACTTTCAAAACTCAATTTTAAACAAATCCTTGAAATGCTTTAAATTAAATCTATTTAACAAATTCAAAAGGCCTGGTACTTTTATGGAAAAAGGCCTTTCATTGCAAAAAAAAAAAGCATTATCGATAATGCAAGCTGTGGAAAATGTTACAGAAACTCACAAAGCTTCTCATAAATATCCAGCAAGGGTAATTTTCAAATGTCACAGTCTTAAAACTAAATAATCTACAAACACTTTGAACACTAACAAATTTAAACTACCTATTAGATGTAATTGTACTCTACTCTAACTTTTTACGGAGGTGAATTAGTGTCAAAAGTATACATCAAATCTCTCAAATTTAAACCTAGTTGCATCTTATCAGTATTAAATTATATGTTGTCTATGTTTAATAAAGTCAACCCCTATTGACTTTCTATTGACTGACTAACAGCAGACGGGAGCTTCTCCTTTACAGGAGGGATTTGTTTCACTGCACTCATTGAAATGACCAATACTCAGAACAATGGGAAGGTCAGCATAACTCGGAGAAACAGCAATGAAGAAACATAATATGGTTCTGTGACAACTGAGGAACCATTAGGCTGTAACAAATTAGAAGTTACTGGAACACCAATATACACAGTGAAACCAGTTTAACAGCAATTCAAACTTGGATAATAATTCAAGAAACCAAGGACAGTTTTTATCAATACCTACCTGCAGACATAATGAGCATTTGAAGCATGGAATGAAAAAAATTGTTAACTGCTGTTTTGTGCAGAATGCCTGGTTTTATGCAACCAGGCATCCTTAGCTTTTTATTTATTGGGGATTTTTTTGTTTGCATAATTTGGATCAGTGGATGTGCTTCATGGGGTGTTAGACCAAAGAATGACTTCAGTGAGACGCAGAGAGAAACAAGAAGCAGCCGTAGATAAAACATTCATTAATGATTCAGGTTTGTGATTCTCTGCTCATATACATTACTTACACATCATATCTTTGTTTTATTATATATTTGTTACCACTTTTATTGAATGTTACTAGTGACTCATCTGCCACTGTTAGCTCATGAAAAAGACATCATAACATATGTTGTTTTACAACACAACTTATGTTAGCATATCTAAATGTCCACTTAACCGTATTTATGTAAGAAGCTACCATACAATAGAACCCATAGGAAAACATTCTTCCAATCAAACAAGAGTTTCTATTGCTTACTATTTCCATATAACTGTCTCCCCAATGATCATCATTATCTTAACTTTCAAAGCAGCCTAAATTTTACTCTCAATGTTTATGGCTTCTGCTACACTAGTTAGAGTCTGATGACGGATCCCTATTACATGTGTGACAGCTGAATCCTGTATGACAGATTTCTGCCTTGTTGTCTTTAGGTGCCTACAACCCCAACACCCCAACACCCCAAACCCAACACAGTTTTGCAAAGCTGTGACAGCTTTGCAAAAGCTCCAAACAGATGGAGAAAGCAGAGCAAGCCCACTCTGTTACAGCGGTGCAGCAGCACTCCTTCGTCCTTGCCTGACATCCCAAACAGAGACGACGACTGAGAGACTGAAGATGGAATGGAAGAGAGAAAATGATATACCAATATAACATGAAAGAAGCTGAAGAAATATTAAGGTCTGCATCTGTCTTTAGACGAGCTTCTGCACTTCTCAACTGTGTGTTCAATATCCCTCTGAGGAACTCCAACTGTAGGTCTCTTTCAGTTGGATGTTTGTTTTGACTGGCAGTGCTCCTCCTATGTAGTGACACCCATGAAAAAGCAGATTTACTTTAGTTGCATATTTTCAAAGTGGAGAATTTTGAAAAAATCCTACATTTATTTTGGGTTCCTTTATTCAGAATGGAAAGAAAACAGTTTGGGAATAATTGTTTTTAGCTAAATTGACAGGGCCATAACTGAATATATTTTTTTAAAATTAATTTGTGACTTCTTGTTTGACAAGGGTTTAAACATGGCATGATACAGAAATGGATTGCTCTTCTTCATTGTTGGCCAGCACACTTTTCTTTGCCAAATAGTGAGAAGCCTTTGCATTAGTTAGAGTTAAATAACTTCCTGCCAGAAGAAAGATAATCATTCATGAAATGTAACCATCTAATGTAAAGCTCTATTGTCTTTTTTTAAATCCAGGTTATGAACATTTGAAAAAAAACAAAAGAAGAACCTTTTAAATGTCCAAGTAAATGTTATCATTTCTTTTTATACTCAGTAAAAAACTCAAATTTATTTTATTTATCTATTTATTTAATATTTCTGTCATACTTTATGTTCCAATGGAGGGTTCAGACACATTCTAGGTGGTTTACAGGAAAATGTACCACAGGAGATTTGCAGGCTGGATGTTACTATAAGCAGCAGATGATACAACATAAAAGAGAGGCAGCTTATATTACTTTGGGACTGAGAGTGTTGTGGGCAGCATACACTGACTAAAGGTGAAATAACATGAACAAACATTTTGTGGGAATCAGATGTTTACAGACAAAGAAACACAACAGACTTGAAAGTGATGAACTGGAAATGGTGAGAATCCTAATTCCTGAAAAAAAAAAATGCATTCAGCCAAACTTATCTATTACTGAGAACAGACCCAAATCTCAGGGAAATCTTTACAGCACTGCTGCAGCTGCAATTTTATTTGAAACTTTTGATTTTAGTTTTACTTCAGTCGTCTCACAACGATTTTCTGTCTCAGAATTTCCTGCCGACTTGCTGCACAGCTATATCCCTGCTGCGTGTTGGACTCAGTCATTATCACACAGGTCACAGGAACGATCTATACTTTTAAGCTAAACATAAATACAATAAATGTCACTCAGTAATTGCATGCGGTATGTGGAAAAACATCCCTGAGCTTACATAAAGTTTAACATCTCCTGAAGATGCAATGCATGCTGTGCTTTATAACTCAGCCTATCATCAAATCTTAGGATGGAAAACAGCTTCTGTGAGTCAGAGGTGAATGAGATTCCCTGCCAGCGCTACCAGCATGGAGTGGCTTTGATTGACCGACAAGGGAGAGCAGAGGTTCACTGACACCTCTGTGAGAGACTAACAAGGTCCAGGCAGTCCCCGTCCCTCTTTTTCAAACAGTAAATGGGTTTGTTGGCAGGTTACTGCTGTTCAGCAGGAGGCACAGCCATTTAGATACTCTGCTGGAGGGTCACTGGCGTTTCACAGTCATTCAATCTCTGATTTCTGAGCCCTGATTCAGGAAAACATCCAATTGGGAATCACTTATGAGGTGTCTAGTGATAACAAGCACAACTGAGGCTTCTATCTGGAGTAGACAGATTCACACTTGAAGCTGCGCTCTAAATAAAACCCATTGCTTTAACATTAAGCCAAGTCCAGGTCACTGCTAATAGGGGCTATCAAAATGTTAAAATCACTGTACAGATTTCATCTTTGCAAGAGCGAAATCTTGCAAAACGTCGTTCTACACCAACAAGGACATTTTTAGATTGAACTTTTAACCTGGTAAGGTGACATTAGGGAGGATTTTTATGTTTTTTTGTACAACTTCATCCAATCACTTGAGCTGTGTTGAAAGACGTAGAACGGGTTTTAAAAACATCTGGCAAGGGTAAAGGTCACAGAAGAGCTTTGTGAAAAGGACTCAAGATTTTTCATAGTCTGTCAAAAAATGTTTGTCAAATAGGTGTTCATTAATTAACAGATCAGACCTGTAACTTGTGCTTCGCTGAGGTCATGTACTAAGATACACCAAGTAGAAATAGTAGTCTTCATTACTGCACTTTGTTAAAGCGGTAGTCAAGAATAAAATAGCAGGAATGTATGTCATTCAGGAAAAACCTTCAGAAAACTGCAGGGCCTGTTTGTTTGTGGTCACATGTATTGCAATATACTGATCTGAGCTTTGTAAACTTTTCAATTCAATTTTTTTTCATTAGAAAAAGCTCAAATGAGGGAAACTAAATATATATTCTCTTTTCCGCCCTTCCCAACAGTCTTGTTCTTGAATTATCTCTTGTATGGTGAAGTAGTATTTTCAAAGTTTTCAAAGCTGAGCTTTGTTCTGCATTATCCACAAAGCTCAAAGTCACAAATTTGTCACTTTTTGCATGTACAGCTTTAAACACTCCTTTTCTAGATTTCTCTTTACATGCTTGCATCATTTAAAAGAAAGGCGTCACACCTGCTGCAATCTGAAGAAATAATAGGGAATAATAGTCTAATTCAGTACTACAATACATGTCAGATGAAAAAGAGCTTTTCTTACCAGTTTAGTCATTTATTTTCAGCAACTAAATTGAACTTTTGAAGGAAATAATTTAAACCGTCTTAGGTTTTACATGCAACAAAGAAAAAGGATCCACTTTAAATGGCATGACCACATAATATCTGGTAAAACCCACTGTGCAAATTTTTAACAGAGTTATAGTACTGCTTGTCCAAAACAGTTCCCATCTGGTGCAGGTGATTGACATGAGATTAGGATTAGTCTCAAGGAGGCCTGTACAATTTTTTTTCCCCCTCACAATTACTGACAAAAAAAATTTAAACTTGCGGATCTGTGTGAAGTGTTACAAAACTGGGCTATAAAAGAAAAAAAAACTGTAATTTGATGCATATGATGCAAATGGGTTACTTTTATAGAGAAGTTTTTATTGAGTGTGTTTTAAATATGAACAAAGAGCAACATGAGAAGGAAGGAACACTGGAGAAAAGACTTTGGGAGCTCATAATATTTTTCCTGAAGTAGCTTAAATTATCATCTATCTATGTTTTGATCACACTGACAATAATTATCTTTAATATGCCCAAGAAACATATTAAATGTAGATTTCACTGTTGTTATTGCTCCGTGATCAACACAGGTTTCACCATCCATTCATCCACTGCTGTCGAGAAAGTGACGCTTGACGGACAGCTGGCAGCCCAGCTGGCCTGAATTTGCCATTTTGGGCCCCCTGACTGATAGGCAGGACGTGGAGAGCAAGGCATAGATGTGACTGAATTGTTGATTTGTGCACTTCACACGGAGGAGTTTGGATGGATGGAGAGATGTAAAGGAGAAATAGATCCAAAGAGACATACCAGACTTTAGAAAGCTCTTGCATCACAGCTTGAAGTCCGTCAGCGTGAAAAAGGCATTTCTGAAAGAAAACTCATGGGAAAGAGGGAAGGCTGGGAGTCAAAAAAGAAAGAAAAGCTGGAAGATCAGACGAGGTAAGAGGAAGATGCATAAGCTGAATGTGTAATTTTATAAAGTTGAGTCTTGTCTGGTCAAAAAGTCGTTTAGTCAGATTGTTTCCAAGAACACTGGCCTGGAAGATTTCTTATTGAGAAAAGTTCAAATGCTTTTAACTCAAATTTTGAAAAAGTATTTTGTGTTTTTGTTGTGGTTTAAAAGTTCATACCATTCACATTGCCTTCACTCAGTTCAGTCTCCCTTAGGGACTGCAGCTTTCCCCAGGAGTCTGTGAACAGGAAGGACTTGGAACCTGTCCGTCCCGTTCACTGACTGCTGGAAAAATTAAAGCACCATCACAGCGACAGAATCATACTGAGACCAATTGTCATGATTTAGGAGTTATGACAGACCATCCCAGAGAAGTAGAGATTAAAATTATCATGAAGTTTATTCTACACATTGCGGAAGGTAAGAAACCAGTGATCCAAGAAATGATCCACGGAGAAGGCGATCTGGATTAGCTCTGAGGTAAATTGAGAGTTTGTGAGTAATGGATATAGTCTTACTGGTGTTTTGAAGGTCAGCACTGCAGAGGGAGTAATGGATGATTCAGAGATGGCTGAGGCTGATGGCGGACAGGTACAGTGGTTTGCAAAAGTAATCATGCTCTATGATTTATTTTTTCACATCATTGCCATACACTTCAGTGCGTCTTATTAAGAGTTTTGGTGATAGACCAACAGACGGTGGTTCATTATTGTGTTATGGAAGAAAAACAGTGAAAGCATTAAGAGTCTATATATTTTTATTGCCCTGGATCAGTACTTTGTTTCGGGGGCATCTCTTTACTAGCTTTGTACATCCTGAGGTTACATTTTTTCCCAGTCAATAAGCCAAATCAAATTGGATGTCACGTATCTTTAAACATCAATTCTTAGGTCTTGCCACAGATTCTCAATCCCAATCACTCCTCTCTGCCCTCCAGATATTCCTGCAGGGACCTAAGAGCCGGATATCAGTCATTGCACATTTCCTGAAGCCATTCTGTAAAGAAACTTTGTACCTTTTAAGAACATTTCTGCCTCTGGGTCAAGAAAATCCCTGAAATCAGGACAATGACTTGAGCTGATAACAAACCAGCATGTAGCAAAGAGAAGGAGATAAATCACAAACACACAAGGACATATCATCACCCCAGGACCATGTTTCTGGATGCCCATTAATGAGTGGCAGCTGACCTAATGTGCAGGAAGTCACAGCACCAAGGAATTAATACAATAACAATAAATCTTTTCACTGTGGCAGCAAAGATTGCAGTCGAAGAATCCCAGTGTCATGTGGCTTGTTACTAACCCCCTGTTCAGCAGCAGAGATTCTTTTTAATGGAAAAAAGTGCATGCCGTACAGGCTCAAGTAGCAGCTTGTTACTATTGAACACCTCTTATCCAGACTCAGTGCCAAGTTGAGCATTTTCAAGCACCTTTAGTGCTTGTCTTGGTGTCGTTGGAGTTGTGATTGGATTGTCAGGCCAGCGTACAGCACAGCACTCCATAAGTGGATATCTGGAGCTCCATTTGAGAACACTTAAGATTCTCCCTCTACTAATTACATAGCTCTAATTAGCTTGCGGGTAGAATCCAGTAAATGCCTAATTGTCTATTGGCATTGGGCAATGAGCCTCAACAGAACCCTCTATCTCTGTTACCATATCGCCTCAACAGCAAAAAATTGTAAGCTCCTGAATATGTCAGTCTTTGGGGTTTTGGGTGGAGTTGTTGTCTTAGGCAGATAGGAGAAAGAAAGTACATGTGTTAAGCTCTCCTGTCAGGACTTTTCAAAGTTGCAAAAAGGTTGAGTCTCTTGCAGTTTGGTTAAAACATTTTCCCCGTTTTATCCGTCTGCCTTTCTGTTTCTCTTCTCTTTTGAAATCCAAATTCAGATGCAGATCATCAAACAGCAAAAATATCAATATGAACACAAAACACAAATGCAGATTGCCAGCAGTACATGAAATAAGACATTTGGAAGATTTTCAATTCCATTCATTCTCCCCTGCTCTTTTGTTACAGATCGCAAAAGCTTTACTTACATTTCCAGAAGCAGGAATTTAAATACTTTGCTTTTGTAGGATCACGGTAATTGCAACCGATGAAGGATTCTTCTGTTTTTAAACTAATCTGTCCATGTTGAAGCTAGAGCATTTAAAGCAGCAGTAGCTCACTTACTGGAGATTTTAATGGAAGTCACCAAAAAAAGGCTTTTTGATGTGAAAAGTAGGAGGGCAGGTGTTTTATGATAGTTTGATGTGTTTCTGTAAACGGCTAAGTAGCTTTTTCCTGTTTCTAAAAAATGCAAAAGGGAGAAATCCGAGCTGCTGAGGACCAGATTACATCAAATGTATTGAATAATTAAAGACATTAGGTAAAATAATAAGTTTGTAAAAGTTTACTTTGCATACACTGAGCATGGCAGTTCTCTTTCTATTTGCAGAACTATAAGAAAATACAATGCACTCCACAAAATATAGAAGAGTGAACAAGAAGTCATTATTGAGGAAAAGTCTTTCATAAACTATGCTGTCGAAGGGCTTGAGTTAGATTTTTACCACAGCAGAAGGGGAACTTCTTAAAATTGATTTTATGCCAAAAACAATTTGTTGATCAAAACTTACCACTACAGCCCTATAAAAACATAACAGAGAACTGAAATTGTTCCAAAATATGATTCAGCAGTGAACAGTTCAGCTGTTTTTAGGTGTCCTTATCCAACTTTTCTTTTTTATTGTGAGTTGTTGCCCCAAGTGACTGAAATGGATCCACGAAAAAAAGCATTCATTGTTTTGTTGAAAGAGTCACTCATCACTGCACAAACAAAGATCCTCAGTCAACAGGGATGACCACTATAACATTTCCAATTAGCCAGCCCCCTGATGCCCCTGTACAACTTGAAGGTCCATTGCTCTATTGGAGAAAAATGTCCCAGAGCATGATGGAGCTTACTTGACTCTGCCACATAGAACACATCTCTCATGTGAGTAATTTTCGGAGTAATCCTTTTGTTTTTCCTTTGAAACCAGGGTGTCACGACAACACGAGTACCCGACAGAAAATTACATGAGTAAATGTCGTCTTTCAAACACAACTTATCTTACTTATTTTGTCATATCATAGCATTCCCTACCTGCATGAACATTTAGGATACAATTGGTAAGTCAGTACATCAAAATATTTCCCACTACTCTCCTATAAATACTTTATATTTTATCCTTCTTCTACTAACAATGAGAGAAATTTCACAAGCCAAGAACCACATACATGTTTTTTTTTTTACACTGTCAATCTCCTTCTGATGCATTACTAGTGACTGGAAACAAAAGTGTGAATGTTGCCCAAAAATGAAAAGGAAATACTGACAGTGCAGTTCAAATAAGCTGCTTATTTGAACGGACATGCTTTTTACTTTTTATGGCTATCTGTGTCTAATTCCCTGTGCGACCAAAAGAAATGATAAGAAGGTGTGATTTGAAGAGAGCTTTGCCTAGATACAGTGGCTTGAGTGGTGAGCTGCTTCTGACAGCATCATTATTAATTTAATGGTGTGTTTATGAATTTCTTTGGAGCATTTTCAAAGCTCAAAAACATCCCTTCTTGGCTGACATTTGTATGGCCTGTCGGATTGTGTGCTCTGTTTACATTAAGTACACCTATGAGTGTGTGCAGGGGTGTGTTTGTGTATGTGTGAGGGGAGCTTGGGAGGGTATGTGTGTACTTAGCCTTTTGGTATCCCTTGAGGCCAAAACAACACTTTCACTAAAGTACAAACAACAGAGCTGCAGAGCCCAGAGAATTACATTGCTGCAGGAGTTGTTCAAGGTGACGAGGGCCTGTTGAGAGTTCTCCTGTCAGTCAAGTACCATGTAAGTCTACGTTTTCATATAGATCCTTTGTCTTGCGAGTCAAAGTAAACATAAGACATTTTTAGAACACTTCAGTCGACATAGACTACACATGGAAACTGATTAGACTGACAAACCCAACAATGAAAACTGACATCTATCCAACAAATTTGATTTCTGACATAAGGTTGAAAAAATTTCCTTTTTTTTTTTTGTTGTTGATTGACTTAAGCACATTTTTAGCTAATGGTTTCTCTATCAGATAGTCACTTTAAAACAGTTCAGTAAAGTAGCCAGCTGTTTTTATTTCTGCAGAAACCTACAAAAATGTAACATTTTTAGATTGAACAAAAGGTTTTAAGAGCAGACACAAGAGTTCTACCGTAGATCTTTATTTGCATATTCAGGTAATTAACCAACTGATTCATTCTGGAGAGGAGGCGGGTCTCTGGTGGACAGATTGTCGTTCCGCTACAGGAAGGAGACGGGCAAACGAGAGCAGAGATTAGAACAGAGTTTCCAAACCAAACGCAGCACAACGTAATGTGTTTTCTAACTGGTGTAAAACAACCTCGTAACCACGAATGTAATAAAGTAACAGCGGAACAAAATTCCAGTTTGATGAGGAGATTAGAATGCAGGAGGAAGAATATTACCAGATGTCTCACACACAAAATGAGATGGAACCGAGCAGCATAAACACACATGCAAATAAAAGAAACTTATGAGCCATTTAAAATGAACAATCTGATGCCAACAATGAATATGTGGCAAATCACCACAAACAAACAGCTTTATACTATGAGAACCAAGTAATCAAACTGGTTTATTTACCTCTATTGCCAGCATGTAAAGAAATAATTGCTTTCACATTATACAGTGACATATAAGCAGACAATGCATGCAGTACATATGCACCTGGGTGGTTGCATTTCTTGCATAAGCAGCTGCCAGAACATGTTGAATAAGCTGCTGCTGCTGACATTTAAATGGGTTTGCAGTTGTAATAAAAGCACAAATGAGCTCAATGGAAACGCAGTAAGGACTTCCAAAGTTGTTTTTTCCTGGTCTGTGCTCATTTGTAAACAAAGGTTTGTTTACAAATTATATTCTTCATCATTCTTCATCAATTGCCCATTTGGGACACGAATAAATCTGAATTCTTCTTTTATTATTCCTGCAAATCGAAGAATATAAAAAAAGAAAAAAAAAAGTCAGCTCTTGGTCAGAGCCAAACAATAAGACCAAAGGACTTTCCTGGATAAGGTCCAGCTTTTCCTGTGTTGTGAAATACCGGATGAAGAACATGTGTGAAAATTTTTCAAATGTTAATATATTTGCCTTTTAATTTTGCCTGGCAACTGTCTGCCATATTCTCCTACTAATGTGTTAAAATCCGTGTTGTTTTTTTTGGAACCAGTAAATTTATAAAGCATTCATCCATAATATATTATGGGCTGCATAGTTTGGCTTATTTACATTTTTTTCTTGACGAGTCAATCTTTTTTAAGCAGTTTATGACCAGCTCACATGTTCAGGTAAATTCATGGCACAAACAATTTTTGATAAGAGTTTTTTGGCAAAACATTTAGCAATAGTTGAAAATATATTGTTTGAAGGCTTTAGGAACTACATCTTTGCCAAAATTTGCAATGTTCCATATGTACTAATCACTGCAAACCCTTTTTTAAAAGGGAATGGCACAGCTGGAATTGAGAATACTGTTCAAACAAGGCAGCCAATCAGCAGGCTTGTTTCGCATTCGATGACTCAGTCTAAGCATCCTCAGGTGTTTTGTTTCAGTTTGTCAGCCTGCACAGATGTCACCCACCCTCAGGCACTAGCCACCGGTTATTCTGCCCAACTCTGAACTGACATATCTTCTCTTTTACCAGATACAAACTCTAGAGAGCACAAAAGCATCAGTGCCACAAATAGGTGAACATTTCTTTTTTAAAATTTGATCTTTATTAGGTTCTGTTATCTGCCCTGAAGCCTTATCCTTTCCAACATGTTGAAACACTCAGAAAAACACGGACGCAAACGGCAAAGCCTTTCAGTTCAAAATGTTGCAATAATTCAAAGTAATTACTACACAGAGGTGTCTGAATACTCCCCTTTAAGCAGCTTTTTTATGCCAAACATCAGCTCTCAAACGTAATTACTACAAGCACTCAAGGTACATTAAAACTGACTGAAAAGATTCACTCATACACTACATATAGATTACACAGTGTTCTGTAATTATTTGTGAGGGTGTGTGTATAGCTGGTGCAAAGACACAAAAGTAAATGGTCCTGTAAAGCAGTGATGTTGGCAGCAGGTATGGCGGGTTTGTGTTAAAGAGATCGCCATGGTGACTAAGACAAGTCTGCAGAGTCGCACCTCCCTTTCTACTTTCTGTTTTCTTCAGTTTTTCCTCCATCTTACTTTATCTCATACCAGCTGACACCTTTGAATTACTGGAATTGGTCTGCGAACATCTGAGCAAAGACATCAGACCTTTAAAGAATATCACAATCACTCGCCATTAACGAGCAATGACAGAACATTTCTGTCCTACTTCCAGGGAGAGGACACGTTTCCAGGAGGCTAAACACTGGCTCTGGCATCATGCCTTCATACCCTGATAGCTTTTTCCCTCAGAGCAGCATAATTGGGGAGGTGGAGGAAAGAGGACGAGGTGGTGGGGAGACACTGGGTGAGCCTGGAGCAGATAATCACATCCTGACAAGAGAAATTATCATGTTCAGTTGCAGAGCAAGGCAGTTGTGTGTCTCAGACACAAATGTCACTCTGCTTTATGCTCCCTTGCCTTAAATGCTGAGGTCATCATCTCGCTGTGTGTTAAATGCTTTGCCATGAACTTTGTAAATTTCAGGGGGTTCAGCACCTCTAGAAAAACCTTCTTAGGTCACCACCAGTGCAACAATAATCTCAGACATTACAGAGGCTTCCTACCCAGTCTCTTATCCTTAACATTATCTACTTATGCAAGAGTTGCATCTATACTGGCTGGTCAATACCAGAGTTTACCACAGTGTTTTACTCATTTGCATTGCTATTATGCTTGGGAAACTATGGCAGGATAAGACAGTGGCAGCGCATAACGGCTAAATGTCACTGATAATCTTATGTGAGTCCATAATGAGGTAGAGAGGGAGCTGGGAAAACAGGAAAACTGGGGCTACTGTGTGTGATGGGATGGGACTCTAATGCAGTAAGTCAATGGATTCTGTGTTTTTCTGTGCTTAGCAGAGACACAAATGTGCACAAGATGCAATATGTTTCGAATAGAGACGAACACATAAATGCAAGGTCACATACAAAAGTCCTATTCTCATTTTTATAATAAGTAGGGTTTCCAAAGCACGCTGACACAACCTACATACATGGCAGAGTAATGCAGTGAACCAGAAATGCATGACTTCCTCGTAACATCAAACTGAGGGAGCTCACATGATCTTTCCCATTTATTTAATTATCCTTACAGAAGAACCCAGCGTGCAGAGGAAGATCCTTTTCCTTTTACAAATGAGGCTGTGGCTTACTGCGGACAGTGGGGTGTGGAGAAATGCCACAGAGACTCATCCAGAAGAGGATCTGGGGGAACAGGCAGCCATCATTTGCTGTTGCTGCCATCTGTTAGTGTTTACAGACAGCACGGTGTGTGACCGAAACAGTCTGTGCCTCGGAGACATAATTTGTGCCTTGAGGATGCACTACATAGACTGTTTGAAATATGATATGTTTCAGAGCACTCAAAGAGCATGGGCTGTTTTGAAAAGAAGAGAGGATTAGCATCAGGGACAGTCCTCAAAGTTGATGACTTTTGAAGAAAGCTTTTAAACTTGTTCACCATAACAAACTACAAGCTGCCTCTCCCAACTGATTTGGTTGCATACTAGTTTTGTTTCGCTTTGAGACTTATCAATCCAGACCAAAAATCACTGCAAGCCTCTTTTTTATTGAGAAATAGTATTGTGTATAATCTTAAAAAAGGAAGTTATCTATCATGAGGTTTGCTTTCCAACTACACGAGAGTAAAGTGACTGATAGTGCAGAGTTTTCTTTTGTGAATGGCTGTTCAGTCTCGGTGTGGATGGAAATTTACAGGGTCCAAAAAGGTTATCTAAAGCACTGGCTAGAAAAATATTCACACAAGAAAATACATTCATATTCAAATCCTAATGAGAGCAGTTCGTTGGTGGAAATATATTCTCCTTCATTAGTGAGCTGCTGTTGTTATTTTATCTTAGTTTGGGGATTTATTCTTCAGTTAGGTTTTTAAAATACATTTCCTTATTAAGGTAATCTCTTTTTTTAATAATAAGTTGCAGGTTTATGCTTTCAGCTGTCAAACGCAAAAGGTAGACAGGTTTCTGTTTATTTCTCACCCTTATCTTTTACAGAAAAGCACCAAGCATCATGCTCTCCCGCTCCATTTCATTTCTTTTTCACAGGAATTCACACCTTTAAACATATGACCAAAACAGCCGACATGTTGATATTGTTGGGAATTTGTCAGGATTGTCTGTGTCAATGACACTTGAAGGCAGCTGTACAGAGGGTCAGGGACAGGGTTTCATGACCTCGATGACTTCATTAGTGACAACAATGGTCTCGATAGTGATCTCTACTGGCCTATCAGGGTGATGTCGCTCTATTATTGTCATTGTTCCTGATTACACCTTACAAGCCTGATATTTCCAACCTAAATTTCAGAACTGAAAAAGCCATTTGGATGAGATTAAATGGCTTTTAGGTAACAAGAGATGTCCAGTTGCCTTCTTTATGGATTACCATGACAGGGCTGCACAGTGGTGCAGTTGGTAGAGTTGTTGCCTTGCAGCAAGAAGGTTCTGGGTTCGATTCCCAGCCCGGGTCTTTCTGCATGGAGTTTGCATGTTCTCCCTGTGCATGCGTGGGTTCTCTCCGGGTACTCCAAACCTGGAGACACAGTCCAAAAACATGACTGTCAGGTTAATTGGCCTCTCTAAATTGTCCCTAGGTGTGAGTGTGTGTGCATGATTGTTTGTCCTGTCTGTCTCTGTGTTGCCCTGCAACAGACTGGCGACCTGTCCAGGGTGACCCCGCCTCTCGCCTGGAACGTTAGCTGGGGAGGCACCGGCAACCCTCCTGACCCCGCTAAGAGACATGTGGAAAACTGTTGTAAGTCTCCCAGAGAAACTTGTTTTTTAGAAAATAATGCAGGCTACTTCACTTTTAGGAGTGAGAAGTGAATACCGAGGCGTCTCTTCTGAAATTTGAAGTCCACGTATGTCAAGGATAAGGAATGACTTCATTACACTCACACAATAACATCAATACCTGTAAAACAAAATTCCTTCTTCAATCAGTAGCGCCTGTGTTGATATTGACTTTTCAAACGGATTGCTGAAACGTAGTTCTCAAATATAATAGTTTTATTAATCAAAAGGAAGGATATGGCACTCTTATTCATATCAGTACATGCAAGTCTGAATGCCTCTCAGTAAAATGAGAAAAGTTTCTTTTAGTGTCCAACCAGATTAAGAGCAGAGTAGCTCAGGTGTTGCAAGTTGTTTTTCTGACTAAAATCTTGTAGTCATTTAAATGGTACAAGATCAGTGCAATTTTTATATATATTTTTTTAAAAATATGTACTTTCAACAGGCCAAACTTTCCATGCGTACTAAAAAGACACCGTTATGTCTGCCATAGTTTTTTTTTGTGTGCTTTCGTGTTTTTGGTCTCATTCTACATGGAAAGTAACATGTTCTTCTGGCAGAGCTTTCTACATGCCCACTCACAAAAAAGAAAATCCTGTCAAGCTTCAAGGCTTAAAGTTTGATGCAAGAAGAATAAATCAGTGAGTTCTTGTACTGCTCTGTAAATTGTGAGCCACACAGTTGGCTCACACTGAGCACACTACAAAAAGACAACACTGTATGGTACTGTAGCGAAGGTTTCTTTTTCTCTCTCTCTCTCCACAAACATAACTATTTTAACTCTGAAAAACAAATCACATCCACATGTTAAACCTAAAATGACTCAAAAGGTGAACAGAATTTTATTCATATAAAAAAAAATCCTTGGTTATCTTCTCCATAATTACATCTCAAAATTTTAATGTTTTGAAATGAAAGGGCATTATGAGGGTTCTTTGTTATAATCCATCACATAACTTGAGTTTCAGTTTGGGTGACAATCGCCCTGATGCTATGCTAACCTCAATATTCCCATAGCAGTTCATAGCCTGCAATGCTTAAAACATTTAATTTATTATTTCTGTAAACCAGGCTGCACAGTGGTGCAGTTGGTAGAGCTGTTGCCTTGCAGCAAGAAGGTTCTGGGTTCGATTCCCGGTCTTTCTGCATGGAGTTTGCATGTTCTCCCTGTGCATCTGTGGGTTCTCTCCGGGTACTCCGGCTTCCTCCCACAGTCCAAAAACATGACTGTCAGGTTAATTGGCCTCTATAAATTGTCCCTAGGTGTGAGCGTGTGTGTGCATGGTTGTCTGTCCTGTGTCTCTGTGTTGCCCTGCGACAGACTGACGACCTGTCCAGGGTGACCCCGCCTCTCGCCCGGAACGTTAGCTGGAGATCGGCACCAGCAACCCTCCCGACCCCAGTAAGGGACAAGGATGTTAGAAAATGGATGGATGGATTTCTGTAAACCCCACAAGGATTGTAGAACAGCAACACCAAACCACCAACAGACATGGATCCACACATCAGCTCGTAATAGCAGTAATGCGTTTGTTTCCAGAAGCAACATGTACCAAGATTACAAGACTGTAAAAACCTATGATTTTAAACAGTTTCTTACTATTGAATATAGTTTCAATGGTTTGAAATCTTCAAAAATATGTCAGAAAGTATCAAATTCACCAGATCGTTTTATGAACAGACTTTCCTACAATTTCCATTTTTGCTCAAAGCTTTTAAAAGTCACAAGCAATGTGATGACTTCCATTTTCTGTGGCCCATGAAAACTTTCCAACTCCCTAGTCAAACACCATCTGGGAATCTTCATTCCAATATGTTTATCCAGAGAAACCTCACAACAAGTGAATGCAGCCAAATCCCCTGCTTAGTCGTGGACGGACTGGGAGAGTGAGGCAGGCAAGACGAGGATAAAAAAGGTTGAGCGGCAGACAATCCAATAGGAAAGATTTATTTTTGGAAGGAATTTATGATTGCTTTGTCAAAACTCCTCAAATACTCCCCGTCATGCTCAGCTGGAAATTTTTCCAAGGTTCAGCCAATAAACCTGCTTGGAAAAATGTCACACTGACTTAACATGGAGAACAGAGTTTTTCTGTCTTAACAATGTCCCTATGAGCTTTAAAGCTATGCTAAGCTAACTCTGCCTCTTCTCTGCAACTGGCCATTCATATTTGTTTTGCTCCTGTGTTATTAAAAGTTTTTTTTTAAACTCACAATATCATGAGTTTATAAAAGGGATAAAAGAACCAACCTCCATCAAATGACACTTTGTGTTTTTCTCCTTATTACAGGGCCATTTTCTGTGCAAGCCTTGTGCTGCTGCTGCTGCTGCTTCAAGCAGGCTTTGATTGTCAGATGGGCTGATAACCTTTCTGCCTTCCTTTTCAGCATCTGTCAATCACTGTGGTGCCTGAAAGCCACAAGAAACACAAGAAACTCCACACCCAGGAGGGTGAAAAGTGACACATAAAGAATTATGGACAGGAAAATAATAGACACCCACATATTCAGGGAAAAGGAGAGAGAGGAAGGGGGGTAGGAACCTGTTCTGCAAACATGAGAGGTTCTAGCGGGATGTAGTGGCTAAACTCAATCGAAACCTGTGTCAGCAGCTCTGATCATTAAACTAATACCCAGAATTAGGGATGGAACTCCGTCCCCGGTGGTCTCCATTGATCCATCAGTGTTTATTGACTGGTCTAGTTTCTAGCTGGGAGATAATCATGTTTCCACAACATCGCCCATTTGCTTTACTTCCTTTGCTGATCTGACAGAGTTGGTGGATGCTGAGAAAGGCAAACATCCACAAACTGTCACACACTGGGACGTGGGTTCATGCTCTGCTGGAGCTGTTTCCTCTGCACATCATGTTGCTAAAACCGTTGTTAAATATGTACTGAGGCCTGCCTGAGCGGCAAAGACTGCTTAGTCAGAAATCTGGTCTAGAATGGACAGGCATCAATACTGTTAAAGTTTGATTAATCTGCTTTATTCATTTATGATTTGTTGGTTTTTCTGGCTGATCTCATTTAAAATCGTAAATGTTTTATGCATGCGATTATGCACTTCGGAAGCGGAACAAAGCTGCTTGATATATTTGAAAAGTCTGTAAATTTAATTAAAGTATACCAGGAAACAGACTTTTTGATTATGATCAAGGGGATTTTCTCTAATTCATTTGTATTTTTCCATGCAATGCCAGGAATCTTAATAGAAGTTTTATGAAACTCTGGTGAGCTATTATAATGGATGTAAAATTGAATTTTCCACCAATTTTTGAGACAGTTATAAAAGGTTTTCTTTATGCTATTTCTTTAGATGAAATGTAAAAAAACCAGATAACATAACATTTTTTTCAAAGTAAATTAATCTTTAACATTGTCTATTGGGGAGACGCATGTCTCATTACCTATAAGAAACAAACATTTTAGTTGAATGAAAACAAACTGAGCACCAAAATAGCATTTAAATTAAGTAAATAAGTGAAGAAGCATTTGCTAAAGTTTTTAAGAATATGTTGACATTTCACACTTTAAAAAGTCCTCTTCAGTGAGTCCTGAAATAGAAGAGCAGAAAAAGAAAAAAAACCCAATAGTAGCAGCTGTATGGATGATTCACATGTAATTAAAATTTTAATAGAGCATTGATTCAGTAACACACTGACTCCTATAGTCTCTGCTACAGATTTGGAAAAACTAAAACAAACAAAACTGCACCACCAACAAACACATCTCACACATTCATTTTAATAAAAAAATTGTGTTGGCATGAGATCAACAAGAATTTTTATCTGGTGTTTGGTGCCAATCTGTCAACAGAGGGATTCTATTTGGCTTGTACATGTAATTACAGTAATTAGCTTAAAACCATTAATACCATTACACTGTTGGCAACACAACAGAATGCAAATGATTAAAATTTGCTTACATAATCATAAACTGTAAATATTGTCATGTTCCCTCCCTAAATCCATTTGGTTCTTCAACAAACATATTTGTCAATTTTAGCTGTTTTTTTTCCTTCTTACGTTTCGAGCACAGGATTTCTTTCAGAACTCCAGATGGCTTATCCACCGTTTCTCAGCAGGCTAACTTAACTACAAAGCTACATTAGCACTCTACTTGCTAAGCACCAAACCAAATACAGACAGGTTGTCTGTCTGGTGCACATAGTGAGCATTTATGAGCAACAAATCAGACCTCTACAATAAACTAAAAGAAGTCTGAAGTGCTGATTTACATAGATCCACATGCAAGTGGCTAGAAACCCGACTATAACAGCATGGGTGACATGACAGGTCTGACTGTGAGATTGAAAGATAAGCTGTGCATTAAGGATGAGTTTTCCAATATCTGTGTTAGTGCACAAGAAATCTTGCTCTTTAATTGAAAATGCATGATCTTGATGTTTAGCAGCATTCCCTCATGGATGTTTTATAGTGCAGAAGCCAATCTACACAAATCCTATTGCAGAATGCACTAAAGCTACATTCATCCAACTGGGAAGTTGGAATTTCCCAGTTCCAAACACAACTGAAACACAGTATAAGTCAGACCTGGATTGATGAGCTAATGGGCTGCAGGTGTGAGGAGAGAGAAAGAGAGAGAGAAAATGGCACAAGGACCAGGGAGAGTACTAGAGACAAGAAAATTCATCTAAAACTAAGGCATAACTAGACCTAAAAAATATACTAATACTAGAGTAACAAGAAATAACTAAGGACTAGAGACAAAAAATAAACATAACTAGAATCATTAAGCAAAAGTCAAAATAGAAACAAGGCAGAACTGATATAGAAAGGAAACTAAGGAACACAAATAATGACAAAACTGAAAATAACCCAAGATCCTAACAAGCAGAGCATATAGGGAACCTTCTGCAGTAGAACTTCTGCTGATAATGCAGAAAGCAAACTCATCTAAAGAAATTTTAAAGGGATTTTTGAGGTGAGGTGAAAACCTGCATCATTGGTTAACACTCCAAGCACTTCCATCCCTGGTTATGGATCATTTGGTTTGTCCTTTTTAATGTATGCACAGCAGACCTGCACAAGATTTGGTATTTTTAAAGATTCATAATACTGATTAAAAACATTGCAGCAGGACTGATGATAATGTTCTTCATATAAGAACTCTGAAAGGAATCCCACAGTTCTTCCGTTGTGACCGATTTCTGTCACCAACTTTCTTGTAAACAGATTAATGAAGATACGTTATGGTCTATCTCACCTGCCAGCCTCTATTTACAACAGGTATTTTTTACCCCATCACCAGCGGCGGAGGAAGGTGACTTTTGCAAATTAATGGTGTCGCACCGACTTTGCGGCGCCTCCCCCTTCATTAAATCCCAATGACAGGATTGTGAGAAGCCCAAACAGGATTATACAAACGAGAAGTGGAGGTGTGACGGGGTGTCAGAGCAAAAAGAAATATTTGCGAACAAGTGTCAAATGCCCACCAGTAATCATCCAACAGCACCTGTATGACACTATTTAAATGTGTACACATTAAAACCCCGGAATATGTTTACTTATGCATGCATCTGTGTTTTATTGATGCAGATGTCTGCTTCAGAGCCCATTTAAAGAGTGGGAGAGACTATGTGCAAGGGACACTAATAAACGCAGCGCGAGGGAGGTGGTGGAGAAGAGTGATGGATCGTCTGTGTGCTGCAGGATAGGTCCCCAGGGAGGGACACTGCTACATCCTCCCATGGAGGGACAACTTAGAGTAATTGGGTCACTGGTGCTGGGAGGAGAGTTCCAGCTAAGCCATGCTTAAAGTGAGAGAGGAAAGTAAAAGGTAAGGAGGGAGAAAAAGACAGCAAGGGCGCAAGGATGAGTGGCAAACGATTGCAATTTTGGATCATGTAACAGAGCAGAGGGAATTAAAAAAAATCTAAAAGATTTAAACCAAGACAGAAAATCATTTTGCTTTTGATACTTCCTAGAAAAGCTTGAGTGCGTACAAAGAACCACAGAGTTTCTCGGTTTTCCAGCCCAGACCGGCATTCCAGGAAGAAAAAATAGTCTATGTTCCCTCTTATAAAGAACTATGTAGAACAAAAGACAAAAAGTAAGGGTGAATTAACTCTTCTGTGCTTCCTTCTCCTTTCTTCTTCATCCAGTGGAGCTCAGCGGTCAAATCAGATCAAGCTCTTCTCTAATGAACAAAAAGATGTGCAAAAGACCCACTTGGGAATCTTTGTACTGCTTATGGGTTCTGGAAGAGAGAGTCAGGAGGATGAGAGGAGAGAGGGAGGCTGAAATGAAAGGACAGAAAAATGTGGGCGTCCGCAGCTTCTGTGGTAAGAATGAAAAAGGTCAGAGAGTGAGGAGAGTGTAAATCTATCACTACAACGCCAGAGGGCTGAAGCACCAGATCTGACAGCCTACCTGCTGCTTCTGATATCATCTTCTCTCAAACTGACAGCTTTGTCCTACTTTTTGGCACCTTTGTTAAGATTAACTTCATCAGTAAACTGAGTCTGAACCTGGCTATGCTTGTGGGTTTTCTAATTGCATCTTGTGCCGATGACAGACATGCAACGGGGGAAACGAGAAGAAAGGCGTACATTAAAAAACAAAAAAAACATCCTCCTTGGTGGGTTCTGCAGGAACAGATGTCTCCAACGTCCAATTTTAACAAAGACACACTTGTGCACAATAATACCTTACATGCACCTGCAACTCGTTGCTATGCTGAATTTCTATTTGTGTCAGTTTGTGGTTGGCCAGACACTGACCTTAATTAGCCCTGATTGATTGTTAATATTTGGAAATGTTCAAGATATCTGTCCTGGAAAAACATCAATATTTATAACAACTTCAGACATTAATAGATGTGTCAGGATGGATGTTTTCATCATTTCATCTTCAGAACAGAGGAGGCATAGAGATAATCCTGGTTTTGTTTCCTGCATATGCATGGGTTTTCTCCAGGTACTCCTGCTTCCCCTCACAGTTTAAATAATAACCACCTCTCACTCTGTCACCGGTGGAGATTATCAACACTGGTCACATCCTCAACCCTGTAAGGATGAGTGGTGATAGACAATGGATGGATCAATCCTGGCATTACAGAAAAATGGGAACCACATCAGAATTTCCCACAGGAGTTAGTCTGCCTTTGTCTTGAATGCTAAAGCTCAGGTTAGTTCATCTTTTCTGTTATTTATATACATTTTTTCATTTGGTTGCAGTGAAGTTATCTACACTTCAAAAGTCTCTCTTGCTTGATTGTCTAATATTCTCCCTACTACTAACACTGTGTTTACTTGTTTACTGAATCAGTGCTTCTGCAAGCCTGCAAGCAGATATTCATTTAGCTCCACTCTTTTCTGCATCTGATCCACTTATTTGATTTGGAGGATGAGTGAAACACGATGAAAAGCAAACACATATTGCTTTGATTTGATGTTGTGGCTTATGCATGTGAGTAAATTGATTTCCAAGCCCCAAATTAAACTTTAATTGGGCTGAGAAAACAGAGATTCCAAGCATTTAATTATTTTATGTGCGGCTTATTGCCATGATGTCTTTGTGTAACCAAAAAACTGTTGAGTTTTTCATTTTCATGTTGCTCTTTTAAATGTATGAGTAAAAATCCTAGAAATTATGAATTGCAGATTAAAACAAAAATCGTTAAAACATGACTTTGGGACATGAATCGTCTCTCCAATCAAAACTAAGTGTCAGATTTAAGAGGCAATGAGTTCAGAAAATTCACAAGATAATGGAGCACATCAATAAAACAGAGATTTATAGGCTGTTGGGATTTCCAGAAAAGGACCGTCTGTCTGTGCTACCTGTCTTTGCAAATTTATGAGTCAGACATTGAACTCAGAAGCATCATGAGGGCATAACAGTTTCAACATAATTCCCATAGAATCATTTATTATGCAGGAAAACCATCTAGTTCAATGTCTTATTACTAATTGACAGGTTTTGGTTAGATTTGCTAAAAAATTAAAGCCAACTCTGGAGAAGCTGTGCAGAGATACAAGTTGGAGCGTCACCATTATGTGAGAGGCAATATTTTGAATCTGCTTTTAAATAATTTTCTGTCATCTTCTGCTCTCATTCCTTCTCAGCCTGTAATTTCTTCCACTCACTTTAGTGCCGTGTGCCTGCTGATAGCAGCACAGTCAATCACACATTTCACCATCAACTACCAGTTTTTCTTCAAAATGCTCAGCTTATGCTGCTCAGGTTGTTTGAGGGAAATTTGACAGCTCTTAAATGGTACCCTAAAATCAATGCTCATCTTCATTTCTGCAGTTTAACAAAGGCATGAGATGACACCAAGACACATTTCCCACATTTACCCCCCATCTGTCTGAGAAAACGTTTTAGAAAGAAGAGAAAAATCTCTCCTCCTTTTGTGCAACCTAGCTATTGAAAGCTTTTACTCAGAAATTAGCAAGCAATCTCTCCCAATTCCCAAAAACTTTGTGAAGATGTTAAAATCAAAACTAAAAATGTGTAGTTTGACTTCATTGATTATTGTAAAGTGTGACCAAAAAAAGGCAAAAATTGTGCAATCTTGTGATCACTGTCCCGACTGTAAATATGGTGTTTTTGACTGATCATCTTAACAAATAAGCTAAAGTATCAGCAGGTCGGCCTTCAAAATGAATCACGATCCGCGAGCCAAATGAGTTTCAGTGTCTTCAGCAAAACAAAATCTATGTTTTGAAGTAACCATCACAAAACCATGATCGGAGTCACATAAATAATTTATGATCAGAGATGAAGCGGCATCTCATGCCACTTCAGCAGTTTTGTCAGGAAGACAAGACTGTTGTGTGAAGCTTCTGGAAAGTTTACCAGATAATTTTACTCAAAAAGAGGCCACTTAGCCAAACTCTAAGGAAATGTATTGAAACAATTCTGTTTGTCGAACTTTTACTTCAATATCTACAAAATGTCTTGTAGGTTTTCCAAGTAAACATAAATATAGTACTTCAGTAATCCTAACTAACCCAAATCATGCAATTTTCAGTCTGATATAATATTAGACAATGACATTTCCTCTAAGTCCATCTTCATTTTTTAAAAATCAAATCAGGTAAATGTAACATACAGGTGTGGTACCATCTGGCCTCTAATGAAGCTTTTGCATTTTCAGTCAGCTTGCACTGCTGCAGGCCTATGAAGCCTGATGAGTTTGACACCATTAAGGTGAAAGTTGTGTGTAGAAGAGGAACCTGAGTGCATCAAAATTATCCACACTAAAGGTCTGAGAAAGTGGTGTTTTTTATTTTTTTAAAAAGCCTCAAAAGGCTATTTAAGGTCATTTTTAACACTTATCTCTTGGCCTTAGTTTTCATGACGACTGGTTGCAGCTTTTACTCTCCTCTATCCTAACTGGTACAGTTTCAGTGAGAAGTTCATATGTGCCCATCATTGAGTCTAATGCCATATTAATTTGGTTGTATTAATTATCTATTTGTATAGATTCTTTCCTAACAACGGGGTAATATAACAGACTACTTTAATGAATGCAAGAAAACATGAACTGTTTGAAATGATTGTAGAATTTCCTAAATTCACTTCACCCATAATGTCGCCATTATCAAGCTTCAGGCGTAATTCTGGATGGATATTTGAAGGAAACGCTATCTGACATTTAATGTTAGCCTTCTTGTTTATTTATTTTAAAACCAGTTTCAATGTGTTTTGGCCAGCCATGTCCTGTTGAAACACCCTACTGTTATTGAGTTGAGTTGAACTTAAAATTACATGAACTTTGTCTTAATCGCCATTATCACTTGCTGCAAAAGAGATCCACGGCATAATTTTTGACATTTGGTACCCTGGTGTGAAAGCCTCAACCTGACTGCTTTAAACATTGTTTTGCCATTGTGGTCATGCATCAGGAAGGTGTAGGAGCTTGAAGTGCTCCAGATTGGAGCATTGGCTTCTTTTTAGTCCATGAAAATGTGAAACTTGCTTTAAGTTCACCGAGACTGCTGCTCCAGGCATATTCCAGTTTATGAAAAGCTTGGATCTTGGTGCTTCCTGTGTTTTCAATAACTTAAACAGTTCACTCTTAACTGAGGGCAACAGTTTGGATTAGATGGTTTGAAATGTGTTGTGATTGGATGTTTGGACAGCACAATTAGGTCAAATAACCAGAAAAAGGTTTTCCAATGCTAACAATAAGCATCTGGAATGGTCTTTGTAAACCGCTGACTCCAGTTTAAAATCTATCAACTCTTCTTAACGTCAGACGTCTTTAATCACGAGGGTCACCAGTGAAAACTCAGATTTGGGACTGTCCTCAAGGACCCTCGAGGTTCCATAACAAGGACCACACTAATTACATCCAGGTAATATTAGACCTCTCTACCTTTGAGAGGTAGACACCCGAGAGTGTCAATCTAGCGAAAAGGACCATGTGAAATGAAGTCCTGGAGGAAAAGCTAATTAGAGTTGGTAACAGTCCCCCTACACAAGATTTCATCATCGCATGCATATCACAATCTGCTCAGGCAGGAACAGATAAGTCACGGTGCTACTTGCCCTCTGCTCACTCTGTCTTCTGCTCAATACACCTTCACACCATTGAAAACTCATCAATCAGTGGCTTTGTGATGGTGTGAGAGACTCTGAAGCTTCTTAGGAGTTTAGGAGTTCAGAAGGAAGCCTGCATTAAAACCTTTTTTTCTGAACCAATATGGAAATATAATTCCCATCTTAAGGAAGCAGAATGAAAATCCACTTGTTCTGGCTGAATAAAAAAATCACACTGAATAATTTGACTTGAAATAGTCTCTTGAAACTGAAAAGTTTAGTGTACTGTTCCATCAGCCCTTACTATTAAACCATTTATTAGTTTGTTTACTTGTTTTCCAGAAATGTTTTTTTTGTTGTTGTTTTTGGAGAACAAACAGGAGAACGAGCCGCCTCAGAAATAACAAAGTAAACGACACTAAGGCCTGCAAATGGTAGTAAGGTTTTACTTTATATGCTGGCATAATGTGTTTCATAAGCATGTGAAGCGAGCACCAGGAGGTTCTGCTATTTTTTCTTTAATTGCCCTCCTGGTCTCATGAAATGCCACAGCAATAAGGCAAGTCATGTAGCGGATTATTGCCTTTGATCTTGTTATTTTGTGAGTCATTGCCTGCCATGTACTGTGTTATGATGTCCTCTAATCCTAAAAGATTCACATAAATGTGGGATTGTAAAAATTACATTCTACTGTTTTACTGACCAAATTACAACACCCTATTTTTTTGGCATTGCTTGTAAAAATGTATAAACGTCTATTTATTCAGAAAAGAATCACACAAAAAGAAAAATCCCAGATGCCACACTTAACAGCACACCATCTCTCTATGTTTCACATGTTCAAGCGACATTTCCCCAAAGGACAGTATTACAGTGGGTGCACATCTTTTAACAGTCCTTGGACAATTTCCCTAAATCTGTGCTTCTCCAACTGTCTTACAAGCACCATAGGAGTAACTTTTATTGTCTTAAAGTCTCAGCTTTACGCGTAAGGATATTAACTGAAGGAGAAAAATCGAAGCCCTGTTTTGCTACCATCACTCAAAGGCTCTTGGAAAACGATCCACTGAAGTGTTATTTACTATAAAAAAAGATATGAACCACTGGCCAAGATCATCTCGACCTTGGCTCTGTGCTGTCTTCTCTTTCGCTCACCTTGTTGATTTTCTTATAAAAAAAGATCTGTGTGAGTTTATGTTTTTTATGCTTTATTTATTAAAAGTCTCACTACGAGCCATTTATACTTCAGTTTTACTTAATATTCCTTTAAAGTGTTCATGCGCTTTATTAGGTAAGGTATTTGGAATAAAAACATATGAAGGATCTTTTATCATTATATCAACCTTTAAGGTCCTCTGGTGTTTTGAACCTATAAATAAATAGATACTGAATAGAATAGACCTACAAAAAATCATTGTTGTCAAATTTTGTGTGGTTAGCTATTTTTTACTGATTATCTTATTTGCACAGTTTGAAATATGTCATCCTTACTTCATTGGGATATTCTCTTGCTTTTTCAGATATTGCTGTATTTATTAATGAAACAGGTAATATGACAATCTTGATAAAGTTTCAAGACGGGAAATATACATTAAAAAAGGTTTATTTAAATCTAATTCATAGGAATTGTTACGGGTGCCAACAATTAATTTATTAAAAGCAAGTACTTAGTAATTTGACAAATTTTGACCAACTAAATAAATAAATTTGAATTTGTTTACATTATTTTTATATGTCTTTACTTGGATAAGAATAAGTGTTAGGGTTAGAGCTTTATGTGTACAGAGAGGATGAGTTGATATGCAATAGCAGTTAGTTGAAGATACATTTTTATATTCCACATTTATAGAAATCTTCCAGTTTTATATTTTCTTCATAAGAAAGTGACACCATGAAAACATGTGAGTATCCCAAGTGATGTGAAACCTCTGGCCTTAATTAGCTTGTTGGGTCTAATCCTGGATCATTTGAAAAGGTCAAGCAAATTTCAATGCATAATAAACATTCTGACTCTTATCTCAGTAATCAGTAACCGTGGACAGTCAAAACACCGGGCCACTTCTCTGCATGCTAATATAAACCAAATCAATTATATTTGCTGTAGTTCGTAGTGGTTTAAGCTCAGGTCTGCAGAGCTGAGAGAAAACTGCGAGAATGACTCGTAAGACTGTCAGAGTGACAAAACCAAATGGGTGATTAAAATGCAAGAAACCTCAGGCGGATTTAGCAAATTCTGAAATGATTGGTGTGTGATTATGCAACCAAGCTGAATGTCACCTTTGTAAAATAAAACAAATCAAACCAAATTCTAAGAGGAAGCCACTGTTAGGGAATAAAACTTTTCTTTATGAAACAAAATGAAATAGAACTGGTGGGAATCTGCTTAAATAGTCAATAAAAACCTGACCATCGTAAAATCTGATGGAATGAATAATCTATTTAATTGGTCTTATAATCACTTTTTTATGCAAGGGTATAAAGTAGTATGAAAAAAAATTAGGAGCAATAAGTATTCTGTTTCAAAACATTAAATGTGACCAGCTTGGAATCATTAAATCTTTAGGGCAGCATTGGAAACGATGACATTTGTTTGTACTGAACAACATTGTTTGGAGTTTATTTTAATTTTCCCGGTCTTATCTTTTGACGTACAATTTTTACGTAGTAGTTCTTAATGTTTAAATACTTGACTGAAGGATAAATATCAAGGTCATTTTAAAAAAATATATTTAGCCTTCTAAATTAGAGGTAATGACTGGTTCTTACAATTAAAGTACATTTAATTTAATAAATGAAGACGGTCCACAAGCAGCTGCATGTTCCCCCCTTACACTGTATGAGTGTTGACAGGGTGATGTTGCCTGCAAACCTTTCTCAGCAAGACATCTTCACCCCACCATAAATAATTCTTCTTTGATAGTAACACTGGCGACGTGTTCCTGCCATACAAACTCTCACACATTAAACGATAACGTATGGGTGACAAATCAGAATGCTGCTGCTGTGAAAGTCTGACTCTGTCAAAAAGCAACGCATTCTCATTTGAACAGAACTGGGAAGAGCAACAGCAGCAAAATAAATAAATGTGATATCGTCAATTTAGGCTCAATTTTTAAAAATGTGAAATTGAGTGACAACACTACGACTCCGCTGTACTGTAACATTTTTACACAAGATGTGTCGACATTACACGCTAATCAGACCAAGTCCGCTGGGTCTTTTTTTTATTTTTATTTATCTTTAATAGAGCATTCCACAAACTGGAATATTGAGCCAGGTTCGATGAGTATACATGTAGCCTTTCTATGCAGCTGAGTGCTGTGTAGCTTGTCGTTGTGAAGAGGGTGCTCTCAGTGTCTCAGCGCTCTGGGCTGCTCAACACATCTTGACTGTTGAGCTCTGGAGGAGGAGACTGAGGCTGATGTCTCATCTCCTCTCCTCTGTTTGGATAATCTGTTTTTCCACTTCGCAGTCCAACAGGTTCAGCTGGTGTCTGCAGCAGTGGGAGGAGAGGCTTTCCTAAACCACAGCAGGAGCTGTCAGTAGCTGTTCTGGAAAGAGGGAAAGCCGTAGGAGTACGAAGTTGCATCGGAATGCATGCGAGTTGAAAGCATGCCGAAGCACGGCCTCCTTAATAATCCCAGTTCTTTCATTTGCTTCATTTACTTTGTGGTATATCTAGTGGCAAAGGAAACATTTCGCTCACACTTTGTGGAAACAAAGAAGGGCTTTGATTTGATGAAATTGCAAAAAAAAGTAAAATAAAAAATAATGCTGATTCATGCAATACTTAAATGTGCAGCAGAACATATTTTACAGAGGAAATGGTGCCACAAACCAAGGTAATTACACCAGATGCATCATGAAAAAACACTGGCTGAGACAATGCTGGGGAAAATTTGTGCCACTCTGATTTGTTCCTATTTTTTTTAAATAGAGGCGTTAAGAAAACAAATAAGATAGACTGAAATATATTTATAAAGAAACACATCACGCCCCAATCTAAAGAAATTTGAGAGAAGTTTATAAGTCTGGAAGGGTCACAAGGCCTAACCAAAGGAGTCCTGAGAGCAACTGTTCACACATGGAACAGTGGAACTGTTATTACAATTTGTTTGATGAAATATTTAAGTGTGGTATAAAGCAAAACCAAAATAAATCTGCAAGTAGACACAATTTTCTTTGCAGATATTTTTCTGTAAAATATATATAAGAATCACTCGTGAAAATATGGCATTTATTTTATGTTTGAGCTCCTGAAAAGTTCTTTCTGTGTTTGCAGAATATGGTGCGGGTCTAGAAGTTAGTTGTTTGGCCTCCTGTGGTGAATATAAGTGGTCGGTATCTAAAAACACCCTGGAGGCCCTTATTAAAGATTTAAAAGACCAAGTGTGAATGTGTGACACTGTGGGGAGTGATGAGCTGATCTTCTTTGGTCCTTTAATTTCATTTTTATGAAGTCTTTTTAATGTTACATGCATTAAAGATTAGCTTAAATTTATGTCAATAATAGGGGCAGAAAAATATATATTTTGACTTTGCAGAGTTCAGTTATTATCCAGCTTCAAAATGTCTTGCAGACCTGCACTTTTCTGCTATGTTGTGCCCGGCAGCTTAGATTATTTTTCCTTGCATGGCTACAAAAGATCAAACTGAGCTCAACCTCTTTTTTGTCCATCTACCTTTCTCCTAATCAGAACACCCAATCTTGCTCCTTACCCCCTCCATCAACATCCATCACCATCCTGTCAGAACGGTGCAGCCCCCTTCGTCTCAGCAAGATGTTGCAGAGCATCCTGACCTAAGAGCAGGTAATGAGGCACAAATGAACAATGCATCACCATAGTGATCAAGTTGTGGGAGGTGAAAAGACTCCGGTTTTCTATGACATGTCCCCACGATTCTGTTAAATCTGTTGCAAGACATAATGGCGATCCGAGCGAGACATCTGCTTCCTCTTTCAATATCTCTCCTCTAATCCATCTTTCATTCCCCTCTGCATTTGCTTGTTCTAATCTCACTCTGTCGTTGCCACCATTTTCTCTCTCATCCTACACATCTCTGAAATTCAATTACTGTATATTTGCTATTTATTTCAAGGCTAAACACATTTATCTTTTTGAAACATGTATATAGAAACAGAAAAAGCATAAAAACAACATCTCATGAATATGAAAAAGGATTAAAGTTGGTAAACCGTCAAATTCTCTTACCACCAAAGTTGGTTAAACAAGGATTCATGCTCATAGGAGCTTTCATGCCAAAAGAGCTGCACACCGACTGCATTAAACAATGATTCTCTTTAGGCTTGGTTACAATCGGATACACAATCGCTATTCAAGTGATCTTAATGGAGCAAATAGTGCCAGAAACACAACCTGCTGATCTAAGACTCATTTTATCTCAGCGCTCTGTCTCTCCTCAGAGGCCAGACGCGCTTTTAATGCACCTCTGTTCACGTATGACTTCAAGCCCACATCCACACACACACAGAGGGATTCACACAACATGATTCAAAATCTCCCAAGCTCCCTGCTAAATGCCAAATGGCTGTCTAATAAGTTAAGACACAAATGCACAATCACACGCACAATCATGTGCAACTACTGCCATGCATATTTTACTGAGGTTCTCTCAAAACTTAGACTCGATTAGAAACAAAAACCTACAGGTTGCATGTTAGAACCCGTTATCCAGTGCCTTGAAAAAGTTTTCATACCTTTTTCAACTATTTATCTTTATGGACTGTTACAACTGCAATATATTTTATTAAGATTTTATGTGATAGATGAACTCAAAGCAATATGTAAGAAGTGGGTCTTCATGTCTTGTCCAAAGCTACAGACTTCATGGCTGCTCTGATTGATACCCTCATGTCCAGACTTGCCAGTTTATCACTGCTTTAATCTTCTCCATAATGACCAGACTGGTGTGCTCCTTGTGTTCTGTAACAAGCCTCTGAAAAATTCACAGAACAGCTATACTTATGCTCCAATTAAATTACGCACAAGTGGACGCCTTTCATTTTACAGCGGAGTGCTACTTTGTGCTGGTCCATCATAAAATCCACATAGAATCCATTGGAGTTTGTTTTTGCTACTAATAGTGGTTCCTGCAGGAGTGGTGCCGAGGGTCAGACCTCTACTTCCGCTCACCTCCCATCCAATCAAAATACAGGAATTGCTGTGGGATTTTGGTGGAGAATAAAATGTGTTGCAGTCCCACACAAAGCACGTAATCTCATCTCCCTGTCCTCAGCAGCAAGCAGGGGGCACCTACTTCTCACAGTGAAGTGCCAACTACCTGGAGACCAACACGTATCGTCACCAGAGATGGGAGGGCTACTGCAGTAGCGGCCCCGATGTTGTTGAACGGGTTGACTCTCGGAGTTTGGCAGGTTGTTTCATCATCTTACTTTTAATCCTTTTTGAAGACTCGTCTTTTTCCCCTGGGGTTCAACACGGCATTAATTGTTTGTTCTTTTTTATGAGTTCTTGTGTTGTTCAGCATTGTTTTATGTCCGTTTTACTTTGTTTTATTTTGGCTAACGCTCTTAATGTACAACTCTTTGCACATTATGAGTTGTACATCCAATTTATTGTTTTAAATTGGATGAGTCTATATCCATTGAAGGATGCACAGTAGATCAATTAGTTGCACTGTTGCCTTGCAGCAAGAAGGTTCTGGGTTTAAATCCTGACCTGAGATCTTTCTGCAAGGAGCTTGCATGCTCTCTCTAACTTTGCATGTGTGTTTTTTTTTCTGGGTACTCTGGTTTCCTCTTGCAGTCCCAAGACAAGATTGTCAAATTAATTGGTCACTATAAATTGACCTCCAGTGTGAATGTGAACAGTTTTGTCCGGAGTGGTGCTCACTGTGGTACTTCGGTCCTCTCAGACAACCCAGGCTGTTGCACAGTTTGGTTCAACTTGTACGTGGAGTGAGTGTGTGCAGATAGACGACACCGAACAGGAAATGCAGCAGCTCTGAGCTTTGAAATGGTAAGAACCTCTGTTTATGATGCATTTCAGAGGAAAGTGAGCCATGACAAGATGCTGCGGGAGGGAAAAGGGGCTTGTCAAAGTGAAATGTATCTCCAAATTAAAAAGGGAGAAAGACGGGAGACTTTTTTTAAAGTCACATATCTTACTCATACCTGGAAGGTGTTAATACTTTCTATCTTGTTGTCACGCTCTTCTTATTTCTAATTCCTTATCACCATAAGTTTGCAGAGTATGAAAACAAGACTAGGTTCAGGTAGAGGTGAACACTTCCAAGTTTACTCCTACATCTCTGTATACAGTAGAGCAACAATTACATGGCTACATAATGAGTGGAAGTTTTGTTATGCATTTTAGAGAAATAAAAAGGTTTAGTATGAATAATTTAATCTCACAATAAATACAAGTGTTACGTGAAGGTCTTTGAGTATTAGAGAACATTAGGACATAAAAAACAACAATATCACAAACACCTAGGAACTTACAATACAGGTCAGGAATAGAGCTGGACAGAATAGCCAAATCTTTAACACCCGACAGAATTGTGCAATCTAATAAAACCAACAACGGAAAAGTACGTTTCAGCATCTGCTTGCAATGCTTTTGGGTTTTAATTCTTGAACTACACTGTGGGTGTGTGTATTTAAGAAAGCATTTAGTTTAAACTGAATTTAAAGTCTGTAAAACTGATTAGAAAACGGCAACAAACAGCTGGGTCTGGCCAGTTAAGTCACTTCAAAGCATTGCTCAGAGCGAACACAGAAGGGAAACTGGTGGGAAACAGTAACTCCACAAGAGAAAAAGCATGAAAGTGAGTAAAAGCAAGTAACAAGGAAAATACATGAATAATGGATAACATGTAGGCGCATTCAAGATGAGAACAAATGGTACAATCTGAATACGGATGGCATTAAAACAGCCAATAATACATGTATATCTCAAAAGGGGATTTTTTTTTGTTTTATTGGTGTACTTGAATACACTCTCTTGCTAATGTGAGGCAAATAGACAAAGCATTTTCTGATATGTTTGACAGTAATGAGGCAGAAGCAGAGTGCCAGATTTGAAGAAGAGAGCCTGCAAGCTGCAGACAGTCAAGCAGAGCATGTCAAATCACGCTGATGTGGGACAAAATCATTATGTTGCCACAGTCGAGTCTGGCAGCTGCGAACTGCAATAGGTCTTTTGGCAAAACAAGGGTCGGCGCAATCTAGACGGAGGCTGTAAGTGTTCAACCAGCTGCTGGTCACACTGTAAAGCTCGTTCACAACAGTCTGTGTTATTCTGCTCCTTGAGGGTTGAGCTTGAGCTCAAGCAGATGGGGGCCAAACCAGGAGAGAGTACAGCGAACGTTCGATCACCAGAGGGGCAATTGTGCTCAAGTGCTTAAAATGCACATTTACTGAAGAAAGATAATTTTTAAAGAGTTATTTATTAAATTTCATCATTTCTTTCTGTTTTTGGAAGAAAGACAGAAAAATACAGCAGAAAGCACAGATGACTAAGATGGGGACTTTCTTTTTGGTCTTACTATGAAGCTTTCATCCCCATATCGTTGCACTTGGCTACAATTTTGTGTTTTTTTGTGAAAACTGAAAATGATATTGACAGATGACTGCTGTAAGAAATTAGATTTTTCAGCCAAGTTTTATAGAACCACCAAATGTTTTCTTTAGATTTGTCATCTTCAAGAAGTTGATTTTTGGTTTCATAGAAATATAAGTATTAAAAAAAAAAACAATCAGTAGCTGTATATCTTTTTGCTTTTAATAAATAAACTAGTATAATATTATGAAGAGATTTCAATACTTTGCAGTGGTTTGGAGGATATAATTATTTTTGAAACATATTTAGGATAGTAAACTTTCCAGAGCAGAATGACGCTGGGTCAATTCAGAGTTCAGCACAGTGGGAACGAATAAATGAATAAAAATGATAAGGCTATGCAGTTAGATTTCAAAAAGATTTTGTCTTGAAGGCCAAAAAGGTCTCTCAATCTGAAATCACACAGTCAAAACTTCAGCTGCAACATTTGCATAATAATGTGTTTTTCTAGCTGACGTTTCTGCATCAATAGCAACATCATTTGTGTTCTCCAATAAACGCACTTCTTTCCTTGAGAAAGAACCTCAGACTAATGCCCCAATATAATCTCATTCCATTCACTGAACCTCAGAAAAAGTAGGACAACACTTTGTTTGATTGAAAGCAAAATCTTTTCTGGAGTCATATGATTCCTCTCAGATGAGAAAGAAATAAGACCATAATACTCTAATTATGTTTATTCTGCTTATCAGTGATATTTATTGATTTATTTATCCATTGGGGAGTTGTACATTACAAATTCCTAATACAATTAAATGCTGGAGACATATGTTAAAACCAGTGATGGGATAGTTACTTTGTAAAAGTAACTTTAATCGGATTACTGACTACTCCTTGAAAAAGTAACTTAGTTAGATTACTGACTAATTGATTTGGAAAGTAACTAAGTTACATTAAAAGTAACTTTTTTAGTTACTTTCAGCAGCTGCTAACAAGAACGATCCTCCACCACCTGTGGAAATTACATCGAGCTTTGCCAATACTTAATTATAAGCTGTTTTATAATGGTAACATGAACAATTTATTACCACTTATAGGGTTGAACTGAAGGGGAAATTGTTTAATGGCTACTACAGTACTAATAAACTGTTAGTAATTTGTGTATGTTTTTGCATGGTCCACTATTGTCTGGAAAACTCTAAGAAGGATTTTAAAGTATCAACTCACTAAGACTAAGACGCTGTCAAACTAACTAAATCAGGCTGATGCTGGTCTTTTGTTTTTGTCGAAACTCCCCGGGGTATTAGAAACTCTGAAGCATGACCCAATAATAACACAGCCGATGTCGTGTGACACTATGCAGATGCTCTGTCTGCTATGATGAGTTTCCACTCATCTTGGCAGGATGGACGCTTGGAGTTGTTCTGACTCTTCAATTTAGCTAATGATTATTTGATTTATTCACCACTTGAGGGAGATTAAACATTCAGCCCAAAAATAGCCAGGCTGACAATAAGTATAGACAAATTAATAAATTAGACAGCGGCATCACAGCACTGTCTAATTTATACACCTTGCATTCCATTACGCAGGCAATATTCAATAGAGTGTCACATAATAAGTTGCACTCATGCATCACTGACTTTACAGGACAAAATGTGTTCCTTATATTCACATTTGGAGGCACATAATCAGCATTTGAATTTAGGGCGCCATGCAGTACGCAGCAAGACAACAGCACGACGTTAGTTTTGGTCTCTGACAGAATTAAGTGTTTATGACAATATTTTCACTGTTGCTTGAGTGGCCAACTGCCTCTCATGCTGACCTAGCATTTTAACCACTTTATATAAATGCTGTCAGGGCTTGAACAATCCTGGAAGAATAACTTACTGCAGAGAGGGGTGAAGGGAAGCTCAGGGGCTCATGACATTTTTTAAAACTTGTTTTTATTATTACAGCAGCTTGATTAAATACTTTATGATGAGTTGGGATAACTGAATAATTCTAGTAAGTCTGAGCATGAACATGCAACTTTGCGTTCTTGCAAAAATATATGTCAAATCTCAGAAAATGGTGTTTCTAGTCAAGGATGCAAGTAATTTTCTTGTAATACTTGTGCTACATTTTTCTTCTGTTATTTATGTATATCCATAGTTACAAGAAAAATAAATTAAATGCAAAAATATGGGACTTTTGCTAAAATGCAAACAATACAAAATAAACTATTCCTCTAATAATAGTACAGATATTTTATAATTTGAATGAAGTAGTCATTTTTAACTTTCAAACTCAACAAACTTTACATTTTTTCCCACTTCATAACATAATACAGTGCACATTGTTTTCAGGAGCATAATGTGAGGTACTGGAGCTCAATTAGACTAAAATCACCTTCAGCCACCCACTCTTTGTTTATGCATTATACATAATAAATAAACTGTAGCTGGTATAATTTGAAGTAAAACTTTCACTTGTTTCTGAGTGATTTTAATTAGTTTTTTCCACCTCTGCTTAGTTCAGAGGTTATCTCCTGCATTGTGCTAAATTCTGCTGAATTAATTAGAAGAACGATCAACTCAGCTTCATTTGTAACATTTTCACTCAGGTGCTAATCACCTGCAAACAAACACTGATTAGTTTGTTTGCAGGTATTTCAATTGTTGTCAATATTTCAATTCTACAAACCGTTCAGGTCTCAAACAACCGACTGGCTCTAGCTGTGACTCCTGTGCTCCATATTCCATCGGTACGCTGCTTTCAGAGTGAAACTGAGAAAATGTAACTGTCACAACAGTGATTTGTAAAAATCATGGTGCATGTTCATTGTAGCACTAAAAGCAGAATAATTTTAGCCAGGAAAGTAAACTAAATGAGAACAAAATCCATTTTTCAAAAGAAACTAGATGAGGAACATTCACAAGAACATTGCTGGCAAAATGAAAAATACTAAAAATAATTGGACAGAGTGCATTGCTTTTAGAAAAATATTTACATGTAAATAAAAGAGAATTGGGATATCATAGAGTATTAGTCTAGTGTAAAAACAGTCTCTGTATCATTAATCTATATGATGTGTTTCACTTGAGTATTGAAAGGGTTAATAGAGTAAATGAACTTGTCAATGATATTGTAATGAATTAAATGGGTCTGTATTTGTTTGACTTTGATGTGGCAGTAGATACACAATCGGGAGTTTCATTAACTTTATGAAAATAATTTCCTTTATACATAAAATGGCATACCACTAGTTACAATAGAAAATACAATTTAGTTTTAAGGCCAGTTGGTGAAAAGTTATTCAGCTAAAGAGCTTCATTGAGTCATTAAATTTGCAGAAATCTCATCCTGAGCGAACATCTGGAGAAACTCCCACTGCTTCCTGGCTCCTAGGGCCCGGAGATGCACAACACACCACCATGATTTCACCACAGACGTTTTTCTAAATGCTCAGAACAATTGGGAAACGTTCATGCTCCATTGAACATAACTGAGCAGTCTGCATTCTTGATGTGCCCAAGAAGACTCTCAGTTTTTTAATCTTCTGGCGTGAGTCTGGTATTAAAAAGGCCTCAAGTCCTGTTCTCAGAACAACGGAAATCCCTACTGGAGGTTGGGAGGAAGTTGAAGGTTTATGTTTATGTTGCAACAATCACAAAAGCGAGATTACTGCAAAGAAGAAACTCATAAACAATTTTGCCGAAACAAGGATTTTATTATCATTGAATGCTTTTTCATGATGGTTCTAATTCCTTGTTTCCATAAGTGTGAGTGTGGACGGTATCTGAGTGCAGAAATAAGGAACCGTGTTCCGGAAAGAATAATGTGAGCTGGTGAATAATGAGAAGGAATTCATCTCCATAGGTGTATAATGTCAGACAACTGGAGTAATCTTTTATTTTATGCCATACTGAGACACTCTAAATTCTGCTAGCGTTCTACAGGTAAGAATGGTGAACTGCTATGATGAAAGGTAGCAGAACAACAGTCAGCTTCCACTCTCTCCGGCTGTCAGTCTGCATGCTTTCACACACCCCAAAAGCATGAAAACACTTGTTACATAACGTTGAAGCTGCAGCTAGAGATCTAACGGGGAGGAGGGAGGCGGGGTGCGGGAGGGTCGTTCCTAAATATTTAACACCCCTCATCCTACATTCACTTTGAATTGGGCCAAGGAATAACCTTCTGATCTCCTCCATCAAAGATCACTCTGACAGTCACCTTGCATTTCACTCCATAAGCCGATTCTAATCGGCACTGATTGGCTAATCACGGTAAATTACTTTTAAAGTGATGACAGTGTGTGGGGGGTTTTTGAATAACTTTGAAATGATGACTTGAGTGCGTGAAGGCTTTTCTGTGGCTGCTTGATTTCAAAAAGCTGTGTGCAGTCATTCATATGGATGCAATTTTGAAAACTAATGAGACACAGCAGACTTTTTTCCCCTCCTTCTACATGGAACTGAACACCTCAAGTCATTCCGAAAAAAACATGACAATATTCTTGTTGTAACCCTACAGGGGGGGACTAGCCCCCCTATTATTTAGTGCACGGCACCGTACCATGACCTTACAGTGTGTTAGCTGATATGGAGTTATTGATTTGGTCCTTTTCATGTTCTATTTCTGCATGATATGCCCACAACCACTTAGGGCATCCATCTGTACACTTTTGACCTCCACCATTGGGATGACTTTTCAGTATCTAATAGTGTCACAGTATTAATATATTTGTGTGATGTTTTTGTGACAGATCAACATGAAGAAGTGCATAAATGTAAGGAAATTAGAACATTTTTTTTCACATAAAGATCTGGAAATTGAAGAATTCATGTGTATTTATTCCCCCAGACTAATTATGAGTCTCCTTTACCAATAGTTTTCATTTTGATGCTTTCTACAAAGGAGATTAATAGGATGTGTGACTAAGTAATGAGGCAGCACAGTGGTGAAGTTGGTAGAGTTGTTGCCTTGCAGCAAGAAGGTTCTGGGTTCGATTCCCGGCCCCGGTCTTTCTGCATGTAGTTTGCATGTTCGCCCTGTGCATGGTGGGTTCTCTCCTGGTACTCCGGCTTCCTCCCACAGTCCAAAAACATGACTGTCAGGTTAATTGGCCTCTCTAAATTCTCCCTAGGTGTGTGTGTGTGTGTGTGCATGGTTGTCTTGTCTGTCTCTGTGTTGCCCTGCGACAGACTGGCGACTGGAGATAGGCACCAGCACCTCCCAACCCCACTAAGGGACAAGGGAGTATAGAAAATGGATGGATGGATGGACTAAGTAGTGACCAAATGGCATAATAAGAATCACAAAACATATAATAAGCAAGGATGTTCTAGTAAAACTGGGATACAAAACAGTAAGCCAAGCTTCAAACCCATTCAGTCTATCATCCAATGTAAAAAAAAAGAATATAGCACAATGACAAACCTACGGAAGGAGCTTAACTAGTATGCCATATACGAAGAGCAAATCAATAGGCCCATGTCAATACTGAAGGAGCTTCAGATTCTTGTTGGAGTAAATAAACTCCAACAAAGGGAGACTTTTTACTGAAGGCAGTTGGTTGAACTGGATCTTATTTATGAGTGTTGAAGTTAAGCGAATGCAAATGGACATCAAACTATGTTTTTATTTGTGAAAAAGCAAGTCATTTTCCTTTCACTTCACAAGCTGCACACTATTTTGTGTTCATTTATCACATAAAATCCCAATAAAATAGATTATAATTTATAGATGTAACATGTCACATTGTGAAAAAGTTGAAGACACTGTAATGTTTTTACTGTCAGATGAATTTATGTCCGTTTTATGTGGAAGGTGGTCAGCAATTGTTTTGTCCGCTACTGCCTGTGGTCCAGGATTGAATTGCAAGTTTTAGATGGATTGCTGTTTTATAGAAACATTCAGAGCATGAATCCACATGGCATTTAATATAGATTCGCTCTGACAATGACATATGTGGTTTGTGGGGAGGTTATTACGTGCACAGGCCAGGAAAATGACTAAAGTACAGTCACAGGTAAGGCAGTTTTAGGGGGGAAAAACAAACATCTTTATTTAAATTCACAGAGCCTTTGAAGTTCATGCAAGAAAATAGGCAGAACATTTAAACAGGCAGAGGAAAAATGCTGAGGAGAGGAAAACAGAAGGAATGACGAAAACAAACCAGACATGATGAAACTAAGGAAATAAAGAGGGACAAATTAAAAGGAAACAAAACAGACAAGAACAGAAAAAAAGAACTCCAAAATAAAACAGACTTTTATTTTAGACAACCTATAATAAAATAAAAGCTGACAAAATGACATCAAACTGGTAAAACTCCTAAAGAGGATCTTAGTCTCTTTGATCATTTATTCACTTCAGATTGCCTTGTGACTCAATGTTATGCAAACAATATGAATGAGTGCTTTGACTATGATCTGTTGCACTGATGTGAAAACACCTAACCTTTTTGAGCGGTCAATGTCAGTCATTGTCTTTCTTTAAATACTGAATCGCTTTAAGAACAAAAAGGCAACGCCAGAGGATTTCACCAGAAGAGCAATAAAAAACAGCAAAGATAAATGAATAAGGATTAGAAAACATGACTGTAAAGAGAAAAAGTGGCTCTTTTGAAGAAGCATAAACTTATTGTGTCGAACTGATTTGATGAAAGACCCTTGAATGTAAAGTCCGATTCACTAATAAAGAAAAAAAAAAGACTTCTGCTTTGTTTAATTAAGATTGAGGCAATTAAAATTCACACAAGTCTGTCTGTAAAAGGCCAGAAAAGATTTATGTTGTGTTTAAAAGGTGATATAATGGTTTTGCTATGAGATTAAAGATTAAAATGTTAAATTGAAACAACATGGAAGTGCAAGAGAAAGACAGGGACAAAAGCAAAATTGTGATTTTGTTCCATTGGTTAGCATTGCATCAATACTTGATGACAAAAAGCAAATAATTTTGACTGCCCAGTGTTTTGCACTGAAGTTGTGAATAGGTAATGAATTGTGAATGTTAAAGATATAATATATGAGTGACTGGATTAATTAACTCAAATATAAACCAAGGCTTCCTCAATCTCATTTGCGCCAAAACATTCAAAAAGTGCTATTAATAAAACCTGAAGATGCAGCACAAAATGATTTGCAAACTGACTTTTTTGCTTTAAATATTTCACTCTCTATAAGCAGTTACTCAAGCCCCATAAAAAGCCTGTTCATCCACTGGAGCACATTTAATTGCCGAACAGTTTCCCAGTGGAAAATGAACAACCACATCCTGTGGGAGTGCACCTGAAATAGCAAGGAGATGATCATAAAACAGCAGACTTAACAACAGCTTTATTTGAAACTAACTTCTAAACTGTGTGAAGTTCACCATTTTCTGTCAATTAACTTCTGGTGATATATTTTAACTGTGAAGTAGCTGCCAAAATTTCACAGAGTCGACTCCAACAATGTTTGGTGAGTAGTTATCATTAAGGACAAAAATCATTTGAGACTTTGTCAAGAGCATTATACTTTGCACTCAGATTTAAATGGAAAGAAAAGCTTTTCATAATTCATAAAAATATGACAGTAAACGTTTTTCCTGCACACTCTATGGACACCAAGGTGAGGAGGCTGATCATGTGGCCTCTCCTAATGTTTGCCTTCATTTATCTGGGTTTAGAGATTCTGTATGGTTGCTTGAGTTGTTTTTCTTTATCACTGTCATCATTACTGCCATATCCTATTTCATTTCTCTAGTAATAAACAAATAAAAATTGCTCAGGAAAATAAATCTTTTATGCTGTCCTTAGGCCTGTATTGTTATTGTCGACTAAATATATCTGGTAATTGCCACTGTAACAGAGTAAAACTGATATTTGCCCTTTTGATGTATCTAATGTCATATTTGCTCTGAGATTTTTATATTATAATGTTTATAGGTTCTAAATAATTTGTCTCTATAACACTCTAACATTAATATAACAGTAACTCGTCAATAAAGGACAGCAAATAAGTAATCAGGTGACTATTACCACAGAAAGTAGCTGCTGCCTCCAAATGGCTGGAATAGTCAAAGTTGACAGAAGTTTTTAGTTAAAGTCAGACTTTTGCATGCATCAAAATAATCTTTTTGTGGCAGCTTGAATCCAACAATCAGTCGATTCAATTGTTTTATTCTCCTTAAAGTCACAATGACACATCTGTGGTGTGCAACTTATTATTTTTATTATGGGAGGAAACTGAAAAATCACCAGGCAGATTTGAGTTAGTTAAACTAACAGTACAAATCATCAGACCATGCAACCAGATACAGGTGGTAAAAAAATTGCAAAGTTCATTCATCCGTTCCTAATCCAGCTGCCGGAGTCTAGCACTGCTATCTTAGTGTGAGAGCTGAGCAAAAGCCCTGGAGAGGCTGTCAATCGATTACACTGCTAACAAAGACAACTATGCAAGGTCAGGATTCTACATAGGATGGGTCAACATAAGCACTTAGCCTCCATATGTTGGAGGAAAAAAAGATCCACCAGGAAAAAACCAAACCAAGCGCAAAACAGAACAGATTTAAATTTCTCACAAAGAGGTTTCACTTTATACTTGAGTCGTCAACAGCAGAACATTACTGACTAGCTTAAACACTAAAAAAAATGGATTTCAAACTGTTATTTCTTATTTAAGGACAGAGGCCATCAATGATGTGCATGCTGATTGTACTGCATGCCTCTCTGAAAATCTGAGAAAAGACAAAAAAATACTGGTTAAATGGAAAACAAAACCAGATGAAAACACAAACCTTCCAGTCAAATGGATTAGAAAATGTCCAACGACTCAACTCATAATCAGCATCAAGGTTACAAACAGCTAGAGTTAACAGTACTCTGTTAACTGAGTAAACTCTAAAAGTTAACAGCTATCAGCAGGATCCTTTTGCTAAAAAGTGTTTTATGGACATAAGGCTTTCTAGTTTCCCAAATAAAACACTGACTGACTTTTCATGGACTGATGGCAGACAGAGCATTCTTCTGGATGTAGAAAGTTTCATCAGATTACCTCCAAACGCTGAATTAATGCTACGATAAGTGATCGGTGGTTGGTTCTTCAATTTATTTTTGTTTTAGTTTGTAACGAAAAAACATTTCCATTTTTTAACAACCTAATGTTATTTTTTTCCTCACTTTCTGCAAAGTGATAACATATTTGTTAATTTTTTCTTGATTTGATTTGGAATGCAAAGTGCAGCATTTCCAATGTGTTTGCATGGAGGGAAATACAAGCTGCTGTATGGATTTTCAATTTACCTCACTGCTTTAAATATGCAACTCAGATTCTAAATACAAATACATCCTCTTTGGTATTATTTATATATTTTAAAGAATATAAAAACAATTTCTACTTGCAAGAATCAATTTTTTTTTCAAAATAAGGTCATTGATACAAGAATGGCATCTTGCCAAATTAATTATTTGATCGTTTCTCTTTTTTTCTAATTAATAGCTGCAGCATAGTTAGTTATTTGTAATTAAAATATTCAGCAGAAAAGAAAACCCTTGATTGGTTTAGATTTAAATGCATGTATCAGGTATCAGGACTGTTTGTCTAACATAAGAATTAACCCTCTCTTCAGTTCTGACTTTATAGTCCAATCAACGATGCCTTTATCACAGTGAGCCCTGTGCCAGTACTGGCAGTAATTCGCTCATGTCTGTTGCAGTCTGCAGAATTAGGCTCTCGCTTCATGTCGCTCCAACATATTTGAATGGGAGCTGTGATTGATAGAGACTGAGAACAGGGGAGAAAGAGGAGGAGAGGAGGCAGAGAGGGAGAAGGGGGAGGTGTTTAAGCCTATCCGGAGGAAGACGCAACTGGCCAAGAAGCCTCAGCAATTACACTTGCCAAAGCGGTTCCATTTGGTCAACAGGCTTCGCTTTCAGTATTCACGATCCTGAATGCGAACTCACGTATTTTGCAAACGGGTTTCGAGCAGCCGTCGCTCGGCGTGTTGGGATTGGGATTCTCTTTAACTTCACGGCGGCCAGGCAGCAGTTTTTATTCTTCTTCTTCTTCTTTTTTTTTCCTCTCCCCCTGTTGTACCGGCGTTTTCAGCGCCTCCACGCAGCGGATTTACAAAGCCACCTTGCGCGGAACCCGAGATGAGATTCAGCACCCTGGACAGAGAGTGAGCATCCCGGGAACCCTGGACAGCGAATCGCCGTTCTCTGGAGGTAAGAGCGGAGTTCAACAGCGGCTTTTCGCCTCTCCATGCTCAGGGTAACAAGAAAGGGTGGGTTAGAAATGGACACAAAATCACTCTTTCCCCTTCTAAAAGGACAAGCCACACATTAAATCAATATGGCACTTGACATAATTCTCAGAAAGTCCAGTTTACGTGAAGTTTGACGCTTACGCGTTTGATAATTTATTTAGCAGCTCTTTCACTTTCAACCATTCTGATTCTGACTCCTCTTGTCGCTTTTTTAGGTCCCAGATGTGTATATTCTTTGGTCCATTCATGAGATTATTGACGTGAAACGCGAAAGTGTCACGAAACATGTTTTGAAGCAGGTAATAATGAGGTTTTATCTCTGCTTTGATAAACGGCGAGCTTCCGTTTGCTCTCGTCAGCTTTATTTAAGGCAGCTGGCTCGAGAGGCAGCGCGTGCCCAAGCAGCATCTGCTCGTGCCTCAGGTCCGCGCGCGAGACAGAGGAGGCGGAAAAAAAAAAATAAAAAAATCAGCCCATCCACCGATGGCACGCGCACACGCACGCCTCTTCTAATCCATACGACCCCCGTGGATCTCACTTCACCGTATTTCAGATTGACTGCTCGATAATAACGCTCACCCCGCTTCACCCCGCGCATTTAATTTCAACTATTGAGTTAGAGAGGTTGAATTTCTTGCCCACATATATGAGCTTTCATGCCACCTGCCATGTCCTAACCCGTGTCAAACTGAGGTTAATGAGCAGGTGATTTTGCTGGAACACGCAACTGACAGACATGGTCAGAACTAGAGAGTGAAACATATTAATCATTTTAGAGCGATGTGATTTTTAGAAAAAAATAAGGATGTGTAGTTGGATGCATTCTAACTGTCTCTTTGGGTTTCAATTCTAGTCAGATGAGAACCTGGCAGTAAAATAGCCTTAAACAGAAACAGTAACAGTAAATCATCTCACTGCTAAAAATAATAAATAAATTGCTTGTTAGGTAGTGGGAATACACCAGTCAATTTCCCAGTTCTCTGTTGATTGGCTCTGATCAGCAATCAGCCAGTCAAATGTTGTTGTTTTTTAAGCTATACTGATCTATTCATTAAACGCACAAAAGAATGTGCCATTATTTTCAGTGTAAAGATGCAAAAAACTGGATTGCTCCTGATGGTATTAGAAATATAAAGTCAGGTAAAGGTGAAGGATATCACCATGTTTGCACGTGATGGATTAGAGCAAATCAAGATACAATCAGCTGGGTTTTTATTGACAGATTTCCATTTTGCCAACTGGTATAGCTAAGAATTGGAGTGTCTGTTTGAAATCAAATCTGTTTGTATGATTAGATTAGATTGGTTTGACTGAACATTTCTGGATAAGAACTACATTTCTTTATTATCTGTAGGATTCAGAATTGTGTAAGAAATCTGCAGCACATTTTTTTTATCTTTTATGCATCATAGTCCTAAGGCAAAATAGCTTAAATTGGTCATTTCTGAAACAGGTTTGTCATACCTCAAAGAAAACTGGAAGTCATACCACCACACAAAAATTGGATTGGTGCATCCCTAATTGATTTAATTGTAATAATATAGTCTATTTTGATACACAGACATAAGCCACTATATTGGATAAACACAGTGCATTACATTTATTAAATTTTTAGATGGTGAGTCACTATATCATTGTGGCTCTTTAATGTTAGCAAAATAACAGAACTGAGCATCAAAGTGACCTTGTCCACTGTAGTAACCATGATTATTGGTGCTTCTTTACTTTTCAAACCATAACTGGAAATATTTCCGTAGAACTTAATAATTTTCTTTTGTACCACTGAAAAAAACAACTGGTCCCTTTTGCACTTGAGACTATTTTAAAACATTTGATGCCACAAGTTTTGAAATGTAATTTTTTTGAAATTGCGTACGTCTCGACAACAGTAACCAACCCATGATTTACAAGTTGGCTTAGTAAACACAACAGGAACACAACAAAACAATTAGTCATTAAGTAGAGCGCTAGAACAGTATGTCACATATTAGCAAATGTTTCAAAGGATTTATTCAGTTTATACTTCTGTAATCCTAGCAGAGCATTAGCTGGTGCTGGGATTAACCATGTGACCTTTGAATGTCCAGATTGGTGCTTGAAATTGATGTGGCCACCCAGCATCTTTTTTTTGCCTTCTTTAATATGGCTTACTCAGCTGTCATGCTCCAGTTCTTTAAAAGAATTTAAAAATAATAATTCTCAAAATGTAAAGCTATGTCAGCCAAACTCTGAATAAGGAGGGACCCCCATGCGGCTTTCCCTGAGGCGGTCTGACAGGCTCTGATAGATTTAAACACACACACACATTCATCCATATTCAGACCATGTTAACCCACTGTGATGTGAGCCCCAGTTTGATTTTAATGATGTTCATTAAGATTTTGATTACACTTAATATTGGATAACTCTCTGCACTGCGTTAAGCGTGTCTGATATTCTGGCTCAGACGTTGAGTGAAAATAACTTGGTGGAAGGAAGTAAGAAGAGTGAATCTCAGCATGGCTGCTGCTGCGGCCTCTCACACTCCGGCGTCCTTGAAGGAAAGAAATCACCTATCAGCATGTCAGTTTTTTATTCTCTGGGATATTAAGCTCTGGGCACCACTGTACAGATTGCTGCTGTATATCAGCAGAATGATGAAGTAAATGCAAATTAATCCTTCACGCTCAATTTATTATCTAATAAACAGACTGTGAATTTGAATCTGAGCAGTGCCCCTGCAGAGGGCAGGACCTACAGCTGCTTGTTACCTTTGTGTAAACTGTCTTTGTCTTGTTAGAAAATGAAGCGGTCAGGGATGGATGGAGAGCGATGGCAGGCTCGGCCCAGAGCTTTTTACAGTATCTCACATCATCTCATTGCCAGTTTAGCAGTCATTTGCCACCCAGTGGGGTACCTCTTCAGTGGCGCTCTGTCTCAAACCATGCCTTATTGAGAAACATGGCACAGCGCGCAGCCTGAGGGACAGCACTTACCAGCCGGGCCTGGTATCCAGGACACAGCGGGCTCATAGGCTTTCGTTTTGGAATTTTTTTGCATTACACAAATTGCAGGCCAGGTGGCTTTCCATGAGTGTGCACTTTACATGCTCTTTGCACGGCAAATTGTGTTACTGCATGCCTGGAATTCCATTTATGGGTCTCTTAAAGTCTAGCGCCCTTTGCTAGAAATGCAATTAAATTCAATATTGCTATAAATACATGGCAGTCGGGTTTGAACAGAAAGAGAGTAGGCAGTGGCAGTGAACGCCCACTCAGCCACCCTCCTTTCCCCGGATTTCCCAATCATCCCAGGCCAATGAAAATCCTCCCTTCCTCTCCACACCCCGCCGCAGAGTGAGTTGGTCAATTTGAGTGATCAACAGAAGGCGGTGTGGTAGGCGCTGACTGTCACATGGGATACTAGGGCACGGTGAGCTGCACTAATAAAAAAGAAAAAAAAATCTGCATTTCTGCAACAGTCTGTCGTTACTCTCTGTGGTTCTACAGCTCCCTTCGGCACAGTTAGAAACGAGAGAAATGAGAGTGCTTGTTCCCTGGACTATGGCGTGCTATCCTAAGCTACATGTTACTGTGCTGCTGTTTGCATCTGATTCAGCTCATCCCATCAGTTCTCGCTGGCTGGTTCTCCCATTTAAACTTACTGTGCTCCAGAGGGCTACAATATCACTGACATAATGGGATCTACTCCGATCAATAGCCAAATGGCATGGTGAGTCGATAGCCACCACGCTGAACGATAACATGGCCCAGGTACGGGGGGAATGCAGCTTTTGCATGCAAACTGCAAAGCCCTGCAGAAGCATTCATAATCCTGGTTGTCACATTTTGTCACAAACACAAACATCAATGTTGTTATTGGGAATTTTATGTGATAGACTAATACAAACCATAATTGTGAAGTGGAAGAAAAATGCTCCGATTTTGACCATCAGCATAAAAATCTGAAATGTGTGAGGTGAAAATGTTTTTTAGCCTCCTATATTCCGATACCCCTAAATCCAGTGCAACTAAACAATTTATAATAGATCCAATCTGTGTATAAAGGGGTTGTGTATTTTTCAGATCTGGTCTATATGGAAGATTTGATGACTTGTTGAAGAAACCAGCTTAACAAAAGCTATGCAGAGGACACAGCAAACATGTGCCTCAGTGAAATGAGAGAAAAATTGAACTTTTTGACCTAAAAGCAAAACTAACACTGCATATCACTCTCACCACAATATCCCCCGACGCAACAGGTTTTTGCAGCATCATTTGATGGCAGTGTTCTCCAGCAGATGCTCAGTGTAAAGATATGTGCGGTTAAATACAGGGCAGTCCTGAAGGAAAGCCGATTGGTGTCTGCAGAAGGCAGAAGACTGAAGTGGAGGTTCAACTTCGAGCAGAACAAGGACATTCTGTAAACAACCACAACCTACAAAAGAATGATTCTGTCTTCTCCCCCTTTAGGTGTTCTTAACTGGAACACATGAAACCTGAAAAATAAAAATACATAAAGTAGCATTGTGAACATGTTGCTTTTATTTTGGAAATTGGAACTAAATTTTAAGGTGACACATTTAGTTCTTGGTAAGAGTACTATTGGGGTCCTTAAGAGAAGTGCTGCTGTAAGGATTTTCCATACATGGCTAAAAACAAGGATTAATGCAAAACGTAGAGCTTTTAAATTGGACATGAACTCATATTTATTTACAAAAGCTAACTTTGTGTGCCCAGCTTGTGAAAAGTAACCAGGTTTGTTTTCAGGAAAAACAGATTAAATTGTCAGTACTCTGAAATTGAAGAATACTCATTTTATGGTACTTGAAAAAACAATCCTTCACTTTCCTATTTTGTGTTTTTTTTTATGTTCATTTAGGATAACTTTTCCAAAACAAATTATCTCAAATAAACGTAGTATATTTTGGAAGGAATTTTATTAAATTTAATTACTGTAGGTCTTAATCTGCCTTTTTACTTAAATACACCAGATTTATCTTTTCAACATTTTATGTCCTAATCACTGCCACTGAAAAATGGTATTAAAATTGACGTCCTAGCCACTAAGGTGAAGCATGTTATGAATCTATACTTTAAAATGTCAGTACTTAAATATTCACATGAAGTCACAGCAAACTATTTTGAAGTTTGATACAACAAAATGTGAAACAGATTATGGGATGAATATTTCTGAAAGGCAGTATACATAAAAAATGTACTCCTTAATTATGGATCAAAAATACCAACTTTATTAATGAGCTATGTATTATAGATTGCTGCATGATTTATGCTAATGTCAGCACAGCAGTTTCATTACAAGTAAAAAAAAAAATTAAAGAATTGGCATCAGTTTGCGGTACTGCTCTAATCATCACCCAGCCTCTTCTCAAAAAAACACAGACCTTCAAAAAATAAAGTTAAAACTGAAAGCTTGAATATTAAACAGAGTAAAACCTATAAGTAAACAGGCATAATTAGTTTGGCTCTCTTGAAAAACCTCTCCTTGACACATTTCTACACTAACCAGTGGCTTACAAAATCAGGCATGGAAGCCGAATTCGAACATTCAATTAAGGGTTTGTTTGCTTTCCCTCAAGAGCCAGAAAATTCCCGGGGTTCTCAAGTGTTAATCAAGCTTTTCAACCGTGCCTTGAATAGAGAACCCGCCGATAAGACAGGACATTTTGTGGCCAACAAGGCACGCTGCATCTAAGATGAAACAAACGCTTTATCACATGTGACATTTCAGAATAAAACCTTTTTAAATTATCTGTGTGTTTGAAATCTTTTGCCGACAGCCTAATGTACACAAAGAAGGAATACAAATGGAAAGAATAGCAATTGAAAAAGTAGCTGCAGAGGTGTAGGACAGCTACAGAGCCTAATATTTGTGGAGCATAAAATTGCCCTGAAAATTACAGATGAGACATTCTTCTGTTTACAGGCAGCATCAAAAATGTGATTTGATTCTAGTTTTAGGAGAAAAGAGTAAAAAACATTCAAAAACCTTGTGACGTTAACATTTCTAAATAAGAATTCAAAATGCTGGGTTGTGACTTTATTCTTTCGTAGGAATATCTTTTGTCTAAATAATTCAGTTGAGAGGCTATCTGAACATTTAGGGTCTTAGGTGAACCTCATCCTTTTTGCAAAGTGTTTTGCACTCTCACAGGTTTTACTCCCAGATTGTTCTGAAATTAACTTCATCCATCTTCAACAACTCTGATCAGAATTGTTGTTTCACTGAAAAAATAAAAAGTGTCCCCACAGCATGCTGCTGCCACCAGTACATTGGAGATGGTTTGTTCATGGTATTGTGCATTTTTGCTTTTTTAAATGAAGAACTGAACTCTGTGAAATGCTCATAGTTTAGTGTGTAATTTCTTTGGTTTACTCACAAGTTCCCAACAGACTTTTATTCATGAAAAACATTTGAGAACCATTAAGCATTTTTTTTCTTCCACTTCAAAATTATGCAGTATTTTGTTTTTGTCGAACAAAAATGTGACAAAATGTGGAAAAAAAGAAGCTGTATTTTTATCTTAGAAAGACACCTTATTTTCTTCCTACTAGCTCAGAAAACCTACTTCAGACTGTTGACAAGGAAAAGAAAAACAATAGGCGCAGTAGCAGCAGAGGTTCCATCTTGTCTTGCAGACATGTGTGGCATGTCACCATCAAAAATGTCACTGTGTGTACAATTACCAGCTGCTGGTGCTTCTCCCAACACACACAACTACGATCGTGCATCCTCCCCTGAACTCACCCACACCAGTCACACGCACCATGGCAGGACCCACACCAAAGAACATGCTGCAAACATAGTGCAGTTGTGCACGCATGTAGCAGTGAAATATTGGCGCCATTGCAGCCCTTCAGGCATGCAGTTATCGGGGATACAGAAGTGATGTGAAATCAATCAGCTCAAGTGGAGTGGCTTGGTCAGATGAGGAGAGTCTTGTCCTTTGCACATGCATACCTGAATGCGTGCAATTCACTGCTCAACCAGTGAATCAAACATACATTTTCTGTCCGATGATGTGTTTATGCAAGACAGAGCAGAAATATCCACTTATCTAGTCCACCTTTTTCCATGTGCTGCACAGTTTCAGAGCAGCAATGCGGTGCTAAAGCCAACAGATCTGTTACATCTCTATATCAACCTCATATCTAATTCATGCACCTTATTGTAGCTCTGTAGCCGTGTTTATGCTCTCAAAAGGCATGCTGGCAAAAGCAGGGCCCTGTACAAAAATGAACAGAGCAAAGTAATGTACTGTAGCTGGAGGCTCTGGAGGATTTAAGTGTCCATAAACATTAATATCCCACATTATCCCACATGGACGTTTTCCTTTGTAATGATTTTATAAGTCAGATTGTACAACCTGTTTTTATATTTTCTTGCGGTGTTCTCTATGGCTTCTTCTCCTTGGTGGGGAAGTGGGGGCAGAGAGTTTGGGCTTCTTTCACATTTCTCAAACCTCTCGCAGGAAACAGCTTACACCATGCACAACCCTGCCTGCTTAAATGCCTGGACTGTCAGCATAACACGGATCCACATTAATCTGTCAGCGAGTGTGTGTGGCTGATACAAATGCATTTGTGCACTTATTCGCTCCCATGCATTGAGAATCATTCACAGCGGAGCGCCTGCTTCTGGTATGCAGACGCAAAAATTAGCAGCACGGCAAGCCGATGTGAGGGTTTTTGTTATTTTCATGCGCTTTTTTTATCAATGCAAAGTAAGCACACCTAACCAGATGGTCAGAGTGTGCACAATTGTGCATTTGTGTGTCCTATGCATGAGAATATTTCCTTGTGATTTACCTGAACGTGTGAGAGGGAATAGAATCGAGCATCTGTCTGACAGAGGGTGCGATAGCTCGTGGTGTTCTGAGCTTTGATGCGTGCATGCAAGCATAACGTGTGTATATCAGAGTTTTGTAGTGTGACAGTGGATGTTTGTGCATTTTGGATGAAGCTGAGAGGACTATCTGTCTTTTAGGTGTCAACTGAGGACTTTTACAGCTTCTGGTTCAGGAAACCCTGAGTGACTAAGGAGTTAGCAGTTCCACATGCCAGTGTTATAGAAGCAGACACTCAGCATCTGTCATTTTATTTTGTTGGGATATTAGATATTAGATGCAGCTCTAACTGACAGCTGTCTGTATAGTTTCAACTTATAACCATCTATCTGCCCAGAAATGATAATAGTACTTATAAATAAGAGAATTTTCTCTCAGGCGCTTTACACATCATCTGCTTATGATGTGCCAATAGTAACACATTAAAAAAGCTTTGCTTAGTTCCGTCATAAAATTGTTCAGAACCATAGAAGCCAGCCTGCTTTATAAATGCAATTTAATAAGTACCAAAAGACTCTAATTAATGATTGTGAAAAATGTTATTAAAATTAAAGATGAAAATGAATAAATTGTCTTGGCACTCCATGGATTTCAGGAACTAAATAATAACAATATTAACATAACTAGGTCTCTGTCGGCATGAATTTTGCACTTACTACAGGCTTGACTGCAGGAGTTTTAACTAGTGAACATTAAGGAAATTATGAGTAACAGTCATTGAAGTGCAGGAACATTTATAACATCCATGTGTTGTAGGCAGGTGGAGATATGGTAACGGTGGCATGATGGATGGGACTCTGATTTAATAATGTCTGGTCATGGGAGGTGATTGCTGCTATGACTGGAACAGAGGTAGTTACAACAAGGTGGATCAGATAATTACATGTAAGACCAAGTGCTCTTTACCTGTTGGTGTATTGAAAAACATGACAAAGGACAACAGATCCAGGGACAACGGACGGGCTTATTTAAATATTTTCTAAAAAAAAATGTTCTGAGTAATTAGAAAGGCAATGTTAGTTTTTATGACTGATGCACTGGGATTGATAAAGCAAAGGTGGCATGCAAGAGTGTTAACATGTACAGGTATTACCATTTAATGAAATAATAGCAATGATGAATAGCAAAAATATAAAAGAAATCAAAGTACTCAGCACTAATGTGATGTAATGCCCAGTTTGTTTGTTAGTGGGCTGTGGAGGACAGGTTTCTGCCAGTCTATTTGCTTTTGAAATGTGGGAGGAACAGAGGACTTTCCTACTGCAAGGCAACAGTGTTACCAACACTGATCCATCAACAGATCCATCATAACTTATATTATTCTTCCATTGAAGCACAATCAGTTTATAGTTAGCATTTCTAAATTATGTTTGAAACAAAAGGACTTTTTTAAAACCTTCCTGAATATGAAAACCTGAAAAACTCAGATGTGTGGCTTTTGCACCAATTTTCTTAAATGTTTTTTTGAAAATTTGCATTTTTACATTTCAAGCTTGCAAAAGTTAAGCATAGTGATTAATCATGATTAATCGCAGTGCTAGACGATGATTAATAAGATAACATTTTTTAATTGACAGCACAAGTAAATACACAGTTGTGCTTTATGCTTTCTTTGCATCAGTACATTGTTTTCCTTTTTGTATCAATTCCACATAATTAAATTTTATGAGGCACTTTCAAGTTGAAACAAATCTGAAAAAAAATAAACCTTTTTATGAAAGTTTGTTCACACAGGCAATTTAATTCTCCCACTTTGCCCAGATGGCATTTTACCCAACTGCAGAATATGTCTTATGCATGCCTTCAGTTATGGCACCGTACATAAGCTGTCAGTGATCTACACAATCTTTGCTGCAAGCCCTGCTGCTTCACTACTCAACTGAATCCTGTGCCTTCACATGCTCTCATTACTCCTTTTTACATAGAAAGTGTGAAGCACCCTCTTCAGTGTGTGGAGTGCCTCAGTGTGTCCGGTGTTAGATGATCAAATATTCCATATGCACTGGCTAAATAATGAAGATAAAGGAAAAAAAATCTCAACATTTGGACCACTTACACTTACTAATGAAGTTGCATGTCACAATGCTTTAAAGGGTTGATGAGGTTATTTATGTTTATTGAATTTCTCTCAAGGCTTAAGGCTTTTTCGGTTTGTTTTCTCCATGCTAAAGAAAAATATAAAATTATTTTTTCTGAGAAGCTGTTAATGGCTTTTACTTTTTGGCCTTTATAATCCTTGTGGTTCTTGGAAACTAACAACAGAGGTTTGAGTTTGACCAAAATGGGAAAGAAAGTGTTTACGTAAAGCAACACATTGGACAAGCTAACTCTTTCAGTGAACTTTTACTCAGCTGTTCTAAGAGGTTATCATTTGAAAATGTCTTTTTTGTTTTTTTAACAAATAAAAATACTAAATGGCTATTTTAATACACCAAAATAACATTCAGTGTGATCAAATGCCTTCATATGTCAGCAAATTCTTCCAACATGCTATAAATTCAGCCTTCAAAAAGTTTGTCAACAGCCAGGAAACAAACAACATTAAGAACGACAACTATAAGATAGGTCAAAAATAAAGTTGAGGAGAAACTTGAAGCAGTGCAATGTCATAAAAATACCAAACACTTCAAATACTTTTCAAAGCAAAAGCAAGGTTCAATCCATGATCTGAAAATGTGGTGAATATGGCACATTTGACAGACTTGGTAAGGTTAGCATTGATCAGAGAAAAAGCCAAGAGGCCAATGGTTACTATGGAGGAGCTGCATTGATCTACACTTGAGTTTGCTGACCCTCTCAACAGAATAGCTATTACTCATCCACTTTAAAAATTGAGGCTTTTTGGAAGAGTGGTAAATTAAAAGAAACCTGAAAAAGTAAAGTTTATCAGAGGGCATTTAAAGTACACAGGAAATGTTTATCTTAGATGAGGTTAGTGTTTACCTTTCCACCTTCATGCAAAACACAGAGATTGGGATGCATTAAAACCTGCACATCAACCTAAAAACACCACCTCCTCTGTGAAACCGTGTTGGGAGCATCTTTGTGCGGAAAGGATTTTCTGTAGCTGGACGGGAAAGCTGCTCAGAGATCACGGAAAGGCGGATAGAGAATAATGCAAGAGCAAGGAAGCATGCAAAAAAACGTTAGCTGACGAGAGATTCACCTTCCAGTTAACTGGCAACCAGAGCTGAAAATCCCTTAGATCAAGAGATCCTCAAGGAAAACCTTTTCCCCTCATAAATCCTGCATGCTTATAATCACGGCTTTACAAATGTCTGATTTAAAGGTTTAACACAAATATAAAGATGTGAATAAGTGTTGAGATGTTGTTCTGGTGTGCTGCTGGCATGTGAGTGACAGTTCTGTTTATTTCCTGGTCCCAGGCTGGCAAACTAGACTTGGCCCTCTGGCAGCCTCATCTGTATGCTGTCATCCCAGTTAAGCGGCAAGAAAGTATGAGATCATTTAGAAAACTAGCTGATCTGACAAGCAGCCAGGCGCAGCTCATGGTACACAATCTGAGTGTGTCTATCTTATGGTGACCCAGAGTGTGTCGCGGGGTTATGTTATCGTCTGAAACGGCGTCGCTGCAGCTGTGTGTGTATTCAAACAATTCTGCTCACCTTTTGTCTGTCTGTACAGCTATATGCTTCTTCCCCACTGCGATGTTGAATGGCTTTTTGTTCATTTACATGTGACAATTTCACCCAGCTGGTAGATGCATGGCTTAATTGTGCTGAAAGTATCCTCCATGGCACAGAATGTGGTCGGGTGTCTTTGCTTTACAGTCAGTGTAATGCATATTTTTATTGCTACATTGCCGACGATCTAATACATTAAGAATGAGGAAAAAATAAATTGGAATAATTAATGCATTATTTTTGAAGGGGTAATTCATATCATATTTCAAATGGAAAGAGCTGTAAACCCCAAGTCAGAGTCAAGTCTCAACCAAAATAAACATTTTCTCATCAAATCCATCTAGTGCAGCTCTAATTTTTGTGGGTAAGAAATGCAGATCTATAAATTACTGCATGGATATTGAATAATTGACTTTCAACCTTTAAATTAAGTAATTTAAGTGAACATAAAGACAGATAGTCAGCTTCATAATGCTTTGAAAATTGATTTTATGTAACATTTACACTATTAGATTTATAAATATGCAAATATACTTAAAAAAATAAAAAGATTAAAATATGTTCATGCTGATTTTCTGAATGACACAAAAGTGTATTTTTAAACTGTTTAGTGACCAAATTAAAAATAGCTCTGACAATTTTCCTATTGTCCGCTCTTTCATTGAATACTGCACTAATTAGGGTTTGGAGTGCTTTCTCCTCCTTTCTCTGAGCCTGAGATTTGTTTTTCATGTTGGAATACCATTTTTTAAATCCATCTGTGGAAAGTATTCTTGTAATATAGCAGCTAACTTAGCAGTGAGAGAAGATTCCAGGCAAATAATACTTATTTTTTCTGCTAAATGATTAAAAAGTCATTTATGATCATCTTTACTGGGGTTGAAGAGGCTTGTGTTGAAGACGGGAGATATCTCAAGGTTATAGGATGGACTGGACTTGCACAGACCTGTTTTAATTGGTCTCGCCAAATTGTGTGTGCATGATTGATTGTCCTGTATGTCTCTGTGTTATCCTTCAATGGACGCCCCATCAGGGTGTATCCTGCCTCTGCACCAAGTAACCACAGAAGATGCGAACCAGAAACTCCACGATCTTGCAAGCACAAGCAAAAACAGACTTTGGATGAATAACTTGGAAAAACAAAAATAATGCAGTCGCGGTATCTTTGCTGGTGCACTCACCTTGGCATGACTCTTCTAATTGTACATTCCTCTCTCAAAGCAAATAAACACTAAACTTTGATAAGGCGGCGTATGCAGTAAAAACTCTGAGCTTGATTATTAGACTATGTTAAAGCTGTTCCTCTAGTAAACCGTGTTTGTACATCCCTGTGTAAAAACTGGTGGCGCTGTGCAGGTGTGATTGTGTGTAATCACAGTTTCCTCTGTTTTCTTGTAATTAAGTCAGCACCCATGCTTCCTCTAAGTGCCATGTGCTCCACAGAAACTCCCATGATTTAATTACGGCACAAACACACACAGAGAACATCAGCCAACTGTCCATGTCTCATTTTCTCCTGCGGATTCCCCTCTCTTTTGTCACCTGCAGGCCTTTGCCAGCCCTCAAAATACGCTGCCCTGGTGAGGGTACAGGAAAGCAATGACCGTGGTAAGGTGTTGACCCCCATGTATGGGGGCCACCTGACCCCGTCTGTTGGACATTATTACCACAGGGTTATAAGCTTCAGCCCAGAAGGCGGAACTATTGTGTTCATCATCACTGATACAGATCAATCCCGACAAGGGGAAAGGGCAAACAGCCTCTGCCAGGTTGAAGTCACGACTGCTGGACTGATAAGTCCAAAGTGACTGCTAGTATTTGTTGCTGCGGGGATAAATTCATCTCCAAATCACTGAGACTGGGTCGTGAAAGGCAGGGGAAGCTGCTGCTGTGTCACTGCCTCTGAGCACTGGATGGGGAATCTGGAGATATGGGGAGTCCTTTTCACCCTGACCTCCTCCCTCCACCGTTGTTGTTCCCCTATCTCTGCTTACCTCACCTTTTATTCTCTCTCCATCCCATTCGTCTTTTCCGACAGTGTTTAAACACCAACAGGCAGTAATCCAAGGACACACACAAACACTCATGAGCGATATACTCTCACGTGTACTTCTTTGTTTTCAGCGTGTGGGCTTAAACACAAAGGCCTCGTCCATTTTATCTTCCCCTTCTTTCCCTATACAGCCGAAGCGAGCATGTGGATAATCACAAGAATGTTTATACATACAAACTCTCAATAGGAATGGATTAGTGTTTGTCTACATAAAAATGTGTTTGGATATTTTTTTTTCTTCTCGTTTTCTGTGCTGGCTTCTCTCTCAACTCAGCACGGGACTAATAGGCATTCTGCAAGCCACTGTACTCTGCAATTAGGCAAAAAAAAGATAAACAAAGATGAAGCAGTTCACGCTTTGCCCATCACAAAGCCCACCAACAAAGTCAAACGCTATTATCATCACAGCAATGTGTGTCAGCAGGTAGCGGCCTGCCAATCTGCCAAACAGATTGAAACACAACAAACAAAAGCAGGAAGACTTATTAAAAGCCCACATATGCTGTTAATGTAGGTGTTGTTGCTGGAACTAGAGCTAAGGTAGTTGTTGGTGCTTCGTCTTTGTCCACCGGGGGCTTCTGCCCATAATTTTATCTCAGGGCCAGAACCAGGCACTGTAACTGAAAGGCTCTATCATCTATTCAGAGCTGGTTGCGAAGTCCAAAGAGATGGCTCCAGGAATAAAAGAAAAGATCATGAATTGTTTGCTTTTTTCGCCTTTGACTTTCTATCTCACCTTCATCTCTCACAGCTCAGAATTTTCTCATTTCAGGCTACTTCTGCCTTGAAAATGTTTACACTTAATGAAACCCGGCCAGCCCGCTCCCTGAGGCCCGGTGCCTTTGAGCATTATTCTTAGCCTCAGCAGATCAATATCAACTATGTTCCCTGTCCGTCTGTTCGCAATCATTAAAACTTTGTAGTAATGAATTTTTTTCTGCCTCAAAACCTCTACGGAGCTGTGCAAATGTCTGAGTCTTCCAATAGGCTTTTCTCTTGACTGCCATATATCTTTTAAATCTCTCACCAATAATTGAAGCGTGACGGTAATGAAATGCTCACATTCCCAATCACAGCAGTCACTCAGAGTGATGTAACTTGCTGGAAATCCAAAGAAGCGGCTGAAAACTTACAAGGAGCCTCGAGTTGCATCACTGCAAAAGGCAGGCAGGCCACATATTGTGTTGGTCAAGCAAGAGCTCATCTGCCACAGTGTTTACATCAGAACTGGTCAAGAGGAGTTAAGAGGGTGAATCAGAGGCTGACCGGCGCTTTGCATCACCGAGCTCTGCGAGTTTTACAATTTCTCTGTCAAAAGCCGCAAAGTGCTACAAGCTGACACTTCTGCACAGGGATACATGTGGGTCTGCTCTGTGTTTTTAGCATACCAACAGCAAGTCCGCTTGTGAAAACTCAGGAGTCTGCATTTATGAACTGCACAAAATCTAAATAAAGCAACAGGCAACACAAAGACACTCTAAAATCCCACCATACTATATTAACAGAATCTATATTTTCCTAATGTAGGACCAAGTGAATTAAACTGCAATCATTCTGACTGGTACTTCTTTATTATGTTATTGAATTTAAAGGAAATCCTTAACATTTCTTTTTCCAAAACTACCATATCAATTCTCATGTTTGATATGATGGGGATTAATAACAAAAAAATGTAAGATAAACCCTGTTAGCTGGAAAACTGAACTGTATTTTAGTTAGCCATTATACATTTTTCCAACTACTTTAAATGGCGACACAAAAACTCAATATCCTGGTAAGAAATCACTTAATTTCTTATCTAACCAGAGAATGTACAAACCACCATGTTCAATGGTACATTGTTTAAAAAGTACCAATTCTATTTGACTTATAACATGGGAAGAGGTTTTGCAGTTGGTGTCGTAATCAGCCAGCGGAACTAGAATTTGGTTGCTAGGAGACGGGCTGTGCTGGGCTTGGCAGGCGTTGCTAGGTAACGACACAATTCCAGCTGATTGTAAACTATTGCCCCCTTTTGACTTTGTACTGTGTGGAGCAGTGTGGTTCAACTGGGCTGACATTATGAATATGCTGCACCATATAAAATGCAAACTGCTGAATATGCAATTACTGAAGGTTCAGTTAGGGTAGCTTTATTTTATAGATCTGCGTTTTCAATGCTGGTTCTCAAGGCACAGTCCTGCAAGTTTTAGATGTGTTCCTGAAAGCTATTGATGGCTGATTAAAAGGCTTTTTCTGAACTGCAGTCATCTGGATCAGGTGTGCTAAAGCAGGGAATGATCTTTGGTGCATCGGGCCAGGAGGACCAGGGACAGGAGACACTGCTATAGAGAAAAATAATGCCATTCAGTTGCTACCTGTAAACCTTTGGATATTTCCTGAGGCGATATTGTAGGAGCTACACAGCCAAGTACATAAATCTCACAGAGTTAACATGAAAGCAAGCAAGGTGAAGCAACATACTTTAAGAGAAACTCAATATAGAACAGTTAGGTTATCAATTGATGACAAGGAAGCTAAAAGGATAAAGTGGGTGATTTAATTTAACACACTCTGGATGACCAACCCTCTGGCTCTAGAATATATCCTCTGCCTTTTGCAGAAGGAAACAAAGTGCTGCTTGAGCTGGATAGAAAAACAACAAAACATTTCACCTGTAAAAGTTGTTGCCTACGGTACTACTAGCACAAACATTTTGTCCAGACATTTTCCCAGTAGCCCTGCTTCAACTCACGGTGCAATAAAGGATTTTCTGACTGATCAAATTCATCAAATACACAGCAGTTTGGTGGTCTATTATTACTGAGCATAAAAGCAAGCAGTCAATGAGATGCTGATAAAGTGTTTAGAAACATACAGAAGGTGACCTTGAAGATACCCATGCCCGTATGGTGGCAGATATTTCTCTCATCTAATTGTGTAATTGTGCTCTTGAGATTGTCCAAATGCAATGTTTGAATATAAACCAGTTATGATTAAAAAAAACTAAAATATTTTGTAAAATGTATTGCTTTTTAAAACCAATGAGGTTTTAAAAAGGAAGAATGACACACAGTAAACTGAATTTTATTATGTGACATCTATGCTAAGATTATTTAATTGCATTGGACAAGTTGATGGAAAACCGATCCAATTGGTCTTTGTATGGTAGTTTGGGCCAAACACATATGGACTAACCCCCCAAATCCTGATTACTACATTATTGGATGATTTCTATGTGTTGTGAAAGCTGGACCAGAATGATGCAGAGAATGGAGTGAGTCAGAGTGATGAAGAACAGATGGCGGAGAAAGCCAGAGAGAATAACGCAGTGATGAATCTTTGACCAGCCAATTCACATCATGCAAAAATTGTGCCTATTCAGACTAATCAACCCTGGATCCACTTGGTTAAAATTAGTGCTGTTATTTTTATTTACACTATTCTTTAATTTAATTCAATACAGCTTTAGAAATGGTTGATTTTTCAGCTATAAATTGCAAAGAAAGGTACTGCTACACTTTCTGCACCTGTGCCATGATAAAATCAACTGGTGCCTCCTTGGAGAGACAATCTTTAGGCCAATTTGAACAGAGACTCTCTGTCCAATGGACTGAGGAGCAGAACATTGAGAAACCACAGGCCAAGGGACCCTGTCTGGTTCACTGAGAGAAGACACAATGAGACCCAAGGCTGAGAGTAAAGCATCTTATTAAATGATCTCAGACACTTCGATGGCATCATAACCTGTCAGACCTTCAAGGTTTTCCTCTGATGAATTGTTAATTTCTTTTCCAAACTTTTCTTAAAGTTAAATCAGGCTTTCAAAAAAAATTATAAAATAAAAGCAAAACAGAAACCAAGATGCAAAAGGTATATTGGAAAGATAGTAAAGAAATTCACACTGAGGTTTGTGGTGTACAAGATTTTGTTTTTAAAGAATTGGGGGTAAATGTCCTGTGTAGGGTGGATTCTTGTCCAATGGCTAATGGAAAACAGAACTAGACAACTGGAACTGGGCAATCCTGTGTAATATTATTCTCAAGGTTTTTGTTTAACTTCTTCTAAACTACAGACAAACTAATTCCACTTTTAACTCAAGTTTTGACCCTCCCAATTAGGGGAGCAGTGTCTATTCCGATCATGTAGCCTTTAAGGTTGCTGGGTCTATTATGTAAATGTCTCTGTACAAACAGTCAACCCATCCTTTACTCCACACACATACAGCCTTCATGATTATCGTGCAACCAGAGCACTGCCCTGTTCTACCTCTCTCCTTCAAGCTGTGTGGACAGCAGTGGATATTTTCCACACAATCAATGTGTGTTTTCTTAGCAGCTCCATCTCTTTCAAATTAGGATATTTCCCTGTGTTTTCCTGAAGGAATTCGCCAAAAGGTCAAGTTGACTGTTCTCCCATTATGGTCTCGGTGCACTCATAAAGGCCGTGTTCACTGTCGGGATTAATCTGGACCCGGTATTTACATGTGACAAAAACACGCCAGCGACTGATGACATGAGGGATTTTGGGAACTGTGAGATGTTGGCCTGCGCAATCCTTATTCAACCCACTCCGACAGACTACCGGAGTAATCACCTCATGCTTCATCTGAGCTTTCCGATGGGATAAATGATCGCTATAAAACACAGGGAAACAAATTAACCACCGGTGTCAAGATTTTAATGGTTCCAATTAGTCAACTCTTTGGGGAATGCGAATTATTGAGAATGATTGCATGCCACTTCCAATCAGCAAATTCCACCAAGTTTGTGGCAAATAAAACTAATATGTAGAACAGTTTCTACACATGTCTTACAGGCCTAACATTTCTGTAACCGGCTTTGATAAAGTGAAGTGAACTCTGTCTGAGAGCGGTGTGTTCAATCAGGCAGACTTTGCAAAACCTCAGCTTTTCTGTCCTCAAACACATATTTTTCTCTGATATGCAATCATTGGTTGAGTATCCTACAAAAAGCAAAACAAAAGGGAATCCAATATTTTATCCTTAAAACTTTTTATTACTTTCACCATTGGGAAGCCTTCTATAAGAAATGAGAGCCGGGATCTGAAAGCAAACCATGAGCTCCAGATTGATTTAAGTAACGTTATTTTACATGGTTACTCAATGGAAATGTTTGTTTGTAACAAATATGACATACATTTAATGATAAACAGAAGTTGATTAGATTTTTTTAGGGTTAGAGAATTGTATTTATGTGTACACCAATGTCTTAAAAGGTAATGGTTTCCAAATTACATATTTTTCCTTTTATGTGATGCCAGAAAAAGTGCTTGAAAGAAATAAGGAAGCCTGTAGGACCTGTTGCTGCACACTGCTGGTCAACTGGCTGGAATAGACGAGTGCACATTTTTTTCCCCACCTACCAGAAAGACAAAGTTAGTTGTTTGGACTTATTTCACATTTTGACAAAAGCAGTCATGGTGTGGAAAAGGGAACACATAAATCATCAGTGACAAGTTGATTGCCACTTTAATTACATAGAATTTTGAAGTCAAGCCAAGGGTAGTTTTATCAGAATTTCTTTGATCAGCTTTGACATGTTTGAATAGAATAGGTTTGAAAGGACTTACCAGGAGACATACTTTTGAACATCAGCTACATACCAGATGCAGCAGATGTGGGCTGCTTAATGGTAAATAAATGGGTTGGTGCAGTTTGTGCTTTAAAATGCACTTCCGCCAGTTTGCATTTCCCATAAAGGAGTACCACATTGCTAAAGGAGCACTGTTTTAAGCCAACAATGTGAAAGATAATGGCATATCACTTAAACAGTAAATATAAGATAACCTCGGTAATTTTTCAGCTAAACTTGTACAATGCAGGACATCAAAAATGGTTCAGGAGAGTCTTGCGATGCTCAGAGCCCGGCCTCCTCCTGCTTATCTAGCAGTTATCTTGGAAAGAGTGAAAGGACGCTCCAAAGACAGGTCTTTGCTCCCTTCACTGTTCTGAGCAAAGACCTCTCACACGTCATATTGCAGTTGAAGTACCATGCTGATACACACGCTCCACCACAGTGTTGTAAATTGTGAGGAGGCTTGGGTGTGATGCTTGTTTTAGTTTCCTCAAAAAGTGCAGGTTCTGCTCAGCCCATTTTATGGTTAAGAAATACCATAATACAGCAAAAATGTGTTTTTTAACTTTCATATTGTGAATATGTCATAATAGACCATTCCTAGTCTGGAAGACATGTTGGTCTGAATCGTATTTTTAAAATGTAACCCATTTTTGTTGTCATTAGCCTGAAAGCAATAGATACACAGGGATTTTAAAGAATCTTTATAGATTTTAAGATCATCCTGAGTTCATTTTTCTCTGGATCAAATGTTTATTTCTAAAAATAAAACATTTTCAAGACATACTGTTTTTATTCTAAAGCTCAATGGTGTTACACAACGTCTGACCCATCATGCACTGCAGAACTAGGTTTATTTAGTAATTGTATCTGGTTTTAAAAAGAATGCAGAAGTTTTATCCAAAAAGATTTTTTTTAAAGTGCTCTTTAGCAGTTTCACTGTCTACTCTCAGCTTTTCCCACAGTGTTAAAGCTAAATGACACATTTGCAGCGTAGCACCCTCATTAATGTGAGAAAAGGAAATAAGCTTTCATTTGGGTGCAGTTATTCTTTTTTCTGGTTTGCCCTTTTATTCATGTTTTCTTATTTACAAATATGATAAAAACTGTGCTGCTTCGGAATAGCCATTTGCTCTGTGTGCCAGTTGCCTAATGATGGTAAGATGGTGCTTAAATACAGGCAGGAGGCAAAAATACGTCAATTAGATTAAGATGGTGAACTCCAAAATCTTCAAATCCACAGCACAGAAAAATAAACAAGAGGACCTCAAACGTAGTGGGTTGGAAACCAGGGGATTTGAAGCTGGAAGTATAAATACTCAGAACGTGACTGTTGAACAAGTGTACGTGTGCTGATTGTTGATTAATAACAGGTGCTGGAAGGTACAAACTGAAACAGTGGGTGCAATTTAATGGAAGTGAAAATACAAAGAATTACTCAGCAAAATGAAAACTAAGAAAATGCTCCATACAACGAAACATGTCCAATAGTTGTTCATATTAAAGTCTGAATAATCGCTGCAAAAACTACAGTCACTGACTGCATCTGAGAGTTAATAAACAAAGGAAAAAAATGCAGAAGGAATTATAAACTCAGATTAATAGAGGCATTAACAAATAAGCAGCAGGAATTTAGGTGAGATGCATGCAAGAATTAACAATGATGATTAAGCAATAAAAGGACAAAGACCAAATTGGTTACACACTCAGTTTCTTTCTGGCCTTAATGCTGTCATTTCTTAATTTCACCAGTTTAGACATGCTGTGATTGTTGAGCAAACCAAAAGAAGATGGAATATATTTTTGCAAAATATGCAAAATAATGTCCCCTATTTACAGAAGATATTGCACATTAAAGAACCCCCAATAAATGTCGGTTCCATACAAAGAATCAGCTAACATCGGAAGTATGTAAATAGCTGGGACTGCAGAGAATCTGATTGAGCCTTCCTATTGATTCTCATAAAATATATCCGCCCACATCAGGTCTTCAGGCTAAACCTTGGCTAAGACTCTCACCTTGTGATCCCCTTGCAAGCAGTTGCTCCTCCATCCTTTCACTTTTACCCCACCTTGGTTTATAGAGCTCAACGCAACATGAAACAGAGGGCAGACGAGGGCCCCATCTCGTCTCAGCGTGGCCCCCACAGATCGTTTTGAAGAACAAAGAAGGATCACAACGGGCGAAAAGTCTCTCCTGACTGACAGATTGCAAGTGTGCATAAACACGATAAGCCGAACACGAGTTCTGCACGTGATAACTTGTGTATGTGTCTTACAGCGTTGACATATTTACACACGAGCTAGAGACTTGTCAGGTTTGAGCTGACCCATAAAGAAACGAAACAGAAGAAAGAGACTCAGGAGTGAACCACCAGCGCTGGTGAAGGTGGACGGCTGTGCGCGAGTGATAGAATGCTTGTGTCACTCATCGTCTTTCTGCTCACGGCTGCGGTTAATTATTCACCCGGGTTGTGCTGCGGAGATGAACTGAGGGGCTCTGGGATAAAGGCACTGGAGGAGGAAGATGAAATTATAAAATCCTAATGACGGAACTCTGGCTGAATGGTAATTTCTTAAATTGATTTTGAAGAGGTGCCCAGAAAGAACCAGCATGAGACACACGGAGAGGGAGGATTCCCTGTTCGCTCACTCTGTTGTATTATATTTCTCTTATGCTGGACCTGTTCCTTAACCTCTGGCCTAACCTCTCTTTTTAACCTGTGCTCGAGCTACACATTTACATGTCTGCTCTTTTGTGCCTATCACTTGCACTTAACCTCATTCACCCCCATCTATTTATCCTTCATTCACACATGTCTAAATCAATTTGGCTACCTTATTAACTGTTACACAGTTTTGTTTCTCAATTACATATCAAAATCTGATTTTCATGTCTTCCCTGCATAAACCGCCTGCTGGTTCTTTAATGATCCATCCGACCCATTTTTGTAAATTAGTTATTCAAAAACATCTACATTTGATTGTTAATGGAACAAAACCTCTATATTGATTATGATTTAGATATTTCCCCTAAGACCTCATTACTGACAGATGGCAGCTAAACAAACTAGATTATCAATGAAAAATGAAAACATCTCCACAAAGTTCATCAGCAGAAGGAAGCAAGAAGTGTCCTAATGTTTACTGGAACTGTTCTGTCTTATGAGGTTATAAAACACAATAGCCCAATACCGGTAAAAATCATGCCTCCCCAAATCATCACTTACTTTGGAAACTTTAAAATGGACCTCAAGAAACATGGATTCTGTGCCTCTTCTTTTGGACTCCGGGTCCTTAATTTTCAAAAGTAAAGTAACAAAAATGTTATCTGGAAAGACTAAAAGTCTTTATTCTCTTTATCAAATATAAAAAAGTATAAGTTATAATAATGCTTTTAACTTTAAGGACCATAAACGTAAACATTTTTACATTTATTACATAAACCACATCTAGGACAAATGTACAGTTCGTACTACAGTGATGTCTGAATGTAGAGAAGTTTTTTAATATACGAGATGTGGCTCTCTGCCCAGGGTATGCTTCTTCCAAGGAGTGGCACCAATTCTACAAAAAGAATTTAAAAAACTGAGAAAATGACTATTTTCTATGGATTTCTTTGGATGTCAATTTCTACAATGGATGTCTGAAAATAAAACAAGACAACAAAAGTCACACAAAGAGAGGAATGCAAAAATCAAACCACATGAAAATCTGATGGAAAATTTATGAATAAAGCCTTTTCAGGAAGCACTTTGCAATACGGCCAGCTTGTCAACAATGTGAATCCATACCACATCTTCATATCTGGTGTAAATTTGCCAACGGGTATTGAGCAGTTCAGCTTTAGTAATGCCGTTTCTCCTTTTCTGCTTATTTCTAAACCAACATTGTTGTAGAAAATCTAGTATAGCGGTGGAAAATATTTTTTATTGATTGTCCTATATGGCCTTATATTTTTCATATATTGCAGTGGATGTTTGCAAGGAACAGCATAGCTGAGAGCTCATTTATGCAATAGCTGATTGCTTCTGTTCATGCATCCTTCTACAAGATACAGTACAATTTCCATTTATATACAGGCAACAGTTACACAGGCCTTATGGTTTTATATGATAATCCCAAGCTCCAGGCAAAATAAGGAGCGTCCGTCCACAAATAAAATTGTGCCTGTTGTTAAGAGTCAAGCCTTAGGTGCACTGTGATAAAATTCCAAACCCAGCTCATTTATGAGGTTGAATACACTCAAGCATTATTAATGGTAAATGAATCGTGACTTGGTTTAAAACTTCAGTAAATCTGTGCCTGCGCTGCTTGGTCAGTGGATGACATTTCACTCGTTCACACTCTGAATACAATTAAAGTTTGCCCCTGGAACCCCAGTAGCCTTATTGAATTTCATCAGAGCTAATGAGATGGTTTTCTTCCAATATTCATGCAGCCAGATTCAAAACTCTGACAGCACTTAAGCATATTTGAAGTAATTCAGTTAGTTAATTTTGAATGGGCTCCAACATTTATCAGTAAATTATGCAAGATGTAATAGCCAAAGATAGTAACACTAATAATACGTTAGCTGACCCAAATGCATGGCTCAAATGCTCATGTGCATTCATGCATAACAAGTTTCTTTAGTTCTCCTTAGCCCCCTATACTCAGTGCATGTTGTGCTTTAATTACCTTTTTGTTTAAAGTAGTGGTGGGCCTCGATTAAAATTTTTAATCGCATTAACTGCAGGGTCTGTAATTAATTAGGATTAATCACATTTTAATCAAAAGCTATATATTGTCAATATAAGGAGCATTTTTGGTTTAAAAGTATAAATCATTGATTCGACAGAGCTCCACAACAAAGATATTCATTGTTTTTAATCTGTTATTTAGGTTATTCAACCAGCATTGAGGTAAAGTGCTATTTTATCTATTTAGCTTTTAAGTGTTTCAAGAACCTTGATAAATGTGGAGGCTGTTATTAGCGTTTGGGGCGTCTGTGCTTTCTGCACCACGTTTTGCACTGAGACCGTATTTTAGGCTTGAAAAGCTTTAAGGTGATAGGCTAACTCATTTATGCAAAACTTGAAAACAATAAGAGTCTTTCATTTTTTGAAGCAAAAATTAAAACCCAGTGGGACAGTCAAGTGGCTGTATCATCCATCACTGTTTGCAGATGTTGCAAGTGCATCAGACTTATGTCCATGCCAGAAATGGTGCAAAGGTTTTCGGCTGGATCCTTAATATGTAAAAAAAGTAAAAATATTTTTGATTAATTGCAAGAAAAAAAACCCCATTAAAATCTATGTAAATAATCATTTGAATTAAGTGTTGTCTGATGCTAGTTCTAAGATATTACATTGTGTTTGCCTGTCATATGAAATCCTAATAAAAATGACGAAACTTTATGGTTCCAGTGTAATAAAATGTGAAAACGCTCCAGTGGTATGAATACCAAGCACAAAAAGGTCACAAAAAGCTCTCCACTTATCTTTTTCAAATTCTTTCCCTTTTTCTTTAAACTATCTCTCCCACTTTTTCCATTTCTACTCGTCCTGTGAGACACATTGCCATCCTGGCCAGGCCCGTTACGCTATTATGCCTACAGTGGGCTGCAGAGGAGAGCAAAAAGGCACGGTGATTGACGGAGATAAGGCCTCTAATTAAGGCAGTGATTGGGGGGTTCTGCTGGGGGCTTAGCTTTCTGGCAGGCAGAGACAGAAGAAACAGAGACACATCGAGGGCGCCCAACCCCGCAGCAATTAGACACACATCTGCTATCAGCAATCAGCTTTCTGTCCCTGGAATAGGGAGACTTTCTGCAGCAACCTGCCTGTCAATGTCATTCTTTGTCCCTTTTCCCTTCACTTGTACAACCTGTTTGCGAACCCCCATGATAGATTGACGAGATACTGGTTGGGCTATGAAGTCAGATATGCTGTGAAAAAGGAGGATTCTTGTGCAGTTTCATGGCAGATGCAAAAGGACTACTAAACCACAGCTTAGACTGCTCTCTGCACACCCATGCAGAACTAAGATGTATCTCATGTTAGCTGCTCTCAAGTATGGATAAACAAACGCAAACATATTGCGGCACATAAATGGGATTAATGTGCATGCAAACAAAGAGGAACAAAAAGCCCCGCTTGAATTGCCTTATATACACAAACCTGACATATCATTAGCATGCACAATCCTGTCTCGGTTCCCCTGCGGCAGGCTTTGAATTTACAGTGTGAGAGCACAATCAGCCTGTGGAGGTTTTACAGTCAGGGGGTAAATGTCATCATCTCTGCACCAAGTTTTATGACTCTAATCTGGCTTGCTAATACTCACCCCGCACCCACATGCATGTCCAAAATGGAATAATAGTGCATTATGACACACTAGAGCATACATCATTGGAGTCCTTTGCATCTGGAGAGCGGTGGCAGATCGAGACAATTTATGGGCCGATATGTCTACAGCCTAATTCCAAATATGGGGGAGCCGTCATTTGAATAATCTACACCAAGAGAGAGGAAGGCTAAGGGATATTTAACATGATGAATAAGCACAAGCCATACAAGTAGTCTTAAATTAAAATCGCTTTGCAACAGGAGAGAGGGATGATCCCAGGGATAGAGCAAGTTCATGCTTTTGGAAGAGAAAATACAAAGAATAGATACTCCAGGAGAGAGAGCAAGAGGAGGGGCCAGTTACTCACAGTCCTTTACTAAAGAGATTTCTCAACAGAGCTATCCACTGAAAAGGCAAATTAGTTTAGGACCAGGCATAATCCATGTCCGTGAAAGCGGCTACAAGAGTTTTTCCCAGCAGGGAACCTGGTTTTCATTACAACCCTGATCTTAAGTACTATTCTCAAGACTGAGGAGAGAGAGGTTCACCTAAGAAACAAAGGAGGTCGTCTTTAACAAGGCCTGTGAAACATGGCGGTGGGTTCTTAAATCAAGTTAAATGAAATGCATTTTTTGGTTTGTTAAAAAAAAGAGGATTTTGTTTTACTGGGAAAATCCCCTTGATTATTTAAAAAAATTATAAATATAAAACAAGTACAATAATATATGCAAGGTTCTAAGAATTTCAGGCAGAAGGCTGTGGAGCAGTGCAGTTGTTCTGCTTTTGCCTGATGGCAGCAGTTTGGGGAAAAGAACTTGTTCCTGTGACATTTCAGTGACCCTCAGAGCTTCTCTCACTATCCTCTCCAGGGCTGTGTTGTTTGCCATATTGAAACTGGAGCAACCTCAGAACCTCTCACAGCAGATCTGTGGACAATCATGATGATGCAAGTAGGGAGTGATGTTTTGGTATTTTCAGAAAGATTAGTTTCTATTTCTGGACATGTTTCACAAACATGGGTAAGGTGAGGTTACCAGAGATCTACAATACTCTCAGGAGTTTGTGGTTATTTACTCTCTACTAAATAACTCGCAAGGCTAAAGAGTGTGTGCTTTACTTCTAGAAGGCAACGATCTCCTTTGGTGTGTTTTAGTTTTTAAGACATACCTTTTTTAAGTCAAGCTATTCTGCTGAGATCGACTGCACAATTACATGAAGGGCAAAAACATTTCCACAAATAAATTGAATGATTACATTCCATGTCAAGCCTGTGTGCTGTCCAATGGTTAAAAAAAGACTAGATTGCAATGAGCTTGAATAAAAGCACAACAAATTGATTAAATAATTGATTGCATAATGTAAACAATAACTTTACATACTAATGCACTACAGATTCTTGGAACAGTATATTTTAAGTCATCAATATTTAAATGAAGTTAATGATCTGTAATACATCCTATGTGTAGCTAACCACTTTCTTAGTGAGCTGAGGGATTATCCAATAGAAAGCTTGATTCTCAAACTGATACCTGTAGATTTAATAACCTGACCTTGAGACAATTCCTCCTCTGGTGCTCATGGAGAATGATAAGGTTTTACAGTACATCTTTTGACGATGGAGGGGGCAGTCAAAGCTCCCGAGCATAGGTAGAATGAGCTCTGTGAAATAAGACAGAATTCAGGGCAAACTTTGGTGTGGAGTCAGAGACCACAGAGTGGAAAAAGAAGCAGAATCTCGGCTCACTCAAGGAGAGAAATGAGAGAACTGGAGCATTTCCCTCTGGATACCCAACGTTTACATCCAGGCCGAGAAACAGAACACAGACAAAAGACATATTAGTACTGTATTCTTAATGTAACAACTGGTACTAACATTGATTTTTTTTAGGCATCTGTCATGGTTTGGAGATTTTGCTTTGACTTGCTCTTCTTTCCATGTGCATCAATTTCTGATTTCATATTTTGGTCTTGTTGGCTGCTTTGAATTCATGTTTTACATCCTTATTGTTTTTTTTTCCTGCCATCTGATCCTATTTCGTGTGTCATGACAGCTATTTTTATCTAATCATTAGCTCACTGTGTTCTTGGATATTAGCCACTACTGCTCAGAATTTTTTTTCTACTTTTATATTATATGCAGGGCTGCACAGTGGTGCAGTTGGTGGAGCTGTTGCCTTGCAGCAAGAAGGTTCTGGGTTCGATTCCTGGCCTGGAGTCTTTCTGCATGGAGTTTGCATGTTCTCCCTGTGCATGTGTGGGTTCTCTCCGGGTACTCCGGCACAATGGTGTGTTTAAAGGTGACACTAAGATGAAAATCACGTAAAACACATAAAATACTCGGTTTACTACATCGTTCAGACGAGGGTGTAATAACTTTTTCCTCTGTTAGAAAATTTTTGATTAAACTAAAAATTTTTATTATTAAATAACTTTCTAATCCAGAGATTAAAAAAAAACCTAGACATTATATATGTGAATATTTCTTAGCAAAAAAAGAAAAATACATTAAATGAGGAGTCCTAATTGTTTCAAGTCACTGTATATATTTATAGTTTGTAATGAGATTAGCTGCAAATGAAGTGTGAAAATGGCTTTTAATAACCTGATTTTTTTTCATGATTCATGGAATATAAATATAATAACTTGATGTCTATTATTTCTAACTTGTGTTCCGTAGAAAGCCAAACATTAGGTGATGAGTAGGCCCATATTGTAGTTATGTTTTACAGGGTAGCTATGCTTCTTGCTTTAGGTCCTCCTAAATTATATTTGCTGAATTTTAAAGATGCGGCAATGTACAGCAATAGCATGAGGTTTCGCAGCATATGTGTATGTGACCTTTACTGAATGCAATATGCCTTGTAAATCTTGATGGGAATATTTTCCGATTTATTACAAATATTCAGCTGTAATCAAGTATGTTTACAGGTTCTCCATCAAAGTCTGGAATCACTGCGACCTTTTAAAACATACTCTTAGCACTAAATGAGGAATATAAAGACTCTTCCTCGCTAAAGTTTACGCAAATGTCAGATTAGAGAGATGCAATAATGTATTCTCCATAAAATCTCAACGTTCAGCTTTATAGTTCTGAGCATAACACTTTCCAGTCCTGTGTTCTGTGTCCACACTAACAGAAGGGAGAATTATGAAAAAAAAATATGCATCAAGATTACTTGATAACTGAGCTTTAGGATCTGGTCTTTAGGTATCTTTACACCTCCATGTCTTGGTTTTACAGAGAAGTGTTTGGAAAACAAACATTTCCAGTGAGCAGCAGTTATGTGGATAAAATTGCTTTGTTAATGTCAAAGGTCAGAGGGGAATGAGCAGAGTGGTTTGAGTCGCGCAACATTGCGAACCTTAGAGCAAGAGACCACAGCTGGTGCCAATTGTGTATTATGTATCTGTACTTAAAAATGAGGCCAGTGAGGTCATACAATTTGATAGAAATATTTTATTTTTCTTAAATCCTTCTTTAACATGAGCAGTCACAGACAAATTGAGTTTTTATATATAAAAAAAGAAATTTATGCTTCAATCTGACAGTATAGGTATGTTTGTTTTGAAAAAATGCTTAGAAATTTTAGATTATCTTGAAGAGGTAATTTCAGTTTTAATTATCTTTAATGACTCGCCTATTGGCATTGCTTGCATTATTTATATATGCAAACAATATATAAATTGTTTGCATATTTAAATACGCAAATAATGTATATATGCATATTTATATAGCATATATTTAAATACATATATCCAAAAAATATATATATATATATATATATATATATATTTGAAATATTTCCTGTTTGAATGTATTTCACTGTATGGTGTAGAAAAACACAGTATATGACATTGGTCCTGCAAAAATTGCCTTAAAGTTGAGGCCTCAGCTCTGACGGTTTTAGAGTATGAAAATGTCTTCCTGTTGCATTCAAACCGAGCGTAGCGGTTCTGTGAATGGCTCATTATTGCAGCCACGGAGCTCCTCAATGTTCTGCAGCTAGTGGGCTACTCCAGTGTTGCTTTCCTTCGGATTTCGCTCTTCCTCTCTTGTCAAAAAGCATTTTTTTCCCTCCCTTTTTCGGTGTTGAGATGATTTAAAGCTTTGCTTGTGAAACACCAAAGAACTGAAGTCCCATAGAATCTGTTACACTGAGGCAGATAGGCTGAGTATTTATGAATGGCCTTTAACAGCAGGGAGGAGATGAACTGCTGGATTTTCCCTGTCTCTTGTTTCTTCGTCTGCTCGCTCTCCCTCTTTCTTTCCCCCACCCAGAGTCAGTGTGCTGCTTCCCAATCGTACGTGACATTCAGCCTCAATGTGAAAATCAGCAGATGGGTAATTTTGTTTGTATGGTTAGGGTGGATGTGTGCGTTTCTGCCTGTGTGAGAAGAAGGCGTGTGGGTCAAAGAGAGAAAGCTAGGAGTCACAGAAAAAAATTATGACTGCTGCACCCTATAATTAGCCAAAACTAAATTGCATGTCAATGTGTAAGGCTGTTAAATAAGGCTCAGCTTCTCTGAGAGAACATAAGAAACCTAAAAAAAACTACAGTCAGTAGTGACACTAAAAAAGACTAAATTATTGGCCTGAATAATTTGGGACCTACTTTGACAAAAACTAAATCACCACTAAGTTTTTGATGAATTGCTAATTCCTATTTCTTTAAAGCAAATCCCAAAGCCAAGTCTATTCAGAAACATGTAGCAGATTTTGAACAAACGACAGCAAACTTTTGTGGGTTTTTTCTTTCTTCACGCACTCTGTTGCCTGTGAAGGTGCAGGCTAGCCTGGAGTGTGTGAGCATGTGTGCTGAATACATCAGCATAGTTCTACAACAGATGGAGGCTGCTTTCATTTGAAAAGGCTGCCAGCAGTTGGCTGATTGATGAAACTAACTTTTTTTGCTCAAAACAACCCTCAAGCTTTATGAGACCTTGAGTTTGCAAGAGACAATTTGTTTTTATCTGTTTTTTTTAAGTTCATGAATAGTATTTACATTATAAGTTAAAGTAAGAAACGAATCACTCAAAGATCAAAGCAGGATTTACAAAAGCTTTGGTTTTAAGAGCCAAAGTTTGTGTATGTCACAATAGGCCGAGTACAGTGAATTCGAAAGCCCATCAAAGGCTTTCAAACTTGATCGTTACAGGCACAAATGAATTTGCCTGAGATTTTATAGACTGCAACACAAAGTGCTGCATAACTGTATAAATAAAAGAAAAGAATACATCAAATAAGCAGCTGAAAGTTTATTATTATTAAGCTTGTTTTAATCTTACACCCTCTAGTTAAAATCCAGTGCAAGTCATGAGAAATTTCGTCACATAAGTCTGGACTTAAGCTGTGGATGTGAAATTGTTTCACAAATTTTGATCATCTTTTTACAAAACCCCTCCTAACATGACATCCATGACCATCCTACTAGAACATGACCATCCAACTAGAACATGACCATCCAACTAGAACATGACCATCCTACTAGAACATGACCATCCAACTAGAACATGACCATCCTACTAGAACATGACCATCCAACTAGAACATGACCATCCTACTAGAACATGACTATCCTACTAGAACATGACCATCCAACTAGAACATGACATCCTACTAGAACATGACCATCCAACTAGAACATGACTATCCTACTAGAACATGACCATCCAACTGAACAGACAGGCGTACTTTGGAGGAAATACCATGGTCCTCTTGGCTGATTTTCAAGTGGCATTAATCATGCACTCCAGAAATGATCTTTATGGAAGTGTGATAGAAGAAAGTCCGTATAATCTAATAGGTAAGATTTACCTATTAGTAGAATTATGACTCTAAAAATTCTGCCAAAGCTACAACTAACATTGATTTTGACATTGACGTGTTGTGTTGGTTTCCACTTGTTAAAAATTTGTTAAACTGCATTAATCAAAAATAGGCTTTTAAAAACAGATTACTTTTTTTTAAGTATTTTAAGTTTTGTCTTACTTTTTCAATGGCTAAAATGTTTTTGAATGTCTGACATGCAGAGATATGGTTGAATGGCATTGCTCTTTCAAAATATTTTACCCTGACCTTTCTCCATCAGAGCTGCATACACCATGCAGTGCACATAGACAAAAATCAGCAGTAAAGTGCCGCAGAAAAAATGTGAGATTTTTTTTTTGTCCTTTTGAATTCATCACGGTCTAAGAAGCATGAGTATTCTGCAGATTAGCCCTCTGTCTCTGAAAAAAAGGAGAGGTTTCTGCAGCTCTATATGATTATGGGTTATATGAAGCCACGCATACAAAGAGTAAAGTGAGGCCAAAGCAAAAACAACGAGAGTCCTCTAGCTGCACTCACATCTACAGGGATTTTTAGAATTTATATTTTTTATACTAACAGAGGAAAGAATACATTTTTTTCAAAATGTAGCATGAATATTGTAGTTTATGCAGACTTTTTCCTCCATCCGTCCTCATCTGGAAATGGTCCAGGAGAGAAACCCACGGCAACATCCCCCGGCTCATTCTCCGGGATTCCAAAGGGTTTCAGGTCAAACGTGATGTCTAGTGCCTCCAGTGAGTTCTGGGTCTTCCCCGGGGTCTCCTCCCAGTAGGACATACCCAGAAGACCTCCGAAGCGAGACGCCTGAGGGACATTTTGATCAGATGCCCGAACTGCTTCAATTGACTTCCTTTTTGATGCAAAGAAGGAGCGTCTCTACTTTGAGCTCTGCCCCTGGATGACAGGGGAGAGACACCCTTGGGAAGAGGCTCAATTTGGCCTCTAGTATCCAGGACATTGTTCTTTCAGTTCATATCTCATGACCGATGACCGTAGGTGAAGGTTGGAACATAGATGGTCTATTAAATCAAGAGCTCTTCTGGCTCAGCTCTTTTTTTTTACAACACATCGGAGCAGTGTCCACATTACTCCAGACGAAGCCCCATCCATCAGTCCATGTCATGTTCTGTCCTAACATCACTTGTGATAAAAGACACAGGTGATGATGTCTTTTGTCATTGTTGGAGGGGCAGACACCCAACATTGATTTTGACATTGATGGGGCCAAAGTATTAGAGATTGCAAAACTCATCTTGTGAAATCTCTAATACCTTTCAGTTTTAACGCTTCTCTTATTATTTTACTCCGCATATTCTGCGATCCACATTTTAATTGTCTGCTGTCACATAATTAATATGTCATTTTTTAATTACTTGTCCCAATGACTTGTCTGCATGTTTATTATGTATAAATGACTGTAAAGCACTGTTCGGAAAGCATGACATACCAGAAGTTTATTAGTGTTCCCCATCTGTTTGGGTGGCTCAGTAGAGCTGTTTACATCATGCAATCTCATGTTCTTGTCACTCTTTGAAGCCCGTCTTTAGATCTCGTTAATTGATGCTGGCATTAAGTACATCTGAATATGCTATTATTTTTAAGCACATGTCATTGATGCTTACAGTGCTGCTTAGCAATTCCCATCCTCCATTAAGATTTAAGTGGCAATCATTGACACAACAGTCAAATTATTAGATGGATAACTTTCATTACTAGTTGTCACAAATTGCCAAACTAATCTATCTGATGTGATTTTTATTAATGTTAGGAACACTAACATTAATAGTCTTCCTAACACTGAATGGTTGTTATTGAGCATCAGAACTATCTATAATGTAAAAGTTAGATGTCTGTCGTGTGGTTGTTCCCACAGCTACCTAATATATTTCTCATTTTTGAGGAGGAAATCTGCAGTTTTACAATTATTTTTTGCATTTTTTCACTATTTGGCAGATAATTCATGTTTTTAATAAAGTAAAGAAAGTCATGAAACCCAATTTACTAACTCTATAGCCCATTCAGTTACCTCAGCATGCCACATGCTCGAGGCGGTTCCTACAGCAGGGCAGTCTGACCCTTCGTTAATAGTAAAAGTAAAACAAATTGATCTCTTGGGATCACTTACACATTGAACATTGAGCCCAAAATATTCAGCAATCACTAAATATGGAAAAAAAATCAAAATGAGACTGTGATATCAATGCAAAAGTAATTAGTTTAAAAAATGGATAAAACTATTCCTTACATGCCAAAATAGGTGGCAAGATAAAAAAAAAAAATAAGCGATACCAATCATACCACATTTCAGATGATGAAACCATCAGTATCCAGATGCAAGGAATAGCTGTTCACTGTTGAAAATGCACCATGGCTGGGAAGCAGAAAGGCCTGCGGTGAAAAAAAAGTCTACACATTAGATTAGAGTATTGTGACAGTGATTGAAAGAAACAGAGGAACACTCTGTCCTCATTCACAGTATAATGCACTGAATCTGAATGCTCACGTTTCCATGCAGGTGATCTTTTCACTTTCCCTGAATTGTCAGACTTAATGTCAGGTTCACATTTATTTCTGCTTTCATGTCTCTTTGGTGGTCAGTTAGAAAATGCCTAAAAAAAACCGAAATCATCACTTCATGCAGAGATGGTTCATGAATGCTCATTTCATTAATTGCTGCCATTTTCTAAATAAAATAATGTTTCAAGAAAGCAAATAGGGCTCCAAGCTCTCAACTGTGTTTTTTGCATACATGCACATTCTATTGAAAATCAATACAAGAAAAACATTTTGAAATTTGTTATCAGCCTATAGGAAGAGAGGAAATAATACAAGTTTAACAATAACTGTTAGAAAATAGCAGTTTTTGCATTATTCTTCACAAACATTCACTGTATGAACTAAGCAATGTAACTTTCAATGAAAATACAAGCTAATATTTGTGTTCAGGTCCATCATGAATGAATCATCATGTTTCATAGCCTTCATATTCTACTTTCACTTAAATTCAGTCTTTCGTGGGTCTGCTGTTCCTAGACCCAAAAATAATCATTTTGCTTTCGTCAGCCCATAAAACTGAGTGGTTGTTTTTCTTTAGGCCAGTCAGTAGGATCTTTTGTAAATGTACATTGTCATATGTAATTTTTTTTAACAATGGGACTTTTACATTGAGTTATTAGTGATAGGTTGGCTTCACATGTGTCCTCTAATCATGAAATTACTCAGGTAACTGGAGACCTCTTGAAACTTGAGCGTCGGTGCAGGATTTGCTTTTGGCAACTCTGTAATCCAATCAGTGTGACCGTTTTCATTTCTTCTCCACGTCTTTTTAGTTTCATCTTTCTGGTTTCTGTTTTAAAACAATTAGGATCTGTTTAGCTAATCAGCCTATCATTTGTATTAATTTTCCACTTTTTAATCAAAAACTTAATCACAGAATGTTGTTTCTCTGAACAAACTCTGGAATGACCCATTTTACTCAGATCATCAGAGGAGAGCTTAGCATAATTAACATCTATTCCCTCCTACCTTAAATAAGTGCTATTGTTTTTCTGCAACAAGTTTTTTTGTCAGAGAGGTTTTCTTTTATTTTTTTTAACAAAAGAAATTACCTCATTGACTTAATTTCACACTTCTGTTATATCAAATACACCCCTTCTAGTTAATGATTTAATTATACTGAATCAGCAGCATGCAGGGGTGTCTGTTAACTCACTCTACTGGTTTTGTCATGCTCTACCATATTGTATATTATATATCTTTGTCTTTCAAGTTGAAGATTTTCGGAGTGAAAAGTAGCCTTAAAGAATACTTTAAAGAAGTCTTTAATACTTTATAAACTAAAATTTGGCTAAATTATATTTGCATGTCTGTTTAAATGAACACAGATTTAAAAAGAAACAAATGGAGAACTGAAAACAATGCTGCCAAGATTAAAGCAGTGCTTGTCAACAGCAGACAGAGTCCTGGACACATTATTCCCCCGGGGCAAAACAATGTCGTCTTCCTGACAAACACGTTTTAACCTTAACAGCAAGTCAGCTCCATTGTTTGGTAGCACTGAGGTTCCAGACTTTAGTTTCTACAGACACTGCAGGAGCGTCCATGAGATAAGATACAGTATCAGGCACACACGAATACATTTATGGCATTTGATTTCAGAAATGTCTCTACCTCACCTATTGCATTTTTAATTTTTCAACTGCTTTAGCAGACTTTGAACTTTATTACATTTAAATGTTAATGATTCTTGCAGTTCCTATGCCCTTTCGTCATTGGAAAAACAGACCAATTAGATTTTTTTATATCTACTATCTACACATTGTTCAGCTGTAACCTTTGAAAAAAATTGAAATGTGGTCACAGGAAGTTCTCACTGTACAGACAAATTGTTATGTGAAAGACTAGGACCCTTGTCTGTGAGTTACACAGTAATTACACCAGAAGTGTATTGAGGACAACATCAGCTGCTCTGTGGACGGTGAGGTGTTTTCCCAGTAACAAGCCATGAAGGAACCGTTAGGCCTCAGGAGGGCCTTCAGAGAGGGAGACAGAGTTCTTGAGAAGTATGCAGAGTTGAGGCTTATGTAGGTCTGCAGAGAAAAGCTAGAAAGCATGGACTAGCTGTCTGTGATTCCACAGTCCCTTTGACCTTAGTCTGAGAAAACAGTCTTGGGCAGCGGAAAAAGTCTTATCTTGTACTATACCTAAAAAAATGTGTGCCCCGAGACTGCAGGCCTGCTCATGATCTTATATTGTGAAAGTCATGGAGTTCTTCTGTGCACTTCTAGGTAACCATGTCAGGACACACTGTGGTTTTCTTGTTGACCTTCTTTTTCAAGTCTAGCATCACAGAAACAAAGCAGAGAGTACTGTAGGAATAACTTTCTTTGATTTGTTAAGTTTTTTTTAATAAGGTTTTGTGCTTCGCTGTTTTCTAAGAACTCAATAAGTTTGTAATACTATATAGGTTTTTGGTAATTCACAGGCGACAAACTAGAGACTCAGTTTTCTCTTTAGTCTTCACAGCTGAAACTCTTTTCTTTAACAATAATCAGATTATACAGTTGTGGGCTTCGTCAGTAGCGGACAGGATGGTGACGACAGACAATTTGCCGAGCACTTTGGAGCATGGTCTGAACAGTCACCTCATCCTGAAAGTGAAAAAATGAGATGCCGTAAGCAAGGAGGAGATGACAGAAAATATGAGGACCAGGGGTACCACAAAAACAATAACCATACTAGAAAAAAGGGATGCAGTCGAGCAAGTGCTTATGACCTGGATGATAAGTTGGACTTGGAATTTCTTGAAGGAATAAGGTAGAGCAATGTACCTTCATTATTTGAACAAAAATGTTGAATGTCATCTATAAAGTGTGACAATATCTTTCTAGACAATTTGGTGCAGCTATATCACAGCAAGTGACTCAAAACGACTGACAAACTGGTCAAAGTTGTCTTATTTTAACTCAAGGTAACAAACATATTCAATGCTGAAATCCTGTCCAGTGCTCCTTAGTTCAACATATAATTAAACCAATGTCATGTGCTTATTGGTAAAGTTGTGGACTGGTGTCAGACTTGCTCATTAGTGTAAATCTGAGAAACACCATCAACCGGGAGGTTTTGATTCTGCTCTCTGCCCAGGATGATACAGCCTGGAGTTGGCACATGCCTCTGATGCAAAAGAAAAATGAATTACTAAATGATTTTTTTTCTTGGCTTTACAGTCAGTGGTGAGTAAGAGACCTTTGTGTTGGACAAGACTACATGGCCATAACCCCTGGGATAGCTTTCAAATTTGTTTAATAATAAAAAAGTGCCATTTCAATATTTTTAAGGAATTACGTTTGCATTTAATCACCTCTAAGTCAAAATGTAAGACACCTCAAGTATTGAAACCTAAACCAAATATGCAAGAGTCTACAACTTTAAGACAACTTTTGAGATTTTGGTCAATTGCTGTTTTATCCCTTTCCTCAATGTTTTATACTGGCTTTGCTAGTAAAAAAATAAATAAATAAAAGCTGCCTTGGTTGGTGGTATTTCTTCACTTATGTTTTTGTTTTGATCATTTCTTCCTTTGCTCATATCTTGCCATGTTATATGTATTTTTTTCCCTGTGCCAGATCAATTCCTCTCATCGTTTGTGCTTTTGACTCATTTCTTCTGATTAGTGTTTCGTTCTGAATAATGTTGAAGTTAGTTTCTTTTACATTGCTCAGTTTCACTTTCCTTTCGCCTGCGTTCTCACTCAGCGGTGTACTATTCCCTTCTGATTAGCTCTTCTGGTTCTTTTGTCACTTCCACCTCTCCCCCTGCATTTGGGCTCTCTGGTTTGCATTGTTCCCTTCTGACCGTTTTTTCCCCGTGATATGATCGATTCTGCCCGTTATCGTTTTTCTGTAAGTGTTTTCAGCAAAATCGCATATGTTCATGCCTGTGGTTTGGTCCTTTCTTAAACCTACAAACAAGTGGATGTTTCATGTGCTACTTGCTGACATTTCAAACCTGTATTCCACACATCATGCGCTTCACTTCTCCTTTAAGGAATAGAAATGGTAGTTTGATTTTTCAGTTACTAGATCTTCCTGCCAACGATGGAGTTGCCACCTGCTTAATTTGTGGCTACAAATTAGCTATTGTTTTCGTTTCCTTTTCATGAACATTTATTACCACTATTCACAGACAGTAGAGAGACTGAACCAGGCAACATAGTAAATGCACAATTAAGATATGGTAAATATGTTTGGAACAAACGAGGGTTAAATGGTTTGTTTACAATACAAAATAGGATAATATGAAACGACAGCAGGTGGATGTAAAATGGTGAATCGACATAATAATACATAAAAGACTAATTTTTATGCCGGTTTTGGGTTTAGAACCACCTGTGATTGTAGGGAAAACTGAAAACTATGAATCCTAGGCAAGTTTAACCTGGACTGAGTTATTGCACTTTGAATACCGCCATTTAGTTTCATCTGGATTTTCCTAATTAATGTTCATGTCAATTTAAATATTTCTTAAATTTTAAGAACTTTAAACATCTCAGGAGGCTTGCACTCATTCTGAGAGCCAGAGTAAAAAATTAAAAATAAATCCCAATTAAATGGTTTATATTTGAGGGTAACAGCTGAATCGAGTCTCGCAGTTAAATTATCTAAACACAAACTGCTCACTGCTGAGCTCGTTCATCACAACTCGCCAAAAGCTTTAAAACTCTGTTCCCAATGACGCTGTACATATTTGTCAATAAGCCCAAGAAAATAACAGAATATGACCCAAGATCCATTTGACAGCCACAGTAAAAACAAAAGAGAAAAATATTTTTGATTTATAATATTTCAGTGGAGATAAACTAGAGAAATGCTTCATCATAAGAGTGAATATAAACTTCAGACCTCAGGAGAGGGAGATGTAAAGAAATGTTTTTTTCCATCCAAGTGCGTCAAACAAAAGTTTTTAAATCCTGATTAAAAATCTCTCCTCCTTTAATGACTTGACAAAGCTTGTCACTTTTACCAAATACCTAACCGCCCGAGACACTTTCAAGGCAACATTTCATTAAGCTCTCTCTCCGTTCTGGTTAAATAAAAAGCATTACAGGAACTGAATGCAACAAAGAACTTCTTTCACTGCCAAATACCTCACCCTCCTTAAAAAGAGGAACATTTCTCCCAGCATCTATGAAATCCCTAATGTGCATTCCAGAAAATAAGTTTAAGACTGAAAGAAAGATCAAACGACTTGTTGGAAGAAACATTTTTTGCTTTTTTTTCCTCCGTACTTTTGCCCACCCTTCTCTAAAACCCTTAGCTAATAGTGAAATCAGGTTCCTCAGCACAGCTACAGTATCTGATTTAACCTCTAGCTCATTAGCAGTTCTTCAAATCCTCTGTGAATCACGTCTATTTTGCGTTTTATTCAGTCAGGAGGAAAAGCAGCACTTGCTGCCTTCTCTCCCTCCCTCTCTCTCATCTCATCTCCTTGCTCATTTTCTTCCACCCTTGTTTTTCCCCTTCTGACAAAGCCGCATGAAGGTGACTACTTCTTGCCCTTTTATCTGCAAGTGTACATCTGTTTCATGCAAAGTAGCTGCAACAGCAGGATAAAGGGGTGTTTAATTGAGATAGAAAGCAAAGTTAGCTTTTAGTGGTGGATTCTTACTTCTTAAATTTCAGTGTTTTGCTGGAAAAAGAAAAACTAAATACTCAATTGGACCTGTGAGGTTTTGAAAGCCATTTTACCCCCAAGTGGGTTGAATGCAAGGAGAAAGGCATGCGAGCATGATTGGAATGAGGTATGGATACCACCTCCCTTAGGGTTGCCAGATTAGAAACGGTGACAGTGAACACAGAAGGAGGGATTTCGAAGCATAGCTAAACAGTAAGCTTGGGAGTGGAGAAAAAGAGGGGTGGGGGAGCACAGGGCGGGTTACTGACACAAAGATTAAATGGATCTCCCTGTAAAAACCCACGGATGAAAATAACTGTCTTGGTGGCGTGATCATGCCCAAATTGTCATTAGAGAAATGAATACGAGAGCCACCATCACACAGACAAATCAATATTGAACTCTTGCGTCAGTGCATGGGGAGAATTAAAAGCTGCAGGGTGTGTAATAGCGTGTTAGCATGGTAGGCCTCCTGAGCCAGGCATGACTGTCTGGCCGCGTGTGTCTAAAGATGAGGGGGCAATGGTAATGACTGCATCAATGGTAATTGATGCTCTTCTGTGGTGCTCACTTTCAAAAATTAAAGGGGCGTCCAACAATCAGGCGAACCGACAACCCCATTATCCCAGTGAGGAGATGCTGACATGCGTCTGAAGGCTTCTGCAACGAAAAGAACTAAAAAGAAGAAAATATTGTTAATGTATTGATAACCTTTGGTCTTTAAAAAAATGAACAGCGCAGCTGGGATTTATAGCCGGTCTAGCTTCAATGAATCCCATTTCTGGAAACATTAAAGAAAATGAGGGGTAATATCTTCAGGAGCAAGGTTGTGTTTCTCCGATTAAAACTGACAAGTGCATTAGATGCTAACGTACGTTTGGGTATTAACGTATATTTTGCAGGTCAGCTGTTATGTCCTTGAACAGTAGTGAGCTATAATTCTTTAATTTAGTCACATTTCCCCTTTTCTAATGTAGGTCTGCACAGACTGGATAATGTTGGCTCTCAACGGATTTATTCTGTTTTGTTCTCATCGCCTATGAACAAGTATAAAGCAGCTCCTTCATGCCCAAGGGAGCAGTGAGAACAGTGCCACCTTTTATCTTAAAAGCTAGTGTGATCAATATTTTAAATAAACAATGAGGACTCTTATTCACTTTCCTCTGCGCTACTTCTTCTTTTTATTGTTTCAAAAAGAACAATAAAAAGTTCTTTTTATTCATCAAAAAGAGGCTTTTTGACTTATTGACTGCCGATGAAGACAAAAATACATCTTGGGGCTACAAAGTGACACAACTGTAAACATTGTCGTTTGGTTCTCCCACAAAACCAGAACATGTCTATCAAGTTGACTGGTCACAAATATTTAAAGTGGTTCAACAGAAATCAGCTGGAACCCCTCTCTCGGGTTTTGAGACATACAGGGGTTGTTCCGAAATTATTACTTTAAATAAAATGTTACTTTTGCATATCACAATTCTGTAAATATCTTGGGTTGTTGTCTCCTGTGACTTGCTTGTCTACCTGGCTAACACAAGACTTGACGGTCACAGGAATCAAAGTGCTAATGAAATGTGAAACCACTTGGATGAAAAGTGTTAGATAGGTGATACCTCAGTCTTTGTTTCTTACACCATTTTAAAAATAAGGATGTTTCTTTCCTCAAAAGATTTTCCTCTGTGCTTTAAATGAGGGTGATAATTGCCTGAAGGTCCATGGGTCCGGTGTGCACATGGTTAACTGGTCATCATCACCCCCTGCTCTTTTAACTAAATACAGGGTGGGATGCCATGAGGCTGCTCCTCACTTTGATGATGACTTGCCGTGGCATGGTGTCTTTGATCTTCTCCCCAGCTTTGTGAATAAAGAATACACTTTGATTGATGCAGCACACATTATGGCCGTTAGAGAGTTGGCAGGCGGAAAAAAGACACGTCTGTCAGGCTGAAAAGCCCCTTGTCTCTGCTCATACTGGCCAAGTTGCAGGGAAGCACTTTTGTGCTGCTTTCAGCATCATCGTGTACAATGACTATTATAGGAGACTCAACTGCGTTGCAGCTTTCTATCCATCCCTTGTCAGCTGCACTTGGTTTGATTTTATAAGAATAAGATCAACACACACTGCTCTTTAAATGCCTATTACACACAAACAATGTGGGGAAAAGATCTGCAACACTCCACCATAATAGGCGGTGAAATTAGCTTTGGATTTCAAATACTTGTCCACTAAAGACTTATGTCACCATAAGCGCTGAGAAGGTGAACAGCCTCTTTAGTAAAAATGTATAAAAGGCCTTCAAATAACTGTATAAGTGATTGCAGTAGTATTAACACAGAGTATAAATTTTATAACAATTAAATCTTTAATCTGAGTGATTCTATCATGAGAGGAATTACATCCCATGTGAAGAAATAACTGTTTAAAAAATATTCCTATGACATACATTTGACTGAAGCGTTTTAATGTTTACTTTTATTTCCTAATTTGCTCAGATTTTCTGGGAACTTTTAATTAATGATCCATAATTTCATGTGCAGTTTTAGTATCAACTGCACATGAAGCACTGGCTTCTTTGACATGACAAAGAAGCCAGATTCTCTGAGCCACTCTTCAAAATGGACATATAATTGAAATAAAACATGCTTTGTTGATCTTCACTGGTCAAACAGCTACAAGAAAATAGCTACTCCTCTATATATGTCTATACAAGCCGGGCATCCCTCTATCACAAGTAATTAGCTGTGTAGACATATACAGAAACATCAACATTAGCTTTTCTTAAACCAGAAATAATCACATCAACATATATGTTGATCAGAAATATATATGTTGATCACATCAAGTTTAATCACCTCAGCTTGATGAGATTAAGCTGAGGTGAGCCTTTATCAGTGTTGATGATGTAATAATTAGGTAAATTAACTAGAAAATAGGTAGCCATTCCAACATTTGACAAGCTGAGGTGAGCCTTCATCTGTGTTTTTTGCAGTTTTACTATGTGAGATGTATTTTGCAGCTATCACAACACTATGGCAGCCTGACTTTGCTTGAGATTAAATTGCATATGCTGCATATCAGATATACCATTGAAATGCAAGGCTCTACCTCTGTAATGATGACAGAGGTATAGGAAAATCTGCAAAGCTTGTTTTTACAACTGCCGAAGCTGTCCGTATTTAAGGGAGTTCAGCACATCACATCAATGAATTTATTTAATTTAAAGTTTTTCTTTCATTTCAGATCTTTACCCTCAGTGCTAAAAATAGTTAAGAATGAGGAATAGCCTGAAAGCGTTTGACACCCTGAAGGCTTTAAACCTAACAAATAAAACCTGATTTGAAGCAAAGTTTGGTTTAATAGTCCCAGCAGATTTTATAATCTATCAGGGGATTTTGTAACGTTATATTCAGTGATTAGTTTGTCAGTATATAAACATATGGTGTCAGAACATTATCCGTTTGTGAAAAATTGAAAAATCTTGCAAATTGCATTCCTCTCTAAACGTTCCAGGATCTTGCACACACACTCATAAAATCAAGTGCACATGGGTTAAGTTTCTGTGTTCAGAGCATTTGCTCAGTTGAGCTATGGTTTGTGTACTGGGGAAGCTTAAAGCAATCTGCCGCCTTTGCCAAAATCAGCCAAGCACTGACTGTACAGTAATACAAAGGACGGTGAAGAACACCTGCCGGGATGACGAAGATGGCCGGTGGCCAAGACAACATATGGTCCCCAGTCTGGGCCTAATGAAGACAACCTGACATAAATATTGTACAAAACGGCCCACTCTGGGGACCTGCGCCATTCCGTTGCCGTGTTGCTGCCATTGAAATAAACATTAGATCATCCTTTCGATTTTGAAAGAATGTGGTTCAAAAAAATAAGCAGAATTGTGGCTATAATGCTGCTTGATTATTGTATAACAATACAGCAACTCGAAAGCGTAAACATCTCTTTCTCCTTTGAAGCCTACAGGTAAAAAAAAAAAAAAAGTACATAGTCCACAACTGCAGAATAAAATGCTTTTTTTTGCTGTAAACAAGCACAATCTCACAAGCCTCACAAGGTGTACAAAGTGTCAGAACATATTCACATTAAAGCAAAGCCTCAGTGGGATGAAAGGCTTACCGATCTGCAGACTTTGTCTCACAAAACACAAACATCAATCTAGCAGCACAGTTAATTAAGTAAATAAGATGAATAAAGGAAAATTGTTCATTCATGATTTTCAAACGAACAACCTGGAAAAAGCACAATTCAGATAACGTTTTAGGCGTTAATTTGATTTGCAGCCTACAAATCCTCCAAACTACTACACTTCCAGATGTTGTGAATGTCTTGTTCTTTTACTTAAACTGATATTTCATTACTTTCTGTTACTTTCTGGGGCCTTGCAGATGACTCCATAAAAACATACATAACATAACAAACATAAATCCAGCTACTCTGTGACAAAAAAATCTAAAAATTTCTTAAAATTTGTTCGATAACATGAGTGAACTAGAATGAAGACCAAAAAGCCCACTAAACAGGATGAGTTTAAGGACGATTAGGTTCTTTAAAAAAATCCCTTCAAAAAAAACTTTCAGCATCCTCTGTTGAATCTCATTTGAAGATGGAAGACTTGACAGTCCATCTATTCTGACAGTCTAGGGAAGAAGTGCATTAATTAGAGAAAAACAGCTGAGAATCTCAGACAAGCCTGGAATTCTTTTTTTTTACAGATGCACACCGCACTGTTCAGCTTTTCTGTTGCTTCCACTTAATAATCAAACAAAACATCATGTTGCTCGGTCACATGAAAATGCTAACAAAAACACATTAAAAATTGTGGTTTTACCCAAACAAAATGCTAAAAGAGGAATGGAGTAGCACTGGGAGAAGACCAAAATAAAGTTTGCTGTAATGGTGTTTGCTGCTAAACGTCTGTTCTTGCTGCGATCCATGTGGAGCCTTGTGGACATTTACAGACACAGATTGTTAGATAACCCTCTGACAAAGAAACTCTGGCCAGAGATAATAACCTGGACCACAGAGAGTACAATAGCTTACCCCTGTGAGGGAATGTTGTCCTAGCAGTTCACAGTCCTCCATCCTCACTATTTATAGTTCACCATAATTAATACGCTGTAATTGAAGTCTGTGAGGAGTGCTTTACACAGAGTGCTACTCTCAAAGGCCCTTTGCTCCTACAAGGAAAAGGAATTCAAGCAAAGATATGAAATGAGGGTTGTCACATCTGTCCAACCTCATATCTGTGGACATTTCTTGCTAAATTTCCTTCTAATTCTGTTAACATCCATGACTGATCTTCTGCCTTGAGCTATGTATTATACATGCAGTACAGAGAGCACTAAAAGATGCTGTTAATGCCTGCTGTCATTTCATAAAGACAAAGACTGAAAATATTAATAATCATCTAATCTCTGATCTAATCTCTTGCTTCCAGTTTCATCGCTCAAACTGAATTACGCCATTGGCACACTGGGATCCATGTTTTGCATGCTCCAGTCATAATTCCCCAGACTTTTCAAGCCACTCAATTTGCCACTTTCGTATTAGAGCTCGGGCTCTAATCTGTTCATTTGGGAAAGAATCTTTTCTGATAATGAATGGCATTTTGGTGCAGATATGACGTTTCTCATAAGTGGGTGTTGTCCTCTTTATTGCATGTTAATGATCCACAGCATTCTGCTAATCAGTCAATTAATCACCATCTCGTGAATTTAATCTCATACTTAAGCGCTGCTTCACATAATGGGTTTTAAACAATCAAATCCGCACTCGGATTACAATTTCAGCTAATTCTGGTGTTGTACTCATATTCTGGGCCTGCTCTGCCTGACCATAAATCAAGATGCTTTTCAGATACCCAGTTATTATCCTGCTCTGCACTCAAGGGCACCAATCAAAATTGTCACAAGGCACTACAAAAGATGCATTTTCTCTGGATCTATTAGTGTACACAATGGGCTTTTTAAATGATGGGGTTGCCTGATGAAAGATAACCTCTCAAAAATCATATTCAAAGAGGCCAATTTTCCTTCAGTGATTTCATGCTGCAGGTCTGAAAACAAACTCATGTTTATTCATCGCATACTTAAAACACTCACACTCTGAGCTCGGTTTGCCGTGATGGGAAAGAAGTAGAAGTCTCCAAATACCAGACATAGGCATAGTGGCGGAGCAATTTACAACACGGACTTGCACTTATTGCATTTGACCTAAACTAAAACCACAATGAAGTTAATCAATGCTGCTAAAAGGTTAGCAATTGTTCTAAAATGTTCAGAAACTCATGAGGCCTTTGCACTTGAGGGGCTAACGATTCAGGCTGGTGGGGTTTTTTTCTATTTCATTGTTACCCTTCTCAAGGAAAAAAAAAACCCAACCTTTCTAAAGCAGTGTTCTTCATGAATAAGCTGGATACCATCTTGTACAATGATGTTACACAGTGCAAATTAAGGAGATCTAAATACAAGTAGACTTAAAAAACAATTTCAAGGATAAAAGAAGAAGGTATGAAAGGATGGGTGCTTGTGTATGGAGAGGGAGGTGCTTCAGAAAATCCCAAAACTGAGAATAAAGCAGAAAAAGTAAATTAGGGAGCATATATATTAGCATGAGTGATCATTGGATAGAAAACAGGTGTGTGATTACACATGTGGTGCAGCTGTGAGGCATCAGGAGGGAGGGGAAACTAGTAGAGAGGAGATAATTATAATATTCGGCAGAATATATATATACACACTCATTGTTGTCTTGTAGGCTGGGGTTTCATTTTCAGAGCTGGCCAATAGAAGAAAAGTTGCATTTGTTTACAAGTTATTGGCTATGTGCTAATGTCGTCAACTGAAACTTTTGTGTTATCCTTTGAGTTGTTTTTCTATTCTTTCTATGTACCAGTCTCAGTGGATGTCTCACTGTGCTGCCATGACCTGTTTTTTTATGTGTTTGTCAGGGAGCTGCAGAGGGGAGACAAAGGACTCATTTCCATATTCACAGATGCCATAACAATAAACATGCAGAGATGTTGAGTTATCTATATTCTGATGAAAAAAAGCAATTAATCACAATACAAAAACCCATATATATCCATTGGTGAATAAAGAGTTTGTAGAATTTTAATTGAAGCCTGGAGGAAGACCATCAGTGCAGTCAGATGGTGCCACTACAGCATGAGCTGATGTTGTACTGACAGTTGTAGCTGCTGATTTAGGCTGAACGTGTCAGATGGGGACTGGGATTGTCTGCTGTCAGTAGGTTTTATTTAAGTAGTTGTGGCTGAAGCAGAGAGGTGGGGGTTGGTAAACTTCTCAGCTGCAGCCGCAGCGTTTTTGCAGTCTTAGTTCCACACATTAATATTCTGCATGACGACATGTTTAAAACAACACTGTGTTCATTCAGTACACACATGTGCCAAACTGAAAGGGCTTTACTCAAAAGTCATATACCGTATTTTCCGGATTATATAGCGCACCTCATTATAAGCCGCACCCACAAAGTAAAAAAAAAAACTGGAAACGTACATATATAAGTGGCACCGGGCTATGGTATCTCCGCCACTCGGTTTTCCACAAGGACGCATAAATCTGCTATTAAGGACGCAGCCTTGCGTCTCCAACGCCGAACCATGGATTCGTTCACGCAGAGCTTACGTACAGCGGCTATCGATCCGTACTGCCAAATCAATAGCCTTTAACTTAAAAGCAGCATCATATAAACTTCTTTGTGTGGTTTCCATGATGAGGGGGTTTGAGTTAGAAAACATTTCTCCGTCGTGCTGCTGCTAGCATGTGCTAAATGAAAGTTAGCGCTTTCTTCTTTGATATATATATATACATATATTCTTATTATTGATAAGCCACTCCTGCTATAGATTTGTAGGCCGCATTTATCTATAAGCCACAGGTGTCCACGTTGTAACATGAGATATTTACACAAAAAGGTTTTTTTTTGCTTTTAGTTATGAGTTATGAATCGGTTACATACACAAACACAAACTGTATATGTTTTTTTGTTTTTTTTTAACTGCCACGGAAGCATAAAAAATTTAAAATTCAATAGTCTACCAATGGGCTAAGACTGAAGTGAAGAGTCACATTACCCAGGTAAAATAAAATTTCCCAACATAAAAGATAGTGAGTACTCTGAAATGGTTTTAATTATCTTGGACTTGTATTCATGTTTATATATTTATATACTCATATATAAGTAATGTGGAATGCTTAATGAGTGTGTGGCTACTCAGATACTTGGAATCGTCTCAGTGTGGGATGGTTATCATCATTTTCTGAATTTTTGTCATATTTGCATTCCAGGAGCCATTGTTGATAACAGAAGTGCTATAGTGAACATAGCATTTGTGCTTATTTCAGGTTTTGCTATAATCAAAATGAGGTCACTATTACTGCAGCAATTGAAACCTAAGCCTCACAATGTTCTCGGCTCTGGTACAAGCTTATTAAGTTTTTAGAGCTTCATTATTCTTACAGTACAATGAGAAGCACTAGAATAGGCTGAAGGAAACCAATTGGATTGCCAGGCACTAAGTTAAAGAGAATATTGCATATTAAAACATGTTTCTATCTGGGTCACTACATTAACTAAATTACCCTAATTGCTCTTTTTCTGGAGTGGAAGAATATTTTTGGATATCTACATTACAGAAGTTTTCAAAGTGACTTTATTTAACCAGAGTTTGCAGGATTACTGACAGGGCTTTTCAGAGTGTTACATTTATATCTTGATTTAAATGGTATCTCGGCTGACATAAACGTTAATGTGATTCATAAGTGTTTAGCTGGAGGGATCCGGTGACAGACGGAGTCGACAGAACAGAGCAGAACGACAAGTTCTGGTTTCTGCTAAAGTAAAGCACATTTGAACAGAAGGAGATGTTTCTGCTCTTTTAATACAGTTAAACTTCCTGTTACCCAGCCCCAATCTGTGTTCATGCTAATGTTTACACATGCCGTTTTATTTATGAATGAGGCCAAAGCCCAAGGTGGGTTCTTGCTGGGCATTCAGCACCTGGGCATGTGTTGGCTTCTTCTTTTTTAGAGACAGATGCCCTTTGAGTCGTTTCAAATCCATTCTGTCAGATGCTCCAACAAACATAACAGCTAAAATATTTAACAGGACAAAAAAAAAACAATGAAATAAATATATCTAAAAATATATAATATATTCAGTAAATATAGAATATTGTTTTTGGTATGATGAAAAATGTAAACAGTTCTAGCCCTATTTACTGGTAAAGATGTTTTTCATATAAATTCATTGCTGATTGCAGCAACATAATCTTGCACTGAAATAATTTTTAGAAATCAAAGCTTTAGATGGAATGAATTTATTCAGTGTGAAAAACCTCCCAATATATGAAAGTAATAGATTTTTTCCATCTGAGAATGAGTAGGAAAAAAATAAATTAGAGAATGAAAAAATGTTTAGGTTTCAAAATGTTATTTCTTTTTTAATTATTTAGGGGAAAAAATGCATTTCTTCAAAGTAGCGTGATTTCTACATGGATTTAAATCTAAATGGCATTCCTTATGTCTATGATTAACACTTGATATTTTGCATTAAACTTATACAGAAGGCCCACATTTGATTTAATGTTAATTCATTTTTCATAGTTTTAAACCCATATTTTGTTATTTAGCATTGAATGTCTTTTTTTACCAACAGAATGAAAGCAGAAAGTTCACAAATCTCTATTTACCTCAGGATAATACTTTCTAGATTTAATAAGTCTGAGTTTAGATTTTGTTAAAAACATTTACTCATTAGTTAGCATAAGATCTTAATAGCCATAAAAAGTTTTCTTTTTCACTCTTTTTCAGTGTGAGAACATGCTACTGCAATAAAACAAATTTATTTTGCCATGAGTACCTATAAATGTGACAGTCATTGAACATATTGCAATTATGGTTTCCTATATTCAGATTGGAAGCTGCCCAAGACTAACTAAAAATATCATCAGGAAATGAACACATGGCCGACATTTAAACTCATTTTCCTGCCAAGTAATATTGAAAAAGGAAAATACGTGTTCTGAGTAGTTAGCTGCTGTATGAGACTTGAAAATTGGGTTCCTGTAAGTTCTTCTAATAAGTCCTCTATTAATTTAAGAGCCGGAATTAAACGGCAACGCATTAGAGTGAATATATTGCCATTGCCATGGGAGCCTATTAAGCCATGCGTCCAGATGTCACATGACACATCACAGACAATAGAGTGGTAATGACATCCTGAAGCAGTGTTACGTGAGCAATATGTTCTGTCCCATCAATAGTGAAACAGGCCACGTTTGAGCCGAGCTGACACATTACTTTGCTTCTCATATATGAGCCGTTGGCAATGAAACTGTGTTATATGGCCCAGTAGTGCTGACAGGTTTCTTTCTCCCTCCCCTCTCTCCCTTCCTCATTTCTCCCTCCTGTAGGCTGTGGAGAGGCAGGCACGTGGCACGAGGAAGGAGGCAGGATGGATCTTCAGCCCAGAGCAAGAGCCTCCCCCCGGGGAAGCCAGCATCAGACGCAAGGCCTCACGGGCCGTTGACCTGCTGTCTCCTTGATTTATGGCGGCTGGGGGCTTCTGGCCACTGCAGCCTCCTCTCCCTTCTCTCCTCCATTTCCCTCCTTACACACTGCAGAACCACGAGGAGATACACACACTGCACCGCCGTCTGCAGGGGTATCCGAAGAGGGCTTTCTCATACATGCAGAGCTGCTGCTGTGCCCACATATCCACCTTTTCCTACACAGTTTCATCCAAAAATAAACACCTCCATAAACGTTCCAACACTGCGGCACCGTGTCCCAACATCCCATCACAAGTCAATTAGAGCGAGACAGCTCTGAGAGCATCTCTCATTTGACTGTGTGCGGATTACAATCAGTCATGGTGAGTTGGGTGTGGAGCCCCTGGGTGTAGCTGCAGCTGGGAGGCTGGGCTGGATCAATGGAAGTGCGCTGACTGACAAGAGGAGGCTCCTGTTTTCACTTGGCCTGAGAGGATTCAGCAGCCAGCATATCTCCACAGAAAGCTCCACTTCCAAACTGCAATAACCAACCTGTATGGTTGACCGTGGCACTCACTTAAAGTGGTATTTTATCCTCAGTCCTGCTTTATTTTGACATTTGCTTCAGTCAAAGCACCTTAAATACCTTTTATCCTCCAACCTGCAAGGTTTGGAGTCTCCACAGTGCGCATCCACTTCAACTTTATTTCCTTTTTACTTTTGAAAGCTGTAGCTTCAGAGTGAGAGCCAATTGGTGCCCTCACCATGGTTTTGCCGCCCCCAGATAAACGCCACGTGTGCCTCACCACCATTGTCATCATGACGAGCATGGCCTTCATGGATGCCTACCTGGTTGAGCAAAACCAGGGTCCCAGGAAGATCGGCGTCTGCATCATAGTGCTGGTCGGGGACGTTTGTTTCCTCATTGTGCTACGCTACGTGGCGGTGTGGGTTGGCGCTGAGGTTCGCACGGCCCGACGAGGATACGCCATGATCCTGTGGTTTCTCTACATCTTTGTCCTGGAGATCAAACTCTACTTTGTCTTCCAGAATTGCAAGGCTGACAGGAAGAGTCTGGAAACAGTGGCACGGAAAGCTTTGACGTTGCTGTTGTCTGTGTGTGTGCCAGGTTTGTATTTGGTTCTCGTGGCTCTAGATAGCATGGAATATGTGAGAACTTTCCGCAAGAAGGAGGACATGAGAAGTCGGTTGTTCTGGGTTGCTCTGGACCTGCTGGATCTTCTCGACATTCAAGCCAACCTCTGGGAGCCCCAGCGGACAGGTCTGCCCATCTGGGCGGAAGGCCTGATGTTCTTCTACTGCTACATCCTGCTGCTCATCCTGCCTTGTGTGTCCCTCAGCGAGATCAGCATGCAGGGCGAACACATGTCGCCTCAGAAGATGATGCTGTACCCGGTCCTCAGCCTGGTCACCATAAATGTCGTCACCATCCTCATACGTGGCGTCAACATGGTGCTGTTCCAGGACAGCCGCGTCTCCACCATCTTTGTCGGGAAGAACGTGGTGGCCATCGCCACCAAGGCTTCCACCTTCTTGGAGTACCGCAAACAAGTGAAGGAGTTTCCCCACCCGCAGAATGCCATGGCTCTGGAGCTGCAGCAGAACTCTGTCGCCCACACGCAAACGCTGCCTAACGCCACGAGTCTGCCGCACGAACCTTCACCGGCGCAGGATGTTATAGACACATGACCGCCAGTGCCAGATTTCGTCCCCTTAGAAACAGACTGAGAGCTTCAGCAGAGAAGGAGAGCAGGGGGATGGAAAAATCAGCTGCATGACAGGATGAAGTTCTGCTCCACGTCAAGCTCTTCTCAACTGCAGTGAATCAAGAAGAGAGATTTTTAGCAACACCTGCCTGTCAGAAAATTCTGTAAACCTACACTTGACTCTAAGTGAAGCGTGCAGACTTAATCAGAACATTTTTAAATTGTGCTGTTGTGTTTTTAACTGTCTAACATATTTTAAAAGTTCTAACTTTACTAAGAAGACATCTCCAAACTGTGCAGCCCTGTGGCATTTTGTTCTGTGAAACGGACAGTTGGTTCCCTTTCAGTGAGTAGCTTGTATTTTTTTTTATGTCACTTTTTTGACAATGTATCTGTGGCATTTCCTTTATATTCCAGCAAAGGACAAAGCACTCAGTGTGAAGCAGAGATGGAGAGGAGGAGCAGAAAGTGACAAAAAATCTGTCATGATGCGCTCCCTGCAGCGTGCACGAGCAAGGTCAGCGGCTTTCTGTGTTTTCTTCAGCAGAAAAAAAACAACAAAAAAATAACAGAGCAATGTAAAGGCTGCCATTCTGGTGCTTTACAATCACATGTCTGATGAAAACAGCAGCACTCAACGACATAACACCAAACGTATTTAGCAGAGCGAGTGTTAAAGTGCAGGCTCATCTGATGGGAATGCGCTGGAACTTTAAGTGGAAAGCTGTTGCTGGGTATCATTATCTGCAGACGAAATGAGATATGTTGATGTCAAAAAGAGAACAAAATGACAGTGGTAAAGATTACTCTTTTTTTGTTGTTTTCTGTACTGTACATTCCTCAAAAAAAAAAAAGTATTTCAAGTTTTGAAGGCTGACAGAGCAGAACTCAGAGAAACAAGAGACAAAATACAATTCAACAATGTAGAAAAAGAAACTGAAGAAGTTTTTCAGTTCATTATTACTATTATTATTATTATTATGATTATGATTATGATTATTATTATTATTATTATTATTATTATTATTATAGTATGTACATTCTTTACCTGTTGGAGGCCAATAATGTTTTAATAAAAATATAAATAAAATAATATTATTAATAAAATAATTGTTTCTTCCTCTCTATCTGATTGTCTATTATAATTAATGTTTTTTTCTAAGTAAACTCACCAACAGCAATACAACCGATAATCAATCGCTCATCTGCTTTGCACAAAAACCCAGTGCATAAATATTTAGACGTAGCAGCATTCTCCTGGTTTGTCCTACAGGGTTATTTCTCTCTGCCTAAGGCTTAATATTGTCAGAACGGAGGCAACAAATTCATGTTTAAAATTAGATAAAAATGCATGAACCTTTCTTCGCTTTGTCCCCTTTTTTGTCCCAGTTCTCATTATCACCTTCCCAGTTGCTTTGTTATTTTGTTAACAGTAATCTTCTCTGTTCTGTCTCCGTTCCAAATCTAACTTTTTTTTCTTGGTCCCCCAGGGAATGAGTTGCCTCCTGAATTTGACAGAGTTTTGTAATAACATCCTAGAAGGAGGCAGAGAGGTCAGTCACACCAGGGAAACCACTTTACAGCCATCAGAAACAAGAGAAACAAAAGCTAATTGTTGATCTCAGCTCAAAAGAAGCTGTCAGATGCTGAAGGAGCCGCCTCTATTAACAGCACGGGTCAGATGAAAAACATGCAATTGAGAAAAACTGGCAATGCATAAAAATACTTTTGGATAATTTGAAATGTTCTAAATGCTAATTTTCTTCTAGTTTTGTCTAGTTTTTCATATTTTGTCTCAACACAAACCTGTTACAATAGTCTTGATTAGGATTTTACATGATACACCAACACAAAAGCTTGATCTGAAGGAGAAAGGATGCAAAAAATGTGTTTGTTTAAAAATATATATACCTCAGCCACCTAAACTAAGGTTTTTTTGTTTTTTACAATTAAAGATGCAGTTTTTAAGTATATCTTCTGAATATTTACACATCTAGAGACTGAAAATGTATTTATTAATTACTCTTTATTATCTGAAAAGACCTCAAGTCCAGTCAGATTCCATTTTGCATACAAAGTCATAAAGGTTAATTTTGGTCCATTTGACAAGACATGTTAGCTTTGTCCCTGGGAAACATGATCCTGAACTTTCCATGGATTTTTTAACAGCTTTTTCTTGCCTCGTTGCCACAAAGGCCAGATTTGTGGAGTGCATGACTTGTACCTGTTCAGCCAGCTCTCCCAGAGTTAAACATGCCGTCCGAGCTGCTTCCCAGAATGCTGCTTCCCAGAATGCTGCTCTCCCTACATGATTCCTTCACACTAATAGTGTGATTAAATTACACAAATGTCAACTCCATTTCCTCATTTCGGCAATTGGTTGCACCACACTGTTATGTATTACTTTGTGTTGTAAAATGTGAAAAGGTTAAAGAGTTCTGAACACTTTTCCAAGTCACAGTGCCTGCTCTTACTGAGCATTCAGGTGGGGCATTGCAGCTTTCTGTGATCAGATCTAGAGCATCCAAACTTAGAGAGTAATCCAAACATTCTGAGGTATACAGTGAGGGTGTGCATACATAATCATACTGATCCAAGCGCTGCGAGCTTCTGCAGCCTGAAGTTAGTTTTTTATTTTTCATGAGTCTCACTGCAACTCTTCCCAAAACGCCATCCGCCTGTCAAGTTTCTTCCGACTCGGTGTGAAGTATACCTGGAAGCTGTCGTCGTGTAGCTGCAACTCCTGAGCGAACCTAAACTCTTCCTAACTCTGAGGATATTATAAACCCCCACCCTTTTCAGCTACTGCTTGTCTCATTTTTCTCATCATCATCGGGTAGAAGAAACCCGAATCCTTTCATCTGACAGCCTGACAGATGCATCCTGCATTCTGCTCTGCAGATGGAAAACCTGGCCACTTCCTGAAGGTTTTTTTTTTCTGGGAGTGTTGTGTGCCTGCATCTTTTCCATGGGTCTGATACACTTAATTCAGCATAAAGGCATCATTAGTGGATCCTTCTGCTGCTAAATCAAGGCAATGAGTAACAAATCTCTGCATTTAAAATAGTGCTGATTTAAGGACTTGATGTTATAAGGTAGCAGTAATTACAAAAGATCACAAGATAATCAATTTTGCAAAAAAAAAAGGAAGGAATCAGAGTCAGACCAGCACACAAAATCAAAGATCATTCAGTTTCCTGGCAGTAACAAGTGGGACACAGGTGCATCCTCAGCCCTAATTTACTGAGCCAGTTGTTGGATAAAACATTTTCTAAATTTTTTAAAAATAAGATTTAACATCAAGCTGCAATTGTGTTTTGCTAATGGGAGCAGAGTTATTTCTTTGCAACTTGCTAAGAAATATCCAAGCATTTCTCAGTGTGTATAGATGGTGCCTATGAAACCCACTTTCCTCCTTGGATGCTTTAACTTTTTGACAAAAAGATTTGCTGAAAACAAATCCTTAGAAAACTGGTTTCTATCTGCGACAGACTGGCGACCTGTCCAGGGCGAACCCCGCCTCGAGTCCGAAATGTTCACTGGACATAGACACCAGCACCCCTCCAAACCCCACAAGGGACAAGAGGATGGATGGATGGATAGATGGAACTGATTTCTATAAAATAACAATTTTAAACATAAAATAAGTGATTTCATAAATATTCACCCCGTTAACTGACTGCCCCACTTCAGCAGGCATCCAACCATTACTAATCTCACATTAAATTGAATGGAGATTACCTGAGCACAGTGAGTGTCTCAGTTGTTTGTATTGTAAAGATAAATCGATCTAGAAGCGTTCACTGGTTGATTAGGATTCCTGGCCTCTATGTGTAGCTTTTTTTAACACAAAACTTTACAAGAATTCAGATTTGTTCATCTAGGTTTTTTTGTTTTCTTTTTAAATTTCAACATTTATTAGGAACAGTTCCAATTAAACTCCAAATTAATAAGACATTTATGTGTGAGCGCATGTAAATCTCTGAGTGTAAGTCATTAGATATACAGTGAGCTGATTGTCAAGAAAAAACAAACTTGTTTCATCGCATCCTGTGACTCTTGCTGTTCAAAAAGCTGCAGCCAGTTAAACATACTCTAAGATGTGCTACCATTCCATTCTCACTTTGGCCTCCTGTCAGCACTGAATCGCTCCAGAAGTACGCTGTGGCGGCAAGCACAATAGAGATCAAAGTTCACCCGGTGCTTCGCTGTAAAATCCTGGCTGGATATCTGGGTGCCTGTAGCCCAGGCTGTCCGGTGGAAATAATTGCACTTCTCTGTGCAAACAGCTTCTACTGGCAAAATACCTTTTTTTCCCAAAATACCTCCACTGTCCTGGTGTTTCTTTACTACTATTTTCTTTTTTATTTAAGATTTTACTAATGTTTTCATGAATTGCAAAAAAAAAATTGCAGAGGTTCATAATAAAAAACAATAAACAATAAACTAAACTATAAAATGAGATTTCCAGTGATGCAGCGCAGCTTTATCATTACATATATCACGGTTTTAATGATGAGAGCTGGACTGAAAACAGACAAACACAAAGAACTAGTCCATCTCTCCTAAGTATTTAATACTTCACCAGGCTGAACAATCAATATGTTTCTATAGAGGAGATTCCAGGGGAAAGAGTCTGTTGGATTGTACAGATACCAGCGGTAGCAAACGGATCCTGCTCATTCTGCTACGATTGGCCGTTAGATGAGAATGAATCAATAAATAAAATGGCCATGAGAAATAACAAAACTGCTTTTGCATGTATTTTATCTGCTTTGCAACAAATCATCTTGCAAATAGGCAAATCGAGGACTGCTTGAAGTAGTTTGCAACCTAAGCACATATTCTTTTTTTTGTTTGTTTTTGCAAAATATCTAAAATATGCTGTGACATATTTTATTTTAGATATGTCGCACCGTGGCGACCTGTCCAGGGTGACCCCGCCTCTCGCCCGGAACGTTAGCTGGAGATAAGCACCAGCACCTCCCGACCCCAGTAAGGGACAAGGATGAAAATGGATGGATGGGTGGGTCTAAAATATGCATTGGGTGTTGTGGTGAATTATCATCCTTTGCTCAGGATATCTGAGAATCCAAGAAGAAAACTAATCATTTACATCTCAGCAGCATTTTCGTTTCATCTGATGTCGCCTGGCGTTGTTCACTAAATTTAAAAAGCTGTATTTAAAAAATAGCATCACATTCAGGTTAAATAGTGATATACTGTATGTGTGCAGAAAATAAGAAATATTTCCATGGCTGTTTTTAACCTTTTGTGATTAAAGAAAATCTAATAAATTAAGCTCTTTTTGAAAAAAATAAATAAATAAATCTTCAGCTTGCATGATGAATTATAATTCATCTGTGAAAATGAACAGTGAGACAAATCATTAAAACCCCAAAGCTATAATGAAGTCGTGATGATAATTAGTGTTTGTAGTCTTTTTATTTATTTTTTTAAAATAATGTCTGGGGATGATGAGTAATACCTAACTGCTCAGCCACATTGTAAAGCCCTAACTGCTCTACTGGACGGACTGCTCTTGACTTGGTCTATTTAATTAATTTCCCTGTCCTACAACGGATCTTATCTCAGTTGTGTCATTACATTATATGCTGTTGGACATCCGAGAGCAATTAGATTCTGTTAGCTGGTCTCTGCGCCTCAATGCACACACTGCATTACACCGTTTACTGTCCATCATCTGTCACCTGCAAGAGGATGTAACTCATCCTAAATAAACTACCCTTCAAAATTCTGTCACCTTGTGCATTCTGCTGTCACACCCAGGCCTCCCTATTAGGGGCATCCTTGTTAGCAAGGACAGCTGTTAATCTAAATTTGACGCTGTTCAAGATAAACAAGTAGATTAAAAAAAAAAATCTAATTACACACCTCATGCACCACTAAATGATTTGGGGTTAGAGATATGCTGCAGCTCTGAAAATTGAAATGGAACCAGTGTTATTCTCTAATTCTAAGATGGATTATTGCGAGGGGATAAAATGTCTAAGAATCTGGTGCCTATTTCAGCAGATGATGATGATGGCCCAGCTGGCTCTCTGCTGCAGCTGAATTCACATTATTGAGCCTCTTTAATGCCGCCTGAGCAGTAGTTTCAGCAAAATACGTCCTGCAAGGAGCAGGCTCCGCGCTTAATTAATGAAATCCTTTACGAAAATGAGCTTCACAACCATTACAGGTACTGATCAGTAACTTTACGCCCATGACCCCGGATCGAGTCTCCGCTGCGACCTGGATCACAACTCACTGTTAAGCGGCAGTGCCATGCCACAAATGTTTGAATAAATCTCATCAGCACAAGTGCTTGACGTGGAGGAGGAAAGTAAATGGCAAACTTGGGAATAAGAATAAATTACCTGTGGCTGCCTCTGCAGCACATCACCTTTCTAAGACCCTCCATGCGACGGACTCATCCATAAATCAACAGCGCTGCGCATCAGGAATGTAATTGTGCTCCCTCCGTATGTAATAACTCAGTAAAAGTACTCTCTCTGTCTGCACGTGATTTAAAGTCTCCCCATGACTTCCTGAAGCAATTAGTCTTTGCTAACGTCAATGGAGAGCCAATAAGAGGAAAGTGACATCTCAAGATATGACGGACTTTTGACATACATGTGCTGACTTGCAAAACTTGCCCACTCTTTGCTCAGCATTTTCAGCAAGTAGCTTTTTTCCATTTGTTGGGATGACTCTGGTCACTGCTCAACCCTTCACCCATATACCTCTATGCACAAAGTCATCTATATGGAAATCCTTCTCTAGAAAGATCATGCAAGAGCTGCACATTTAATCTTCACTGGACAACAAAAGACTTTCCCTTAGTAATAATGCTAAAAATCGCAAAAAAATCTTTTCTGCATCATTCTACTTTTTCCTTTCTTGACATCAAAAGAACTTAATTTACTCTTCTTTGTAATTTTCTTTGCACAAAAATGATCATTCTCAATGCCAGACTGCTGGCTCAGTGTTGCATGTTTTGTCACTTGTGTAAAATTGTGTAAAAGAAGTTTATTTTGGCTTCTTACATCTCAAAATGATTCATTGGCATTAGTTTGTTGACCTATTAGCTTAAAATAGATGGGAAAAAGTAATGGAAACAATGAATAAAAGGTCTCTATAGAAATATTAAGCGTACATGATCTCCTGACCAACACAGTGTGCACACAGCAGTCAGCCACAACCTGCCCTCAGGAAGAAAACTATTGAAGTATTCTAAAAGTTGTTTGTTCAGCATCACAAATAATGTTGTTTAATGTGACCATGGCAAGCCAAAGTCAGTTGATACACTGCTGGAGGGAAAAGTAGTTTCTACAATATGGTTTTAGCAGCTTTAAGACAACCTTTAGTTCATTTTTATAGAACACGAAACAGTAAACCATTTTGATGAAAAAGTACCAGTAAAGCACGACTGAAAACTTAGTCACCTTTCTAGGTGACTGGCTTTATATAAATCAACATTTAATAGGTTTCTTTCTGTCTGTCTTTTCCTTCCCCTCTGCAGACCTTAGAATCAGAATGTGAGAAACTGATGAATAATTTACCTTCTTTGACTTTTACTTTATTTCAGACACTGTTGCCACTGGATATTTCATGTTGTGTCCCATGATCATTTTAATAATTTATTTTTGAATTTTAGGCTTGCAACACAGTTCAATAAGGTTCCAGTCCAGTCGGTCAGCAAATGGGAGAAAATAACAGATTAATTTTTTTTTTAAGTAATATTCGTAAAAGAAAGCCTGGAAAGGATTTGAATATTTTTCCCTCAGTAGAAATCTATATGACATGGAATTTTAATGTGCATTGGGAAAACATCTGTTGATAAATGAACAAGAGTCGAGGACTATGTTGGGTTTTCATAAGGACAGTAAATACAAATGTTGATTCAAATTTTGCAAAAAAAAAGAAAGTTTAAATAACTGGTTACTGACTGCATTACTGACTTTTGAAAGTTGAGAAACAATTAATATCATTGTCAGACAAGTAGCATTCCTGAAAAACAATTAAAAAAAATGAACATTTGACCAAAAGAATAGATGAGTGTGATGGTAACAGATTAGCACAACAGGAAGTTTTGTTCAATGCAGTATCCTTGACTCGGTCAATGTTTTTGGTAACAATGTTATTTCAATGTGTCAAGCAATTTCCATCCATCCATCCATTTTCCTGCACCCTCGTCCCTTACTGGGGTTGGGAGGGTTGCTGGTGCCCATCTCCAGCTATCATTTTGGGCGAGAGGCAGGGTCACCCTGGACAGGTCGCCAGTCTGTCGCCAGGCAACACAGAGACAGACAGGACAAACAACCATGCACACACACACTCACACCTAGGAAGAATTTGGAGAACAATTAACCTGACAGTCATGTTTTTGGACTGTGGGAGGAAGCCGGAGTACCCAGAGAGAACCCACGCATGCACAGGGAGAACATGCAAACTCTAATCGGGAATCTAACCCAGAACCTTCTTGCTGCAAGGCAACAGCTCTACCAACTGTGCCACTGGGCAGCCCATTGTCAAGCAATTTATTGGAAGGTATAGTAGAGTAAAAGAGTTGCTCTGCCATATTTGCAGAAATGTCAGCAAAATCATTCTGATTTCATTCATGGTAAAGCTATGCTACTTTAAATAAACAGAAATTAGCATTTAAGCACTTGATTATAATTTGTGCAACCAAACAGCATCTCAGTTCCTCTGTCAGATATCAAAGGATGAGAGATTAAATTGTCTTTTTAGTGACAAAGTTTTAAGAGCACACAAAGTGCTCTCAAAATGCAAATAACCTTGATTAAAATGAATCTAACCTTGATTAAAATGAATCTGTGCTTAAGTTTTTTTTGTACGTTTTTATCACAACTATCTGTTTTTATTGCACTCTCTGCCTTCATGGCCTGTGAACGATGGATTCATCGCTGATCTACAATCCACAGCTGTGGAAGCTTTCATAAAAAGATAAGCAGAATTCAGAGCTGAGAGCATTGTGACTGAAAGATGAACAGTTTGGTGTGGAATACCTCTGGGTTTGCAGCTTTATGTGTTCGCCATTTTAAAAGTGACTTCATTAAAAAGGATGTGCAAAAAAAAAAAAAAGGAACTAATGTTCAGAGGTTGCAGCTCTGATAATGTAAATGTCATTGTGATTCAGGCTAATTCCCTTTGGATTCATTTCTACTTATTTTACTGTTACTGTGCAAGTTGTTAAAATATACTATATAGGTTATGAGGGGATAATGGAAAACAGCAGAAATTTACCGCTTGCTTGGAGCTTTTTGTTAAAGGGTTTTCTGATAAATGCAGTGAATTTCATGGTTGTAGTTGTTTTCAAAGAAAAAAGAGAAAATCAAGGATTCTGATGAATAACATGATGATAAACTTAAGAAACCCAGACAAGCATAACAAGGCATTGAGAGTGAATAACATCGCCATCTTTGGAGTCTTGAGATTCTTTAGCCATTTCAGATTTAATGTTAAGTAAAAGAAAACCAGAGATTTTTCTTCAAAACTATTCAATAAAACCTTTGCCAAAAAGGAATGATTTTAAGGTGAAACATTTTGTTCTTATACTCATTTGACTGCATTAGAAATTGTCACTTTAACATCTAAGACATTAATAGAGCATGAGATATGAGCATAGGAAGCTCAGATTCTTGTAATAAATACTGTTTCATCGGAGTATTCATAGTTTAGCAATTTATTGATACAACTACAAACTTGAACATATTTTATTAGGATTCAGATGAATTTAGATTTAAACTGGCACTTTGATTTAAAAATGTTTTAACTCTGGCTGTATTTAGACTCTCTGACCCAGCCACGTCTCTTGCAGGTTTTAACATGATATTTTTCCCAGGATTAGCCTGTGTCTTTGCAGGCTTTTTTCCTTTTACTCCAGAAATATTCAGGGTATTGTGCAGTATTACTTTTCCCATCACACAGACTCCAAAAATTAGAAAATATATTCAACCTCCACACGTCTGTGGCCTCTGGCTTGTGGCAAACAAGTTGCAATTATTGGCGATTTCTTTCAACAATGCCTTTCCTTGACTTTGTGTCAAGAAAATTATCTGCAGGTCAGTTTCTAGACTTGGGTGAAGAACACTCCCTATTTTATTTTTTAGTATGTGCTTTGGGTTACACTTGGAGCCAGAAAACAGTGTCTCGAACAAAAGTGTTATTTGGTATGCTGAGAGGCAGAAGAACTTTGCAACATAAAACCATTACTATCTAATGGAGAAAATACAAACTTTGTCCTATGGAGAGCTGAGGGCAATCCAAAACAATCCATGCACAAGGACTGCAGCAAGTCAGTTTCCCCATCATCCATCACTGAAGCACAGCAATTTACCCAAACAGTGAAGTAGTTGTCAAAAATACTGGCAACACACAAATAAGGAAAGAAAATATCCCCAAACTGTATAGCTGTGGAGGCGGTGGGTGAAAAGATAAACAACTTTTGAAAGTGGAATTCTGCAACTGGATACGTCAAGACCAGCATGCATGGGCCTCGTCTCTAAAAGTGGTACAACAAATGTGGGAGCTGGGCCAGCATTCACAGGAGACGAGCAGTTGCCGCCCAAACGGGCTTGTTAGGGGGCAGAAAGGGAACTCGTCAGTGCAAGAGATCACGGCTGACATCGAGGCTTGTTAACTTCAGCAAGCTAGCCAAGAGGGTGGCTCATTAAGGAGAAGCACCAGTAGCCGGCACAGACCAGGCTGATCTCACCAGATGGCTGCCTGTCTGGCTGATGAAGGACGTGAACATCCATTATTAACAAATCATTTTTGGCACACTTTGTGTAGATGAAATCATGTAAAAAAGGGAAAAAAAAAAAGAGTTATCACTCCAGCTGTCTTTTTTCATTTTAGGTGCACTTTGTTAACTTTACACCAGAGTGGAGGATTCTTACTCTGAGGAACATGAGCTCCATTTTCAGCTCCAAAGTTTCTTGAAGGCGACAAATGAAACATACTGCAACAGTGCCCCCTACGGGGTGAAAAACAAAGTGTCCAGATTGCTTGATGTGGTGGAGGAAAAAAAATGTTACAACTGGACTTTGCAAACAAAATTGTCACTTTTTTTTAGAAGGCGCCTACTTTAGCAGTTATGCCAAATCCATAATTTTCACATAGAACTCAAAAAGTGATTTGTAAGTATTAGCATCTTACAAATATTTTATTACATAACTAAATAAAAGGGGTGAAACTGAATTCCCAGTCAGATGAAATAGAAATATTCAAATTATGGATCCAATCATGAGGAGTACAACCAACTCATTAACTTTACCTCGAGGCGTTCTCATCAAGGAAGATTCATCACGCATTTCAAATTGCTTACATCAAGAACTCAAGAGTCAGCAGGCCTGAAGTTGTCCTCCAGTGGTGTTAGTTGTAGCCAATTAAAATATACATTAACCTAAATCACAAGAGAATTAGCATGCAAACAGCAGTGCAGCATTTTAGGCAATCAGGCGGTTATTTACTTTAAAAGGTTTGCTGATGTTAAACGGTTGTACTTGCGTGAATAGTAGCTTTATTTTTCTTGGAAACTTTGTACATCAAGGATCTGCATTAACTTTTACTTCCTTCATTAGAACTTAGACGGGAAGAATTATATAAAATTGACTGAGATTCATATCATGCCGTGTTATTCTCTCGTCAAAAACATACCTGGAGTGTCGCTTTGATTCTTTCATGCATGTCTGAGGAATCGGGGGAACCTAAAGGCTCGCGCTGTCAATGCTCCTCCTCAGCCGAGCTTCCGCCCCACAAAGCACCAATTATCCTAAAGCGGCACAAGCACTTAAAATTAAGTGTTATGTCTTAGAAAACTCAAATCCAAATTTACCAATATAGAAAAAAAAGAAACACCTCGAGAGTTGCAACATTGACAATCCCAGAATGTAAGGCAAATTGTGAGAAATGTATAGGAGTCATTTTGTCATTTTATTTTTTTCTTCACATTATTGCTTTACAGTAAAATGCATTGGTTGGATATGTCCAGTATAGCAAGACAATACATTCATATAAGTTATACAGATGTCCTCAGTAATATTTTGATAGTAACTAACTTTACATTAAATATATTTATCTTTTTTTCTTGACAAACAACTCCCACATCACATTGAGCTCACAGTGCATTAGGTCGCATTCAGTCAATAGATACCAGTCCTCTAGTGTCAAATTGCCTTCTCTAATGTGCTTCCTCAAGTGCGTGGGCGTATTTTGTACACAACATGTCCGTACAATCTTGTTTTATGCAAAGTTACAAACATGACATCCGACTTTCTTTTGACCTTCCCTCCCAATACAAGTGACTTTGGAGCAAAAATGCCAGCCATTTAAAATATTTTCAAGTTAGGACACAAAAAAAAAAAAAAAACAATTGTTAAACCATTACTGCTCAGACCTGACGATTGGTACATAATCAAATAGAACAACACAATTCAGATCAACTCCGACAGCACCACCATGCAGTCTTCTGACAAAGCATTAAAAACAAATTAAGCTCCGGAGGTCTTGTACAGAGGGGTAGGAGGAGTTTGTAGGCCCTGTGGGGTCACAAAGCCAGATCAACCCCAGCAGATCAGCAGTCTAAGGAGGGGTCCAGTATTTTGTATTTTCCTTAGTCTGCTGTGTACAATAAGGAGTCCTGGGGGCAGCCGAATGCGTTCTGCATCCTGCCCCGCCGATCCATCCGCGGGGACTGGCGAGGAGTTAATGCCCTGGTACCAGAGTGGAAAGCCACAGGAAGAAAAAAATAAAATAAAAAGCGGGAGAAGATGAGCGCTTCCACAAAGCCAATGCTCCAGACATGTCCGTTTTCTGTGCACAGTTCTTCAGCTTTCACACACCTGTGAGCTCACACATTAAGGAATACTAGACAAACTGACATCAAATCTCCACAGGATGCCCCGTCATTATATGGCAACCTTGCAGGGGCCGTTGTCACATAAATTCTTTACATTTAGATTGCATATACAATTGCCCTTCGCCAACAATGTGGCCGAGGAGGATTATTCAACACAAAACATTTCATACACACACACACTTTAATAGTCTCTGCACCCTACACTCTTGGACTCTTTACAGGCATTTTTGCATCGTGTCAAAATGTCTGGATTGCAGTGCTTTTAGCTGCCATTTTTTTGTAAAGTGGGCCAGGCAGTAGCCATAGAAACTGCCCGAAAGCCCTCGACCTTTTGCTGTGCTGTGGAGGAGCTTTGTTTTCGTGTCCCAGCATGCACTGCAGACAGATACAGGTGTGCTCAAATTGTTAAAGAGGTTCCAGTCAGTTTGAGAAAGTTGACGCGAGCCCAGAATGAGCACGTACACACGCGCATACACACACACACACACACACCCCTAGTTGCGCTGTTTCTCTTTCACACACAGTCACATGGACATGTATACACTGAAAGTACAAACGCACAGAAGGAAGCACTAGTTGTTTCAGAATGAGAGGACGGCTGTTAAAGTGCAATATCTACATACAAAGCAAGAAAAAAGAAGAAACAAAAAGCAAGATCATCATCTCCATCTCCAGGAGCTGTCCATCTTAGTTTCCCTGATAACTGGTGGAATTGATTGCCCGCTCTGGGCTAATAGAGGGGCTGCAGTGGCCCCTACAGGCCAGAGTGCATCACTGCAACAAGCGCAACTACCATCCTTCTGCAGCCATCTTTGAATGAGAATCATTTGATGAAGACTAAAAGATGCATCTGACAAATTGAGATTTTTTTTCCTCCCAATCTTCATTTGTGCAGAAGGATAAACTGAAAGGCTGAAGCTGGGCTGTCAACAATCAGCCAGGTGCACCTCGCATCGGAGGCTTCAATCTCAACACAAAGAGCAAGAAAAGCATTTTCAATGTGCAATTAGCTTTCAGTGAAAGACAAACAATGTCTGATATTTGCAACAAGCTCGTTTCTATATTTCAAACTAGACACAAAACCTTCTCTCTTTATTTTTTTGAAAAAATAAATACAAAAAAAGTGTTTACAAATTTACATTGTGCACTGGTGCAGATGCATAACACCATCACAGTCACTAGATCTGGACTGTGATACATGTTGAATTAAAGTGTCCTGACAAAAAGGTCTTTAGGAAAGCAGATTAGGAAAGCAGGCGAGGGTTGGGATGGAGTAAAGCACTAACAGCATCAGCTCCCTTTTGCCTAAAGCCATGCTGGGCGGGGTGGGGGGGGGGGGTGTCCAAACTAAAGAAGAGGCGATACCAACACAAGACCTTCTTCCCTCTTTCCTTGGTTTGAGAGGGGAAAAAATGCTGACCATAGAAATTTCAAAATCTTTTAAGAATGTCTTTACATTTAATAAAGTTTGGGTTTAATAAGTGCTCGACTTGGAACAGATTGTTCTGATCTGAAAACTCTAAAGTGAGAACAGTGAAATCAAAAAAGGGGCACTTCTGATTCTGGAGGTCCACGACATCTACAGGCATGCTTGATGGGTGGAAAGTTGGCAGGCGTACAGAGAAACCATGACGCTGACGACTATGCCTGAAAGAACGAGCAAAAAGGACCGGTGCTGTGCGACAACTGGACAATTTGGAAACGTAGAGATCACAGCTACAAAGCCTTTTAAGAAAATTACATTTCTATTAAACATTTACAAATAAAGACTGCAAGCGAAGGGGGAAAAACAAAAAGTCGCCAGATAGGTCCAGTTTATCGGAAAAATAAAAACTCAGGTTCCAAAGTGGGTTTTTGAGGTTTTGGTAATCGTTGCATGCTGCTGTGCTCTAATCCTCCATGCACATGGGCAAGTTGACAAAGGTGAAGACGTTGTACTCGATCATGATGGAGAAGCAGAGGAACACGGCGTACAGGACAAGGACATAGACGCCCAGTTTGAAATCGAGCTGCCACTTGTTTATGTGGATGCCCGACACCTGCACATATAGAAAGTCAAACATCACAAAGTTCTGCACAACTTCAAATAGCCAAAAAGTCAAGCTAAACCTGTATACAAAAAAAATATATATACATTCTTCCTTTCCGATGCACAAATCAGCAGTACGTTGCTGAGCGTCGACATGAACCTCAAAACACATTGAAATTTGCTGTGGTTGGACAACATTTGAAATGCTGAGCAGAACTATTTATTACCCCTGAAGTTCTTTTCAAAGCAAAAATTGTCTGACTTAATGTGGGATTTAGTATTTAAAGCTCACCGTGAGTGCAACAGATCCCAGCAAAAGTACCACTGAATACAGCAGCCCCCGACTGTTGATCATCACCTGAAACAAAAGGTGAGTAGCTGCCTTATAAATCCTCAGTCTCTGGTAATAAATTACATTCTCATATAAACTGATCAAAAACCGTATTCTTGACCTCTGATCCATAGTGCACACACATCGTCTGTATCGCCCAGGGAACCCCAAGCCCCACCAAGATGTCAAAGACATTACTGCCGATTGTATTCGACACTGCCATATCTCCCAAACCTGAAATAAAAAAAGGAAATTATTACAGCACAGATCAAAGCTTTCTTTTAGAGCAAAGTTTTTTTTACATACATAAATCATGGCCAAAGTATAATTATGAATAAAAACTTTTATTTCTCAATGTTAAGAAGACTCCATGAAAAGAATGTCCTCTTGGGAAAACTTAAGATCAACTGTAAGTTCAGTCCAAAACAAGATTTTAAATTACAGTACCAAATAAATTGTGAAAGTGAAAGAGAAAAAGTTGATCATAAAATCTTCTGGAACAATATTTGCATCGAATAACACCCTTGACATGCTATTAACTGGTTAAAAGTTTCTATTCCCAAGAACGGATCTAAAAATGTTAAAAATCGATGGCCAGCCATTAAGCATCAGTTTCCATTGAACCAAAAACCCAACACCCACCACAGCTCTAATCAGACTTCCCATTTATGTAAAGAGATCCACACAGAACTCTGTTCCTGTACCAACAAACCTGAGAATATCTTCTAAAAGTAACTTGCATCTTCCCAGAAGGTAAAGCAATACCTTGTCGTGCCACAATGAGACTGGCTATGCAGTCTGGGACGCTCGTGCCAGCAGCCAGGAACGTGATGCCCATGATGACATCCGGGATGCCCAAAGTGTAGCCGATAATAGTGACCTAGAGAGGCACAGATACGGCTGAGTTATCTGCAGTTTCTTACCAGAAGCGTTCAAGTGAATCCTTAATGTAAAACTGCTTTAAGTCTTTGGCATTTAATTGATTGTCTTAATCAAAATTTGTGTAGCTTGTAGCGACAACAAACAGAACTGATATACATAAATCAATGTTAAAGTAAATTAACCTTCAGGATGTGTTGTCTCCAAATACCACTGGTACACTTTATTACTGCTGAACCACCAATAGAATCAATTTTAATCCTCATTTATCCAACAGTGGAAACAGATTTCTGCATTTCATTTAAATGGTGTAAATAAATTACATAATTCCTACGTAGAGTAATGCAGTGCAGTTTTGTCTCAGATTTATAACTATTTTAAACAATCATTGAATGAAACGAAAAGAAATTTTCAGAAGCTGAAATAAGTTTCAAATGAGAAATTAGGACATTCCTCAAAATTTATGCACACTTAAAATGGCAAAGAAATATTGTGCAGAGTGGGACAAGCTTTCCTCGGTGATGTCAGAGTGATTGGTACAAGAAGCTTCTCACTGAAGTCCTTTCAACCAAAGGCAAGATTAGTTGATGTTTTTTGCTTGAGTGAAACAATAATCTAAGCACAGTTAAAATCACAAACATTAATTTATAAGAAAATATTGGGAGCATTTCTATACCCATCAATGTAGGCAGAAAGACTCAGTGCCACAAGTTTAAAGACATTTTATGCAACACAAATTAAAATACCAGTTTGCTGACCATTTTAAATATTTGCATACTGCACACCAGTTTCATTCAGGAATCAATTCCACCACAGCAGAATCAACTCACCATCCAGACCATCAAGTATGAGAAGACTGCAATCCAGACAGTGGACAGGATGAAGGAGACCATGAAGTATTTCTCCCAGCGCGGCTTGGCACAGTTCGGGACGGTGAAGAACAGCAGCAGGAGCAGAGGCCATGAGATCAGCCACTTTATCTTGCTGCCGACGCCCCCTGCAGGACGAAGACAAAAGGTAAAAGACTGACATCATGAAATAGGATTACCAAAATTTGAGTGTTGACTGTTTAAAATATGACACACCAGCTCCTTCAAGTTTTTAAACCAACAGAAGCAAGTATTTCCCTTTTTCACTTCATTTGAACCTTCTATGTGCATAAACACTTTGATAATAAATGACAGTTTAATGATAAATTGGATTCTCTTCACATCAGTAGAAACAGAAGGGCAGCCTCGCTTTGAGCCATCTGATGATCATTAGTTCATCCATCAGACACCACAAACTAATTTTAAAAGAAACATCAGCAAAAAAACATTCAAGATGCCCAACTAAGAATTTCAATAACTTATTTATATCACCACCTCAGAGAATACATAACAGTCTTAAATTATGATCTTTTACACCGTCTCAAAACATACTAGATCAGATATTTATGCAAGTTTATAAATCACGTACTTGGAATATGAAATGGTGAAATCGTGTCGTTTTCTTCTGCCTCCTTGGGTTTGTCCTCTGGTACGTTTCCGTTCTCGATTTCAACCTTCCCGTCAATCACTTGCGTCTCCACACCGTTGGACGCCTGCACCAACTTCTGGCGCTTTCAGAAAAAAGAAACTAAGTCAAAGGGCACACAAGCAGACTCGCTGCTGCAAACACTTTCGAAACGAGCTCACTTCTGCAGACAAATATGGACGACATATTGTCTGCAGACAGTTTGGTAACAACGGCCCGCTGTACCTCTGTAATGATGAGCCGACTGGCCATGCGAAGGCGGGTTTTGGGCCCGAAGTGGCTGGTAACCATGACGCGGAGTCCTGCCTCAGGAAAGCGGAACTTTGATGGGCTGGCATTCATCATCTCATCCACCATCACCACTGAGCCGCGGCTGTACGCCTTGCTGGGCTTGACTGAAGGGATGAAGGCACACAGTGAAGTTTGTGAGGTAAGGAAAAAAAAAACTACTTCTTTTTAAGTTTAAGTGCAAACTTAAACTGTACAAGACCCATGAGGAACTCAAGGAAGGCCATGGAGAATTTACTTCAAAACCTAGAGAATTGCTAAACATTGGAGTTTATCCCATCTATACCAGAAATATTAGCTATAAAATAATGTGGAGCTTAATAAAGGCTGATATGAAGGACATTGTAGCCAGTATTCATATCCCCCCCAACAAACTTCCCCTCTGTCAAAACTGAACTTGAACATTTTAATTAAAAAAATACAACAAAGTTTAACTGAAGTCAAATTTCATCAGCAAACAAAGAAGATCAAATTTTAGGCATATTTTATGCTGTGTGCTGTAGTTTGGTTGGCAGCTCACTGATGTGCTGCATAAATACAGAAACAGAACTGATTTCAAAACTTGCAGCACTGAAAGTTTGACTTGAGTTTTAGATCATATCCTTAAAAGTAATTAATTCAAGTGAAACTTCATATCTTTTCATTTTCTGAAAAAGAAGCATTTAGATTGCACGCACAGGGAATAAGACAGTACACTTATTAGTTTAACCCAGCCTTAATTTGACTACTTATGCATGCACCGATGCACATAAATTAACAGCGTAAACAGAGCTGGTGTAAACAGTTCCTCTTGCGAAATTCATTACCACTTCAGGAGTGAGTAGGTCTACGCTCCAGAGACTGGCAGGAGAAAGCAGGATGCAAGCAGGAATACTGGCAGAGCAGCACAACACTGACAAAGTGAGAGCAGGTTTAGTAAGGCTAAACAGACAGGCATGTTAGGAATAATGCAGTCAGACTTGGAAGTTACATTTCTGAAACGAATTTATTTTTTATTTAAAGGTTAAGTGCAGAATAGAGGGAGGACTGTGGCTTAGAAGCATATCATGAGCCAATTTCATATGTTGTGTGAAAGCGAGGTTTCATCAGACAAGCCTCTTGTGAACCTGATTGAGAGTAATGGCTCACCCATAATTAACCTAAGATTATTAACACAAATCAAGATGGTGCAGAGATCATTTTGCACATTTCTAATATTGATATCAAGTCATTAGCATAAAAAGAAAAGCACTGGCTGTGTTAGTTTAGCAGAAAGCAAAGCCACAGATCCGTCAAGAGAAGAAAAGTCCAGCAAGTAGTCTTCAGACTTCCAGAGAATCAGACTCAACCACTCAGCTGGGACCCGGCCTGTCTGATTAACCTTACCTGCCGAGAGTAAAGGTGACGACGGGTCGTCGTCCCAAACAGAGTCAAAACAAGCATTACCGTCCTCCATCTCGCTGCTGGTTGCAGCGTTACCATTGGCCACATTTTTCTTAGGCTTCCCCATGAAAAACCGCTGCATGCTGGAGTTAAATCTGCAGAGGAACGAGGGAAAAATATCCAATTAAAAACAAAACAAAAAAAAACTGGACAGGTGAAGCATAACAGCATCTTAAAATGTCTATTTTTCATTATGCACAATTGTCAAGGGCCCAGTTTTCAAGGCCACATTAACAATATGCTATGTAAAATGGCTGAGCTGCTCTGATACTCTGTATTGAGGCAGAAAAGAAATGTTCCCAAAAGGCAATCAAAGGCTCTTAGCCACACATTTTCAGTGAGACCATTTCAGTGTCATTACATAAAAATGGATCAAACACTGAAGGAACCACAGCTGCCTTTGAACATAAAGTATGCAGAGGTAATGCTGGAGTGTTAAAAGAGCTGTTCTCTGCCCTCTGCTTCTTCAAAGAACATTACCACTAAAAAAACGCATGATAAGAGCGGAGAACAAAGATTCAGTGTCGGTATTTGAGGTTTTTCTCCTCTAACAGAATCTGGATTCATTGGGGAAAACTACTTCTATTTTATACAGAGCATATTCAATGTGAAAAGACTGTTAATACGACTTCTGTCGCTTTACTTTTAAAGGTGTGAATAATTAAACACTTGAAATGCCCAAAATAAAAGTCAATTTCCAATAAATTGTCTTACTGCCTTTAACAGCTGAATCTGTTTTTCCCATTTGTTTCATCATAAGATCTCAGCTGCAAAGGAAGCTTCTCAAATTGTTACAGAAGTTTGCTGTTCAAGTTACTGTATTCAAGCATTTTGAAGGAAATTTGAATGGAAGACAAAAGTGACATGCAAGGAAAAACCACAACATGTGTGGACTGTAAATTCTCCTTTTAGATGAATTATTGCACTAAAAGGAGTTTGCAGAGGCGTTGAACCGGGTTGGTTAACGCCTGGTACACCAACACCAGCAGACATTCCTCTCCAAATCATCACCAACTAGACATTTTCTATTAGACCTTGAGAATGTTTTCTGTGCCTCCTCAACATTTTTCCCCAGACTTTAGAACTTTCATTTCTAAATAAAAGATTTTATTTAATCTTAAAACATAACTTGAGCCTTGAGTAACAGTCCAGTGTTGTTTGAGCCCAGGTGAAAGAGATTAGGAGATTTTTATTTTTTAAAAAAAAGAAAAAACATCCTGAATTCTTGAATGGCTTTGGCTTCACAATTTCTTAAGGCTATGAATACAAGTAAATCTTTTTCTGTAATTTTCCTTCAACTAATACTTGGACTAAGCACAGGACAGGCAGCTTTATTGGAACAACCTTTTGTAGATTACTCAGTTATCCAGCAGTCTGACACCTGAAACTATCAGTTCAGTCTTCCCTATGATTAAATCGGCCTCTCCCTCCACAAATTGGACTTGTGCAATTCTGATTTTCTAAAACCAACTTGACTAAAATACTCTTTATGCAAATTACTTGGATTTACATGGTTAATTTCTGTAAGTTACTTCAAGAATTTATGCATTTACAGCTCCAACTGAATCATTGCACTCCGTTGTTTTTTATGTGAATGTTCTGGAACCTCTGTGTGCTGCTGCCAGTCGTAATTCTCTTGTAAAAAGTGTTTAACCTCTATAGGATTTTTCTGGTGGGATAAAGCTTAAATAAATAAGAACAGCCTCAGCTAAGTGAGCGCTGCATCATGCCAAACCTGGAGTCACAGAAGCTGCAGTGCCTGCAGCTCTTGGCCCAGTGGTGGAAAAGTTCTTGTGCATTTTTGATTCTCTAAACCCAAAATATGCAGACTTTTGACCCTCCAACTCACCAGCACTTCATTATAATACAAAGTTATTTAATAATAGTGATACTTTTTTTTTTTTAAATCATGGGTCACAGAGCAGAGACATTGCATTAAAAGATGTTCTGTGGATTTCAGCAAGAAACTATTCTAGTTGGTATAATTATACTGAGCTGCAGCATTAATGCCAAATACAAGCCATCATATTTAAGAGGCCTTGTTTGCACAAGTGACCCAAAAGAGCAGGATAAGTTTAGACTTTTTTTTTTTTTTAAATAACTTCTTTCTACAAAGGGTTGATAAAGTTGATCTGTCAAACAGAAAAATCTTTACTGCATTTTTTCCCCCTCAGGTTTGCCAAACCAGCCACTGTGCAGCCCTTGTTTTGATCCCACAGTCAACTTCAGTGTGCATATAATGTATTAAGAGTGCATTTTATCAGTTACAGGATTAGATTTAGGGAACAGACATAAAATGCTCAAGAGATGAGATGTATCGCTAATAGTTTATAGCAACATTTTATTTTTTATTTTTTTCCCCCCACTTCAGCTTTCATCTCAGCCCATTTGACGAGGGAGGGGCTGAGTATTATCTCAAATCAAGAGACCCAGACGGTCCGTGTTAAACGCACTCTGCTCCATTTGGACTTGAACGGCCCAAAATGCTCCGCAGATATTTTGGGTTAAGGGAGATATGACAGCATGTCCTACTGTAAGCATTTATTCCTCCAAATGAGAAAGGAGGGGAATGATCCGGTTAAGCCTGGTGCTCTTAGCCACTGCAGAGGGAAAAAGATTAAACTCTTATGGCAGCGAGTGAGCAGGCTGCCGCTGAGTGGAGCACAGATTACCAGCTGGACAGAGACAGCAGCACAGGACAGCATGGTTGGTATTATTGAGTCTGGACTGTAAAGACAAATGTGGCCTAATGGAGTGCACTTATGGTCATAAACGCATAGATCTATGTTTAGAAAAAAAAAAGAAAGTTCTCTGCAGACCAACACGTGGCTGCTGTGTTAAAGAGTTAAAATTAGGATTTAAATACATTTCCAGGTATAAAGTGCAAAATACAAGGTTTGCATTAATTAAAAGAAAACAATTTTATAGTGCAAGAAGCAGCATATAATATCAATACAAAGGAAAATGTGCACCATCTGGGCAGGGGACAGAAATGGGACACTCCCCTCCAGCTGGAAAAATTACTGCCCTCTTGTGAGAGCGCAGTTGTTTATACTCATCAGCTCACAGATGTCTGTGTTCAGGAGTGAAGCAGAACTTCATCAGTCCAATAAATCCAATCTAACAAGAAGCATCTTTGAAAATGGGCCAAACTCACTTCATGACCAGGATGTAGCCTGCATACATGACGACGAGCACCAAACTCTCCCACCTGCAGAAGAACAAAAAAGTTCAGTCAAACTGATTCTATTCTAGAAAATGTGGAACTGAAAATTCTTAACATAGAATATTGAAAATATTTCATTTTGAGATTGTTTAGGGAATTTGTTACTACCGTTTAAAATGCAGTAATGTTAATGATACAACACAAGAGTTACTGGCCTCAGGATATAGAACTGGGTTAAATTCTTAGCATTGTAATTTCTACAATATTCATTTCTTTAACATGTAAAAGCACGTTTTTATTTGTATGTGGTAAGTTAATGCCTGGTCCTGTGAACTGGCGAGCTCAGTGAAAGGCTGATACTGCACACACTTAGCTGATTATGTTTTTTCATAAGTAGAAATATTTCCAAACAGTTCTGATGAGCAACACCGAGCACTTCAAGGTACAGCAGATCTTCTGTTTTAGAAGCACTTAAACTACTAAACTAAACTCATTCAGGTGCAACTTGTCAAATTTTAGTATTGCTATTCAATTTCAGCTAAAGCTGCATCATCTTATTGGCTTGTTTGACATTTTGGTGCAACAACTAGTTGAATATGAGTTAACCTCAACTAAACTCTGAATACGTTGCATTTAAAGCTGAATAGGAAAATCTTCTCACCAAACTATCTTCTCATCGTAGATGAACTGCAGAAAAAATGAACAGATTAGTATAATCTACCATCCAAGTACAAAAATGCACATGTACTGACTGCTAATGTTAACTTACTGCAATCAAAGCTACAACAGACAGGATGTAGTAGAAGGAGTCCCTGAAAACGGCCCACCAGGTCAGCAACACCACCTGAGAGTTTACAAGAACAAACATTTGTTATAGTACTAAGTGATTTCAGAAAACCAAAAAGAAATACTAATAATATTGTGTGAATTATCAAAAGGTTTCAACTATGTGCAGCAAAGCCCTTCTAAATCAAGACATTGCAGGTTGTCTGCAAATTCCAGATAGTATTTTACTCAACTATTCCGAGTCCGACCCACCGATGTTGTGCAATGCATTTATTGGACAACAACCTGAACTGAAAATGTAAACAATAAAGATAACAGGAAAAAAATGAATGTTTGAAGGGCTAAATCCCTAATCAAACATTTAGTTTAAGGTGAATACGTCCAATCTTAAGACAAATTTTCATCACAATGCTACTGTTTTCAAATTTTAATTTTATTTAAATAAATTCAAAAGTTTTATTTGCCAAATGTTTGAATTTAATATCTAAACTCAAAAAAGTAGGAAATACGTTTTATTTTAACAGTGCAACTTGGATAATTGCAGTTGCTGTCCTAAAAAGAAAAGCACAAAAATTGCACCAATAATGCCTGTTCACCCTAGCAGACATTTTACTGTTAAATCAGTAGTGCTAAGAAAATCGTCTGAACTATTTCAGGTTTTGAGTCAAAAATATAGAACAAAGCATCAAGAAGAAATGTGCATGAAATGTGACCTGGTTATGGAAACAATTGCAGAAATCTTTCAATCTTTGCTCTGTAGAATCATTTCTTGTTGCTAAAACTTTGGCTTTTGTAGTCTTTTGAAACCAAACTACAACTAAATCAGTCTTCAATTTCAGAAGCTTCTGTTTCTCCTCAAAGGGGGCGAAGGTGAAGCACATGTGCTGCTCTACAGTCTATAAATAAACAAGATGATGCAGCCGCAGCAGTAAGTCGCTCGCTCTGACTCGCGCACCTGTCCGGCGAAGATTCCACAGACACCAATGATGCATAGGATGTTGAAAACTGCTGAGCCGACGATGGTCCCCACCCCCACGTCTCCATGGGTGATGAAGACACCTGCACACAAGGAGGGAGCGTCTCAGAACCAGCAGTGACACAGACCATCTGGGACCGTCTGTATGCACGACCTGCATGCGTGCGTCTGTGTGTGAGTGTGTGTACCGATGACAGATGCAAAGAGCTCTGGCGCAGAACTGCCAGCTGCCATGAAGGTAGCTCCAGCAACATCTTCACTGAGATCTAGTTTCTGCAACATGAAAAGTAATGTTTTTTATGTAATATTTAGGAAGAACAAAGAAAAAAAAAGGATTAAAGTCCTCATGGTACCTCACAGATCTTCTCCAGTGACGTCACGAAGTATTCATCACAAGTTATGGCGAGTGCCAGAAACATGTAGAGAGTCTGAAAAGACAAGTTAGATAAATCCATATGAGGTGTAGGAAATGCATGCATGAATCCATTTTTCTAAAACTGAATATATTTTTTATAGATCAGAACAGCCTGCTGCTGCTGTTGTTAAAAGACAAGGAAAGGGGAAAACAACAAACCACGGTACAAGATTAGAAAAAAAATCAAATCTGCATTAAATTCCAATGTCAGTTCCGTGGTAACGTTTCCCCTTACAATGAGAAAAACTGACAGGATCTTTATACTCCCACAGTGAGAAGGAAGGGAGAGATTCAGCCTTTTTCAGCAGCGGAGAAGAGATCTATAAATTATAGATCAGTCGTGACACCATCGAGGCTGATCAGCTCTCAGAAATGCTCTGCTCTATGCTGTCCACAGGGGGCACTGCAGGACTGCAGCACTCGGAACTTTCACACACTTATACTGGCCTGCTGATCAGTGAGGCCAGTATAAATAAGAAGAACGACCAGTGCGTTTAATCCAAAAATAGAAGCAATGTTGTTAAAATCTCAGAGGCCTGATAATTATTGCATTGCAGCAACAATGGCAGGCTTCAGCGCTGCTGAGCTGGAAATTTGTTGCAAATTCTACATCAGGTTTTACCCTCAAAACCAAATGAAACATTTTTCAATCCTCTGTTAAAACTCAAAATAAGTATTACCATTTTAAAACCATACTGCTTTTAAAATGTGTCATAAAGTTATGCATTTATCCTAGAAAGAGTTAAAATTAAAGTAAATTAAAATCCGTCTTCTATACACACATCACGTCATCTCAAGGTTCTGTACATATAAAAAAATAAAAATCAGTTCCAGGTTAATTTTAATTTCATTTTACTAAAGCTCTGTAATTGGTCTATTTTTTTTAATTTAAGGAAAATGGTAGATTCCATAGACATTAAGTTCTAAGCTTAAAAGAATCATCTTGGCCATGTTGAAATGGATTTAAAGCACTGATCTGACTAAATTAAATCAAGCCCATTTCAAAAGATTCATACAGCAAATTCTGGCTTGCAAAACTAGATAATTTACTTTAGGCCAAGCAATTTCATTCAGTTTATTCCAATTAGTTTTAAATCCCAGTTCTGCACAGAAACTAAAAACAAAAGGATAATAAATTATACTTAAACGGTAAGAAACACTGAGTACGTATGCCTCCCGTCGGTCGGCTGAGAGCTCCCTTACCGCTGCGATGTGCAGCAAGACGGCTCCACTCTTTCGTTCGTCGTTGGTGAAAAGGTCATCGGGGAACTCGTGTATTGCTGAGAAGAGAGGAAATGTCATGGTCACAATACATCAGCAGCATGACTGTGAGGTATTCATGTACCCAGCCCAACCCAGCTGGACTTTGTGACTTCATGATGGCCATCCGTCTGGGAGGCAAAGGTCTGGGGGTGTTTAGACTGTGAGGGAAACCTAATAGAATCTGCTCAAAATCTCAATTTAAACTGCAGCATATCACTCATCTTAATCAGTACAAATAGCCAGACATTCTGACTGAGAAAAATCTTGAGTGTGAAATCAAAATTAAAGCAACCAGGCAAAAGAAACGCGGCAAGGTTCATCAGATGCTCCAGCTACAGTCCAGAGTGATCACGGCTCGGATCTCTGGAGTCACAATTATATTGCCTCTGGCTGGAGACGGAGGCAGGTCATTTCCCTGATGAGAGCAACATCTGTGTCTGATCTGATTCTGTTGAACTAGAACTGATGGATCAAAAGAGAGAGAAAAAAAAACTCCAATAATCTTAGGATATTGCTGGATTTATGCAAAAGTTTATAAATTTAACAACTTGCAACTGAACATATGCATTTAAGAAAACAAGGTACCCTGAGGAACAGGACCGAGGAAACTGCCTCAGGGAGTGAGGAGAATCTTATGTAAACCTCAGTGTGACATACACTGACATACACTTTAGACCTTGGGCAACTGATCAAGTTGCCCAAGGTCTAAAGAGCTTCTTTTTTTTTTCTTTTTTTTTAAAGGACAGTCTTATGATTGGGACAGAGACTCACTAATCTATTTCAAAGTATTTTACAAGTGCCAACTATTTACCGACTGGTGGAACAAATTCGGGTTATGTGCCAACTCATCTGAAAAGCCAGTATTACAATGCAGAACCTGAACCTTGCAGCTACGTTAGATTTATTTTAGATTAATCTGAAATTAAAGCAAAAATATTAGGTGCTGTGGACTGAAGTTTCCAAGTACAGCATACAAGCTGCCAGTGAGAACCATATGTCTACATCAAATTCAGACTTAGTGGCTTTCACCCAGTGAGCTCCATATGGTATCAAATCTCAGAATGAAATCGTTTGCGCTTTCAGCAGGTTGTCAATTAACAGCCAGTGTGCATGCCAGGAATAGTTAATGCTTCGAACCGGTTTTCTTCCAATTACATTTTGTTACAACTTTAATGCTTATTGGAGTTTGACAGTCTACCAAAATACAAGTAAAAAGATACATAGTTTTATTTATTTTTTTACAAATGCAAATCCAGAATGATATCAGCCAAATCCAGTGCAAACAATTTCCTATAGAAGTCAGCTAAAGCGCAAGTAAGCCCACCATCTTAAATTTAAACTCCAAATACATCTGTTCTGTGCACAGAGGAGATCAGAGATAAAACATGCCAAGTGTGAAGCAGGGTTCTCAAACCATTTACATCTTTAGATAAACAGGTTTTCATGAAACGTTCAAGACGCCACTGCAACCCTGCTGAGGCAACACTACTCATCTAAACAAAGACTTGATAAGCAGTGAAGTGAACCTGTTAGCTGTGGAATGGTAGAGATCCCCCTGTCTGCATCACGCCCAGCATGAAGCATGTTGGTGGCAGCATCATGCACGGATGCTTTTCTCCAAAAAAAAACAATTGAAAATTCAGAGGCTCCATAAGGTATTGGACTGCTGGAGGTTCACCTTCCAGCAGGATGACGACCCTAAACGTTCAGCCAGAGCAGCGATGGAACCGTTTAAACATGTTTGGGTAAGTCTACAACTAAATCTTTGACAAGACTTTAAAATCATCATCTTTCTCCATCTAATTTAAAAAAGGATGGACAAAAAAAAAAATAAAAAATCTCTACAACTAGTGATTCTACAACATTTATAATCAAGTCTGAAAGTAAAACGCTGTTTGAGTTTTATTCTTAAGAGGGAAAAATAAAGAATTCTTTTTGTTTCCACTTAAATTACTCTGCGCAATTATGAATAGGTGTGCTGTATTAAATCCTAAAAAATATGTATTCAAAATCCTTGAATTCTATTACAAAATGCTTTGACATTCCTACTCAAGATGTCTGGCTGTAAAGTCGAATGTGCATGACTTAAACACGGTTAAGAAAAAAAATAAAATAACAGGCATGAATGTAATATTAAACTGAAAACACCACATTTAGGGCCTTGAGATATGGCGTCTCTGTATCCATTTCTGCATCAGTCTGAAGTACCGTGACACGAAACTGAATTTACCACTTTCAAATGCTGCACTGACTGACCCATGTGGTATCAAACATTCACTTCATCACTAAATTAAAATAATGGCAGAAAAGTGCACCGATTCCCGTCTCAAACACCAACTTTAAATGAATGCTCACTAAAGGTACTGACACTAAAAGTCCAAGCTTTGATTAGGGAGAGGGGAAGAAAAATCTCAGTACAAACATGCACCATTATCTTCATTTGTGATGAAGTACCTGAGCACCAATGTAGATCTTACAACAGTATTGATTGTGCCAGGCAGCTTTACATCTTTTCATATCCGACAGGTTTATTTACTGGAGTGTCAGATGGCTGCCTACAAAATCAATTACAAGATTTATAAGCAGCAAATAGCCCTCTAAACATGCATTTTAGATTAAAAAGCCATGCAAAAATCATAAGAGTCGATTTATCCTCCCTGCATGTTCAGCTGGGATTCCAGCATGCCTCCAAGTTAGCCAGCTGAAAGCTTTACCCAATCCCAGCTTGCCACTGTAATCGTCACTGAATGACAGCATAAAGGTGAACCTAAAAGGGGTGCAAGCGCCAAGACTGCACAGTGATGACAGCCAGGCGGGAGGTCAGTGCTCAGCCTCGTAAACATTCAATCAGACCGCGTCTATGGGGTTCGCCACCGTTTGGTGCCAACAGAGGTCAAACCGGACATGAACATTGCTTTCACAGCCAATTCCTTCACAAGGACAGGACATGGTGTACACACAGACCGAGGCAAGGCAAAACATTTGACACCAAGAAATTAACGCGAAGTGTCCCCATTAGGATTATTAATGTGCAGCAAACCAGTCAAGTTTTAATCAGCTGCAAGAAGAATTTCAGCATCAAGTTTTTGAAACTGTTTAATTTACATTTCAAGCCCCACACAACATGAAATTTTATAGACCTCACCCTACTGTGCATGAGAGTAACACTTTGGAAGAAGCTGTTCTTTAGCCACATGCCAGATTTTTGCAATAGATCTTTCTTTCGTCCTTTGGAGCAATAACTAGAGCTGTAGCCTCAAGAAACGTTTTATATCTGCTGCAAAAAGGCTCAGTAGACAAGGATACAAGCTAAAGGGTTGGGCAAATTAATCTGGTCAACAAAGATGCCACTTTTTTAAAATGTAGTCACATTAATTTGTGAAGTTAAACACTTTAATTTTCAGATCAAATGATTAAATGTGATGAAGATTAATTTAAGAGTTATGAATGAAGTGGTCAGGTAGTAAATGGTCAATTGTAAGATTAGCTTAGCTTCAAACTGCTGTAAATCAGATTTTTTTTCCTGTTGCCTTTTTGTTTTTGACTATTCATAAGGCATAAAGTACACATTTTCTACAAAAATAACCAAACTCAAAATGAGACATTAGTGGCAGAGCAAGCTGGACATTTTTTACTTTTCGGCAGTTATTTCACAATCTGGCCAAATCGCAAACATCATGGCTCAGTTACATGATGGCCTTCAGCATCTGGTACCTCCTGCTGCACCAGAGGGAGGGGAAGAAAAAAAAATAAAGCCTGGCAGGAATGTACATGAATGTGTGCAAGTATTCCCTCCGCACTTCTGGTGGTCTTTGAACAAAACCTTATGACTCACACGAGGTTATGAAGTGGACCTTTTTGCCTGTATGGCTCCATCAAACTAAGTGATGAGGCTAAACGGATCTTGCCGTGAGAGCGAGACAAGCACAAGTCAAATATACAACTAAATAAAAAAATAAATAATAAAAAAGTAACATGAGCAAAATGTTATTCGGCAGAATGCCCGGTGTTGCCCTCTGCCAAAGCCTGCTCTGATCCACAGACCAGCCAGGTCATTAACTAAATACAACTGACAATCCACTACAGCAGTCAAGAGACACTTGAGAGGAAGAGCTTCCTCTGGGTCATTATTAGCCCATTAGATAATTAGCTTGCTCCAGAAGGCATTAGAGAGCAGCATAATGCAGATGCACTGATCAGCTATTCTTGCAAACATGCAATCATGATTCAACTTCTGGAAATCTATCGAGAATGTCAAATTTAGTCTGCCATCAAAACATTCCAGTAAAACAAATGCATGTACAACCTCATAAGCACCTTAACCTGTATGTTTACATGAGAATTGCTTTGAGTTTTACTTTTATGGAGAGAATCCGAATTCCAGAGTTTATACACTTTGATACATTTAAGATTAATTCATTTTACAGCTTCCAGCTAATGATGCCAAATTTTGCTTGTCAAACATGCCCATGCACTGTACAGTAAACACACTGAATACTTTGACACTCCATTATCTGTTAATTACAGTGCAACATGGACTTCAGATTGTGCTATGATGTTCATGTTGCTTTAATAGCAACCTTCAGCTCTTCCAAATTTGCAAGGCAGGTCTAGTGCTGCATCGTTTACTAGAATACTACATAGCTTCTCTGTGGAGGTTAGCTCACTGTTCTTGATCGGCTATTAACTAGCCAATAAAGAATGGAGAGACTATGGGCATTACGCAGGTATTGGTACTTTAAATGAGATGGACAGGTGCCAAGTTTGGTTGGGGGAGAAAAGGAAAAAAACAAACAAAAAAAATAATAATAGTGTCTCCATGAAGCTTGTCAGCAGAGAAACAAAGTCTTTTAAGAATTCTTGATAAAATGGTTATGACTTCAAACTTGATAACCTTTTATCTCTAATCCTTCATCCGGACAGCCGGACTTGAAATAGCTATGTACCAAATCTGACCTCCATTCGAGTTGCTCAATCTAATTTCTGGAGATTCACCTTCATTCTGCCAAAGTTCAGTCGTTTCATAAAGTCACATGGCAGGTCAAAGCTACAGTTGTTTCTGGACCAAAGGACTCCATGTTAAATAAGACTGCTGTGAGACATGCATTCAGTTTTAGAAGTACACCTTCCCCCTCAGGGTGAGAAGCAGCTCCAACACCAGCACGTTTATTAGTACCTTGCTAAAAGTGGAACAGGACACAATGCATCAAAGGGTGTATGAATACATAAGGAGGTCAGGCATGCTCAAAGTTCTGCACAGAAAAGTTTTCTGCAGGTGTTTGTTCCTCCTCTCCCTCCCCTCCTCTGCTGCATCACTGCTTCTTGTTTGCAAGCCAACAATGGAAAAAGTCAGGTCAGTCTGCATTAAGCACGGCAGCATAATCCTACTCTGCATAATTCCCTTTTAAAATGCTTTCTGATGTGTTCCCTGTAGTTGAGAAATATGCATTTCAACATGGGCAAGCCTTCACCTTCCGACAGCTAAACAAACTTGCTGCTAGTTTCCACCTTTAGTTCAACTGAGGGGAAAAAGAATATATAAAAAACTTGTCTCATTGCAAGCGACAGATATTAGCTGCAGCTTTTTCCAAGGCATTTCTACTTTTTCATGTCAAAATCAGTTCCTCCCCCATCTCATGAAATATGCATCCCCAGCCTACATGTACAGCCAACAAAGCAATCCGAGATGTTTTGCCTGGTTTGCCTTTACATTGTACCTTAACCAGGGCAATTATGCTACTGGTGTGGGAGTTTAATCTGGTTTTAACAGCGTTTATTGAATGCAAATCATTCCTCCAGCATATTACCAGCTGTGGTTCCATCCTCCCTTTCTAATCTTGTGTGCTTTGCAGCAACATCTACACAGGAAGGGGATGCATGTGAGAAAGTAATCTAATAGTCCCAAGTAAGCCACAAGTCATTTCCCAGCGAGCATGCATCATGTTGCCGACGCCTGGAAGAACCCATAAAACATTCGGATCCTAAAATAAAAACATTGTTCCAGATATCTTGCTAGTTGCCTTGCTTGGGTAACAGATGAAAGTGTGTTTGTTCCATTCGTCATGGGATTGCTACAGGCAAGCATCTGATGAGGTGGTGTGACTCAAGATCTGCATGCAATGGTTTTAACCCAGTTTTACCAGCTACTTTAACAATCTATAGACCACCAAGTCAATCTTCTCATCCACTTTACTGCAGTGACATTTGATGTTGGTAAACTTGCTACAGGGGAAAAAAAACAGAACTGAACAGAATTTGTTAAACAGTTTTGGAAATGGAGCAATGCGATTGTCAAAATTTAAATTGTTTTTATATTGACTGGTAGGATTTTCCACACTAATTTTGCCCATTTATATTCCAGTGAATAATAAATGCTGATCTCAGGCATCTACATCTTTTTTTTTTTACACAATCACAGGAAAGCATTTTTGAAAACATGCATCTCCATTTTCCATCTCCAGATTGTAGAGTCTGGAGTGAGCTTAGGAGAGAAAGCAACACATAAAGATGCACACAATTATTCCTTAAGAAGCAAAAAGTAAATGAATAAAAAATGGTTTCCATATATGCAAAACTGATGAGGCATACTCCAAGACAAGAGCAACTTTTGTAAGGCACAGATTATGTTTAAACATGCATCCCTAATAGGGAAAAATCATGATTTTATATTTTTGCATGTTAGACAACTTTGTTTGTGTTGCATTATTTCATCTGTAAAGTATTAGGAAGGTTGTTTCTTAATAACCTTAAAATGTCCATGATTTCAGATTTTTCCATTAGTGGCCTTTCGATGAAGCAATGGAGGCCTATAAAGCAGGCGCGGATAGAAAGGAGGATCCTCTGAAGGGCAGGTGGAGGGATTTAAGCCTGGTCGTCTGGCAGCAACATGGACACTCAACATTCATGCCCTGACAGTTAAACACCCTGATCTGCCCACTTTATTCAAACCGAAGCAATAAAATTTGTTTTAGCAGAGAAGATCTCCAGGAAGTCCAAAATTATGGCTGTAATTTTAAAACTTCCCATAAATCTTACACGGGTTTAAAAAGGACATCAAGTATTGATTGTTTCTCATAGGAAGTTAGCCAGGCTTCTATGGTTTACAATCATCCAAACCTCTGGCCTGGAGAAACTTGTGTTTGTAATCATTTCAATCTGACAGGTCTGTGGAAGCATGCACTTATAAAGCAAGAGCCCAAAAAGCAGTTAGTATAGCACTTTGTTTTCCAGGAGTGATTACTCAGTGACCTATATAAAGAGGCACTTACGATAAATGGCTGCCTTAGCAGCCCAAGTCTTAGGAATAGCAAGAAAAAAACATTAGCACACCAGGAACCCCGGGAAAAGCTCCCCTGCTGATCAGAAATAACAATGAGGAAGTGGCTGAAACCTAAGATAGCTCTGGGAAATCTATGCAAGTCTTCAAACCAATGGCTAATTATACTGAATTTAAGATGCACAACACATCTGGGACAAGAAAATGTTCGAAGAAAAAAAAAACACATTTTTTTGATTATTTGTATGGATTAAACTGGAGACTCACTACAAAACTGGCTAATTTGAAAGATAAAGGGGTCGCTGTCGAGCCAACCAATTTTGCATTTTTCCCCTCCATCACTAATGAACCACTATTAACCGGGGCCAATGTTCAGCATAGAGCTCAAGTAGAAAGACTTTTACTCAAAATTCTATAATATTACTACATATCGCCGTAATAAAGGTGCAGCACTACTCAGTAAAGCATTTATATATGGAACCATTCAGACTGCTACAACATAACATTTTGGCAGCTGCTGGTCACTTGAGGTTTGCCATTTCATATTTTTGCACTTTTGCTTACTTCACATTAGACCACACAGTCTCAATTTGTATCAAGTTTGGGATAATTAAATCTGGCAGAGCAAAACCAAACGGTAAAGTTGCCTTGTTCTATATACCCAGTCCTGGAATATGCTCATTTTTGAAGTGTTGGCAACCTTTTTGGAAAACTCAATTGAATTCAAGACAATAACAGTTTTAGTATTGCAATGCTGGGTGCCAAGATAGTGCAGTTTAAGATGTTGACTCCAAACCCTTTCATCTTAGTTTTAAGCAAACCTTTTTTACAGTGACCTCACTTCTGCTCCCAACAGAGAAGGGCACAAAAACAAAAAGCTACTACGGGAAGGATTTTTTTTAAAGTTGCTACAATGCCAGAAGTGAAGCTGCCATAAGGTTAATATCTGCAAAAACTAGAGGTTGGAAAACTACATCTTCAATCTTCAACTGCAACAATGTCTGTGAACCATCAACATCATGTTATTTTATACTCAAGTAAAAATTGTGAACTTCAATTTGTGCACAGAATGTTATAAACAAGCAGCCAAGTCTTTAAAACATCTGCATGCATTACCAACAGGCCCCCCATTTCCTTTATGGTGGACAGCTTTATAAATTATCTTCATCCATTCAGCTTCTGTTGTGGCCATTACCACAAGGCAATAAAAGCACATATTTTCTAGTGGATGAATATTGATTGCCTGTAGATTTATTCATTGACTGCTTTCCCAAAAGTGAGTCGTATCAACAGTTCAGGACAAATGCATGAACACAAGAATAGGCTGATAGCACAACACAAGACGAAGATGCATGCCTTGCATTCATGTAACTGTACAAATGAGAACAGTCTGGCTAAGGTGGTTTTACTTTAACTCTACTGTAACTGTAACAGGATTATTCACGAGACAAGGATAAAGTCATATGACCAGCTTTAAACCGACAAGGCAGGGCGGCGGCGGCGGGATGAGAGGAGAAATCTTAGGAATGTCACGGCCCATCCGGCGCCCCTTGTGCTAAGGAGTGGGGAAAGTCAATGTGTGGAAAACTTCAGAGTCTTGTGATTAAAATTTTCAGACTGTGTGGCCTTAAAGGAAAAAAAATAACAAAAACATTTACACATTTGTATTGTTTAACGGTGAAAAAGAAATGCCATTTTCACTCCGTCGCACATTAACAGCAGGAAACATTTCTATAATCCCTTCAATATCCTGCCTCCTATGAACAGTAATGAAGTAATAACCTGGTAAACTTCACCAAGTGAGTAAATGAAACATTTGAAATTGCTTCCAAATTATCCATGACCCAGAGCGTTCTGCTGCATGCTCATCAGCGTCGCAGGTCGACACAAATACCTGTTGAGATGCATCATGCAGAATAATCATCCTGTGGATTTTAATTCATCTGTAATAAAAGAGGTCTTGCATTATACTGAAGGTTATTTCACAGTCATCTCCAAATCCTCTACAGCCTGTGAGTTATGTTACAGGAAAGATGTTATTTATAGAAATCTTTATAAAATAAGTAGTTAGCTGGGACTTAACTTCTAGGTCTGGCAGCTTTGCCATTCTTTTCCTACTGTGTCACGTCGGGTCACAGAGAACATGTGACTCAGGGTTTGAGGAAAACAGAAGTTTGCCAGACTGAGCCGATCCAAGTGACCAAGAAAATCCATGAACTCATGGTTTAAATGAAAATCTGGAGAAATTTCTAGCCATATTTGACATATGTTTAAGCAGTTCTTGTGCTCCGCAAGGTCAGCATGCAGTGAAGTGCACAAGTTGCCAAAATATCCACATTTACAGAAAGGTCAGAAGAGTTGCACTCAAGTAAATACAATTTCAGAGAGTCTTCCACACATTCATTGGAGTTCTTGCTTTCATCTCGTTTATGAAAAGTTAAGAAATGTCCAATAGCAATTAAATATTCAGCGATTTCACAACTCTAGGTGCAGTCATAGAAAATAGATAGGAGGATCAAAAGCAGTCATTTGTTCATTTCTCTTTCCCATTTTAGTAGCATTTACACCTAAATACAGGTCAGCTCAACACCTTACTTCCATTTGAAAATAGTCAACTTTATTGGACCAAAATTATGCGTCACTGGAAATATAAAATCTAAAATGGAAACAGTACATCAGAATTATATAGACCATCTGACTAAACCTACTACCCACATGGAGAAAAAGATGAAATATGGCCATTTAAGAGAAAACAAATATCCTTGTTTAGATTAGAATAAAGATGATAGGGGTGTGATAAAGTGATATGTCCATGCCATCACTGCTTATAATATATGATTATGGTTTCAGCAACATGGGATCTCCATAAACCAGTCAACAGGGCCCGCATTATGCAATCACTTTCTCCATCAAGCTTGATCTGTTTTCACCGAAAGCAGAAATGGAGCCAAATGAAGTTCATGCATTTCCGAGACAGAAGAATAATTTCTACAGTAAATAAGATGGTGCCATCTTTTTTATTCTTGAATATATATACACCTCAGATTCCCTTGCTGCTGAAAAACAAATTGCAACCAAAGACAAAAAGAAACCCCTTCAGAAGTTTAAAACTTTAAGAATGTACCTGGCTCTGAACAGTTCTTTGGCTCTGTGTCATTTTCAGGTCTGGAAGCCATTAGTCTTCTGCCCCAGTGTTCAAGGTCTGGATGTCCCTCCACAATCATCCCATGCCCTGAAACAAAAACAAAAAACAGAACTGATTAGTCAACAGTAGCAGATACACATTTAATTCTTGCAGCATGTCATGAATGTAACGTTAATTGCAGAATTTGTAGTTTTAAAGAAACCTCAACTCAATTCTGCAAACAAAATGTAACACAGCTGATGTTTTACAGCATATTTCATGTGCAGGAATCCATGATTATGCTCATTAATCCAACCAAGGTTTACTTTAACTAAATCCTTTAAAAGTTCTCATTTACGTAGATGTGGCGTTTTTATCCAGCACCGACATGACGTCAAAATACAGCTGTGCCATTATGTTTTAGGGGTGGAGGCTTTTTTTAAATAAAACTGCTTTTAAGCCTCTAATGAGGACAAGAGGGGGAGAAAAAAAAATCTCAAACCTATTATGTAAAGTCGTTCAAATGCATCAAGCATCACTTTAAAGTTGCAATTTTCATAAAATGCTGTGATGCAAAGCCAATGCTGGACTGTGGGACAGGATGATGAAACAGTGGATACTGAATGCACATTTGTACTGCTCACAAGGGAATATAGACAACTAATAAGGCAGTGTTTAATTCATCCAGAGCTTAGCCAATCCATCTTGTTGCTCCTGTCTGGCTTCAACTCATGGATTATTAAACAAAAACTATCCAATGCACATGATGCATGTAGATATTTCCAACTCCAAGCTAGATTGCATACATTCCATCTTTAAAAACAAAGATTACACATTACAGATCTGAGATTTTAAAGTGACCAAACCCCATCTACAAATTTTATTGTTCAATATTTCTTTCCCTGCAATCAATGCAATTTTTTTCCCTGGTTTGTGTCAAAGATAATCCAGTGGTATAACCATCTGAATTCTGCAAAAAATATATTTCCACAAATTAAGTTCCCTGATGGTTGAAAGATATCTCCACATATGTAAAACTGCACAAATCAGTTTTGAGAAATGTTCCACTTAAATGGTGATTAACACACTAAAATGCCATTTTGTCATGCGAGGAGTCAGAATCGCCAAGATGGCCACAAATTGGTGTACCGACAAAAGGGGAATTAATCGCAAATCAGCCTACAGAGGATATGTCATCCCCTACATAAAACTGCAGAAATATTTCAGAGATAATCAAGAAATGTGAATGTTTAGTATAAATAAAGTTGCATCTGGTTTAACAGTTATGGATATTTGAACGGATATTGCTTAATTGACACTAAAAGGATCAGTTATGTTATTTGATAAACTGGGACTGTGATGAAAAACTAGAAGCTAAAGAATCAGAGACTTTCCCTCGTCTGAAGGTCACTGGATTCTCTGTTGATTTGCAACCTTGGAAGACATTCTTAAATTTAAAATGTTAATATAACACATGGTCAGTTTACAAAAATAACCTTACTCTTCTGAAATTTAAAATAGGGTTTGTTTTTTTTTATTGTGCATTTCTTGAAGAAGAGCTTCCATTCCCATATGGTCATTGGTTGGGATTTTCTTTGTTTATTGGTAAATTAGCAATCAATGGACATCAGCAGATTAGACCCAATTTTCTGCCCTCTACAACTTTTATTGCACCATTAGATTTTCTGTATTGATTCTTTTGATGCACACATACACAACCCTTGAATGATTACAGCAATAAACTTTCTGGGGAAAAAAAAAAAAAAGATGGGCAGGTTACAAAATTGATTAGATTTTTGATAAGACTGAGTTTTTTTTCCTTTTAAGTACCTGATGTTTCTTTGGCTCATTGGCTAAAACATACCATAAATAAACCAATTATTTCACAGGGGATTGCTGTTTAATAGTTTATAGTTTAATAGCTCAAGGTGCAACCCCATCTCAAAAAGTGTAGTTAAAAAAAAAAAAAAATTATAAAAGTTCAAAATTTATAGAATTAAATCCTTATTTCCAGGCATCAGACAAGGACAGCAGTGCTCAACTTGCCACAAATAGTTTTTCCTAAACTCAAAGACCAAACCAAAAGCATTTCTGAAGCCACAGGATCAGCAGTAACTAAATCAAATTAGGGATGAGACGCTACCGCTTCCCACAATTTGTTGCTTTCCAAAACCAAACCCTCCAGCTATCAGTTCAACTCATTTTCACAAGTCAATAATTTGGCTGGTCTGGCATGTCTGGCTTCCCCCCTCTTGATCAGATGTTCAATTGAAAGCCGTCTAATTTCATATCTTATCACTAGACCAGTTTATAATAAATAACGTGGCCTACGTGTGACATTAAAAAACTGGATTAGATATACAGTTATTTAAAATTTTGTAAAACAGTTAATCAAATTCCAATTTCCCATACCAGATACTTGTGAAACCACATGCTCACAACTATGACATTTCCACTTACAGAGTCAACACAGGCCGACAGTTTGAGCTGTCCAGTTTACCACCAAGTTGCATTCATTTAAGGATGTGATTCTGTCAGCACCTCTGGGCAGACTGAGAGAGTGTCGGTGTTGTAATACGAGCTACAGCCAGTTGTGTGACATTGCTGCCTTATGCAACATCAGATCTCCTACAGTCAATGTTTTCATTTATTTATATTCACCGAATCATGATCATACACACTTTAAACCAGGAAATTGTAATTATGGTGCCTTTCTGCCCAAAACTGAAAATTGGTGGCCCTAAATACTGTAAAGCTTTTATGAGGGGAGATGGGAGGATAAGAGTAATAAAGGTCTCAATATGGTCTATACAGACAAAACCCACTACTTAAAATGTAATGAGACCCAACATTAAAATCTTTATCTTGGTATTCCTCTCTCCCCCAAATAAATGTATTCTAGAAAAAAGTTTTGAGTGCAAGATTATACAACAACGAAAAGTGAGGTCAACAAATGTGGAGGGCCCTGTGGGATAATCATAAGCATATCTCCATCATGTGTGACATGTTCACGTAACGCAAACCTAAAACAACCAAAAACTGCCATGCAAAAAAGAAATATTCAGTAGTCCAAGCTTATCTGGAGAAATCAGCAAATTTGTCTGTGGTAGACACTACTGAACATCAGATGCAGGCAGTAATGGTTTAATAGCATCCTCTCGCTCTGTCTGAGAAGCCCAGGAGGTAGATAAACCAAGGTCAACCATCCATCAACAGTCACGTGACGTGAACATGCACATCTCATCTTTTGCTACCATAATTTTTTGCTCACAGAGTCAACCTGCCACAGCAACCTGTCAGAGCAATGCCCCGCTGCTCAGCACACCTGTTCCTGCCACCCGTGGACAGGTCTGTCACATGTGCATATGCACGCGGCGATCAGTGGGAGCAACAGCATGCTGAGCTCCACCCCTGCTTCACGAAGATGCAACCCTGAAGCAGTACAGCACATCCCATCCATCTGGATCAGTCAGTAAATCATTTGCCACCAGTCACGAGTAGGGACAAGGGTAATATTTGACGCAAGAATTCTTAGATCAGATTTATTGGAGAACATCTTAAAAAAAATAAAAGCATTAAAAATTACGTAGTGATCACTTTTAGCTTACATAAATGGGAAACCCACCTCCCCGCCCCCTTTTAAGAGGAAAAATGTTGGAGCTGTTTTTAGTCCAACAGTGTGCAGCTATAAGTAGGGGAGGGGCAGCACTGCTCAACTATGTCTCATACAGCAAGAAAACAATCCCCCTCTCATACTTGCCATCTCAATAAAACATTACTATAAAAAAAATGGTAAAATGAAAACTGGCTTTAAAACATTGGTGCAACTTTGACACTGGTAAATGGTGCACTGTAAACTTCCACCATGTAAAGCATGATAGATCCACTATACCATCCCAAATCCTCTCTAAAGATTGAAAGCCCAATAGATGAGAGTCAAAAAGGCACTCATGCTCCACTTTGGGTGGGTCCCGAGTCAGAAGATCAAATGAAAGCATAGGGCCTCAACAATGGCTTCTAGAACAAACCATGGGGATTTATTCTATTATAATCTGGAATATAATTTCAGAATAATCTTTTAAGCCTCTTGTTTCTGGTGTAATTAACAAAAGACTTGTGGTAATCCCTTAAGGACCTGCAATCAGGTATACCAAGTGTTTGAATGCCTCTAGTCCAGAACTCCTGAGCAGAATTGGCACATTATGTTCTCCTCTACAGTCTCTTAACCAGCAAGTTCTGTTTTTCTTTTTAAAGACACTGTGGTTACATCTGTGAAGTATAAACAAAAGACATGGTGTTTCCCAAGACTCAAGTCGATGTCCCGCTCTTAATTTATACATGCCACCCCTGAAATCTCAAGTTTTCACAGTTATGTGAATGATCCACAGCTTTAAACTGGCATGTCTCCTGATGAGACAGGACCATCAGATGCCCTTTCTAACCAGATCCAAGATATGGGGAAAAAGCATTTTCTACACTGCGACCAAAACAAAGTAGTCAGTCTTAAGCATTGTGAAACCATCAAGAGATGTTAAGAACCTTTGTGCTATTTTGATACAAATCTAAGTTTTTTGTCAAGGGTATTTACGAGCACAACCGATTAACAGTCTCTTGCTTAGAGCACTAACAATACAACCATTGCACCGAACTCCAACCCAGAACATTTATTCTTTATTCTTTATTCTTTGAATGCCCTCATTACGGAGCCCTCTAGGGACCGGGGGGAAAATGTTCCTTTGCTTTTCTTTGCAATAAGTTTTGCGTTTCCTCGCAATATGCTTACTGCAAAATTTGTCGGTCTATTTTGTATACAGTCACAAATGTCAATTTCAAATGAAGAACCTCAGTGAACACGTGTTTATCATTAACTCTTTGGTCCAAGAAATTGATTGAAAATCAATTTATTTACTGTGTAGAACTGAGATGGAACTGCACATGAACACAGCCCTTTAAAACATTTAAACTATCAAATTGTGTTATTTTGGAAAGTCTTATTCTTGTGGCAAATCTGGAGACACAATCAAAACTGTCGGATGAATTTATTATCCCGTGATAATAACTCAGAAATAGTCCAAATAGTTTGGATGTATTTTTTCTTTCCTTCCTTCTTACAGAAAGTTTGCTTAAATCATAGGTTTGTGGTGCATTTCTATCCTAAAGAAAAAATAAATAAAACTTCAAATCTTTCACATTAAGATACATGGAAAAACCTTAATTATATAAAAGGCTTACAGAATTCAATTATGCTGCATGAACTGATTAGCATTGTGAGGGAACACAAAAGTAAAAAAAAAAAAATCTCCATGTCCCCTACAGAGCTCCATACATTATTGAAATGCTCTCATCATTTGACAAGGCCCACCACAAAAAAGCCACATCACTCAGATTTCATTTCTGTGCTTGTAATTTTACAGTTTCAGTGGTTCTTCGTAGCCCTCAAATGTAAATGCCCCTTTCGGTACCCCAAGATTTTTCTAATCTACAAAAAAAAATAATAATAAAGTCATGTGAGCTAATGGTTTAACATGACTTGTCCAAGTTAACTCCCAAAACTAATTTTGGGAAATTCAATGAATAAAAGGCCACAATATTTCACAAGTTTCCAAACTATTTAATTCATGACGACCCCCTTTTGATTCAATTCAGCACCCCATAATAAGTCTCTGCTGTTTTTTTATGCCAGATTTAGTTCTAAACTCTTGCTGGGTCATTTCACAACTTCAAATGTTAAGAAACTCATTCTTTGCTGATTTAGATACATGCCATGACTCGCTGTTAAAATAAATAAATTTTTTTTAAAAAATCCGACTTTAGCAGACATAAGGATGATGCCAAAACTGGCTGGAACTGTTCATACAATTTTATTCACTTAATCTAGTATCTCAGATCATGATGCTGCCAACACCATGCACCACAATAGAAATTGCATTCTTTTGGAGAGTCTTGTTCTTGTGGCAAATCAGGTATTGAAGCCAATAAATTTGAGAGATTCTATCCATCTTTCAATTGTACCTTTTAGGCCAGATTTATACATAATGCAGGAGGTTGACTGAGGTCACAAGCCATTAGGTAAACAGTCCCCTCAGTGGTAAATTCAGACTATGGTTAAATTACTGACTGATTACAAGAAGTTCATTTTTTGTAAGATCTGGTTCTAGGTAATAGAGGTTACTCCAAAGGACAATGTTTGGAGTATAACCTCCAAACCTTTTCAATAAAACCACCTTTATTGAAAAGGTGGTTTTGTAAACCTTTGGCTTTGCAAACCTTTAGTTTATGCAAACGATACTCGCACTAACACACGATACTCACATAGTTGATACTCACACTTGCAACTTTGTTGCTGCATTTTTTTAAGTATCACTTAAGTTCAAGAAATAAATCACAATAAAAAAAGCTCACAGAAAACAAACATGTTTTATACAGCAAACACCTGTGATCAGAGTGATATGAAGTCCATTTACATCTACTGGTCTTCAGATAAAAGATTTTTTCATGCCATCAAGAAGTAGGACAAAAGCTTATGGAAAAAGCATATTTTAGCCATCGTCAATGACTCTGAGGGACCTGAGAGCATTTGGGAGAATTAGAAGTTTCTATGGTTCATCATATCTGAAAAGTTTCCCTAAAATAAGACAACTACAGCTAGACATTCTCATTAAAACAAGTGCTATAAAAATAAAAACAAATCGATTGCTGTCAAAATTCCTGCCACAAATCCAGGAGACTATACGATCAGCTTCCCGAGAGGTGGGTATTGTGTAGTCAACCTTTAATCCCATTTGCGTCTTATTCTTCACCAGCAAAAATGTCAAGGTTGACCATCAGATTACATAACCGCGTGAGGGCTGAGTGGGATGCTCTGCACGAGCCTGCCGCGAGAGTTCCTGTACACGAGAGGGCATGTTTGGGTTGCGCTCGCGCACACACGAGACATGATCATCACCACCGTCGGAATCTTTTTCCTCAGTGTGCTCGCCAATGAAAAAAAAAAAAATCCCAAGAAATCGCAAACCCCTTCTCTACGTCCCTCCCTCCTTTCTCCATCCTAGTGATCGTCGGCCTCTGCGTAAAAATCAGCATGCGGAAGCAAAAGGAGCATGATCATCTTCGTGAACTAGTGTGTGCAAAATGTGCGTGTGTCTGTGTGAAGCCCCGGGCCAGACGCGATGATGCCAGCAGTAACCATGATCTTGACGCTCCACAGATGACGCGCCTAGAAACCGTACATTCTGATACGATACATAAGAAAAATGAAAGACAAAAAAATTTATTTAATTAAGGCCAAAAAGCAAAAAATAAATCAAAATCTTCACGTGGATGAGGAGCATGCTGTAATTACAAACGTGCCCATCAGTTTAAAAACGTGCCGCCGCGCACACTGCGGCACACAGAATGTACTTTCATTAAAAAGCTGAGAGCTGACAGCATGTGCAGCAGCAGAAACTCTAAACAGTTATTTGAATTAAACGTCATTTAGATGAACTGCATGCACAGGTTGGACAGGGTGTTCCTAAAGGGAAAATGTAATCTTTTTCATCATTTGCCCTTGAAATTAAAGCAAAATGATACATTTTTATGGACGACTGTGATAGCGCCAAGCATGATCACTCTGCAGATGTCTGATGCCCCCCCTCCCCCGTGCATCCCCTCTTGTCACCCACACACACTCACCTGTCTTAGTTAACAGTGCCGACATGCTCCATGCCACGAAGAGGACACTGCAGATGAAGCAGACCTGAACGAACAGCATCTCCCTCCTCTTGCGAACTTTGAAGATCTTCGCGATTATCGTCTTTTTGGACGCGCACTCGGTTTCGGAGTCGTCCCGCTCCATGCTCCGCAGCTCGCTCGGCCGGGGGCCACTTTTTTCTGGCGCGTCCTTGAGAGCCGAAGGGAAAGCTGCCGCCCGGCTTGTCTCTTCACACGGACTACAGCCGGGATGTGGTCCTCATTTCAAGTCGTCCAAGTGCGCAGACCTAAGACTCGTGAAGCGAATAGTTTTTTTTCTCTCCCCCGCAGCTTCAGAAGAGCCTTTTAGGCTGGACAGGGCAATGACAGCGCGGTCAAATTTATCAGCGTGGCTCCAATTTTATTCAGCGATGCTCCTGAATTCGGCTTGAGTCTGCCAGACCGGACGGGATGTCATTTTGTAGCACGCATCCTGTCCCGAAGGAGGGAAAAAATAAAGTCCGTATCCGCTGAAGAGTTAATGTTCAACATAAGATGCGCCAGTGTTCAGCCACAAACCTGGAAAACCGCTCAGCTGCGCCGCATCACAATTCCTCCGCACCTGCGCCTGTTAAATGAAACCAATCTGCTCTCATCAGGGATAATTGTTCAAATCGGGCAGCAGTCGTGCGGTGCGCCTCCACCCCTCCCCGCGTATGAACTCCCTCTCCGTGCAGAACAACCGGGCGGGCGAAGAGAGCCGACCGAGCAGAGCACGCCTGAAGTACAAGCGAACTTTGCGACCGCTCAGGACCAGCGCCTATCAGGATTCCCAGATCCTGGAGAGCCAGCTCAGGAATAGTTGGATATTCTTACAATAACAGCATCATTTTTCATGTAATATAAAAATAAAGTGCAACCGGAGATGGTGTACCAGCTCTCTTAATTTTTGAAAAACATGAATTACATCACAAAGGGTTTTATTCACAGTGAATACTGCTGAGCGACTCAACTGCTTCACTTCTTTTCAAAAACCTTAAACCATCTCTAATCTTATTACAAGTTATTTCCTGGAGGAGTCAGATTTGAGTCTTTCAAATTGAAATCATCAAAGTTTTAAGAATTTGTACTTCATTTATTCATTCGTTTCTTGTTTACTTGTCATAGGTAAGCAGGGGGGAAAATTATATTTTCAGTATTACTTTTATAGATTAAGCAAATAAGCTTCTGATCCCCTTAGTGAGGTAAGCTGGATAATGTCAGCAAGGATCAGTAATTTATGATCAATCCTTTCCCTTTGTGTTATCCTTAAGTACAGAAAAACTATACAGGTGTTTGAGTTTAATTCAGTTATATATGAATTAATTGTTTTCAAATAATATTTAATTTAATTTAATATTTGAAATGTTGAAATAGCACAAAGATTGCAAAGATAGATGCCAAAAATATGTATAGAAAAATCATTAGCTGCAGTAAGATCTTAGGACTTTAAAAGCTTTACATATTTGAAATGAATGATTTTAAATGAGTGCTACGTTTGCTTATTTAAGACGTTTTGTGAAGTTAGTTAACACATTTTAAAGTGGAATATGTTCTGTGATACAGCTGTAATTCATTGGTATATTGCACATTAACTGAAACAGATTATGTTTAATGCAGAATGCCATATTTATAAAGCATTAATATTATAAAACAAGGTCAAAAATCACAGTATTTTTTACCTTTACTTCTCCAACAAGACCTCGAACCTCTCCTTGCAGTTTCTGTATTATCCCATTAGCCTTTAGCAGCTCTTCTGACAGCGATTCCGCTGTTACTTCAAGTTTTCTCAGCTGAACTTCATTATTTGAACTGATGAGAGGTGCTGGTTCTTGTAGCATATTGGCAGACCCTTCTTTCTGAGGGCCTGAAAGAAGTTGGTTGTAATGCAAAACAAAAAAACAAAACAAAAACATTAAAAATGTGAGCTTTTGTGTCTAAATCTAAAACTTTGTTATGAAGAGTCTCTGTTATACATGTGGTTTCAGCAACCACCTCACAGACTGCAGAAGGCTGCCACTGCTGGTGAGTTTGAATTCAGGACGGCCTCCAAATAAATATCTGCTGATTGCCCTGTACAACCTGGGACTTTGGAGAGTCATATTAACTGTGTTCAGACTCAACTCTTTTAACTCTCTTTAAAAATTATGTGTGCAGAAAAAGTTTTTACAAATTCAGCTCTTCCTCGTCTGCGCTGAAAGCGCCACGCTGCTCGCCATTGATCAGCCCAGAACATGGTGATCTTTCACACCGCTGGAGCTTCGCAGTGCCGCTAATGGCAAAATCATCCGTATCTCTTCACAGCTGCATTATGAAACCAAATCCAATATCTTTCTGGGTCCTGAGCATATCCCCTTTTAATAACTGGCCTGCAAGTCACCTGCAATCCCCAATTTGATATAAAGCTGAATAATTGAGGTTATAGATCCTCCAGCTCATAAGCATCAATGCTTCCATTACCCCACAAATCTAAAAGGAGATGATTTTTTTTCATGGCCTCAAGGTTTTAACTGCCATGACAAAAAGGGCTTATTCTAGTTGCTTTTCAGAAAATTGGTTTATAAGGAGAGAAGTATTGGAACTGAGCATGCAAAGAATTTATATTGCAATGGAGTCAATGCAATATGATATAAATTAGCTGCAGTCAGTGAATATGTTAATACTTCCAGTAAGAAAAAGATACATTTCAATATTCAGTAAATAAGCCTATTGACTCCTTGATAGGAATTTTATCACATTCACCACTCTGCAAAGAAGTTCTCAGTCATTCCTTTTCTGTTTTTTGCTTTCAAGAGTATTTTAGAACAATCATCCGACATGTGCTTGTTAACTTGCACCTACCCAAGATCGGGTTGCAGATGTAAAAGGTCCAGAATAGGAAAAACCAGACATCTTTCTGTCCAGCAACTCTCCTCAGATAATTCTGAGGAATGGAAAGGTGTTCCCTTGCCAGATAGGATATAGTACATCCAGTAAGTTCAGAGTTTCCAGCTGGGCATCCTATCAGAGAGACATGACCGGAAAACCTCCCAGGGGAGATGCCCAAGAGGCATCCTTAAGAACTACGCCACTCATTTTGATGCAGAGAAGCAGGGTTTGGCCACTCTATAGAGGAAGCACATTTCAGCTGCTAGATTACAGACAGAAAGGTAAATCAGGCTTTTTGGATCAAGTTCTTCACCACAACATAGCAGACCAGTGCGCATGTAGCTGCAATGGCCCAAATCCAACTATCCATCTGTCACACCTTTCTATTATAAATACAGAAATCTTAAACTCAAGAAACTAAAAAATAAAAGATAACATTGGAAATAAGTGTTTTAATTGGATCTTAAACCACTTTGTTTTGTAGTAATCTGTTAAAAATATAACAATAAGGCAATTTTATGTGCAAATTGTTATTTTAGCTGCAATGAGGTACCAGCATTTTTTGCACAATGTCATTATGGCCAGGTACACAAAAAGCTGGACAAAAATAAATGGGTGAAAAAGCTGCTGAAGCAGATTCAAGTTCAATTTGGCATCAATGCTCCCCCTGACTACTGTACTACTGTTTAGTAGTTGGCACTCTCTCAAGTGTGTCACCAATACAGTCAAGCTGAGGACTCTGCAGAGTCCAGCGAGCCAAATGCAAATGGTGAGGGGGAACTGTTATGTGGTGTTAGATGGCATAAGCTTGAACTGCAGGGTTTTACTAAACAAAGCAATTAGGCGTAAAGCATTAAGGAATTTAAAGAGAGGTTATAAACTGGCAGTAGACTGTGCCTAAATATAACTGAAAACAACTTTCTTGTTAATAGTTACGTACATTTAACTCAGCTGTCCATTATTGCCATAATTATTAGTCTCTCCTGGAAAAAGGAGTCCATTCCCACAGGGAAGAATTTAATAACTTCAAGTATAGCATACTATCTACCATGTGGAAAATATGCTTTCTTGCAGTTTTGCTGAGAGCTAGCTGAAACATCAGCTTATTTAATTCTTAAATTAGTGGTAAACACTAAGTCTGAATTCATGGGCAACACATATAAATAAACTTTACCTACGAGCGCTTCGTTTTAAGCCTGCTAATTAACGTGTTAACTTGTTTTCCAAGTTTAATTAAATCTAATAAGGGTCAGAAGACAACTTTCTTTGAGGGGGTGCAAGCTTTCCTCATGCTGAACTAAGCTAACCTGCTGCCTGTAGATTCATTTAACAAGAACATGCCTAATGAGGGTAATAATTATCTGCATTATGTAAATTTTAAGATAGTCCTTTAGCGCTTGAGCACAACACTGTCATGAAACTAAAAACACACAAGTAAGGGGCTGTGAGGCTCCTTGTGCTTCATGGATTCACAGAGGTCTTCTGCTGCCTCCAGCACAGCATGCAGGGAAACTTCTGCAGCCATCTCTGCTTATATTGATCCATGCACGGACTTGTTATGCTGACGTCAACTTCACAACACGAACGCTGCTGATTGCTTAAGCAAAAACTACATTTAAAAGATCAAAACCTTTGCAATCTTCTGCAGAACAGGGTTGCATAAGATCAGGACTGTCCTTGTCAGTACAGTGCAAGGCAGCTCTCCAAAATCATTAACCATCATTTCCAAGAAGCATCCAAGAGGCAGTGTGAGGGGTGAACATGGAAGGCATTGCAGGTCATTAGTCAGAGCTTTCCAAATTCGTCGCCAGGACTTGTCTTTAACAGACTGGGTCTTCCATTTGCACACATATACAACATGTGTGACTCGTGCCCGTGCCAAGAGATTAGTGCCCTGCAGGCCCCTGTCCACACAGTAGGGAAGGCAGTTGGGGAGAAGTGCCAGGGCCTGCTTACAGAGATTTAGCCGCTGCTTTAGACTCCCTGCCTTAGTCAAACTTACACGTCTTTCTGTGTACAGAGTGGATGCGAAAGAACAGCCACTGATCTGCAGAAGAGATAAAAAATGGATCTTTAGAGATGTCCCAAGAACAGCTGGAGTTATGTTAATGTGTTGTTTTGATATAAATGTCAGACATGTGTCATATACTTGAAGTGCAAATGACTAATGAGTAGAGGTGAAGCACTTAACAATGATAGTCACTCAACAATTGCCATTTGACTCAGAATTGCTCACTTCAGCTCCAGCAACATTTTTGCTGGGATGATTCATCTTGTTTATTCACTGGTTTGCCCTGATTATCTCCAAGTCTTAATAAGCAACTGCTGTTTCTGCTATTGTGGAGACATTTTGACAATAAGACATTGTGAATCCGTACACTACATGCATTTAATTTTTTTGTGAGTTTGAAATAATTCCTTTGCTTCTTAGCTAAGTTCTTAGGATTTAATAAAACTTCTTGCTGTTACAAGAAGTTGCTTAGTTAGCACAAAGCTTGCAGAGAACATTTTCTCATCAATTACTTCCCAATTTAATAAATCATTTGGACAGTTTTATATCTCAAGCTTTTTAGCTTCTGATCCAAAATAATAATAAAAGAGGCTCATGAGCCTATCTATTAAATATTCAACAGTCGGTTCAACAAATGATACCAAAAGCAGCATCAACTGCCATTTTTTTCTATTTTTATTTGTATAAGTGGTGTTTTAGATGTTTTATAACATCCCTAAAATCATTATTATTGTTATTATTACCCCTTTTTTAAATGTTAAATTTTTTTAAGAGGATCTTAAAACTCCACCCCTACTGGACTCCCAACCCCAATTTTGGGACCCACTGCTGTGAACCTTTCAAGAGTAACACTATTCAAATAAGATGAACTAGATTTGTTTACTTTCAAACATAAACCTGAATCTATAAATCAAGAAAAACACGTTAGATGTAGACAGCAATATCATAAAGGATAAGTGGGTAACACCGACATTTGTACTGTGTGTGGTTTGTCAGACAGCAGGTGTAGTTATTGCTGTGTGACTGGCATAAATAAATCAAGTTTAATATTTTGATTGACCTTGCTTCTGTCAGTCTATCCCAGGACTGCTGTGTTTGAATGGATGAATTGGATGAATGTAATGTGAAGAGCTTTGTGGTCCTCTGGACTACATTAAACCTTACGTAAGAACCGGACATTTACCACCTTAACGAGTTTGCAAATGTTGCTCAATTACTTTTTTGTGGGAAAGATGTCGTACCAAAAATAAGGATCTTTGCAAAGCCAACAGGATGTTTATATGTTGGATTTTTCAGAACAAATACAAATGGAGTCAGAATAGTGTTGTGTAGCTTAGACCACTGCCATTCTACTATGATCCAACTCCAGCTGCTGAAAACATTGTAAACACAAGATTACAGCTAAATGGTGTGACACAAGGCCCGTCAAAGAAATTTTATATAGATAGTCCAGGAAAAATAAATAATCATCAGAAGCTTCCAGACAGATGGAGAGGAACATGTCCCTTTTTGAGAAGCTTTTTCTTCTCTCAATCTGCCAACTATTGTCAGGCTCATTTTGGATTAAAACAGGTCACTGTTCAAGCCTGCAAACGAAGCCATCCTTATTTAGCAAGACAAAAAAAAGAAAAAGCCAATTTTTACTCCTTGTAAAAGCATCTCAGTCAGCTGCAGAAAAAATTTAATATTCATCATGAGTGTTGAGCATTTCACGGCACCACCTCAGGTTTATTTGTATGCCTGCTCAGGTGTGAAGAGTAAACAGGGCAGAATCGAGTAACAGTCAGTTCTGTCTGTGTACTGTTGGATGCAACACTTATCTCTCTATTACCCTCTTGATCTGTCAAAACATGAAAACGTACCCTTCTTACTGCTGATCTGAGGCAAGGCAGACAACCCCCAATGTGCTCTGTTTTTTAATGTATGCAATGCAGTATCATATGCTAGCAAGGCAGCAAATTGATTGTTTATGTGATTTTCATGCCTGCTGAGTTGCTTTAGCTCTTGAAAAATCTGTTACGTAACACATAATGGGCATTGAAATAGAGTGCAGTAGGTGGCTTCTGACTTATTTTTAATACTGAAGAAAACCATTCATTAGATTTTTTTTTTGCGAAAGTAATTCAGTAGCAGGATGTGGTGATAAACAAAATCCCAAAGTTTTTTTAGTCAGAGGGTATTACAAATAAATCAGATTGTGTAAGGTTCAATTAATGGATTCTTCATCTTCTGAGGAAGACTACTTGTATAATATGCCACAAAGAACTTTGGGTCTAACCAGAGATGAAAAACTAAATGACGTGACAAGCTTGCAATTAGCAAATAGCTGGCCCACTTAACATCAAGCTTACATTTAATTAAACAACTTTCCCAGCTAGCAATTACATTAGGTTGGATATATAATAGAGAGGCCAGTAACAACTTACAATACATTCAATAAAACAACTTGCCATGCTAGGAAGCAGCTTGCAGCTGATCAATGTTTGGAGCACGTAGTATATAGTTTGAATTTAGCAAATAAACTTTCTACTCACCAACTAAGCTGCAAATAGCTAATAATTAGAGCAGTTGACATGCAGCTATAACTTCCAGTTGACACAGTTAGCATACAGTTAGCTCTTAACTTAGCCAATAACTCACCTTCTTCTTTTTTGCGGTGGTTGGCAACGTTTAGCTGTGCATTAGCGCCATCTGCTGGAAAGGAGTGTGGTCTAGCGTATATATCCTCTCTATCAATTTCATCATCTTGAGGTATTTTAATAAAAACAAAAAGATAATAAGTCACCTATTTCCCATGCAGTGTTATATGGCCTATTAGTTAGTTAGGACAGTTAGCATGCCATTTGCTAATATGTAGCCCTGCTGGCTAGCATTTGAAAAAGCATTGGTTAGCATTGCTCCAGTCTTGTTAGGATATACCTTAGCATCCTGTTGAAGACATAATTTGCCATTGGTAAAGTTTGCGTATCCCTCCAAAGCACATCTTGTCAAACATATGTGTTCCACAGTTTTCAAATAGCTTTTGACAGAATTATCAAGTGCTCTTTTGCACAGATTATTAAAAGCATTTCACAAATAAATACATCTTGCTTTTTGGAAGGCTCTTTTCTGATGAAGACTATTATGTGCCACATAAAACTCTGGGTTTAAACTGAGTTCAACAATTAAATGGCATGACCACTGGCTGTTCATTTTTCCTTTATCGAGCCATTTTCATTGCTACTGTTATGTAACAATTTATATACCATTACTATAATAGCAAACATAACTAACAAATACCTCTGAAGGGAATATTATTTTAGCATTTAACAGTTTATCTTTGTCCTAGATAAACCGTACAACAAACTGAAATTTCTTACTACTTTATACAATTAACTGTTTTCTTTTAAGATAATCAACTTCATTCTTTCAGACATCAGTTCAGTTTTTCTGATCACTTTTATTCAGTTTAGCAAAGCTCCATAAAAAGGAGATAAGTTATTCGGCGATTCTTAAGGCATCGGCCATATGACTGAAAAAACATCCTGGTTATATCTTAAAGAGACTTAGCCTTTTGTAATGAGCAGCACATAAATAACTTTGTTATTCTTCTCTCTGCAGGGCAGAAAGGGATGGGTAGACAGGCAAAGAGCAACCTTTTCCCCTTGGAAATGTAGAGTGGAGAGCCCCATTCAGACTCACTTCAGAACATGTTGCCCATTCATTCTGAAAAGATAGGATCAGTACTGCGGAGACAGGCCACAAAGTCTATATTAATGTAGGAAGCTGTTCTCTGAAACAGAGGACAAGTGAAAGTAAGTCCTTACAAAGCAATTTCTTGAAGCTGAAGTAGGAGGGGGCATGCAATAAAATCAGAACGGCCTGTAGATTTCCCTGCTGTGTGATTTTCATCACCCTGTGCAGCTACATATTGGACACAAAAGTTTTAGTTGCAGTGTAGGAGGGCGATGAGTAGGAGTTGTTAATGTCAAAGTCTAAATATTCATAAGCAGGCAAGGAGAGTGCCTTTTTAAAAAGAGTTTTTAGTTGAATTTTGAGTTTGTCTGTCTATTTGTGAGTGCAAGCTTTGCATGCATCTTTCATTTTTTTCTGTGGCTCTAAAATTCTCCATATAGTTTTGCAAATGTAAGTTATTTGTCACTGGGGAGGACATATGATGACATTTTTAGCTGAAAGTCTGAGTCAGTTCAGGCCTGGATCATGACATTCATAACTCCCCACAGGCGACTGTGTGTTAAATTGCGCAGTTCTGTGCTGCTGGTAGTTTTGAGCGCATACGTAACACCGTTCTCAGTCAGCACTGCTCACAATGTTCTCCATGTTGTGATGAGAAAAGGTATTGACTGCTGATCATTTTGCAACCAGCAGGCGGGGATCAGGTTGTTAGTACCAATGTCATAGTTAGGGTTGGCAAAGTCACAAAACAGGAACTATTGTCAACTGACAATGACCTCCAGCACCATCACAAATTTCATAGTCAAATCTTCCAAAAGCATTTTTATAACACCAACAAAACTCTATACACTGCATGTTATTGGGATGTTATGTGACAGACAAACACAAAGTGGTACATAATTTTGAAAAGGAAGGAAAAGGAAACTTATTTTGACAAATACAAAAGTGTGGCAATCATTTGTATTCTTTGCAAAATGGTTTGAAGTGATTGGAAGGGAGAAGTTAGATTCAGGGATGGATTTTGACTGGGCCATTCAGTCACCGACATATGATTTGATCCAAACTTTGGATTAATTTTTATGGATTTTTGCTCCCTAAAAGACTAAAATACTTTGCCCTATCTAACTTTATCGAAACTTTGTCCTTTCTTTGCTAAAGAAACCATCTCCACAGCATGATGCTCCCACCCCTGTGTTTCACTGTGGAGATGGTAATGTGTTTTTATTCCTTCACATACATTTTTGTCTCCTCTGAGTTGTGCACTTCATTCAACATGTTTCAATGAAGTAATTTCAGTCATGTACTGAAATGATATGACTTAATTTCAGTAATTATTTATTTTTCCCACTCTTCCATCGGTCAGGTTTTCAGTGTGCATAACTGATAGATTTGAAACTGAATATCTGTAATGTCACAAAGAGACTGCAGAGAAAGTTGTGCAAGGAGGAAACCTTTGCTCATTAAGAAAAACAATCTATGCCAGTCTGAAGTTCACCACAGAGCAGATAGAAAAGGAATAAATATTTTTTTGGTATGTTTGGACAACAGAACTGTGGAAATGTTGGGATAAGCTAATTAAAACATCCAGGACAAAATATGAAAATGCAGTGGCTGAACTTCACTTTTACAATTTAAGGAAACCGGGGAAAGTTTTAGCTTCACCTGTTCGGTGACTGCTCACAACCATTGCATTGGATCTAAACTAAGCTGCTTTCAGATAAACTGTTACAGTGCTGAGTCACTTCTCTGGATTCACGCTCCTCACTCTGGACACTGCTTGTTTTCATATCCACATCTCTCAGTGCAAATGATTCACAGCCTGACTTTACTCAGCCTGTAGTAGGCCAGAGTCCTGAGCTTGGCAGAGGCGTCTCCGGGGGTAAACACGGGGAAGCTGATCTTCATTGTGGTGTCTGAGCTGGAATTAATCATCGGCAGGGTCTCCTCGCAGCTCTCAAGGTGGTGTCATGTGTGTCACATCAGATAACGCCGGGTCGCTCTGATGTGCTGAGTGGAAAGAGCAGGCTGGCCAGGTTGCATTCTGCTGACTGGCTGTGACCGCTCGTCAGGCTGTGTGCAGCTTGCTAAGAGGCCGATACTGCCCTCATCCAAAAAAAACAAACAAAAAAACGCGTTTCCTGATGCTACGGCTTGCATCACCTCAAGTTACGGACGACCGACTGGTTTGTTTTGCTCTAAGAGGAAGAGAATGTGCTGCTTGTACCTTGGCTGTGCAAAACAGTCTCATGTGATCTGTCCTAAATATCTATCCACATACGCATACTCATTGAGACAAGCACATGTCTCAGCAAGGGACTCAGACAGGATCAGTCCTAGCCATGAATGCATCCAACAAAGACCATTGTTTTATCAAAAGGCAACATGGCAACTGCAGTTTTGTGGGCTGCAGATAATCTGAAAAGCAAGAGCCTTTGTGTATTTGTTCTCATGGGTATTCCTGCTGTGTGTCTAAGTGTGAAAAGCAACTTGCTTAAGAGAATCACAACCAAAATGGCTTAGTTCAGATTTCCTGTCTGAAAATCTTTCTAAGAATGTCTTTCTAAAAGACACACTTCTGATTTTTTGAAATAAACTAAGCTGGGGGTTTTAAGTCCGTTGTAAGTACATTTTTCAATTCTCACAACGTCAAAGGCCGGCTATTAATTTCTGACTCATGCTTATTATCATAAACCCCCCCAAAAAAAAAAAAGATCTTCATGATGTCCATTTGGGCAGAGTGACAGTTTCATTTTTAGAGCAGCGCATCATGGGATTTTTGTGCCTTATGTCTTGTTTGAAAGCTGTGTGGTTTATGGGAGTTTGTCCTCTATTCACATTTCCACACTGATGTCACTGGTATTAAGTGGTCTGCTTAGAGAAGAGAGACGTGCAACTCCGAAAGGGATTGACTTCATTCATTTATTCACTCATTCTCCAACAAGCACAGATGAATGGACATTCAGGAACTAGATGCTTTCTGTTTGAGTGCAGCTTTGTGCCAACATGTACAGTGTGAAAGGCACAGTGCTGTTCACCCTGGAGCCAGGTTATGGAATCATGATTTGACTCAGTCCGACAGATTGACAGCACACTTGTGGAGCTGAAAGCGGGTCTCTTGGTGGCCTCCAGGGGGCAGAGCAGCCTCTCTGCCCCCAAGGCGTTTCTGCCCTGTGCTGTGGGCTTAGCTGCTTGTTACATTAAAACAGGGGCTTCTGTGACAGAGTCAGCATTATGAAAGCTAAGAGGATTAGCTGATGGACATTTCTGGCGTTGGCGGTCAATTATCAAAATGAAAAGCGGTGACTGGGCAGAGGCTGGCATGCTCTGTGGCACAAAGAGCTCCTCCTCATCTGCACTCTCTCTCTGCTCCAGTCTGTCACAGGTTACTTGGGTTCAGGGGAGGCAAATAAACAATAGCATCATGGGTGCGTTCCTAAACATGAAAGTTTTTGTTGCATGTCTCTGAGCGAGCCGGGGATTAAAAAAGAGCATTTAAATTTTAATGTTTCTAAAGTGCAAAACTGTGCGTTATGCAACTGTGTAAAACCAGGGCTGCACGTCATCCAGTCAGCCGTGCTTGAGCCTAACTCATTCAACCACACATACACACTCCCATACAATTCCTTTCACTACTCAAGTGTGTGTGTATCCTTCTGCCCTCATCCCTCCTCACCTCCCTGTTCCCGTGATTACTTCATATGCTATCATATCCTGTTCCAAGCGTGTGTGATGATGTGAGAGGCTGAGGTGAGGGGGAAGGAAAGAGGCTTGTTTTGGTGTATCCATGAAAGAGGTATTCTACAGCTGCCCGCGGTAAGGATCTACTCCAGGGATTCACAGTAGGCTGCGAAGGTAATCAGCCGAGCCACTGTACTACTACCACCGCTGCTGCTGCTGCAGAGGACACATCACGCCATCCAACCTCCATCCTCAGCAATTCAACTTTCTAATATACAGCTGTTACACCTCACAGCGGCTCAGACGAGGTGCATTCTAGGCGATAAGACACAAACTGCTGAGGCGTTTCATCAACAGTCAGGGAATTCAAGTTATTTTTATTTTTGTCCTTTGCTAAAGCATTTTATGAATTACATGTTAATCCTGGCTCTCAAAAGCAGGCTCAATTAAATCCAATCCTGGTTATGACTTTAGTGACAATGCCATCCCATCATTGTGCTACAGATGGCCGGACTGCATTTGATAGGGGTATTCAGAAGCTGGTTAGATGTCGTTGAAAAATGTCTCCATCTGCTGTTGCTGCGGTAACTAGTTCACCTGGTCGGACGTGAAGCTTGAATCAAATCAGATCAAGTTTCTGCGTATTGCACATATTTAAACAACAGTAAACATCCTGTGCATAAAGTCCCCAAAGAAAAAGCTTGTGCACATTAATGATCCAAGTTAATTAGAAAGATGGAAGAACGTATTTTAAAATGTGCACAGTAATTTCTGAAGAAATGTAAAAGGAGCCTGCCGAAGTGCCCATCAGTTTGAAGCCTGATGCTCAGCAATATGCTAAGGTGAATTAAAATGTAGTCAACAGCAGGTGGAGAATCATAAGCATCACTACATCCAGTATGCAAACATTAGCGCATAAGTAAAAATTGGCCAAAATGCTAATGTTAGCTTAAATAATAGAGCTCAATAAAAAAAATCCTACTAACTGTGATCCTACTGTGAGCACTAATAGGATCGAAGATGATTAATGCTCTTTTGTCAAGGATTTGATTTCCACATGACGAAAAGATAATGGCTCAAGGGAAAGTGAATTTAAACATTTTCATATTGTGTAGTTCTTAAAACATTGTCCAGCACAATCATACAGAGTAAGAATAGTAAGGACACAAGAATAGAGCCTTGAGGGTCTAAACAAGAGGGCTTCATAAGAGAGACTTTCAACAAAGTGTGCAAGAAAAGTTCTACTGGAAAGGTAAGATCTCAACCACATTAGTACATAACCTTTAATATAAGTTATGTGTACAGCTGAAGCAATCAACTTTAACCAGATGCAGCACTTGTACTTCATCTAACGTCACATGGTTTCAGCAGACAGAGAAAGGTCTTTGCTCTTTCGTCTTTGCATAATCTCCCCAGAGTCCTGAATCCTCTGCTATACTCTCTTCAGCTCCCTCCAGTTTTTTTTTTCTTTTTTTGCACATCTGTGGACTGAAACAGCTATGAAAGAAGCTTGATTTTATTTGGCTTTATTTGTTTATTGTCCTGTTGAAAGATCAAATGCAACTAAATTTCAATATTCAAATATCATCTAATGACTGGGTGAACTTGACACCAAGAGATTTCTTTCTACGCTCTTAACATTTTCTTTAGCTATTTTCTCAAAGGAATCCATCTAAGTGTTATTATATCTATAGCTCTGGAAAATAGGTTATGAAATACTAGCAACAATATCCTAGATACTCTTATAAACTTAAAGTAAATTAAACTAAGAAAAGCGTTACATTTACTATTTATAGGCTCATCAATATTTGCTGCAAAAGCTACATTATAAAACATATTTTTCCTTGAAGGATTTTTTTTACCTGGATAAAATGCATAAGTGTTTCTTCTTTTTTCACAAAATTTCAGTGTGACCTTAAGCTGCTTCAATCTTTACAAAGTAAAGAGGGACAGTACTGTCCAAAGCGCATATTAGCGGCGATATAGTTCAAATTACCACAATAAAATTGGCTGAGCATGTACAACAAGAGACAAACACACAATGATCCGTTTGCAGGACAAACAATTTACTGACAGTAAGTGGAAAATAGCTTCCCACAGGGTGGATTCATAAAAATGTGACAATTTCACAGGTGTTCATATGAAGAAGTCCACAAAGGTACACAATCACTTTATAAATGTAAACAATAAAAAATGTGTGGAACTAATGTATAAAAGGGGAAATATACAAGAGGTTTTTGCAGTGAGGATGGAACAACCCGCAGGGCATAGACTGTATTAAAGTCCTTCTAAAGTCTGTGTACAAAGATGCCGTTCTCAGCATCAATGGGATCTTATTCTTCCTCTTCTTCTTCTGCTGCTGCTACACAACAGCGTACTGCTGATACAGCAGCTCCCGGATCTTATAGTAGTCGTCACAAAGGCAGCCTTCTAGGCCGATGCGTCCAGGCTCCGTCTGAGCAAAAAGAACAGAAAGATTCACAGGTCACCTCAGCCCCAAAGCAACAAGGTTGCATCTCAGCAGAGATAAACAAACCTTGTGCAGCAGATCGCTGCAGAGAAAAACATCCTTACGGTTTGTTCCCTATCCTTTCGTGCAGACTTTTTTTTTTTAAGTGTCTCATGAATTTAGATCAGGATTTCCCATTTAAATAGCATCCGAATAATCTTCGTTACTAGTCACTGCGCTCTTTGATTTCATTTTCTGTGTTGCGTCTATTTTAAGTTCTTGTCAATTATGCAGTTTGTTGTTAGCATCCTGGCTTCAGCTTGTACTTTGGTTAAAACCTGATTGATGTTTTCATGTGTCACTGGGGATTTTATATTCTACTTTGGTAACCTCTGTTTGTTCCTCTGTCTCTTAAGGTAACTCATTATAACTGTACAGGCCTAATGAAATGATTCAGCTTTCAGTGTCTTATAACAAGGCTGGTGTCAACATGAAGTCTTAAAAAAAGTCTTCCTGTGCAATTCTAATTTTTAAATTACTTTAATTTTCAGAGTAAAAATTTTCCTCCTAAAGTTGAAATACAGAATTCCAGAAAAAATTAGGAGATACTTTTGAGTCGTCAAAGTTTGAATATGGAATCTGCAAAAAAAAGCAATTAAACAGGAAGGATGGAAAATAGATGGATTTAAGAATAAGTGGCATTGTGGAAAAACAGATGAAATAATAATGAATGGATGAAAAAATAAAAAGTGACCAGACAAGGAAGACACTGACAAAGAAATCTCTGACATTTTTACATTTTTGTACTCTCATTATTGTGGCATTTAGAAAATAGGAATAATTTTGGTCATTTTAACTGATATACAACAAGAAATTTGTTCCAATTAAACTTCAGACAGTGAAGGAAAAAAATTAGGTTTTTTTTATTCACTGTATGTAAACTTCTGTATTTTATGGGGGAGCGCATGTAAAACAAAAAACTGATAAAATAAAAAAAATTGATGGACAAAATAAATTGATGAATAAATTGATGACACAGAAATTGATGCCTGGAAATCCAAATATGTTTCTCTCCTCCACTTTGTTTTAATATACTTATCCAAGAATTACAACAATTATTTCTCATGTCAACTTCTTCATCACCAATAACTCAGGTTACTTTCCATAACAATAGCCTGTTGTGCTCAAACTCAAAGCTTCATGAATTGAACAGTGATGCTCAAAAAGAAAAGCTCGACAGGCTGCGTCAAATGACAACAACTGAACAATCTGTAGTGCTGAACGTCTTCTATACTGTGACTGACCGCGTCCTCAGACAGACGACAGGGATAGAGGGACTGGACACTCACCCTGCGGACAGCCACCACATTGTTGCACACCAGAACTCCACCCACAAATTCAGCCTGGATGCCCTCTCTCAGCAACACCTGCTTGAAGTCAGACAGCCGAGGCTCGTTGATGAACACAGACTGATGGCCTGAAATCTGGGTAGAAGAGGAAATATTTGATTCAGTTAAACTGAACTTTTAATAGATCACTCTGAACATATACAATTAAAATCACAAGAAAATATCTTCTCAGGGAACTCAGCCCAAAAAACCACAGCTGCCCACCTCTGTGGGAGGCAGCGGCTCCAGAGTGGGAATGACGTCGCTCTCCTCCGACATCTCCTTCTCATCCTCTCCAAACAGGTTCTTCATGGCGCGCTGCGCCGCCACGGCCGTGGCGCTGTGGTCGATGCCAAGCTCAGGGGCGGTGTCCATGGGAACTTCGCCGTCCTCCGCCTCCTCTTTCACACCCTCCTCCAGCATCACGCCGGTGTCCACCATGGCGACGCGCATGTCCAGCACACCGTCGATCCAGGCCAGCTCCGTGTCTTTGGCCTTGCAGAACTGCAGAGAGCTCACCAGGGAATCTTTCAGCCGCACCTTTAAGTTAAAATAAAGGGAGAGGATTACAGGGTTTCTGCAGGTCTTTTAAGACCATTATGAACAGACTTTAAGACTTGTATCATGACAGAAATGTACAAAAGAAAATTGCACATTTTAGATAGCAATAATCACAAGATTCTTTGCACAGAATGCAGGGTTAGCATCTAGCATCATACAAGTTGGCAACAGAAATGAGCTAGTAGCGACAGCTTACATCATCCAACCACCTGGCAATAATTTACAAAAAGCTAGCTAGCTAGCTGGTAGGGTATATTAGCATCTAGTTAGCTATAGCCTCAACCACCTGGAGTCACAGAATGTAAGCAGTCAAGCTTTTGTCTGACAGAAAAGTCCCACGAGAAAAATTAACCACAAAATATACAAGATTAAATAGTCCTGCCACAACAGAAAGACCCGAGATTATCTTATTTAAGGTAAACTTACATATTTCACAATGAAGTTAAGACATTTTGAGGGAGGTCTTAATTTTAGATACATGAATTTAAGTCTTGGAAAGGATTGGGAAGGTTACACAGCTACACAAAAGAAATTGCCACTTAAGTGAATTTATTTCACAGCAGAAGAAAAACACAACTCAAAGCTCAACTCCTCTACTTTTTGTCACGGTCTAATCTAAAACATTATGTGGATTTTATCTGATAGACTATCAAACCTACCAACAAAACATAATAAAGGTTCTCCAATGGGTATCTTAACACTAAAAGCAGATTTTCCTGAGGCTGACCTGGTAGATGTGTGTCTCGCTGGTGGCGTCCACAGTCTCCTGCAGTTTGGGTGTGTAAACTTTGATGTCTTTGCTGAAAGCCTTGCAGGACTCAGCCAGGTCCAGACTTGCTTCTGGTGGCCCGTGAACGATCACAAGCTGTCTGGGCTTCATCTGATTGATGATCTTCTTTATGGAGTCGCCATCAGATCGACCTTCGTAGTCTATGTACGTCACCCTCGCTCTGCAACGCAGAAGAAGAAACACAGGGTCATTGTAAGAGTTTTATAGATACGGAGATTATACTGGTGTGGTTCACTTTGAGTGATAACTGACTTTATTTCAAAATTCTCAACACTTGAGACACATTTTGTAGGAACGACAGACAAATCCTGGTCCATGGGTTCGTCGCCATTTGTCAGCCCAGATTCCAGTTTGCTCTTCTCCTCTTCTGTGGCTTGCAGTTCAGGAACCAAAAAGTCTTCAACCCTTTAAGAATAAAAAAACAAAATGGGTTCCTTGGTGATTTAAAAAAACTGAATCTCTACTTCCTTCGATTTGCATGCAGACTTCAGTACCTGATGATTTCTCCATACTCGTCCCATTTGATTCTCTCTTCATGCACCGGGAACATGGGATATGACTTTTTGGCCTGTTTGAAGAAGCTTCCTTTGCGACTCCCCTCGCCCTTCATCATCAGGTCATGATGCTTGGTTTTCACCGCAGCCGGCTGATCCAGATCGTCTTCCATATCGCTCTCATCGCTCGAGTCCACGTCCACCCTGAAAAAGCCAGAAAAAATACCTTAATTCTATCTAAAGTTCTTTCTTATAACTCATACGACATATTTTCATTTGTAATCAGGGGTAAATATTTGAGTCTCTAGTACTTTTACTAGATTGAAACGTCGACATTGTGGGATTTTACTAATCCCTCTTCACATATAATAATTAACAACTTTCACAAATATTGTACTTAATAACTATATTCCATGTAAAAAAAAAAAAAACAACAACAACCCGTAACCGATTCAGAGATTATTCAAACTTACTCTTTGGCTTGCTCCAGTTTTTTAGCTGCTTCTTTCTTTATTTTCTCCTTTTCAAGATATTCATCCAGCTCCTTCCCTTCCAGTTTTACTCGTTTTCTGACCTGATGTGAAGAGAAGAATTAATCATGATTCTGGGATGCTGTAGCATAGACATAAATGGCAGCATTTTTCAAGGAAGATTCCTCATGAAAACCTCTCTCACCTCCAAATCCAGCATCTTTTCTCCAGGATTGTCGATGAGGTAGCGGGCCAGGGTGCCAGGCGTGGTGCGGTAGGTAAGGATGATGGAATTTTTAGCATTTTGGCACCACTGGGTGAAGAGCTCTCTGGAGAAGCCAGACTCAAGGTCCGGCTGGCTGCAAAGCACCACCTTGGGGCTGGGAACCCGGGCCAGGTCTGCCAGACTGTGGCAGAGGTTCAAGTGTCGGAACTGGAACGGATTGTTCCTTTTGTCCTCAAAACACCGCATGAGTTTGTCACTCATCCACTCCACCTACAGAGACGGGTTTGTTTTTTTTTTTTAAAAAAAAAAGACCAAACATAATCAATAGTAATGGGATGAAAACAATGCAATTGTTTTCTAAGTGTGGAAAAACTAGAAAAAATCTTAGAATAAATATGATGGAAAGACCCTAAAACACTCCAGCAAACAACAAGACATTTTTAATTCAAACCTCAGTTTCAAGACGCACTAAATCATTAACCAGAACTGGATTTTATTATTAGGAAAACATTTCCAGAGGAAGGCCAATTTTCTCTCAAACCAATACAGACAACAGATTCATTAGTTTATGCTTTTGTTACTCGCAGATTGGATCCCTGCTCTGCTCTTTTGTCTGCAAAAGACAATTACAAAGTTGCAATACTTAAAAATTCAGTTGCCAGACTTTCTGCTATGGTTACCTGTTAAACTCAGGAATTAAGTCATTTTTCTTGTTTGGAAAGCTCTTAATGGTCTTAGAACATCTCGCTTAGAAGAAGAAGAATACTGGAGACAGTAATATTCTGATCTCTTTTCAGACGTTTATTAAATATTCCAATAGTCATAAGTAAATCATATAGCGAGGCTCTACGGCATCTTTCCATAACGTGCAGAGGAAGACAGAAAGTTCTTAAAAGCAAACTCAAAACCCATCTTTTCAACTTAAAATTTTTCTGAGATCTTAAAAGACACAATTTATTATTCTGCAATTTTTAAATAACCATATAATTTGAGTTCAAGAATATTTTTACTGAATACCTTTATTTAAAATCTGTGTACACTGTTTTATTGGGGATATTTTACTTTTAGCTGTTTAGCTATTTTGCTTCAGTTTTCATTTTATAGCCATGTTTTGTTTTTTTTCTTAAATCATTATTTGTTATAAACTACTTGTTTTAGATCTAAGGAAGAAAACTGATCACAACAACACTCATGCTCATATCTGTGCCACAATTGAAATACTTAATGTCTTTGGGACTTCAATAAAACCAAAATTCAATTGTATGAAAGTCTGACTCTGATTAGTACCTGGGACTTGGAGAACTCCACCACGTTGTAGCTGACGTTGTTGAGCAGCGCTAGCGGGTAAACGCCGAGCCCAGCATCCTTTGTTCTCCAAATCTGGTCGAGGAGCTGCGCTAGCTCCAGCACGCGGCCGGCCGTATCCACGGCAATAAGGACATTACCATTACCACGCAGGGTCTCCATTACGTTCGCTTTGTTGGTATTAAAGGAGGATGATGATACAGCCATTAGTAAAGGCACAGACAGAGTTTTCTATATAGCCTCATGTTTATTGAACTGAAGGTGCTTTTTTACGGTAAAGACTACTGTGTGTATTACTCACTAAGCAGCTGCTCGTCTCTTTGTTTGCGGCGTGGCTGCACATAAGCAGCATTGAAGGAATCTGTAATAAGTAAAGAGGGTCGACTAATGCTCTCCAGTGTGCAGCCGTTAAGGTGGCTGGAACAGACAGAGAAGAAGAGCATGCAAATTAACAACAGATATACGGCTTAAGGTTTTGTTTCTGTCTCTGCTTACATTTCTCTCTTATGATTGAAATCCACTGCATAAACTATTTCCTCCTCCCCATCCTTGACAATTTTCCAAATGGTGCCTCCGATCATGTGTCCGGCTGGGAGAGGAGTGATCGACAGACCGTGTCCCTTTCCTGTCATGAAAAGAAAATTACTTTTATAAAAATTATCTTCTTATGTAAGGTTATAGAAAATGTGGTGTCACTTGATTTTCATCTCACCTTTCAGATTGACAATCTGTGAGTATTTCAGCTGCTGGATTTTATCAAAAGCACTGTCCACGTCATCCAGGGTGAAGAGTGTGAAATCTTCACTGTTGTTTCTTGACTAAGAACATGAAAAGAGCATTCAAGGAGTCATTTCTATTCTTGCAAATAAGATATTTATTTACCTTTAACCTTAACTTGCAGTACTATACCTGATATAGATCATACATGAACATCTGACCCATTTTGTAGACAGGGATGGTGGCATAGATGGTGCAGTTCAGACCCAGTTTGCCCACAGCATATGGCAAGGCTCCCAGGTGAATGGGGTCAGGGTGCGACAGCAAAACTGCATCAACCTGGTGGACATATCTGACAGAAACAATGCAATACAGAGATGAAAAAGTTAGAAGCTTCTAGAAACAATTTAGATGTAGCTCCTGAAAGTTATTCTGAGTTTTTCATAACTTAAAACTAATATTTTATTGAAATATAACTTGATTTAATCTGATTTGGTTACATTTTTTAAAAACATATTTCAGTAGTGTAGAAAACCATTTTATCACTTGATGCACAATTTATAAAAACATTTTTAGGGTGATATTTTTTTTTTTTTTTTTTTAGGAACACAAGATTCTGAAACCTGTCCTTTTAAGAGCAATGGTTCAAGGACTGGTGTAATTTGACCCATTTTCCAGGTATCGGTCAGAACTGGCAACAGCCTTTTGGTTCACACTGGACCTTCCTGATTTAATTTTTATATCAACCAGAATATCCACGAGAAAAATGATATAACCTACTGAAAATAAAAGAATGCAATAGATTTCTGTGTCCTGTTAAAGCCGAAATGCAGTACATAAATGAAACCTTGACATGTGTAATCCTACTCACCGCTTCATGGCATCAATAATGTCCATTGAGAAACTCTCGTCCCAACCACAGTCCAGGAGGAAGCGAAATTCATCCACCTGCAGCAGGTAGCAAAGAGCCGATTCCTCCTGGACCCCCGACACCGCTGTCAGCTTGATAATGGAAGTCATTTTTCCTTTACTTTTCTCAACAAAAGCACAAACCCGTCTTCATCAAACCAACTTTAAATGTTGAGTCTCTACAACAAAGGCTAATTCTGAAGAATCATTCAAAGGCAAACAAAAAGGTTTTTTTAAAGCAAAATTCCAAAAAATGGAACACAACGTGAGCTGCATGAGAATAAACTTAAATGTCTCTAGCAAAATCAAACATGAATCCAGGTTTTGACAACGACTGTTAGCCGTTTACCGGGCAACGGTTATTTAGCAGGCTAGCTACATGCTAGGTAGAAAAATGAAAGAAAGCTGAAAACGTCAAAAAAGCGATAGAATATAACGTCAAATAAATATATCCTTTTTTTTAATATAAGAAAGTAACCTTAAAGTTATTATTTATCAATACTTCAAAATCGAGACTTTTCTGTTAGCGGGTTTGGAGCGGCCATTTTGGCTTCTACGTCATAGGTGAAAGGGTAAAGGAAAGTACCAATTAAAATTATGATAGATTTGTGTGAAAACAGTAAATAGGACGTTGTCGGACTATATCGAATGAATTCTGTAAAAAAAAAATAGGATTAACTTTTATCTTATTGTAAATAAATTTCGAAAGGAATCCTTTTAACCGTGTTATCATTTAGCATAAACACGTCGCTGATTCATACTTGGTACAGTCCAATGTCCTTCGCTTACAGAAGGAAGACCTGAAGGCTACTGTTTGGTGTTATCATAAGGTATTATTTTAATTTTAAAGGTATTCATTCTTTTCTTCCTTATTGTTTGACTTCAATTGGTCTTACGTATTTATTTCACTGAAATAGATATTCATGCAAAAAACAACAGAATCTGTCTAACATATGATGTTAGTTGCTAATGCCAGTTAGCTGCAATGTTAGCAGTGGGTGAATTTGTAATAAATATAGTTTCGCGTCATTTTTGCTGGATTTCGCTTATGGCCAATATTCAAATAAAATGATATGCATCTATACAATTGTAAATCGATTTTGTGCTTGATTTTATTTTACCTACACGTGTGCACAAGTTTACTTGTCATTGTCAAAACACGTAAACAAACTTAACATGCTTCCTCTTAAATATGTATTAAATGTTGATTAAATAAGCTACTTAAAGATCATTAGAGGTTTTTCATTTACTTAGTACTATTCGAAAGTAAACCTAAATTAACTTTGTTTTCAGTACAAACAAACCTCATAAACGCTGTGAAATTGAAATCTTTCTACGGATTTTTCAGCATTTCATAGAGGGGTTTAGCAAAACATTTATAGAATAGCCTGCAAACATCGTCCTTTAACCTGAGGTTGTGTTAATGGAGAAAAACATTGAGAAATTGCCGCGGAATTTTCCTTGCACATTTTAAATATTTGAAACGATTTGTGTTTTACATTTACAGCATCTTGAGTTGAAGAATTTTGATCCAACTAACTTAAAAATCATTTGTGCATCCACAGGTGTATAACAGACAAGTATTGTAGGGATGATGGAAGTAAAATGTATGTAGAATGACACATGTAGAATGCAAAATTAAAGACTCTATAGAAATATCCTATGTTAACCTTTGCATTTAAATGTTAATATTGTACCCCTCATACAAAGAACAAAAACTCTGCTATAAATGTATCATTGTTTTTGCTTATCTGAAATGATTGGCTCATTGTTAAAGGGGAAATATTTCACTCCACTATCGCCTTGTTACTTACTCAAGATTCAGTGAAGACAAGTTTTGAAGCAATTTGCTGGCTTTCATAGACATTTTGTTAACTGGCTGAGCTAAATTAAAAAAATTTGGAATAAAACTTTTGCTGAATTAAATTAAAATTGTTTCAGTGTTAGTCCTGTGATTAAAAGAATGAAAATACCTTAGGATGCCATTTTTTTTGTGATTTGATGTGAATAAAATAGTGTTCATTTAAATAACAATAAAAAAGCATTACATTTATATACCAACATCTCAGATCAGTCCCTCATCTTTTTCCCTGCTTTGGTTGCAGGAACCATGGCCAGATTCGCATTATCCAGTGTGAATTGGGCACACATACTGGTTCCCATGGGCTTTGTGATTGGATGGTACCTTGACAAACAACAGGACCAGAAGCTCACGGCATTCAGAAACAAGAGTGCACTGTACAAGAGGTAAGAACTGTAATTGCTTGTGGCTCAAGTCAATTCTGAAAATGCAAACTGGATTTGAAGTGATGATCGTAACACAGTTTGATACAATCTTATGAACGTTGAACCTTTTGTCCTCTGCAGAGAGTTGAAACCTGGTGAGGAGGTGACCTGGAAGTAGACGCTTCTCTGCTTGTAAAGTTCCATCGGTTTAAGTGTGAATGAATAATGATGAGTGATCCTCAGGCTGTGATGTTGAAGGAGATTGATGTACACCTTATTTTGAGTCGTATCAACTAAAATAAATAAAAATGTCTGTTCTCAAGAACTTTTTATTTGCTGTTTGCTTTTCATGCATCAAAAAATCTAGAAAAGGCACATTCAGGAAAATGACAGATTCAAATAAAGATTCTTTTAGACTGAGTTTTATCGTGTAGAATAAACATTAAATTTTACAATGTGGTCATTCTGACTGAACAGCTGGTGGGGCCTGAAGAGGTTCAGAAGTGTGGATAATTCCCTTCTCAAAAAGAAGTTCAGCCAAAGCAATCTGGGAAAAAAAGCATCAGTAATTAATACATAAATCATATACTTATTGTCAGTAAATATTACTGCAAATAACATAGAACCCAACCTTGTCCTGAACAGACTCGCAGGGCAAAGTTCCCACTGTCACAAAGTTGGGATACGAATGGATCAGAAACTCGACAGCATCTGTGTGCTGAAAGAAGCAAAAAAAAATAAAGTAAGGTAGATATAACCAGAACAATGCACAGCATAATAATTAAGACACACACAAAACAAACGTACCTCTGTTTGTATTTCAAAGCTCTTGGGCTCCTCTTTGTGGTAAACTCTGGAGTTATCTATGGTGTAGCAAAGGTGCACGGCATTTCCATCTCCGTATAGCCTGGCACAAAAAAATAAATAAATAAATCGTAAGATGCATTTTTGCTAAATAAAAATTGTAAAAAAAAAAAAAAAAAAAGGTTTTGCTGTTGTACCTGGCACACCCTGCACGAAGCAGCTTGATGCTGGTCTGGGTTGTGATGTGAACACCAACATTCTTAACTTCGCCATTTTCCCACCCAGCGGGTGCTCCTTGCACGCTGGTGGCCAGTTCATCTGAGAGCGATGACATCAATTATTGAAATCTCAAACTGTCCGTTCATGCATAATCTCAGATGTTGCAGCACAAACCTGGAGTGAGCACAGGAGGCAGGCAGTCGTGGAAGAATTCTTTGGCTTTCTGGTCGACGGCAGCGTCCACCGGGGCGAAATTCGGCAGTTTCTTTAATAACTTCTCAACCCGAGACAAGAAAATTACCCTCCGTGGGTCCTCCTGCACAAGAACAATTTCACTCACTAGGAGTTGCAGTTTTGCTGAAAGGGTGCTAATTAACTTATTATGAGCCTAAATGTCATTAATCTGGGCATTTTAAGCTTGTTTAAACTATTATTTTTACAAGGTGGCATGATTATAGCACACAATTGCAATAATTTTTAAAAACAAAACTTTGATCCACAAGTTTGAATTTAGAGTAGAGCTAAAGAAATGCTTATATCCCCACTAATATGGCAACATATTCAGCTTCCATAAGCTTATTGTTCAGTCACATAATTGTGGTAAACTTCCAAGAAATCCAACGGCCAACACATTTAAGATCAACTGAAATCTGGAGTTGCTTAAGTGGACAGAAAGGCTTTCAAATCTAGAAACACAAGCATAGAGGTGGAAGAATCACAATGAGGGTCAGCTTTGTTGCCAATATTAGATTTTTGTACAAATCAACAGCTGGATAGTTGAAAATTAGGCCATAACTGTTTATTTTACCAAGACAAAGAATCAAAACAGAGAAAAACAGGTTTTGGAAGAGACTAACATTAACTAAACCTTTTTTAAAATCCACCAACCAATCACAGTAAGCTTTATAATTTCCAATCAGAACAGTGAAAGTTATTCTAGAATCGCACTGATTGGTAGAAAAAGAGTAGTCAAGGTCCAACTTCCTGAGATACGTTTAAAAATGAAAAAATATAAGATAAAATTCCCAAATTTCACAAACACTCATCCAATTTTTGTTTTTAAAAAATCCTTAATTATGTTCTAAGGAAGTCCAGAATGCGTTAGTATAGAAATAATGACCTTATCTGAATTTTGCACTCCCATGTAGGTCAGGTAGTTCAAAGGTAAGCCTCTTCTAAACTCCACATCTTCCTCCATCGCCACTTCTAATGCAGCAGGAATGACCTAAACATGAAACCACAAAATATTAAATCAAATAAAACAGCTCAACAACTTTTATTTTTATTTCAAAATTACACACAAAGCAGTAAGGAGTCTACATCAACTTATTCTATATTTTGAATATTGCAACGGAGTAATGCGGCTTCCTGTGCATTTACCTTCTGCAGCAGGCTGCCCCAGCTGTTTTTCTGGTATGAGGAGATGGTGATGTGCAGAGAGTGTGCATCTGGTAAACAGTTGCCCTGATGGATGAAACCTCGAGGGAAGAAGAGGAGATCCCCAGCTTCCAGCACCACGTCCAGGATGGGCTTCCCAATCTCTGCCTGGTCAAAGTTTGCTAGAAAAGAGAATGAAAAATGTCCAAAGCACTCTCAATATCAAATGTGCTGCATGTCAAAAAAAGTTGATTCACTTTGTCATAAAATGAGCTTGTTTTCTCTGAAAACTGGTTTTGGAAAATGAACAAAATGCATTTCAAATGAGGTAAATTACGTCACTGCAAGAATCAAGACCTTTTTGGTACTTACGGCTAGAAAGGACAGGCAAAACTTCGCCTTCAGACCTAAAGATGTAAAGAAAAACAAACAAAAAGTTATTTCTCCCACTGTAATTACCAAAAAGTATTATTTATATAATTGATACATATGTATCAGAAATTTAGTCAACAACCCAAAATGTTGGCTTCTCTTGCCTCAAATTACTTCCACCTTATAAACTGATCAAGATATTTCAGAAGAATGCATATTATTCCAAAATGTCTTGTGTGAAAAAAGTGCACAATTATGAAGTTGAAAAAAATCTGAAAAGTGTGGCATGCCTTTATATTTAACCCTCTTTATTGATGTAAACATGTAGAAGAAGATGTTTGGATCAGATCAGAGTAAAATGTAACTTTTCTCCACCATAAAACATGGTGGTGGCAGTATTATGCTGTGGGAATCATTTTTCTTCAGCAAGGAGAAGGGAGCAAGTTTCTTTTTAAGGAAAAAAATAGACACTATTAAATTTTAAAAACGAAAAATTAAAAAAATAATTATTTATTGCTGTAGAAGAATTGATGAAGTTGATGCTTTTTGAGGAGTTTAACCGTCAATTAATTTTACCTCGGATTGTACACTAGCCAGTGTTTCTTCCCTTCCAGCTGAATCACGAAAGCTTCAATGTCGTCATAATGTGGAGCAAAACCTTGAGTTCCTGGAGGCGTCAGATATCTGGTCAGGGGAAAAACGCATTAAAAACAGAAACAAACAAAAAAGAAGTTTGAAGCCAGCAAATTGTTTTCCTCGAACTTACACATTGGCTCCTGCCATGCTGCCAAATTTCTCCTGGAGGATGGAAAGCACATTCCACACTGTGGAGGAGAATGCCTGAGGATTCAGCAGGCGCACAGAGCAGCCACTCTACAGGAAAACAGATGAGAATATATCAAGTAATTTAATATTTAGTTCATTAACTTCAATAAAATGTATCTAACTTCTTCATGGATGTTATCTTAGAAAATATGATAATTTCGTAATGCATCCCTTAGACAAATTGCAGCTACAAAATGACACCCAGAAGTTATTAGGTGTACTTGCTCTTATTGCACAAACAAGCATAAAAACTGAACTGTTCCATTCTTACCTCATAAAAATCCCACACAGTGAACGGCAGAGCTCTCCCTGGTGGGTTGTGCGTTTCCCTCTTGCCATTAACGTAGCTAGTGATATCCAGGTTCACTCCATACTGGACATTTTCCTGTAGGAAAAAATATACAAATTCATAAAGCATGCTGCTTGTTGATGCAGACAGAAAAAAGTGGTAGATTTAAGTTTTCGCATTAATTTCTAAACTGAGAAAAAATTTCAGTTCTTGAGGTGATCGTTGGAAAATTGGCCGACTGATTTGTGCATCGTCTTAAAACATTACCTCTCTTAATATACGGTCAAACTCAGCTGTTGAAAACAATCCCTTGTAGTAATCTGGATTCTTGCGCCGAACGTAGACAGGCTTCTTTTCCCATGATTCCCTTCACATATAGAAAAAAGTCCAACAAATCACCATCAAGGAAACAAAATGAAGCAAAAAATAAAAATAAATACATACTTTATGAGATTTTGAAGTCCAAGTAAGAAGAAATATTCTATATTTTTCCAAGTTTCCCAGTAAGCATTTAGAAACGTTTGGCAAATTTGCAACTAAATAGCATAGCACCCTGAAGGCTCCATTGATTGTTTGTGGGGAAAACAAATGCTGGTCCATCTGATATGATCCCAGTAGGAGAAACTGTAGGACAAACAGCTGAAAATATAAATGCTGACGATGACAAAAGCTTTACAGAACACACTGTGCTTTCCACAGATGGAAGCACTGACAAAGAACATGGGGACAAGTGCGCAAGCAGGTCACTGCATATCACAGCACTTTCACACACACTCCTGTAGATCTGCTGCAGGTAAATCCATACGTTTAACCAGCAACCTTCATGTGCCGTTTAATAATAACAGAAAATATTAGTACACCATGGTAAAGAATGCAGAATTCAACCGTCTTGGACTCATATACAACGAAGCATCACCAGATGTGCAGAAAAAAAAATACTTTTAGATAATCCAGTTCCTTGCAGAAACATTATGACCACCAACTTGCTGCATTTAAATAAAAGTATGAAAAGTATGCCATCTATTTCTATTCTGCCCAGTTTAATCTGATATTCCTAAATTAACTTCGGTGCAACCAAAGCGCACCAAAAGTGTGTAACCTACAGGTGCTCTCTGTAGATTCTCGGAGGTTTTTTGAGGAACAAACAGTATCATGAATAGCAAGAAATAAAGCAGACAAATTATGGATTAATATGGAGCTGCAGAGATTCCCAGGTCAATTGGAAGAATCTGGCAGCAGGTTATGCAGTAGTCTCTTCCCTGTTGTGGTTCTATGAAAGAGTAACAAGAGACGAACACATAAAGACACCCTGATTGCAGCTCTGTAGTGGGTAAAGCTGATTAGATTAAATTAACTGGTAGGCCAACATGCAAGACCTGATGAGTGGTAGAAAACTAATGCAGCAAATCATTCCCACTGTACCAACTGTATAGTGACACATTGTAGTGGTGCAATCTTAAAAATCACGTGGCATCGTACAGACACTTTACCTGAAGAAGTACTTTGGCAGGAACCGGTTTGAGGAGCCACTGGAATAATTTGCTGGCTCTCTCTTTGCTGTTGTTGAGTCTGGTCAGTTCAGTCAGCACAGCATCCAACGACTCTGCAGTTACACCCTCTTTCTTCCGGTGCTTTTTTAACAAACACAAAGGCTCAATCTGGTTCGTACACACATTCAACAACACTGATTTACAGTCAAACCCTGAGGAGATGCTTACAGTATTATCTGGTCCGGTTTTCTTACTCTCATCTCTATTTGCTGCCTTCACGAGTTTATTGTGGATCTTCCTCCTCTTGGCCCGAGTTTGCTTGACAACAGCAGCTTCAGACACATTTACTTTTTTCTTTGTCTTTTTCCTCTTTACTTTCACCTAATTAGATTAAAAAAAGAGATTCATTTAAAGTGCCACGCAGTGACGATGCACACGATCCGAAGAAACACGAATATCAGTTTTGTGTTCCAGCAGTAAATAAGCCATACATATATAGATATATATTCCCGTCGGGTATTAATAAAGCCTGAACACACCTGTACCGGCTGGCAGGGCTTCTTAACCGGAGGAGGCAGCTCTGGCTGCAAAGTTTGATACAAAGCAAAAGCAGACATGTTTTTACTCCTCATGCGCTCCACGCTGAGTCTGTTTCTACTGCAACTGGATTGGTACGTCTGAGCTTTAGAGAACTCATTACTGCCACCAACAGGATAGAAGGAGGACTGAAGCTCACGCCAAAATTCTAAAATGAACCAACAGGCTAATAATAATCAGTAAATAAATTATACTTATGGAAATAAGTATAATTTATTTTGTTTTGTTTATTTATTGATTAAAAAGTATTTTCTTATTGGTATTCCACCACTTTAGCTGACTTCTTTTCGGAGCCGAGGAGCAGAGACTCCACTTTGAGCTCTCCCAATATGACAGAGATCCTTACCTCTAAGGTTAAGTCCCACCCATCTATTTCAGCCACGTATATTTGGGATTCTTCCCAAATATACATGGCGCAGATTGCAGACTTTTGGTCCACAATGCGCAATAAAAGTGGACCTCATCCAGACTGAACACCAGGGGGCGCAGTTTCTCCATCTCTCTAGCTCAGCGTTTAATGGCACTGCTCTACCTCGTTTCCCAGAATGCCTCACTGCGTGCAGTCAGATGTTTGTGCAGCCCTCGCTTCAACAATGCAGCTCTTAATGGAGCTGTGAGATGGAAACGCAGCAAACACCGCCAGGCTGGCCGGGGACCGTAGCCGCTCAGATTTAACACCGACCCTCTTCTCACGAACTCTCCGTCCACTTGGGGGAGGAATTAGCCTCCATTTCCAGGACGCACTTTCTGCTGGAGGTGAGTAGCCTTTGAAGCTAATGTTGGACAGAGTAAATACATTTTGTTGTGACCACTGCTGGCTAACGCTGGCTAGCTGTTCGGCCAGATGAGGCGGTTTGTGTATCAACACCTCCTTTTATCTTCAGGAGGGCAATATAATGCCGTCTTGACGTCTTTCTATTGGAGGTGCTGGTTATGTTACTGGTTTGAGTTAACCCTCCTGTTGTCTTCGGGTCAAAATGGCCCGCCACTGTGTTAAAACCCCCCCAAAAATCCACTAAATGTTATTTTTTTAATTTGAAATTTTTAGACTTGCCTAGATTGACCCAAACAATAGAAAAAGTTAAATGTTGCTTTTATACACATTTCCATATAAGCTGTACAAAAAAAGGTACAAAGATGGTATTGGGTCAAAATTACCCGTGAGGCAAATAGAGTTGAAATCAAGGTCACAGTTATTTACAAACAACAAAATGTTACAAAGTTTTAGTTGTGTCTCGGATCATTCAGCAGCAGAAGTAAACAAGGCAAATCAGGTGGCAAAATATGGGATCAAGTCATGGGTGGCTTGCGATGCCAAATCAAGCTATGCTTGGAAAATGCAAGTCTATGGAAGTCGACCAGTGGATGCCCAGAGAAGAACCAGGGGATGCGAGTTGTGCTTGATGTGACAGAGGGATTGAGGGGTCACAATGTGACATGTGACAATTTCTTCACCTCTTATGAACTCGGACAGCAGCTCCTGAAGAGGAAGATCACCATGGTTGGTACAGTTCGAAAGAACAAGCCTGAGCTCCCACCTGCACTGCTTGCATCAAAGGAGAGAGAGGTCTTCTCCTCAAAGTTTGCCTTCACGCCCACCACCACTCTAGTTTCCTACCTCCCAAAGAAAAACAAGAATGTAGTTCTTCTGAGCACACTGCACAAAGACAGCCACATTAGCAATCGGGAGGACAGGAAGCCAATCATCATCCTGGAATACAACCAGAACAAAGGAGGCTTTTCCTGCAGCAGCTAGGAAAGGACTTGTAACTCCACTCATTGAAAGAAGGAAGCATGTCCCCCACACAGAAGCCTCAGCAGCAGTGGTGAAAGCCATTCAGAGTGCAGCAGCTCCTGATCAACCTGAGGAGCCATTTTCCCCAGCTAGGCAGCTAGGGCAAGAAAGAGGAAGAGATGTCAGTTCTGCCCTCAAAAGAAGGACTGTAAAACACATACTGTGTGCTGCAGGTGTAAGAAATGTCTGCAAAGGCTGTGCACTTGCATATTGCCCTACATGTGCTAATTAGTTGAAAGGGTTTTGTTATTTTTCATATTTTTGTTGAGTTATACATTGTTGTATTATTGTTCACTAGAGAAAAGTAAAAGAAACGGAGTCATTGGGCTGAATAAAAATGCATTCAAAACTTTTTTTTTGAACATGTTTTTCTTTTCTTAAGCTATAGAAATTCAAGTGAAGAGGTGAAAACTCAAGTATTCACACATTTTTTGGTGAATGACAATATGTAAGATGAAATTTGGTGTTTAAAATTCAATTAAGCTGCTTATTCTGGGGATTTAGTGAGTGAAGATGGGTCATTTTGACCCGGAGGACAAAGGGTGTATACAGAAAATGAAGACGACAGGAGGGTTTTAAATGAGGGGTAACGAAGAGGGTTCTGTAGCAGCTGCAGGAATGTTTCACTCTGATTTCAGCAGAAGCACACGTCAACCAGCCGGCATAGCTGCTGCTGCTGCACAGAGATGCGGTCTGCTGCCTAATATCTATCCAGGCTGCAGCTTTAGACATTTATCATTTCTACAGTAATTCATGCTTGATCATAACCCCACATACCTACCCACTTAACGCTCCAGACATTTCATGCATAATGGTGAAATATTATGCCAGTTGACTTTTCTGACACTACAAATTAAATCAGTTAACGCAAATATAAAGAGGATTATAGTATACTGTCAATTCTGCCATTTTTATTTTGCTTAAGTTATTCCGTCAACGTATTTGCCACAATTAAATTACCCATTAACTTGTGGTTTGTTAGTTCTTTCCCTTTCTAAATTATGAGCTGCTTTCTGTCAGTCACATGGAAATCCCATTAGAATAGATTGAGTTTTTCACTCCTGCGGTTGTAATGTTACAAGTATGCCAGGCACTTTAATTGAATATTAACAATTTTTGTGCAATAGCTTATATTGTTATGGAAGTATACAAGAATTCCGTAACAAGAAAATATATATTTCCTTGTTACGGAAATATATATTTCCATAACAAGGTGAACTATAATAACCCCCTTTGTTACAGACCTTTTTTGTCACCCATCAGTCGCATAGCAGCCCAGTGTCTGGATATCGCCTAATATCACCTCATGTCATTAGCGTGGTGGACATAAACAAACGCAGCAAAAGCCGCCTGGAAATATTTTTTCCAGCACAGAGAATATCTATTTAGCACAAAGCAGGAGAGGCCAGGTGTTATTGTACTACACAGTCCGAGTAAAGAGTGAATTTTTTCAATGGTTATCTTGGTCTGCGCTGTTTGGTCAGAGTTGTTTGCTCGCTGCAAGGCCAGTTGATCTCAGGCACGAGGATAATTTCCCCCCACTAGTTAACAACTAAATCCTCAATAGAGTTTTTTTTTGTTTGTAGAAGTATCTTTACATCTTATTATTGAGTGCACTCTACCATTGAGCCCTGTCTATAGATTTGCTTGGAAGTAAGAAAGTCAAAAATGAACCATACGTCATGTACGGACTATGCTCGGGGTTGATTGTTTGAATCCTGTATAATTCTGTATGTCAATAGTTTGGGTAAGATATAGAATTGTGCAGCTCCTGGTTGCTGCATGTTGAAGAAGTAACTTAGTTCTAATCTGTTCTTTTTGTAGACAGTTTTTTATAATATTTTGGATTCAAAGACATTATTTAATTTCCCTTTGGGTTAAATTAAATCTTTTCTGAATTTGAACTTGTATGCTTTAGGTAAAATTATTTCATTTAAACTGTCTTGTTTATGCAAAATGTGGGTGTGAATTAAACGCAACTCGTGTTTGGATTTTTTTTTATCAGGAAAGTTCCATTTGTGTATTGACATTTCTTTTCCTAAAAACACATGGCTGCAGCTTTGTGTTATTTAAGCTACTAAAAATAGACTAATTAACACGCACTGAAAACTCTGTGTGAGTTTTATGTAAGTTGCAAAATTATTTATGCTGGGACATTTTGCCGGGTTGCAAGCACTAACGTAAAAACACTAAATTTGTTTTAGTTTTTCAATATACAAACTCAAATGTGTGCATAATTGTGAAGTGAAAGAAACATGCTAAATGGTGTTGAGCATTTCCTTTCACTTCTGTAACAACACTTTCAGAATCTTACTTTGCATAACAGTCAGCTTTGCTGGAGAGCCACAGATTCTCTTGGCTTTGTATTTGGATTCATTTTTCTGGCTGTTTTTGGAGTCTCTACCAGGTTTTCTTACCTACCTGTCTCTCCTGAAGAAAGGATCCCCACTGCATGATGCCACCGCAGCCGTGTTTGACATTCTGAATTATGTAACGTGTTTACATTTTCTGTGATGCATAGCTCTTTGGATTAAGCCCAGAAATAAAAAAAGAAACATTTTGGTATCTGACAAGAGCAAAGCTTCTCTCCGATTTAAACCTCTCTTTATAACCTAACCTCTTCCTTTCCTTTACAATGCTGTTTGCCCATTATTGTTTACTAACAAACCTCTGAGACCTTCACAGAAAAACTAGAATTGCACTAGAGTTAAGTCACATGACCTCTAATTATATGTATTTATAACTGTAACTATAGTTATTTAGTTTCTTTGTAATTTATTTATGGTTCAAAGAAAATAAAATTGAATAAAGCCTTTGTAGCGACACCACTAAATGGATGGAATTGAGTTATAGTAATGAAGTCTGGTTACCTTCAAGCTTGAATCCTGTTTTGTGCCCTGTGTAGCAAACTGCAATGAACGTCTCTGGTTTTAAGAATATAATGGATCAGAGTGTGAATTTATATGTGCCACACAGAGCAGCAGGTAGTCCATTGTGGACAGAAATATTGATCTTTTTCTCCAAGGATTGACTCCCAGGCTTTGCCTGAATGATTTCTGTTTCCTTGTGGTCATGTTTAGCACCAACAGTAAACTCAAAATGTTATTATGAGAAACTTCACTTGTTTAAAATATTCCAATAATACTATATTCTCATCCGCCTCTCAGAAAATGTTGGTATAAACATTTAGCCTATTATAATTTTTCAGTGAAAATGCAACTAAATCCATCCTATCCTGCTTCAAATCTTCCATTTCTTAGCAGTCACTAAAATGTTTTAGGTGTTCCCATTTCCAGATTTCTGCTGTGGCTCACTGAAACCCTTCATTAATATTATTAGTTACACCTGTGCTTGTCCTTCCTGCTGTCAAGAGCCAAAATGTCTTCAGTCTGTCTGTGGGGAGAATCCAGTTAGCTGGAAACATCTGCAGTTCTGGTGAAAAGTTGGACTTGTGCTCATTGTGGGAATGAATGCCATGTACATTTTGGGTTGTTAATGATCTGTTTAAGTTATTCTCATTTTATTTTTAAATTCTCATACATTAGACAGTTTAATTTATGATTTTTACACGAGAGTTTAGCGTTCAAGTTTGATGTGTATTGTTTGTTTTTTTTTCTTTAAATCACACATGGCCAGATCTGCAAAATGTATTCAGTGTCAAATGTACACCTAGGCCGTCAGCTCACCTGGATTAATGTCGTTTAGAGAAATGGTCTTCCATCACAGTTGCATGACTCTGACTGTCTCTTTAACCTTCCAGTTTCCTTGAATTGTTCTTTTCTACCAAGGATTAGATATCTGCTTTAGAACTGATGCATTTAAGCTCTATATTTGCAGTTGCTTGCATGGACCAGCCAAATCTCGTATGGAGAATCGTTTTCTGGTTAATCGAGACAAAGTTTGAACTGTTTGACCACAAATGCATTTGGAGAAACCAAGACTAGGCTTATCTGACAGACATGGTGATGGTAGCATCATGATGTGGGGTTGGTTTAGGTAGAAAGTTGTTGATGCTCCGACATTTTCTTGAAAAAGTCAATTGGACTTTGTTTTGGTTGCCTGGTGACCCGGTGCAGATCATTTTTGCAGTCTAATCGATGTTGGTTGGGGGGAACATTACTGCTGCAAAAAATTCCTATTATCAAGTTTCAAATGTTTTTGCTTTTATCCTGAAGGTGTTTGATTATTTTGTGCAGTGATAATTCAGCATAATTCATGGTTAGATGTGTGTCTGTGATGACACAACATTCATTAAAGTTGCACTGACATGCAGATGGTCCTACTCTGTGTTATCAGTCTGTATCCTTCAGTTAAAAGTGAAGTTGTTGCAGCTTTTTACTGAGCATATAGACACAACACTGCAGTTTTCCTTTCCATAAAGAAGGGCTGCAGAAACAGCTCAGTTTAGGAGCTGCTATCATGTGTCTGGGAAAAAAGTAATGCCCTCAAGCATTGCATTTTTATCTTGTAGATTTGTTGTGTCTTTACTTCCCCCCTTTGTGGTATTCCTAAGCTTGTAAACAGAAACACGACTCACCTAGAACAGATTTTTCTTTCTACTCATCCTCTAAGAAACGAGTTCATGCAGACCTAAAGGCAAAGCTGCTTTTAAGAGAAACAGCACTGAAAGCAAAAGAAGACGGCGTGACGCATGAATAGGTTCATAATGCTTCCCTGACAGGATTGTCTTTTGCTTTGAAGTAGCAACAGCATCCCCAGAAAGCCTGTCTTATTAGTGGCTTTTAAAGGTTTTGGAGACATAATGCAACCCAGATTCAGGGTTTTACTCAGCTAAAATATAGACCGACAAGACTGAAACGTGGAAGATGGGGAAATTAATTGCTCTGTGCTTTTGAAAAGGTTTTAAATCCGTCGACGAATGGAAGCGCTCTAGCCGACCTTGGTTTCTGTCTGGAAAAGTTACGCTTTGTTCTGGATGTTTATTGAATAATAGGAGGTTGTTTAGTTTAGTTTTTCACCAGAAGACGGAGAGAAATCAATGGCAGGAGTGAAATTCATGACAAGTGCAGCTTGTTCTTGTTTGAGAACAAGAAAAACTGCTGTTGAATAAAAAGAGATGGTTTTAGCTTTGCCCTCATAAGCAGATAGTGACTTTCTGCATTTCTAGCATTGAGATTAATAAGATTTGCTCCTGAAGATGAATCTTTAAACCTACATCACTTTTAGGTTCAAATTAAGAACAATAAATGAACTGATTTGATTGCACCCTCTTTACATAATTTGAAAGTGAATGCTTGATGGGTATGCTCAGGTGCAGTTGCTTTCGGGGTGGTACGCTGCAATAATTTTCCCATATCAGGGGCTAATCACCCTGGCTGCCTCCCACAATCCGTCAGTGTCTGGAGGACGAGGCTCGCGGCGTTCTGGCAGCTGTTGTCGGGCTGAGTCAATCTGTTGCGGTCGGTGCCAGCTAATGCAGAGGGAGGGGGGAGCGGAAGAGCTCTGGGGAGGACCCAGCAAGTATGGCTGCTATGGCAAGATAACGAGAGGATTTATAAGTTAGCGGTGTAGGATTTTACTGCGTGCATAGGAGGCTGCCGTGTTACCCACAATCCTTAGAGACAAATTGGTAAATCAGTGTTTGCGTTCCCGGCTGATTCTTCTAACGGTTACTGTTTTTGAGTATTTAGCAAATGATTTTTCTAATTAATAAAAATTGATAATTTCTCCTCCTATTGGAAAGAAATATGAGCAACTTTAACTTAATCAAAATGTTAAAGTTTCTTACAGACTTTTTAAATCTGAACAGATTTAGTTGACTTCTTTTTTTTTTTTAGTAGCTTTCAGCGGGAAGTTGGTTATTTCTCTACATCTGTCATGGTTGACTAAGTGGTCCTATTTTTGGACCTAGCCCAACAGTTAATGCTGTAAGTTTGGCACAGTGTGGTATTGACACTGGCAGGGAACTCACAATTAAGCTCAGATGTCAAGGCGAATGTTTGGGAGTCGTGCATTTGCAGGCTGCATGGAGTTCATGGCTGTTTACAGGTTTCTGAAGAGCAGAAATAACATCCTGGGATTTCTGACAGTGTAGTTTTGTAATGAAGTTAAACTATTAGATTCAAACCTAAAACTTCCATTACAAAACTCTAACAGTTGTTTTATTTTTTTGAACTTGTTAAACACGCAAATCCCCTCCTTATTACTTAATTTTAGACATGGTGTCCAACAAGTCAGAATTTCATTGCATACAATCAAGTAGTTTTAAATATTTTTTTTTCCCATTTATTTTCAACCAGTCACAAAGTGGCTGAAGACATTTTTTAAAAAATGGTTCTTTGTCAAGTTACTGTTTGTGCATTTACAACAATGGTTCCGTGATGCCAGAGTGATTGAAAAATGCTCTGGTACTGGACTACAAATGAAAAATAAATAAAAAAGCAACAAAAGTTAATAGAAAAGCAGGAAGAATGTCAGTCTGTCTTCACGGTTGTCATGGAAAGATGTGTGTACAGAAATAGTCTCACTTTATCTGCTGCCATTCTTGAACAGCTGATAGCTGTATCCTCTGCAGGAACCGGTTTTGACACTTTCTGGACTTTATTTGGTATCTTGAATCTTTCTTCACATCAGTTGTACGGCTCTCCTTCAAGTTCTTTGAGTGAGTAAGTCGTGGATTAGGGTGCAATCTTGCTTTTGTCTGTGAAGTCCTTGCTAAACAATGACATCCTGGCCCTGGGTATCCTTAAAGGTTACCATGGTGAACTGACTCTAGTCATGCAGCCACATTTCTAGGGAAATTGCCACCATAAAACAGAAGCAGTTTGCAACAGGACTTTAAAGATTTATTAGGAAGTCAAAAAGGTATTAATCTATATTTAGAGTGTAAATTTTTTTAAGTCTGTTCAGATTTTCAACACACTGTCTTAAAACCTTTTCATAGACCTTAATGCCTATGCTCTTGGGTGCTCTCAGGAGCATATGCACGTTTTCAAAATGCAAAACATGCATTATAAAATGTAAGAAGTTATTAAGTGATCTAAATTCTTGGTTTTAAGTCTAAATCTTAATGCTTTTGAAAAGATCTAAAGTTCTAATTTTAACTAACTTCTACTTGCTCTGTTTGTAAATCAAGATAAAAATTCGAAAAACCAGCAACAACAAAAAAATTATTTTTCTATTCAGCAATTTTTTTGTAAGTTAGACTTCACCATTTTTAGGCTATAGAGGATTGATTGATGTTAGAAGTGTTTATAAAAACTCATATTCTTCATATGCATACAGAAAAGAGTGTGAATGCTTTGCTTTGATGCTGTTGCCATCGAGAAAGAGAGAAATGTGCATGAGATCGTCTGCAGCAGCGAGCTTGACTCTTACACAATGAGTCTCCACTGTCGAATACAAAAAGGCCGTTCTTTTTTCTGTTCTTGTCTTCTGGTTACGCTGTGCAGCCACAGCACTCGAAGATCTGATGGCTGGACTCAGTTTGACCCAGACAAAGCGTGATTGTAAATTAAACAGCTAAGAGTGGAGTATTTCCTTTTGAATTGGAAAATGTCTTTACATTTTTGTTCATTGACACAATTTTTAAATATTTTTATTAAATGCTACCACAGAGAAAAATATGAGACTAGGTGCCTTTATTAATAAAGTATAGCAAATATTTTTGTGTGAACAGAACTAAGTGTTCTGCAGATGTCTTGATTCATGCACAGGAGCCTCACACTTTTCTGTCAAGTTTCACCTCCTAAGATAGTTATGACGAGTCACATGGTTAACTGAGCAGCATGTGACGGTCTGTAATTGAATGTTACATAAGGAATAGCTCAGACACCGTTGGTTCACATTTTTAAACTCAGGAGGTTTCTCTGCAGAGTGGAAATCGGGTTTACTGGAACGGTACAGTCAACAAACTTGGTTGGTGGTGCAGAGATGTTGTCAATGCTAGGTTGTTTGCTCCCATCTTACAACCAGTTCTTTCTGATACAGTTATCTGACCACACCTTTAATTCCAGTTCGCCTAAGGAAGAATGTTTATGAACTGATCTTTACAATAGCTTTAAAGGTAAAGGTTTATTGCTCTTCTCAATTGTCTGTTTTTGTTAAAAGCTTAATAATAATCATCTGGTAAATAACCTATGCGATTTTAAAGTGAATATTGCAGGTGCAATTGTCAATTATTTCCATTAAATTGTAAAATCTGGCTCACTGCTGCTTAAAGCAGTGAGTCAAACTCTCCCATACAAATTAAGTTTCGTTTAAAATGAGCCTGACTGCAGATGGACTTATTGGCAAGATATTTAAACTAGCAGCTGTACAAGAAATAAATCCAATGAAAACAATTTATATGGCTTAACACGACTAATATTGGCTCACTCTAAGATTATTCAACTCCTTCATGACAAACATATTGAGTAGTAGAGTCATACTCCAGCACTTTGCAGTCTTCCTGAGAAATCCTAGTCAAACTCTCTTTGACAAAGACCGTAGTTTGCCGCTGCAATCACCTTTTCCTTTAATCTCTTCATAGATTTTCAGTAATTTTAAGTAAAGCAACTATAATAACTGTGGTACTGTCCCCCAGGACGTCTTCTTCTGAAACCAAAGTCGTCTGCTTGGGATCATCCAGTGAATCTTAGGAAGCCACAGAGCATCGCTGAACCACCGCCGTGCTTCACCGTGCAGTTTGTTTTTTTACAGCATACGCCTCTCTTCCTCTTTCAGACATGCCACTGATTTATGGGCCTAAAAATGTTTTGATTTAATTGTTCTACGTATCAGAATGTTCAAACCTCTGTTTTTGGTTTTTAGTTGTGATCAAAATAAAGCAGACTTTGTCTTGGTGTTCAGACATTAAGTTTATGCTGTAACTGCGGTCACCAGAACTTGCTGCATGTCTTTTGCCTTCAGTCGAGTTTCTGACCACATGCCTCCTCAGACGTCTGCTGGCAGCTGTTGAGAACTTCTTCTTTCTCTTACAACCACATGATATAGTACATATTCCCTTAACTTTTAAGGAAACATGTAAATACGAGAACTGTGCTTCCAGCTGTATCATTAAGAACTTCATACCTAATGATACAGCAATTTTTTTTTTTTTGTTTGTGTTGGGCAGTGATCTCCTTTCTATGTTTTTAGCCTAGTCCCTTGCTGTGTATCTATCTTTCAATGAATCATTTTGGTCAAGAGGTATTTAGGGGGATTTCTCAAGCACATCAGATACAACTATTGATAATATTCGTTTCATTTCTCCTAATTTTCCACCTGAATTTGCCCTTTGTGTGACAGTAAACTCTTAAATGTTGGCCAGGGAACCTTGTACACTGCAGCATCCCAAAAACTTAGTTGCTGTGCAGAGATCTTTTTATAAATCCAGACTGATGATATTGAGACATGGCACTGCAGGCAAAATCAAGCAAATGCTAAGATGTGTGAAGGTAAGAGGTCTACCTGCAATGCAGTGCTTTGCAGAAACCTTAGAATACACAAGAGGAGAGTTCGAAGGATGTGCTGGAACAGACATTTACACTGACATAACGGCGTGGCTGGATCAAATTAGAAATGCAAAACCAGTTCAGTGAAGCTCTCTAACGTTGAACCAGCTTTGAACCGACTCCAGCACCAGTTCATGTTCGGCAGAAAAGGAACATGTGTGAATGAAAACGCTTGGTTGGACTTTGGTTTCTCTAAAATCTCTGCTAAGCACTTTTAATGTAGTGCACTGAAAATCAGTTCTGCTCATAAGTCATTTTGGAGAAGGACTTTTAATTACTCTTGATTTTACAGAAGAAATAAATGTGCATTTTACAGCAAATTCAACTGTTATTTCCTCACACAGAAGTTTATTTCATCAGTTTATTTTTGTCTGTGCCTTTAAACTATAATTTATCAAATAATAGTCAAACTCCTCAAATCATTTAGTTAATTTTTTTTTCTTTGTAGTATAAGTATTTCCATTCATTGTGGTTCTGATCTGTCTTTGGGTCAGTTGAATCTTAAAAAATATGACAGCGTATGACACCTGATCAAACCAAATTACTAGGTGACTTCCTGCTTCTGGATACCATTATAATAGAACACCGTCGCCTTCCTAAAGTAATGGCCTAAATAATATTTTGCTCCAGCATTTCTGCAGTCGACCAGAAACGGCTGAGAAAAATATCCAATAAATCTTAATGTTTGTTGTGATTTATTGCATTATTGAATGGCAGTTTTTGTTCCATCTCCGCAGATGCAGTTTTGTCTCTTTGGTTGCGTCCTCTCTCTCACCCCCCAGATTGTCTGCTTGTCAATAATGAAAACCGTTGAAAGCAATTCACTAGAGTACAGCGCAGGCAGTTCAAGATTAAGGTCTACCACAGCTCTTGGTGGAAATACTTTCCATTTAAACATTTTGGAAAGACTCAGAATCCTTTTGAAACTCAAGGATGTTAATTCGGCGATGCAGCATGCAATATCAAAAACAATGCAGCTCATATGCAAACCCAATTATAAAATCTAAAACCGTGGACATGGTGGTTTGAGAAAGAGAGGAAATGCTGCTTTTCACATTGCGTCAAGGCAAATTAGTGGAACGTCTTGCTTGGGAAGTTTTCATTGGAAGCCTCTTCATGGATCGTTGTTTTTCAATTTTGCAGATTTTCAGCAAAACCTGAATCTCCCAAGTTTAAATATTCTCTTTTAGTACATTATTTTTCAATATAAATAAGCAATTATCCATGTTTGTTTTCATGCGAAGGAAAGGAAACAGAACCAGCTTCATGCTTTCATCTACCTCTATAAAACAAAATATTACTAACCATTTTTATTGAAATTATATACCCTGCAAAGAAAGTAGAAATGAGGGGGAACAAAAAGTCTCAGAGTATCTCTCTAGATGTTTTGGCTTCGCCTCATTAGAAGACTGCAAGAGCTGTTTAGTGCTGAAAAACGGTGGGTTGGGGGATTCAGTTTCTCCAAATGTCTGTTTTGACTCTAATTAGCTGTCACATCCTCACTTCTCACTAATGCAGCAATGAGAGACTCTCCTCGCCCTCACCCCTGCTGGCGCCACACGTGCGGCAGCAGAACGACGACAAAGGATTCATCGACAAATTAGCACTTGTGGATCGGCCGGGATCCATTTTTGTTGATCTCTCACCCAGTTTTTTTTGGAAACGCTGAGGATGCAAGCGTGTTATCGTCGCAGACTTGTCGACATTATCACTGCTAGTTCACAACATGTTTCGTATTTGACTTTCGTAAGACGAATCCAGGCAATCTGGCGAGGACATATGCACCGTGAATTACTCTCTTGTGTAATCCTTGTCATACTGCAGAAGCCCTGGAGGTTGGAACACACCGGGTCCATCTGTCATTATGAACTCGGTCCCTCTCCCCTGTGTTGCATTTGGCTTTTTCTCTATCTATTTACATCTCTGTATGTGTCATTGCAAGGGGTGTTTTTTTTTTTTTTTGCAGAGTAATGCATTTTTCCATGTGTTCAGTTTGTTTTCCAAACAAGATTCTCTGCTTGTCTCTGCCAGTCTGCATTTTGTTTTAGTTCACTCACTGAGCTGTAAAGGTCAACACTTCAATATGTTTTGAGCTGAGAGGTCCTCATGGAGGAGAGTCTTTAATTGCCCCTGTTTCAGGTCATTACACCAGGGCTTTTAGTGGTTTTAATGACTTTGTTGACATAAAATAGGTGTTTAATAGTTAATGACAGGAAAGCAGCACTTATTAGTCTCTGGTCAGATTTGTTCAGAATCTCTTCCAACTGTTTTTTTTAATGCTAGCATTTTTTGTGCCGCTTTACAATAGAGAAAAAGACATTGAAATATTTTACATATGTAAACAAAAAAGGAACGCACAAAAAATATGGTTAACCTGCTAAATCACTATCGTGCAGTATTGCAGTGGAATATTCTTGTAAAAGTAAATTTTTGCCATTCATTTTCCAGTTTCTGAGCAGTCATACTCTTGTGCTCACACCTTAGGTAGATTTTGTGAACAAAAAGCTGAAGTGTAAGGAAAATGGCAGGTCATTGTGACAAAGGAACAGGGAGGAGAAAAATGTGCTATAATGTCCTGCAATAATACTGCATTTCACATATTTCTGTGCAGGCCTTGTACTCTGGAGAATGGCGCCAGGAGTTTTCAATACTTCCTGCTGTAAGTTTGGGACATTATTGTGTTGAAAGACCATCGACGTGACAATTTGAAAAACCAAAAAGTTCTCATTTCTTTCATCAGTCCAGCAGGTGTTCTCAAACTTCTGCAGTGGCTGTAAAACAGGCCTTTACTAAAGGTTTAATACAAAAAAAACATTTTAACTTGCCCTTAGCATCCATTATCTCATCCATCATTACCAAGTAGTAAAATTAACAATGCTGAAAAACATGCGCTTCATTACTGAACATAACAGCTTTTATTTTATTTTTTAAAATAAGAAAAAAAAAATTTTTTGAAATTTTTACATTTCTACTGTGAAACCAATTCTTTTTGCCCACCTCAATGTTGGGGTTAGTCTGTGGTCCATGTTTAGTCTGTTAGCACACATTCAGACAAAACTACCAAGTAGCAGATAATAAGCTGCAGGATTATTGTTTTGTAAAACACTGACTGCACAATGGCAGAAATTATATTTCTGTTCCAAGCAGTCGAGCCAAGTAATGGATGCCCATTAATCATACTTGGATTAGGACAAACTTGAAGCTTGGTGCGGCCATTAATGGCTTTAGAAGGGTTTTTAGCACAATAATGTATTCAGCACAAGTTGTTTGAGAGTATGATTGATCCTGTTGGCAAATTCCACTTTATGTTGAACACAGGCTTGCCTATAAATTAACAAGAGGTTCCAAGTGGAAAAGCTCACAAGAAACGCTTGTTTCTTTCACAAATCTGATGCAGTGATGCTCCAAATTTTTACATAAAATGAAAATGCTCATTCACTCTTGGGTAAATGTAGTCATTGCCTACATTGCATTTCTGCGATTAAATGCTTTAATTTACGTGTTTTTATGCACTTTTGGATCACAAGTTGGAAATAAACCTACCCTGCTTTCCTGATGGTGGGTGTTGCCCTGACAGGTGACGCTGAAATAGTCAGACTCATGACTTTGCCCCACTATCGATCTTTTTTTTTTTTAAATGAAAATCTTCGTCAGCAGGTTCCAGTACCATGTTTATATTTACCTCTGGGAGAATAAGCTCTTTACTAATGATATGCAGCTGAAAATGAGCTGCAATGTATTGCATTTTGTATAAGCTGGGTGTTGGCAGAAATTGCTGGCCTTTTTGCTGTGTAGGCTGCCTCTCCTGTATCATTAGGCTCGTTTCATTTGTCTCTTCAGACTTCTTCTCTGAACAGATTCAGTTCTTGTTCATTTTAACCTAATGTCTTGTCTTTTCCTCATATTGGATTTTAAATATTTAACAGTAAACGTTTCTTTTTCTCTTGTTCTGACTCTTTTAAGAGATGATTTATATCTCTATAGTGACCTCTATGGCTTTCTAGTGTAAAAACGCCTCAAGATTCTCCGTCAGCTGTCTGGAGATGAGTGGTGACCTGTAACTTTAACAGCTGCTACTTTCGTGCAGCGACTGTCCTCCCCTTCAGCTGCCTGAATGGTTTTGGTTTTTTTTAATCTCTTTGGCATCTCTGCTGGGGTTGCCTTCATATACTATTGTCTATAAATTCCCAGTTATTTAATGGAAGCGTAGTCTGTGAGCACCGAGCCAAAGCCCCATAAGGAGAGCAATACAACGCGGTCCCAAGGCCATCAGGATTATTTGACATGTGCTGCTGCAGCTTGTTTGGAGATCAGTTTAGAGTTCAGTAGTTAGGAGAAACTGTCCTCATTGTTTGAGTTTTAATTATATTAATGCATCACTTAAGTAACTTAAAGGAGTAAAATTTCACTTCACAATTTAAATCTAATTCAACAGTAAACATACATACATTATCTAATCATTTTTGATAAAGGCAAACAAATTTCCTCTTTTTACTTAATGAATATATCTATACTGGTGTTAGCTATAATAATGTTTCAATAATTATGATTATTTCAGTTAAGAACTGTAATTAATAGAGCTGTAATTAACAGGTTAATTGCAGCTCTGTGTAATTAATCTATTCAGTGTTTCACTTGGTGATAAGTTCCTAAAGTAAATGGGCTTTTGATTTGAATATATTGAATGGATCTCTATTGCTTTTAAACAGATTTATGCTATAGTGAAAAACTCCAAATTAAACTGAATTAATGCCATAATTCAGTGGTGTTCAAGATTTTTCTACCTATGGAAAAACAGTTTAAAACGTAACAATAGCAGATTTAATAAAGTCGATTACAATGCTGAAGTAAAAGTCCTTGTTGTCTCTTCTGCTATTGTGCTCTCCATAGACCTCTGAGTGTTGAGCCGGATGACTGTGCTGCTAATTTTTTAGGAATGCCATTAGCATCACTAGTTAGCATGTTGTAGGTTAATCATTTCACCTAAAAACAATAGCTTGGTACGTACATTTGTGGTCAAATGAGGAAAAGTGCTTCTCCTTTGGTAACCAAGCCATAAATATTTGTTCTTTTCTTCAATTGTCTCTTCTAGACCATGAACTATGGATTCTCCATTTTGCTGATGGGGATGTACAATGGTGTGTTTTTTAAAAAGTGAAAAACTACTGCACATATACAATATCAAGAATAGAAGAAAAACAAGGGTAAAAGATTTAATGGGCTGTATTTCAGTATCCAAGCATCATCCTGCAGAAGTGTTTGCCCTTAGTTGTTCCTCTCTAAATAGTCAGTGTTTGCTCTTGGAAGCTAAACTCAATTCATTTTAAATGATTTTGAAATGAATTGAGTTCTGAATCATTTTACTCTAGTTTTAGTTGAAATTTATTCAACAACTTTGTCTCCACTAAGTAGGAGTCTTCCTGCGGGCTTTTCTGGCTCCTCCTGTCAGCTGTGTCTAAAGCTCAGATTCCCCATGGACAGACAGGAAGAAACAAAAACTTTCATCCCAGCTTCAGCCTTAAACATCAAATTTCTCTCACTAACTTCTGGCTGCTAATTCGCTCTCTGCTGCTCGTTTGGTTTTGGATCTTGTCAAATTTGTTGTCGCCTCTTTTAAAAACTTGTTAAAGCTGGAAGACTGCACAGTCTCATCTGTGTTTCCTACAAAAATAATTTTTCAACGCCTGCCTCATAAAGCGCTGCCAGTTTGCAGAAACGCTGTTCAAACATTTATACAAGAGCTAGCCCTCTGATGTCTGGGAAATCAGAAACGGCACCCCCTCTATCTGAGTCCCACTCAGTGTCCGGCACCTGCTGCTGTCAATCTCATGAATATACTTCATCTAAACCTCCTGATTATTATTACTGTTTAAACCCACCATCATGCATATTTTGGTGAAAATCTTACAAGATGCTTTTGCTGCCTTTTTGGCTAGGTGCTGCGAATTTTCTATAGAATTAAATTAGGCCGTGTTGACTGAATCAGTAAATCATATTAGCACTTCTTGAGTAATGCATACTAATTTATTCATGGAACCAACCAAGAGTTTTCCTGCTTGGTGCTTTTTCATGTGGTGCAAATGCTCTTTTCTTATCTGGGTCAGATGAGTTGGTCGGCTACAGCTTCCCTCTCCCTTGAGAAGCAAGACTTCATAACTATTAATTTGGCTGCAACCCATGCAGGTACGACTGCAAAGTGGTGTGGTGGTGTTATCGCTGCAGTCCGTGCTGCATAAGCAAAGACATGTTATGTTTTATCTCCTTTTTATGTGGCTCTGCTTAATGTTGCTTCAGTCTTGCAAGTAAAATGGCTCCATCAGCTTCCCTTAATGGCAGCCAAAGCCTCGCAGCTTGGCGGTAGGTAATGATGGCATTATCATCGATCCCCACAAAGTAAGTTTAGAGCAATCAATGCTTCACTGTGTGTTCTCCATGCAAACTGGAGTCAGATTAGGCTGAGTGCAGGAGAGGGACAACTTTCTGCAGATTAGAGCGCTGCTACTGAAGAGATTGAAATTCGGTCTTATCTGTGCATGTTGCTCTGTTTCCCAGAAGGCAGCCACAGGCAGAGCTGTAAGGCAGCATGTTTTTGGTTCCAGATTAGGCCTCGCGGCCACATCTGCTAGCATCTGTGTGCCATGAGGCCTCTAATTCTGGCAGTCATGCACTAAATAATCAGGCTGTTGTGATTGTAGCAGTTCAGGGATGTCACTGCACAGCAAGACTGAGGCCAGTGTTCAAACTGTCATCCGTTCTGTGAATTTGTATTTCATATGCAACCTCCTTACTGCCAGAGAGAAATAAGTTGCATCAACAAACCATCCTACATTAACCCTTAAACGCAAGTGCAGAGGGAAGTATTCTAAATAATAAAGCATTACTTAACCTGTAGGCTGTTATCCTAAAATAAATTGGATAATAAATAAAATTATCCATTTTGTTCTCATTTAAAAGTTTAATGCATTAATTAACCCATGTATTCCAAACTCAAGAATGGGCGTCTTTCATAATCCTCCTAAGGTTGAAGTTGGATTTGTTGTTTAATCCTTTTTCTTTCACTGAGTTTTATAATAGTTTCTCTTGACATGTCTCTCTGTGACCCACCAGCTTTTTTTTTTTTGAAGTTAAGTAATTAGGCTCACCGGTTTTCTAAAATGCAAGTCTAGCATTAGCATGTTTCCGTTCCTACAATATTTTATGTTCCAAGTTAATTGTTTAAGAAAAAGTTGCCTCCCAAACTGACAGCTTTCTTGGCACAATGTGCAGAGAAGAGCACAAGCAGGGAGCTACAATAACCAATGCATTCCTGTTTCATCATAAACATAATTGTAATGAAAACACTATAGATTAAGTAAGACCCATAATGGTTTTGAAAACCAAGCAATTGATTTAGATTCAAATAAATAAAAAAAAACTCGTATCGACACTCCAAGTTGTGCCCAAGGAGAAAACGGAAACATACATTAGCTGTCATCTGAGATGTATGACTTGTGAGCAGCATGCAGATCAGAAATGATGTCTGAAATGAAAAATGTCTGTTCTAAAGATGATCTCGGTCTCTGGCCTGATCTATGAAAGCTCAGATGTAGCAGTAGCTCAGAGACGACTACACCTCCTACATTCCTCTGGTGTTTGTGTAGCTCTGAACTGCATTATGTAACTTGCTTGGTGTGTTTTGGGTTTGTAAAGTGCTTGATAAGAAGTGTTTGGCTCTTGTCCTATCAGGTGACATCTACAAGGCTTTTGATGTAGCTACAGCGCGAGCAGCACATCTCTTGCTGCTCTTAGAAGGAAAACTTTTTTTGTCCAAGTACTGAGATATCAGTTTAACACTATTCATCAGATGGCGCAGCTGTGCATCTTCTGTATGCCTGAGCCTTTCCCAGTCCTGAGGCAATCATCGCTCTCTAGCATGGACTCTTATCAAGGGTGCTCGATAATTTGAGTCTGTGTTGAGGTCAGGATGCAGGAGGAGGACTTTAATGAGATTTGCTGAAGGTGCTTTTGATGTTAATTTCCTGGCTGGGTGTGTGTTACAAATGACAGCTCTCCAGAATTTGGGCTCTGCGTGACATGGAAAAAAAAAGATTAAATTGAAAAGTTAATTGAAAACCAAAGATACCTTGTATTGTTCAGTTCACTGATATTTGTCTTCGGTGGGAGGCAATCATGCACAGGCTGAACAGCTGAGCCTCTGGCTGGCTTTGCAAAGCTTTGACTATAAATCTCATACATATTGCTTCCTTACTATTGTCTGTTTCACCTCAACTTGCCTTTTTACTTCAATTCCGACTGCATGTCCCTAACAAAAATGAAAAAGCCAATGTGAATGTAATTTTGGGGTTTTACATGATCGACCAGAACAAATACTTTGTAACTGACAATTTTATTAGTATTAGTAGCACTGAGTTTCACTTTGGAGTATGAAAGAGGCAAAATAATATGAATACCACATTTTTCTGGGTTTTATTTGGTAAAATGTTTGGAAAAACCCATACACTCCGTGTCACAATTATGTGCTGATTTATGTGGACTCCTCGTATATAAGCTCAAGTCCAAAGTATATGAATGTTCTTCAACTACTCTAAATTATTGAAGTTTCACAAAAAATGTTAAATGCAATTACATTTGCTTTATGCTTGGTTTTCTTTATCGTCTGAACCTCTCGTGTTCATTAACAAACTAATAATTTCATGAAAAGACTGCAATATGTAACAGCTGCAGTAGCACCACAGCCTGAGGTCTATGTTGTGCTGCACAGAGAAGAATGTATGAGATGTGTTGCAGTGTGTGAAGCCAGAATTGCTGTATATTAGTTGATATAAATTTAGATTTGAATGAAATCACCATGACATGATCTCTACTTAAGAGTTTATTCTTGCCTCAGAAGATCATTGGCACTTATTGTTTGTTTTTTCCTGCTTTTCTGTGTTTCAGGTTCCTATTTTAAGAAGATTAAAGAGATTTAAAAAGATCAACATCCTGTGGGTTTTCTGATGGGGGATCAGAAAATGAGCGCATCTGAGCCGTCACATGATCATCATGTACTCCTGGCTTCATCCATCAAGGGACTATCCCTTTGCATATGCTGAACTGTTTCCTGGCAAACATTCAGAGGAATAGTTTAAACCTCTTGCAACAGAAAATGGTATCAGCTTTAATGGGTTAGCGTACAGAGTACATTTTAGAGTACAGGTGAAGCTGAGGCCCACATCGCCTACCGGACTCTCTGTGGAGGAACTCGGCAGCAAATGACCTTTAGAGAAGATTTAATGGTTTAGTTTCTGTCCCACCATCTTGCTGACAAGGTCGACCATGGCTGCTGCTCCTTATAGAAATGGTTCCTTGGTGGGGCAAGGAAAGGACTGACCGGTAAATGATGCAACGTAACGGTGGCGGAGTGGGGGTCGGAGGCCAGACATGGGTGCTGCGCCGGGTACGTCTCACATGGCTCAGTTTCATGCTCTTCTTCATCTTGGTCTTCTTCCCGCTCATCGCCCATTACTACCTCACCACCATTGATGAAGCCGGCGGTCCCGACAAGCGCATCTTTGGGCCCCGGCCCGGCGGAGAGCTGTGCGAAGCCAAACACGTACAGGACCTGTGCCGCATCCGCGAATCTGTCAGCGAGGAGCTGCTGCAGCTGGAGGCCAAGAGGCAGGAACTCAACGGCGAGATTGGCAGGCTCAACCTCCGCATCGAGGCCTGCAAGCGCAACATTGACAGCGCCAAGCAAGATCTGCTGCAGCTGAAAAATGTCATCAGCCAGACTGAGCATTCCTATAAAGAACTGATGGCCCAGAACCAGCCCAAACTGTCTTTGCCTGTTCGACTTCTACCAGACAAAGAGGACCCGGGACTACCACCACCGAAGTCTGCGCGTTCCTGTCGTCTGTGGTCTTGCTTCGACTACGCACGCTGTCCTCTTACGTCGGGGTTTCCCGTTTATGTCTATGACACAAGTTCTTATGCTTGGGGGAATAATCTCGACCCACTGGTGAAGCAGGCTTTTGCGGCATCCGTTAAAAGCAATATTTATGTAACTGATAACCCAAGTATTGCCTGTTTATATTTAGTTCTGGTGGGAGAGATACTAGAGTCCTCCCCTTTGCCGTCTCCTTCAGAACTGGAGAAGCAGCTGAAGGCTCTTCCTTATTGGAGATCTGACGGACACAATCATGTTCTGGTGCATGTCTCCAGGAAGTCCATGACTCAGAACTTCTTGTATAACGTCAGCACAGGAAGGGCAGCGGTCGCCCAGTCCACCTTCCTGGAGCAGCAGTACCGTGAGGGATTCGACCTAGTTGTATCCCCACTGGTCCACGCTCTCTCAGAACCCAACTTTTTGGAGGTTCCCCCACAGGTTCCTGTAAAGAGGAAGTACCTTTTCACTTTCCAGGGTGAGAGGGTGGAGTCTTTGAGGAGCAGTCTCCAGGAGGCGGCCCCTCAGTCGTTTGAGGAGGAACTGGAGGGAGATCCGCCCGCTGACTATGATGATCGGATAATTGGCACTTTAAAAGCAGTCCAGGACAGCCACCTGGATCAGGTACTGGTGGAGTTCACATGCAAGAACCCAAAACCCAGTTTGCCCACAGAATGGGCTCTTTGTGGGGAGAGGGAGGATCGGCTGGAGGTACTCAAGGCTTCTACGTTCGCCCTGTTGATCGCTCCAGGGGACGGACAGCTGGTTGCCTCAGCAAGCTGCGGCATGAGGCTGTTTGAGGCCTTGGAGGTTGGGGCGATTCCTGTTGTGTTAGGGGACCACTCTAGACTACCTTACCACCAATTTATCCGCTGGACTGAAACCGCCATTATAGTACCGAAGCCTCGGGTCACAGAGCTCCACTTCTTGCTGCGCAGCCTGTCGGACAACGACTTGCTCGCCATGAGGCGGCAGGGTCGTTTTCTCTGGGAGACGTACTTATCAACCTCAGAGAACATTCTCAACACCATCCTCGCGAGCATACGAACCAGCATCCAGGTTCCGGCTGCTCCAATCAAGGACGAGCCCGCGCATGAGATTCCCCACAAAGCCGGGAAGCTGGCGGGAACGGACGCCAACCTGGCCGACAACGGGGATCTGGATCTGGGTCCCGTAGAGACAGAGCCTCCATATGCCTCTCCCCGCTTCCTCCGCAACTTCACATACACGGCAGCAGACACGTACAGAGCATGGAACAGGGCCCCGGGGCCCTTCCATCTGTTTCCACACACTCCTCTGGACCCGGTGTTGCCCTCAGAAGCCAAATTCCTTGGCTCTGGAACTGGTTTCAGGCCCATTGGTGGGGGATCTGGGGGCTCGGGGAAGGAATTTCAGGCTGCTCTGGGAGGGAATGTCCCCCGAGAGCAGTTCACTGTGGTCATGCTGACATATGAAAGGGAGGAAGTGCTGATGAACTCTCTGGAGAGGCTAAATGGCCTGCCGTACCTTAACAAGGTAGTGGTGGTGTGGAATTCACCAAAGCCTCCTTCAGATGACCTCCTCTGGCCAGACATCGGCCTGCCTATTGTGGTAAGACTCATGTTCCCTGTTTGCTTCCTGGTAAAGATTTGTTAAAGCTCCTTGCTGGACTGCTTCATAAAAAAATCAGTAGTAGACACCCCAGCTATAGTTTGTCGCTTATAAAACATTTCACTGTTAGTTTTTTGTTTGCGTCTTTTTGTTTTTCTAATCAGGATAAAACAAAAAACACTTTATTCCACTTACAATAGCTTTAAGGGCATCACATAAGGCAAGTAATCATCCATTAATCTTTATCAGATTTCTTTAAACTAAAGAATTTAATGGTTTGTCTTTATTCTATGGCTTTAATTGTTATGGTGTCCATTGTGTTTACTATTAGAAGCACTCAGATTGATTCTTGCACCACATGTGATGTTATTGACCCAAATACACACAAAGCAGAATTGGCATCATTAATAATAAACTGCCTGCTTCCTTGCTAACCTTTCTGAAAAGCACAATGATTCTGCACATTGTAGGCAGATTTTTTAAAATGCATTTCATAAGTTTAATGCCAATTAATAATTTCGCTTGTTTTTTTTTTTTGCAATCATAACAAAATTAAATGGCCAGCAATAAAAAAAAAAAAAAGACAAGTTACAGATATCTCAAGACATGGTGCCCTGTTTTCCTTTGCAGTCATTTTCTTCTGGATGTTTTTTCAAACTGTTCTGGGTTGTGTTATGTAAAATGTTCTCCGTGCTGCCTTATATAAATGCCCTTTTTTTTGCCAAACTCATGCCTGCAGGTCGTCCGCACAGAAAAGAACAGCCTCAACAACCGCTTTCTACCCTGGGACGTCGTGGAAACCGAGGCCGTCCTCTCCATTGATGACGATGCTCACCTTCGGCACGACGAGATTATGTTTGGCTTCAGGTCAGTGAAACTCTGAGTAGTGTTGGTTTTTTCTGTTTTGTGCCTACAGGAAAGATTTCAAACACTAAGACTTAACGACTGAAACAAGAGCGTGTGGAAAAGCCTTCAGAGAGGAAGTTTTTCTGTCTCCCTCATCAATTAGAGAGAAATTTGACCCACTGTGGTTCATTCCATAGCTTCAGTTCTTTGATATTTTCCAACGTTTGATTCTGCACCAGCCTCCTGAGGTTCCTCCACAGCATTATAATCAGGTTGAAATATTGACTTTGACTAGACCATTTCAGGCTCCTGTGTTGGGCTTTTCTTAATGAGATTGAGTTGGTTTTCACCTTTCAGACACCAGGCGTCACATTTGATTGTAAAATACGTTTGGATAGAAAGAAGTTGGGGGTTGACCAGGTCCTCTATTGGAAAACAAGCCAGCATTATCACACTTCCACCTCTGTGCTTCCCAGTGGGTTACCTGTGGTGCACTGATCGCAGTTTTCTGGCCGATCACTGATCTTTAAGGCCTGAACTGCCAATTCTGTTCTTATTGATTTTAAAACATTACTCATTTTCATTACTTTATTACTATTATTATGTTGCATTTAGAAGTTTAATTATATCTAGTGAGATTTGTTACTTACAGACAAATCTAATTCTCAATCAGTTGTAGTTGCAACATTTAAGGGCTTTTTTTTTGGTAAACCACCGAATATGTCACAATAAATAAAAAGAGCTGAAGTATTCATGTGTCTGTTGAATAGCTCAAATGTGAAGTCTATGTTTAAACCAAAAAAAAGCTGTTTTTTCCTGCAGTTCTCACCCCTGCTCCCGTCTTGTTTGGGTCCGCTGTGGCAGCCTGTCCAGGCAGGCAGAAACCGGCCCTCTCGCTGTTTGTCTGTGTACTGGGTCATATGTGATGCATTTTCTCAAACTCTCCCCCCAATGATTACTGAGGAATGTTTCCTGACCTCCTCTCCAGGGAGAGAGAAGTCCCCCTGCCTTTAAGCATCTTAGAGTTTTAAAGTGGCTGCACATGAATGTAATAGGGAAGTTGATTTGCTTTTGGACTTTATGTGGATCTCCTGGATGGGAGGAGTCCAGTTATCTCATAAACTGAAACAATGAACTCAGATGAAGTATGTTTGCTGCGGTTTTACTGATGTCGTGCAGATGTTGCGTGTAAGAGTACATGCAGAGCCTTGGAAAAGTATTCATACCCCATACATTTCAGCACAAAGTGATGCATAACTGTCTGAGAGATACAGATTTGCATTTAGCCATCTTTACTCTGTTACCTCTAAATTCCAGTGCTTCAGATGTTACATATATGGCAAATAATCCACTTTTTGTGGGTTTTAATCTTATAAACTTGCATCCTAGCAAAGCTGGATGGAGCTAAATTAAAGGTAATAATTGTGGAAGAAACCCTTTTAGAGGCTGAAAAAGACTTTAGACTAGGACTTCATCTTCCTGAAGAACATCAACCCAGAAAATATAATCAGCAATAAAGGTTAGAAGACCATAGATGAGCAAAAATCTCGTAAATGTTCACCCATGTTCTGCACAGTCTGGACTTGAGCTATTTTGTGAAGAGAAATGGGTGAAGTTTGGTTTCTGGATGTGCAAAGTTGGAGGAGATGTCTTGAACGACCCGTGTTGTTTGTTCTCTCCGTTTGGTGGTGTTCCTCAGAGTGTGGCGTGAGGCCAGAGATCGCATTGTCGGTTTCCCAGGGAGGTATCATGCGTGGGACGTCAACCATCAGTCCTGGCTCTACAACTCCAACTACTCTTGTGAGCTCTCCATGGTCCTGACAGGAGCTGCTTTCTTCCATAAGGTCAGATCAAAAATAAATCATACCCTGTAGAGTTTAATACAGCCATGTTGCTGACAGATTTCCCCTGATGTCTGTTGTCCTTGTAGTACTACGCCTACCTGTACTCTTACGTGATGCCCCAGGCCATCAGGGACATGGTGGACGAGTACATAAACTGCGAGGACATTGCCATGAACTTTCTGGTGTCTCATATAACCCGCAAACCACCGATCAAGGTCAGAAACGGCATGCAGCGTCCTCACTCTTCAAGTTTCTGTTTCTTCCCCTGGGTTAAATGTATTTTTATTTTTTCCTATTTAGACTCTCCATTACTCAAACTGGCATATCCAATATTACCCACATAAAAAAATGTTTAACTCAAAAACAAGCTCGCGTTGGTGGGTTCTGCTTCCTTTTTTGTTCTGGATTTTTATTGGAAGGACGTTCATCGCTGCACAGCATGTTTATCCTGGGGCAAATAATTACAGCAATCAAGCTGCTGGAGCCTTTGGTTTTAAAGTTATGCCTGAATTATTAGGGTTGGGGATATTCAGCAGGGAATTAAGGCCGTCTTTGGTGGAGGGAGGGTGTTTTATGACGGCACTTCACTGAAGAGTAAACCCTTTGAATATTGAATTTGGAGCAAATCTTATGGCTGAATATATTTCCCTTCTTCTACACCCAATAGGACAAATAAGATTGGAAATTAAGTGGCTTTTTTTATTGCACCGCTGGTGAGAAATTGGCAACATTCAAACCTGAATGCTTTGCGAGTTTTTTTTATTCTTTCATAATTGAATCTTAAATGGGCAGCATGTCTGCACAGCAGCAGATTTACCACAGTCGTTTTTAAACGGCGTGTCTTTATTTTTCAGGCAGTGGTAGACAGAAACAGGCTTTCCCCCCTCTCAGCTGCAGACTGATGTTTTTCGCTTCAGTGCATTGTAAGATTTCAGCCGCTTGCTGCTTGATTAGCCAACATTTGTTCCTTCTGTCTGGAAGACGCGCCGTCTCAAGCGGACTTTGCAATTGCTCTAGAGAATCTCCTAGAATGGACTTTAAATGGGTCTTTGACGGCTTTGTGTGTGACAATGTTCTAACAACTGAGGCTAAAACAAAGCTTTAATCCAATTTTCCTTTCTTCATCGGCATTGCTGATGCACCTAAATGAAACTTTAAGCAGCACCGACTCTACAGCAACATTTCAAGAGTTTAGCATCCTGTCGATAGCACTTCTAAATGAAATATTTAGTGTTGAATGGTCTGCAGAACAGAACAATGCTTTCCTTAAATGATTAATCTGGTATTAAGGACTGAACAAAGTGATGGTGATAGGATTTGTTATAAACTTGGACAGTCTGCTTCACAAACTGCAAAATACAACTAAATTGTCTCCGATTAAAGCTTTAAAATCCTAATTAAACTTTCTCTCACATTATACCATTAAAACAGACACATTAAGACGATGTGTAGTAATCTGTCTCTATAAGTTAGAGACACAGTGTGTATTTCCTTTTAAACATCTCCTATGAGAGTTAAAATGTTCAGCTAGTCCCTCTTGAGCTTGTTCAGTTTCATAATATATGCATATATATATATTTATTTTTTATTTTTTTATTTTTTGCAGTTTTTATCTTTTGTCTTTTAAGTGCACAAATGATTTCTTGTGTAATTAAATATGCTCTGTGCCAAAGTCTACCAGACGGAGAAAATTACCACCACTCAACACTTAAATCTGTTTATTTTATTTTATGTCAAAATTAAAAAAATATGGTGTGATACATTACATAATGGAAGAAAAATACAATTACAAACAAAAAACAAAAACAGAGGTTCTGTTCAATTAATGGAATTGATCAATTAATTATACTGAGTGGAATTTGTCATATTGCTTACAGGAAGGGAGAAATGAGACTTAAATCTGTTTTTAACACTTAGGAGGCTTTGACTTGTTTCTCATATCTTTAACAAGCACTGTTCTTGAAATATGTTCAGACCTCAAAACCACTTCCACAGTACAGTGTTGCTTTATATGCTGCATCACTGGCTATAATTGTGAGTTTTGAAACTACTTGGAAGAACAGAAAGCTGCTTTTTACTGGGCCAAAGGAAGAGACGTCTGCATTTGTAGAGGTTTAAACTTGACTTTTCCTGACTTGTTCTTATGGTCACTAACAAACTTCATTTTGTCGACTTTGTTAAAATTTATCCTGGACTGATTTTTATTCTTCATCTTCTACGTTTTTGCATGTTCCTGTTCCTATTTCTGTTTTATTATGAAAAATCTAGAATTTTGGCATTTTGAATTTCCTTCCTTTTGTAAACTGTTTAACTTTTGCTGTCAATATTTCAAACATTTTGATTTGTTGTCCATAAACTTCTGCAAGGCAGATAAAATATTTGCATCTCCTGAACTTTACACATCTTATTACAGCATAACCAACACACAGCAAAAATGTTTATGGTGAATTTTATGTGAGAGATCAGTATATAGTCGTGACTTGTTGTGAAACCGAAGGAAATTATTTCCTGGTTTTCCACTTTTTTGATGAAGGGTGAGGTTGTGGAGAAGTCCAGGTCCAGGGTTATGTAATAAGACATTATTCCAGGGAAGAACGAGTTCTAATGAGATGAAACCAAAACTAATTCTTCTAGCCTTTTTCATTCAGGTGAATGATGTGACATCAGCCGCAGTCTTTCTCACCTGCATGTTTTGAAAGTACAAAACACCAGTAATCCTGCCAGATTCCATGGTTTAAGTAAAGGACAAAACTATTCCTTTTAGATATCTGAAAAATGGTGTGAACAGATGATGAGCTTAAGTTCTTCTCGAAGAAAAATGGATATCAACCTGCAAAGCTGGTGGAAACGAATTCCTAGAGAGCTGAAGCTGCAGTTGCAATGAAGGGTGGTGTCATGTTTTGACTCAGTTTTACTGATGAAAACTTTTAGAAAGTATAATTTTTTTTTCCCACTTTGCAATAATCCAATACTTTGTGTTGGTTAATCCATAAAATCTACATAAGATGCACAGAGGTTTGACTGTAAAGTGAGAAATCCCAAAGTTGTGAGAACTTTATGCTGCATTACCTTCTGCTGCTTGTCTTATTTGCATTTAATCCATCCATTCTCTTCAGACCCCGTGTATTTTTGTTTGTGCCCATTTAGGCATGCCATTACTCAAACTGGCACTTTCAATATTGCACACACACAATTATGAATTACAAAACGGCGGATCGAATCAGCGCTTTACGCCTCAGTTTTCTCCAGAATGTCACTTGGAAGGACATTTATTACTAGACGGCATGTTTACGACAGACCGTTATCGTAAATCTACGCGCTCCTTCCCTATGAGAGGGCCTTCAGCAACAGTTAGCGGTGTGTTTTGAAGACTGCCAAATTGCCTTTCAAAGTGAAAAACTGTGACTTTACAGTCCCTCTGTTTATTTCAGGTAACCTCCCGCTGGACGTTCCGCTGCCCCGGCTGTCCGCAGGCCCTTTCACACGACGACTCGCACTTCCACGAGCGCCACAAATGCATCAACTTCTTTGTCAAGGTGTACGGCTACATGCCGCTGCTGTACACGCAGTTCAGAGTGGACTCTGTGCTGTTTAAGACTCGTTTGCCCCACGACAAGACAAAGTGCTTCAAATTCATCTAGCCTGGGGTCGAGCATCTTCGCAGACGGCCAGAAGGGAGAGATTGACAGACTGAAACATCCACTGCAGGTAGTGATGAAGACTGACGGCTGGACTGCAGGATAAACATGCAGGACGAAGCTTTTGGGCTCAGATTTTGTGGAGGCGGATCGAACGTTTAACCTTAACCAGCTGGAAATTCAGAGAGGGTAGGTTGAGAGAAACCACTGCCGAGAAATGAAGCCTTTTCAGTGGACGTCACTTCTTGTTTTTGTTTTTTTTACACGCCTTTTCAATCATGTTCAATCATCAACCACTAGTGACAGGAGATATTTGCACCTCTTACCTGCCTGCCACGGAAAAGCAGGCAGACTTACAGTGTACAGAAACTCTTCTCCTCCTGACGGTGGAGCTGCAGAAGTAACGGACAGAATTATGGCTTCAGCTGAGAGCAATTCAGTTGAAAATTGGTCTTCAAAATCACGCACTGATGGTCAGACGCATTTTATCAGACTGTTTTTTGTTTTTTTTTAAAATGATGTCATTTAAATGTGTAAATTTACGTCTAGTGGAAACTTTGAGAGCTCCCTGCCTTGTGGGAAATCAAAATGACAACGGCTCAGTCCAATCATGTCTTAGCAGCGCTGCGTCCTCCAGAGGGAATTCACCTTAGCGTCACCATAATGCCTCAAACGTGTCCGCAAAACCAACCTTCATGCTGTCCAACTCAAGTCATGTTTAATGAAGTGATGTTAACCAAATGGCTGAAAATGATACCACAAAAATCAACAGACAGTTTCAGTAGAATGTATTATGGATGCAGTTGTAGGTCTATACAACTGTAGTCAGACGTTTACATACACTCGTCAGCATAAATCCCGTATTAATGGGTAAAAATATAACATTTCTGTGATTATTAAATGCAATCAAGTTTCAATTTATTTTAGATAATTTTTTTGTTTACACATTGTACATACAGACACATTTTGGGGGGTTTCTGATTAAGTTTATACCTTAGCAACAGACTTTTCATCCATCAGAATGATCCACACATCACACAGGCAGGATGTTTGACCTTTGACCCCGGTAGAATTGGTAAAGTTCATATAAATTGGTTTGTTCTCTGCTACAAAGTTCCTTTTGAAGTGCAGGTTATACATTTTCACTATAAGGTCTATTCTAGTTGCCCTGATAGACCATACAACTTTCTCCTAGTTAAAAATCTGACTTCTCCAAATAAACTTCCTGTTATTGTGACAATCCTTGACTCCCCTGACGGTAAAAACTCTCAAGAAGGAATTGGGCTTTTTCATGTGGGCAACTGCAAATTTCAGTCCAGTTTGAATGTGCTGATGTTGGACCGCGCAGTTTGTTGTTGTTGTTCAGAACCCTCTCACTTGATCTTAAGCTGAGTTTGCTACAGACCATGATGCTGACATTCCAACATGTTGTTGTGTATGATTGAGGCTTAGTGGCTCTTGAACCTTTTCCTTTCTCCGACAGATTGAGTTCTGACCCAATCAGTCGGTTTGGTTGGTTTTCACCAAACCATGAAAACATGAACACAGTTGAATGTTCCAATGGTACAATAATCCCAAACTACATCAAACATGTTGCTGAAGGCTCACATTATTTCTCCTCTACCCTGGTTAGTGTTCCTTTGTCTTCGGTTTGATTTTAGCATTTTCTTTAGGTATTTATAAGTACAGAGAAATAATTGTCTTTCCAGACTTGAATCTCTATAGTATTGTCTAATGACATGTTCTTTCTTCTTCCTTCAGTTCCCAGTTTGAGTCCTTCCTTCAGTTCCCATTGTCTCTTGCTCCCTCACTTCCTTGAGAACTTTAATTTTTCTCGTTATTCTTTCCTGGTGGAAAGGTTTAAACGTTCAACATAGGAATGGTGCAGGAACCCTTACTATGAAGCTGCTTCAGTGAGGGGAAACAAACCAATTATAAAATAATCTCTTTTAATTCTGCTAAGAAGAGTGTGAATATAGATGTTTAAGCAAAACTTCTGCATCAAAATTTTTTTATGCATTACTAGAGCTGTAAGAATAAAATGCATCATTAAAATATTCAAATTAATGTCCATCATGTCCATGAGGAGTGTATGTAGACTTCTGGCTAGAATGTGCACGTGGGTCATTAAATCTGAAACTACAGGCAACAGTTTTTCTGTCAAAATGTGACAAATTTCCCTCCTACTAGCACATTCAGATTCAGATCTCGCTAATTAATTTTGTTTTGTCTCAGGGAGGAGCAAGGGTAATAATCTAAGAGAAGACATGGTCCAAAACAACATCTCATTGATCTGGCCTCTAAAGATACTTCATGTGCTCCCGTTTTCTTTGCTGCCATTCGTGTACTTGAACTGAGCTGACAAAATGAGGCCTGTTCCCAGAGTTCGGAAAGCTTAAATGTCGAATGTCATCACCGTACAGCAAGTCCTGCCTTTGTAGCACAGATCTGGAGCACATCCCATGTAGATAGTAACTTTTTACCTTTGCTTGATGAATGTTTCTTTTTTTTTGTTTGTTTTTTGCCAAACGAGTACGATGTCTGCAGCCACACAGCATAAATCTGCAAGGTGCTCACTAAAGGGATGCAGAACGGTACAGCCCTCATCAGACCACTGAAGCCTAACCCATCATGTATTATAAATCCAAAGCCTCTCGTTATTTGACCGTCAGTTGAGTTTCTGTAATCTTAATATAAAACTCGGAAGAGCAAAGAAGAAAATAGAAGCTCAAATTGGTGTTCTTTCCCAGCATTTGTACTCTGTGAGGATGCTTTTATGGAACTTTCACAACATTGTGTATATTTATTAATGATGTTATTAAAAAAAGATGTTTTTAAACTTGATAAGACATGCAATAAAACCATAATGTTGTGGTTGCTTGTTCCTGATCACTCGGATCCCAACCGAAAAGAGACGTCCCCTTAACAATGAAAGCTTTGTGGTGCCTCCGACTCGAGGGCCAAATATATGGAATCAGGCCTGTTCTACTTAGACAAAATTAGAGTCAGTTTTTATTAGATGTGTTGTAAAACGACCAAAAAACACATTTCCTTATTCCTCTGCTGTTACAAGCAGCCTGGCCCTTGTTCCAGGATATTTGTAATTACCTTTCGACTCTGACCAAGTCCTAAGGGCTCAGTTTGGGTCAGCATTTCTCCTTCTGTGTATTTTTCCTTCTTCAAGCGTCAGTGGCACAACTAGTTTTCTGTGGCTTGAAGCAGAATCAATCTAAAAGGCTGCAGTCACCCTGCAAGGTGTAAATATTGATGAAAATATGCGCCTGTTGGTCCGGCTCCTGCACCGCTGCTTGTGCTGTCAGACTCATGACAGCGTCAGACATGCCATTCAAAGGCCAGATGAATGGGAATAAAAACTTGTCTAATAAAAAATGTTCTTGACTCATGTCCTCATTTTTTTTTATTCTTGCAAAGAGATTCCTACCTTTTGAATTTTAGTATATTTTGTAACCTCACAGCCACAAACATTTTTTTTCTGAAACAAACCAACACAAAGCAGCATGTGGCTGTGAATGTAAAATGATTCTTGGGTTTTCAACGTTTTTACAAGAAATAAATCTGGAGGTTTTGTCATCCATATCCCTCTGAATCCATACTTTGTAGAACATTTCTGCTGAGCAGTTTTCAAGCTGTGGCACAGACTTTCAATTAGGTTTAGGTCAGTACTTTGTCTCGGGTCACAGCATGTTCATTCGTTTGTAACTTTGGCCATCTGTCCAGAGTCATGTTGCTGGAAGGGGAATCCTCTCTTTAGTTCCAAGTCTTTGCTCCTACTAACAGATTTTCATCCACAATCGCTCTGTATTTAGTACCATTGACCTCCCCATCAGATATGACCAGCTTCCCGGTCACTCCAGGGGAACGGCACTCCCACACCATGATGCCGCCACCACGGACCATTTGATTAAGATAATGCAACTTATTTTACAGTGGTGCCTTCACACTACTTAATTAAGTTGATCCAATTCATGAAAATTTACCTAGCTCAACAAACATGAAAGAAAGCCATTTAATCTTGTGGAAATCCTTTCCATGATTGAATTATGTTAATTCAAAGGAAGTGTTTTTAGACAGCACTGGGTGGAAGGGTAGAAAGAACATTCAACAATTAGAAAAGGTACAACAGAAGAATTTAGTCTTCTCATGACTGCCGCTGGAGTTTTCACGGGGAAAATGATAATCTCGCGTGACTTCGTGTGATCTCACGTGATCTCGCTCGTCATCTTGAGCACAAGATCAGTCTGACTAATGAATCATGTTATCTCAACATGATTAAATTTCATAAATGTTAAGATGTTGAATTTCTTGTTTATCCAGCATGATTTTATTACACTTTCGTTTGAAACATTAAATTATTGTGTTCAAAATACATGATATTCTTTTGTTAATGTAATAACCCCCAAAGGTTTTTTTGTTTGAGTGTAGAATGCATGTTGATTTTGAACAACAATAGAAAATGACCTTTTTTGTCAAGATCTTAATTTTTTTCTTAAACTGATGGAAACTCAACATTATGTTGGCCGGTTAGCTCAGCTGGTCAGAGCGTGGTGCTAATAACGCCAAGGTCATTCCAAGGAGAGCTGAATGATGAAAATAGGACAAAGTCTGCAGGAGAAGAAGCACGGCGAAATTTACAGACAAACTTTTTGCAACACAATATATGTGACTATTTCAATGAGCAAAATTAATTCAAAACATTTCTTCAAAACTGCAAAAAGCTCCAGCTGGCAATACTCAAAGGGTCCCAACAGAATGATAATTGGGATGTGGGCTTGTAAAAGACAAACTGTAAAACATGCAAATAAAGCAGAAATTGAATTTTTCTAAGATAATGATTACCTACAGCGACATTGAAATTTAATGTTAGTATTGTCAAATTTTTCCCTTAATCTCAGCTCCTATGAAGGCACTGAAGGTTTTACTCAATTTTCTGTGTCTGGTCCAGTACGGAATAAAGTAATTTTGCATTGAAAACACATTAGCAACTTCAAAACATAAGCTTTTCTCCAAACTCTTTCAGTCACTGACTCAACCTTTAGTATGCATATCATTTAAACTGGACCCATGTCTTGAGCTAGTTTAGATGCCAAACAAAGCACTGATACTTCATTTTTTGGGAGGGGGGGGATTTTATCAACAAAAATATCAAACTTTTAATAAAATAACTTAAGTTTAATATAGAATGATCCTGTCAAGATTTAACATCTCCATGCGCCATGCACTTTGAAACATGTTTTCTAATCTACGGAAGAAGCCAAAGGAAAAGAAAAAAAGAAAAACAGTGAAGCGATTTCATTTTTTACACTCAAGCAATCTCTTTTAATAAAAGAACTAAAAAATGAACAGTTAGAAATTCTGGATGTGTTCCTCATTAATTTGAAAATAATACCACTGATGAGGTGCGACCGCAGCGCACTTCGACAAAACGAGAGCAGAGTTTGCAGCCCACGCCTCTGAAGCCGAGCCAGCTGGTGGAGGGTTGTCTCCGAGCCGTGGAGGCCTGGGTGTGACTCTGGAGTTTTCATTTGTCCTCAGGGGAGATTTTTTTTTTCTGACTCACAGCTGCTCTCACAGATCAGCATTTTAACATACAGTTAGAACCTTAAACCGCTCCTGCCAAATGTATTTCTTTTGCCTTTATGAAACATCACATTTTCAATTACGCTGGTATAAAAAAAAAAGAATATGATTCTTCTGCCGTTAACTCCTTTGTTTCTTTATTCCTCTCTCCAGCTCAGGTTGCCATCAGTGCTGCCCTCACCGTTTATTTGGACTGTGCAGTCTTTTGCATACTCCTCCTCGGCCCGGCGTGATGCGCCGTGTTTCTACATGAACGAACATGGCAGAGCTGTCAGAAGGCTGAACGGTGAAACAGGCTCAGTCTGTGTTACACAGGAAGGGAAGCTGTCCTTCACTGCAGACGGCATGCAGAGCTGTGTCCAATCCCGTGAGAGAGCAGAGGGAAGAAGTGCAGCCTTCCTGCATTATATGCATAGTGTTTCAGAGTTATGCAAATTATTTTTTTTTATAAAAACCATGAAAGATTAAAAAAAACCGGAGCAAACCAATTATTTATCTTGCATAATGCCGTGTGCATGTAAACATGTCGTAAAAAGAACAGTTGGTAAGCATAAGTTGCAGCATGTTGCAGGACTCTTGTAACAGTCCACTCTTTGCATCCTCTTTAGTCAGTGCTGGAGAAATGTTTGGTATGCTGGTGATAGCTGAAGCCCAGAAAAAATTGGAAGGAATCTTGCACCGGTCCGGGACCAAACTGTTTGGTCCGAAATCCAAAGGCTGAAGCCGCCTGGATGTGTTGTTATCATGTTGGTCTTGTAAACACAGTGTGCATGTGGATTTTGCTGTGAAAATAATCTCTTAATATAAAATATTGTTTTTACTTCTGAATTACAGTGTCAGTTTTTTAACAGTGTGTCATTTAAAAGGCTGGAGTCGGAGGTATGAATCCTTCCTGATGAAGGCAGCCCTGTGGCAGGTCACAGGGCTGCCACGCAGTCTGGCAGTGAGGACGGGGAAGCAGCACCCACCCTCACACCTGAATGCACCGCACACAAGGACACTCATATGCAGAAGGTGTTTCCTGCTCTTCCAGAGCTTTGGATCCTCTTTACGGTTGCTCATAAATCCTCATAAAGCGTCTCCTAGGTGTCGGTCAGCGTGTGCCAGTGGCAGACCTGCTGCCCCTCTGCCTCCTTCATCTCTGTCCAGTGGGATTGCTGCTCCTCGGTGGTGCTGCTGTGGCCCAAGGAGACCCAGCCCAGCCTCTCCCTGGGCCTCATGCTGCTCCGCCTGCAGAATACGGACACCACCAGCGACACCTCGGACAGCTGGAAGAGCGCCACCTGGAAGACAAACGTCTCCTTGTAGGTGGGGTTGGGCTGGCCGCGGCACACGGCCGTCTTGCGCTTGGACATCTCTTTGCCCTTGGAGTCCAGCATGGTCAGCTTAACATAGGTGTCTGGAAGGAGAGACGCGCGAGATCAGGGCTGGAGTGCCATCAAGTGGTTAAAGTCAGGCACTGCAACAGACATTTAAATAAGTGTACATAAAGTGCTAATAAAAAGTAGTTTTTATTAGCACTTTTTATTAGCTAATAATAAAGTTATTTTTTTTAATAAAAAAAATAAAAAATTGTTTTTATTATTATTTTTATAAAAATAATTTTTATTAAAAAAAACCTCCGTTTTACTCCGTCCGCTGGATGTTTTACTCTTTTTTCAATTGCTTTTAAAACAATCATCATCATCATCATCAATAGTTTGGCTTCCTTAATCAGAAAATATACCAAGAAAAACCTCTTTAATGTCAAAGTGAAAACTAGTTTCTGCAGAATAAAAACAAATTGTTGCCAGGAATTTCTCAATGAAACGAATAGAGATCAACTGAGAGCTGTTGGTAGTTACAGCATTTAAAATATTATCCTAAACATTACTTTTTTTAGAAAATTTTGTTAAAAAATTTACATTTTTGTATTTACATGTAGATACTTTTAGTTGTTTTAAGAAAAAATAACTCTTCATAACACTGTATAAAAAGAAATCATTAATATATCTTTTGAGATCCATATTCTCTGGCTAAATAAAAGTAGAATTTCACATTTTTGTTTCAGATTTACCACTGTCCTTTTAAATCATTTTAAATGAATTTCTTTTATTTGTTGTTTCACTTGGCTGTGACAATTTCATTTCAACTGAATGAGAGTGAAACATAGCATAACTTTTTTTCATATATATAATAAAAATACATATATAACTTTAAATATAAATATGTAAATTTTATATTTATTGCATATTTTATATTTATTGAATTGCATATTACTGCAGTTGAATGAATGACTTGGGGTAGTTTGATTCTTTAAATCAAGTCAAAGAAAATGACCGAGGCCAGGAAACCAAAATATTATGAACAGCTGTTTTTTTTATGTTGTTTATTTGTTTGTTTTCTTTTTCAGAAATAATTATTTCAATTTGAAGAATGCAGATTGACCTGCTGGACTGTGCCAAAAGTTTCAAACTTCCAGACTCATACATGCTACATTTATTTAGTTGTCAAAAGGTCACTGTTGCCTTACCTCTCATGATATACAACTGTCCCCCTACGAAGTGTTTCACACAACAAAACAGACCGTCTGACAGTGGATCACAACACGGCACACAGGAGAAAGGAAAGAAGAAAGATGGTAAGCTTAATGTCAACCAGAAAGTAGGCCTCCATTGCAAATTGCATGTCAAACTGATTATTAAGTATTTTTAATCGATGCATAGAGAGGCAAAATTTGCTATGATGAATCTCTCTGGGAGTTAAATGCAACTCATTTCCAAAAGCAGACAAGCAGCCTGCAACATCAAAAAGTCACTAATGTTTCATTTCCCAGACTAATATTTATTTCTGTCCAGAGTTGCATTCAGCCATTTCTCTGGCACATCCCAGAATTCCCCAAAGGGTTGACATTAAATATTTGGGTTCCTTAAATGTGAAAAGTATTCATCCTTTTCCATCTGAAATGTGAAACTTGCTTCCTTGGCAGCATTTCTAAGGAAGGAATCAATAATTCTGCAGGAGAGAGTTTGGCAAATGCAACATCTGTAACACTTTGTAAAAGATGAGCTGGAGCTCAGCAAAACTAGAATTAAAATGCTAAGTCAATACAGGTAGTTTTAAGTTATCCGCTGTTATATTCTACATTTTCAGTGTAATTTGACCTTTTTCTCCTCGCAGCAGCCAGTTTGAAAGACAGATATTGTAGCAAGAGAAAGATGAAATTGCAGTAATAGAAAATTCGCAGCAAGCTGGAACTAAATTCAAGAGATAAGGGCTTTCCCATTATAGCTTTAGTACTTACTGACAGGTTTATCAGAAGCTGTAGTTTTGAAGTGGCTTCCTTGTATAACCTCAGCAGAAAGCTGTCCTGTGGCAGAGTTATAAATGAGACCCAGGAGGATCTCTGGCAGCGATGAGTCTTCGGTGGAGCGGTAGGACAAAGCACCTGCGCTGCGAGACACACTTACGAGAGAACCGCAACCCTGGCATGACAGAAAAAAACAAAACAGAATCATCAAGTTATGCAGCTTCATGTGAAGTCAGCATACAGGAGGGTAGCATTTCATGTTCAAGATGTTCTCACTGTAAGTTCAGAGCCAGGCTCCAGGGTGACAGGCAGAGCAATCTTCCCCTGCAAGTTCAGCTTAGTCAGGTAGAACACCTTCTCTCCCAGGACCTTCTCCTTTTTCATCCGTCGGATGCTGTACAGGCGGAAGCGAACGGCGTAGTCCCCCAAGGCCTCCTGTTCCACCCGGGAAAACTTGAATGTTTCTGTGAAAACGGGACACGGACCCTTCTGCACGCCCGTTTTGGCCCGCTGCTTCTTGGTGGGGAGCAGGACCAGGTGGACCTGCCAGGCGATGTTGCCCGTCTGTTTCAGGGCGGGGATGTCGGTGGCGGCCGTTACCGTGACGGCCAACCACTGCTCAGTGGAATCGTACTCGAAGGCGACGTCCAGCGTGCCGTATTGTGCGATGGGCTCTGGCTCGTAGGCCGAAGGAAGCTGGAGACCAGAACCATCCTAAAAACATCAAAAATAGACGGGTTGCCTTCACATTCTAGTACTGACTGGTAAAGTAAACATTAACTAATGATAAAACTTAAATAATAATAAATAAATAAAAATCCTGAGGTTAGGTAGGCATTTATCGTATCGTTTATCATGTATTGTGATAAATTTCTTATTGTGATAAGAATTTTGATTTATGGTTGTCACGATGATTTCAAGTAATGATGTTTTGTGTTGTTGGGATTGATTATTTTAGTATTTTCTCCACTGTTTGTTCAATGAGAGTATCAATGCAGATGAACAAATCTGAAGATATGGTTAAATATCGTTAATTTAGTGATACAAATCATGTGTCTTTGTGTGCAACGTAGTAACAAATAGTTCTTATTGTCACTTTTATCATCATCACAACAGTGCCACAAAATGTTGCGATAAAACTTTAAGTGCATGCCGCACACCGTACTTTTCAGAGGAAAGGAAATTAAATCCTTGTGATAATTTCCTTCTATTTAACAACCATCAACTGCTTTGTGTTGTTATTTCACATACGAGACTCAAGGACTATGAACACTTCTTTCTGCAAGGCATTGCAAAATTACTGAAATAACATGGTGGTGGGCTGCACAGTGGTGCAGTTGGTAGAGCTGTTGACTTGCAGCAAGAAGGTTCTGGGTTCGATTCCCGGTCTTTCTGCATGGAGTTTGCATGTTCTCCCTGTGCATGCATGGGTTCTCTCTGGGTACTGCGGCTTCCTCCCACTGTCCAAAAACATGACTGTCAGGTTAATTGGCCTCTCTAAATTGTCCCTAGGTGTGTGTGTGCATGGTTGGTTGTCTTGGGTGTCTCTGTGTTGCCCTGCGACAGACTGGCGACCTGTCCAGGATGACCCCGCCTCTCGCCCTTAACATTAACTGGAGATAGGCACCAGCAACCCTACCGACCCCGCTAAGGGACAAGGGTGTTCGACGATGGATGGATGGATGAAACACGGTGGTGTAACAGTTTGCATTCTTCTTTGTGGTACTTTCCACAAAGTATTTGATGTTAAACCAGTATAAAAACATAAAAACATATTGCTTCATTAGCTGAAATATTGAGAATCAGAACCAACTAACCTCTGGGCTCAGAACAGCAGTGCTGTCACTGGGGATGTCCTCGTCACAGCCTTTGTTGAGGTAGCTCTCGGTGTCCTGCTCCACGCTGGCCTCGCTGGAGCAACGAGAGCTGTCAGACTGCTGCAGGGACGGCGGTCTCCTGACTCCTCGTTCTGAGCGTGAGGACTTGCGTGTCCCTGAGCTCACGTGTTGGTACGGCGGAGGCTGGAGCTCAGTTAAAGAGGAATCTTTCTTTATCCTCTGAATAGTGGCAGCTGGAGTCACAGCAGAGACAAAGAGGGACAAAGACAAAGTAACATGAGACGGAATCACTGCCATTTGAGACTTACTGTGCTATCAGAGACTTTCATTAGATGCCTTTTGGACTTCATGGTTGAATGGCTGCCAGAATCAAAATTAAATCCAAAAACGTTTTGCCCACAGAGTCACTGTCTGGGTTTGCTGCCAGCTGTCTTAAGTACCTCATGCTTTTTCTCAGCTAACTCAGCAGACTTAATATAATTTTGTTTATCTTATTGATGACTAATCTATTTTTCTAGGCCCATCTTTTGAACCAAATATTTATCACAATTATAATAACAACTCCTATTACACACTGTGGATGTAAAGACTACATATGTAAAGTTTGAAATGTAAAATTCTGAGTGCATCTTAAATTAAGTGATTAAAAGCAGAAATTTGTGCTGACATAGAAAATTTGTTTTACTTTAAATATGGCAAATATTAGTAATTATACCAGTAAGTACTGGTATAATTACTGATGTCAGAAATTATAATATGGTACAACAGTAATTATGCTATGATAAGCTGCAATTACTGACTGTATTTTCTTTGTTTTCTGGGATATGTTTATTCTTCATGTCTTTGAACGGGCCATGTGCCACCTTTAGGATTTAAATACATATTTTGTCTTCACAATACTGGTTCAAAAAGATGTTGCATAACCATATGTGCAATCTGACCCTGTTCGCTGGAGGCCTCACTGCTGTATCCACCCTGCTCACTGGACTGTTTGCCTTTGCTCCACGCAGACGTGATGTTCTGCTGGGTCACACCCTCCAGGCTTTTTTCTTCTTCGCTGTTTGATACAACTCCATCTGTACAGGACATATGGGGACTTTAGTTCAAGCATTACATTTATCTCTTGAGTAATGGTGAATGCAATTCTTAAAGAGGCAAGAAGAAGCAGAAGAAGGCAGCACACCAAAAAGCTAAGAGTGGAAACTTGAAGAGAGATCCAGATTTTGGTGTTCACACAGAAGCAGCTCACTCTGACCTTGGGTTCCTCTCTTTTTCTTCTTGCTTTTCTTGCTTCTGTCTTTCTTCTTCTCCAAGTCTTCCTCAGGTTTCTTTGAACTCTCTTTGTCCTTTTTCTTATCCGGCTTCTTCTTTTTGACTTTAGAAGATGACCTCGGCGGCTCTTCCTCTTCCTCATTGTCTGCTTCTCTCTCCTGCCCCTCTTCAGCTTCTCCGTCTTTTTCCTCCTCCTGTTTTGATGTCTTTGTTTCTATTTCATTATCAGCTAAGTGAGAAGTTTTATCACACTCATCGCTTTTTTGCTGAGCTGATATTGGATCTTCACTCTCATTTGTCTTCCTTTCTTGTCCACCTCTGTCATCTATCTTCTCAGAAGTTTCATCTTCCTCTTCCTTCCCTCCGTCGTTGGCTTCTTCTCTGTTTCTTTTTGCTTCTGCTTCTTTCTCCAGTTGTCTCTCTCTCCTCTCCTTTCTTCTCTGCTCTCTTTTTTCCTGCATCTCCTTCTCCTCCTTCTTCCTCGTCTCTTCTTCTGCCAACTCGGTCTCCGTCTTTTTAACTCGCCAGCATCCGTCCCTCCATTCCCACTCCAGTTGACTCTGGGAGTTCTGTCCCTCCGTTGCGTCACCGTTTTGGTTGTTTTTCGACCCCGTCTGGCCAGCGTCTGAGTCTCTCTGCATTTGCCACATGCTTTTATTACCGGCCCTTCCCTCTTGTGAGCCGGAGGCCTGAGCAGCATCCTGGCTCCTCCTGTTTTCCCCCTCCTCCTCCTGCACCTTGTTGATGATGGTAGTAACCTGCTCGGTGAGCGGGTCGCTGACGGCATATGTGGCATCGCTGACTGCGTTGGCCAGATCATCCACACGACTGGTGACTGAGTCGAGAATGGAAGAAATGTTGACAGACGGCAGGGTCGGCTGGAAGCTCTTGAAGAAGGCCATCTCTCAGTCGGGGGATTCTGTTACACGCTGACCACGAGATTATGCAGCTGACACAGAGATGTGGTGGTTAGCAGGGAGTGATGCCATCATCAGAGTATTTACATGCATTCACCAGCTTGTTGATAATAGATATTAGCCTGCACTGTGTAAATGTTTGCTGCTTAGCTATGAAACTGCATTTTAAGAAAATTCACATTATTTGAGCTCTTCTTAATACAAATTGGGCTCTCTATATATGTCCCCTTTCGTTTTATTGTTTTTAATATTTTAAAGCACTGGGCCACTTTTAGTCCTGCTATACTTGTGTTTATGCCAAGTTTTCTATTTGTTAAGAAAGCTGACTCACGTCACTGTAACCAAATCGAGCCAATGGCATCAATGATTAGTTAACTGATGCCAGGCTTTCATGTTATGAAAAAATGAGGCCATGATAAATAATTTCCTAAATGTTTTCACCATTTATGGGGGAAATAAAAGATTCATTCAACTGAAAATCTAACTATACCATAAAGAGTTTGGTTTAGTTTAAATTTTAACTTAAACTTTTTAAGTTAGAAAAAAATAATAAATAAATCAGCCATGAGGTTCTGGTGTGCAACCTTTAAACTAATTTGTTGATAGATTCGTTTGCCAAATCTGCGGGACTTTGAGTATATTTCCTGCCCACAACTCTCTTCAAAATTACCCCAAAGTTAAGATTTGGTTTTGGACGTTAAATTTTCTTCATGTGACGCTACTCGTTTGTTGATTTTAGGGTAAAGAACATACTTCTGTCTTGCAAACACTACAACACAGTTTAGACTTATGAATAATACAGGAGACTGTTTGGTTGTTGGCCAGCTCACGTCTGATGTTTTGATTCATTTTAGAGGTTTTGCAAAGTCACTGCTCTTCTTGATTTTTTCCGGATATAGCAGACTATCTTTGCAACTGTAAATATCCCATTTTGTGAGCATTTTGTAACCAATAGCTGAGAGCATTTCTGCTCATATGGTGAGTCTGTAAATGTGCTGAGTACCTTGGTGGGAGTTCTTTTGTCCATTGAGATGTGACAGATTGTCGGGACTCTGCACAGACAGTTTGTTGCTGAGGTAAAGAAAAAACAGAGCCATCAACGCCACGAAGGCTGCAATGGAAGACAAAACACCCAGAAGTTCAGGAGAAACTGGGGAAGAGAAGAGAAGAAGAGAACAAGAAAAAAAATTTGAAAGATGCATCACTGCAGTGAAAATTTTTACACCAAATCATTTAAAAGAAGCGAAAAATGTTCTTAGAGCTGAGCAATAACAACACACAAACCTGAGTTACTGTAAAAACAATCATCTATTGATAATTTATTATTTAAGAAAATAAACAGCTCACACTGAAATAAGTAAACTTTTCAGTCAAAATGGTGAGCATTAGCTGCTGAGTTGAATCAACCATTATTCCTGTTACTTCATAGGCAGGCATAAGCCGCGGCGGTGTATGTAGGCCATCCACACTTCATGTAACCAAGCAGGAAGCTCTGCGCTATTTTTACTAGAGTCTCAAAGGAGCAGTATCTAACAGAAAAGTAGATTCAGTAAAGCCGGAAAATCAGATTGGACCATCATTTAGGAGACTGTCAGGCAGATTAGCTGCCGGCTGAGCAGCTTTTTTATTACCATTAAAACCAAAGAACAGCAAGTAAGAAAAATACTTTTTAGACAAAATTTATAATAAGAAGTATTATGTTGATTAGTTTTTGAGATATGTAGCTTAAACTCACACCGACACATTTTAATAATGAAGCAGAGAAATAATGCCCGGCCTTTTGACTTCTTGATTTAAACTCTTCATGTACAGTATACAACTATATTGCAGGATTAATGGACACAAATGTCACTGCTGAAAATGCTTTATTCCAGAATTAATTTGCATAAATTATGGAAGTGTCTCTGCAGTTGATGTTTCAGTTCACCTATATTTGCTGTTGCAGCTTTATAATTCAGTTTCTTGACTCAGGAAACTGATTTTATTTTTCTAGAATACTGGTCATTTTGCCTTCTCGTGCTACTTTGATTATTTTATTCTCAATATAGTCCAGGTACAATAAGAAGTGACCATAGGAGGTCATACCATCAGTTCAGCCTTTCGGGACATTTTTTTATGTTCGCTATATTTAATCAAAATTGACAAATTTACCACAGAACTAAAATAATGTGCTTGGGTTTAAAATTATATTTATTTCTAGGAACTGAAAATAGGAAAGGACAAAATAGTTGCATGTTTCCGTGAAACGGATCAACAAATTAGTGAAGGACTGAATTGACCCTAATACAATTCAGAGCTTTAAGAATTGATGCATTTGGTCCTTGGGAGAGACTCCCCTTTCCACACACACAGACACACACACCCGCACGCACACACCCACAGGCGCGCACCCCCCACCCCCACACACACATCTGTAATATGAATGTAATTTAGTTTTTGGTGTATTAAGTTAAAATGACTGGCTTCAACATTTTACACCTTTTTGACTTTTTTTTGCTTCCTACAAAATCCTGCCAAGGATTCTGGAAGTGATTTCAGTTAAAATAGTCTCAATTGGGGACATTTCTAAAATGCCATTGAAGAATGAACACCAATTTATCCTTTGCACCTGCTTTTGTGCATGTCATGTTAACCCACATTGTCACGCTAAATGCGTTTTCATAAATGCAAATTTTGTTTTAAATTGCTGACCTGTCAAAATCAGGTTTGTGCCTTGGGTACACACACACACACACACACACACACCCCAACACAAGCCAGCATTTTACCGGATTTTGTTGAAAATGTAGCATATAATTAAAATAAAATATTTTCATTCAACAGTGAAGACAAATATTACTTCCAGTCAAACCCACAAATATTCAAATAGAGCATTAAAGCATTTAAAATGCTGCTTTAAGGTTCCCAGTGTTGCTGATTAAAATAACTTACGAAGCTTGGTTAACATAAGTAAATGTTATATTTGTAGTGATCTTCCTTAAATGCTGAGAAAGTGAACTAAACTTGGCATGGACACACTTTTCTCACCATAGCAACAGGAAAGACACTGTTTCAGCTTTTTCAAGTAGTACAGCATTCCTGCTGCACTCTGCCAAAAAATGGTCAATGCTCAACCCTAAAGAATGGCAAAATACAAGTCAGATAATAAATTGACGCAGTCTTACCTTCTGTATAACCGCAACTGTGTTATAATCCAGATATATATAGTTTGTAGCTGGAAACACAAAGTCGTCCAGCTCTGAGGTAACGTAATAAATCCCTCACACTTTCTCAGATCCAGTGGTTTTAAGGTTCACGTGTCAACTCTCACTTGAGCCAGCATGACCTCTGCAGCGGTGGGCCTTCCAGCTTATGGCACTGGCGCTAAAGAGATGTGATGACGCTTCATACATCACTCTGCTCTGTAAATTTTAACAACAGCTGAATAATTCAGAGGCCCGGGGTAACCTGAAGCTTTCATCAATGTACACTTGAAAGCGGAGGAGTTTATATGATCCCCAACATCTCTTATGCCAGCAGAGTTGATGCCCCTCTTCCCTTCATAAGTGTTTGTGTTCAGTTTTTTTTACCTGACAAAGTAAACAAGGAAAACCCAGCTGTGAACTGAGGCTGAACTTAGGACTCTGAGCTCAGCCTCAGGATTCAATCAGCTTGCTTTTCCAGCTAATGACTCCTGCAAGCTGTCTAACAAACGTGAAAACGCAGCCACTGAAGCGTTCTGAAATGAATAATGCCCTCACAGAAATCCGAGCTCGTCTCAGGGAAAATGAAAACAAGGGAGTGTAATTAACCTGTCAGATTTCTGTAAAGTTAAAGTAAAAATAAATTTAGGTTTAAGTCTTTGGAGCAGAGGATGATGCAGTTGAAGGAGCGTGGCTGTTTAGAATATGGAAGCGTTGCTTACACATGGACACCTGGAACGAAACAAAACCTGCACGCTAAATAAATCATGCACACATGCTGCCTTCTTTCGCTGAGGCGAACAAAAACTTGATACGGCATACATAATTCACCGGAACACTGTATTCTGAGGACAGTAAAAAAGAAAAAAAAATCTACATTTATTTACAGTAAAATGTTGTAAATAAACAAGGATTAAGGTTAAAAATCTTGGAGATGATATTAAAGGTTTTTGAAGACATTGTCTTACCTCGTCTAGCACAGATGAGTTCATGAGCACCACAGTTTCTCCCCCCTCCTGGAAGATACAGCAATAAAAACGCTAAAGAATCAAGAATACTGATTGAACTGTCAAAACATGTACTTTATCCTCTAGCTGAATTACTTTGTTTATTTATCCAAAATAATATTTAAATAATAATATTTAAAGACTTATAAAAGGATCCTGGAAAATATTTTAAGCATTACAACTTTGCAATCAATACACCTAAAAAATGTATTTACCTTACATGAATAAAATATATTTCAGGAAGTTGAAACTACTTTTAGAAGTAAAAAAAACAGTACACTATTGATTTCCCCTTCCATTTCTGTAGCATGTAACAATATGCAGTTCGTAGTAAATAAAGCTTAAAAACAATTCTTTAAGTCTGACCCAGTGGCATGTCATTTGATCTCCAGTTCACCATGGTTTCTTTTTCAAAACATTCTGGGATTTAAGCCTCATAACTCAAACCTGCTACATATATTATTTGTAGCACTTCTCAGAAAATGATAAACAATGCAGGGAGTTGTCAAACAGTTTTACATGAAGATATATGCTTTAAAAAATATAACATTTTGTGAATGGAAGGGTTTGGACCCAAATACTGATCCCTTATGGATATATCCAGGAAGTCAATAACTGTATTTGATCAACTGCAATTATTCACAAAATACTGCTTGTTCCTTTACCAGCTAGTGTAATAATTGCTTGATAAGCAATATTTTAGTCAGTGTAGCTTGGGATTTTCATATTTAGTTAGTGTGAAGATATTAAATTGTTTAGTGTTTCTGTTGCTCTGTTACTTCAGTCTGACATTCAGTGAACACTTCTTTCTTTTTTTATTTGGACAATAAAAAGGAAATGGACGTTTTAATGATCAGACTTCTGGACTTATACTCATCCCAGTCAGAATGAATTCTTGCCAGCTGTAAGTGCATCTTAAGTAAAAGTTAAGGTTCTCTTTGGCTTTATTTGCACTGTTCTATTTAGTGCCACAATTATTTGTTTCTAATTGATTTACGTAGTGCAATGAATGGATTATTGAAGAACGACGTTGTCTTCCTATAGGTGTGACACCAACTCATCCAACATGCACGAATGGCCACACGTGACATTAACACTGCTCAGCCGCTAAATTTCAGTGACAGAAGACCTCTTCATCGCCACGCTGGCACTCACTATAAACACCAAGTGTTGATTAAAGGAGCGAAACGGCATATGCATTCATAAAACAGAATGATTTTAAACTAACAGCGTTGTTTTCTGGCGGACGTGATCCCATCTCATTCATCCGCAGAGCGGTCTTGTTGTAACAGGAGCTTAACATCACATATTTAAATTATCATCTATTTGTGGTTGTGTCTTGGATAAATGTTTCCCGCATGTATCTTTACTTGTGACATTGTAGAGCCCCCACGGAACTGTCTCCGTCTCTGTTTACATGTCGCATTACTTCCCGTGAGCATCCCACAAACGGATCACCACCGTCCTGCATCACCAAAGTGTCCGCATCTCTCAGCATCATTCGTCCCGCGCTGCTACCGCCGCCCGCGCGCCCCGGCTCTGCGGTGCCTCGCGCGGGGTGGATCAAGAGGGAGACCCGCCGCGGAAATAATCGGACTCGATCATCTACATGGAAAAATTCTTATTCTGTTTCATAGTAAAGTTGAGGGCTGGTACCTGAGAGGGAGACTTACCGTCAATCGCCATGATGCTCCGTCCCGGACTCTACCAACCAACTGCTGGTTGGAGGGGGTGCAGCCGAGGAGGGAGGTCATTCATGCGTTTGTGTGTGAGGCAAAGTTGTGTAAGCAATTAAAGATTGAATGAAAGCAGCACTCCAAGATCCCCATATTAAATAGGATATTTAAATAACGTACAGTAGCTCGCAAAAGCATAACTTTTTTCAGTTTTGTCACTTTATAACAACAGTAGGAGTTTATGACAGACCAACACAACCTAGTCCATTATTGTTAAAAAATTTTTTTTTTGCAAATTAAAATGACCGTAATTTCAGGTGCATGCCTTAGGGTTGTCTCTAATTGCCCATCTTTATAAAATTATAGATATTGTACAGCTTACTGCAATCTATATTTTTGCAATTAGATTTCATTTATATATTTAATATTTTGCTGGCTCTTACAGTTGTTGCAAGATTGCTCCGTATTTAATAAATAACATTGTATTGTAAGTATTCTCCTGAAACGGTATCCATCCAACTACTCTGTCTAGTATCCATATAAGACAGATATTAATGTCATGAATGTCATGTAAGATATTCATACCCACAGCATGTTATTGTCATTACAATACTTAAATGTTGACGATGCTGTATTTATGGGGATTTGCATTGTTTCCTGTAGTGTTGCATAAATGCCAATGAAGTTGTGTTCACTCAATTTTTACATTGGCATTTCCAGTTGGCATTATGCAAACGCAAAAGCCTTCTTTTTAAGTACCAAACATTTGCTTAAATGATCACATTATCCTTTGGTTGAGTTTAAGTAAAGTTTCAATCAGTTTGTTAATTAATTTGTTTCCATTTTATAGCGACGTCTGTATCAGTCTCGCCTGCACAAGGTTCTTCTGAAACAGTTATTCATTATTAGGCTATTCCTAAGCTAGCTGTACAACTAGCTTCTTATTTATGGAAGAACGTGTTGCCATGGCAACTTGCGTCACTGCTGGTGGAACGATGGGAACTCCCACCGGGCTTCCTTACTTACACTTCCGTAAAGTTTAGTAGGTGCAGCTGAGTAACTGTAGCGTGCAGCAAGCTACTTAGTTAAGTTTCTTTTACATCTTATTTTGGACTCACTTCAGTTTTATTTATTTAGAAAAAAAAATGAGCGAAATTAAACCAGGGGAAAAAACAGCAGCCGAAGACAATGAAGAGGAACAAGACTGGGAAGCAGCTAAATCCTTTTTTGAGAATCTAAAGACAAAAGTACCGAGGCCAGTGAGTTTATCACTAAATTGTTTACTTATCTCTAACGTTATGACTTTTAAAGTAGTCTAGTTTAAGCATCAGGGATGTTTTTTCTGTTTTCCTCTGTCTGTGTCAGCCCAAACCCCAGAATGCGGTAACCATCGCCGTCTCCTCTCGCACCCTCTTCAACATGGTGGCAGAGAGGAAGATCTACGAGGAAGAAGGGCTGGAGAAGTACGTCGCTTTTCAGGTGGAACATGAAAACGATCCGTTGAAGCCGGGACCTGCATTCCCTTTCGTAAAGGTAGGCCTGTCTGTGGTTCAGGGAGTGGCAAAAGGCTGTAACTCCGGGCGTGGGCCCTTTTAAGGCATTCCAGTTGTAGCCCAGTGCTGATACTGGTAACAAGCCATCAGTTCTGGTGCTGCTCACCAAACCAAAGTCTTGTACCCCTATAGTTTAACTTCTTAGCAGGGGCGTATTTAAGGGGATGTTGAACCCTAAACAAGTTTTGGTGCCCTTTCTGCTTTTGGTGACAGAAGAGTAAAAGCTCAACAGAACAGCTTAGTTTTTTTTATTGGCTGTCCAAAAATAAATGACAGTATTAATGAGTGTCTTTATATTTTTTTATTGTAAAAAGAAGTTGTTAAACTACAGAGCCCCTTAGGGGACGTGGAGGGGAAAAAAAGGGAAAGAAATCCCGACTTATTTTCTCGAGATCCCATGAAAAGAAAAAAAAAGTCGGGATCTCAAGATAAAAAGTCGGGATTTCTTTTCTTTTTTTTTTTTTTTCTCCCTGTCCCCTTACGGGCTCCGTAGTTAAACAGAACATCTTCATCCATCAATAAACTGGTCCAAATTGTTATTGTAACTAATGTAACCCAATCATTCAAATACACCGAACTATTTTATGATTATCTCAATAAGAGTCAGAAATTTATGAGAATCATAAAACTACAAGAACAATTTTTAGAATATTTTGCAAAGTAACTTCCAATAGGCCAAACAGCCTAACAGGTATCTACTTTTCAATCTCTGACTTCCATAAAAAGTTGTTTTTTTCTCTAATTGTGAATTTTCACATTGGTCTGGATTCCGATGCCTCTCCTCTGTGTGGTTATTATTGTGCAATTGTTTTCTTGGGATAAATAAATCCACAATTGAAGGTTATAATGTCAAGCAACAACATATCTTTTTTTTCCTCTTTTTTTGTCAGTTGAATTGTAGTTCCTGTTTTAAGGCAGGTACAACTTTGAGACAGGTGTCACTTATTGGTTTGACAGTGGTGTTATGAAAAGATCTGACCTAATTTTGTTACTAGAAGTGGAACATGAGTTGAGTTGAATCTCATCCATTCGTCCATCCGTTTGCACTGCTTCTATAATATAATCTGCCTATCTAATAGAGAAAATCTATGATTCCAAGATCACAAAAGTCATTTATTTCCACAGTCAGAGCATATATTTTGTAATTTATATGAATGGGACAGAATGGCAAACCTTTTGTAATACTGTTGTAACCTCATGTGTAACACAATGCCTCAATATCCTTTCTTTTCTTTGAGTTTTAAGAAGGTCTGATATGTGTTACAGGCTCTCATGAATGTCAACACTCGACTTAGGAACCTTTACCCCGACAGCGAGGAACTGTTTGACATCGTCTTGATGACTAACAACCACGCTCAAGTTGGCGTGCGCCTCATTAACAGCATTAATCACTACGGTACGCTGCGTTTCTTAACCAAACATTGTTAATCGTTCAGCTCTGCAACGTCTCGCTACATCAGCAGACATAATCAAGAGGAGAACTCATTAGAGCTGGGGTTTCATTCTTCATGCATATCTAATGTATTTGATGCTCTTTCAGGTTTGACAATAGAGCGATTCTGTATGACTGGAGGGAAAAGTCCTATAGGATACCTGAAGGCCTACATGACAAACCTCTACCTCTCAAAAAGTGCAAACAAAGTTACAGACGCAATAGCGGAAGGTAAGAGGAGATATCCTTTTATTACAGCCAGAACATTTAACACATAAACTTTTATTTTAAATATTTATTTAATACTGTTCCCCTCCATAATTATTGGCAGCTCTCATGAAGATGTGCACAAAGAACCCCTGAAAACAAATAGATATTTTATTACAGCTGCATAAATCTCACACTGAAAAATCAAAATTTAATTACAATTTATTTATTATGTGGGTAAAAAAATCCTGCATTACGAAACATTTTTTAATCACCAGTGCCACAGTTAATTTAATCACTATAGATTTATTTACACTAAATAAAAGTGAAGAATTTGTAATCATACATGCATCATAATCAAAGACAAGAAAACACGCGGGTGAAGAAGATGAAGAAATCAGGAAATTGAAAAAATGAGAACAATAATTAAAAATTATGATAAGCAAGGCTGAATGTGGTCTTAAGTTTGTTTTTCCTCCTAGGACAATGAGGACAAGACATTATGTATGGGGAAAAAGTCCCCTCATGTCACTGTTGGCAACATGCAGCAAAGAATAGCGTATAGGTTTAATCAAATCTCCATAGCAACCATTTGTTTTCTCAGCCTTTGTACGCATTTGTAATAAGCTGCAATTTGGTTAATAGAAGGTCTGAGCTTTATGGCTCCTCCAGTCTAATCTAAAAATTTAATTTGCATATTCTTAATAAAAATATGTCTTTATGTTTATCAAATATGATGTATATTTACTAGTTCCAAATTGTTTGTGAGGATTTACTGCTTTTCACCAAAATGTTGCATAACTACAAAAGAACCAGGAACTGAAAAGAAAACAAGAAGACACACTGAAGTTTGTGATCATAATATTGCAAAATGTGGAAACATTGAAGCAGTAGAGAAGTTTTTGCGAGTCACTATTACTCTGGTGAAATCAGGTGGTTGCTGAAACCTGAAGTGAGCAGCAGTTCAAACATCTTATAATGAGATATAGGACTGACATTAGCCTGCAGCAGAATTCCAAGAACAGAACATTCACATGTCAGGAGTTTGTTTTTTTAACCGTTTCTTTCCTCCGTGAAGGGATTGCTGCAGCCACCATGTTTATGCCAAAACAGGAGAGCGATCTGAGCGACACTCAGTTGAGAGTGGCGTTTGATGGTGACGCCGTCCTCTTCTCAGACGAGTCAGAAATCATTGTGAAGAAGCATGGCCTCGACAGTTTCTTTGAGCACGAGAAAAAGTTTGAGAACAAACCTTTGGCTCAGGTAAGAAGATATTGTCGTCTATGTGCAACATCTCTGATACGCGACAAAAATGAGATCACACTTCTTAAAATAACACAACTGCCATGACTATGCAACATGTCAGCCCAGTGTTCATATTGTCATAGCTTTAAAATGTCTTTTGTTGCAGTTTTGACATTTAAGGATCTTATTTTCTTCTCTTATTGATTTACTGAGTTCAGATTAGTCATATTTACTCTCTTCATCAGTGAAGTGTGATAAATGTCTGAACTTGCACACAGATGTATATTCTTGTCTTGTGATTATAACCAATCTGAATACGAAGATACAGGTTTGTCATATTCTTAACTCCTGGATTTATGAACCTGTATAACCTGCTGTACAGGACCATGCAAAACTGTTCGTACCCTGCTATCGTTTCACATCGTGTCAAGTTGCAACAACAAACCTCAACAACTGAGACAACGTTGCACATAATTAAGAAAATATATTGGTACTCAAAGGTTTTGCAAATAAAAACGCAAAACGTGTTGCATGTATATGTATTCAGTCCATTTTTACTTGTTAGACCTTGAATAAATTTATTTATGCAGTGCAGATTTACTACAAATGTCCTCTCAAAGCACTTTCCAAAAAATTATCCAGCTTATATACAGTCAACTCAATCAAATTATACAGACCCGTTTAAATTAAGTTGTGCACTTATTAAAGAAATCACAAGGAGTCGATGAGAACAATAACTTTTATCTTTTACTTCAAAACAGATCACAGTTGCTGGGATGATTAATGGAGCTAAAATTTGTACTGCACCTTCCAGTAATCAAACAAAAACATATGGCCATATTCATGTGTTAGAATGGCCCAGTCAAAGGACTGACGTAAATCCAATTGAAAATTTTGTCAACACTTAAAAATCATAGTATTGATTCAGGTGTGAATAGAATTGCATGCAGCACTTTTCATATTTTATTTGTAAAATTAAAAATATATATATAATTTTCCACAATTAATCAATACTTCATGTTTGGGCATCATTATAAAGTCCAAATAAAAGGTTAAGTTTAAGAGGAACAAATTCTTAGATTTTTTATTTTTATTTTTATACATCTGTTGTCTGTCATTTTACGGGACCTTAACCTGATTCTGTGCCTCACACAGGGTCCATTAAAGTGTTTCCTGGAGGCCCTCGGTAAGCTCCAGAGAAAATTTTATGCCAAGAACGAGCGTCTGAATTGCCCGATCAGAACCTTCCTGGTCACGGCTCGCAGCGCAGCCAGCTCCGGCGCACGTGTCCTGAAGACTCTCCGCAGTTGGGGCCTGGAGATCGATGAGGCCCTCTTTCTGGCCGGGGCCCCCAAGGGCCCTCTGTTGCAGAAAATCAGACCCCACATCTACTTTGACGACCAGATGTTCCACATTGAGGGGGCCAATGAGCTCGGAACCATATCTGCACATGTACCTTACGGAATTGGACAGAAGTACAACAGAGGGAAGCTCATCGAGGAGCCTGAAAAAAAAGAGTAATTTGCAAGTGACACTATTTTATCTGCATAGGAATAGATTTCCTCCAAATAAATTAATCATGTTTTAAAGAGGCAGTATTATGTATTTTCAAGCACATAGGGGCGTTTTATAGTAGCTATGTCACCTTCAGTTGTTATAAAAATGCTGTACATGTAAAATATGACAATATAATGCTTTGAAATTGGGGCTTTGTCTCTTTAAGAAGCTCCTTGCTCTTCCTAACACTCCTTCAGCATGTCATCACAACAGCGTTTCTCCATTAACACTCGAACAATGTTTTTACCAGTGTTACAGTGAGAAGTAGCTCGTATGATGAGCTCAGCAGATGTGCATTTCCACCAGGTATTTGCTAACTGCTGCTGCCGCTAGTCTGGAGGATCTGAGTCTGTGTAACTTGGTGAGAGCAAGCGTTTTGCAAACCCAAATGGCTGCCAGCGGACACTAAAGGATTTCCCAAACATGCATGAAAGAATCAAATCTACATTCCAGTTATGTTTTTGATGAGGGAATAACATGATGTAAAGCTCAAAAAAGTTAATTTTTACACAATACAGCCACTTTAAAAAAGGTTAGCATTTAGTTTATTAAAGAATTTTGCAATATGTATGGTGAGATGGTTTCTAACAAAATGTATTTTCACAACGTATTATGAAACACAATTTTTTTTTCTTTTAATACTAAATAGAAGAAAAATCTATTGTTACCTTTTATCTGCATCTGCTTCCTTTTTAAAGGCCCAATCAGGAATAAATGCATTTTTAATAAAGTTTACATCATTCCTCCTTGTGCCCTGTTTGTATTTTTCTTTGGCCGTTATGTATTTCCTTAAACACATAATGGTCCCTTCTCTCCTGTTTGATAAAAATTGTCCTATCCATCATTTTTAGGCAATGTTCTTGCACCTTTATAGAACACATACATATTTTAAAACAGAGGTTTACTGCCAGAGTAGAAATGCTGTGGCTTAAAGGGACACTGATGCTGCCTTTCTGTGTTTTTCTTCTTGCTAGATGTTAACGTAAAACTTCTATTGTGATGTTTTTCTTATTTTCAAGTTGCATTTATAACATAGGACCATACTACTTGTGTTCGTTTTCAAACAGCATATTTAACACTGCAGAATTATGCATAGGTAAACAGCAGACTTGCACAAGTTTTCTAAGTGCTGGAAATATCTGTATTTGTCGCTTATTTTGTGCTGTTCAACTTTTATATTTATAATATTTTCACATGTGTCTGCTGCACGTATATTTAGAGTATATTGTACTCTGTTTACATATTGAAATAAGAATATGAAAACAAAAAAGTACATGCTTTTGTTAAGAATAAAATATTTTCTGTTCCAAAAGCACTGATTGTGCCTCTTTGTGCTGCTACATTTATAATTTTAGGTTAGTTCATTTGCGTATGTTTTTTTTTTTTTGCCCTTTTTACATGAATAATCATTTGATAATTTTTAATACTAAATATGTTTGATATTCTGACATTTAAGTGTGATAAATAAGCAAAAACAGGAAAAATTTGTTAGGGGGTAAATCAATTTTATGAGCATGTTTTATTTTGATTTCTTAGTGTTTTATTCTAATAAAATTTTAAACAATTAATATAAATATTGTCTTTTATATGAAAGGTTTTAAATACTGTTTTTGAACCTACAGCAAATTAGAAAGCAGATTTAGAGCAAATTTTAGACCTTTTCTGCTATCTTATACAAAGAAAATTGGAAGCAAGTGGTGGATGTTTTAGCTGAAATTTTTTCCCCTGTCCTGCCATAATGATGCCAGTAGGCTTTCTGAAGAGTTTAGCAAGAAATAAACTAATTTAAGTAGAATGGATCAGTGACGAAAAAAATATTGGCGGCAGGAAGGAGGAGACTTTTCAATATCCTATGGCATAATTAGAAATCCAAAGACAGGAAAGACACAGCTTAATTTAAGTAATAATCCTATTAAAAAGCAAAATTTTTTGTGCTGGCTTTATGGGTTATTTTTACCCTAAGATATAACAAACGTTCAGCTAGATATTGTCTTTTAGGGATGTATTTTAAGTTAGGGGACTTAAAGAAAAAAAAGTACATGTAAATTGTTTAAATCCATGTTTGATTTCCATCTATTAAAATGGTTCAAGTGTCTGTGCCCATTGAGGAAAATAGCTTCTATGTATCTGAATATTTTAAAGCTAAATTCCTGCCACTATGCCACTAGTTGTGTGTACCTTGACTCACCAGTAGGTGGTGCTATGTAGCTAGAGTTCTCTCTACTGATCTCACGTCCTCAGGTTGGTACAACTGGCTGTTTGTCATTTCACCGTTAGATGGCGCTGTATGACTACTTTTATCTTTGCTCCCACGTTGCTTTAGTCACATACTACACATAACCTAATTCAACTATGTGCAATGCCAACTGTTAGGTAAACAGAGGGAAACAATAATAATAATAAAAATGAAACCGTTTTTGCATGCTCCGAGAAATATTGTTTTTTTTAACATAACTGAACTCATTCAGTGGCAGCATGATGCTGTGTTGGAGAGACAGAGATGCAAAAAGCTTTATTGCTTTGAACCGGTAGAAAGAAAACTTTTAATATTGGTTTCTTCACTTCAAAACATTTCCTACTTCTGGTTGTATTATGCCGTCTCACCAGTGGATGGCACTAGGTAGCAGCAATTACTCCCATTTTGTTTTCTTCCCCACATCCTCCACTTTGATAGAACAATTTGCTTGATAAATTTACTTCCAATAATCCAATTCAGTGTTCTCCAATGTATATTAGCAGTTTACCTAATCTGTATTTTCTATGTTTTTGTTTACCTTGTGCTGCAGCAGACTGTCATGTTGTATGTGTGTGATTTTATTAGTCATGAAGAGGTGCTCCTGCTTAATTAACAGGCATCACACAGAGAAAAGAAGAAAACCCACAAGGAATATTTGCATTTTCTGAACTACAGCAAGGAACTATTAACACAAAAATCACTTCTAACAGTTTTTGCATGCTTTGAGGAATATTTATATATATTTTTCAATTTTAATCTAACTCCTTCTAGGCTCATTTTGCTGCCTCATTAATATCCCTGCCAAGTGCAGCAAGGGCAATACAACACAAATAACTTCTTCTCACTGAACATTAAGGTCTAATTGGAAGTTAATGAGCTGTCCTTCGGTTCCTGAAAGAGAATCTGGAGATTAGCTCTAGGCTCCATGTTTGATGTGAGTTATTTATAACTTGAAATATGATTGTTTGTAAAGATCAGTAAAGGAGGATTTCATTTTTGCAATTTGAGAGTAAAGCAATGACTTACAGGTGATTATTATTTGCAGGTAAATTAATAGGGGGAAAAAGACACCTTGGGATATACATGTGTAATTTATTTTTATCATGTTAGAAATTGTGCTTTGAAGTACTGCACTCACTTTTATGCATGCATGTTTTAATTTGTATTTATAAATAAACATATTTCTTGCATCATTCCTGTTAAAACCTTGTGCTGAAATTTTTATTTTTAAATAATAGCTATTAGCTTATTTTTGTAAATGTGTGATACTACCTCAGGGGGTTCATGAGATGCACAACAGGCTTTTGTTGTAAGTTTTATCAACAGAATGTGCAACAATATGGAACCACTGTTCATCTAACAGTGATACATCTGGAGTAATAAACAATAAGATTGGGTGCATCCTTTAGCATTATCATGAACTGAGGTAATGCATCATATTTGATCCAATTGTGTGAATTTGTCAAATCTGACCTTTTTTTAAGTAACTGCACCTATCAAACGAGGACATTGGATTTTTGCATGTTACTTGTTTTCAATGATGTTTGTCTCTGAGTTTTTGCTACTGAGTTGCTCTTCTTGTCAGCGGAGCATCTCTGCATCAAGCCTGTCAGGCTGCAGAGCTCGTGCACTGCTGCACGCTGCGACCAGCCTACTGTTCCCATGGATACTTGCTGCTGACACCACCAGAACTGTGTAGGCTCGTTGAAGATATAATTAATAACAAAGGATTAGAGGCAAAGGTAGCATGGGGCTCAGTATTAGAAACCTCATCATACAGTTACTATAATTGGCATCCTTTGGGTGTGTGTGTGTGTGTGTGTGTGTCCATGATCAGGCTTCTGACTGTGAATTTCAGTTGCACGACATTAATATTTGTAAAAAGAAGTAGTTGATGATAATAAAACACTTTTTATTAACAATTGTAAAACTGCTGGGATGCTGCTTATTATTTAGGATTGCAGCTTCGCTTCAGCCAGTTTTATTTTATGCAGCTGCGTTTTATTTATTTTTTATTAAAAATGTCCACTGCATGTTGGGCTGTTTTTGGCTGGAAAACCATGTGTGGCAGAGTGGTGGCCGAATGTCCCGAAGCAGCAAACGCACCATCTGTACAGCTGCAGGTGCAGCCTGGAGTATTCTGATTGTCTCCACTTGTAGGAGAAAATGACCGGAAGAAGACGTGCATGGAGCATTTTAATCGATAAAAACTCCCCCCTAAATTTAAGGTAGAACAATATAAGTCCATTTTGGGAAATTAAGCATATTGCTGAGGTGAAAACCTGCTGAGGGGAAGAAGAAGGTTCTGCCATGACGAGGAAAATATTGTGAAAAGTCAGGTAAGCTAACTCTGCTATTATGCTACATTTCTGTCGGAACCAGTCTGTTAGTTTCTTTGCCGACAACCAAAGTATTTCTTTATTGTATTTTATCCTTTTTTCTTTTTTTACAAACAACTATCAAAGTAGTTTGAAAGTGAACTGAGCAAAGTGCTAATTTTTTTCCGCAGACCATCACCGTTTTTTATGAATCACGTAACAGCTAGCAAAGAAACCACAGGCATATACACCTCATGGACGGTTCCGGCCTATTGTCGCTGACGTCACGTAGAGCCGCCATCTTGGAGCGGCCCTAGAATGAAGTATCGGCGCATTTAATCAATCATAAATCGCTAAATACTTAGATTTTCACGCCTTTTTGATGTAAACCTCATTCAAACAGCTATCAGAGCTATTTTTTTGTTATTATTATTTTTATTATTATAAAAAAAATTAACACATTGACTCCAAATAGCTTTGAAAAACTATTCATCACTCTGTTCAATACTCCCATCCCTCACTTCTGATGTCCGTCATGGCGCCTGCAATGATTAAGTTGCAGTTGCAAAGGGTCAATAGTTTGGGTTATGCAGAATTGATCTGATCGTTTCCATAGCAACGAGCAGAAGCAAGCTGTAACTTGATCTGGGATGTGGCCAAAAGATCAAAGAACCTCTGAGGTTATGAATGCTTGTATTTCAAAACATCAGTTTATATCCAATCTGCTATTCGAACCTCAACATTGCATCTTGCAAGGATTTATAGGATGGAACAACCATGGGGAAGTTGTAACAATTTCCAGCTTTATTTCCAGCTGGAAATTGTATTTCCAGTTGTACAACTGGACATACAACATTCCAGTTATATTTAGTTACAACTGGAATGAAGAAGGTTTGTAACAAAATATTTCCTGGTGATGATTCAGACATTAGTAGCTCTAAGGACAAGCGCACTGAGTCTGATTACGATCTCTTCGATGCTTTTCCTTTTGAACCTTCTCCAGCTGTGGAGAGGTTCTTTGCGAGCCTTCCCTGGCTGGGGAAGATTGCATCTCTGAGCATGATGAGTTTGATGCTTATCTTTTTGGTCCTTCCCCGGCTGGGGAGCATTGCTCCTTTGAGGACAATGTTTTTGATGATTTTCTTTATGAACTATCCCCGGATGTGGAAGTTCTTTAGGTGCCTTCCTCGACTGAGAAGCAAGCTACCCCGGCTGGAGAAATTTGTTTCAATGAGCACGATGATATTGATGCCGGCCCTTCATCGGCTGGGAAGCAAACTTTCCCAGCAGTTGAGTCTGAAAGCTCAACTTTTGCTTTGGTGAAGACAGCACTAGAAGAAAGGACTCATGAAGAGAGCGCTGTCCAGACCACTGTCCAAGGGAACGATTTCGCCAATTATCCTAGTGAGGAGGAGACAGTTGGGTTCAAAAATCAACTTTTGCTTTGGCGAAGACGCTAGAAAAAGGACCCATAAGAAGAGCGCTCTCCATCCCACTGTCTGAGGGAACGATTTTGCCAATCTTCTAAAAGAAGATATCATGAAGGAGACAGAAATTGGGTGTTTTCAACTTTTGTTATTGTTGTGTTTTGGTTTGTATTGCTTGTGCTTTTTATTTTCATTTTTATTACAAGTTTCTCCTCAATTTAGTGATTTTTTTTCGGGTTTTTATTTTTTAGGAATATTTTCTGGATACTTCCTTTTGTGGAGAAACTAGTTTGCCAATTTTCCAAAAGAGCAAACTTCTCCAGCTTGGGAAGTTTGCTGCAAAGAAGATATTGTAAAGGAGACAAAAATTGCTTTTCTCTTTAGTAGACACTTCCTTATGAAACACCATGGAGAGAAGCATGGAGCGCTTAGGTTTAAATTTAATTACAACTGGTGAAACATATTTAACATTTGTAATTAATTTTTTTGTTTCAGTTCAGTTTCAGAAATATTTTATTGATCCCAATTTAAATTAAATGTAGCTCATCAAGATTCTTCAAAGATCTCCTGAAGCAGTCTGTACCTTCTTATAGACGCTTCACTGTTGCGTATCGAGTCCGATCTGTTGTCCAGATCAACACCGAGGTGTTTATATCCCTCAACCACCTCCACTTCTTCTTCCGTGATGGAAACAGGTTTGATCTAAACCTGTCTGTCCTAAAATCAGCGATTATCTCCGTTGTTTGTTTCAGGTTTTCTCTGAAGCTCCGGCTTCCTGGAAACAGTCTGAAATCGTGACTGTTCAATCAATTGGTCTCTAAATGCTCCTTAATAAATAAAATAAATGTATAAAATTAAATTGAATATCATCATATATATATATATATATAGTGTGTATATATAGCATATTCATCAATATATAATATATAATAAATTTTTTATATATACACACATACATTGGTGTGTATGCGTGTTTGTGTGTGAATGCCACAGGAAAAGTTAGAGGAAAATAACTATGCACTGACACTCTGCTGCATTTATCTTCTTGACAAGCAATTTGCTCTAAATATGTTTTCTTAGTTGGTGTTACAGAATGTTTTCTGAAAGTAATTTATTTGGACCATCAGAAACACGCCGGTGCCTTAATACCCAAACTGAATATGTGAGGGACAGTCATTTAGCATAATTAAGTGGCTCTACATCCACTTCTAAGATATTCCTATTTGTGACTTAAATGAAGTACACCCAATTTAAGATGCATTAGTGTAAAACAAAAGAACACATTACATTTCTTTGCTGTGTTTTCCTAAATTAACATAGAGTGACTAATGAGACATACAATAGAAGGATTACCTGAAACTAAAAAGATCAAAAGCAAAGAAAAGGTGCAGATGAAATGCCTGTTTTTTAAGATTGATAATGCACTTGGTGATGTATGTGTTTGGGAGCGCTGTAGCTTATTTTAAAGCTTGTTTGTTCAGGAGGCGCATGCAAACATTCTGCCTTGTAGAAGTCCAGATGGTAACTGGCTTTAATTGCAAGAGTCTTTTATGTATATTGAACTTTTTTGCATCTTGTTACGTAACAACCAGAAACTATCATGCTTTTTGTTAAAAAAATCTGAGAAGGGGAAGTTTAATGTTTCATGGTTTTCAAAGGGTTCTGCACAGTGGCGCAGTTGGTAGAGCTGTTGCCTTGCAGAAAGAAGGTACTGTGTTCAATTCCCGGCTTGGGGTCTTTCTGCATGGAGTTTGCATATTCGCTCATTTCCTCAAACTCTGCGAGTTGTGAAGACGGTTGACGCTCATGGTAACAGCTCAGTTAATCTGCTGCACAATGCTGCACCCACCATTTGTTGTGAGACTCAGTTGTTGGAGCGCGTTAAGTAATGTGACAGGCTCTGTTGACTGAATACTGTGCTATGATAATGACATGTATTGAGGTCAGCTGTTCCTCTCCTCTGTATCCTATAGACACATCATCTGTGCATTCACTTCAAACTCATCTGCTTCATAGCTGATTGAGATGTTGCAAAAAATAAACAAGTTTACATTACTGTCGTCTCTTGTCAGATACAGAACTTGTCAAGATTAAACCATACAATGATTTCTCTGTGTGGTGATGACACAGATGACAGTCTGTAGTTACAGATTCTCCTCACTTTTGCTGTTTATGTGCTTCTGTAATTGCTGTCTCGCTAATATTATTGCACATCTAAAGGTATTTTCTGTGGAAACTTATCCTCACACTCACTGAGAGCGCTGGCTCTCATTCAATTTGGCCAGTTCTCATTTGATTTGCACAGCGTGACTGTCTGAAAGCCAAGCGACAGGTCCGGAGGCATCGGCGAGGGGTCTCGGCACGAGATGGATTAGTGACGCCACGTCGGCACTCTGTTCTTATCTCGGTTTTTCACCAGCACACCTGTTAGCCATTATTGATGGACTCGGTTCAGAAACGAGGCCTAGTTGGTGCGTAAGCCCCCTCCTCTCCTTTGCAAACTTGAACATCCGGCATGCAGACGTGAAAATGAGAACAGGTTAAGTGACTCTCAGGAGAGGCTTCTAGCAATCTGAAATCAATCATGCTATTCATGTCCCCGAAGAAGGCTGATTGGGCTTCCCGACGTTCTCCGCTGAGCTATTAATTCACTGACACGAAATGTCAGCTTGCATTGAAAAAAACATTAAACGGTGCTGAAATAAAAGATTCCTTTGTGTTCCTATTCTAAAAAATTATTCCTGGCATACCTTTTATCTCTGTTAGACAGTGGCTTGCAAAAAGTAGTCAACAGTTGAACTTTTTCACATTTGTCACATCAACACCTTCAACATCAATGTTTCTTTTTTTATGAGAATTTTATGTGACAGACCAACACAAAGTATTGTATACTTCTAGAGGGGAAGAGTGCTCATTTTTTATAGTCCTAAAATTCAGAAAAATATTTTTAAGCATTTGCATTCAGCTTTCTTTACTCTGATACCCATAAATAAAAGCTATTCCAACCAAATGTCCTCAACAGGTCATCACCACATGTCCCAACCTAATTGTGGTTCAATTGTCACAATTTATCTATGGTACACAATTACAAATTACTCATGGAAAAATCAGCAATTTATGATATTTGTGGTACACCATATCTACAATATTCTAACAAAATTGCCACTTGAAAATACCTGAAATACTTCATCCCAATGCGACTTGACACCATTGGCTAGTGGGCCAATGGTGTCAAGTTGTTTTTTTCACTTAATGTTGATTGGCTGTACACCAAGGAATGGAGGCGATATTAAAACTGCTTGGCCTCCACGTTGTGCTAATGGTTGATAGAGTATATGTGGGGTTTTAACAGTTAAAATTGGCAGTTGCATTCATTTCCAAAAACCCTGTCTGTATTGAACAGTAGCAAAAATAAAGCCATCGTTTAAGATAACATAAAAAGTGTCCACCACAGTAAAAGTGAATACGTTCTCAAACTGATGTGCAAACCACACGTTTGTGCAGTTGGACTCCTCATTTCTAAGAAGAACCATGTGTACCTTCCTGTCCATTCAGCATGTAGCAGGAGGCTTTGAAGACAGACCAGGGAGCAGAGACGACACATCCTGCCATAGTAACAGCTGACAGCTGAGTAGCACACAGTCATACTACTTTATTGCCGGAGCTCATCCGATTTGGCATTTAGTGTGCTCTGCAGCTTTAGCTAGAGGTGCAGAACGTGGCCCACGCTTGGGTTCAGACCAGCCCGTGGAGCAACACTACTCGCCTCTGAGGGAAAAGCAAAGTGCAACCACCAAGCAGGCGAGCATCACCAATTATCTCCACCTCTCTGCTTGTAGCAGGAATCTATTTCAGCACCATTACCTCTGGGCAGCCACGGGCTGACAGTCTCTCCTGTCAGGGTGATACCTCTAAATTGGCTCCCACCCCTCTCCTCCTGAGATTGAAAAGAGATTATTAAAGACATTCATCATAAAAGAAGCGCGAGCCTGTCTGGAAAGTGGGGAAAATTGTGAAAAATGGGAGCACAATGCAGCGTGCACCGAGAAGGAGGAGAAGCTGCAACGGGAACATGGGGATAGGATATAGAGACATGAGTGAGCGGAAGGCTTGGCGCTTCTCCGTGGTGCCAGACAGGGAGGTCCCAGGGGTGAGTTGGACGGTGCAGTAGGCAGGGTGTGGGGCCCAATCGGAGGCAGCGCATGCGCACAACGGGCACCCGAGCCATGGCTTAAATCCCCACATATTGGATGCAGAGCTAATGATACCCCTGGAGACCGAAAGAGTCCAACTCCTACATGACAAGATGTGCGGTACGGTACATTGTCCCCGTCTGATCCAAGTCGTTCTCTCGGGAAAAGTCTGTATGCAAGCAGGACAATCTGAAGGCACGCTGCTCGATTTAACACTAAGATATCACGTTTTAGAATAATAATCTGGAAAATCAACACACCAGAAGACCAAGAAGTTGGAACAGAGTTCCTTTCCCTTGTGTTCAACTTATTAAATTTCCACCCTACTATATTGAACATACACTTTGAGTTGCGGGCTCACTTTGAGACTCCCCAGACCCCTCAGCGTGCGGTATTTTATTTCTGCCATACCGCCACGGCTCACTTGCCAATCTCTCGCTCTTCTCCTCGCAGGCAGGCAGACTAAGAGAGGTGTTATTGATGCAGTTATGCAACCACCTGAATATTGATGAACACTAAAGCGACACTATGCTTATATGAATACAGGCTCCATTGCAGGAAAAGCTGTCTTTATGGTACGGAGTGATACGGCAGTCAGAAAATTATTGAATTTGGAGTTGTGAGGAATAATTGGCAGTATGATGTAATGTTGTGGAGCAAATGTAACAGCAGTCATGCTTTCCAAGCTCAGTCAATATATGCTTTGCATTCAATGCGTGTCAGAACGTTAATTTACAGCGCGCAAGTATCAGTAGGATAAAAAGATAACCATTTGAAACTCCATAATTAGTAGAAGCTAAAATTGTGATTAAAGTGATTAGAATATAACCTGTGACGTTAAACGGTTAATATTGTATTTTAAATCTTGTTTATTTTAAAACATCTGATTTATTGTGGTTCTAATAATTTTGCTAAAATATTCATTTGATGGGATGTGAAAAAAAACAGACTTTGACAAATATTTTCCCTCATATAATGCGATCCTATACAATTAAAGTATATAAATTTATTGGAGCAAAAAGAACATTAAAAATAGAAATCTTCAATAACCCCTGTTGCATAAATGTGCACAGTCCTAATCCAAATCTCTACTGAAGCACTTTTTGATTCAGTTTCAGTCTTCTTGAGTTCACACCCCTAATCAATTATAGCAAATTTGATTAACCCGAATTAAAATTCTGCTGTCCTTGCAGGACTTTCTTCAAATATCTCATTAATTTTCTCATTAGCATATTTTAGCGAAAGCTGTAAAGGATCAAAAATGACATTACTGTTGAAATCAGTCAGGAGAAGAGGATAATTTCCACAGCAGTGCACAGTGGGTGCAATATTGAGGGCTGTCATCAATATTTGGGGAAAATAAAAGACCAGATTGATGTTACTAATACCAGACATTTCTTCAATACTGATCAAAAGGTGAGAATGAAACTGGTTAGACAGACAATAGGGATGCTGAGACTGACTCTGAAGAAGCAATTATGTGACAAAAAGCTCCTGTGTTTCCGATTTGTCCGTACAAACAAGAATGGCTGCAAGATTAAATTTATTTCTTTAAAAGAAAACATCCAGGACTGGCAAAGAAGGGAAAATATCTTATGATTTTATCCAATGTAATTTAAACTTTTATTAAATAGATAGCACACTAACTGCACTGAACCTCACTGAAAGAACCATATGATAAATGGTAGTGGCAGCATCATACTCTGGGGATTTGTTTTTTCTGTTAAGTTAGGTTTGGTTTAAGATGGATTAAGTTATTAATTAAAAAACCAGTCAGACTGAGAGACTGACTGGTTTTTCAGTTCTGAATGAAACAGTTTTGGCTCAACACCATCGTCCATCTTCTAGAAAGCTTAACGTGAAGAGGAACTTCATTTTTCAGCATGACAGTAAGTTCAAATTTAGCTAAATCAAAATTAAACATTCCTGGCAGATTTAGAGTTACAAATTTTTTTACTTAGTCGAGAAATGTTTCTTCTAGGAAAGGAGATGTATATTTATCAAAATAAATGAAAACAATGTAAAAAAAGTAGAAAAATAATATACTTTTAAAAGAAATTGTATCTTTCTTTTTTTAAATTATCCCATCCAGTTGCTCACTTCTTATTTCTCCAGTTACCTTTAACTTTCTGCTGGTAATGGGGACTCTCCAGGTACTCCCCTGCTTCCTCCCATTGTCCAAAAATGTATCATGTTGTCATGTTAACCAGCCTCTCGCCCAGTGATCCTACATGGATAAATAGGTAGAGACAATCAATGGATGTTGAAAAGTAGTTAGTCCGTTCTTATTAATTAAAAAAATAATTATTGGCACCACAGCAAACACACACTTCCCCCAGTATTCATCCTGTGTTGCTCTTTCAGTTTCCCTCCTGCTTTTTGCAACTGCTGGTTCCTATTCTGCAATCACGCTTCTCTTTACACTTACTCCCTTTCAGCTTTTTTTTATATCCTTCCATCATGCTGCTGCTTGTTTAGGTAATTTTCCCTGTGTTCAACCTGAGATTTCATTTAGGGTCATTTAGTTTCTTCACTGCCAGTAAAGACTTAAGTTGACTGTATCTTACCTCCTTTCTGTTACTGGATCTTTCACAAACACATTTATGATATAGGGAGGATGAAAAAGGAGAAGCTGGGCAGCAAAGCATCATGTTATATTGTTCAGCACTTCTTTTACTATTATCTTATTTCTAATTGAGGGTGCAGTCTAAGTTTGATACCAATTACTTTGTATCTATGGCATCGATATGGTATAATGTTTAGATTTTGTTTTTTTTGTTTGTTTTCATTATATTCATTAGATCTTTCCTTATTCTGTTCATTCCTCTGTGTGTATTGTTGTTTTATAGGGTGTTGCTGTATCTGCTCATGTCTTTGTGTTCAGTTTTCTTGTTTATTCTTATGTTCTTTGCGTAATTGTTTTAGTTTTTTTAGATCAGTTTTATTCTTTCCCCCTCATTTTGCAGTTTCCTTGTGTGTTAATCATTCACCTTCCCTCAGCCTGCCAGTTTTTCTTCCTTCCACATCTGTTCCCAATCACCTGATTTCCTCACCTGAATCCAGTCATTCTCAACTTATTGCTGCTTTCACCCATTCCTATGTATATTTCTCCTGTTGGCTCTCTTGTACTTCCGGAGATCCTATTTGTAAGTTCCCTCCTTTGTTATTATTATTATTATAGCTCTTTAAAAAAATAAACAAGTAAACAAATAAAACACAGTTTACATATTTGCTAGAAAATAAAAATTATGATTTTTTTTTGAAAGACCTGTCTATGTCCAAACTGATGATAATTTTTGATTTGTTTAATTTTGGTTTCTTTATCAGTTGATTTAGATTTGTGTTGAGGTGTAAATAATTTTCAGCAGTTAACACATAGTGTAACTGATAAACTAAAATAGTGCAAGCATAAAATTTAACATAAACTGCCCTTGCATCCGAAGGACAACTGTGAAACTCTATTTGAAACATCATGATGGAAATATTAAAATTTATTCCCAGGGACGTTTTTTTATTATTATTATTAATGAGAAAAATCGACGAGGGCACTCTGTGACTCAATGAGCCTTTCCATTAGTCTGTGTGCATACATGCGTGTCTGATGCCATGTGCACTGTAGGATCAATGCTTGTCTAGGTTCACTGACCTGGAAACAGCTGAAAAGAGTTTGTTGAGCTATCAATAAACAGTCTAATTAAAAGTAGCACTTGGGAAAAAATTGTATGGATGCTCAAGAATCCATACAAACTTCTTCTGAACTTTGGCTTTCATTTTGTTTAGCAGGGGCTTAAAAATATGACTGTCCTTGCCTGAGATAGCAGGGGGTTGGCCTGGCACTGAAGGACGCCATCTGTTCAGCCTAGAGTGAAATGCATTGGGCCACTTTTAGGTCAAGCTTGCACAATAGTGAAACCAGATTAGGGTAGAACTCTAAAATTCGAGCAATTCACTGAACCGTGTTTTATCTGATTGTTAGATTTAAATAGAGGACGAATCAGTTAAGACCACATTCGAGCTAATGCATGGAGCCGGTCACAGACTACCAGGGAGTCATGGCAAAGCTGGACCAGGAGTCCCTGCAATCCTGGGCCTCTTCTAGCACAATGTTCAGTGATGATCGGATTTTTGTGGAGGGCATGATAGGCCAGTTGTCCAACCAGCTCTCCACTAGCTGGTCGTCAAGCCCTAGTGCCCCAAGCAGTAGTCCAGCAGACAGCAGCAGCAGCGAGGACACATGCAGTCTGCACAGTTGGAGCTCAGGAGTTACCTGCCTGCTGCACAGCTCTATCAAAAAACAGAGCCAGGAAGCTTTTCAAGCTCGTCTCAGAGGGGAGAGAGGGTGGAGAGAGTTTACTGTAGCTCCATCCAGTGGAACAGATCATCCACAGGCTGAGGAGGGAGAGGGCTGCTGCCACAAAGAGCTACACCTTGGGAGGGGGTGTACACAAACTGTGAAATCAGAGACAGTGCTGAAGGAGAGGATCAAAGCCAAGCGGAAGTTTTCGCAGTTCCTGGATGAGGTAACGTCCAACGTGCTGAACCGAAACAGCTTGCAGGCATTTGGGAAACTGGTGCCTCCATCTGGAGTCATCCCCACATTAACAAATCTCCCCGAAGACCGGAAGCAAGTGGTGAGCCCCAGGCTGCCCCAATCAATGGCCCAGGAGCAAAACCCTTTAACTGAGCAGAAAACCTCAGAAGATGAGACTTCCCTCAACTCATCACAGAAAGTGTATCTGGAGACGGACATTGACTCTGTCCGGAGGGACGACGGTCCCCAGAACCTGGAGATGAAAGCGGAATTGCCACCTCTGCTGGTGATAGATGATAAAACTTTGTTTCCGCCTCCTCCGGAGTTTTGTCAAGGGTATAAGATGAAGATTCCTGTTGTGGAGCTTCGTCACGACTTCCCGAGATGCCCCTACAGATCTGTCTCTCTGCCTAGGGGCATCAACATGGTGAGTGATGAAACTCATCCCAGCCTTTAATGAAGGGAAGGCCTCTGAACATGTCATTAGCAGAGGAAATTGTTTCTCATGAAGTTTTAAGTGATGTCTGAATTAATTAACACTTTTAATGATACGAAGTGGCCGTTCTTCATTTTTATGGGGGTTCTCTGCTCTAATATAAAGCTTGGAAGAATATACAACAAAATGCACAGAGCACATAACACAGCCTGCAACAAAGCGAGAGGCAAATAAATTAAACAATAAATTAGTAAAACAAATAGATGTAAAATTATAATGGAGAAAATCCTGCTGCTATTTTAAGTTTGCATACATGAGCATTGTTTCTTTTCTCCCACATTGTCTTGCAAACCTTTGTTTATCCCTTCTAACCTTTTCCCATGTTGTGAGTTTTAAGCTTTAAACATAAGTGCAGATGATAGGCTTTTTTTGTGTCAGTCTAAAAAAAAAAGAGTACATTTTAAGGAAAGAAGAGCAGACTTCAGTCAGTGTGTCAGAGAAAAATTATTCAAGTCTTGTCTGCAGTTCTTACTTTGATTTAGGTCTCTACTGTGACTAGGCTATTTTAACTAAAACATTGATTGACGATCCAAGTCTTAGGTTTTTTTGCAACTTTTCTTCAAGGTTTGTGGCAAAGTGCCAGCATGGCTTCTCTTAATGTCTTTCTTCTTGCTACATTAACACAAAGTCCAAATTTGCGGATTGCGTGACGAGTGATTCCTCAGCCGTTTTCACTGGATTTTATTCTGGAGTTTAAAAATAAAAGAGTACAAATGGACATGACCCTTTTTAGAGTTGTATTTGTGTAATAATTTGAAATATATACATCTCTCTCTCTATATATATATATTTTTATTAAATCATACTTTTTGGAGCTCTATTTGCTCCTTTGGCCTGAAATTATTATTACACAGCAGCATTTTTAGAAGGACATTAGCAAGTTTTACATTACACCACTTAAAGAGTGCAAAAATAAGCTGTCATCAACACACATGCACCTTTTACATATTTTGTTTTGCTACCCCACAAACAAGCATTAGTCTTTGATTTGTTTTGCTTTGAGCTCTGTTTTCAACCTTCAACACATCGTTTAATTAATAGTTCTATGCAGCTGCTAATAGGGCTTCTCCCTTCTGCTGTCTGGCACTTTGTATGTTTTTTGAAGCTTTCATTATTGCCTTTCTTGCCAGTAGCAGATTCTTGGCGAAAATGAAAATTGCCCTAGTAAGTGTGAGAGCAGAAAATATAATAATCTTAAAATCTTCATGGATCTGAAAGCACCTTACACTGTTCTCATCAGGTTTTATGCGCATTAACTTTTGATACATGTCCAAAAATGAATATCTAGAATGACAAATGTATTTAATTACAGAGTTATGATACAGTACTCTCTCTGGACATAAAAAACATTATCTTTAATGTACTGTATGTGCAGCTAAGGTTATTCTGTCATACTTGAACATTGTTTCATAAAAACTCGATCAAAAAGCAGCCATCTTGCAGAAGCAAAGTGCTCTCTTAAACTGCTTAGAAAGAGAAAGTGTCATTCAGGGTGTTGACTTGGTCTTTGCCTCAGTACGTCATTTTCTTGAGTCAAAGTGATATTGTCATTTTTTTAAATATATCTAGCTGCCAGAAAATAAACTAAAATGAAATGTTATAAGAAAATCACAACGCAGTCAGACTTTTGTAGAAAATGGATCTGTAAATCGTTTACAATCTGAAACATTAGAAGGGTTTCATATATTGTAATTATTAAAACTGCTTTGAAAAAGTAAAATTTAAATAACTTATGCAAAGCAGTCAGTTAGAGTCTGCTTTGCACATGCTAGCTAAAGGGTGTGTGAAGAAAAGTTAGTCTAATATTTCTATTAAAGTTTAATAAGTTTACTAAGTCTATTAAAGTTGCATGACTGCACTGAAAATCTGACATTTGAATACATGTGTCTCAGTTCTTGACAACATGCATCTAATAATTCTTGCAAAAAAAATAAAAAATGATGCACAGATACCTATTTCTTTTTTCCACTCTTCAAAATGGGAAAGACAAGTGAAATTGTTCTCAAAATAATCAGGATCAGGACTTTTTATTGGATTAATAGTTTACATATTTACCATTTGTTTACTTCTAATTTGGAAGGCAAACTAATTGATAATACTTCTAAAGTTAAAACAATCCAAGTCATCATTGAATTTCTGCATATGTTCTTATAACATCAGTTCTTTATAGAGATAAAGGTCTTAACCATCAATTAAAGCGTTCTTTGGTCACACACTGGACATAGAATTTGTGAAAATCCAAAATATATATATATTTTTTTTCAGAAAGCCTGAAGAAACATTACACAATCATCAGTGTTGTGTTTCCGTCTGTCTGCAAAAACATAGATTTAGCTAAAATAATAGTAAGTTGATGTTGGATATCAAGCTGCCTTGCAGCTCAGCTGGTCAGCCAGGTGAGGCAGATGATGCGGACGTGAGTCTGAGACAGACCTGCTTGGTGCTGACCATTAAATTGTTCTATGGAGAAGCTCATTGGAATTCTCCACACAAAACAATCTGAACAGAACAACGCGCTCCTTCACCAGCTCAACCCGGTTTATTCTGTGACATCCATCATCTACTCAGCTGAAGGTGTAACCTTGCTCAAGGGCCGTGGCAGCACAGAGGCTTCCTTCAAAAGCAACCGGTGTTTCTACAGTCTGCGAGCTATTTACACAGCGACAGGCCTGAAGGCTCAGTCAGCAGTTACAGGAATAAAAGTGAGTGTATTTGAAGTCTCAGTGTGACATTCACCCCAGTGGTAAATGATAATCCATTTGGCTTCAGCTTCCTTGCTTCAGGTTGCAAATGGCTTCAGTCACTGCTAAGCACAGAAGTGTGCCGTTCCGCTCAGATATCGCTCCCTGGACGAGGTGAAGCATCGCCCCGGCAATGTTTCCGCGTTAACCCTAAACACACCTGACAGGATCGTCCAAATCGGCTCCACTCCCATTTAATAATAAAGGAAGACGATCGCATTGCCTTAATTTATTGTCTGATTAAAATTCAGCCTTTGCCGTCACCTTAGCAACTGCTTGGGAAAAAAAAGGTGGGTGGTGTGGGGGCTGTGAGGCAGGCTTTCGAGCCTGTTGGTGCTCATCTCAGTCTAGTGTGTGAGTATCTGTGTCGCTGCGAACTTTCATCTCCTCGCAGAAGTCCTTGTACTTGTGCAAACGTGCTAATGAAACGTTTTCCGCAGGCGTCTGACCTTCTGTTGTGCACTCACTCTGTGTTTCCGATGAGTTTTCTCAGTGAAGAACAAATAAGCCATTTGCAACTGTTGCTTTTGTGACTGTTAAACCCTCTCCTACTATTCCACTAACAAATGTACTCTGACAATGAGCAAAGAGTGAAATGGAGCTATCTATGAGGAGGTTCAGTTGTACCAGCAGCTAGTTAGGTAAATGCAAGCATGCATAGTCAAACTAGAGTAAAACATATAAAAATAGAAAAGCTAGAAGCTGCACATTAAGGTTGCATTTACAATAGAAAGATAACGTGACACAGTTATTAAAAATAGCATACTCTGAACCAAAGAAATTTGCAACTGAGAGGGGTAATTTAAAAAACGTGCAAGACGCATATATTTGTGCATAGAAAACAGCAACAGACTATTTACAAGAAATTAAAAAAAAAGACTGTGCAAATAACAGCAGGAACGTAAACACTTTGAGTTTTTTTTTCTAGCTGTGATGATTAGAAAGTCTTACAGCTGCTGTGAGAATGGATCTGCGACAACGCTCCTTTGTGTTCAGTCTGTCACCGGAGGAGCTCTCCAGGCCAACAACAACTTTATACATGGGGTGGTAGTATGCACTGGGTTGAGAGGTCATCCCATAATGAAGCTGGCCTTCCTGCCTGATGATGAGCTTTTTTTACTTCATTCCTCACTGCCATACTGCGGGAGGCTCACTGCAAGCATTGGACTGATGATGAGTCAGTCAGTTCTGCAGGAAACAATGTTGGTACTTAGGGCAGAAATGTGTGTTTGCCCAGGCCACCATTATGTTAGAAATGCCACTCAGTGGGGCTAAGTTGTTTTTAAACGGGGGGATTATGTATGTTCAATCATGTAACTGTTAACTTTTAAAATGTGAACATAATCAAAAAGAAATTTGATTTTGCAATTTAAGGTGTTGAAATTGGTCACTGTCTCTTTAAGAAGCTCCCACTCTTTCCGACACTTCCTTCAGCTCATCTTAACAACAATGCTCTTCCATTTTGCTGTTTACAACCACTGAGAACCACTGGACTTAAAATGAGTTTGACGTGCAGATCCTGAAGGTGTTTGCTAATTGCTGCTGCCACTAGTCTGCTGGAGCTGTGTGGGGAAGATTTGAGGGAGTGTGCAATACATAATATCCCCTTTAACATTTGCTGGAAAGATTAATAATGATATTTAACAGCAAACTCTGTCCATTCTGGAATGCTTGGAAATAAGAAAAGAACAAATAATTAAGGCCAGTACAGTTGGTGCAGATGACCTGCCTTGGAGCTGGTCATGAATTTTGACACACACACATATATATATATATATATATATATCTGACATATACATATATATATATGTCAGATCTTTCCAAAAATGCATGCACATGTCAAAACTCAGAAATAAGTTGGCCAAAATGTCTACTTTAACTCAAAACATCAATATTATTTTACAAATAGATCAGAAAAAGTTAAATTTTTATTTTTTAACATTTTATTCGCCATCTAGTTTTTTTTTTTTCAGACCTTGTGCTTCACATCCAGCCACTGGTCCAGGTAGCATACCTCTAAAATCTGTCACCCAGACATCTTTAAATCAAAGGTTGCAGAGAATTATTAAACTTTTATTCAATATGTCCCCTATAGAAGAATCACCTGTAGGAGACTATAATAAAATGCATTTTCCCACCAGCCTGAAGCCAGAGATGTAAAATTCAACAGATTGAACCACCTGTTCCCCCCCGTCTCCCTTCTCTTTTTCTGTCTCTCTACACGTCCTGTCTGTCCCTGCTCCCACTCTGACAGGGATGCTGAGTTACTGCCAGAAGTACACTGAGGGGGTGGTGGTGAGTGTTGTGGGATGGGGACTGGGGGTTGCCATGTATCTGCAGTCTGGCTGCAACGGAGGGTCCCTCACTCTCCCTCCCCATCCCTCTTTTCCTTCCTCTCATTTTCACACTCTTGGTTATGATATGATTGTTCGCTTCTCACCCCAAGTGTGCGCAGATGTAGACATCCGGGTGCAGTCTGATGAGCTTTTCTGACGAGCAGGAGTGGAGGGGTGAATGAGGAGCGATCATTTAAAGAGAGGGAAAGAACAGCGTGGGATTTAAGGAGGGAGGAGGGGGTCCATAAACAAAAACAGAGGGGGAAACTGAGGGAACGTGTCTGCTTAATATGTATGTTTGGTTTCTTTTGGGTGAGTGCGTGGACTGCTGAGGTGCCCTACTTGGCAGCTCTTAGACCAGTTCTGATGGGTCTCCTCCACTAACATGCTGTCATTTCCTTTAGCTGTCTGACGAGGAGATGAACAACATAGACCCGATCAGGTAAGGTTCTTCCTCCATCACGCTCTCTCTCTCTCATATCTTTTCAGCGCTCCATCATCACGCCCCCGCGTTCTCCCTGTCTTCTTCCTTTAAGCCTCTTCCCTCCCACTCTTCCTTTCTGTCTTTCCACTCCCTCTCCTACAGTCTCTCTCTCTCTCTTTCTCTCTGCCTCCTCTGCCTTTCCCTTTTGGCATATAGCTGCTGCTGTTGCTGGAGCGGCGTGGCGTGGTGTTGGCGGCAGCTGTGCATGTGTTGGGGTTTTCTCTGAGCTTTAAGGGAGAGCTGGATAAGCCAGTCCAGAGAGCACATAGAAGTAGAGGGGCGGGGGGGCTTCCTCCATCCTCGGCGAGACTCAGAGCCAGCAGGATTTTTTATCTCCCTGTCTCCAGGATGAGGCTGTGCGTGAACAGAAGGTACCGCTTTGCCTTTTGCATCTTTGATTTGGGTTGCAAAGCTCTTTTGGTTTTCAAATGTCTTTATTTATGTGCTCGTTTTTGTGTTGCGTGGCTGCACTTGATGCATTGTTGATCTAAATGCTGTATGTTTTCTGATGGTTTATGATAATAAAAAGGTATTTTTTTAAAAACATAGATTCTCCTGGGAGTTCTCCTGCTGCTATAATATATCCAATTGATCAGTCTTTAGGGATTTTTTCGTTAGTCTTGCATTAATAAGGGTTGTAAAAATGTCACTTATGTGTGTTTCTGCATGGTTCTGCAAACTCCCCTGTCAAAATTCACTGACTAATGACCCTGCATGATAAAAAAGCAAAGTATCTGAATATAAATCTGTTTGAATCTCACTTTTATACTGACAGCTGATATGACAGTTCAAATAGATTCATGAACTCTTCATGAAACTGAGTGTAATTTTTCTGGTTAATTTGACATTAAAGGAAAAAGAACTTATTATCCAGGAGCTTTTAATCCTCATTTCTTTTCTCACTCACCTTTTATATTGGAGACAAGTTTTAATTAATACAATTACTAATGAACCATTATTAATCCGCCACAGATGGAAATAGATCCCGAGCTTTTCCATTCTTGTTCGATTACTGGTGGTGTTATTGCGATTTCAGGCAGATTATAATTTAAAAGCCGTTTAAGCAGCCAGTGAGGGGTAATTAATCTTGACAGGAAGGGGAAGCGGAGAAGAGGGGGGTGGTTTCCCTAATGTGGGGCATCAATTGTCCTCACCTCTGTGTCACAGCTTTAATTGAATTATAGCAGCTCGACAGAGATAAGAGTCCTGCATCTTTCCAACTGTAGCCAAGGAAGAAGGCGAGTTAAGGTTAATGAGGAAGATGGACCTACCTCAGAGTCTGACCCCACCTTTTTATCCCACCTCGAACCCCCTGCACCCCCCTGAACCCCACACACGCTCCTCCTCCGATGAACTAATCTCCAAGACGGCTTCCAGCCCAAATGATGAAACGTTCTGAAATCTTTTCCCAGTGCCTTGCTCTCTGCCTCTTTCGTAATTCCTGTCCCTCCCTCGGCCCGCTCCTGGGTTCGGAGGCCCGTGGCAGAGATGGAGATGTAAATTTTAAATGGCGACGCACTTGAACCTCAGAGCCTTGGAGCACGGGAGGCTTTGTGATTGTTTAAACAGACTTAAAGTTTGAAAGACTGTAAAATTCTGACAGGATGACAAAGAGCATGAAGTATTTTTAAAAAGAAGCACATTTAGACAGACTGTCAACTTGAGTCATTAGCGTACAGTTGAGAAAAGTGATGCTTTTGAGAAAAATATGAATTTTGACTGATGAAATTCCCTTTCTTCTCAAAAATAGTAACCTCTGGGGTTTTTTTATATACATTTCTAAACCCTCTTTTTCTCTTTTAAACTTAAATGCTCTTTCAAATCTAATTTTTGTGGTTAGTTTCAAAGCTTTGGCAATACACATTCAAAAAAGACACAAGCCATTATTTATAGCCATTATACAGGATTTTATGTTTTATTTGAAAGATAAAAATCTGCAAAGTGTGGCCTGGAAATGCATTCAGCTCCCTGAATCTAGACTTTGTAAAAGTACGTTTTGCTAAATCTGCGCCCATAAGTCTGTTGGGTGTGTCTGGTATTCTCCCTGGGGTAGATGATCAGGCCCCTGGAGTTTTGCAGGTGTGCCATTTTTTTTCCTTCTCCGTGAGAAAAACAAGGCTTGACTAATTGTTTTAGAGCCTTTTGACTGTTTACAAAAACAGTCAGAAGTTGTACTTTTGAGTCCATGAATGACCTGCCTGGTGCGTTGCCTGGACTTTGTGATGCTGTTTTTGAGTAAAGTTCTCTGTCAAAATTCTTGTGCATCTAACGGAGCAGCTGGATTTATGCTCAGATTAAATCACATACATCTATTTGCAGCCGTTCAATAGACCGGTGACCTCCGGACTCCACCCTACTGTAGTCACTCATAAATTTTCTTGCACCTCATAATTTTACAGTGATGTGTGTGTGTATGCACAACAAACTGAGAATATTTGTGCAAAGCGCTGTACAGGTTTTAGGCTATTCCAGGGGATTGTTGACACAGAAACAGTGTAGATGCTTATTTGCAAAGATGCTACAAACAGATAATTGTTCATCCAGTATCCTACGTTTGAGTGATGAGGATTGCTATCCAGGCCATCCTCCAGGTGTTCACTCAGCTTGACATCTGGTGACTGAAAAGGCCACAGCAAAGGGCTCATGTTATTTTCACACTCACTGAGACTTTCCATGTATCCCTTTTTTTGTGACATTGCTTTTTATTAAGTTTAAATTGTTTCCCTTAAAAACAGTCCGGCGAAGGAGCTTTCACTTTCTTCACCTTCACTTCCCATTTTGCACAACATCTGAGGCATCGGGTGTAGAAAATGTAAGGAAGTGCCCTTTCACACTTTTGGGCACATAACAGGAAATTGTTATTGTCGGATGCATTCCCACTACTGGGAATACTTGGCTCGGCGTCAGTGATGCAGAAGGCTGGCCTGAATGTGTAAGAGGCATGAGGTGGTTCAAGAAATCTGCTGCAGTATCTCTCTCATCTTTCCTGGTCATTATTTTTTATGGTTATCTGCATGTAAAAGAATCTACATATATTAAAGTTAAACAATGCTGGATCTCACTTAAGTGTTCATTCTAGCATCACTTCCATTTTACACACTTGAGCTAATGGTGTAAAGTGCTTGTTTTCAGCCCAACTGAGTGAGACATTTGAATTCACAGCCTACGGACAGGATCAATTAAGCATCACACATGGTTTGTACAAGAGAGTTGACAACATAAAGAGCGAATGTTCAAATCAGTCAGACCAAACGTTCTGACCAAATGTTCAAAGAAGCTGGTTCAGCTTCTTAAATTGTGTCTTTTAAACTAAGGGACATCTGGGTGACAAAATCTTTGGTGAGAGAAATGCAACACATTCCTCTGGCATCTCTGAAAAATTTAAAAAAGACAGTTAGGTAAAAGAAAAGAAATTCTGTAACTGTTGTATAGAAAGCACATTCACAATTTGTCTGTAAAGCCAGATTTTTAGCATATTCTTTTTCATTTTAGTGATGAAAAAGCTTAAATGAAATCACTGACATGGATCAAACTGTGATCAAACTATTTGCGATGTTTTGCTTCCATTCAGTGCATGTTTAAATCTTGAAATGACATTTTGCTGGCTAATGTCTTAAACTAGAGTAGCTGCAACAATTCAAAGTATAATGTATTATCGCCACAGGTGGGTAAATAGGCAATCTTGTGCCATAGCTTGACGTGCCATAGCTTCCTTAATGTCATGTAATAAATTTAGTCAGTGCTAAAGTCACACAAAAGCTGCAGGTCCCACTGGATACTGCCATCCACCTCCCTAAAGCTCAACCCCTTAAATCTATTAGCAGTTAAAGCGTAGCGTCTTTACGACTCACAGAACAAGCACCAAGGCTTGAGAGACATTTTGTGTTGAATTGAGCTGTAAATTAGAAACAAAAGTGTTACTAAACCCCTGGTGAAAGCAAGACCCCGTCCCCTGACAATCTCTGGAAAACTCCACCAAAGCAGGCAGAGTCAAGAGACACAAGTATCACTGTTGCCACTTTAGCGACTTTTATCCTAGCGACACATGTAGTGACTTTTTTTTTTCTGGAGACTTTTGTAGTGCCAGTAAAGCACCAACGGCTCTTCAGTAACTGTCCTGAGGGAGCAGTGGGTTTTGTTCGTCCTGCACCCAACCACCTGCAGTCAGAGCAGAAAGGAGACCCGTTGTCTTCTGTGTCCACATTGCAAATGAAGCACACATTTGCAAAGTTGAGTATGTTTTTAATTTAATTTTGTAATAATTCTGCACAGTAATTATTGTGCGCATATAGATATTCTCCTTCTTTTTACTTTCTTAAATATTCATGTTTGAGGTCCTTGAATGTTTTGGATTAATTAAGAGCATCGTAGTTGGTTATTAATAGAAATAATTTTCAAAAACAAAATGGTGTAAAACTGAAAACTTGTCAAAAGATTATTTGGAAATGAATGGAAAAATGCAACACAATAGAGTGAATTAACCTAGAGTTAGGACAACCCATTGATCATCTGCATCTTATTATTTATTTTTATTGGATATTTTGGCTTCATTCGCATTCCCCTCTGGCTTGATGTTGGTGAAAATGCTTTTTGGTGAAATTGAAGACTTAACATTTGAAAGTGCCACGGAAGAGAGTCTGGACTGAAGAGAGTAAAACATAGTTGAGCCCTGCTGCTCTTGTGCTCAGTGTTTCTCTGCCAGATTTATGCTCTTTTTCTGCCCGGTGTGGTCTGAGCACTTCGCCTCTCCCTCCCATTTGCGGGTCTCTCCCTCCTGTCAGCTCCTCTGGGGGTCATTAACCATCATCCCAACCCCATTATCCCTCCTCCCCTTTGTCCTGTTCAGCACCAGAAATAAGATGGCCCAGGTCAGACCGATCCCTTATGGCGATAAAGCTGCCTAAATAGTTTTGCTGCACATGACAGCTGTTTTATCTCATTGTTGTAATGTATTTTAAACTGTACTTTGTTTTTACTGTGTCACTTTGGTAAACATCTATTATTAAATATTTAGATTCCATAAAAAGATAGTTATTTGTGTTTGAAGAGATGGAAAGAGTGGGCTAATTATGATTGGACAACAGTGAAACTCAGAAACTGTTTAGAGTTTGAAGCCATTTAAGGCAGTTTTTATGCCAGCCAGCATTGTTTGAATGGAAAATATATTTTAAAGCAAGTTAGGTGAAAATCTAAAGAGATCTCAAAAGTAAGCTTCAAAGTCTGCAAAGTTGAAAACTTTCACACTGGTTTGTGTTAAACAACATGATGGACAAAATCGGAAGCAAACTGATTTTAAAATAAGAGAAAATAATGTCTTCATTCTGAGTTTTATCAGTGGAAAATCCTCAAAAATGTTACTGCATACAGTTACGCCCTAAATTGTTCAAACTTTTAGTTTTGTCTAAATGTTTCTTCTGAGTGGAAGAAGTGTTAATAACTTGAAAATTGTGACGTGTGGAGAGAGCAGAAAATGAAGTTAAGGACTCTGTAAGACTTGAAGACGAATATTTTCAAAAAAATACCAGTGAAAACATGCAAAGAATTTAGTTGCTGTAAAGTCGATGGAGATTTTTCTCCCAATTAATTAGAAGGGTAAAATATTTTTTATAATAAATAAATACCTTTTTTTTTCCAAAATGGATCCTTTTATATTATATTTTGAGAGATGTTTGCTTAATTTCCTATTAGAAACAAACTTCTTGGCTGAAATTTCAGGGTTAACTTTTTATTCACTTTGGTGCTTTAAAAGCTGGCTGCTTATCAAAGATGAAATAAGCAAGAACCAGAACATCAGCTGGGGTCTTACTTGACATAATGAGAGTTGGCTACTCTATTAAAGGACCTGTGTGTCAAATATGAATTCAGTATGCAATAAAAGAAGAAATTATGACAAGTTAACATTCACTTATTTACTGGGACAATGCACATGGCCATAGTTATCTACTTCTTTAACATCTTGCAGTTTGCCTTTAGGGTAAACACGACTGGGTTTTAAATTTCCTTAACTTGTAGATTATTTTGCATTCAGCTCAATAGAAGATTTCAGATTAGTTTGAGACCTCTTTAAATCAGCTGTTTTGATCTAGAACTGGTGTTCACCGGTTCTCTGTTGTTTAAAGACAGACTATTTAAATTTCTCTCTATTCTTCAGATTAGTATAATCTTGTGAAACCACAAGCAAAATGTTGAAGATGGAAAAAGTTTCCTCTCTTTTTAAAAATATATAAAAGTGATTTTAACCTAAAGATCAACAAAATTGTTTGCCTGTGACATTCTAAAATTGGATTTCATGAATTTTATATACATTCTGTAAGTGCTGCAGAAATAAAACTTGGGAGGACAACTGCTATATTGAAAAGTTACATTTACTCATCTCAGAGGTCAAGCTTTTAGTTGGTCTCTTGGGAGTGACAGACAGATCACTAAGTACATTTGTATTGCCTGCACTATAGGGTTATATATAGGTGCATGGGGCCACACACACACACACCCCTACACACACACATTTCCTGGAAAATAGAGCAGTGCACTGCAGTGTAGCAGATCTGCAGAGGTTGTTTCTTTGTTGTGTCTAATCACCACCTGTCCATTGAGCTCCACTCACACATTGTGCTGTGGTTGGAGCCGGGCAGCATGCTGCATATGTATTTCTTTCTCAACGAAAGCATTTAAGTTTGGGTCTTTTCTATTTTTAATGAGCTGAACCCTTTTGAAAGCTGCTTGTGCCTCTCCTTTTGGTGGTGGCTGGAAAGATGGCAAACAGTGTTCATATTTTTGGGAAATCAAATTGCACAAGATTTTGTTAGTCCAAACGTATTCCACTGACTACAGTACAATGTGTGTGTTTTGGTTTAATTAAAAATGGCAATGCAGAAAGCTTCAGAAGGTTTGATTCCAAAGTAATCCGTGTTTTAATGTCCATCCATCCATTTTCCTACACCCTTATCCCTTAGTGGGATCGAGAGGGTTGCCGGTGCCTATCTCCAGCTGTCGTTCCGGGCGCGAGGCGGGGTCACCCTGGACAGGTCGCCAGTCTGTCGCAGGGCAACACAGAGACACACAAGACAAACAACCATGCATGCACACACTCACACCTAGGGGCAATTTGGAAAGACCAATTAACCTGACAGTCTTGTTTTTGGACTGTGTCTCCGGGTTTGGAGTACCTGGAGAGAACTCACGCATGCACAGGGAGAACATGCAAACTCCATGCAGAAAGACCCGGGCTGGGAATCGAACCCAGAACCTTCTTGCTGCAAGGCAACAGCTGTACTGCGCCACAGTGCAGCCCGTGTTTTAATGTTTTGACATTCACTGGCACCATCACGTTTTTTTTTTTTTTTTGTCTTCAGGCTAAAGCAGTTTTTTTGTGCAACATGTGCTCATGTGTGTTATTGATGAATTTTTGTGCATAATAGCTTGAGGCTCCACAGCTTGTGTGCCTAATAAATCAAAACCATATTCAGATTAGCAGTTTTGAGCAAAGTGACCTGTAGTGCTTGTGTTGAGATTGTTGTTCAATTAGCTTTGAACTTGTGAAAATGTACACATGGAACTTTTTCCACATTTTGTCCTGTTAAATCTATAAAAATCTGAAGTATCTTATTGTGATTTTATTTGACAGACCAGCAGGACGTTGTGCATTTGGAAGAAAATCCAAAATAGCTAATTCCCTCCTTCTACTATCCCCTATAGCTCGTACCTGATAAAGATAGTGTCTAATTTAATTTCAGTATAAATGCAGGTGTTTTGTGAAGGCCTAAAGGATTTATACAGAATATTATAGAACAAACTATCTCATGAGATCCATGGGAAATGGCAATAAGGTCAGGGATCAAATTTATAAAACAATATCCTGAGTTATAAGATCTACCCAGAACTCTTTTCAACCCATCATATGGAAATGGATAGAGTTTGTCTCAGCAACAAAGCTACCAAGACACTCTAAGCTGACACACAAGAGCATCAATCACAGAAGCAACCTAGAGGCTCATGGTAGCTGTGGGTGAACTGCAGACATTTGCAGATCAGGTGGAAGAATCTTTTCTGACTACATCAATTGGTTATTGTGGAACGAGGGCAATAAGAAAGCAGCTTTTAAAGCTTTCAAAAGCCATGCAGGAGATGATACAAAAAAGTGCACTGATTAAACGAGACCAAAACTGAACTTTTGACCTTCATTCAAAATGCTACGTATGATGGAAAATAGTTTAGACCAAACACATTCAATGGTACTGAGGTTTTCCATCCAAACCTACTAAGTTTGACCTATTTTGCATAGGAAGTGGGGGGGAAAAAGTTTAATAGACGACACAGCTATGCATCAACAGACTCACTGCTGTAATCACAGGTGACTGGTACTTGGCTGAATGTTCATGCCACATTTCACCTACACCTTAAATCAGATCAAATCAATTAAATTTGGAGGTTTAAACATGAGGGCTGCACAGTGGTGCAGTTGGTAGAGCTGTTGCCTTGCAGCAAGAAGGTTCTGGGTTCGATTCCCAGCCTGGGTCTTTCTGCATGGAGTTTGCATGTTCTCCGGGTTGAATGTTGGATTCTCTCCGGGTACTCCGGCTTCCTCCCACAGTCCAAAAACATGACTGTCAGATTAATTGGCTTCTCTAAATTGTCCCTAAGTGTGTGTGTGTGTGTGTGTGGGGGGGTGTATGTGTGTGTGTGTGGTTGTTTGTCCAGGGTGACCCTGCCTCTCGCCCGGAACATTAACTGGAGAAAGGCACCAGCATCTCCTGACCCCACTTGGGACAAGGGTGTACAGAAAATGGATGGATGGATTTAAACATGACAAAAGTGGAAAAGTTCAGGAACTGTGAATATTTTTGCAAGTCACCTTATATTTAGCTTGCATTTAGAACAGGATCATGTTTTAAACTCATCGTAAAATTCCTCCTGAGGTATTCCTGCACTGGGTGCCATCAGTGGCACGTCAAATCTCTTCAGCAGGTTATTAAACCCCGCTGCTGCTAATGGTGTTGGTAGCTGGCATATAACTACTTAGGTATATGTCATATCCCGGGAAAGGGAAATGACAAATACATAAACCCACACGCACTCGCTCTAATTTGAGAGTTTCTTCTATGAGGTGGTTGAGTCATACCATGCATGGCTTTGGTACCTTGTAAATCTGAGGGCATGCAGGGAGGAAAGAGCATCTTTTTTCACCTCCATGCCCTGCTGCTGGATGACTCAGCCAATTGGGTTCTCCCTCTCTTAGAAGTGAAGTTTGACTGCTTTTTTATGTTAAAAAAAGAGGGCTTTTCCGAAGAGGCAATCTATCTGCAAGGCTGATGCGATCAGGAAGCTCGGAACAGATTGAGATCCGAGGAAGGAGGGAAAGATGTACAGTTTAAGTGATGAGTACACACCCACTCCCTTGATTTTACTTTCTAATTTGCCAGCGCTTGCTTCCTCTCTACTGTCTTTGACTAAACTGTAAATACTCCAGCTTTCATTCCCCCCCAGAAGCTTCCTGCTTTCCCTCCTGCCTCATTCCGTAACTTTATGTCCTCTTCCTCCTCCGCTCCCACCTCCCTCTTCCTCCTCTTCAGTGCTCTGAGTTCCTCTCAAATGTCAGCATGGCACGAGTGGGTGGCAACAAGCCCCTTCTAAGGTTTTTGCTGCAGTGAGGGATCAGCTAAAATGAAAGAGAAGAAAAGAAGGCTGCGTTGGGATTTGTAAGCGGACACCTGGCCTGGTCAGAGACATGTCACGAACAGATGCCTTTTCTGGAAGCTGTGGCAGTTTTGGCTGCACATGTGTGCAATACAAACATCTGCATCTACAAATGTACGCTCAGAGGTAAAATGGAATGCATTTTTACACTTTTTAGGCGTCTCACACCTGCCAAATCTCTCTTCCACACATAATGAGAGCCACTGTGCTGTGACTCAGAGGGGAGCAGCTGGATTGAAGGCTCCAGCAGCAGCAGTGGTGAGCTGTCACCATCTGGAAATGAACATGTCTCTACTCAGCCTGCGCCATAAATCACTTCTCAACATCGAATCAACATGTATTCATACGTCACCTGGTTTCCGAAAATCAGAAAGCCCTGAAACAAGATGCGTTTGTGAACTGCAACCGGGTGCAGTCACGTCCCACACCGTCTGTCATTGTTTCCCCGCTGAGTGGTCAGTCCAGTGCTCAGATCAGAAGAGCTTTGATCAGGCTTTGACAGCTGCCTCGTCTAATAAGCTATTCCATTTGTCTGTGCGATAAAGAGGCGCACCTGTGCAGTGGCCGCAGATGGCCAAAAGGGCCAGAGGAAATATTGATAATACTTTGGTCTTGTCAAGGTCTGCAGGCTCTCACGCTGTATTCTTTCAGTTTGACATACAGTGCCTTGCAAAGGTAGTCATTGCCTTTGAACTTGCCTCTTTAAGGCAGTTAGGTTATATTTTATCATGTGAAAAAAATAGTGGCACACAATTGCAAACCCTCCAAGACATGGCCATCCACTCAAAATGACCCTCTTTGTGTCCAGAGCTGCAGATATTAACAGGAAAAGTAGTTTTAGTGGTGAGAAGTATCAAAATATCTATAATTGTATTATATTTATATGACTCTGTTTTACTCAACAAGGTTTTGCATTTCCTTTTTCAACGTTTCATTGATGTATAGTAAATCTTATTTTCTAGCATTCTATAGAGAGGCGCACCTCTCTATAGAAGGTACGCCTCTCTATAGGCGCACCTTCTATAGAGAAAAAATTTAAAAATTAAATTTGTGGCAAGGATATAAAACTAATTGGTGCAGGCTAGAAAATGTAAGGTTAATAAAAAAATTATTCAAAACAATATTAATTTAAGGACTTTCATACTTTCTTCAAAAGAACCAGCAATTATGTTGGTACTCACCAAAACTTAAATTTGCTAGTGTGCTAGTTTTTTTTAATGTATTTTTTTTGTCAAATATAGATCAAGTAAAATTTTGTGAACACTTTTTCCACTTATCTGCTGTTCTTCTTTTTCTGACTTGAAGACTATGAAGATGACTACGGTTGCTAAATGTTGGCAGCATCCAGGCAACAGTTTGTCTTTTCAAAACAGATCCCAGCTTATTGGTGGTTACTAACAGCTGGCAACCTGTCTGTTTGCTTTTGTTGGCAGGATCAAGACAGGTATAACAAACAGTAATTCTACTGGCCACACTTAGCTGAGATCTCTTGGATAAACTCACATGCATGCCAACTTCCTGTGGCCAGGCCCAATAAACACATGAGAGGGAAGGAACAGAGACAAACCATGAAAAAGATATACATTGGCAAAACTGCCTTAAAAGTCCCCCGAAATGGTGGCAAACACCCAAAAAAGAGGTAAGAGTAAATCTGCTCCGCCATCTCTCCATCCGTACTTGTTTTTATGTGTTTGTCCGCTCGTCCGCCCACGAGGTGTCTCCTCTGGTCGTTCAGTGGTGTTAAAGCAGCCTCATCCCGCCTTTCAGGCCCAGGAGTCATGCTGCCTCGTCATCTCATCTCACCAGAATGAAAACACTCATTATGTGTGACTCAGACGAGGTCACTAATGGAGGGACTTTTCTTTTTTTCCTCTTTTTTTTTTTGTCTCTGGAGCTACTTCACGTAAAGTCACCCTGTACCTAACACCAAACGCCTGTATTCCCCAGCTGAAGCCCACCGATCAGATCCAAGCAGGAGGTGAGGCGGTGGGCTCCGCTGGCTAATACAACTCTCAAATGTCATCCAGTCTGCTGAGACTTTCTCTGAATCACTCAGCATGCTGGTCGTTTTTCACTCGCTGCAAAAGCTGCAAAGGCTGCAGCTTTCAGTGAAACACACACTATTTATTAACATTTATGTTTGCACTCATAATACAGCAGATATCTGATTTCTGGTCATTTGTTTACGTAGAACTGATAAGACATTGAAACTCTAAAGATGTAGATTTGTTCAGAAGTTGAATTACCATTAAATTTCTAAATTGCAGAAAATTGCACAAATTTTGCACAATTTGTGCATTTTGTAATTTTATGTGGCTATTTTGTCGATACAGCAAGTACAACACAACGGTCAAAGCATAAAAATTAGATAATTAAAAAAACACAGTTTTCTACGTCTATTTCCAGCTTTAAAAATCACTGTTTTGTTTTTAAGACAAAAGCTCTTTTTAACATAGTTAAAGTTAAGCTCCTTTTCAATATTTCTCCTTTATTTCTGTATTATCCCTTTAAAATCCCCCACTTTACTCACAATACTGGCCAATAAGTAACTGTATGGTAATTATCGTATGAAAACAAGATCTGTATAACATTTGTGCTTAATAAATAATTGGATTTTTCTGCAATCCAATCCTGCAACATTTTCTCCGAGGGTAGAAATTGGCTTGCAAAGCCTTAGACTGAAACAGGACTATACACAGTTATAGAGAAGCTGATACTTTCAAATAAAGCAAATGAAGTTTTTCATAAAGTCTAGATTTACCCTGCCTACTTTTCCTCCAACTGATTGCAGAAACATTATGTTGTTTGCTAATGAGCTGGAAACAGGGTGATGTCTCCTCTGACCTGAAAATAACAAATGAACGAACCCGTCTCAGCTTTGTTTTCCTTTTTTTTTTTTTTTTTGCAACAGTCTAGCTCATCGCCCACCTTTTGCATCTCCGATCTTGTTAAAAGAGAGAAATGGAGGGAAACGGAGAAAGTGAAAAGAGCAAAGTGACCACATCTCCATTCATTTCCAGCTATGCTATCTGGCTGCAGATAGAGTCATTACCTTTCTTCCTCCATCTGTCCGTCAATACTAAGGTCCATTAAGCCGAGCGGTGAGCACTCAGATCCATCACGGCAACGGACATTTCCTCTTTTGTTTCTCACACTTGCCCTTTTATTAGATTGAAACTCAGGTAATGCATTTGCTCCAAAAATAGCTGTCATTGTGCTGTCTTGCTAAATTACATGTTGAGAATATTACTGTTTTGTAAATCTGAGCCATCGGGGTCTGTTGAAATAATCTATTAGAACTCATTGACTCATTTCTCATTACACATTACGCCTCTGTTATTTCCATGTGACCATTCTCACCACTGATCTCACCAGCTCCTCTGTGATGTGCCAGGTTACGCTCTGTCGTCTAATGAATTACAAAGCACCTCATCCATACACACTGACTGAGTTTTGGGATCATGTTTTCCCATCCTCATAATGTCCCAATCAATGCCGCATGGCCATTAAAAGAAAACGTGGACCATTATGCATCAATTTAGCAGAGCAAAGACTCCATGTTGCAAGCTTGTTTCCTTCACCATATGCTCTAATCTCATCTGTTCTCTGTGTGTGTGTGTAGCTCATTGCTGGAGCAGAAGGAGGACTTGCGGAAGAGACTTTCCTACACAACACACAAGCTGGAGCTGCTGCAGAGCGAGTTCGACTCCACCAGGCAGTACCTGGAGACGGAGCTGCGCCGAGCACAGGAGGAGCTGGACAAGTTCACGGACAAGCTTCGCAGGTGGAATCACCCACCCCGAATCACCACATGCTTCACACTAATCGTACTTTGGGTACTGGAGAGGAAAAGAATGACACTTCGGCAGATATTATAGCCTAAATGTTCTTGTCAGTGTTCGAAGAGCTCCAGATGTCCGCGTTGATTGAATTTGTTTGGATTATGTAAAGAAAATACTTCAAGTCAAGCAGGAATCACATTTTGGTATACATGTGACATGACAGCAAATAATCAATGCTTAGTTCCTCTTCGCGTCTTTTCACAGACAGAGGCAAGAAAATAATCCATCAAATTTTACCACTCACACTTTATTTATAAACAATTGTCTCAGTATATCTATTCCCTGCTAAATAAATATGCTTAAATTAAATTGCGATACTGCTGTCTTACACATCTTTACCAGGGGTGCAAGTAAATCTTTAGTGCACATCTTTAGTGGACCTGTTTAGCGATAAACATTCATCTTTTAGCATTTCTACACAAAGTTCAGTGAACTGTTGCAAGCAGGACGAGTAAAAATGGAGTTCAGATTTGACTTGCCTGGAGATGAGCCTTTTTGTAAAGCTCTCTGGCTTCTGTACAGTAGATGCAGCATGCATGTGCACAAGCTACCAGCAGAGCAATGGTTTCATTATTTTTTTATTTTGCTGTTTAGAATACAAAGCAGCTACTCGGCACTGCAGAGGATCAACCAAGATCTGGAGGAAAAGATCCACAGAGATGTAAGTGTCTGAAGTCGCCCGTGTATCGTGTTGGTTTGAGGCGTTTATGCAAATTCTCGTACTTGTCAAAGAGGAAGGAGTTGGAGAGAAGCAAGTCACACGGCGTGGAGAACACTTTGAGGCGCAGATTGAAAATGAATCCCCCCTGCTGTTTGTGCCACTGACATTAATTATGGCTTATTACAATTGTCTGTCCTCCTTCCACTGGCAGAGGGATAGCAAACCCATTGTTCCTCAGAGGAGAGCACCTCACTTCATTTGTCAGATGCTGCTTTTGCCCGTGGAAAGATAGAATTAACTAGTCTGCCTCAGAAGACCGTAACCATCAGGTGCCTGAGCTGGTGAATAGACAGTTGAAAATGCTCATCGAACTGGTTTGTTATGCCACAAGATAATAGTCATTACAGTTGACAATGTGAGATCTCCAGGTACACACACACAGCTGAAGGGTACCCTAAAATTGTCATTTCAAAAACAAAGGCAATCTGCTTTTCTTTATATATTTCTTTGTTTTTACCAACAGACGTTTTCTCATGGGCTGCTCCAGATTCATCCCACGTACATACACTCACTCCTTCAGGGTTAGAGAGAGGTGCTGAGTAAGTCTCTCTGCAATCGTAAAACTTGTTTACTCTAAAGGTGCCACAAACCCATCCGACCCCTGGGCCCCGCACAACTACAGAGAATGTAATTACAAGACAGATAAGCATGAGAGTCAAGCCTCTTTTCCCTCTTAGTTTTCCAAAACTGAACCCAACGAAAAAACTTGAGTTTACAAATGCTTTCTATTCAAATAAAGATGCATGCAAAGCAGCACATAATAATGAAGTGGAAAAGGCACATGCTGAATGTTCCTACATAAAAGGAAAGCTGAAAAAGGACAATTCTTGCAACTTTTCTGGGGGTTTTTCCTCCGATTTGTGCATATAGTTGCCAGAACAGGATGGTACTGATACCATATAGAATAATTTGAGTACAGCCTTTTTTGGGGGGGATCACTTTGCTGTGAAAGACTTATTCTGTTCCCCTTCATTTTACATATATATGGATGCTGTGGGAGAAAAGGAAAGTGCATAAAATAGCAGAACACCAGCATGCGTTTTCAGTACAAGTGAATGAAAGTCAGAGAAAGACAGGTATAACATTTTTTGTCAAAATATCCTCATTATCTTAACTAATATAACATTTAATTGAGTAGCATGCTAACATTTGACATCAGTAAATGGCTTGTTAGCCTGTGTCTCAGTTAATGAAACATCTTTTAAAATAATAATTTTATTTAATTGCTACATAGAAGGTTTATTTTTACATAAACGTTTCCAGGATTATTCTGTATTTAGCTCCATCAATCTCTTCAGGATCATGAGGAGGCGTTTTTCCACATACAGTTTAGTTATTTTTGGCTTAGTTTTAGTACTGATAATATGAAGATAAGTTTCCACAGAGCAGGATAAGAGTCATATGTAATATGTAAAACCCCCATCTGAAAGAGTTGAAATAAAAAATATTAGTGCAGAAATTGTCCAGAAAGTTAATTTCTGGTCTCACCTATTCAGAAAATCTTTCATTATATGTTTACACTGATCTCATGCCAACACCAGGTGTTGGTACTTCTTACTTTCTCTGGTCGGTTGTGGAGTGCACATCGAGTCGGCAAATTATCCCACCTGAGCTGTGGATCTCTGCAGCTCTTCCAGAGTTACTTTCTGTCTGCTTTATGGCACTGTTTGTTTACTGATGTTCTCATATAAGCCTCTGCGCCCTTTGCAGAACACTTATATTGCAGTGAGCCTAACTTACACCTTGGAAGTTTCTATCTCTCAATGAAAATTAATTCTGAATTCACCAAATTCTGTTTAGAGATACAAAGTAAAGTAAACTGAATATAAATTCACGCCACATTTCTATTTGTGAAACATTTAAGCCATGCAATATCTTAGTATCTCTTCAGAATCTTGCACAACGTTGTGTTGATCTGTCAGATTAAATCCCGGTGAAGTACATTGAATCTCGTGGTTCAATAGTGACTTAAATGTGGAACATTTTAAAAGGCTTGAACACTTTTGCGAGGCATTTGTATTAGTGGCAAGGACAAGTGGCATCGGGGGAGCTTCTTTCCGTTAATGACCTGAGAGGGTTACGAAATGCAAGATTTAAAAGATAATTTCCTCAGAGAGAAGAAAGTTCACTGACATGCTGGTCCATGAATAACCTGCAGCCTAATGGCCAAAAGTGCTCAGCTGAAACATTCCTTGCTGCCATTTTAGTTGCAAAGTGCTTTCCTTTTTTAAATCCACTCCAGGGTTTTTTTTAGAGCACTTGTAGATTATTTCATATAGATAAATGAGTCATCATTCAAAATTGCAGCATGCAAACCTATTTTGAAAAGGTCTTATCTGTGTTAGTCCCTGAAATGTTTTTTTTCTTTTTTTCTGGATGAAAGGGTGCTGGAATTAGGCACTGTTGTGATTATTCCTTGTTTGACCCTGAAAGAACCTGTTCTTCCTGGCTGCCTGTCCAAATAATGGGTGTTTTAAAAAGTGTTACCCTATCAGCACATTTGTGGCTCGCTTGCTGCAGCTCTTTTGCCCGAGGCGCATTCATGTAGCCACATATGTCCTCATTAGAAGACAAAAATCCATTCTTTCTGTCCCTGTTCTGCATTAAAGGCATTATCAAGTAGAAAAAAACAACCTCTAACTTCAGTTTGTTTTTTTTTTTTCTCTAAATAATATAAAATAATGCAACCGTGGCCCATTAGGAAGCTACACAATTTCACTGATCTTGATCTTATGAAATTTAAAAGATTGTTGCATATAATTTATGAATCTGTATTGTCAAGTCGCAGCACCACGAAGATGAAAAACGAGCTCTGAGCAGAGAAATCATCGTCCTCAACAACCACCTGATGGAGGCCAAGCTCACCTTGGAGAAGCTGCAAGAGGACAATGTAAGTTTAACATTGTAGTTGGATCTCATTTAACCCTCCTGTTATGTTCGTTTCTGAGGTACAGCAATAATGTTCCCAGCTCAGTTTGACCCGTGGAGCGTTTAATTGTGAAATAGTGTCAGAAACCAACAAAAGTTGCATGAATACCTGCTTTCTCGCAGTTTCCTAGTGAAGTAAACATTACTATTTCTGATAATGAATTTGCAAAAACTCCTTTTTTTCTCCAGATTATGACACAAAATGGGATTATTCATCACCATTTAGCCAAACAGGGACTGCACAGTGGTGCAGTTGGTAGAGTTGTTGCCTTGCAGGAAGAAGGTTCTAGGTTCGATTCCCGGCCCCAGGTCTTTCTGCATGGAGTTTGCATGTTCTCTCTGTGCCTGTGTGGGTTCTCTCTGGGTACTCCGGCTTCCTCCCACAGTCCAATAACATGACTGTCAGGTTAATTGGCCTCTCCAAATTGTCCCTAGGTGTGAGTGTGTGTGTGCATGGTTGTTTGTCCTGCCTGTCTCTGTGTTGCCCTGCGACAGACTGACGACCTGTCCAGGGTGACCCCGCCTCTCACCCGAAACTTTAGGGGGAGATAGACACCAGCACCTCCCAACCCCATTAAGGGACAAGGGTGTTAGAAAATGGATGGATGGATGGATTTAGCCAAACAAAAGTGAATTAGAAATAAAGTGCAAAATATGCCCAAATCATCAAACCTTACTTCTGATTTTGGGAGATATTTAACATTCTGTGCATGATATAAATCCCTACACAACTGTGTTTATATGATAAATATATAATATGTGTGTGTAAAAGGCATAAAACAGTAAAACATGATGCAAATTAATTTTTATGATCTTTTAGTTTTGTCCGTGTTCTGCCTCCGCAGGAGCTGTACAGAAAAGACTGCAACTTGGCTGTTCAGCTGCTGCAGTGCAACAAGTCTCTGTACAGAGCCCAGCTCTCCGAGGTGAGACCTCCACCCACTCTCACCAGCTTCAATCCTGAAGCTTTCCTTCAACCACCTGTCCTTTACCCTCTTCCATAACCTTTTTTTAACGGCTCCCACTGTTTTTCACGCAGTTTAAAACCTTTGTCTCTTTTTATGCCCACAAAAAAAACACAAAAGCTTTTGGTGCTGACATTTGACATCAAGTGGATGAGTGGATATAGAAAAAAAATGCATATTTCCATTTAAGCTGCATTGAATGAGTGAGTGGTTTTAAGAGTACTGCCGGGCTGAAAATTAGGCAAAAAAGAAATTGCTGTCTTGACTGTAATGAGAAGGTCGTTTTGCCCTGAGAAAGCCAGGAAAGATAAGAGAGTTGGCAGAAGGACACGAACAGGAAGTTGCTGCAGCAGCAACTGAGGCGCTGTAGGAGAATTAAAGCTGAAGGTTATTTGCCTGAATAACCTTCACCTCTGAGGGATGAAGGAAGCAAGGTTTAAAAATATTAAGTAGCTCCAAGGCATGGAAAAGGTACTGATATTGGTTCATATTTGTTTAGCTGTAAGAAACATTGTTCAGCATAGAATAACACATAGCTACAGTCTGGAAATTAGACTATAACTATGCAGTTGTGCACTTGTAAGAGATAAACATACAGTATGTAATTAAAAAATAATAATTACCTGCTAGCTCATTAAGTTATAATTGCTGTTTCAAAACTCACAAAATGCAGGCCCTTAAGTTGCAAGCAAGTAATGTTTTGACTAAAAAGGGAAAAGTGTAACAATGCAGCGTTTTCAATCGCAGAGGCAGCTGCAGTAAATGCTCTATTACTAAACATTAAATATATTTCCTATGTGCTTTATGGCTCCATCATCACTTAATTGTTGCTGATTCTCTCCTGATTTGATTGAATATAATCACCACTTCTAGTTGGGGGGACAATTTAGACAAAATACAATCAATTTAATAAACTATAAAGATGATTTACAACATACTAACTGGAAGATTCACAACATCAAATTATCAAAGCAACCATAAAGGTGCAAAAAGATAAGGATCTTTTTCTGCGACAGTTTTTTTTAAGTTTAGAGAAATTAAATGTTAAACGCTTGGACATTTATTTACTTGTTACTGGCATCTGTGCTGGAAATACTTTGCACAACCCTCTTTTATCAATAGGACACCAATTAGTCTTCTCTTATAATATTTAACAAAGTTGCAGGGATCTATCTTGTAAGATCGAGCAATTGACTCTGAAATAAAGTTGATTTTGTGCCTGGTAAAACATTTCTGTCTGGAATATTATTTTGTTGAAGGACCTAGTGGCAGCCCTTTTTTTGTTTTCTACTTAAAGTCTCCTGGTGTTTCAAGTAACTCATGGTGCCATGCGCTCTTTTAGTAAAGAACAGGCCCGCAGCATCACAGAACTTCCACCATGCTTAACAGAAGGCATGAGAATCCTTTACACACACTCATAATTCAAGTCACACCAGACTCACTAGGGGTGTTTCTTTGCCAAAACACTTATTCCTACAGACATTTTCTCCAAACTTTACTTGTCATCCCTAAGTTTTCTAAAACCTTGGGAGAGAGCTGACATCAGTTTCCAACTGTTATGTCCCTGAACTGCCATGTGCAATATAGTTACAATCCAGTTTTAGGCCTGTGTAAGGACCAGATGCAGAGGTCAAAGGAGTCATAATGTATGGCGTGTGTGACCAGGCAGCTGCGGGTTTTTAAATCATGAAAAAGACTTAGAAACCATTGCCAAAATGAAGCATTAAAAGATGATATAGATGATTAATTTTTAATGCATTAGCTTGACCAGGATTGCAACTCTAAAGTTGGCTGCCACTATTGTTTTAATAATAACGACATAGGGATTTTGTCGCTGACTTTATGTGTAGAGTTAAGTGTTCAGTTCAATGCTGCACCACACCTCCTGCAAGCTTCACTTCTAAAAACTCACAGCTGAGCACTTTCATGCATTTTCTCCAGTTTTGGCCAGAAGCAAATCGTTTTTGCAGGTTGACAACGGAAATGTTTTATAAAACAGACTTTAGTCTAATATGACAAAAGCACACTACTGCTCCAGTTACAGTCCAAGTTGAGTTTATTAAAAAATTGTGATGATAGGACAGAGAAGACGTTTGCTGGAATACCACCTAAACATGCCGCTTTTTTTTTTTTTGCACTCGTTTTGCACAGTATGTTGATTACTGGTTGAATTTCAGTAATCAATATAAAAAAATACATTAGACAAAGCAAACCTTGCACTTATGTACACAATTCAAAATAAGGAAAAAAATAACGTCCATTTCTGGGCCAACAGAACCAAAACATAGCAAAAACATAATGCCTCTTAGCATCACACCTGAACCTAAAATGACAATCTTTGCCAAAGTCGTCAGTGAGTTTAGGAGATCCATCGTCCTTCTTTAACATCCTCTTCATTTGGTGTTGAGTCAAGATAATCTAGTGTCATCATCCAGTCTGTTGGCCAGCAGTTAAGAGAAATGGGTTCCTGTCTCAAGTTAAAGTTCATCCAAGAAAACAGAAACTGGAAAAATCCCAGACTTCCTGAACTTTAAAGAAGTAAATCAATCAAGAGTTGCTATATTTCTATTTGTTTTACTGAATTGTTCAGGATACCAATTATTTTGGTTCTGATGATTTTATTAGTTGCATCCATCTCTTAATGGAGAAAGATGAATTTGTTACAAGACTTTTTTTTTTTTTTCCCAAAGTGACTATAAGTACAACATTGCTATATGTCTACTTTTTTACTTTTGTTGCTGGAAATTAATCATTAAAGAAATCTGAATTATGCTTCAAAAATTAAACCCATAGGACTTTAATTGCCCTCCGTACTGTGTAATGTGCATTTGAGCTAAATATAAATCAAGATATGCAGGTTTGCTAGGTGCTCATCAGCAGGGGAACTACTTCAAGGCACATTGTCAGGCAGTGTGAAGGACAGATGAGGTAAAAATTACAGTGTGCTGCAAAATGCGGCTGGGGAGCGCACTGCAGCCTCATCATTACAATCCTGCTGTTGCTTGTGAAAAGAGCGCATGTGAGTATTGATGAGCGCTTTAAACACTCAACCAGCTTGGCTCGGCTTTCTGCTGCATCAGCCGTGTGCCTCGTGCCTTTCCCTATATGTCACAGGGAAAGCTGGCGCATGTCCACAAGGTTAAAGCATGCGGTGATGTGACTGCATAAAAATATCAATGCAAAATCCATTCTGGTTGCACAAGACTCATAAAATACCAACTGTACATTTTCAGCAAACCACGCAGTGCCAGAGCTGAGAGCTTGAGTTCTGGCAAAGGTTTCTCATAAAGTGAGAAACAGTTGAGCTACAGTAGCTCTCAGCCAAAACAGTAAGGGGGTCAGAGGTCGCGTGTGCTTTCTCTGGATGTCCACCGGTCTGCTGGTCCTGTGGGTGGAAGCTAATTGAAAGAATATTGATGAATGCTGGAGCTGCATTTTTGAGAAGTGCCGCGGCTCTTCAGCGCCCGCAGAAGTGCTTTAGCTTTGTTTAGCTGCAAAAACAAGCACAGCGCGGGTGTGAAAGGCTCCCTACATTATAAGCTTTAAGGCATCTTTAAAAAAAATAAAAAAGAAACATTAGGAGAGGAAAAAAAATGTGGACAGTAATTAATCTGCATTTTGCATGGTTGCAATCAAACAGTTATGATAAACTGTCCTCATGTTTTGCTAAATTGCCCATCTTTTCTTTTTTTTTCATTTAGAAAGTTATAATTAGCTTTTGTCTTTTAGCCATTTTGGAACAACTGACTAGATTGCTAGCGATGATACGGCACAGTTAACTTATTACTTGTTGCTATGGTGAGCTACAGATAGATGATGGAAGCTTTCATTCTGAGAAATGCTCAAATTAGAACAATGGCTTTCTCTTCTGAGAAATGTGACTCTTTTTGTCTTTCTTGTACAAAATATTCTCATCTTCTTGGGAGGCTGGAGAAGACGGCTTTTTCTATTCATAAACACAGTTGTTGCAAACAATCGCTGAGTAAATGCTAAAGTTATAAATTAGACAAACTGGCACACTTTCTGCATAAACAGAGACAGCTAATCCTGGATTAAGGCAGAATGGACAGCACCATATCTTACCACCATCATCAAGGTTCTGGTTTCGTTCTGGCTGCATCTTCTGGGCAGACGGCAGATATGGTGTTTGTTAAGGATCATTGTGTTGTTGGAACTCCAACCATAAAATCTTACCAAATTTCTGCCTATATTCTAGAGCACATATTTTTACTGTGATTGAAATAAGACAAAACTAGTTCAGAAGTAACTTTTCAGCAAGATAAAGGAGTTTGTTTTAAGTCAGTAGTTCCTTAATATTGATTTAAAAAGGCCAGCTGCACTAACAGATTATTTCACTTACAACTAGGTTTTGTTCCCATGTTAAAAGAGAAATGTTCTGTCAGCGGAACTAATACTTTGTCATCGATATCAAGGACTTAAATATCCTCATCTGTCTTGCTGAAAAGTTACTTGTAAGTCAGTTTTGACTTATATTAAGTGTACTAACATATTTGCACCAGAAATTAGACAAATACTTTGTAAGATTTTGTGCTTTCACTGATTTTAGATGAAGTTGAGAAACCTGCAGGCAGTCACCCTGATTCATCTCTTTCAAGTGAAAGAACCCCACAGAATGACTCTACCATGCAAACCACCACCATGCTTGACAGTTAGAGGAGTGGTGACTCCCCAGGATACCCATCTGTCCATTTTCTGTACTCCCTTGTCCCTTAGTTGGGTTGGGAGGTGCTGGTGCCTATCCCCAGCTAACATTCTGGGCGAGAGGCGGGGTTACCCTGGACAGGTTGTCAGTCTGTCGCAGGGCAACACAGAGACAGACAGGACAAACAACCATGCACACACACACTCACACCTAGGGAGAATTTGGAGACCAATTAACCTGACAGTCATGTTTTTGGACTGTGGGAGGAAGCCGGAGTACCCGGAGAGAACCCACACATGCACAGGGAGAACATGCAAACTCCATGCAGAAAGACCCCGAGCTGGGAATCGAACCCAGAACCTTCTTGCTGCAAGGCAACAGCTCTACCAACTGCGCCACTGTGCAGCCCAGGATATACTCTTTGTAATTGTGGACAAATGATTTGATCATTTATCTCTTTCACCAAATATCTCAATTTGAGATGTAGAGTTTTTGTGCTTTTAGAAAGAACCAAGACAGCTTCTTCACACCTTTGACCCACCAGGCGAGATAGTCACGGCCCTCTACTGACAGACTTGTATAACAGCAATTGAGCTTTCCAGATAGAAGGTGTGATGAAGTAATTACAGAGGGTCGATGCAATCAGCAAGACAAGCATATTTACAGCTAAAACACACAGACTGAAGAGGAACTGTGCCTCTTACACATTATTGGACAGATTGTGCTGAAGTGTGATGAGATGAATAAGAGCTAGACAATAGAACAAAACCGAGACGGCATCACACACCATAGATGTGCTTAAACCTTTAGAATATCTATCAACCCTTCTGAGTTCCACTTCATAACCCTTTTGGTTACATAATGTCTCCTTCATTTTTGAAAACATACAGCTAAGGCCAAAGTAATTCCACCCCTGGCAGAATTAGGATTAGAAACTGGTTTTGTTCAGCCAAAATGTTAGTTTCTGACAGGAACTGAGACAATCAGGAGCAATAAAATAATTAATCTGTTTGATTTTGCATTTTAATAACAGCTGAAAATAAAAATAGTGGATTTATTCATATGCTTCACGATAATAAATCGGAAAACCTCCTTGTTCCAAATGATGCCTTCTACATCATGGATGGAGATTGCAAAGACATGCCAGGTCTTAGTGAGGTTTCATGTATAATTTTGAACCTGTATGTATAATTAGGACACAATTCCCATGGAATCATGACATTTGTGTCATTCCACACTGGAAAATAACCAATTTAGATAAATTATGACAAACCTCAAATTGATCTGACATTATTGCCAGATTTATGTTGACTGGATGTAAATCTCTGACCATAACTCTAAAAGGACACGAGTTGGCAGATTTTAGGACAAGCCTGGTTAGATATTCCCCAACATTTCCCTCACAAATGTCAAGAAATGTTGGGGAATAGTTGGTCATCAGAGGGTCTGGCTTTTGTTCCAATACACCAACTGTTGATTCATTGGTGACAAAGGACATCATACCGCCAGAGACAGAAAATTCAATGCCAAATTCTCTCACACTTCATCTAACAGCATGTGTCTATTTGAATGAGATACTCATTTCACTAGGACACACACAGATGGCTTGAGCCTTTTAAAAGTTTGCTTTTAGGCTGCTGCCACTTTGATAAAAGATGTGCTTAATGCAACGGGGATGTTTTAAAGATCTGAAATCTCCATGGAAGGAAATTCATTACAGAAGGAAAAATGTAAATATTGATTTTGCTATGACCAAAAGGTGTTCTGTCGATATTTATGGAGAGCTCTTACAGGAGCTGCTCTATAGGGGAAAGCATTTCAAGTGCCAGAGGGGTTGAAAAAACTGTTAGAAATATGATTTATTAGCAACATGGAATTGAGCTAACCTTGGAAAAATACACACACCAGAATGATGCAGAACATTACTGACTCGACAATATGATCCCGAAAGCCTGATAGCAATAACTCCGTGCTTATTACTCAGTGTGACCTCCAGTAAACCTGAAGGAGTTGTTAATATGCTCGGCATGATAGACTTTTTAATTATAACAATTCTAGAGGGTGTACGAAGACTAAATTTTGTGTGTTCCAAAGGACCAAGATTTCTGGCTTCATGATTAAGAACCATCTCAATACGTGAGTGCTAAGCACATCTATCCCATATATTCCTCTGAATGTCTCTTTTCTTTGAATTTTTGCAGCTTCCTGCTGATTTTCAGGAGCGCCTGACCATGCATCTGGAAGAATCTCCTCTCTGCCATGACTACCCTGACTCTAATTCCCTCATTGCTAACGTGCTTGAAAAGCCGGATGAGGCCTGCAGCAGCAGCCAGCCGACCCGCTCCCCCAGTCCCCAAATCCAGAACCATACGTTCATTCTGGAGAGAGTCGGGCCAGGAGAGCGCCTGGGGCTCAGAGCCGCCTACAAATCCGACCTGTACAGCAGTGACACGGCTCTGTACTGCCCCGACGACCGTCACCGCGAGAGGAGGCCCAGCATGGATGTGCACGGCCACCGGACGTTCCTGTATGGACCACAGAATTCCACTGACAGCACGCCGGAGGAGGGCTCTGTGGGACTGCAGGCCGGGTTCTCCCAGGAGCATTTTCCCAAGTTCCCTGCGGCGCTGGCTGGAGGCTCCAGCTCTTACTCCAGCTTCAGTGGAGGTGGATCAGAGGATAAAGGCAATGACCCGCCCAGTAGTGCAGCTTCCTCACCACGTCATCAATCCCTCTACATGGAGTGGAGAGACGCAGGGGACTATGAGAGAAAGAGTGACTCATCCTGGGAGAGGGACAGTCCAAGGAGCTTTGGGAACGCTCATCCTTTCCAACAGACTGAGCTGAGCCACCATCAGAACGGCAGCTCGCCCGTCTACAGTCGCACCATGTCCTCCTGTTTCAGTGAGCCGTACGAGCCTCTGCCTCCATCTTCCTCCCCAAGTGTCGCTTACGGAGACAGTCGCCGAGGCAGCACTTTAGCCCCCGAGGAGGAAGAACTGATTGGTAGGTGGCGACAGCTTAGTGTTGAGGACTTAAGCACCCACTCGTACCGCAGTCCAGGCAGAGCCTCGCCTTACAGCTTCTCGGAACAGCACTTTTCCGTCCGCCCCGCCAAAATCCGCCTTGGTCCGCTCTACAGCAGCTTCCAGGAGGGGGCCGACTTCTACCATCATGGCGCAGATGCCATGGACCCGGTGTGGGTGGCCGCCAGCCCCGAATGCAGCCCCGGACTGCGGCAAGCACACAGCCAAGCCCATCTGTACCGAAGTGAGGACAGCCAGGGGTCAGAGCACAGCCTCTACCACTCAGGGAGCTCCAAAGACAGGGAGGGCAACGTTGCAGCTGGAGGCCAGAGCACAGAGTACGTTGACCCCAGTCCCAATAGCTCCACTGAGTCCCTCAACCAGAGGTCCCTGGAGATGGCCGCAGAGCTGCAGCACTATCAGGTTGAGATGCACAGCATGCCCACGCAGGCAAGCCAGCCACCGCCACCCACTCCACCGCCTCCTCCTCCTTACAACCAAAAATTTGGCTCTTTGGGGCTTTCAAGGAAGGACAGTCTTACAAAGGCCCAGCTTTACGGAACCCTTCTGAACTGAAGGACTTTCAAATGAGATTGAAACCTTTGATTCGACTAAACACACAAGGCCTTGGTGCACTCGAGTTATGTTGCTGCTACCATTCAGCTGAAAATGGTTTGAAAAGCAGCCAGGAGCCGAATGGTTCACAAAGATGAAACTAGAGGAGATCATTTAGGAGAGATGATTACGCGATAGAGGATTGCAAATATTTTGGAGGAAGTTAGCCACAACTAAGGTGGAAACAGGCAGAGAGGAGTTCACGACATTTTCAAATGTATAGGAATGTGTATGTATTTACGTTTCACATGTATGAAAAGCATAATAACTAAGAATTGAGTGATATATTTTATAAGTAGTTGTTAGCAACAAATTTATTCGAAAAGTGCAGTTCTTATTGATAATCCTGCAAGTTGTAAATAAATTTAAAAACTGCCAGTGCCATGTCTGAAAACTCAGATTTGAATTGAGAAAAGCTGCGCACAGATTCGTTTCAGTCGTTATTTTTAATCAGCTGAAACAATCTCGGCCTTCTGAGGAGTTGATTAATGAAGAAATCGGTTACGAAGTAATTCCTTAAATGACAAACGAGCATTTCTCTTCCATTGATTGATTTTTAGCAGTATTGATGGGTGTGATTTCTTGTTATTGATGGAACGTTTTGAGATGTAAACATCTGTCTTAGCGGTCGGTATTTGTTTATTAGATTTTTTTGCACTTCTGTTGTCTCTTTGAGAGGTTCTCCTGCCCCGTTCTACCTCAGATTTGGATGCCCACACCCACCTAAGCCTCTGTAAGTTTGTTTCTTAGACAATGATGCATGGTCATATACTTTGTTGTTTTGTTCCCTTAATAAAGCACAAATTATAACTTCAAGTGTGGGTGCTTGAAAAAGACTTTAACATCACTCCATTTTCACAGGGTTGTAACAGTTCCATTTTTATTTGTCGCCTGACCCAGGGTGAAGCTGTCCAAGCCTATAGAGTCTTTTTATCGTTCAGTCTCGGATTCCTGCAGCAGTGTGGCGCGTCCATGCTGAGTCACCATGAAGCCCAGCTTTATCATTGTAGTAAATTTAAAAATAGGGTTGCAGCGATGGATTTTTGCCAAGATCAGCAAACTCGACACAAAGAGGAAAGTTATTTTTGGGTTTTTCACGGATAGATCCCGGTAATTTATATTCCTGTCAGGAGTATGCAGCGCCTTGCACATGTATTAATATCCCTTGAGCTTAATTTTTTTTTTTTTGTTTCGTTTTTTTTTAGGTATTAAATCTAAGTGTGGTGCTGTCATGCTGCCAACACCATTATGAGTTTATCAAAGTAAAAAAAGATTTTTCAGTTGTAAAAAAAAAAAAAAAGAAAAAGTAAGCATCACCTTCCTTCTGCTTTAAATTAGACACTATTTATTTTTCTATTGCATTAAAACCCTAAGAAAATACACTGTACCTGTGCAAATATACGAAAATAAATGGAAACTTTAGAGTTTTCAGTGCTATTTCCACTATCAGCATTTCAGTTACTACGCAGAAGCTTGATTAGAAAGACATGAACACATTTCAGTTTTCAGCATTTGAAAGGGACACAAATAAATAATTTTACATTTGTCATTTGTTTCGGCTAACAAGGAAGTAGCAGTGATTTGTTTCTCCAAGGCAACCTTGATTTACCTAAGATGTTTAAAACAGAAATGTGCTTTTCTGATTTAAAAATGAAAAGCTCATGCTGTTGCCTACGCACTAAGCAGCGCGTAGGCACCAGCCTAGTTTATTGCTGTAAGATTTATTGATAGTAAAACTAGACAGAATGAATTATTTATAATGCAAGCAGTGAAAAAGGAAGTAAAATGATAAGCATGCATAACTTTTAGCTCCAATCAGTGTGTTTTATGTTATATGTAGATATCATAAACTAAATATATATGCACATTTTTCTCCTCAATAATTGATCTAAACAATAGATGCATAAATGAAAAACAGATACCGTATATATGCTAAGTTGGAGCCAATGGTCTTTATTTAGCACTTAAAGGAAACATTCATTCTGTTGCACGAGACATTTTCGAATTTATCGTTACTGAACTAAATTTTACATCATATTCACAAAGGAACAAACAAATTGAAAACGGCTTGAGTGATAGCGACCAACGGGCTGCTTTGGTTTGGGCAAGAACAACTCATTAAAGTAACAGCCTTGTAAATTAATCGCTTTTGTGGTTCAGCAGTTTCATTGTTCTTGTTGATGGATGTTCTTTTAAGCAGCCTTCCTGCAGAGGTAAAAAAAAAAAAAAAGAAAGTTATTTACTTGTAAAGTTTGAATCCATCCACAAGAGGGCGCCACGGTGCAGCGTCAGTCTACCAACAAGCGCAGCAGAAACCATTTAGGCTTAAAGATGCGCTAGAGGGAGACCAGATCAAACAGCCACCTTCAGCTTGTTCTTGCTTTGCAGTGCAAAACCGACGTGAAGCTGCGTACAACTTGAGCACAGACAAAGGCTCAACTGAGGATCTGAAGAGCACCAGCAGTAATGAGACCTCGCCGTTGAGGTAAATGTGACAGCTCAGCTCGCCTTTCATGAACGCACCGAGTCCAGATCCTTTGATCCTCATGTCTGCTTCTGAACTTTGATAAGGTCATGCTATATAGGAACAAAATATTATATGCTCAGCAATGTATAGTTAGACTGATGGTATAATTAAATCTTTTTGCACTGAAACGTTTCAGTATCTTAAGGTATTCATGTACTTTTCTACATTTTAACACACCAGAGCCACACGATTTGTTGTATTTAATATGGATTATATATGACAGACCATCACATGATAGCTGGTTTGGATCTCCCAGTTTTCTCTTTGCCACTTTGTCAAAAAGATTGGTAGTATTTTTGTAGTAGATCAATAACTGTAGTATTGTTGTCGAACTACATAAAATCTATCAGTGTTTTTTGTCTGCTATGTGATACAGATATAAATATTTTGGCAAGGTACTTTATGAATAGTGCATAGGACTTTCTAAAGTAAGAGTAGGTGGGATTTGTGAAGAGAATAAAGAGGTGAGCGTTACCTGCATAAAAAAATAACTACAAAACTTCTTTTAAAACTTTACTTGAACAGGCACCCCTTAAAATTCAAATCATAATATGAGATCTAATCAGTTCTGTAAAGTCTGCTAATTATCCCATTTCAGAGGCACAACATGTCTTTCCATTAAAGTTTTCAACCCAAGGGAGAGAAAATAAAGAGAGGATTTTTCACAACCCATCTCTTGCACAATGATGTCTGCAAGCAAAAGTGGATTAACAAAGGCGTCCAAGAACACTTAATTCCCTAACAGTCCGGTCCTCAGAACTGGCCCCATGGTCACTCTGCGAGTCCAACCATCCTCCTGCTTATGTCCCACAGTTTCTTGGCCGCCTGCTTGTCTGTGGCTTTGGCCATCAACTCTTCTTCCTCACAGTTAGCGAAGCACTTCCCCGACACACCCTCTACCTCGGGGGAGCAGGACAGATAGAGCGGCGTCTGGGCTCCCTCCAACGGACTCTTCAAGAAGACCAACGAGGCAAGGTGGAACAGCGGCTTAGCCAGCAGAGGGATCTGGACGTGCCGGCCCAGTCTGGTCCTCACCATCCCCGGGGTGAGGGCGTTGACCGTGACCGCTGTGCCCTCGAGCTGATGAGCAAGCTCGAGTGTGAACAGCAGGTTGGCCAGCTTGCTCTGACTGTAGCAGAAAGCTTTGTTGTATTTCCCTTCGCTGTTCAAGTCGTCAAAGTTGATGTGGCCGTATTTGTAGAGTTTGGAGGAAACGACGACGATGCGGCTGGGAGACGAAGCCTTCAGGAGGTCCAGCAGCAGGTGAGTGAGGAGGAAGTGGCCCAAGTGATTCACTCCAAACTGCATCTCAAAACCATCTTCTGTCTTCGTGTAGGGACACTGAAAGATCCCGGCGTTGTTGACCAGCACATCAATCTTAGGTTCCTCCTGACAACAAAAACATGGAAAACATTTTAGATTTTACAATTTCAGACTATTTAGATCTTAACAAGTATGCAAGAAATACATATTATTTATATGTATTTCTATGTATTATTTATAAACATATTATTTATAGGTTTTCTAAACTAGTCTGTTGGTAAAAAAGTACTAGAAATGTAGAGGCCTTACAGTTATTTCTAATTCCAACACTTATTTGTAGAACACACTGTATTTTACATTTTTATTTATGTTATTAATGAAATTAGTAGATATCAAGGTGGGTTTTATAAGCTTAAAGTATACATTTTCCAAATTATAAATAAAGAAATACAACATTATACCTTGCCTGTAGGGGAAATTGAGATTTGACGACATCTAGTGGTTATAAGAGGTAACTGTCCAGTGAAAGAAAAGTGATATAATGTACACTATTATACAGTGGCGAAAAAGAAAGTATACCCACCTTAATCTTTCTTATTGATTTTCAAATCAATAAAAAAACTTCAAATAATCTGAATAAATGGAAAAAAGCATTCATTGTTGGCCAAAAAGAAGACAAAGACCAGCTCGCATTTTCCAAAAAAGACATCTTAATGAAACCAAAGTCCATTTGGTAAATATTACAAAAACATCATATGTACATCTGGTGTTTATAGGCTAAGAAGTTAAACACACTGTGAGCTGTGGTGTAGGCAGGGCGATGGCGTGGGTCTGGCTTTCTCCATCAGAAACCCAACAACTTGTCATAATTAATGGAATTCTGCTCTCTGCTAAGTAATTGCTGACTCATATCAGTTAAATGGTCAGTTTTATATTGTTTTTGTGAATTTTGATCAGACATGAAGAATATGCACCATCATTTATCACTTATTTATTTTATGTTTAACTTTTACATTTATCAGAAACAAGGCTGCGTGACTGTTTTACTGGTCTACTAAGCGAATGAATTTATTCTGATGTGTCAGTAAATAAGCGGATCCCTGTCAATCTTTCGTTCAGCACCACGGACAGTGCTACATCACTAACAAAACACAACAATAGATGGACTGTACTGGAAGCCAGCTGGTAAATAAACCATCCATATTGTTACCTTGTTGATTTCCTCGCAAAAATTCCGGACAGATCGGAGGGAAGCCAAGTCCAGGTGCTTGATGACCACCTCCCCCTGCTCTGGCCCCGCTCGGCTCCTCAGGTCCTGGGCTACGTCCTCGGCGCTCCGCAGGTCCCGGCAGGCCATGATGACCCGGGCGCGGAGCTTCAGCAGCTCCCCGGCCAAGGCCTTCCCTATCCCGCTGTTAGCCCCAGTCACTATCACGGTCTTTCCACGCATAGCGTCGGTCGGATACTGGAGCAGCTTTGCTGCTTTCCGCCGGGGGAAGAGACGGCGCATTAGGAGCAGAACCCCGCCGCCAACAACCGCGGATATTAACACCGCCGTTGACATGTGTGCGCCGGTTATCAAGGACGCAAAGGTATGTTATGTACACAAGTTACAAATTTATCCCGGAAATGATAGTGGTCGTCATTACGCTGATTATGGCACGTGCAAATTGTAGTGTTGTATTTTTATACTAAATATGATTATTGAAAAAAGTGAGCTTATTAACAATATTTTTCACAAGAACATAGTAGGAGTAGATATAAAATAAAATAAAAATCAAGAGTATTTCTGGGTAAGACTTCCGGGTCACAACATTCTAAGTACACTTCCTTAACGGTTAGCCGGCGCAAGACCTGGGGAGAACTTTTACAGAGTAGCAAGGGAGGAGTTTCCCTCGTGTGAACCAAAAGGAAGAGCTCCGTTCACGTTTTTGGACAAAGCAAACTTTTTCGGGTGTTGGTTTGTCTATGCCAGGACTGCCATTTGTCACATAGTTCATGGACAAAGTCTGGGAGTGCAGTAATGGAGAGGAGGCTATCTCGGTTAGGATCCTCAATTCTTCTTTGCAAGATGATTCTTCTTTGTAGATGATATTCTACTTGGATCAGTTCAATAAGAGGGATTTTTTGTGTGAATTTTAATGGAGTATTATTATTATTATTACATTCTCACAATGTCTTTAAAAAAACATTTTTACCAATCCTAATAGGGCTCCAGTACACTGAAAATGGAGTTCAAATTCCGCCCACACAGTGCGCCGTTTGCCTTGCTGACTCGTGAATGGGGCGAACTATTGTTTAAAAAAAACTGTTTTTCGTTTAAAAAAACTCACCAAACAAACACTGCACTTTAAATACGAGTCATATCAAACATGCATTGTCATAACATTATATGCTACTACCTAAAATAAAAAGTTAAACGAATAGACTATAACCAAACCAAATAATTATATTAATAAATGCTTGCCCCAGTACACTTCTTCGGGAATTACGAAAACCACCACTAAAAGGATTCTAAAACCGCAATATTGTATTTTTTGGACCAGTTTCAAAAACATTTGGAAAAGTAAGGCGAATTTAAGGAAACAGCAACTGTTGCTAAATCTTAGAATTAAGCCAGTACGAGGCTAAAGCTGAAAAATAATTATCACTTAACTTGTGCGATCAACTAACCGACGCTCAAAAGAGCTTTCTTTAAGAAAAACAACCGTATGACAAATACTTGAAACGCTTCAAAAGTTTACATTCATCAGAAACTGCAAAGGCGCCTATCCAAACGCGCCTGTGTGGGTTTGAGACAACAGGACTCACCAACTCATATTTGACAGACAGATCAATTTCATGAGGATATGTTTTTCTATTGTTTATTTTCCAAATGAGCTTCAGTCTTGACAGTGGAATGGAACTCACTTATTCCATAAGGAGATGATTGATAATTACAGACTGACTGTTCGAGTCATTATCATCTCGAACAGGTTTTAACTCGAACAAGAACTTTACAAAGACAAATAATTCAGTTCCAAGCTTGGCAAGAGTCTGAACATCTAAGATGTGTTCAATTTGGAACATTGCTGAGTGTCATGTTGCAATGGAGTGAATAAACAGCGAATAAACCGTTATTGGAATTCATAAAATAACCCATTTGCTTTCTGTCCGTCCAATAAAGAATATAGCCTGACATCAATTCTCTGCTCCGATGTCTCCACACATTTATTTGCATCCAAATATAGCTGCGTGAGGAAAGTAAGACTTATTATTAGTATTAATCAAAAATGAAACGTGATTCATGCAATAACAAATGGCATGAGGGTGGTCTTGTCCTAAGTGATTAGTAGCTGCCCTCAAGTTGCTTCACTTCCCCTTTATCCTCTGCAGCGTTTCCAGTTAGGTAATGCCTCCCGTTTATTTCAGGGTTTGCTTCAGTTCCTGTTAGCTGACACTGAGAGCGGGTGGAGTAAATGCAGTTCGGTGGACGGTTGCAGCCTGTTGTAACAGCCTCAGTCCATGTGACTCAACTGCTTTTATTCATTTATTCTTATCGCTCTTATCGACGATTTCCATGAGAACTGGACATAAAGAGAAATTATGTATATGTCCCTGTTTTCGATTTCAGTGGTTGCGGCTCTTTTTCTCTCTCTCTGCGACTCTTTCCCTTTGAAAGGTAAGAAAAACTTTTTTAATCTTTTTTTTTTTTTGCGTGTTTTCGTTAAAAATAAACTTTTGTTAAAAACCAAAAGTTTTTAAAAATGTGCTGACAAGTGACAGATTTGGGGAAATACGCGTTTGTGTGTGTGGTCTTTCTTTATTGGTTTCATATTCACTCCACGTTTCTGATAAGTAAAGAAGCATTCTTTCATTCCTTTTGGCATCTATCTATCTATCTATCTATCTATCTATCTATCTATCTATCTATCTATCTATCTATCTATCTATCTATCTATCTATCTATCTATCTATCTATCTATCTATCTATCTATCTATCTATCTATCTATCTATCGTTGGTGCTGTAGGAAAGTGTTTTTTTTGTGTGCTGGCGTTTTTACAAAGAAGTGTCGACAAGCTGCATCTCATTCTAAGTTGCCTGCCAGTATTCATGCTCCTTCACGTTTCATGTTTTTCTTTTTATAATTTCATAGATGTGATACTTATAATATGAAGTGGAGTGAAAGTATTAATCATATGTAGTTTAGAAAGACTTTTTCAAAGGAAAATCTCAAAGGGTGATGCATATTGAGTCAGTGACTGACTCAGTCCTTGGCAAAACTGCTGTGAAGCTTTTTGGGGGGGTTGTGTCTCCAAGCTTTGTTTGTCTCCAACTAGAGATTTTTTTACCCAGAATCACTTGAGCTCAGTCAGATTGGACGGAAAACATCTATGAATAGCACATTTTTAGTTTTAAGACACATTTTTGTGAAGATTTAGGGCAGGACTTTGACTAGGCAAGCCTCAGACATGCTCAAGCTTCCATCAAGATTTGCTGTAAGTGGAAAATCATCACAAGTAAAAACAAAGGTCAGAAAAGTAGGAAAAGAAACTTCACACAAAGGGATCGTGGACTGGAGCTTATTTGCCACCACTCATATTATTATTTTCTGTCATAGAATCTAGCAGATTTCTATCACCACGCAAATCCCCTGAGGGTTAGTCTGTATTATGGGAATCATGACAATGAGTGAACTTTTCCTTCTATTTTTATTTCTTGCAGGCCAACATGTGGTCTGTAACGTTTTCCCTAAAGATCTGTACGTAGAAGAGGACTCCAGTGTCGAGATCATGTGCCAAACGTCATGTTCAAGTCATGGCAAAATCTTCTGGACACTGAACGGAAGAAACTTAAATGAAGGCCTGTCAAAAACTATAAACGCAACACATACTGTCTTGTCACTGAGAAACTTCACTCAATCAAGGGCAACTGTGCAGTGTCATAGCTCTTATGGGAATCAGCTCTTAGGAGGCGTTACTATAAGGACATATTGTAAATTAAAATCTTCTATATTTCATTGATTAGTATTGCCTGTCATTCCTGCCATGGTTTTACACTCTTTACCCTTTTTTTTCTTTGCAGCAAAGCCGAAAAATATCACATGTGTCTTGCATTATTATGTAAATATGCCGAACGGTATCCCTAAACTCTTCACATGTTCTTGGAAGCATCATGCACCAGGAGTAACCTACACCATACTTAAGTATGTTAAGCATGTCTTCATTTAGCTAATTAAATGTTGTTAAATTATTATTTTTAATACATATTTTTTCTTTCTGTAGTGCTTCCTCAGGGGAAATCTGCATGTCAGCGGTAGCAAACTGCACACTCAATTCCATGCATTTGGAAAATCAAGATGATATAGTTAGTTTGATATACATTTCTGACCTATACAAAATTAAAGTCAGAGCAAAAACTCAGTATTGGGAGACGGACTCTGACCCCTATGTGTTTGATCCACATACCATAAGTAAGTAACATCTATTAAAAGTTTCATAAATATGCATATGTTTATCCTAATGATTTACTATGTTGAAATGATTACTACATGTTTCCTCAGTAAAATTTAATCCTCCAAAGGATGTGACGATAACTCCCTCGTCAGAGCATCTGCTGGTAAAGTGGGACAAGGTTGGACCGCGTTGTCAAGTTAAATACTACAAGGTAGGAAGAACACAATTGTGTGAAGATCTCAGGGACAATAGGAGAGCAAACATGAACACTTCAATATGGTGATACGAATAGCATAGCTAGAAGATTTTATAACTCCAGAAAGACTGATGAAGAAAGGATTTTTGTTAGGAAAAATTTAAACCTAGTTAGTGATTAGCACTGTAAATTGAGAGGTAGAATTTGTCTCTCGCTGATTTATTACTAAAAGCCTGAATTCAGCAAAGCAGTTATTTTTGGCCAAATAATAAAAAAATAGTCTTCAAAAAGTAATAAGACCACTGAATAGTTTTTTGGATGCAAAATGAAGTGAACAAAAAGTTCTTACAGTTAGTTATATGTGAAGTTACTTATTTGTTACCTGCACCGAGCATTTTAGGTAAATTACTCATATTTGTTCATTTGTACTTTACAAATCTTACAACATTGTGGTTAAAGGGAGGTTGAAATAATTAGCTCGGCTGGTGTTGGTAAAATGCGGATGTGTCCTCAATATGGGGACAAAGTGTTGAAAAATGCAACAGAAGAAGTTGAAGATGTGTTGACACAATTCATGTATTTGATGTGAATGTTTTCATGCTGGTAATGAATGCTTTAATTTAATTGAAGCATCACAATAAAGCTCATGAAACCTTGTCGAACTGCAGGGTAATTTGGTTAACTGGGATTACTTTTCCGACATTAAAAGCTGGAACCAACATGCTACATCCTGTTTCTCACTTGCAGCAAGCGGAAGCCATCTGCTGCATGTACAACATGGTTGTCCGCATATATAATTGATTATACAAATATACGTTTTGGAAACTCGTACAGTGCCTGCGTTTGATTTTGAAAATGTTTTTCAAAAGTACCAATTTTTTCCTCATTTAGACAATTTCTGTCTTGTTTGTTTCAGACATCAGAGCCTAATGAAGCCCCAAAGGTAAAAAAAGGATCTGTGATAATGAATGATTCATTCTTTCCAGAAGTATTTATTTTATTTGTATTTACAGTAGATTAAAATTATCGTATACCTCTGGCTGTTTTTTTTCTGCTTGCTGCTTTTTTGTCACATCTGTATCATATTCATGTCATTAATCAAAGACAGTTAACCTTAGAAAACACTAAACATAATTTTCAATATATTGCTTTGTATTCTACGACTTGCAGATGCACGTAACAAAAATAACTTTTAATATAATAAATCCTTTCTTAGTTTTCATAGCATTTAATTCTTAAAAATGCCGACAAGCAATAATAAGCTAAATGCATTGACTGTAAATGAACAAAATCACAAAAGTGTTGATCGCTAAATGCTTAACATTATTTACAGCTTTGAGTTTCTAAGATTTAGCAATTTTCCTAGCCATTTTTTCTCACCAAATGCTATAATTTTTTTTCTGCTGTTGTAGGTTTTGTGGACAAATAAATCAGCTCATTCCGCTATTAAGGAAGTGGAATCCTGCATTAACTACAGCATTTCAGTCCGATGTGCCTCTGAAAGGGGACTTTGGAGCGAATGGACCATGGAGAAGACTGCTCTCACCAAACTCAACAGTAAGAGCAATATGTCAATTAAGCAAGTTGACCTCTTTAAGAACATCAGCAAAGATAAAATGAAAGACTTTTAGCAACAGATTCAAACCCGAGTTCATGTCCAATTCTGAAACCAGATGCAAAAGCTGATTTGTTTGTGAAGTAACTTCATCAAGCAAACAGTGTCTGTGTCTCTGTGCTTCCTCCTTGTCCACAGCGCAATGAGGCATTACTTATGTGAATTAAACTGGAACAAATAACAGCTTAATGTCTAAAATCTAAATTGTTTGGATATTGTGGATTGTGCAGAGGCAATATGGTCTGGCAAACTTTAGAATAGAGGGAGAAAAAACATGTATATCTGTTGGCTTTACAAAAAAGGGAAATGATGCCACAAAAGGTAGAAATCATTCCCCTAGATACTTGTGCCTGAAAAACATGCAGATTGCAGACTGCTTTGTGAATCCTGGACAGAATTAAAGCAAAGAATGAAAGCGAAAAAGGAGAAGATTGTTTTGTAAATTCCCACCTCAGTAACTGGAAGTGCAAAGTGGAGACATACCCCATAAAACTTGCAGCTGTAATTGCAGCAAAGGATGTGTGCAAAGTATATATATTCACTTTCACTTCACAATTATGCACAACTATTTCAGTGTGATATAGTAAGAAAGGGGTGTGCAAACGTCTGGATGGCACCGTACATAAATCATTCATGTCTGTTTTCCAAACCGTCTTCAAAGCGTTCGTGTAATTAGTCAAACCCAAGTCACAGGATGAGACTTGACTGCAGAAATGTGTTCTTTGAGATTTAAATTCTTGCCAAATTTCACATTCATTCTTATTGGTGCGTCACAATGCTGTAGAAGCTGTAAACCTGTTGATCGTTAACAGATTTGGTTCTATCCACAAATGTCGGGGTTTAACGCTTATAAACATGTGTTTGCATTCCACGTTGTCATCCTGCAAGCACATCTTGGAAAGGCAAAGCTTTGCAATGAACCAAGGCATGATTGCAGTTTCTTTACAGCTGTTGCTATGACAACAAGGTGGTTTTGGACTTAGTTCAAGTTGTGAAAGTCGGCTTTCTCTTTTCTTGGCTCTACATGAAAATAATCCGGGATAGATTCTGTATTTGCCTGTCTGTTGAAGGGTGATTCATTTCAAATTTATATGAACCCTTTTAAGGGAGCCGCATCAGGCTGCAACTTTGGAGAAAGGTGGCTGAAGTGGAAAAAAGCGGAAAGAGAAAAGTTCATCTCATGTGGAAGGTACAGAAAACAGCGAAATGTTTTGAGAATATTTGTTGGAAAAGGATAATTGCTGGATTGCTGTCTAACATTTTGTGCTTCTTTCTAATCCAGGGCATTCCTTCGACATGTAGAGAGGCGTTCACAGCCAAACAGGTTGCCTATGAAGACAACACAACCACAGGAAATTACACCTATACTTCATGTGGCAGCTCATCTTGCGATGTCGAAGTGGACCGCCGTTCACACAGATTATATCTCACAGTTTCTGATAGTGGTGCACTGCTCGACTCGGTTCACGTTCCAGCTGTCGGAGACAGTTAGTTTTACTGCTACATGTAGACATTTTAAACAACAAGATTTTTATCCTGTCTCTTGACTTGTTGGTTGATTGTCTCTTCATGTCATCAGCGGGCCTTCCTCAAGTTTGGAGCATCCAAACAACAAAACGCAGAACGAAAGGTGTTATTCAGGTCAGCTGGAATGTGTCAGAAAAACCCATCAGTAGTTACATAATCGACTGGACCCACGATGGACGTCAGTACAACTGGAAGGAGACAACATTCACTAATGCAACGCTGTTTGGTAGGTTAAACTGTGTGTTAAAGACTGGATGAGTGATCTATCCTCCCATTTATCAAAACATCAGTTAATGACTTATCTATTATCGATTCTGTGAAGAATATAATGGACTCATTAGTGGAATTTCAAATCAAAAGCTATTACATAATGCATTTCCATAGAAGATTTTATCAATTTAAAAAGGTTTATCGAGAAGAATGACTTCTGATATTCATGCGATGAGACTAGAAAATCTAGTCTCTTCCTGCATGAGTCATAGTATGAACCATTTGTTTTCATTGCACTGGTAAGCTGCAAGTATGCATTATGTTGTCTTTTTATTTTAGTTTAACTCATTTTAACACTAATTTTTATTGTTCTGCAGCTTTACTTGGTCATCGAATGTACCTTGAAGGTGTTGTGACATTTTTTGTCATTTCAGTGTCAATATATATATATTTTTCTATTTTTGCAGGCTTGTTGCTTAGAACACCATACAATATTACTGTAACGCCTCTCTTCAATGACGTCACAGGTCACAGCATCCACGCAAATCCATTCTGCTCCAGTATGGGAGGTAAATATCAAATTAAGTTTTCATTAGCACAAAAAAACCCATACATATCTGATTTTTACCACTGAAAAGTTTGCACATATCCCTCATTAATGTTAAGTTAGGGCTTCACTGAGAGATTCAAGATGTAATAATTACTCAAAATGAAAATCCAATCACTAAAAAAGTTATTTACTGTGAATTTTCTTACTACATCCGAGCTCAAGTATTTACATTCCCTCGCCCCTTTGAAACGTCTCTTTGCAAGTTGCAGAGAAATCACATTGTTTTTGTAGTTATTGACAGTTTCGAAAATGTTATTCCTGCAGTTCCGGAGCACATTGCTGTCAAAGTTGAGGAAGTCAACGATAAAAGTGCCTTTGTGAAGTGGCACACAAAGTCACAGTACACATGCAGTAATGTTGCTACTTACAAAATCTTTTATGAAGCACAGGGACTCCAGCGCAGTAAGTTACCCCATCTTTTCTAGTGTTTTTACATCTTTTTTAAAGACCACAATCATAACAATAACAGAACGCTTTTCTATTAGATGTTTCTCTGAGTGGTAATGAAGATGGAGTCTGGTTGAAGGACCTGAAACCAAACACCCACTACAATGTCAAGGTTGAGGCCACAGGCGACAATGAGACTGATATAAGCAGCATGGTGTATTTCATAACAAATAAATTTGGTGAGTATTATTTGAGAAACTACTCAAGAAAAATAATAAGTAATGCACTAAAAGGTTGTTACTTGAATTGCTTTTTTGCAACAGAAGAACAAGTGACATATGTTGAAATGCAAAGTTGAGAATTCATTTCTAGCCCTCGCATGTAAAGAATTGCAACAAAAACAGATGAAAGCTTTAACATCCAGCTTGTTAACTCGTATCCTGATCATAAAAGAGGAATCTAAACGATTACGTCTGTATTAAACAGTTGAAAAATCTGAACACCGCATTGTCGGGCTAAGATTAATCACCTGAAGGTGTGTGTTATTTTCCCCTCAAGATGACTCTTGAAGCAGTTTGGCAGCTGGTCGTGTTTTTTTTTGGCTTCACTCGCTGAATTCCTTCTTGAAAGCCTGGAAGGGAGAGGATTTTCCTGTTTTTGCTTGTAAAGGCAATAAGATACCTGTAGCTGTTGCTACATTTCACTTTTATTCTTTAAATGCACTCATTTCATCTGATGCATCACATTTTATTGTAGATGATTTTTTAAAATCTAAACATTTAGCTATGATTATTTCCTTTGTCTTTTATGAAAGGAGCTCCCTTTTATCAGAGGAAACCGTTCCTAGATTTCTTGTACCGCCTCATTTATCTTTCATTCTTATTGTCAGTGAGAACTTTATTGCAGTTCTCACTGACAATGAGAACTGCAATAAAAAATAATGTTTTTTATTGCAGGATTTCACAAAACACAATACACATCAAACCAAAAAATCAAGCCAGCTCTGCTTTGTGTGTATTTGGGTCAATGCTGCAGCAAGAAACACAGCAGCTGAGGCAATGAGCTGATATTAGGAATCATTGTAGACAAACTATTTTTGGATGATTACAAGTAAATATATGTATTTTTAATACGAATGTGGAAAAACTCATGCAAATAAAAATGATATTTTTATAATTATATTATTAATTATAATTTTAATTATTATTATTTTTATTTTAATTGTAATTATGAATTATATATTAAGTATATAATTTATTATTATATTTTATTTTCATCATGGGGGAAAGATAATAAAAAAACTCATTGTTAATTTTGTTTTTAATGAAAGTAAAAGGTAAGCAAATTTTTGGGTGGTTTTTCATCTTAATTTTTTTTAACTGTTATTGTTTATTAGAGTCTTTTTGTAACAGAATTCTGTTAATACATATCTGTTCTAATCTACAGATCCCAGGCTTATTAAAGCTCTAAGCATCTGCGGAAGCATTCTTGTCATTCTTGTACTGTCTCTTGGGTTGACCTGTGCCATTCTGTAAGTTTCACTCCTTGAATTTTCGTGATTGTTTCTGTTTCTGATTATTCATCTGGAAAAGCAAACACATACAAAAATTTATCGTTTGCTAATTTGATTTTTAGGTGGAAGAAATTTAATGACAAGCCTGTGCCGAATCCTCGTCTCAGTTCTGTGGCGAAATGGCTAACGCAGAGTCATCAAAAGGTAATTTTAATATAAATTATGACAAAGTGGGATGGCATGCATGCAAATTAACATCAATGAAGTCATAAAACTTTGTCTGCTAACTTTTTTGTGGTCCTGTGTTACTTTATTGTGTTTTATGGTGCAATCAATGTCACATCTAGTATTCTATCTTTTGTGGTGAGTGACCACATAAATGTGACCATTCATACTAGATAGACTTCTCCCTAAGTTAGAATGCCAATTAAATCTGTACAGTTGGTTTTGCAACAAAATATAAGGGCATTCCGAAATGAGATGTTATCCATCATCACACACCAAGAAAACATTGTTAATTGGAAAACATCCCAAACATTGGTTAATATTTCCAGGGTTGCAGCAAATCCAGGCCTCAAACTACAGTCGCTAAAATGTCAAGCCTGTAAATGTCATAACTGATCAAAGAGTATGTGGTTGTAAATCCAGATTTTGTCATCCAGCCAAGAAAACCTGGATGAAAAGTTTCTGTTTTCTCCGTGGAGACAAGACTGTTAATAAAAACAAACGGGTGCATGCAGAACTCAGCCTACTTAATAGGTGTAAAGCTGAAACCTGCCTTAAACCTCAAACTGACAGAATGGTGACAACTCAATCAGAAGGTGCAGGTCCTGGAAAAACTACAAAAGATTTCATTTTGTGATTTGGTTAAAGTAGAGTATCTTTGTATCGTTTGATATACTTTTAAATGCTTTTTGCCAGAGTGATAAGGTGTGATTCACATCTACAAACAGGTTTAATTTTTATCTTTCAAATTATTGTAGAAAATTGACAGATTTGACCAAACGTGCACTAAAAAGTGAGCTGAGGATTCAGATTCCATATTAAACATTAAATTTCCGTGAACAAAGGCAACATGCATTTTCAGGAAACGGTTTGTTCTTGTGAAAAAGAACATGACCACAATGTAGACACGGTTGAGGCTTATTCCTGCATGTAAACCAACCACAAGGTTTGCACACAGGCCTCAATGCAAAATGATGCAATTTTGTGGATAAAAAAAAGAAAAGAGTTCTGATGCTCCGTGTGAGTAATTAGTCATGATCTATGTGTTTTACAAACACATAGTAGATTATACCATGAGAAAATATCAAATTTACACCAGTACTTAAAGTTGAAACATATACCGTATTCATTAGGTTTACCTAAATTATTTCTATATGCTAAATCCCAAAAGTAATAAGCAAGAAATTAATTTGAGAGATTTTTCTCTTTTTTTCATCTTTAAGTGAGAAGTTTACATAGATTTCTTAACTTTTTAAGAAAATAGCTTTTCAGACTTAATACTTTTGCACAATAACTTGCTGGAATTTTAGCCCATTCCTCTTCACTGAAGTGGAGGAACTGAAATATATTTGCAGGTCATTTTCTCATCTCTGTCCACAAACGTCCAAATGGGACGAAGATAAAACCAGCTGATTTTTTGAAATGTTGCGTTTGTGCTTCCACATCCTGTTGTTTCCTCATGATGTGATTGTTTTAGTAGAAGTCCACCGCTCCTTCCTTCAGTGAAACACCCACACCATGTTACATTAGTTTTGTAAGCTTCCTCCTTTTTCTCTTCAAATGTAGCAGCTGTTTTATGACTAATTGTACTGGTTTTGGTTTCATGAGTCCACTAGACATGTTTCCAAAATAATCAAGGTCTTTTCCCTGAATGCATACGCAAGTATGGCTTTTCTTATTACTTAATTGCTGCTTCCTTGCTGAGTGGCCTTACAGCCTTTGTGGATGAGTGTCTTCAAAAGATGTTTTGTTCTGATTTCATTCATACTTATTGCACCAAAACATGTTCATCTCAGGGACATTTAGCCGGTTTCCTTCCTGGACAGGATGATAGCTCAACATTTCTTTATCCATTGAACAGATAAATGTGGGATTTTCATTCCTCTGAAAATTGTACCCTATAAGGTGGACCAGACTTGTGGAGTTCCATAATGCTTTGCCTGATATTTTGCTTTATTTTATTTTCAATTTCCCACAATGTCACACAAGGAAATAGTGTTTGAGCTGTTGTCTTAAAATCATCTTGTTGTTTCTTTAATAAAATCAAAACAAGAATAAAATCAGAAGAACACAGAGAAATAATATTTCCAAGTGGGTTTTCTTAAACTTCTAACTTAGAACAAATCATAACAATTTTCTCATATTATGTTAGTTCTGAGAAAATAGAAATAATTTTGGTAATCTTATCTGATGGAAAACTAGAAATTGGTCAAATTTGATGTCAGACAGTGATCAGATTTCATTAGAATAGATGTAAATATCTGATTTCATCATTATTTGTAGATTTTGGTTGTTCTAACTTGCTTCATGACGCAAGTTATGTTTGAATAATACTGAGGCTTTGTGACAAAAGCTACACTTCCTCTGACCGCATGTTTTTCAATGCACAAACTCATCTACTCTGTAACATAATGCTCTAACACACAGTGGTTACAAAACCTTTCAGCCCTGAAAAAGTATTCGTTAGAGACTTCAAAACATGGACCCATGATGACTATTATGGGTTCAGTATACAAATTCTGCAAGGAAGGGTTTAATGGTCGGTTATTTACAACAGAATCAGCTGCCAGAATATTGTATTTGTCTTTTGTGTGTATACTGCTTTCTCATCGCTGGCAAAGTCAAAGCACAAATACGTAATTTTTGTGAACTGCTTTAATTTTTGAAGTGGACCTAAAGAAATCTCAGCTGTGGATTTGGGAGCCAAAGTGGGAATCACTCTGAAAATCTCCAAACTCTTCCTCCTCTTCAGTTTTGCCATAGCACTGAAAACCTTTTAAAAACCATTTTAATAATTTGTTTGAAGCAGTTGTATAAATACGCCACCATTTAGATCTTAATAATTCAGGAGCTCCCCTGTTGTGGGCTGTTTACTTGTGCAGCCTTTCCAACCAAAAACTAGAAATGATCCCCAAAAAATTAACTTAAGTTTCTCCTCGTGGCAAGTTTTTAAAATCTTGCATCATATAAACTTTTTCGTGTGGTTTCCATGATGAGTGGGTTTGAGTTAGAAAACATTTCTCCTTCGACTGCTGCTAGCATGTGCTAAACGAAAGTTAGCGCTTTCTTCTTTGATTTCCAATTTTGACTTCCTGCTAGAGAGCCCCCTGGTGGTTGAAGAAAAATCCACAGAAAAGCCGCATCGGGCTATAAGCGTGGGAAAAAAGTAGCGGCGAATAGTCCGAAAAATACGGTAATTAAATGCCAAACATTCTTTTGTTATAAATAACTTTTGTCAGGATCTGCACCAAAGCAGATTGGTGGAGTCAGGCCCCTGATTTGCTGAGGTTTGCTACTGAGTTTTGCTGACTTGCATGAACATCTTCCAGTTGAAAAAACAACAGAAAGCATCTCAGTGTTCATAACTAATGAAGACACTACAACAATACACTTCAGGAGGGTAAATGTGTACTTTCTGGGTGCTTGGTGCAAAGTTGAAGTCTGAACATTAGTTAAGTTTAATTTTCTTGACAACACCTGATGTTATTTTCCCCCATACTTTGTATGTTTGTATGTCTCTTTCAGGTGGAGGGATTCTTCCAGCCGCCTACAGATCAAATTGAAAACCAAGTTGTCACAGATGAAACTCAAAGAAACGATTGCGACCCATCGTTTAGTTCTATTCGGGAGAATGAACCGGAAGAGAGGTTCTCTGAAAACTCAGAGACACAGTTACTGTCCTCTCCAGAAGGATCAATGGTGTCTTCTTCCTCACAGAGCAGCCCATATCGCAGTCAGGACTCTGCAGAACCTCTGTTGCCACGAGTGGAAAAGACATCCAAGAGTGACTTGGGCAAAAAACAAGAAAATACTTCAATGAAGAGTTTATACATAAGCTTGAACATGTTTGAACAAAGTGATGTTAGGTGAGTGTTGTGGCAACAAAACACAAGGTGAAGTCAAGATGAGTCATTCTGTGCAGATGCTCGGTTACGTGCGGAAAGATTGTTGCCTACAGTGAAACAGCATGAGTTGGGAACGTATTTACAGCATGCCAACCTGTCTTTTTTAAGGGCTTTTATCAAGACGCCTTCATTACATCCTTTTTGCAAATGCTTTGTGGTGTTAAAGCAGATCTACAACAAGACTGTGTTTGTAAAATTAAGTTCTCAGAACATGTTTGGTAGGCTGTTTACTGTACCGACACACGATGTGTCATAGACTGTATTATTAAAGAACACACAGCATGTTGATTGCATGATATATGAGAATACAGATTCTTAAAAATACCTCTTTTAAGATGCTATGCTTGCCATTAAAAAAAACCTTCCAAGTAAATTTGTCCTTTACAGTTCAACTGCAAAACTGTTGCAGGACCATGGAAAGACCATGATCTTTTCATGGTCTTCATGAAAAGACCAGTTTGCATCTTTTCATGAATTTTAGAGAAATGTCCAAGTTTAATAATACCGTTGTTGTCACCTATTTTTCTCACGTTTTCTCACCTTCACTTCAATTTCAGGTTTATCAAGAATAAATCTGAAATAAAATCAGATTTATTTCAGGTGTATTTAATCATCTGCCATATTGAATGACAGGTGTGATTTCAACAAAAGCAAATGTTGAAATTAAATGCAAAACTGCATTCAACAGTTTGTTAGTTTGCAAGTGAAAACAATTATGTAACAAAGTAATGGCAGCTTTTTCAGCATATTTTATAATAAATATAATGATAAAAAAACATTCTACAGGATATTATATGTGAAAAATGTTTTGAAATGATTTGTTAAAGATCTGTTTTTTACAGAAACCTAAACTGATAACAGGGGTTTTGTACATTTTATGTTGTTTTCTAGATGTTTCCACAGAAATAAGCTTGTACAGTTATTTTTTGTTTATCACTGTGTAATAGAGCATATGAATGTTAAAGTGGTTTTGATCTGTATATAAAGTATGAACAATAAAGAAGATGTAAAAACAACAATAATCATGAATGGACATAGCAAACTTCAGTTGGGGCTGCTCAGTGGCGCAGCTGGTAGAGTTGTTGCCTGGCAGCAAGAAGGTTCTGGGTTCGATTCCCGGCCCCGGTCTTTCTGCATGTAGTTTGCATGTTCTCCCTGTGCATGCGTGGGTTCTCTCTGGGTACTCCGACTTCCTCCCACAGTCCAAAAAAAACATGACTGTCAGGTTGATTGGCCTTTCCAAATTGTCCCTAGGTGTGAGTGTGTGTGCATGGTTGTTTGTCTCTGTGTTGCCCTGCGACAGACTGGCGACATGTCCAGGGTGACCCCGCCTCTCGCCCGAAATGATAGCTGGAGATAGGCACCAGCTCCTCCCGACCCCACTAAGGGAAAAAGGGAGTATAGAAAATGGATGGAAGGATGGAAACTTCGGTTCTCCTATTGTTTGTAATAATCTGTGATAGACGGAGATTCCAATGATCACTCTCTATTTTCAAAACACCAAGCAGGCAGTAGTAGTAACAGACTGGAAGCCTTTGTCTGCTTTCCGCTGTGGTATGTGTTGCTAGGTTTCTGTTTTCATAGACTTCAAAACAAACACAAGCAATGAATCGGCATTCCTGCTGTTTACATTGATTTATTGTGATTTTATTGCTTTATAAATTATGGCTTTATGTAAATAGGTTTTATTAATTCTTCTGGAGGATTAAATGTTTGTAAAGATATGTCTTATCAGAACTTGAACACGTGAACAAAATACATGAGTTTCTACTTCTGTTATTAAAATTGCACATAAAAGAAATGATGGTCATAGTCAAAACACTCTATAACAGAAAACTATGAAAAGGCAAATTCTAAATGACTTATTAAAATATCCAGGAAAATATTTTGAGTAAAAATATTCAATTTATCGTTTTAACATATAAAAATCCTACTCTTTTTTTTTTTTTTTGCAACACCTTTTTTGCAGCTTAGACATTATCCGGTTGCATATTCTTAACGATTAATTTAAGTACATAGTTAAACGTGTCCATTCATTGAACCAAGGATATGTTTCCTACAAGTCAACAGTGCTACTCTGCAGCCTGCAAAACCATATTAATTTATTTGATTAATTTCACCTTTTCCATGCTGCATGCATTATGATGTAATTAAAAAATATCACTGACATTCGATTGGGTAAGCTGTACCCTGAGTTCAAGCTACTCCCCAGTGTATGGCAAAATCATTCTCTCTCTTTTTTAAAATTCTAATTAGTATTTGTTGCAACTTGCGTACATATTGTTTCCATAATATCTTTTTAAAACAGCATTTCCTCTTTTAATCATACTCCTTTTCATCTTTATTCTGTTGCTCTAAATATTATTGACGATGAATTGCTCTTAGCTGAGGTATTTACTTATACATTTTTTAATTTCACTTTCAGTTTAGATTCATACATTTTATTGTTATGAAGCACAACAAAATTGTTTCCATGACAGCCACTGCGTGCAGTTAAATAAAATCTTAAATTTTTTAATAAAAATGAATTAATTTAACAATACAGTATATTAATTATTGAACGTAACAAAAAATAACACATGAACTCGTGAGCTTTAGCTTTAGTGCACATGCTTGAAAAAAAATATTTGAGCTTCATGTCATTCCGAAATGTATCCATAGGTGGCAGCATTACATGTTATCTGCCTTGAATCACAGATATTTCTAAGAAGAAGAAGCTTGGCTCTGTAATTTAGCACAAGCTAACCCAGAGAAGTAATGCTTGTCTTTTTCTTAGCATGTGGATTTAAAAAGAAAGGAAACGCCTAGGAAAGAGATAAGTAATTTTCGGGTGGTGTGCTGCATTGACTATTCACAGCCCATGTTGTGTTTAAATTCGTTCCCGCCCGTCGGAATGCTGCCCAGGCTTAAACTTGTTGGCTGATCCCTTTGAATTAGCAGCTACTGGGCCTTGAAGCCGCGGTGCTCGAGTGTAGTGATAATCCGGGATCAGAGGTCTGTGACCGACGGATACTCATTTAAGGTTTTTCTTATTTTTACAAGTCTATTCTTAACATGTCGCACACTGGACCCCCTCCTCGATGGCGTAACTGTCCCAGAAGAGGGCAGCCCGTGGCAGGTAAACAATAGCATACCACATATACATATATATATATATATATATATATATATATATATATATATATGTGGCTAATTTTTTTAATGTTGTCTTCTGCAAGCTATGTAAAGTGAATTAACTTGTTTGCCCGAATAACATGTTAATAGTGCTAGATTAGCTGCGTTCTCTAAAAATGAAGTTGACGTTAATTTAGAAAAACTAGCTGTCTCAGTTTGTTGTTGTTTATCTTAGAAGGCTTACATGAATGTGAGTGAACAGTGCTAACCAAGTGAAAGAGCTATATCTAGTAAATAAACCAGTGGTAGGTGAGACTTTTACCGCCGAAATACATATCTCACTTACAAAGTTACATGGACTTGATATATTTTAAATTTGCATTTGGATTTTGTTGTTTTTTGTGTATCTACTGAATTTTCCGGATTTATTCAATGAAGTCTGGCGTGACGCTTCTCACATACCGCCTCTCAGGGCGTGCAGATTAAATACGCATGTAGTGGCTTTCAGTGGTGCTTTAAAACCAAAGTAGCATTTATGGGCAACATTTTTCAATTGGGAACAGGTTGCATTAAATACTTTGTTTCCGTCTGCAAGCTTCCTAGTATCACGTGTCAAAACAAACCGAAGCTATACATGGTGCACGATGGACAGAGCTGTTCTTGTAGAAAGTGGCAGAAACACTTCTGCATAGAAATGCAATTATTAGCACACACATTCAGTTAACGTTTATTACACAGGTGGACACAAGTGCATTTCTCTGAAACGTTTCACTACACAAGTTTCAATTTTCGGTTTCTGCTTTTTATGTCAGGTGCGGAATCCTGGGAATTTTGCAATGAGTAACATTAGCCCAGAAGGTCTTTGATATATAGTGTCTGTGGTCAGAATAATCTTTCTAAGTAAAAAAAAAAACAACAAAAAAGCAAAAACCTTGTATTTCTTTGCAACCTGAAAATGAAGATATTAATGAGAAAAAAATAATACAAATATTCCACCCATCTTTCTGTCTTTAGAAATTCATAAGGATGTTTTGTATTTACAATTACATTGTGATAAAATTTTGAGTTCTAAGAAGAATAATGCATAAAAACCCTGAAATAAAAAGACAACGTATTTAATATCTCATTTAACAGATTTCTCTAAAACTAAAGAATACTTTCACAAGGTGCTGAAACACCAAAGTAAAAAAACACTTATCAGAAGATTACATATCAAAGCAAAATGGAAAAAAACAGTTAAAATACCCCAACACAAGTCACAGCAAAGACGATTAAGATATGAGGAAGAAAGAACATTAAAGTGTTGAGATAATCTACTTATGCTAGGATAAAATAAGTCAGTATACTAGTTCAAGATAACACCTTAATTAAAAGTCTTTGCAAAAAAAGTGACTTTACTGATTTAACATTTATTGATAATGGTTTAATGTCTCTTTTTTTCCCCTAGATAAATTCCTGCCTATGAAAACGATGTTGGGCCCCAAGTATGACGACCAAGTCGCAGAGGAGAACAGGTTTCATCCGAGCATGTTGTCCAACTATTTAAAAAGCCTCAAAGTAAGGAAATCACTCAAGACAAAAGCACTGATATTGAGAAGGAACCCCATTGCTTCACTGTGTCTCTGTCTTTTCCTCAGGTGAAAATGGGCTTGCTTGTAGATTTGACAAACACTACTCGCTTTTATGACCGCAACGATATTGAGAAAGAAGGAATTAAATATCTGAAGCTCCAGTGCAAAGGGTATGAGCAGATTTCACTGTAAATCGAAACAATTAAAAGTGTTGGCATTCTGGCTGTGTTTAATGTGCTGAAGTTTGTTATTCTGTATGTTTAAAGCCACGGGGAATGCCCTTCAAAAGAGACAACTGCAGTGTTCATCAGGCTCTGTGAGGACTTCATAGAGAAAAATCCCACAGAGCTGATCGGTAAGGCTATTAATTCTCTTGGTTATTTTACAGTCATCTTTCTAGTTGAGAACATTACACAGTTCAAAGAAAAAATATATGTGAGCTTGTGATTTTGAAGATGTTAATTAATAAATGTCTGATCTATTCTCTCTCTAATTTCTCTACTCTAGCAAGTAGAAATAATTTTGTTGATTCTAACTGACCTGAAAGAAAAACATTAGTTCTGATTTAACTTTAGAGAAGTGGAAAAAAGAAATATCTGTATGTCCATTTATTTGGTGCATGTAAATAGCTGGTGTCTATAAAGAAATGCATTTTATTTGGTATTTTGATTTTGCTGTGATTGTTATAATTGTTATTACATTATGATGTTTTCAAGAATTATTTTCCAGTTAATCTGGCAAAGCTTGCTTCATTCAAACCCTCTCACTTTAGTTTTTAGTGTGGCAGCTTGTATTGTAATTGTATAGTTTCACATAATTTAACAGTTTTGTCTCAATGTTTTTTTATTTAATTTTGTTTATTTTGCATTTCTAAACATCTTTTTCTCCTTCAGTAGTTTGATTCTGGGGAAAACTCTTATTGCAATATACTGCAGGTTACAGTACATTTAATACAGTTTACAAAAACTTAATCTAGACTGTGTTTCAGCACATTTGTAAACATTATGTTACTCATGTCCAAGAAGGTAATTTAAGTAAATTTGAAAATTAAAGATATGGCTTAAGGGCTAAAGTGGATGTTATTAGATTATGAAGATGATTTTGAAGCACTACCATTTGTTTACAGCAGAGGGCAGCATTACTACACAATATGAGCCTTTTACAGCAAAGTGTGTTTGCAGGCTTTATCTAAATAAATGTCTTTCTAATGTTTTCCTTGCATATTTGTTCACGCACATCAATCAGGGTATTAATTGGGTTCAGTTCTGTTTGTAAACCAAGCAGAATAAGCCACCCAGATGAAGTTTTTCATTATTAGTTGTAAAGAAAGTGAGAGTTTTTACACGCGCTTCTAAAGCGGTTTGCTGTCTGTGGAAGTCAGTGTTATATTAAAAGTGTAGGAGTTATCATTAGAACAGAAACAGCTCTCCTGGCAAACATTGTGTAGGTGATTGTGGGTGAAGGAGCATCAGTTGGTGTCTAAAAAATTTTTTGTTTCCAACTGAAAATGTCAGTGTATGGGCTATTATTATATTGTTTTCTGACTTGTTTTATGTAGTGCCTTCATAGATCTTTGAATTTTTTTAACATTTACAATTTTTTTGCTTATTTCATTTTTATTTTAGTCTAAACAATTAGTGTCTGAATAAATAATTAACAACAAAAGGAATCGTTTAGTTGAGAAATAATTCTTGCCAAGTCCATCCAATGTCTGCGAAGACATGCACGTTCACGCTATTGGCAGCAGGGGGCTCTCTTACACCTCGACTTTCTTTTCATTGACTTTTTGCCTCCAAATTCAGCCTTGTCTTGTAAATCGAGTAGCCTGAGCACTAAAGCAGAGTGTCTGATCGTCTTCTCAACAACATCCTGTGTTTAGCCAGCTGGTAATCAGAGTTTCGCTGCAGAACATATGTTCAGTTTGAAAGAGCAGGGTTGATGAAGGCCGGTCAGACCTCCTAACCTGGACAACTTCTAGTCCAGACAGCTTTCAATTTGTTTCATTTCAATGCTTTTGTACACCTTGCTAAGGGAAAAATAGCTAGTTTCTTAAATTTGGTGCATGTGGGGGGGATACATGTCTCTGCTTTTGTTTGCTTTCATTGTTTTTTAGCATTTTCTGTCCATGCTTAATTTCCCTAAACGCTTCACACATCGTTGATTCTCCTGTGTTTGTCCAGCAGCTGGTTTGAGGCAGATTCTTGATGTAGGTATAAAGTCAGAAAGCCCTCTGAGGCGATTCACTCCAGTTCTCAAAACATGGACTCGTCTCAGTGAGATTGACACGAACAGAAAGAGGATAACATACTTTCTTTTTTTTTTTTTTGCTTTATTGAATCTTATGAAGACTCTATAGATAAATAACAATTTCTAATCATGATGCTTTGCAAGGTGTATTTCTCTGATTGTCTAGAAGTTTGCATTTACCACACATATAATTTGCTGTTTTTTCAAACATTCTTTTCTCTCCTGAAGGAGTGCACTGCACGCATGGCTTCAATCGGACAGGCTTTCTGATATGCGCGTACCTGGTGGAGAAGATGGACTGGAGGTAAGAGCTGACACTGTGATCGCTCATACATCTGAGTGCAGGATTACAGAAAGGTCCAGGACCCCGAGCGTGCGCCCCTACACCTGTGAGCTGCTCACAGTCGTCTCGCTTGATAACTCAGACTATCTACAAGAGTCTCTCCAGTGGATTGCATCATTACTTCAGTTTCATCCTCCCAGCAATTTCAGTCTTTCTTCAGCTTGCCTATTGTGCTATTTTTTTTCTTTTTTGTCTCTGAGAGGTTACAGAATGTGTGATGCCACATGAGTGCACTCTGTCAGTATCAATCAACACAGAGCATCGCAAAGGCCGGCCAGGTAGCGGCGACCGGGCCTTTTTCAGAGATGGAAATGGTTTCCAGAAGCTGAGCAGGACGGCCGGGTGTGGGGGGGTGCATCTTTGCTCTGAGGTGGAGAATCTCTGGAGATGTGGGGGCTGAATTAAACCCTCCCACCTCCCACTGTTTCCTGTGAAATGAATATTCTCAGGCCGTTTCATGTGTCATCCACTGTTAATGTGTTGAAAGATAATTCAGCTCTGAAAATGTCAAAAGTGGTACAAATTTATTTATTTATCTGTTAATTTGGAATTGTTGCTGGAAATAGAAGTGGATTTTTCATTAATGTGCGATTAGGCCTATAATAACAGTTTATCTGTGATGAAGTGAATGCCAGGTCATTTTTTTGTTTAACAGGTTTAAGATGAGAGTGAAACTCCTGACTTTAAAACATAGAGTTTGTTCTGAGTGAAATTTTAATTTTGCGAGTTTATGCTGTAAACCATTGTCTGATACCTTAGGGCATAAGATATTTGCTCAAAGTGAATGAAAATTAGCCTGTTTAGGCTGTAAAAGCTAAACTAGACTCCATCATAGTAATTGCAGGATTTGACCCAGTTACACCAGATGTTGCACAAAGTCATGTTGGAAGGCATCGCTTTAGGCTGTTTGTTAAAGGCCAAGCAGGTAAAAAATAAATATGACTTGACAGGTGACTGGATTAGCCACAACTCCTATTATGAATTAGAGTAGATGGCAGGTTAAAGTCTTGATAAAGCCATGAAACCATTGTGAAAAGCTTTCTGTTCTAATTTTAGATACCAGATTTCTGTCCTTGAAGTTTTTTACATTTTGTTGTGTACACACATAATTTTCAATGTATTTTTGTGAGAGCGCATTTGTTCTGCCCGGATCATCATTTGTGGTGGGCAGCACTTTCCTACGAGTTGTTGCTAAGTGCTAGCAGCATGACGTTGAATTTTCCGGGGTTTCATCAGCCTTTAGGGGGCTGGGTGGAGCATGTCTAGCAGGTTTTAAGCCTTAAAAATGCTTAAAAAAACTCACAAAGAAGGCTGGTTCTGTTCTGGTAACTGTCAGCATCTACAATAGGAAGAATAGGAAGAGTTTCTACAGTACTTTATTTCCCTTTGGGAGTAATGAAGTTTTTCAATTGAAATGACCACAATGGGTAGAGCTAAATATGACACAATCTTGGTATATTCATTATGATGTTAGAATGGCCCAGTTAAAGTCCAGATCAGAATTCAGCTGGTGAGAAAATTTGGTTCTACAAAGTATTGAGTCCTAAAGGTTCAGGGCATACCTGTATTTCTATGTGGGGAAAAAAAAAACCCAGAGTGTTCCGACTATGGTCTACATCATGCGGGTCTATTATACAAACTTCCAAAGCAATGCATGGTAGTTTGTGGGTTTAGGCTAATAAGCTGTGAAGAGGTGAAGAACCATGAATGGTTTTAGAATTGGGGCCACAGCAGCACCACCTCTATTAGTGAAGGTGCTTCTGTTTCACTATAGAAACAAAAGTGCTCCAGAAAAACTGTGTTGGGGCCGACATTCACGAATTTTAAAATGAATACAATTTCCTTTGTGTTTATAATGACAATAAGAGCCGCATTGTAGCCTTAAGCTGCTAAAAAGTATAAATCAGTCCTCTCATTTAACTGCCTTAAAAACAGTTTGCAACTAAATTTGAATACACTTAGACCTTTTACAAAATGATTATGGTACTTTGATCAAATCCAGTTATCATCTGTAATATAAGATATATTGATCTCTTTAGGAACAGAAGACATCACTTTGAAAACCTTACATCGCTGCATTGGTGACATAAAGTTTTTATTTATTTTCCTGACCTGGTGAGTTTTTAGCTAACACAAACACTCCCCATCTGTTTTTTTTCTTTTCCTTATCAGCATCGAGGCAGCTGTTGCTGCTTTCGCCCGGGCTCGGGCTCCTGGGATCTATAAGGGAGACTACCTCAAAGAGCTTTTCTGTCGCTATGGTGAAGAAGAGGACACGCCCGCAGCCCCCGCGCTGCCCGAGTGGTGCTTCGATGACAACGACAGCGACGCGGACGATGACGGCAACGCGGTCGGCCAGGAGTCGGGCCCCAGCTCCTCGGGGTCGGCGCCGGGCAAGAGGAAGAAGGAGAAACTAAAACTGGTCAGAAGCTCCAGACTGGCTGATGTGGTGTGATGCTGGATTGTAAAAATAGTCCCCTATATATATATAAATATAATAATTAACCACATGTGATAAACAAATACTAATTATAATCTTAGATTTTACTGCTGCTCTGAGACTCTACTTTAAAAATAACGGAGAATAATGTGCATTTTTTAACTTTTTTTGCACCCAGACTGAAATCCTGAGTCAAGGTGAACTTAATAGGCAAGAATATGATCCACCAGACAGATCTGGAGAAGAGAGTAGCAGCTCTAAGAGCCGTTACTGCAGCACTCGGCTGTCGTTAAAGAATACTGTCTCTCGGTTGAGAGGCCCACCTCGTCAGTTAGCCCAGTCTCTGGCTGCCTGGCTGTTAGGAGAAAAACATGTGCAGAGCCCAAGAGTTTTTGTGGAAACACTTGACTTCAATGTTTAATGGTAACTAGAGTAATTGGGTGGCTCTAAAACATTTTTTGTCCCCTCTGAGGATGCTAATCTTTTCATAATTATTCTAAAAGTAGAATTTCATCCATTAGTCCACCTACTTCTTTTTTTAAAAATGAATTTATTTCTTGTTTCTTGAGGCCACCCAGAGTCCACTTCTGCAGCTCTGATCTCAGGAGATTAGCCACAGTTTCTCACTCTCTGCCAGGTCAGAGGCATTAGAGGTGAGGGAGAAATTAGATCTCTTTTCTCACTCGTGTGCACTCTGCTGTAACAAACCATTTTAGAGGAAGCTGGAACATATCACTGCTGGTAAAGTGCTGGAGGCCAAGCCATTACCCAGTATTATTATGATCAACTTTTAAAGCAATCGGAATGATGTAGTCCCTCTCTCTGCAGATTTGTTATCTATATCTATAAACCTGTTTATAGATAATATCACTTATGTGATAGATTAAATAATTTCTCTATTAAATAAATGACTGCTTTTGTTTCAATGTCAGAATTTTAAATAATGCATAGTCTTAATGTAGTACTTGATGTCTAAAATTTGAGTTAAGTGGCAACACTTCAAAAACTCCATTATGCTTTCAACTGTATTTTAAAATTAACTTTGTATTATATTTGGGTTTTCTATGTGACGAAGCAAATACATTTTTGCTTTTAAGACCAAAAAAATAATTTATGGTTTTAGTTGAATAAAGAAACTGACTGCTAACAAAAAATAGAAATAGTTTATTTTTCTTACTAAGATGAATTGTTAAAATCCGTTTCTGTTAAGATTTGAAATTAAGAATTATTTTCTGCTACTAATTTTCCCTACCTAAATGTATCGGGATTTTTCTATTATGAGAAACTTTTTTGTAGCTATGTCATTATTTTTTGTTTGTGGTTAAGAATAAAAATGGAAACGTTCAACCTTCCATCCTTCCATCTGCTTACATGGATGACACATTTTTACTCTTACATTGAAGCAGTTAGCAGGACAAGCATAAAAAAACAAGCAAGTGAGAGGAGAAAGTACTTTAGAAGTGATTGTGTCAGCAGTAGAGGAGCAAGGTTAAAGCTGTAGTGAGACTGAGTAACAAGTTTTATGAGGCTAATACTTTAAATAATTAATGTGTCAATGTTTTTAGACGGTTAAAAATAAAAGCAGGATTTTTCTTTGAATACCTCTGCCTTCTCCTTTTGCACTCGGCGACTCAGAAGCAAAGAAACATCTGTTTTGGATCACTGTGTGTAGGAGGAGGTGAATGTTTATTCCAAACTCCACATCTTTTCTACCTTCCTCTTTCTTTTACTTTTTCCTCCCAGGGTGCAGTGTTTCTTGAAGGGATCTCAGTGAAAGGGGTCACACAGGTCACGACCCAACCCAAGTTGGGCGAGATCCAAAGAATGTGTCAGGAGATGGCCGAGTGGGACAGGTGAGGCGCTCCTCTCTATCTTTTGGGAAACTGTGTGTATACAAATGTATGTAGGTGTACATAGTTGGGAGTGACTCATCTGTTTCAACTTTTTTTCTTTTTTGGAGCATCTTCACACTTTCAGGCAGGATGTCAAATCAGAAATAGATTTTTTTTATTTTAGGGGAATATACCGTAGCAGCTTTTTTTTTTTTCTCAGAAATTGCCAGCCCCGCTGAGCTGTCTCATCCCAACATAGAGAACAATCCACACTGTAATTTTCTCTGGCTGCTTTTAAATACTTTCTTTAAGCCCTGTGTGCTAATTTCTAGTTTTTCTATGCAATCTAAATGGGATGATGCAGAAGGTTTTTGCCATGAAGAGTTTCAAAAGAGAAAATGTTCTCCAAGTAGTCGGTGTATAGAATCAAAATTATGTGGCGTGTCCTTTATTTATCTTATTTATTGTAGGAGGACAACATTTTTCATACTTTCTGAGTGCATCCTTTCACTTTTGCAGACTTTATAATATACTGACTGTTCTAAGGAAATAACTAGGCAGTTAAAACTGTAGCACCGCTAAAGTTCAAGTGTAAGAACTCCCAAACAAGCTTTATAGTTATGTGATAAAAAAAAAAAAGATCAATTCATAAAATATTTATTTATAAGAAACATCAAATTTAGTTATCTTCTTCAAGCACCCTTTGATGCATGGAAAAATCATGGTGGAAAGTTCTGGTGCAGAAAAGCCTCTTAATAGTTTTATAAAAGATTTTTATTTATTTGACTTTTATTTAGCCAGATGAGATAGGTAAGAATTAGTCTTATTCACACAACCAACCATGATCTGCATTTGTAGATCATGGTTGATGCAAACAGTATCAGAATAATTCAATTTAAACCCCTACAATAAAGACCAAAGATTTCTCCAAAAGTCCTGATCTTTGTTTATGTTTCTTTATTAAACTTTAATCTGGTCTTTATCTTGAAAGGTAGAACAAATGTTTCCTCTTTGCATGCCTCTCATTAGAGTTAAATGTGCGCAGTCTTTTTCTGTCTGTACAAGTACCGTATTTTTCGGACTAAGCCGTTACTTTTTCCCCAAGCTTTGAACCCTGCGGCTTATGACTCGGTGCAGCTTTTCTGTGGATTTTTCTTCAACCACCAGGGGGCTCTCTAGCAGGAAGTGAATCATAGGAAGTCAAAATTGGAGCCCGTCCTTGTGGAAAACCGAAAGCGGTGGAGATACCAGGGGCTTATATATGTACGTTTCCAGTTTTGTTTTTTTTTAAACTTTGCGGGTGCGGCTTATAATGAGGTGCGCTCTGTAGTCCGGAAAATATGGTACCTGCTGTAGGTGTCAGGATGACGTTTCAGAGATTTCGGGAACTTCTTTTGTCATCTTGTCTCCTCATGAAATAAGCTTGCTTGGATGTCCATGATTGTAGTTGTTTTTGTCCTCCATCTTTAGACATATTTCGATGCAGTGCCATTGTTGATTTCTACTTCTTTTGAGACTCTTTAAAAAGCCCAGACTTTTTTCTGAAGCCCTCATATGTCTCCTTTGATCTCATTCATGATGTTCACTCTCACTTCAACAATCAGAAGCTCACCAGACAAAGTCTTTCATGTGTAAACAAGACAAACTGCCTTTAAAATGCAGGCCAGCAATGTTTTAATCATATGCTCTTGATGTCAGACATATGGGTGAGATTTTTAGCCATTTTAAGCAGGAACTAATAATGGCATAATAATCTGTGGTCAGTGGTTTTCTGTCTATTAAAATCAATCAATATTAAAATATTAAAACACTTGGATTGCATGTTGAAATGAATGTCAGTTTTATGTGCTTCTCTTTGCTGCTTATTAACTCTTGATGTAATTTAATGTTTTTTTAGCCAGGCACTGTGTTTCCTTTCAATGTTACATGTATTATGTTTTGTAAGATCTGTAAACTTTTGAGCTTGATACAGAATTAATATACTTAATATTGAGCTAAGAAGAGATACTGCATAATTTTCAATAAGAGTGTATATATATATGATCAATGTCTTGCATAAAGTTGGATGTTGCTGTGAAATAAATTGATAATTTCTGCTTTACATAATGTTTTATGTGATGTAATGAAATATTGAGTCCAATTACAATATTTTCTGACAACAGGTCTGGATTTCCGGGTGCACAGCCTGTGTCCATGGACCGACAAAACCTTCGTTTTCTGGAGCAGAATCCTTATAAAGTCAGCTGGAAAGCTGATGGCACACGGTAAATAGATTTTCTTTTTTTCGCAGCACCTGCCAGTGCAGCTGCCATAGTTTCTATCTCTGATGAGGTAGAATTTGTGCGTCTAATTGATTGAACTTGTTCGGAGTCGATCGGAACACATTGAGTTTATGTCTTCATGGAGAGATGTGCAGCGTTTGTTTAATTCGTTATCCAAGGTGCTGGAAACACATTTCTCCCTTGCAGGTTTTCTTTTTTTTTTTTGCTTTCCTGTCACGCTTAAGTGTTTCAAATCATCAAAATAAATTTTAATACCAGACAACAATAACCTGAGTAAATACAAACTGTTATTTTTTAAGAGATTATTTTGTTTATTACATGATTTTAGACCAAACTCATTCTATGTGAAAAGTAACTAACTCCTAAATCTAATCAATGCTTGATCTATCTTTGATAGTAAAACTGTCAATGAGCCAGTCACATCACTCTGTATTTTGGCACAATTGTTTGAATTCTGCTACATTGAAATGTTTCCAACATTTCAAGGTCATGCTACAGCTTGACTAGACTAGTCAAAGGCTTGCGTAATGAACTAGTTATTCGGTTCCTTACGCAACAAAGCAGCCCCAAATCATCACACTGAAACCTTGAAATATGACAAAAAAGCATAAAAAGAATAAACACACATTTATTCAAACTACTGTAAGACTTTGCATGATTAAAGGAAAGAAAGACAATCAATAATTCTTTTTCAGGGAATTTAGAATCACTTGAGCCTAAGGACTCTGTATGTTATGAAATGCTTTATACCTCACTGCAGCAGCTTTGCCTCCAGAACCTAAACTTTGGAGAACAGTCCTGCTCTCTTGGGAGTTCATCACTGCTCTGTTAGGATAACACAACACTAGAAGGTCCTTAAGGTATGATTGAGCTTAGCCATTTACTACTTTGTTTGTGAGGTCTGAAAGGAAGCCTAACATGACTCGTGCTCCCTCATTAAGTTTTAATTACAGTATATAGCTAATCAAGCAGACTGCTCTCTGTATGGCAGTGGAGATGTGCAAATTAGCTGCTCTGATGGATAAATCCAGACTGCGAGGGATGACTTTGTCCAGCCTGTCATCCATGAAGAATAAGAAATGCGCCAGGGCACTTGCTCTTTCCCGTCACGTTTTCCTGTGAATTTGTTGTTTTCTTTTGTTTCATGTCTCTCTAGTGCTCGAGGCCACTGCTGCAAGGGAAGAGAGACGATTTAGTATTCTGCTAGTCGGCTGTGAAGCACTGCCTCTCTGGCTGGTGCAAATGCGCTGTGTGCAGATGAATATTTAATGACTGCAGTCAATTTCAGAATTTTACATATCGCTGCTTTAATTTCCTGTAAGCGCGAGACTCTGAGGGAACAGATTTGGCACCTGACCAGGAAGCTGCTAATGTGCGTAATTAGCTGCCGTTATCTGCAAAACGCTCGAGAATGCAGTTAAAAGTTTTGTTCAGAGACTTTGAGCTCTTCCTCTGCTTATCCAAACTGTTGACGTGCAACCTGTTTTCCCTCCAGCAACTGGAGTTTTAAAGGGTAGCGATGCTGTATGTGATTTCATCAGTAGTGATGCAGAAATGAGGCGCAGCATGTTGTGTGTGACTCATCACCCAGGCTCAGGATATGCACTATGCTGATATTACTCTATTTTTCACTCTCCTCATAGTTGGTAAGAAACATTTTAATGTTTGGAATAAAATACAACAGTGAGCAGGGCATACTGCATTGAACCGTATCCTCGCGAGAATGTGTTTTATTCACTTTGAGAAAAGTGTACTTTAGAAAGTTTAATTAAATCCCTTTTTTATTCTTTTATCAAAGCCAAGAGATAAATTTCATCTCTTTAAAAGGAAACTACGTCTTTAATTTCCTGTGTTTGAAGTTGGTCTTTTTATACAAAGCTAAGTTATTTAAAACGATATCTACTTAAAAAGTACAAGTACATAGTTGAGAAGTCTTATGCATCTAATTGAAAACTGACAGTCAAGAAAGAAAGGAAGTCAATTTTTGGGTTATCGGTGGTCAACGTATTGATTATTTATACGTGATCCCATTCTATTCATGGTGAAAAGCTAGAAAAAATACATTAAATTGTAAAAATATATAGCAACACTGATGAATTTAAAGATAGTTTGCATGGTTAGTAGAACGAGCTTTTTGCAAAGGTGTAATGGTCATAACTGAATTGCAGTTAGCTATTCTGATCATGCACTCTGTGAAAAGTGCAGGACATTTCTAATTACGTGTCCAGCAAAGTTTTAAGACCCGAATTGAGTTTTTATTGGAAGTTTGACTCATCGAGGTGGCCAGGAGAGATTATTCCACTTTGCATTTTCTCGGCGTTCTTCAGTCATAGTCGGTTTAAATCCCTCCAGGTTCCTTCTTGTGACTCTGCTGAATGCAAGACAGGCCCTGATTCTAATTAAATGAATTGTATTTTAAAATTCATTATCTTTTGCAGTGGTGTACAAACGTTTTAATGCATTTTTGTTAAAAAGCAAAACAAACAAAAGAAAAATTAACCAACTCTATTGTGCTTCTGGAGATGCTCTCTGGCCCAAGAAAATGATCCTGGCAATCTCATTCTGTGACTGCAGGGCTGTGCATCAACAAACCTGACAGCTCCACTGCATTGCTCACTAACACAATAACAAGCAAAAAATGACGACAAACTGCTGAAGTGAATCTACTTAGCTAAAAATAATTTGCAGCCTTTCCCTCATGTACGGAGCAGCCACACAGCAAACAATAAACCGTCACTGTCCTATCTGGCAAGCGCATGGCTTCTAATGTGCTTTGGAAAATCTGCGAATTGGCCAAGAGGAGAAACTTCAACTCAGTTGAATTTTATATCAGATTGTTATGGGGTCTTTTGACATTGTTTGATTGGTTTGTGCATCAGTGAGGAAGGAGGAAAAGAGGGTGGGGGGTTGTGAGCGGTTTGGATTTTAAAGAAATGACTTGGATTTTCTTGATGAAGGACTTTGGAAAGTGCTGGATTTCCTGCATTCAGATTACTCTAATTTATTTTTATTCTTCAAAGATTCAGTTATCAATTTTAAATTCTCTATTAGATAGAATATAGAATTAATCAGAGTGAATGTTCTCAGAAGACTGAGCTGCTTGGCTTAAATACAGTTAAGAGATATAAATAAACTAAGCATTTGTTTTACTTATGAAAGTGAACGTTACACAACACATAAAGCATGTTGTTTAGTTACAGCTTGCCTAGTTCAGGTCCTGATATTATTTCCTCAACATAGTTAGAATCAGCTGTTCATTGTTGCATGATTTTGTGAGGCAGGCTGTGTTAAAGCCTGCTTGTAGCCATCAGAAAGAAGCTTGCTCTTAAAAATTGGACGGTTAGAAAAGAATAAACTATTATCCAAAACAATGCAGAGTGCCGTTTTAGAACCACTTTGTCTTTGTTTACTCTTTCTAAATAAGGGAGGTTTTAGTCAACACTGTTACTTACAGGGTTCCTACACAGTGCTGGAATTTTTTTGAATAGTCTTATGAATTATGTATTTTCCAGAATGAATGAAGAAGATGGAAAAATGACAAGAAAATAGGATTTGAAAATATGTGTGTATTTCAAGGCAGCTTTTACTTTACAGCATCATTTATACAAAATGCTGAAGAAAAGAATAACTAGCTTAAAAGATACTTTAAAGAGCATACAAAGAATAAACAAAATGCAATTTTGAAAAATAAACACATAAGACATGAAAAAAATGAAATGATTTAGGTTAAAGGAGTTCCATAGATAATGAACTAAATACTAACGACAAAGGAAATTACATCTGTCTAAATGTCTTACTCTTGAGGAAACCCTCACTCCATACATAGTCGATCATAGATATTCTGGACGACATCACTGTAAGAGTCTGTTCAGAAAAATCCCTTTTTAATTAATCTTATGTCATCTAATTTTCTGAAACACTGACTTTGTTTTTTTTTGTTGTCTGTAAGCTATAATCATCAAAACTAAAATTTATTTTCTGAAATGACTATTGATGAAAATTTAACTTTTCCACAAGATAAAATTTTTTTGAGTTGTACCTGTAGAAAACTATATTGATATTGTAAGATGAGTAAAAATGGAGTTTAATATCTTGATGAATCCCACAAAGAACACAAAGCCTTGTTTTAGTCTAAGTCAAATTTAAACCAATTTTAGCAAAGTCCGTCCCACGATCTTAGTCTCAGAACCTCCATGAACCGTTTTATGTTGTAAGAATCAAAATTTCAAGAAAAGTTGATACAATGAAACTGTTTTGTTGTATTTTTTTTAAAGTTTCACACCCATCAATCAATCTATCGTTTCACTTGTGCATTTGTCTTTCCATCTTTCTGTCTATCCAGCACCATGTACCCAATAGGCAATCTATCTAATCATCTGTTCTTTCATCCTCCCACCACTTTATATATCATCCATCTGTCCCGCTGTCCCCCAATCTGTTCGCCCTTCCCTCATGTCCAGATTTGTAAGTTCAATAAAGATTCAGATCTTCATGTCCCATTGGCCAACTAATTTTACAGCAAGTCACAATAAAGAAAACAACACACCAGCAATTAAAATGTAACTAGAAAACTTGGCACTAAATCCCACTGTTTCAACCGAAGGTAAAGATTAAGACTAGACTGTAAAGCTGCACCACAATAAAAAATCCAAAGTGAACCATTTATTTCAATAAATCTAGAAATGCGAGTCACAAAGATAAATTCCTATTTTTTCCTCAACTATTTCTATCAATACACACCTACAAGATCTGGCAACATAAAGTTTCTTCACCTCTAATCTGAAAGGGTAGCCACAATTTCCTTTTTGTCTTTAAGGGGAAAATAACCCGAGCCTCATTGGGTTGACAAAAAATGCAGCACTTCCCCTTCACATACCACTAATGATGTGCAAAGCCCTTGGATCTGGTTTAAGCCCTCCCCTGAAGCTCGGCTGCTGTCAGTCATGCCGCAGGACTGGACTAGCTCCTGCCGTCTACGCCTCATTAGGGCTAAAGAGCTTGGGGGACATGGCTCAGGGTGTAGGAATAAAATCCAAGCCTCACAGCGTCCATCAGAGAGGACCGGGATACAGAAACGGAAGAGGCAGAGCCGAACGGACCTACACTTGTGTGCATAAAAGAGCACATTATATTTAATAGTTTCCTGATTTGTCGGAGGAAACGATTACAGTTTGTGCTGTGAACATTATTTCGGAGAAGCGGGGAAGAGATGAATCAGGTGAAGCTGGGATGAAGAGGAGGGCCACTGGGAGCAGCAGTGAACTAATGGTCTTCCTCTTTTTTTTCTTCTGAGCACTTGACAACATTACCCATGGCTAACTGGCCAATTAGACAGCAGGGGAACCACTTCTGCTCAGCTCAGACCTGTTGTGTCCGTACTGGATGACAGATCTTCTCAGCTGTGGCTCTCAGCCTGTTTGATCTTTTGAGCCATTAGTCATTTTGTGACATAAAACCCATTATCCGTTTTCAAAAGGAGATTGTTCCATTGCTGTGTACTATGATTTGCCTAAACTGAGCTGTGCAGACATTGCATCCTTTCTTCTTCACCCTGCTCAATCCTGCGCTCACCGTGTCTACTCTCACCTTGAAAAGTGCAGCAATGTCTGGCCATCTCTTTATTTCTCCTCTTCTCCTCTTCTCCTCCCAACTCTGATTCGTCTTGCAGATACTGTAAGACAGTGGGATATTGAACTCTTCTCTTTATCCTTAACTGAGTAGCTTCTTCGCTGGACAAACATCCTTTAGAAGCACTTGGGAATGATTAAGTTATAGGCATAGCCTTATTAGATTTTCTTTAAATAATACTCAGTTAAAAGGATTGTTAACTCTAGAGGGAGTGGCATCTACCTGCACTGGAGGAAGAGTAGTGATGTTGTTTACTGACTTGTTATAACAATATTCTACCTTTGGTAATCTGCTCTTCAAGCTATTTTGTTAAACTGAATTTTCAAGTTATCCACTTAAATGCACACTTTTTCAGAGTATATAATACTTAGAGCAGGGGTGAAAATTGGGCAAGCCCAGAGATTTTAGTGAGTTTGACACGGACTAAATTGTGATGCCTATCTGACTACAAAATTTATATGTTGTTCCCTGTATTTCAGCGACATGGTCATCAACGGGAAAACAACTCAAAATGTTGAAGCAGTTACCGTTGGATCTGATTGAAAGGTGTCAGAAAACTCTGTGTTGTGTATCAGGCTACATAGGTGCACAAAAATCAAAGTCCCCTTGCTGTTTTCGATGCCTATTATCTCTTTCAACTGTACAATGAAGCATAAACCAAAAAAAAAAAATGGTTTGAGGAGATCAAGAAGTTTGACATGTTGACTTGGCCTCCAAACTCCCCAGATCCCAATCCAATCATACTTCTGCTGGATGCCAAGATGGCCTCACCTCTGGACTTAAAGTATTTCCTGCTAACATTTTAGTGCACATCCTCAGGGGTCTGATGGTGTTCATGCCTCGACAAGCTATAAATTCTGCAAAAGAGAAACCAACACACTTTTAGAAAGATAGTCCAAAAAGTGTTTTTCTGGTTGGTGTGTATTAAAGCTAATGTATTGCATTTTTTGCTTCTTTTAACCTAAAGAAAAAAATGCATTTTTGGCCTAAAATACTAATGTCCATATGCATTTAATTTAGTTCAATTTGAAGTCGAACCCTAACTTAGATCTCTTTATTTTTTATTTTTGCTTACTTTAGAGGCGTCCTTATCACACTGTTTCTCCTGTCTCACATCAACTCCCTGCAAATCCTTCCTCTCTACATCCAGGAACCTTCTCACTTCTTATCCTTTTTTTCTCCTCCTTCCCTGCCAGGTTCATACTCAACCTTTTCTCTCCAGTTCGTCTGCTATTCCCTCCTCTGCAAATGTCCGACTCATCTCAGCCTTGCCTCTCTAAGTTCATCTCCAAATTGCTCGACCCGAGTTGCCCTTCTGATGCACTTATTTCTAGTTGTCTCTGTTTTGGTCCCTCCCAGTGGAGATCTAAACCTTTTCAGCTCATCCAGGTTCAGCCATATTCTTTTTTGTTAGTTTCACCCTCTCCAAATCACACATTGGGACAGGTGTTACTACCATCTTGTAAACCTTTCCTTTTATTCTTGCAGACACCTCTTTGTCACAAATAACCCTGTTCTGTTGTCTCTATACACGCTGCCTGCTGTCTGTTTTTGTGCATCTCTCTTGTAGTGCCTGTTGTTTCACTTGCTTCAATACGTTTTACAGTTCCACCTGTTTTTCATCTTATTTACACAAATTTTCTCCTGCTCCTACGTGCTTTCACCTTCTTCTCTCCAAAGCACCCACCCACACATACTTCTAGAGTATTTTCCATCTGCTTCCTACTCTCACCGAATATTACAACGCCATCAGCAAACATCGAACCGATGAGCAGTGCTTTTTGACCTAATCTATTAATCTGTCCATTGGTATTGCAAACAAAAGGAGGCTTATAGTCTTTCACTTTTACCACACACCTCACCACTATCTGGCTGTCCTTGTTCACGTCCTTCACTACTATAAGAGGCTTCTTTGAACACCTGACTTTGTCTTATAGTCAGGTGCATAGTCTGGCACTATAAGACTTTGTCAAACACTGTCTGTGTGTCCTGAAATTAAGCCTATTGATTGTCGGCTCTGATAATAATTGTTTTCTGTCATTGAAAGTGTTCCTTCCATGTCAAAAAGTTATTTTCAAACAATTTTGACTGGACAATTTTCAAAATGTCAAGAATATGAATGTTGTATATTATCTTGGATCTTGGGTGGTGAGTGGTGATTTTTAAAAATATGATATTTTGTTAACTGTAAAGCACTAGATTAATTCTCTTCCCTATTGAACTTATATTTGGCATCTTTTTGAGTTTTCCATTTCTCAACCAGCTGGTACTGATCACACATCCATTACACCTAATCCCTTTGCTAAGATTGTGGAGAGTCACAGCAGGTATGAGAAATGCAATGTTGCGTCTGTGGGGAACTCGTTAATCTGTCAGTCTCTGTCATCTGCCTGTGTTTTCTTAAAGGGTGTACTTTTTTATTTTTTACCGAGTCAGAGCTGCCAGTTTGCAACACCATTAAATGTTGCTTTACATTTTCTACTTACATAAATGCTCTAATTTGTTAAAGCCTCAAAATAATTGTTTTGTTTCAGTGTGATAAAGAAGCATAAACCTATGAAACATCAACAGTGGCTTTTACGCTCCACTAATCTGGAACAAACTTCCAGAAAACTGCAAAACAGCAGAAACACTGACCTCCATTAAATCAGGACTAAAAACCGCAACTGCTTAAAGTTGCTTTTGATCAATAGTAACAATAATAAATAAATGTGATTATTTATTCTTGATGCTTGTTTCGTAGGTGGTTACTGTGTTATGTTTTTATCATGTAAAATATTTTAAACTACCTCTGTTGCTGAAATGTGCGATACAAATAAACTTGACTGATTTTTAAGAAAGTAATTAATAAAATGCTCTGTTAAAATAATTTGTTATTTGGACATTTAGTGAATAGAAATAACCTGCGTAATCACAATTGGCCTTAAACTGAAAATGTTTGTTCTGCTTTTATCTTGGATAATAAGCAAGAAAAATATAAAGATATAAATTGAACCTTAATTTATTCTGCAAATATTATGTATAAATTACACTCTTGAAATCTCTCATGATGAGAGATGATTTAAAAAAGCCCTATACTAAAACATAGTATCATGTTTCATTATGCTAATAAAAACAACTTTATTTGGAAATAAAATGTAATCTGAATTAAGGCTGCAAAAGTAGTTTAAACACCACTATGTGTGATTAGCAGTATCCAGAATTCTAATTAGTCCACACACGCTCACAATGTTTTCATAAGAGCAAATTAGAGACAGTGTCCAGCTTCTCTTAATTACATGCTAAAAGAGGGCTTTAAAAACAACACATCTTCTCCACTCTTGAATGCAATTAGATGTAATCCACTGCATGTCAATTAATGAACAAATAAATAGCTGCTTCCAGCATCTCAAAGACGTTTCTGCATAGGACCAAGTATACAATACAATAATAATTAGCATAATTCTCAATGTCTTTTCATAAGTGACTCTAAACCTAAATGCGCTTTTTATTTTGGAGAGAAATGTAATGGTACAAGCTGTTTAGTGTAAAATCTAAATGTAATTTTAACTACTTTGTATCCCTGCCTCATGATGAACAATACTATAAAGATAAATTGCACTAGCAGTGCAATCAGAAAGTTATCAGTTTGATTCCAGCTACCTCCAGTCACATGACTAGAAAGTCAATCTACAGATTTAGTCCATTTAGCATTTAATGTGAGGTATTTACGACTCTGGTGAAAGCAGGAGTTGTAGAGTTTGGTTGTCACAACTAGGAATGGATTTCTAAATTGTGAAATGTTCAAAATTTAAAGACAATTAATAAAACTGCAGGGATTTTGGTCTGTAGTGTACAGTTCAGTGGTTACTCAAGAACATTGTTACAAAAACAAAAATTTATTAGAAACCATTCCTGTGGTTAAAGACCTGAGTGTTTAAAGTTTAAACATTTAAAGGTGGTTTTTAGTGAAAACAAAGGCAGCAGGGCTGACTTTTTAAGAGCGTTTCATCTTTTCAGCTCCTCTCTGTGAATGAACAAAAGGAAGGATCAAGGATTTTACATGCATCTATTGTGTACAGTGTTTCCTGACTTAGTAATCAGTTGTTGAGGTAATAAACAGTTGGATGAACAGTTTGATTACACTCCTGTCTCTCTGGATTCCACTAAAGCCTGTCAGGTTTTCACTGATCATGTGTTTCATCGTCATTGTTAGCTGTTTGTATTTAGACAAATGGTTCAATGATAATTACATAAGCAATATAAACTTCTAAAAAACCTGGAATAATATTGATCAATCACTGTACTGTAACATCGGTTAATTTTATTTGACTACCTTAAAATTATATTTTGGTTTTAAGTAACGAACAATTGTCCAGATGGGGTATTTACTCACCAACAGATCGGCTCTTTGTAACAAGAGATTTTATCTGATTACTTTCCCAGCTGAAGATAAAAACTTAGCGTAGAAAATCAGTTCACACTTAAAGTGTACGCTCAGGTTATTTTCAACTTTTCCTTCATATGACAGCCTAATAGTGGACTGAAAGAACCGTGCAGAAAAATATCAAAAGTTAAAGGGTCTCGATGCTTCATGCACTGTCAGCATGGATCCAGGAAGCCTGGAATCAAATTAACACTATTCAGGTGTTCGTACTGTGACCCCACACTGGTAAGATGGTTTATTTCTGGAGATATTTTTTTTAACAGGCACTGGTCTTATGTTGCTGAGTCTCTCAGAGGGACTTACTCGGGTGAAAAAGCAATTTTCCAGTAATAGCCTTTCTTCCTCACTTCATTCTCCTCTATTCTAAATTCATTTGTTTTAAACAAGATGGAAAAATAGAATAAAATTGATTTTAGTTTAACATGGACTGGCTCTATTTTAAAGCTATCAGGACTCTTTAAAAAAAGAAAAACGTTTTCATTTTAGTACATATACTGCTAAAAATGCTTGTTGTTATAGCTGTGCTTAGCGCCAGCATCTGATGAAATTACGCTTTGCATAGCATGGTTGATTTGCTCCAAATCAGTGGATGGAAATTAGCATTTTCTTTTTTGCCACATTTTAAAAATTCACTCAAAATTTGCAAGAAGATTGAATGAAAACATAGCAACATGTTGTAAGATGTTTTTATAAAATGCTGTCAGTTTGAGCCACACGTAACTGGACACACACCCTGCCTAGTCTTTTATTTTATTTTTTTGGTTGTGAATAATAAACACACATTTTAATAGAGATCTGTGGCACTCTAGATGTTGGTCTTGTTTTATTTTTCTAAATTAGTAGATACTGTCTCTCATTGTGTTTCGCTGAAGGTTTAGAGGTAGCTTTGGAACTATTTGCAGACTGAGAATTGAATTTCTTAGTTTTTGAGAATGTTTAACCAATTTAATGTATTCAGGCAGGTTCTTTTTAAGTGGTTCTCATTTCTGAGCTGAACTTACTTTGTCATTTACCAAGGGAAATTTAGTAGATCCATGTTAGTGCAGATTGTTTTTTCACCCTCTGAGATGAGAAGCAACTCTTGAAAACTGCTACTTCTATTCAATCAGATTCTCTTTGCTTTTAAGATGTTGATGACCTAAGATATTTAAGCGTGACAAAAGTACATTCAGAAGAGATATGCAAGGGATAAAACACTTCTCAGCTATATGTAATGCCCACAAGATTGTTTTAATCCAGTGCTCCCTTTGTATGTTTTTTCACAGTCAACTGTTGGAGAAACCTTTTGGATGCCATTTAGTTGTTTTTAATTAGTTCTTATCATACCTGGGAAGTCCTGCCGGGGATTAGCTGTATTTGGACCTGTGTCAATGCTCACAACTTGCTGGAGACATTTTTTTAATGAGAAGAATTTATGTTTGCTTTTCAATTTATTAAATGTTTCTATAAGAACTCTTGACTAAGATAAGACTATTTTTTTAGGATAAACATCCTGGTGTTTGTGTAAAAGTTGGTGTGGTGTGATGGATTCATTTTGTTGAGATTCTGCTCCTAATTGCTCAGGTTTTGCACACAACACAGCTAGAGAAAAACAAAAGTGGTTGCTTTGTTGGTATTTTGTAATTTAAAGTGGTCTGTCCGGACCTTCGTCTTTTCTCTGTCACAATAAAAGCTTTTACGCCTTCACACCATGTTCTAGTTCAATTGTTCGCAACACATTTACAAATTAGAGGCGTACAAACCCTTTCTTGCTCCAGTGAGGTTTATAGTACTCTACCAATTTTCAAGTGTGGCCTTTCTTAGCTAAACACAGCTTGTCTTTGAAACATAATTACATATTAGATCCTCAAAATAAATAAGAGAAAATTGCAGGAATTGTTTGTCTGGAGGGATTGTACTGAAGCAAAGCAATGCTAAAATATAAAAAAGTCAAATTTCCTCTAATAGTTTAATACCAATTTCTACAAACTGTATTTCGGTGGGCAATTATGTGAACGAGACGACCACCGCTTCTCCAATCCTTAAAAGAAATGTGTATATTATGCATGTGTAATATTATTGTTTTTATGTTCAAATGTTCCAAGAGATGATTACTGCTTCCACAAATGATTACGTTTGTACAAAGGTTTAGACTTGACCTCCAAACTCTTCATAAAACAAAACAATAAATTATAATTATTACTACAATTGTTTTGCCACATTCTTTTTTCAAGCATACACTTAGTTGTTCTTTGTGTACTATAAGTACAACATGCTTCTAAACTCTGTGTTTTATGTTCAGTGTTCATGATTTAAATTGACCAAAATAATAGTGATTTCTATTATAGTTATTACAGTAAATGCCTATTTTACTATTAACTATTTTGTTCACTTATTTTAATTTGTTTATTAATCAACGCCCATCAAATCGTTCTTTGTAGATCTGCATTTTTCACTTGTAATACTTCTGGTGTTCCTCATGGCTCTGTGCTGGATCCCAGTTTGATTTCATTTGTACATGTTGCATTCGGAGTCTTTCCCTATAATATAATGTCCATTTTTTACTACCTATTTCAGTTTATTTCATTTCTGTCTGACTTTAAATAAAGATATTAGGGATGTTTCAAAGCTTGTTTTGGACTGTTGCAATGAGAGTCGCGCATTAGGGATTTGAAATTCAATAAGCTTGAGAAATTCTCATATTTATAAGATTTGCTATAAAAACAAAATACTCTGTTGGGGTTGTTGACCCCAGCAGACGAAGAAGATCTAATATTAAAAAGATCCTTTGAAAGGACTTAGTATAATTTTCTCTAGAAAATAACTTAGTTGGCTTTTTTTCTGTTACAACTTTGTACCGAGTGTAAACACCCACGTGTTTATGAAGATTTTGAAAACTATAGAAACTATAGTTTGTTTTTTCAACGCAAATGGATTATTAAAATGTCTTGGATATGTGCATAAGGATTAATCATTTCCTTAAGAAAACACTTGTTAATGCAATTTTTATATTATGTTTTATTTGGAATGAAGATGTTGCGTTTTTTTGTGTTCATCAACTAAACATCCTCCTCTAGGTTGTCCAATGTAACTATCCATTTCAAAATATGATTAGTTTATTATTTCCCACTATAATTATAACTGTAGTGCTAACTCATTCTTCACAGGTACATGATGCTGATCAATGGAAAAAATGAAGTTTTCATGATCGACAGGGACAACTCAGTCTTCCACATAGCAAACCTCGAGTTCCCTTTCCGGAAGGATCTACGCGTCCATTTATCCAAAACTCTACTGGACGGGGTGAGTATGTATACGTGTGCTCATTTTTACTTTTAAATTGCTGTGTGTTCTGCGGGTCGTCTTTCACTTTCCCAGTTCCTGACTCAAGCCTGCATGTCCGTTCCACATTCACCCAGTGGTCAGTGTTGCAGAAAATTGACTCCATTTTGCAAATCTTAGGTGAAAGTATGTGAAGCATGTCTCACTGCGAAGGCAGTAGGGTGACAAAAACATGATCACGCGTGTTTTGGAGAAATTGCTCATTAATTGTTTCACAGTTTACTGTGTGTGTGTTTAGTTCTAACACTCTGTTGTGCATGGGGAGCCTCAGTGGCTTCCACTCCTGCTGGAATACCAGGGCATGCCTTCCCCCGACATGTTTGCGATGCGTAGGTCACGCAGCTTCCCAAAGCAGCAGGTGCACACTTATGAGTCATTTTGCTCTTCCTCCGTGAATAAAGGGAGGAAATTGGTTACTTGTCGTCAGAAATTCGATGACAACTACTTGCATGTGTTTGTGTTTAGTGGAACGAATGAGAAGATAAGAGATACAATCTGTCTCTTTTTTTTGTGCTTTACTTTTAATTTTTTTCCCTCCTGTATTTTACTGTTTTATGCAAAATAGCCCCCTATTTGCTGAACAGTTACGGACTAATGTGGTGAATTTAGCTTCCACACTCAGGCGGGACGTCTAATTGCCGTGTATATTGCTGCTCATTTGAAGAAGCTGCACGGATGGTTTTTATGTTGCCACAACCTTTGTTTTGACTCCTGTTTATTCATGTGTTGATGCTTCTGGCTCTCGGTTTGCAGAGGCTGTCCGCAGCTGTTTATGAGGAGCTGTGGGAAAACCGGATTTTTCTTTTGGCTGCGATCTCAACTGTGGCTAATGACGAGGATTTCTATGTGCTTTTACTAGTACTTTTTGATGATCCTGATGTTATTTTTATTGTAGTTTTTGAATTAGGCCGCCTCATAGATTGACTTTCCTCGGCTGCATTTACATGTTCATCTGTTGCTGCCTGTCTTTGCAGTGGTTCAGTGCACCAGATGCACAGTGATGGCAGCTTCTGCAGTTGCATCATTTCTTCCCCTCAGCCCTTCTGTTGGCTGACAGATTCTTTACTTAATTTCTTCTCTCCACCAGTCTGGTTTTGGCAAACCTTATCAAATATTCAGTTGCCTTCATAAAACATACGCCACCTAGAATATACATGTTGTTCTCACTTAGACTTACCAAATTAGCTGAAAGGTATTTAGTAAGCTTAGGCGTTTACAGAGAATTGTTGCATATTTTGAGCCAATGTTACAGAAAGTAACAGTAAATAGTGTTTTAATTATGGTAAATATTTACAATGCGTGTATATTTTTTTGCTTGTAGTTGATTGCCTTGCTCATCTTACCTTAGATTCGTATTTGCTTTCATCTTTGATCAAAAACAGCGTCAACTGCAGCAGCTTAGTCGGATGCTGAAATGAAACATTTTGTGCTCTTCTAAAGCAGACTAATCTCCTGCAGCAGAGAAATGTTAGCTGGAAAAAGATTTCAAAAGGGCCCCACATTTCCAAACGACATTTGGCAAGTAAATTTAACCATCTGTCATCACTGTCCAATGTTTTCCTTACAATTTTGCAGCCTGTTGGTGTGCACTGAAGGCAGATGAGGTACTGGTGTGGTTCACTGTTGTGCTCTCCTTCACTTACACAGAACAGAAGGTGCTCTGCAATTTTTCTGTCTTTTTTGAAAATAATATTGCAGGTTGGTTTGACACCCTGCTGAACAGAAAGTGAATGAAAAAAATTGAAATATGTCTGTTTGCACTGTGTTAGGGTTAAATCTCCTTGTCATACATGTGATTGAGTTGCACACAGTTCTTATACAGTCTTACAAAGTTTGCAGAGAATTGCAGGAGAAATCAGAAAATTGGTTTAGATGATTCCCAAGGACAAATACAGAGAAAACAAGATTTAACATTTCAAGTTATTGTCTTTTCCTTTCTATGCATGATAAATATAAAAATATTTATGACAAGTTGATCCAATTTTTGTATATCCATCATCATTTTCTTCGACCATTCCTCCATCTGACTTTTTCCGCCCACCCATCTGTCCGTGCTTCCTTCCATCCATCCACCAATTTGTGCTTCCAACCATCACTTTGTGCCTATGTTCATGATGCATCCATCAGTTTATGAATACATGCCCATTTACCATCAATTAGTCAATAATTCTTAATTGCTACATCAAGAAACAGCTCATCACTTTACTAAGCAGCCAAAGTTGTTCTTTCATTTTATGTTCTGATCTGAAAACCTGTTCATCTGTTAATTTCTGAATCTGAACTGATTATAAATACGAAAGTGCATCAAATTATTGCTTAAATGCAACATTATATTATCAGAGCTGTTTTTACACAGATGTACCAATATACTAATCTTTCTGATCCTGATCAACAGCTAGATAATTAATTTCTTCCTTTCCAAAAAAAGACAGAAGTCACATTTTGAGCAATTGACATTTTTTGTTATTAGAGAAAATTTCTCCACTTGTGATTTTAAATTTTATGTATATGGCCTTGAATTTTATTAGCTTCTTCTGACTAAAACTTGCTGCTAACTTTTCATTATATCACCAACTTTTGAACTTTATAACTAATGACGAGTGTGAAGTTTTTCCATTCATTTAAAGTACAAGAATACTACTTATCTCTTCAATATTACATGAGAGTATTGTACTCTACATTGAGTACTGCCTGATTGAGACCTGCAGTCCTTCTTCACCTTATGTTTGCTCAGCAGTGATGACAGTTTGGTTTTTTTGTCACTCAGTTGTGTAACATTTTCCTCAAAACTCATCTTGACTGAGTGTCCTGCAGCACTGCCGCACCTGACCTCAGTTTGAGAGCTTTGTATAATAGATGAGCGGTCTATTTCTGTGTCATGGTCTTCTTCGCCAGACTCTTACCTCACAGTTTTAACCATATATGCATACACACACACCTCCCCCATTACCTTCTTTCCTTGATATTGCTGCAGGCCTCCCCTTCCCTGAATGTCCATCCTCTGGGGAGCGCTCAGATTCCAGCGTCTCATCCTGCAGAACTTGAGTCAACAACACTTTTACAGCGTTGTGACGATAAAATTGTTCACAGTTTGAAGATTCCTCTCTATCATATAATGCTATTTATATAATATTACCCTTATTTCCACAGGAGATGATCATCGACAAGGTGAATGGTCAGCCAGTCCCTCGCTACTTGATATACGACATCATCAAATTCAACGTGAGTACACTGCACATTTCAGAGTGACCTCCTACCTCTGAAAATGTTCAAGGTTAAGGTGTAAAGTGGGGGGAACTCTTTAATTGCCTCATTCCCCTTTTTAAAACAAAGGAGCTCATGCTCTTTTGAGTTTGTTGTCAGCCGTTAAAAGCTTGTGAAATGCTGAGTTATTGCACCATGGGTTTCATCAGTTTGTCAAGAAGAGACATAAAATGATCCTGAAGAATTAAATTCCCATCTAGCAGGCAGTGCAGCATCCATGCTCTAAGTATTTGTTTAGAGACGGTAGCTTTCTTAATCTGCAGCATGAGGTGGATAGCATAATTACGCTGTTCTCACACACACTTGCAAAAATATTGATACTACTGCAATTTCCTGAGGTTACAACAAGCTGTAAATGTTATTAAGCTGCAATTAAAGCAAAAGTTGGTTTTACAAAGTATTCACTAATGGGAGCAGGATGCAGATACTCGCCACATTTTGTCAGTTGTTTGTTTTGATTTGTACCTGTGGGTTTTTATTAGTTGGTCCATCACATGAAAACTACAATAAAACGCATTGAAAACGCATCATTTTAACATTACAGAATGTGGAAAAAATGAGCATTTGCAATTTAAGCCAGACTTTTCCTCTGTACTATGAAAGAACTGTGCCTCAAGATAAAGGGTGGAGGAGGTAGCCATCATGTTTTGCTGTCATCTCCTCTTTTCTCTATCGATCCGAGGAATCACATGAACAAGTCGGCTCAATGAAAGCTGCTGTGGGGAGAGGAATGGCTGCAGGATGGTGGAGGGGTTAGCATTTCCATGGGACTCCCACCGAGCCATCAGTAAAACGCTGCTATATTGATTCTTGCTTGCCATTATTGGCCTTAACCATTATCTGTGGCTGTGTCTCGGCACTCTGGGCCGCTCCTGAGAGAGGCGAGTAATGCAGCTGGAGGAAGACGACACCAGTTTGACTCCTGCCCTGAAATGAGTCCTTGCTCGCTTGAAAAACTGGCTGATGGTTTGCTTCTGAACATGGAGCAAACTATCAGCTCCATGTTCAGTGGTTTTACAGTGCTGTGTAAAAAAATTTGACTTTTTAAAGTTATGTTTAAATGATTCAGACTATCGAGCAAAATTCTAGCATCAAACAATTAATAAATAAATAATTTTATTCATTGAAGGAGAAAAAAGATACCCAAACCAACGCGGCTCTTTGTGCAAATATAATTGCCTCCCTTCATAAATAATTGATTAGCTTTGATTTGCCACATATTTTAGGTTCGATTTCATCAACAACCACAGGCATTATTAATGCAACACCTGACTACATGTAGTTAGACATTTTGGTGGTAGTTCGATGCTATGAGGCTGCTTTTCTGCTTCAGGAAGTGTAAAACTTAAAATTGATGGAACCAGGAAGTTTGCTCTGTACCAAAGGACGATATCTACCCTGTGCCTGTTTCTGATCTCGAGCTCAAACTGTCTGGTTATGTTTCATTTAGGGCAGTGAGACAAAAAAGCAAAAACAGAATATCTTCTGTTAGGGGGAAAATATGTGGTTTAGCTGGACTTTATTTGCTGTGAAAAAAGTGTTCTTGACCAGCTTAAAGTTGAGCTTTTCCATGTCAGCGATCTTTATTTTCTTCTTTGTCAGCCATTCCAGTATTTACGATTCCGCTGAATCAATCTGATTAACCCTGATTGTCACCCTCTCACACCAAATGTGTGTTTTGTTGCTCTTCTATGTCTAGAATACTAAAAGACATAGTTTTTAACAAACGTTTTCAGGCTGTCAGTCACTGTCAGCTCCCCCACAGGGGAACTGACAAGACAACAAAAATGACATACGTTTCCCTTTAATTTTTTTTTAAATGCTGTTGAAACTGGTGTTTTGGACTTGATCATCGCCCACATGCTGACACTTTGATTGACCTCATTATTTTTGAAGTTGCTGAAGTAATTTTGCTTTAGGTGCGGAATTGGACAAGATAATTGGATCAGCTTGATTAACAATTGAGCAGAAAGGAGTTCACATGACAACAGCGACTGCGGTGTCATCTGTTAAGGACGGCTTTACTGGAATCAGTTTGTGTTACTTCTGCTTGGAAGGCTGGCTGAGGTTTGCTATGTTATTTCTCTCAGACCTGGGCAGTTAAATTAAAGACTTTTCCTCTCTATCGCTCACCACATATCTTCTTTTTTGTTTTATAAACCTATGATGGTAATAAAAGCGAATACATAATCCATTTCCTATAAGTGATTTCTATTCCCTGCTCCCTGCTGGAACAATATTTTATTGAAGACGAAATGGCACAGACTGAACTTTGACATTCAAAATGATTGTTAGTGACACTCTCTTAACACTCTTTACCTTTTAAAGCTATTGCTGTTAAGGTTATCGTTTATTCATAAGTTGTAAACGGGCGAGTGCAGCCTACCTGCTTTTCTTTTCTCCTTCCTTATGGTAATTCCAGAAATGAGCTTATTTAAAATAATAAAAAAGAAAAAACGACGTAGCTTTGTGTTAAAGCTGTTCACAGTGGCAGTTTCAAGAAATCTGAATTTCTCTGGATAATTTCTAGATTTTTACCAGAGTTTTCCTGGTATTTTCATTCTTCCAGTCTGTGTTTTTTGCTTAACTTAAAATTTTGTATTTAAACTTTAAATTGTTTCTGTTGCTTATTTTTTCCTTCTTTTGTTAGGCTTACTCTTGGTATTGTAAGACATTGACACATTGATTTTAAGCATCCAAATCTATAATAAATTTAATTACTGTTTATCTCTCTCTTTTTTTTAAGCAGTTGTTGGCTAGATCTGAATCTGCTGTCAACAAAAACACTAGAAACTCATTTTGTGCCGTACAGAGACCACACTCTGAATATTGTTTTATTAAAATGATCTTATTTGATGTTGGAAAAAGTATTAACTTTGAAAAAACAGAGAATAATTGAGTTATCTAGAGCTGCTGGTCACTTTGGCTGATGAGACAAGCCCTCAAATCATCTGATTCTTAAAATGATAAATAAGATTTTAGCTTTGAAGAAACCAAAGATGTAGATGGTAAAACAGATCTAGAAAATGGATGAGGGAGACTTTTTTTTAACTACCAGGAATATCCAGGTTATTGTTGGAACAATCTATTTTCTTCCTCATGATGAGGCAAAATGACCGCAGCAGTAGCGGTCAGGTTTTTTGCCTGCATGTTATTATGACATCAGTGTTTGAATTTCATTTGGATGTTTAACAGTGTGTAGTTTTGGAGATTTATGAAAAGAATTATGTTATTTTTAGAGCAATGATCGCACTTCGGTGATGATTTGGTAATCGTTCTTCTTTTTATGCAAGTAAATGTCCTGATGTTATGACATTAGTGCCGCAGTCCTTTATTTATGTGCTGCATTTACTAAGAATGTAACGAGGTGTTTGAAGTAAACAAAGAATAGCAATAAATCAGAATCGCTTAGAGATTTCTATACCGTCCGAAACTGGGAGCTTTCTGTAGACGTACTGATGAGGCAAGGATGAGCTATTTGTGAGTTTGTTTCAAAAAGGAGAAAAAGTCTCTTAAGACGTAGGCAGCCCTACCCAATACTGCAGTGACTCATAGAAAAGCAGAATCACACCTCAACATCTCTGGTTGTGTAACTAGATAGACCACTCATAAATCTCTAACTATGACCTGCTAGTTTAAAATTGTTTTTAACACAAATCTGTCATCCCGTGCCAGGGAGAGAGATACCAACTGTTCCCCAGAGACACAGGTGGAAGGTGGAAGAATAAAACTGCAGGCAGTTGATGTTTTCAAGGTCTAGTTCAGACTTTAATTTTCCCCAGCATAAAAAATAAAAAAGCTTACATTAATCGTCTGCTTCTTCTTATTTATTGCCTTGGAGGAAGGTGCTCACTTATTGATTCATGTGCTTTTAGACTTATAAGGAAGATAAAGTGGAATTCTTAAACTGCTGCCTTTTTTTCCTACCCAGCTTATTTTAACCATCATTCTAGAAAAAGAAAAGCCTGTTATCTGCATTAAAACTCTGCCATGGAAGAATAATTGTGTAAATAGGTTTTTGAAAGTCTGTTTTAACACCACAAACTATTGCTTTTAAATGGAAAGCAGGTTGGGGAGGTGCTGTGAGTTTGTAATTGCTTTTTTTTTTTTTTTTTTTTGCCTGCAATGGTCAAAAAGTCTATATATTTTTTGTAAGGAACATCTAATGGGAGGCGGCACATTGTTGATTGGTCCCAATGTTGTTTCTGGTCATCAGTGTGGGCTGCTGTTTATCTAAAAATATGGAAAACAGAATTCCCAGCACTGTCACTTATTTTCATCCCCTGCTGTTTGCCAGTTAATCCTTTATCCTCCCCAAACTCACACTCAAGCAGCCTTTATTTTTGATTCTGCTGCTTATTGTGGTTCTTTTTATTTTTTATGTCCACTTTTTTTTATCTTTGACAAGCTCTCCAAAAATGGTGTTTCAAATATGTAAACTGGGATTTGACTAACAGAACTTTTCTGTCCACTTCATGTCCTTTAGGATTAGGCGCAGTTTTTCAAATTAATACAAGGGTATGTCAATTTTGAAAATAACGTATGTTTTTATTTGCAGGGTTTTATTTTGGTTTTTTAGGGTTTAGCTCATTTGACACGGTGCGGTGTGAAAGTGAATCGCATCAGCTGAAAATGTAACAAATATTGTAGCTTAGTCTACCAGACTATTAAGGTGTGAAAACACCCTCAATATGACTTGATTGATTGCTTTAGATGAAAACATTTGTTATACAAAGCAATCAAATTAGGTTTTGATTTATTATATCACAATATTGGGGAAGTTTCTAGATGTGAGCCTATCCTCATCTTTATTGTTTTGGCACATCTGTCAATGAAGCAGTCATCGTCTATACATTGAACATGTAAGCGAATGACTTGTATAAGGAAAGTGTAATTCAAACAGCATGTATGTATGTCTTTGTTTCCAGAGGGGATGTGTGGAATCAATATCAGAGCCGATGAAAACATGAGTAGATTTGTATTCTCTATGTCAATCATTCCAGAAATAGTAAATAATATTCTTGTCAAACACTTCCTCAGTGCTTTTCAAATCATTGATGATTGTGAAACCACACTATGAATGTCTGATGTATTTTTATTCTCTCAAACAGACACGTTTGGTCCTTAGAATCACAACAGAAACGTATAAATTAAGATGTCGCTGTGATTTGACGAGTAAAACCGAGCTCCTGTCCCCAGTAGCAAGATTTTTCCTTTGCTGTGTTTTCCTCTTGAGCTGGCACGGACAACACAGGCCTTGAATCATCCACACTTACATCTTGTCCTTTCCTGATGACACAGCTAACAGATGGTGTTAAATGTGTGGGACATTATACCAGCTGTTGCTCCAGGAGAAAGTAGTGTTACTGCTGTCACCTTGTATGGAAAAACAAGCAAGTTATGATTCCTATATTAAAATGATTTCTCCATGAAAACTTTCTAAAATGACTAAGTTGATAAGCAAATGCATTTTGGCAATATTTGTGAATTTCTTATGGGAAAATAAATGGGTAAAAATGTATCTGAAAGATTTTAGTTAAGACTTAGATTTGCAAAAAAGTATCTGACTAATTATTAGGCTTCTCAGAAACTTTTATTTTATTTATTATATTTTCACAAAAAGCAGAGACCAAAAGGGTAAATAATCAAGCAAAACCTTTACAACACACTGTGTCTTCTTTTTGTTTTCTTGTTATATCTGTGTGAGCTGTACATTTGAAAAAGTAAATATATATGCTTATTAAAACACAGACTACCTGCCTACAGAGAACAGTATATTTAATTTGATATTTTATGAGATTATTTGGGTTTTTTCCTGCTTAATGTCTGTAAAGCACAAGGCTCTACAGGCTCGTAATAACATCTAATTCCAGCTAATCACCAGCCATTTCTTTCCACATCCAACTGGAGGAAAACTGTGTTTTTTCTTCCCATCTAAAATCAATATAATTCTCTTGAGAAAAGAACGACCTTTTACCGCAGAGCTGGAGCAGAATACTAATACCTGCAATTCACACTTTCCAGCGCAGAACCCGTCAATACACATCAGAGAGTATTGATTAGCAATACATTAGTTTAATAGTCGTAAAAGTGCAATTGTTCCACATCATTTTATAATTTTGGTTGTAAGACATTTAAACCCCTTTTCATTTTGATGATAATGAATTTTGTGTGGGGCTATATTTTTATTTCCTGTGAAAACATTCATGAAATATTAATGATACTTAACTGCTTTCCAATAGCAATTTTGGACAATATATTCAAAATATCCCCCTAGAAATCACATTGCAGACAAAACACATTGTTTTACATATATTTGACTATTTAAAACACTTTTTATTCTTGTTTTTTGGAATGTTTTCCGTATTTAATCAGCAAAAAAATAAAAAAATTAATCAGATGAAAATGTCTTAGGTGGAATTAAAAGCATATATATTTTTTTACATTTTAAAATTTTTTTTATTTCCTTTAGGTAATAAAAAAGGTGGAAAATGTGTTTTCCCAGACCAAAAGAAAATACATTTTCTCTGGGATTAAAAACATGTAATGGAATAATTTAAAAATAATTTCGAGGTGTATTAAACATCTCAGCTGCTGACCTTCTATAATTCTTTTTGAAGAATTAAAGAAATAAAATCCATTTTATTTGGAGTTTGAATCTTCCTTATAACTTGTGAGAATTAATAAAAGTCGATGTTGTCTCGGATGACGTTTGTTTTCAACAGGTTGACATAAATTTTTTGTTGTTGTTGGAATCTGAGTCACTTTTATTGAGTCACTATGCTAATTCAGATATAGATAAATGGCAGCAACAGTCTGCTGATGCTTTGCAGCAGACAGGCTGCATCTTTTCTGCACCAGTTGATACTGAAATAAATACGTTGTCATGTTTGTCGTTATATGTTCTAATTTTCCGCTCAAACCTTGATATTTATAACTAGCAGCAGAAATTCTGCTGGTTTCTGCTGCTCTGTGTGGCAACAATCTGTGGCTCCACCAGATGGGTTTCATCTCACCTTTGTTCTGCCTCGGTGGCCATGTCTGTTTGGGAGGACAGTAGGATTATTTGTGCAGGACAGCAGCGGGTCTTTGCTGTGATGTTGTCACAAAGAAGCTGTGCTTGTAGCGGTGGATTGGCATGTGACAAATTAAAGGAGTCGTACTGCATAGTTCTGGACTCTGCTCTTCGAGAATACAGAGTATTAGGAAAATATTTGATGCAGAATTTTATTTAATACTGATTATATTAATATTGATTACGATTATCAAATTTTCCTGCAGCTTTTCGTCATTTATGATAAACAATGTCCCCACTGTTCTGAGTTTTAACAACCTATCTGCTAAAAATGTGCAACATGAGTGCATTAAGGCAGGTGGAGCCCATCCAAATACCAGTTATCACTTTAAAAATATTATTACAAACAGGCATTTACTGACGCCTACTATTTGATATATACCGTTCAGCTCTACTTAAGAAAAAAATCCTGTTAGCTATTAGCTACTCATCATATTCACACTGCTAAGACTTCTGAACAAAACTGTCATTTTTCGTCTAAGTGTAAAGAAAAAGAGAAAACAAAGGAAATAGACCAATAAATTAGCTTGCTAATTTAAATTTGAAATGTGTTTTTTTGTGTGTGTTTTTCAGGGACAACCTGTTGGCCAGTGTGATTTTAATATCCGACTCCTGTGCATAGAAAAGGAAATAATTTTTCCACGCCAGGAAAAAATGAGGCTCGGACAGATCGACAAAGGCAAGGAGCCCTTCAGTGTCCGGAATAAGCCCTTCTTCGACATCCACGCGTCGCGCAAGGTAACACAGCTTTCCACGTCCTTCCCCTCCCTTTAACTTGGCCAGATGTGACCCAGTTAAAATCCATCCTTTCTTTTGGTCATGCCAAAATGCACAAAACCAGGCAACCTAATTATCATACACATTGTACACTCGTACGTAATCTGTCAGTTGCACCCCAGATTTTATTTTCCAGGGAAATAGCTCTTCAAGGGCAAATTGGTCTCAAGAGAAGGAGATGCAGATGATGAAACACACTTTTTTCCCCTTTATGATATGGAAAGGAAGAGAGGACTCACATGAGTGTCTGATCCGTTGGCTATTTCCCGCTGGGACTCATCCGGTGCAATCTCAAGTGATTGGGAGCCAGGATTACAATACATTGCCTCGATCTGTCTTCTTTGTGTGAGCTTGGACACACATTTCTTGTGCTTTTTAGCATTTTTGTTGACCTGACGAGAAATATTCCCTGTTATATTGAGTAGTGTTTTTCTTGCTGTCTGAAAATAAATAAATGATCTGCTGAGGTTATTAAACAGCTGAAAGCAGCAAAGCTTTTATTGCCTCAATGGCTGTTTAGTCTTCCTCAAAGGTCTGTGCTCTCGCGCCTTCTCTCAGGTCTACAGGAGTTCAGAGCACAATTCATTTTGTGTTTGGCTCGAACAAAGATCAGTTGGAAATCTTGGTATGTCTTGCTGTGACCTCAAACGATCAAACTGCAGTGATATTTATGCTTTTTTGTAAGCTTTTCTCATGTCTTCCGGCTCCAGTTTCTTAGAGTCGTTCATTGTTGAAATTGTTACCTCAGGTCTAACCTTCTGCTACCCACATTTCTAAGAATCCTTGTGAAGGATCGACGCTGGAAGTTTTTGGGTTTGTTTTGATGAAGATATTCTGGAAATGAAGTCACTGGTACGCTGTATGGCTTCTGAGTGCCCCATTGTGTCCCTTAGTGGCCATCTGCTCTCTGTACAGTCCTATCTCTGTTGTATGGGGCATTAGCTAAGGATAACTGGAATCAGGCTCATTAATTCATCCCAGCACAAACCTCCACTTCATGGCATATTGACCACAAATTCCTTCTGGGGATATTTCCGTTGTATGACGACTTTTGTCTGTTTCTAAGCTTCTGTTTTTCATCTAATTCACTCACACATTTAGGCTGTCATTTCCCCACCAATTGGGGGTATTTTTTTGGTCTCACTTCCGCCACTTATTTTACAAGGAACCCTTTTGTTTTAGCTGCACACCAAGACAATATGATAGTGTATTTTGGATTTTCCCTCTCGCATGGATTGAATTGACAGGAAAGTGGAAATAACTACATTTAGCAGCAACTGTATATGAGCCGTTCTGTTCCGTCCTTTTTTTGAATGATGTTGTGTAAATATGCACTAAATATAAGGATTGTATGAGTAAATTTATTAGTGTGTTAGTGGTTAAATCTGAAATCTGTGGAAATGCACACAGAATCTAGAAACCTTGAGATTACAGTTTTGATCGACTCAAATAAACGCAGATATGGCATTTTGTCTTAAAGACAACTAGCCAAAAATGTCAATAAGCTAAGATTAAAGACTAAAATAATGGTACATTCTCCCTCTGGGTCTTATCATTGCTGACTCAAATAAATCCAGATATTTCATTTTGTCTTATAGAAATGTCCTTCTGGCCCAAACATAATGAAAAGAACTAGTTAAAAAAGTGTCTAGTTTACAGTTATGTTTTTCACCTCCTTTTTTATGAAAAGAAACATTCTTAATAGCTGTCCTTTTTTTTTAGAAAAAAAAAAGGAGAATGCTAAATTGACTGAAGACTGTATTTTTCAGAATTAGAAATAAATTCTGGGCCGGAATACCGGGCCTTCTTTTACCCTTTGAGTTTATTAGTATTGGCAATTTTCTAAGAGGATTAGTTTACATGGCGGAAACCAATGTTCCCTCTTGGATAACAGAAATAAATATTAGAGTTTCAGGCTGTAACAAGTGATGATTTTTACAAAAAGCTTCCATTCAAGCAGCTAGATGGGTTTTTCAAGGTTCTTGTATACAAAGAAATGTGGTTTAATTCTTTATAGTGTGAAACATTGTCATGTATTGTAATGACTAAATATCTATAACCTCAACTATAGAGGTTATAGTTGGCCATTCAAATCAGTGAATGGCCCTGATGTGATTAATTGTGTCTTAAAAAAAATTAAGCTTAAGGTGAATATATTTGATTAGTATTAAGAAAAAAGGGGAGAAAAAAAACTAAATTTAGTTTGACCTAAAGACATTAAAGCGAGACCCCTACCACAAGTTCAAAAACTAAAACTGGTTTGTGTTCAAGTGTCAAAAGTCTTATCTAAATGCTGTCCTAATATTGCAATAACATCTCGGGTGTCACCTTATCATAGCAATTAATATTAAAATTTATTTAATATTAAATAAGAATTATTCAGATTAAAAGCTCAATATAGCAAAACATTTTTTTCCAATACAGATCAAAATTTAAATGAAAGTGGCAGTGAATGCATGATGCATGAGATAAAGTAATATGATGGGGTGATTTGAAAGATATTTGAGTTGTGTAAAAGCTGTAGCTGTGGTGCAAACATGCCGTATACATAACGTGTATGAGTCAACGTGTGTGCGCTGCAGATTTCCAAAAAATCTGCAGCGCACACTTTGATCTGAACATCAAGAGGTGTGTGTGGGGGTGTGCGTGTGTGTGTGTGTGTGTGCGCGTGCTACTGTGTTATATTTCTAGAAAGGTGATGATGGCGCATTAATTGCCAGATGTGTTTTAAATCTGATCCTTTTCTTGCCTATGCTTGAAAATTGTCAGCACTAAATAAGTAACAAAAAAAGATGAGGAAAAATCAGCATTCACTTCTGGCCTTTGTAACACTTGCATCCTCCTCGCTTTAGATTCAGGAAGAAACTGCATCTTTTCTTTCTCTCCTGCTCTTGCACCCACTCGCCCAGGGAAACATGTTGTCTGTTTTATAAGGGCTTATGCTGCTTGGAAGAGCACACGACATAGACTCTGACTAATGTTTGTTTACCTCTGCAGCCTTGAGAATTTTTAGTTTTTCCTCAAGCCTCCAAGACATTATGCAACAACTGATGATGCACGCTGTATCCATACACTAAAGGTCAGACTCACTGGCGAGAGAGTATTGACTGCAGCGACTCGTTTACTTTTGCTCCGCTTACCTGCTTCTTTTCTGCCTGCCAGGCTCAGTTAATTTACCCAAGGAAAGCAGTGTGCATTCTCTGGGTCAGGTCAACAGATGCTTTTTATGCTTTTTGGATCACTGCGCAACAGCTGTGCTTCATCTTTATGCCTTTAGTCTGCTGTAACTTTTCCTCCTTTCACCTTCGGGGATATCTTGACCTGCTACGATAGACTGGCAGGAAATAGTGTTTGCCTTTTTACAGATTTCTGCTATTTTGATTTGTGGACACACTTAAATGTTTCCGACCAAACAAATAAACCAAATGAATATAAAAAGCTGTTCTTAAGTAAGTAAAAAGGACTCAGAGCCAGCCTGGCGCTTTTAAATAAAAGAAAACAAAAAAAAAATTGCCCCCTAAGTATGGTGGTTGTGCCACCCTTGGTAACAGCATTCATCTCTAGGCTTTGCTATAACTTGTGCTGAGTCTTTTGCATCACTTTGGCCCAATCTTCTATGCAGAATTGCTTCAATTCAGCCTAATTTAAGTGTCTTTAAATGCAAAAGATCTGTTCAAGGTTAAGTGGAGGTATTTCAGTTAGATGTAAGATCAGACTTTGATTAGGCCATTCCAAAATGTTAATTCAGAGGTGTACTTTCTGGTGTGCTTCTGATCATCGTTGTGCTGCATAACCCAGAGACCATTGAGTAGGGCCGACTTCTTGTAGAATTTATAGTTTCGTCAGTTATGGCAAGCAATCCAGTGCCTTTTTGAAGTACTACTACTTTTGTAGCAGTATGTCATGCATTTCTACTAACAGGTGATTTATAAACTTAATGGGGATAAAATCTATTTGTCTTAGAATATGTAGAATATACTTAAAAATCTAATTATTGATTTTCTATGTGCATTTGAACTGCAGCTGTTTTCTAGCTTAATATAAAAGAGGGACTTCAACTTTTATGGTTCACTTTTTCTACAAATGCAGTTTCATATAAACATGATGATTGTTTTAATTAAATTTTTTATGGAGAGACGCATATTTTTATTAAAAATATTTAAATATTTGCCTCAATCTCAGTTGACAAATTGAGAAAAACCCAGGCTTCTTGTTTCTTCACTCAAACAGTACAAAAATAAAAGGATTGTGCCTCACAGCGCAGATGGATAATGACACATAACACACTGTGAAAGCTTCCCTAAAGCTTCCTCTAAATGACTATGTTTTCATCCACACAATGGAAAACTGGAGGCAGCTGCAGAGGAATGCTACAGAGATGAACTTAGTTACAGTAACGACCACTTAAAGCATCTCAGGGATGCAGAAAGGGTTTTTGTCAGTGTTTGTTTGTCAAGGTACTTTGGAGCTTGTTAAAGAGCTTTTTGACAATCCGCTGTCACTCAGCAGGTTTTAACACATCACTGCTGGGTGGACAGGTTTTTCGTATTGGCAGTGTGACAAACTATAGGTAAACATCTTGTGGACACTGTGCAGGGGCAGCATATGTGGACAAATTTAAAGTAACACATGTGAGAAACGGGTGATTGAGTCATATATTACAGTTTTTCTAAAGATTTTTGCATATACACCTTGATACCATGAAACTGTAGCTTCTATTAACGGTTATCATGCTAGTAGATGCTCCTGCCAGTCCATGCCTAGTCTACAGTTCCAGGCTGCACCTAAATGTTTTGATTTCTAAGTCCAGCATGTTTCACGTGAAGTTGCAGCATTTTATTTTTCCTGTTTCACAAGGAAACAAAATTCCCCTTTTTGCCATTTTTGTTTGTCAAAAATTGTTTGTTTGCATGCCATCTCTTCTCTTATTTTTATCTAGTTTGCTTGCTGGCAGTAAGTTTATTTATTTTTGATGCATCAAACACTTGTGAAATTCTCAATACGAGGATATATTTGCTTCTATTCTTTCTTGTTCTTTTTTCTTTAAATGGTAAGTAAATAAACTTGTCTGTTGTGAACTTAATACAGTGTCATGATATAGGCTGCACTGCTTATAACTTTATGGTACTTTAGAGCAAAGTGTCAACAAGACACTCTGGCAGCCGTAATCTTCATCAGTTATGATCAGACAAGACATTTAGAGGAGTATCTTTAATCTGCTTGTTTTTTACAAACAGAGAAGCCCTTGGTAACGGTACTAAGGATTTTGCAAAGCATCACACCATGGTTTAAAACCACAGCTTCTGCTGAGAGCCAGCAGCTGTGGTTATCTTTAGGAGCGGAATATTTCTGAATGAAACATTAATTGGGTTTGCTTCCAAACAAGACCTGAATAAAAGTTTGGCTCAATTTGGTTTAATAAGGTTTGGGTGCGCCAATGTTCTCATGGGATTACTGGAGTGTTTTTGTTAGAATAGCTTAAATTAAGGGTTAAAAGTCAAAGAGAAAATGCATTGTGGTGAAAACCAGTAAAAGATAAAGTGTTATAGCCAGTGATCCTATAATATTGCTGGAGAATACTGGCTCATTCAGAGCACCATGTTATGCACTTAACCCGTTTCTCTAAGCCTTTACTAATCATTGCCTGGGCACAATGTATAACTGCTTTTCTGCTAATGTTTCTTGCCTATTCGGACTATATGCATAAAAAGTAGGACAATAAAATCTCGTAGTTGTTCTCTCAAAATATAAATGAAGCTCTGCTGTGTAGCTTTTTCAGGGTTCTTGTATTCCAGCACCGCTTAATTTGATTTGCCTTGATGTTGCTTGTCACATTTGATGGATTTTGGACAAGTTCTTTACCTCCGGCTCAAAACCTTTTCGTTTCAGAAATCCTGCCAAGCCCCCTGAGCTTCAACACAGATCAGATACATGTCTTCCCTCTGACAGCTTAAATACAGCAGCATGTTGTTAGAGCTCGGTAAGGAGCTGCCCCTCGGTTGTTGGCTTTTCACTCTATCCATGTGCTGTTTGAGTGTGACGGTGTGTCTGCAAGGGTGTGAGCTGTGTGTTTGTGGTAGGTAGTTTATCTTTCCTCTCTGGCTGGTGGTATTTACCTGACAGTAGTGTAGCCCGAGTGAAGTCATGAACTGACCAACATTGGAGTTCTCCAGCAGTGTAACTTAAATCACCTTAACAGATTTGTGTAAACATTAAAATGATGTAGTTCTGCCATTTACATTTTTATAGCACATTTAAAACCAGCTCAATTGGCTATAAAGCGTAAATAACATTCAGTAAATGAACAATGCATGTAAACTAACATTTTTCAGTTGAAATAAATACATTTTTCTTACAGCCTCTGAAATTAAATGGGGCTTTTAATGTTTTCTGCAACTCTAAAAGCAGACAGGAGACTATTGTACAGATGTGGGTCTACCACTGAAACACTCTGTCAGCTCTGTTTTTTTAGTGTGGATCCAAGATTGGCTAATAGCAACTGATTTGTTGACCCCCAGAACTCTACCTGGAGTGTGAGGGCGCAAACATCCTGATGGTTAATCTGGTGCTGCACCTTTTGTACTCTTAAAAACAAACAATGCAACTTTTTTTTGGAAGTTTTATTTGAACAGAAAGTCTATTAATGGGTCACAACCCTAAAACCAACCTTTTTTTTTTACGCTTATGAAGCTTTGAGGTTGGCATTGTGGTCATTTACAAGCCAGAAATGCTAATGTTTGAACAGATGAATGAAATAATGTGTGGATTGTGTGGGATTTGGAGGACTAAAGCCCAAATAAGTCGGGAATTATTTTCAAAATGACAGCATGTATGTTGATCAGAAAGAGCTATGTTGCTGTAATGCCTCACAAACAATGTTTGTTTACCCTGTGTTCAATTAAATTCAAGAACTTTGATGTTTATCTTCCTTGTCACACCAAATAACTGCACATATTTTATGCTTTAATTAACTTAAATTAATTAATTTTTAATCTTTAGATTAATATTCATCTAAAGATAAAAATTTTTAAGTCACAAGGACTCTCCAGACTGCATAACCTTATTTGATTTTTTTTTTTTTTTTTTACCGAGCCCACACACTCACTGATGTGGATTTTAATTTAATAGGCAACTGCACACCGGCTTCAGAGGGCCATTCACATTAGGATCGAAAAGAGCCTTGAGCCGCAGCCCCTTGCTCTGACTGGAATATCAATCCATCCATTCCAGCTTTGATTCAGCCCTGGCATCTAAGCCTCATAAGAGCTGTGAGGATGAGCAGACATGAGGAAAACACAAAGTCTTCTAGACAGGAAAGCGAGTGTGAAATATCTGAGCAGGTGTTCTGAGAAACCAAATTCTGATGAAGTTTTTAAAATAGCTTTTTTGCATATAATGTAAAACCTTTTGAACCTAATTCCAACTTCTTACTATTATTTTCAACTGAATGGTCATCACATGAGTTTTATTAATATCAATTAAAATTTTCATTTTGCCCTCACAGTGGTTGATATACAAACATACATGTTTACTGTAAAACATCCTTACACCATTTTCTATGATTGACATTTGTTCATTTAATGTTGTTGGTTACATTACATTATTTATTTTATAAATTTTTTGAAACCTGCTACATTTTAATCTTACTTTGTTTGGTGGAAGTAGTGAATCAGTTTAGCATTCTGTTCATTCTTTCACAATTAGTATTCCAGCTGAGCATTTAGGGCCCATAAAATCCACTTTTATTAGTCACAGCAGGAAATAGTGATTTTAAGCTCGAGGGCAAGTTCAAATGCATATTTACCCCTGTGATGTTTGGTGGCAGCAACACCTGACATGGTAAAGGCTTGGACTGCATTCTGACAAGACCGTTTGATTTAATTCAATAAGTCAATTAACCCTGTGATTTGAGCATCTGTTCTACTGAATAGTAAATAAATGCTTACAATTCAAGCAAAGTCTTTAAAGCTTTCATGTGTTAACAGAGCTCAAATGACACATGCTATTTTACTTTACCACTGTATTTACACTAAAATGTAAAATATACAATATAATCTAAATGCTTTTTCGTAAAAATTATATTCAATTATATTTAATGCTGTGTAAATAATATAACTCACTGATTATTGCAGTGTTATCAAGAATGTTCTTTCATTCTTTAATGCATAGATTTTCACAGAAGTAAACAATAAAGTAATGAAACTGTCTGTGAAAAATAACAGCTTTTTAAGAGTACATTATAGCAAGCTAACACTAGCTGGTTAATTAACACACATAGAGCTGGTAGCTAGCCAAATGCAGTTTTAAAACACTGTTACCTTAGTAAGAGTGATGGATGACGCATGATTGGTTTTCACACCTTGACAATCCGTTTCTTAAAATACTTGTTCAGAAAACTTTTCGCATTCATACACCAATGATTGTTTCACTTTTTTATAGATCATTGACCGAGTATAAAATTAAATAAACTGACTCAGCTATTGATACAATATACAATGGGCCTTTTAGTTGGAGTTTACCTTTGAGGGAAGTTCAAGTTTGTTTTCCTCCTCAGACACCAGTGAGGAGACACAAGAGGGTATGTTTGCCGTCTCAGCTGGTCCTTGACGTTGGTTCGGTGTATAATAGTCCTAAGAGTGCAGATAAGTCGAGGTTTCAGAATAACTATTATCTGAGGGTTGTTCACCATGCTGAGTGTTTCCAAAGTGGAAGTAGAAAGCCAGATGAAAAAGTTTTGCAAGGAGAAAGGTTGTTATTCAGTTTTTCTTTCATTCAACTCTTTGATCCAGACAGTAAAAGGCACGTCAGCAGCAAAGGTACGTGAGGCTTTATTGAACTAGTGTCATGTACTGAGCAAGTTTAACTGCATGCATTTGTACATAACACCATGAAAAATAGCAATCTATTAGAGTTTTATTTTTGGTTTTCTGACAGCCTCTGATTTCTTGCACGACTCATTATTTACACATTTATGGTTAAATGTATGCTTTGACCAGAGAGACTGCACCACTGCTTCATTTAACGGACAAGAACCGTAACTTTGTAGCAGTCCTGCTATCACTCATTTAAATAGTTTTACATTCTTGTAAATTTATTTACACTTTTTAAGTCTGCAGACCATTTAAAATGATCATTTAATGATAGTTTCCATTCATTTATGTTGTGCATCTTCTGTCATTTCACAATAAGGCACATATTCACAGCAATATATTCGCAAACAGATTTTTTACATGCACTGTTTTTTGCATGATTGTCCCACAGTGTATGATTACCTGATTACACTTGCAATGACTACTTACTCAGTGTGCGCCAGGTCCAGAGAATTAAGTTCACCTTATTTTGTGTTTTTTCTGATGCAAGGAATCTTTGTGAGAAAGACTATATACTACCTCTTTTTGCCTCCTTTTGAAATTATTTCCTTAAACACAATCACCCACTTTAACAAAATACCTTTCAAACATTAGTAAAGTAATGTTCACTTGAATCTCAAGACAGAAGACGATTGCTAATTGCTAATAGTATGGTTTTAGGTTTGTTGAGTTGTATAAACTGGTAAAAAAAAAGGAACCCAAAGAAAACATCAAGACACAGACCGCTGATGGCGTCTCGGTAACAGATAGAGAGGTTACAAGTGCTAGCAGCACGAGTCAAGTAATGTGTTGGAGTCAAAACAGTGAGTGAAGGTGATCAGGTGTAGAGGATTCCTTTTACACACACTACACAACACTGCCACTTGACTAAGGATACATTTACACAGCAGACAAATGTGATCCATTCAGTTTTTAATTTGTTTTTTTGGGCCCATATCTGACTTTTTTATTCAAGTTTAAGTGGCTCAATTCTAAACTTCACAACCCAAAAATCCAATTTGTGCCACTTTCATATTTGGGTCTGCAGTCAGAATGGTTGTTATATTTTATCCAACTTTTACAAAATTGGCGTGAGACATGCATCATAATTCAGAAGCCAGACGCAGTAGATCCGGATGTAAGCAAAAGCTGAAGTGGTGATTACACTTTGGAAGAAGCTGATCAACAGAAAGACAACAAAGTACTTTTTTCCACCGCAAAAAGGCCAAGTTTTTCACTTGCTCTGCCATTCTGCTGTACCTTAGTCATGTAATCAGAAAGCAACAAAACTCCACCAAGACTAATCTCAAGACAGAAAAAGCCAAGTTTCCTTGAAAGGTTATCTTATCAAGATAAATGATTGGTATTTCAAAAGCTTCAACCTGAACTGTCGGAGACAAAAGTGGGTAATATCATACAGCAGAACCTAGTATCCCATTCAATGGGGAAAAGAAATGAATCCATGAAAATGATAGAAAGCTTTGGGACCAAGAGCAACATGGAAACAGAGAGCTAATCTAACTGCTCTCAAGCTTTTGCTGACAGGATGTGAGCAGAGATTAATTCTTTTATTTCTTTCTTAGAACCAGCAAAATAGTTTCCTCTTTTCTGCACAATTTAGTAAGTGCGAACTAAATCTCAAACAACATAAAGATTAATTGTAGCAATGGGATTGTAGCTGTTGTTCCTTTTGAAAAAGGCTGAGCATAAAAAAGGTTACATAAAAATATGAATGAGCATGAATGAGATACTTAATGTTAAGTGCACCCCACAGGGCAATGAGCAATTTAGCTATTACGCGTCATTGTGTCCTGCTGTGAAATGATTGCAAACATGAGACCTTGAAGAGGGAAGTGTGCTGACCTCAATCACTCCACCACCTTACGAAGAAATATGGTGACTGCTTGCATATTAGGAATTAATTTTTGTCTCTCCAGAGACTTCTCTTGTCCCGTCTCTGCCCTTGAGTCGACAATGAAATCTTGATCTCTTAATGAGGCTTTGCTGTTCATCTCCTCCTACACAACCCCTCTGTTGCAGTCTTGGCTTTGTGTTCTTTTTTCCAAAAGAGGTTTACCATGAAATCTGGATCCCTGTCCCCACGAGCCCCTTCCCCCAAGGAACTTCCTTACTGTAGGAGGATGTGTGAGTGGAAATCTGTCTTTCTTACTCATCTCTCCATCCCTGGTTCACTGTGCTCACAGAGGACGGTGGGTGGGTGTGCTAAGATGGCAGGAGAACTGAAATGGAACTCCCAGATCTTACCGCCTACATGCCGTTCTCTCATAAAAGCATCATTTCTTTTTAGTCTGGCTATCTGCCTTCTCCATGTCAGCACGGTTGTCAAGCTTTGTGTGATCTGCTGTGACTGATTCATCGTTCTTGAGAGCACTGATGCTGCTCTCCTTTCTTTGCAGATGCATTGGGGAGAGTATTTTCCTGTTGCTTTTAGTTTGATGTATTCTTTCCTCAAAGGGCTAATGACTTCATTTGGTTTCCTTGAGCATATTTGCTGAAAAATTGTTGTTAGCAATAAAGTGTGGATATGTGAGTTCATCCTGTGGTTTAATGGAATACATTTCTCCATGAGGGAGGAGAGAGCGATATACAAAATAAATGTATTTTTCAGTGTTGTGATGCACCTACTACCAGCGTTACAGTGCAAGAACTCTTGACTGCTGGTTGTAGTGGCTTACATTGGAGTCTATGTAAGTCTTAATAGAAATTTACATTGAAAAAGAGTTATGAAAAAGGAAATACAAATCAAGCTTTGTGTGTTTGGTATAAATTACCAAGCAAATTTAATATTGATTGCAGTATGGATGCCAAAATGCTCACATGCCTTTAGAACATTGAAATTAAATTGAAAAAACTAAATGGTGGAAGCAGAATTTAGCAAATCTATTTTTGCTTTTGTTTTTGTGGCATACATAATGTGATAAGGTAAAAAAAAATTCTGGATTCACATCCCATCTTGACTTTGCTGATGATCACCTCAGCATGTCAAATGCTTAAAGTAGCTTTCACTAAGGACAGGCCATTCTAGTGTAGTTTATTATTACCAGGCCATAATAATTGTTATGGTGATAATCGCAATTTAGTGATGAAAATCAAATCTGAAAATGTTTGAGAATCCCAGAATGGGACCATATTGTTTGGATTGTTGCTTTTTTTCCATTGTCACTTCCACAACACTGTCGAATATCTCTATTTTGGAAAATATAATTGCTGTTTGCTGTTTATTTGTGCAACTACCCCATTTTATGTTTTGTGAGCAGTTTAAAGTTTGTGGGGCTCTGAGTGAAGTAAAACATGTCTTATCAAAAGGACGTATCATTTGGTAAGATTTCAAGTCCATGTCATCCATCCTGACAACTTTTTCTACTTAATTAAGCTGAAAAATATTTTACCACTTGAGGGCACACAAGAAAAGTGTATGGAGCAGTGAACTTTCAGGCAAAATTGGCCAAAGAGTCACTTAGAATGATAAAAGAAAAACTGAGCTGGCAACACCAAAGAAACATTATATACTGCTTTGATTCAAGACCATTCTGTACATTTTGCACCCAATATCAATGCACAAATAATTCATATAGAAGATCAACATCATAGCAAGTCCACATACTCTATAGATGAGACAGGATTTGATATTTCTCAAAAATATAAATGAAAAAGCATGACAGGAGCTTAACAATATGCTTTGATAAAGTATCTTTCAAAGAAGAAACCTGTCTATCTTAAAGATTATTTGCTCTCATGCCTAAGGCACAGTTGTCAAGCACTTGTCCTCGAGCACCAGAGTCCTCCAACTTTAAGGTGTGTCTCTGCTTCAACATACCTAATTCAAATGAGTAAGTCATTAGCAGAGCTCTGTGCAACTTGACAGTTGCGGAGACAATTCAACATTTAATTGGACCAGGGGCAATTCTAAGGGTTGCAGGACACTGGTTCTATTGGGTTACCAAGCATGCACAGAAGTACACATTACTTTATTGCACAATTTAATGTATTCCTAGGTTGTCAGCATCAGACCTTGTGAAGACAACCTTTCATTTTCCACAAAATTAAAGTGACTTAGCTCATTGTGGCTTTCACGGATATAGACAGTTCTCATATTTGCTAAATAATTTATCTTGTCAACAAGTAAATGGTTGTGATGTCTTTATTCACCCTCTGCATGAACATGCAGGAAAGTTTTTATATACTGTTCCAAAGTTTTTCACATCACTGCAAAAGATCATGATTATAATGAAGCTTATCTGACTCATTGTCAGGATTTGCATATCTGCATTACAAAAATACATTTTTCCAGCAAAGATTGTTTTTTTATTTTTTACCCACTGAGGATAATCCTGCAATAAACCACTACACCTACTTTAATTTAAGGTCAACAAAATAAGCTTGAAATGCAGTAATTATACGATGTTGTTGATAAGGCATCTTAAGTAATGTGAACCTATTATGTGAGACAGTGCATATTTACAGTTTGTCAGTAAGCACATTCAGCTGTTGGAAATGATAATTCAATTATGCTAGTTTTAACTGTAAGCACATGTTTAAATATTAGACAGGTCAACATTGCCTTGAGTAGGCCTCAATTTTAACTTAGATTCATAGTCATGGCTGAATCAACATAATCTGATCAGTAGAAGATAATTGTGCCAGTTCTTATATCCAAATCAGCCTTTTTGATATTCTGAGTGAGAGGAGAACTCTGACCAAAAACAGCCTCCTGTTATTCTTAGATTACAGCAAACATCTGTTCTAGGACAACATGAGGGGGTCTGCGTAGAGATAACCGTTTCCTGAACCCATATAAGGTTTGGGGTCCTTTGTCATGTGTTTGTGTAGGAGGACACCTGGAGAGATTCTCAGATCTCACTCGGTGTGAAATGCTGCTTTTTCTCAGGACCCCTCCAGGCCCCGCAACAACAGTTTAGAGCATCTTCCCTTTGAAATTTAAAACTCCTTGTAGTCAGGGGAGCAGGGACCCTCCCAGACTGCATACATTAGAGAGGAGAACACACCTTCCTTTAAAAGTTTCGGCGCTAAAATAATTGTTGGGGTGCGGCCATTTTTGTGCTTCTTTCAGGTAATTGATGTATGTCTTGTGGTTTTGAGTTCCTGATGATTCTGGTGTGTTATTGGTATGATTTGATGTATTTTGCTTGTCTGAATAAATTCTGGATATGTTTGAAGTAGAACAGTGAATGGTTTATGAACTGCCCTTACGCACGGGAAACCCTCGACGCGGGGAACGAGAGAGGAGACAACGAGCTAAAGGTTTTAATAATTATCCTCTCAATACAGCCTATTATTATCCAACTCCTTATAGCTCTTAAACACATAAAGATACACAAACAAATGTGATCTTTCTGCCTGTATGAGCTGCTCACTGTAGATATGTGGATATGTTGAGATTTGCCAGTTAAACATCACATTACATGCAAAGTCAAGGATCTGTTTTCTCTTATTTTTTTCACCCTCTTGGCAACAACTTTAAAATCACTTCTGCACTACATGACTTTAAAGTTAATGTTCTATTTAGCCTCAGATGAATGAGGTCACAGCGAAGAAATAGACTGTGTGATCACCCAACCAGTCATTATGCCAGTGAAGGATAAGGTTTTCATTGTATTGATGTAAAACTGTTTTGTGTTGTTTTAGGGCAAGAACCAATGAATATTAAGTGTCTCTTGTGCAGTAAAGTGATTGTTGTCAATATGAGCTGCACTGCAGTACAAAACCCCCTGGAGATTTTTCCCATTTTGCTTATCACCTTCAGTGGATCATTGGCTCAAACTTGAGTTTGTCACATGGGATTATTGTTGCGTACTAAGAACAAAATGGAAATGCTGTGTTCACCAAAATGACAGTCTGATCTGTAACTTCTTTACTTTTGTTTTTGGTTAAGCCATTTTCCGACAAAACTCAAGAGGCAAACTAGTTCTATGGCTACATACAAAAACATACAGAATGCTGTTAAATAGATATTCTTCATTTCCTGATGAAGAAGCAGTTACAGTAGACAGTATTGCAATGACAACATCGACTACAATCAATCCACATTTTCAAGTCCATTTTTCCGTCTTTGTTTCCACCACACTTTGTAAGCTCAAGCCTCTCTGCCAAAAAACCTGCATGAAATAAGGGCATGAAGGTACTAAAAGTTTATCCTACAGGCAAAATATATTATTGACATGGTAGATATCTAACAAAATATTGCAACCTTTTAGGTATTACCCACCATTTAAATTTATAGCAATTTAAATGGTAACATTTTCTTTATTTTAAACTTAAACAAGCAATTATTCTAAACATGGAGTAAACTTCCTCCATTACTTCATGCCACTGAAGTTGGAACAAATGCATCAATTTAAAATATTCGATACCCTCGTTATAGTTGGATCAGTTTCTGTTTTTTATAGTAAAGAAAGCATCTTGTTACTATACACCTCTGCCATGTCCCCTGGATATGTCAGGTATGCTGCTGTGACTTTGTGACTCAGCTGTCTAGGTTGATGTTAATGGATGTGGTGAAATCTGTCTGGGCCAGTCATCAGGAGCTTAATGATTTGCTCTTTTCTTGTCCTCAACCTGGTCTGTCAGGTTACAGATTTGGATCTCTCCGTCATGTGTCATCGGACAACAGATAAGGGCTTAGTTTCAGAGCTAGACGGATTAAAAAGATAGTATCATGCTTGTGCTTAGAAGTGTAAGCCTTCTGGTTTTCTTTAAGCTTACTTATTTTAGTTTATGTCCAAGGTTGTTGCCAGGCTCTTTGGCTGGAACTTAGTTTATAAAATAATCTAATTTAATCTGTTTCAACCTAAAACTTTCAGCTACCATCTGTCTGTCAGTTTTCCTTAACAGAAACTATGTCCTCTTTTTTCAGCTCCTCGAAGGCAGCTTCACTTCCCAAGTCAGCCATGAAGTTGATGGCCTGATCTTCCAGCCATGTGGGGTAAGTCACCATCCATGTTTGGCAGCTTGTCACGGGTTGAATGTCTTCTGCTGATTTTTGTCACTTCGGGCTTCTACATGAGTATCAGACAGCTTGTCATTACCAGCAGCTATTTGTCACTTTCTGCACCAGGGCTTGTCTCTATGTCATTGCGGAGTAAAACCACACTCTTACTACCTTCACATACACAGACCTCTATGTGAGACATTGAATCAGAGATATGGAGGTTTGTGTTACGATGGAAGTGGCCTTGATGGAAAGTCTGATTTACTTTGTTTTAGAACAGCAGAAAATCACTTTTATCTCTTGACAGTAATGCTATTGCACTATTCTTCCACTGCGATGGACCCAGGGGCTTGTATTTCTTTGTTGTGCAGCACATGAATAAATCTGCATAACATTAGTAAAAGAAGGAGCTGAAATGAGTTTTTTGCATATTATCCTCTGCTTCACCTTCTGGGTTTCATAGTTTTAGCTTGATGTTAATCAGTTCTATACTGTCTCTTCTGTACTTAGCTGCAGTAAAGTTTAATTTACTTGGTCATTTGCTTCAATCTACAGTAGTTTGTGGCACTTTATAAGTGAGAGAACACCTCTTTTATAAGCTGACATAATTTTCTGAACTCTTAATTAATTGTCTTTGATATATTTGCCAAAGTACTAAAACCTTCTGAAATCTTTATGGCTTCTTCCTATGTTGCTACTTATAAGATTCATCCATCTATTTAGAAATACATGCATACATCCATGTATAATATGCTCAAGCTTAGATTAGCTGACCCAACTCTTTCGCTAGGAAGCGAACTATGCCAATGTTTGCAAAAGGGATTGGTTTGGAACTACTACTATAATATATAATATAGTACTGCCATATAATCGACAATAAGCATTGATGAGACCCGGGGTTCCCGAACCAGATACCCTCCTATCCACAACTACAGACCACCTCAGAAATTGCACAATGATAAAGACCTCATGCACATTTCCATTTTAAATCTTTGATTGAGCCAAGACTTCTTCTTCAACTATCCATTTATAGTCCAAAATAATCACCTGTTAGGTATTCATAGTTGTATTGACGGCACATGTTGTATTCATGAACTATGAAAGTCGCAAAGCTATTTGTATCAGGATGTAATATTCAGCCCAATATTCAAAGTTTTCCTAACTAGTAAGGAAAACTTTGCTTTTCCCTGCATTGATAGAGAAAAAGTCTTGACAAAATGCTATAAGGACATAAACAGAATAGAAAAATATTATATCAGAGCATGTACAAAAGTATACAAATGGTTGCTATGTTTTCACAAAAGTGACTCCTGAAAAAACTTCTTTATGGTGTTATTAACCCAGCTTACATTTGACTTGTTACACAATGAAAATAGAAGAGGAAATGTCTTGTATGCATCAAATCTAGTAGATTTCCTTTATAGCAAATTAAGCAACCCATACAGTATGAATAACTGGGTCCATGTATTCAGAGTCTAGACTGCTGCTACTCTAATCGATTGGAATGTCGAACATCTCCGTCAAAATGGAATAATCAATAGGACTTTAGCACATTTAGGGAAATTTTAATCAGCTTTTTGATTGAAATTCAACAGATGCTCTTCAGCATTTTTTTTAATTGCTGCCCTTATTTGCCTCTCTGGTTTCCCCCTTGTATCAGATCATCATTAGATTGTAGCATGATGATTACCACTGCACTTTTACTTCCTGCTGTTACGTGCCATGGAAAGGATTAAGCAGCAATCAAACAAGCAATTAAAGCTTCTCTGCAACTTGTACCATACGGAGACTGTTCACTCAAACGCACAGCTTTTTGAAATGTATTAATAATTATTTTAAAAATGCAGAACAAGTAGATGCATCTTAAATCATACTTTTACTGTTAACAGGATAGTTAGGAATAAGATACCTTAAACTTTTGCCAGAAGGGGTTTCTTGTTTAGACATTTGAAATTCAGTTAAAAGATATAGAAAGTACAATCTACTAATAGGGGTTTAATAAGATTTTGTGGGCCGCCGCCCAAGATTTCATAATGTAATTACAGCACAGTATTTCTCATCAAAGTAATATCTTAGCTGATTTCTTTTTTTATGAATGTCACACAAGAAATCTTTGCCTCCAATGTAAATTAGCCTACAAGAAGCTCACACCTTCCTGAGGTTTCTGTATGTACTCCTTTTTACTGCAGACCTGAGTCACATTAAATTATTTAAAAAAATAAGAAATATAAGTCCAAGACCAGAGCTAGTCTCTGCCTTACGCAGAGGAGTTTAAATATCTTGGTGTTGTCTTCACAAGAGATGGGACAAAACGGGAGCTTGACAGACGGATTGGATTTTCATCTGCAGTAATGTGGAATATGCTCCAGTCTCTTGTGGTGAAGAAAAAGCTTAGTCAAAAAGCAAACCCCTCTCCTTCTTTTAGAGATTTTCCAAGCACATCCTGCTGGGACTAGAATCCAGAACTCACTGGAGGGACGATATACATCTCACCTGGAGGGTGCTGTGGTGGCACAGGGGCAAAGTCCTCATGCTGGCAGTCGCAGGTTTGATTCCCGACCTGGTGACATTTGCCACGTCTTCCCCCTCTCTCATTTCCCTATTTCCTGTCAAGCTACTTTCAAATAAAGGCCACTAGAGCCAAAAAAATAAATATATATATATATATTTATATATATATCACCTGGGAACAGATCCCCCAGCTGGAGGGTGTCGCTGGGTTTCCTCCTGGCCTTGTTGCCTCCACAACCTGAGCTCAGATGTGCAAAAGAGAGAGAACATATAATAACGTCTGTGATTTTTAAAGACGTTATTAGGGATTAATTTCAGATCCAGAAAATGCCAATGTTTCTTCTCACATTCTGTGGCTGTACTTCCTGCAATTTCAGTCTGATCTAGGTATTTTACAACTCAACTTTGCGAGTTTTATTTGGTTTTCAGAGATTTAGTGGGTAATTATTGCTGTCATTTTGGGTTTCACAGCGAGGTAGCAACAGTTCTCAGAAGAGCCGTGCAATGAAAGTCAGCCAAAGCTTGCTTACCCATCTGCATTTTCTGTCCACTATAACAGAGACCATCTGCGTTTGCCTCTCCCCCAGGCTCTTTAACTAATGCCTCACTGTCACAGTCAGGCTCAATATAAACATCTCAGTTGTGCAACTCTTGATGCTCAGTTGTCAGTTTGGTAAAATGTAATGTTTTCCCTCTTTTCACTGTTGTGTTTTGATTAGTTTGTTGTGTCCGTTCCCCCACATGAAGAAAGCCAATTAGATTTGGTTCCATGGTTGATTACATTCTAAAAGTCTAAGATTATGGGTGTCTAATTTAGCTGCAAATTGTTTGGCATTATGTCTAAGAGAAAAAGTTTTGGAGAGTGTGCAGAATGTTCAAAGTGTTTACAATCCTGGGAAGTAAGAAGAATTAGATTTAGAGCAGCACCATGTTGCTTGTTGCCTCTGATGTGATTTTGTGTTGTCCTCTGTAACCTCTGTGAATTTTATAGATCATAACTAATAGAGCCACAGACAGGGCTCTCTAAAGAGTGCCAGGCTGTTAAATGTTAGAATGTATGTGTCTGAGCATTTACTGAACCTGCAGTTAAAATGGCAACATCATCATCAGCATCCCAGTTGGGGATTAGGAATTTGCTGTCAAACAGTGTTTTGGGATTAGCTGTGGCAGCTTTGTTTCAGCGACCTGAAATGATTGCTGTTCATCAAACAGGAACGGAACAGGCAAGGGCGACAAGGCAGACATTCTGTCGATGAGAAATCTGATTGCATAGACAGGCCGTTGTTCAGACAAGTCAATTTTGCTGTCAGGTGCCTTTTATCACTCTCCTGATATAATTCTCGACTTTGAATTGGACAGAAGTCCTTTTATCTCACTGCAAGGCTGTGGCTGTTTTTCTCTTCATCTGAGAAATTAGTGCTATTTGGCCATTGTTCAGACTCCCCACTAAGAAGTTCATAATCACAATGATTTGTGATTAAATTATCATCATTATAAAGTTTCATGCAAACAAAAAAAAACCAAGACTGATGGTTGCGTCTGGACCTGAAAACCCTGAAGATACTGAATAGACCTCTATCTGTAAAATACAGTCATGGAAATTTAAATATTGAAACAATGACAATTTTCTAGTAGTTTTTAGTTCTTTAACATATAAAGATGGTAGCTCCTCAAACCAGCTTTAGCAGCAGGAATCTGAATTATTTTCCATATGACTTTATAATTATTTACTTCTGGTCCTCCCCAGCTCTTCTAAGGTCCAACCTCAGCACTTCAGTTCAGTTTAGCTCTGGACTTAGACTTTTCTTTTTTTTTTTAACAGAACCAGATATCTCCTGCCCATTCAGTGATTGAATTGACAAAAGTTCCTCCAAAGTGCTGACCTGTAAGTCAGTGGTTCCAGGAGGATACCCATGTGCAGTTTAATTTATTTAAATAAATGCATGCATCACATCCACACACGATTCTATCTACACATCTTAGCACCATACGTGCTTTAATCAAATCACCAGTGTTTGCATACGAGGGTTTGTAAAACAGACTTATTTTTATGACTCCTTGTTGAAAGAAATTGCCTTGATATGCTACCTTATGTAAATAAGTGGTTTTTGAATCATTCAGAGCAGTGAGAGCTAGAATATTGGTTTTTAGGGAGCTCTTAGTGCCACCCCCTGGTGTGAGCATTTGATGTTCAGCATTTGGCAGCACATTCTCCTGTGGGGGACTGCAGAGCTCTACCATGTTGGCCTCTTTTGTAAGATACGATGTCCGCTGCTTTCATTTGTTCAGTTTAATCAGTCTTATAGGCCAGAGACACATTGGCTTTTATGCTTTGGTGCTGTCTCATTTTCACACAAGTGTCACCCAGGGGGAAGTGAGCAACCACAGATAAACCAATATGGATTTCTGTCATTATACCTGTTGCAGATGTTACCAGTATAGAATGTTTTTATGTGAATTTGAGCTTTATTCAGGGTACATTTAAAATGTAAATAACCTATACATTATCAAACATTAGATGTTGAATTGCTACAGATAATTATTGTACTTAGTACATGTGAAACAAACCATAACATTTTCAATACTAAAATAATGTTCTATTATTTACCTTTAGACTGATTTTCTTGGGGTTCATAGTTGAATTTAGTTGTATTTATTGTTCAGAAGAACTGAAACTGTTATCCTGCAATGGTGTATTGTAACTTACAGTTTAATCATTGCCAAATATTAATACATAAGACTCTCAAGTAATCCAAGACATTTCAGTCGCATCGTTAAAATAGCCTTTCGACAATTTGGGGACTTATAATGTCTGTATTTTGTGTATTTAGGCTGTTTTCATGTAGGCGCTGCAGTGTCTTTGTTGATTTGTGGTGGGTTGTTTTTGTTTACTTTTGTTGGTGTTTACATAAAGTTCTGAAAATCTTTATTCAGAAAGAGTTTCTTTATTCAGAAGAAAGATTTTTTTATCAAAATTTTTTTTATTTTTTTAGTAAAAAAAATTGTCACTTGTGCACTAGAGAACACACAAAAAACGAGTACTGAGGAGAACATGTACGGCTTGCAGCGAAGCCAAGGAGCGTTACATGATTCAGATGGTTACACATTTCCATGGTTGAATACTGAAAATAGCACTTTGAGATTTCTGCAAAAAACAACTTATGTAATTGAATATTTTTAAAGCAAAATTTTCCCTCATTGTTTAAAATATGTCTGCGTACTGAAGCTTTGAGGATGATCTTCCACATTAAATTGAGAAGAAGGATAATTATTTTGATTAAATGTTTCCAGAAAAGTCTGTAACCCTGATAAACGGAGAAAGAATTTGGAGAAATATTTGATGCTGAGGCTTGATGGAGGCCAACATGTTTAATTTAGCACAATAAATCCTTTATTATCCCAATTATATTGGTGGTCTCTTTATGTACCAGCTCTCCCTCATTTTGTAACTATGTTTTATCAGGTTAAGTTTACAGATGATTATAATTCTGGCACTTGCCTATGAAACCTGTATAATAATTGATTGTGACTCCTATTTTGCTTAAATGGTAATCTTGATCATTTTAATGGAAGACATTTTCTTACCAACATTCTCTAAAAGGAAATGTATTATTGTATGTTTTTCTCTGAAAACATAATTTTGTTGATATTTGTTTCTACCTAAGTAAATTTGAAAACTACAAGCTTGTGATTAAATTACTGTTTATAATATATCAAACTGCATTATTAATGTTGCAAAATTATGATTGTGGTGGACTCTTGAAGATTTGGTAAACTGTAAAATTTCAAGGGCATTGAATCCATACTTTGCATCCCAGTTATGTGTTTCAAGAATTTAATAAACTTTCCCTGCACTTGGTCCTTCTACATGAGATATATTGACTGAGATTAAAATATATATATATTCTATTAAAGTCATTCATTTTAAGCATTTTTTTTTACCTCATTTCAAGGTTAATACAAGAGTTTGATATTGTTTTTTGTCACTTTCACCATTATCAGTCAATAACATGTTTAGCCTCAAGTCTTTGATTTTTGTTCATCTCAAATCCTTACACTTGTGTGGTGTTAATCTCTTCTGTTGTGAATGGGATTTAGGCCGGTCTCGAGGTTAATCTCAGCAGGGGGTTGTTGAAGTGAATGTCCATTAATATGGGTACAAAGGTTACCTCCACAGCGGCAGATACTGGTTGCTATCTCGCCAAACACATGGTGTCCTTGAAATGTGTTTTCTTTGTTTCAGCAGCACTGAATAAGTTCTGAATTGATAAGACAACATTGCTGCAGATGATGAAACCGCTTCTAACAACTGTCCAGATGGTAATCTGAGTGTAAAGACTTGAAAGAAAAATGTTTGCTTTCTTGTTTTTGGCAGAACCTTTAAAATGTGCAATAGAAAATCTCAGTAAGCATCCAAGCTGTGATATGTTTGCTGCTGGTGATTAGATTATTTGACAAATTCAGTTGTTTTTTTATGTAGGTGACCACATCACTAGGTTAGTGCATTTCTCTTGGCTTAGATATCTCTTACACCTCATGGCTTACTCATTAGGTTTTCTTTTTCCCCATATTCTCTTACTTGTTTATCACAAGATATATCTGCTGCACCAGAGTGCACCAGAACCTTGGCTCAAAGGCCCCCATGGTGCCAGTGGGGTTCTCAGATAAACCCTATACCGCGTCTGGGCTGAAACTGAGGGACTGCTTGTCTCCTAGGAACAGATTTATTGGACTTTTGCAGCCTTTTGTGTGTAATCCTCAGCCCTCTTGAACATTATGTCTGCCCTGCAGCAAAAGCTGCTGTTGAAATGAGGCTTAAAAAATATTTTAATCAAAGGACTTGCAGTAAGCCCTCTGGAAAACTTGTTTTGTTCCTATGTAATCAGCAATTCTATGAATCTTTTGTCGATTAAAATTGCTTAATAGTGTAATAGGGAAAATTTTTTGTATGCATCAACTTATTTCTATCAATTATGTCGTCTAATATTTATGAATTATTGTTTCAGATGTTGCCTGAATGAAATAAGCTTTCTATAGCTGCGAGTTTCTTCATTGATTTGCTTTAATAGACTTCTTCTTTGTCTGAATTTCTCAGAAAATGCAAATTATTCCTAAGAAAAGTGAATGAAAAGCTCAATATTTAACATGCATCTGTATTTTGTTGATGGTATTATTTATTTTGACCTTAAGAAGGGCTGGTAAAAACAGCAGTTGTTTCAGAGAAAGAGCAAGTATGCTCTCTGAATATAACTAGTCTTGCAGTATCTTGGTAATATTACAAGACTTAATTATTTTAGTCTTTGTATGAATGCAAATGTTTTATAAAACACCATAAAGATGTGCCACTTCTACTCAAATGTTGTTGCAATACCCCTAAAATGGCTTTGCATCATTTATGTAATGCCATTCAGACACACTATCTGCACTAGTGAAAAATCACTCACCATTGCATGTTAAATGCTTGGTTCCTGGAGACTCTGCCTTTCTGTTGAATTTAGCTAATGATCTTTTAAAACCTTTTTCTTTTTGCCATTTCCTTTTTGGGGGTCGACACATTGAATCCTCCTTGATCTGATTCTGTCTTCTGTATCCTGTCCTCATTCTAACATCCTTCTATGAATATTCCCAGTGCTCCTCTGCACAGGTCCAAGCCATCTCAGACTGGCCTGTCTAACTTTATCTTGCAGTCGTTTAACCTGTGCTGTACCTCTGGTGACCTCTTTGTTAATCCTGTCTGTCCTTGTCACTCCCAAGGAGAACCTCAGCGTCTTCAGCTCTGCCACTTCCAGTTCTGTCTCCCGTATGGATTGTTTGAACCCCTAAAAGCAATAATAGTAAAGACCTTTAACCTCATATGTTCAGGTGATGATTATTAGCAGGGGCCACTTCAAAAGCAACATATACTTTGCAGATCTTTATAGATGTGACGAAAGTTGATGTTTTATAAAATGTGCTTCATATTTTTAAATTAACCCACATATACGGCATTGTTAACAAAACTTATCATATCAGTCCTTGCAGCACTGAAGACTTTTTTGTTATTATTATTATTATTTAGGCAGTTAACTCTAACAGTTATCCCTATTATGATTTTCTCAAAAATGTTTAAGTTCTTCAACATTTTGTTTGATTAAGTTGAATCAGTGCAATGAATAATGATTTGTCAGAAAGTATGTTAACACCAATAAGGTGATTTCATAGAGCTGAAACATTTGCATGCATTAGATGATCTGAAGAATGACATATCACTCAGATTATGTGTAAGATCTTCTTTAAGATTCTTCATAGATACCGTTTATCTTCCAAATGTATTAAATGAGACCATTTTAAAGATTGCAAGTTTGTTTCCCTGTAAGAACAACACTTGCATTTTCCTAAAAATTTCCTTCTGACATTTTAATCTCTGCACTGGATATACTGCAGAGCAAAAAACAGATGTGAATATTCTCCAGCTTTTTGTTTACGTCATGTCTCTTTTTTAATCAATAAAAGCTAAATTTCCTTCAGAGGAAACATTGATTGTGTTCGATCAATTACACCCTCCATTTCTCAACTTTAAAAAGAAATTCACATCACTGTTGGGGGGATGTTTGATAACTTGTAGCATAGTTTATGATCTCAACACTCCCTGTGTTCTCATTTGTCTCTTTTACCTGGATTTTTTATCACCTGCAGAGCCGGGGTTGCAACTCAGGTGAGTTGATGTTGGATAGTGATGCAAAAAAACATTAAAAAAAAACTGCAGACTACTGATTGGTCAGACAAACTCCAAGCTGAGGTTGTAACTCTTACCATTTTTGCAGAGCCTTAGCTCTTGAAAACACCCCTGTTGTTTTTATATATTTATTTATTCATGATTTTTTTTTTCTTTTGCACAAATTGCACAACCCATTCCACCTTTATAGCACTGCTGCTCAGCTATAGCTCCTCTGGTGATGCCCCTGCTGCAGCTTTTCAGTCATACTCTTTCCTGCCAAAATAACGTTTGTTAAGAAAGAGGCGGTGATATTTTTGACAAAAAATTATTTATGCCATTATTTTTGGAAGATGATATTTGAGTCAGTCGTCAGATACACTTGTTATATATTTACGTTATTTCTCTATGAAAGATTATATGGGCCTTTTGTAAAAATAAAAGAAAAAACAATAATTGGCGATGGAGTGTATTTTGCATATTTCCCACCTTAGGGGATGTTTGGCTCCTTTTTGTCACAAACATCTGACTAATTAATAATCTTCTTTTCGGTTAGGAAAAAAATCTAGTTTTTTTTTATTTTTTATAAGTTTCTTACTCTACAATGTCAGGAAATATCTCAGTTTTAATATTGGAAATGTATGCCTTTTATTATGAAAGATTTAGGAATTTCTCATTCAAGATTTCCAAACCAGATTTTATCCTAGTTTTTTCTTGAAAATATGTGAAATGACTCTGAAACTTTGGAGTTCTTTGGCAGAAATGTGTTTTTCTGTGCCCATATGTCTCTACTTTATATACAACGAGCCTAATAATCTGTCATATTTTGCTTTTAGAAGTGAAATAAGACATTTGCTAATGCATTATCTGCATGCTTCCATCTTTTCCCATGACGCTCTGAAAGTCAAAGCCCCTGACATTCTGATTTGAAACAGCAGGTAATTTCTATGCAGTGGCAGCTCATTACTTGAAAATGAATGTGATAGACGAGCGATATGCTCCTGAAGGCAAGGTCGACTCAGACGGTCTGCTGTTCGCTTCAGTAATAAACTTTTTTTATATGCAATCGCTTATTGACTAGACCGACAATAGTAATGAAAGAGCAAGTGCATCAGGCGACACATTTTCATTTAGAAATGAATTTGAAGGCTGTCTGTTGATTCTACCTGCAGTCTGATAGGCCTTTCATAAAGTTGTTGCCATGGTTCCTCTGGCATGGACTCATTTTGAGAAAATATCACTTTAGTTTTAAATGGTAGCGTACAGATTTTAGCACGCAGGGTTGGGAACAAACCCGAATGGATACTCAGGGACTTTTAGTTTATGCTGTTGAGAACTTTTAAATATTTTTTGAGTTTGTGGGGCTTTGGATTGCAACACATTGTGTTATTTTAATTTGAAATGCTACATAGCCTCTATGTAAAGCATTGAAACTGCCGGTGAAGCTTACAGAAATTTTGAGTTGATGGCATCAACTAGCTATAAAAAAAAAGACGGCAGCATGTTTACCACCGAGTTGCATCACCTCATATATTCAGAATAGTGTTTGGAAGCTAATTTTTCAAATGGTTTCATTTTTCTACTTCTATTCATTATATTCAGCTCAGCAGTTTGAGGCATTCCTTGTATTTTTTTTCTGTTGTGCAAAGTACTGTCAGTTTTGCATCACTGTTACTAATCAGAGGCATGTAATTCATTTTCTGATATAAATGATAAAGCTATTGATACAGATGCTAAAAAGTAAATTCATTGTCAACATTAGAATTATGGTGGTGTATTATTTTATACTTACTGTAACTACAAATCTCTAATCTGAGAGGTTGTTTCAGTGATTGCTGCAAACTAATATTTTTACAAGCTCTTCCAAATGCCTGCATCCAAAGAAGATAGATGCATATGATGCAATGTATTTAAGGCTGATTATTTGGACACTAGATACATTTAAAATCAAAATTGCACATTATAAATCAAATGCAGAGATATATTCACTACCTCCAGTGTTTTTGAATTCAGGGTTTGCTCATAAACTCTTGGGCTAAGAATCATACATTTTGATTTTAACCTCTAGGTAAATTGGCTTTACTTGGTTAAGGGAAAGCTGTGTGAAAGTGGCTTGAGTTTTGCATTATCCAGAAAGCGCAACAGGTCCACAAGATCCAGTTTTCTGTGTTACTTCTGCCTTAGTGGCCTAACTTCCCACCTACCTTCCACAGGGGTGCACGAGGGCTGAGTCTAGACCCTCTTTATGTTTTCATGTGCTGTGACAGTGCAGGTTCTGCTGAGGAATCCTGTCTGTTTTCTCACACGTTCCCTTGCAGGAGACTTCTGTTACCTGGCAACTTGACAGTGACAGAATTTGGTCATCTGTTCCCGCCTCCACCCGTCGTCATGCCTTTACATTCCTCATGTTTCAGTGTGCTTGATTCACGTCCTTCGAAATGTCAGGCGCACATGAATAATCCAAGCGGCAGAAGGAAGGATGCGGTCTCGTACTGTACGCTGGTGCACTGTGAAACATAGTTGTGATGCAAAACCTGGAATCATTGTGCATAAATATTTGTATTCAGATATTACACTAATAAGACTCATTGGTAGGGTCTAAGTTTTACAGGGCTTTTCTTTCACTTTCAACCCCAAAAATGTTCTTCAGCGATTTGGTTCTTCGCCGAGCTGATTTATCTAACTGTCGCCAATGTTTTCTGGAAAAACAAATCCGTTCTACAGTATTAAATTTGTTGTCCTTCCTACAGAGGTACAAAGCTGGGAGATGTGACGACATCCTGAAGTGGAAACCCCCCAACCTCAACTCTGTGGACTTTCGCCTCAAGATCACCAAAGTCGGAGGAGAGGGGTGAGTGGCTGTTGCCAGGACGATGCTCTGCCTGACAAATCCAATAGCACCTATCATTTCATTACACACCAGGGTGTGCACACTGAGGAAGCTGCTCTTATATACACACGCATATTAGGAGCTCTGGATATAGCTGTCCTAAAACCACGTTAAATTTCTCTGACGTTAAAACTTTCTTTTTCATTTCATGTCTTTTCTTCCCCCTTGGGGTTTAATTTCTTCCGCTGCAGTACAGCCGACAAAGATAACTTCTGTCTCCATCATTGCCTGTGTGCACCCGTTTGCTATCTTGTGTCAGGCACTTTTTACTTGCTGTACAAGCTTTGTCCTTCTGGTTCTTTCATTTTAGTGTGACATTAATTATTTATGTCCAGTACTGCAGATTCAAACTCTCCCGCTGATAAACATGACTGCAGAGAAGCAATTTGGTTTTTAAAAAGATAATCAGAAGCTTAAAGATATTTTGGACCACACAAATATGCTTTGGAATCTAGAAATGCAAAGCTATTGTAAAATGTGTCAAAACTTTATGTAGTGCCTGAAGAAGACAAGGTGCTCATTAGCAAGTCTAATAATGGAATATGTCAATGGTGGATGATTACGAAGTATATAGTTGCATTCTCAATGTTGACGGGAGAATCTTCTGAACAGCATGGAGAAAAATGTAGTAATTTCTTTAGAAGACTTCTTTTTTAAGTCAATTTATATTAATATGGGAGATACATGAAAAACAATATTATCTCTCTACACTAGAGTAGTTGAGAAAAATATACAGGAGTAAAGTGTCTTCATCCCATCTGATGAGTTGTATGACATTTACTGCAGTTCTTGCTTTAAACTGGGGATTCCACTGGACATCAGATCTGCCTCTACTCAGTAGTTCATAGGAGAATCATTATTTTCCTAACAGACAATTCAAACATCTTGCTATGTAACACAACATAGAAACAAACATGCTTTCAGACTCTCCTCTGCTGTTCCTCCTTGAGGACAAAAGCGAAGTGTAAACCAAATGTTGGGGCACATTCACAGCAGAATAACAATTTTCACACCTTCATTTTGGTTTAGTTCACCTTCACTCTGCATGTTTGAAGTTGGACTTAACTGATTGGACAACCTCATCTTGCCCTTAATCATCTTGAACAGTAGAAGTAAGGCTTACATGTAAAATAAATAACTTCCCTACAACAATGTTTCCCAAACCTGGTCCTCAAGGCACACTGGCTTGTATGTTTTAGATATTTCCTTGCTGATTTCAATCAATGACTGATTAACAGGCATTTGTTGAACTGCAATCAGTTGAATCAGGCACATTAAATCAGGGAAATCTCTAAAACATGTAGGACAGTTTGCCTTGAGGACCAAGGTTGGGAAACATGTTACAGGCCCCACAATTGCTTTCGTCTGTAGCTTTGTCGGTGATAGGTGATATGGTTGTTGGAGCCAAAAGTGCTGATCTGCTGAAAGTTCAAAGAATGGACTGAGTGGTTCGAGGCATGTTGATTTTTGCACGGGAAATTAAAGCATTACTGCATTTGAGCGCAACCCCAAGTAGCCCATAGTCTGGTTGTTCAGTAGGCTATTCTTTTCTGTCGACCATATTGTCCCCTGTTGTCTGAGTTGTTGTCATCGTTCCTCTGAGAGCCTTTTGACCTCTGTGACTGTTCCAGCTCTTTAGCCATGCTCTTTAGCCATGAGTGATCACACCTCCATTTAGCAACAACAGACTCTGAGGATGACACCAGTGCACAGCCACTCATTCTACTCTAAAGACGGCCAGCCTGTAAGCGTCTTTACTCCTCCCCTGCGTGTGGGAGAACACAGACAATCATTGTTGCCATTTCAGATCTTTTTTTTCTTGATATTTTCCCAAAAGATAAATTTTGCTGGCAGAGTACCGTTCACCACGACTTGCTTAGTATTGGTGTAGGCTTTCAGATCTCTGCTTCGTTGCTGTCTGGAAGGGAGAGATGGACAGACTTGTTTGGAGGTAACAACTGTTTATTCATCAGCCCACACAATCAATCCTTGAGCACATCTTGGTGCACCACTGAGGCATGCAGCCTTGAAAGTTTTATTACCTTCTCTGAAAGCACGCACAGAGGCAGATAGTGATTATTGTGTGGCAGTAGGAGGGAAAGAAACGGAAAAGGATGAAATGGAAATATTGAGCAATTGCAGACATTGCCAGAATCCTAATTAAGGATGGTGCCTAAAGTATTGTATAGATTTCTGGATTCATGGCTAATTTTGGCCAGTATTCCCTTAAACAGCAGATGAGTAATGGTTATATCATAGTTCATTAGATGCGGTGGGATTTTAGGAGCTTGGGTTGCTTGAATTACCTTTCCCAAGGCTGTTGCCCAAAGCTTCTTGTACCACCTTTCTATTCCGAGGAATCATTTCCATTACAGCATCATGATCCATATTTAGTCTGTAGGATTCTAGTCAAGTACATGCCCTGCAAAAGCATAAAGGTGAGCTTCAGCGCAGAGTGAATTCAAAACCTTGCCTCCGAAGTGAATGAAATTAGAAAATTGAGAAGAGGCTGGAAGATTTTTTATGCTCCAGTTTTTCTAACGCAGCAAAGAAGGATATGATTTGTGTAAAATGTAAGATGGTGAGAGAGATGGGTTTCTGACATTCATGCAATCTAGCAGAATCCTGCAGAACAAATCTGGAGCCAGACTTTGTAGTCTCTGTCATTATGAATAGATTGACTTCAATCCCTGCAGAATTGTAGTTCAAGCCAGGTCTTGGTCACAGAGAATCACATTTTTTAGAATTTGTTATACAAGGTCATTGTATGCATTTAAACATTTATAGGATGATTATTGAAGAGTGAATAGTTTAATATTTTGCAATACTTTACATTTATAGATACAAATACAGGGGTTTGATTGAGGCCATAGACTTTATTTATGTTCTATAAATTAATGTTTTCATATCTCATGGTAGATGAATCTTTGTACATTAGAAAATAGATGTCTTGTAACTACATTTTAATATTGGCACTATTTTTGATCTCCTGGATTGCATCTCCAAAGCAGCAGCAGCTTTTGTGTGTTTTTTCTATTATTCACAGTTCAGCAAAGGGTTCCAGTGATGGGGTTTTGCACATCCAAGGCTAATAGATGCATGTAGGGAGAGACAGACAGCCTTTGTTGTCCAAATAGGAAAGTGTCAGGATACCCGCACTGCAGTTCTGCAAAACAACACATCAGTTAAAGTTTTCATTCTGACCCCCATCCACATAGAAAACCTTAGCACAGAGCATTGAAAATTCAAGATGAATTATGGGGGGAAGAAAACCTAGTTGACGCTTCACTGATGTTTTGAGGAGCGCGAGTTTGATGACATGACCTCAAAATTCTCCGGATCTCAGTTCAATCAAGCATCTGTGATATGTGCTGGAGAAATAATCCATGAAATCTCAACCTTTCAACTTACAAGACTGGATCAGGGTTGTTTTTGTGACGCGAGGGCCACCAAAACACCATTAGGCACGTAATGACACTTTCTGGTGCTGGAAGTAATTAGATAGAGTTCAAAAAATGGCTTAATAAAACCAATCTCCAGCTGAAAGCCATCAGTTAAAATGGCTGTGCCTCTGAAAGGTAATTTGCCTGATAAATGTTGGTAGATGAAAGATGTTTAAACCTTTTAAGAGCAAAGGTGCAACAAAAATAGCAAGAAAACTTTACTATTACTTTAGTAGGCTAATCATTTAAAGTGCTCCACCTTGAGCATCAGCTCTCCATTATTATTCTCTAACTGAAAGTGCACTTAACGCTGTGTACTCCAGGTAAGACTCTGAATATTTATGCCTCTCTCAACGCTACTTAGAAACCCCGAGTTATACGCATGATCATGACTCCAAAATGTTATACTCCTTCAACGGTAAAGCAGTTAGATGATGCTGTATGGTCTTATTCCCCAAAATTTTCATTCGAATCATGTTTTGTTTATTGTCTGTTTAGTTTAACTTTGATAATAGATTTGCTTAGGCAGCCTGATAAATCATTAGCCCGAGATATTTGCTGGCATTTGCCCATGTGTTGTTTACAACTATTCATCTCAATGTTCCTTTAAAGAAAGAAAGTGGATGTTTTCATGTCATTTCAAATAGCAGGACTTAGTCCCACTTTGATCCTGAAGCATTTTGTGTGCGAGTTGAGCGTTACGCAGTGAAAGAGCTTGTAATAATCCACACAGCAAGTTTCATCCAGGGAGGCTTTCTTGATTTACCCACATTTGTCTCAGTCTGTATTCCCTTTGGGAAAACTTCATTGACTTACTGTTGTTTAAGAGAAGCTGTCAAAATGAAGGTAATTTCGTTGTTTGTGAGTGCTACAGATTCCTGAAGCCCTATAGGGGGTTGCTCAACTATTGATGGAAATGGACTCGGCTTGGCACTGGACAAAGCACATTAAAGTATGCCTATTTGGCCCCCTTAATGTCTACTGCTGCTTCCTTCCTCCCTTTGCTAGCTATCATTACGCAGGAAGGGGGAGAGAGCGGCTGGGAGGACAGTCTCCAATTTCAGCTCCATTTGAGATCTGAGAATTAGCTGGACCAGACTGCGGAGCTGCCCGGTTGTTTAGATGTCCATTGGACTTTGCAACCCCCTCTATTTCTGCACTAAAAATGGGTAACTAATATAAAACCTCTGTCAGTGTTTGTAGAAACAGTGCCTGGAATAAGCTGCAGCCACAATTAGCTGTGTTTTTATGGTGGGTGGGCAGGGGAAGCAAACACTGCGATTGAGACATCTGTTGGTAATCTGGGAGGGACAAACGGTTTCTTCTGGAAATATTTGGAAATTGACTTGGTTGTTGTTGTTTTGGCCATCACTGCCAGTGTTAAGAATTGGTTTTAACTTTTCAGTTTCAGTTCCTGTGTGTTATCTCTCTTTAGAAAGGCTCCCATTGCCTAAACCATTGTTTCAGCAGAGAACCAATTTCAGATTCATCTTTAAACAGTGACAAAAACACTGGGAACAAACAGTTAACAACATTTTAAACCCACAAAAAACGCTATTATCTACAAACTGGCCTTACAGCAATTTGATTAACCAAAGAATGATCCTTCTCTGAGGTCCTGAGGTCCTGTCTTTATTAGATTTTTCCTTTTTTATGGAATAATTTTAGGCACTCTTTGCCTCCTGTAAACAATTTTAGATTTTGACACAGTTAGTTCACAGCCTTTCATAATTCCTCCTTATTTATTTAAGGGCAATGCACATTTCCTATCAATAACTCAGTGACTATTTCTTTGTGAACTTTTAGCCTACAAACCTGTTCTTGTACCAAAACACTATTTTGCTCACTTGAGACCAAAATAATATATACATGTGGCAAATTTAGGAGCAAAGCAATCTGCAGCTTACCTTTCTTCTTGGTAATATTAATGTTCTGGAGTAGCTTCTGTCCTTATTTGAATGTGATGGAGAATGTCAATATTACCTGCAGCTAAATATTAAGCTAATAGTGAGGAGGCCTTCCAGCCTCAAAGATTTAGAGCTCATCACTGAAGGCAAATCAGCAAAACACCAAGGGAAACATTCAAAAAGCTGCTCCGAAAATGAGCTTTATTTCTGTGATGCAAATTAAAGTTTTTCCACGGATTATTGAGAAAGGACTAAAGATGTTTTGATGTGCCAAATTAATTAAAACGAAACTCAAAAACAGATATAAAGTCCTTTAAAATATTTGTCTTTTGAGAGATAATTTCTTAAGGATATAAATAGTTTTGTGATTAATTGTAGCTAATTGTAATTAATTAGTAATTGTAATTAATTGTAGCTGCCAAGCTGTCTCTTTGACATTTGTGTTGTTGTATCTAAAATGATAGGAAGTCTTGGAAGTTGATCCAGGAATGCAGCCCCACCGCAGTTCAACTGTTAGAAAACCAGCAGGGTTTTTTAGCTGTTGTCAGAATAGCTACTATTACAAATAAAAGCAATGCTTTTTTCCACTTAAAATATAAAAAATTAGGACCTTTGTTCAAACCCAAACACTTCTAAGCGTATATACTAGTAGCTTATAACCACAGTTTGTTCAGTAAGGTAATAAAAACTAGTCAGATGCTGAGTTTTATGGCTTCATAGCAGCGGGTGGGATGGAATTGACGAAACAAAACATTTATGTGCACACATATTACCTCCAACTTTGCTTTCTGTTTGATTTTACAACTTTGAATTCTGCTGCATTCAGATAAACTGCTGCTTTAATTTGTAGCTTCTTTGCCCATGACTGGTTAGTAGGTCTGTGTTAAGTTGCAGAGACAAACAAAAAAAATCCTATGTTAGTGTTTAGGTAAGACAATTGCTCCAAAAAGCAGCGAGATATTAAAACTCTTTCAGAAATCGTACTCAGCGTCACTATAAAACATCACACGAAAGCCTTTCTATTGTTCTGGAACAAGTTGATCTTTCTTTCATCCATCTAAAGAACACGTTCATTCTTCACAAACGAACCTTTTTCTTCTTTGCTTTTGAGAATTTCTGTTTTCTTGGCATTCAAATCCTTCACCTACTTCATATTTTGATCCCATTAAAGTTTGGAGACCAGTCAGCCCTAAGCACAGAGAGTACTCTAAAGCCAGTATGCTCTGTTCTTAGTATTGCACTGCTGTACTGTAAACATGCCCATACTGTAGTTCACTCTGTGGGTAGAGGGACACCAAGCTGTGCAGAGACACAGAACGGCTCAGTGAGGTGTAATCTCACATCCTTATCATTCTGCTACTAGCTGGTAAATGGAAGTGGAGTAGTGGTTTCTTTCCAACGCTGGTAACACTCACATACTTCAGTGTTGAGATCCTATACTGGATCTCAACACTGGGGGGGAGTTGCTGGTGTTAACCGTGATCTTTTTGTCTTTGCAGGCTGTTACCACAGACTGTCGGCTTGCTCTACGTTGGAAACTATGATCGACCCTTTGCAACAATGAGGGTGAGAACATTAACGTGTTGCTTTGTTGGATTCATCTGTATGCTGACGAGCCAAAATGGTTCCTTCATTCTCCTCCACCTTTCGCCCTGTTTTGAAATTAACTGCTTTTAATTTGAAAGTCTGTGCCGAACCAATCGATTCATTTGATTTGCCTTAATGATTTTTCTTTCATCAGAAGCTCCCTGCAGTTTCATTATTAAAAAGTGATTACATTGCTATACTTACATCAATAACGCCAACAAACACAAAGCTATGCAATTTGGTGTTACAAACACAATCTTTTTTTGAATGAATGTTGCCCATGAATATGTTCGTGTGCAACATTATAACACATGAATATCTTTTGATTAGGCCCATTTCTTTATGGTCTGACTGTATTTTATGGAAGTTATCTGCAGTCTTTAACAGATTATCATTATTATTATAATTATAATCATAAGTATTATAATAATAATCATTATTATTATTAATAGTAATAATAATAATAAAAATGATAATAATTATTATTGTTATTATATTATTAATAATGATTAGTGATTATAATAATAATTATTATTATTATCATTATTGTTACTATAATAATAAATATTATTATCATTATAATCATTATTAATGATCATTTTCGTGATTATGTTATTAATAATATAATAATCTCTGAGGTCTTCACAGAAAGGCTGTTTTTATACTGACAAGATTGACTATTTATTAAAAATGCTCACTTCTGAAGCTTTTGATTTCACTGTGTTTTATTTAGATGTATCAGAATAAATGAGTTCCACAGTCATACATTAATGTGCTTCTGTCCACCGTGCTTCTGTCCACCTCATCAAAACAACAAAACACGTTAAGTTTCTATTTGTAACATTACAATACAATTTTAGGCTTTTTGAGCCTTCCCAATAGGGCATTCTTTCAATAATAATAGTGCATTGTTTTCATATTTTTGCACAAATACTCTTTAATATGCCCTTTTCATATGAAACATTAGATGTGTTAATGCTTTGATAGTAACTTAAAAATATAAAAATACAGGCTACTTTCATGTGCTTTTGAAAAACTACATTTTGCCACAAATCTTTACAATACTTAATATAACCTCGCTGTTGTTTGACTTTGCAAGAGGTTTAGAAAGTCACCTGTTAAGCAGTTTCTGGAACAAAAACAAGTCAATGTCAAATATATTTATATAGCACTTTTCCAACAGTTCGTACTGCACAAAGTGGTTCACCAGCTGGATGCAATTAAGAATAAGTAAAATACATGACATTGGTACAATCAAATATAAAATAGGTAAACATTATTACAAAAAGGAGAACTAAGCAAGTGTTTGGGTAAAACGTGCTAAAAGCCATTTCCCATAACAACATATTCAATGTAAACATCAAGCATTACCAAGTAGAAAATTTTTATTTGTTCTGATTTTAATATAATTATAAGGTTCGTTATGTTATTGAGCTTTATACTGAACTAACACATCACCTCACATGTATACCATATTTGAAGAGCAGTAAATTTACAATTTCTCCATCCATTTATCCCAGTCAGCAACAAGAATACAACCTTGTAATTTTCATTTTTGTCATTTTTAACATCTAGAAACTCAAACTCCAGCAATCAGTATCTCTACAGTTTTGAATTTGGCAGTCTGATATCCAAAGGAAAAGTAATATTATTATACATATGCTCTGTTATTACACTATTGTCGATGAGATACTTCTAAAGGGTGTCGTTTGTTACTATTTAGGAGAACAAATCCATTAAGTTACAGACATCTGTTTTCTGTAACCTGAAAAGTACTGCAGTCCCCTTGACTGTCTCTACATCAGTTTTCATGTCACTATTTTCTAGTAAAATGTTGTTTACAGCTGACCCAAGTGCTAATCTGCTTTAAAAGTGTATTGATTACATGTTAGCAGATGACTTGTGCTTTCAATCAGGACGCTGCTCCTGCTAAATCCAACACCTCTGCACAGTAAGGGTGTGAGTTTGTTGTCTGCTATGAGCCACCGCACTGTATTGTTCACATTGATCTCCTTCCTTCTGGGCATCGCAGTCATTTTGAAGCTCCGATTAGACGCAATTTGAGTAACAGCTCATCGAAATGCATTTGGCTGCTGGTGAAAGAAATCAAGCCAACCTTTCTGTTATTCGAAAATATTACGTGATTTTCACGAAAACTTGTTTTATTGAGGTAATTTTTCAAACTTGGCTCCTTTATTGTGGTAATTTCTGTTTGCTCCTAAAGGAAATTATTTTGGAAGGGAGCTTTTAGATGGATTTACTGGCACAGCCTTTGAAAACTCTTCTATTGCTGAAAATATTTTTACTTGTTTGCAACTCTTTAAAACTTGAATGAATATTTTTAGGAATAAAATCACCTGCTATGTACTGTTTGATCTATAAAAGTGCTGCTAATTTGTCTTGTGAATACATTTTTGCTGGTTTTAAGTCTGTTTTATGTACGCTAAGACTGAAATCAATGAGTTTGTTGTACACCATCAAGAGCTTTTACCATACTTGTCCTCTTAAATTCTCATAAATTCCCAAATTTGAAGTCGGACCTCATTGTGGGTCCAAGTTTCCAACTTGCTTAACCCTTTCATGCATGAATTATGATCCTTTGTGTCAGCAATTTTTTCAAAATCTTTTTTTTTTAGGTGATCAATTGTAATTTTCCCCAAATAGAAAGTATATTTTGCAACAACTATTGCCTCTGTTTTCAAACTCTAAGCCAGTTGTCAGACATGTTCCTCCGGATTTCTGTTGTTTTTGTACAGTCTGATTAATTTCTACTGCGCCCCCAGCAAGACATTTCATTGCAATTTGAAATCTGTGTTTTCTTTATAAATTCCTGTTTTGAAGCTGAGCAGAGAGCACCTGAAACACTAACATTTAATGTTTATGTCATTCAAAGTAAGGTGCTGCTTTTTTAGCATTGGAATTACTTTTTTCTACATTTTATTCATACACAACACACTAAATTTGCATAAAAATATGTTAGTGAAAAAGATTTTCTATTAGTTCTGTCTAAACCAAGAATAAACATGTAGTCTAATACTTTCAATCTGTTCAGGATGGAAACATGGTCAGTGTTTATTGATTTTTTTATGTTATATATATGTTAATAAACAAAAGTGTTTCTATGCCTGGGATAAAACATTGTCTAATATACCTGCTAATGTTATTTTGAAAGCTGAAAACAAAAAAGATTAAAAACTACTTATAACTGAGCTCCCAATAAGGCTTCAAAATATAATATAATCCAGCACTGTTTTAAAAATTATGCTAAAATTGACTCACATTTAAAATCCCCATTGCTGTTTTTTATGAGACTCTTCTAAAGGCTTTACTTTACAGTACCTTTCTTAGTCAAGTCTCAATGCTTTTTGTCATCTACTTGCTCTGCTGGAGGTATATGTGGCCTGTGCATACTGATTATTAATCATAAATAATCTGAACACTCCCTGTCACGTGTAGCCACCAGTGAGGGGGATAAGAGCAGTTTCCTAAAAAAAAAAAGCCATGCAGCTTTGATGAAACTGTGATGGCTTCCCAGCATGCACCTCCACCGCCAGGTGCTGAAATGATTTTGACTGTTATTTCCTTCATTGAACTCTCCCATTTATGTGACTCCTGAAGGCATCGCTGTGTGACTCTCTCTGCTTCACCGTCATTTAAGTGTCATTAAAGTTCTTTAGATCTATTTTTACAGCCCACAGATCTAATATATTAGATATAGGATTAAAAAACATGATGTGAATATTTGAAAGAGGTACCAATGGAAAAAGCTCTCGTATTGAAAGCAACGTGCCCATTTAGTTTTTAAAGTACGTTGTTAAGGTTTTGTTAAGGTTGCTGAGAGCCTCTTGTTTACCTGACAGACTCGACAGCAAGCTGAACTCCTGCTCACTTGCACTTCATTACCTTGTTTTTCACCTATTAGTCTCTGATTAAAGAGTCAAACTGGATGAGAGAGGTAATGATCAGCTTTACACAAACTCAAAGTATGAGTGTGTTGTGTAATTGGTTAATCAGGAATCCTATTTGCCTTCTGACTTCCCTTATTGGCCCAAGTAGGAACCCTGAAGATGATCCACTCTGTCTAGCTTTCTTTATGTTCACTGGATAAGATATTACTGTTTAGAAGGAAAATACCATATTCTATCTGCCAACATATATTAAAGTTTGAACATTGATTTTCATCAGTGAAGTTATTCCCTGGAAACCAGTTCATATTCACACGTCTGCATCTTATATCCTCTTCCCACTTATATGTCTTATCTTGTGTTCTTTTATTAAAATGGACCCAAGTGCCGCAGACCTGCAACTCTATTCTGATTTAACTTCAGAAAGAGACAAAAGTAGGTTTGATTATAGCAAAACAATGGACCTTTTCAGGAAAACGTCTGAATGTCGATTTGTCTGCGCCGCGCTGTTCGGCCCAATAGTTGCAGCAGTTTGATTAGATTATTTATCAGATGCCAAACTGACATTTAAATGTTTTCTTTAGATTATGTTGTCACAGACATATAACATGACTAAGAGGTATTTTTATCTGTAAGATGTGTTGGTATGATAAATGTATTCTGTTGAAGCCAAGTTTAATTGTAGGAAATGTCCATCATCCATCCTTCTGTTCATCCGCCATCTGTCCTTTTATCCATCCATTCAACCATCTATACTTTATGAAAGAGTCTGAATTTGGTGAAATTTGTGTCACATCCCGAACTACAGCATCAGATACATCAGATGCATTATTTCTGTTTTTAATCCATCCCTACATCAGTGTTGCACAGACTTGTAAAGAGTTGGAATGTCCCTGATAACTGGGGACACAAATGTGCCGCCATAATGAGACAGATTTGGATGGATTAGGCACCAAGTGGTGATGAAAAATGGCAGCCAACATGTTACCCCTCAGCAGCAGGGAGAGATCCAGCCTGTAGCTGCCTGCCTGCGCTGCCCTTCACAGTTTTCTGGCAGTTTGCTGCAGGAAGCTTTAGGAGAGCTCAGAGATTCTGTCGCTGTTCTGCCGCTGAAAGATATGTTTGGCTCACCACACCCTGTCTTCATACTGACATAAAAAAATCAAAATTTAATTATAATTACACTGTAAAATGTGATTTCTGAAAGTCTTAGCATATCTAGTCTCTCTTTCTCTCTACGGTCTGCATCCTTTCTCTTGGTTTCTCCCTTCCTTCCTCACACCCTATCTTGCTTCCTGTGTGAATTCGACACCCACTGCGAGCTCAGATGCCCGGCACTCTAGGATCACATAAGCTCTTACTTTGTAGTGTCTTGCCAAACGTCAGGGCTTTCCTGGCAGCGGTCGCTGTCAGTCTTTGACTGAGAGTCACGGATTCAGTTTGAACCCTGAAGGTCAACGTCTTTGTCATTTTTTACCCTGCGTGAGTCCGGATTCAATGAGGAGCGTTATGCTAAATCTGGTTGCTGCTGCACATTTTTTTGGGTGCCTTTCTTGTTCCCAGCAGTACAGGGATTTACATTTTCCAAGTTTCAGCAATCCTCTCAGTGAGACACAGTCCCTTGACAAATAAACAACAGATGCTCAAATGTCTTCTTTGACTCATATTTGATCTTCAGTATCATGTGCCACTTTCGTACACTTGAGCAGTGTTGCAGTATGCAGCGCTGATTTTTTTTTCTCCCTTCAAAGCAGAATATGATGTAATAGGTTAGCGATCCTTTGTAGCTCAGTAGGTGGACCGGGAACTGTTGGATTGCTTTGTCAAGAGCTGCATCAAAGCAATTCAAAATGTGTTAGTGTTTGCATGTGCTGATGTTTCATTTGGGATAGAATATGTTGTATCTCTGTCACACAATGACTAGACATTTTCTTTTATTCGTTTCAATTCAGTTCATTCACACAGCACTAATTCAGAACAAATTACATCTCAAAGTTCTTTTCCAGACAATCAGGTCCAATTAATTTCCACTTTAAAAATCCAACTCAGTTCAAATCAATTTAGCAGTAAGCTTTAGGTTTAATATTTATTTAAACATTTAGTTGATCACTTTTTCAATGGGAAAAAGCCGCAGATCTACATTAAGTCGTTGCTTTCGCAGCAATGCCTTCTCTTGATCAAACCTGGTGACAGTAGAATGGTTTTGTAAGGAGAAAACCTCAAGCAGGTTCATTATGAGCAGCTGTGACCATCTGGGGATTGAGAGGACAAGAAATAGATGCAAAGTGTGTATAATTTTTAGGAAAGAGATTAATTTAATACAATTTGGAATAAAGCTGTGACATAATAAAGTGTAGAAATAGTGAAGCGCTGTGAATACTTTCTTGAATGCACTGTGCAATCAATCTGTCAACAAAATCTCCTGTCAGTTTTATGCCTTGCACTTTTTTTAAAGAGACGGTATTGTGTAAAGTGAACTTTTCCTCATCATAATCATACCTGGAGTGCTGCAGCAGCAATTAGCAAACATCTGCTGAGCTTATCATATGAACTACTTCTCAGTTAGATGCTGCTGAGAACGGCTGTAAACAGCATAATGAGAAGCACTGTTGTGAGGACCTGCTGAAGGCAGCGTGTAGGAAAGAGCGGGAGTTTCTTAAAGGGACAAAGGCCCAATTTTAAGGCTTCAAATTAAAAAGTCAGCTGAACTGAAGGTAATATAGTTACTTGACTGTGCTAAAAAAAACAGCATCATGTCCTTACAACATGCATAACACCAATAACATAAAAAAAATCAGAATAGCTCCAGATATCGAAAATATTGTTTACTACTGACCGAAAGAAAATATTTGAAAATCGACTAAAATCTGAATAGCTAATGATCACTGTTTCTTTCTCCTCCTGATAAATATTGAAATTTTTGCTTTTCAAAATTAAAATATACCGCAAATATACTTCTGTGATTTTCTTATTTTATCTTGAATGTCATGAATTTCCCGCCTTGTCACCCTTCCACCAATCCAGTTGTTATTTCTCTGCATATTCATACTGTTAATGACAGCCCTCACCATTCAACCAGATAATCTGACAAAATGTGTTTTGTTTTTACAGAAACTAGAAAGAATAGCACAAATGAAACTTTGCCTCCTCTCCCAATTTTCGATTAATCTCTTCTTTGTGTTTGCACAGGCAACCAAAGAGCTGAAGCAGTATGACAGCAAGATTATCGAGTGCACCTTTGCTAACAACAGCTGGGTGTTTATGAGGCAGAGGGTGGACAAAAGCTTCCCCAACTCCTACGACACAGCCATGGGTGAGCCTCTATTGCTTCCTCGTCTGCAGTTATTTATTAATACCTCACCTCCTCCTTTATCTGCAGCTGTATCAAAGTGAAAAACAAGCAGTCAGCCTGCGATTAATGGCTTATTTTATCAGTATTTTACATCAGGCTTTGCTCTCAGTTAGATTTCCCTGTTATGAGATTGTGAGCGAATGTGTGTGTGGAGGTGGCAGATGTTCTGTTGTGCAAGCATGCACACCAACCCATCAGGCCTCGCACTCTGTGCCCAGGACAAATTGTTTTCATCCGTGTCCTTTCAGAGAAGCTGACATTTCGCTACAGAAAATATTTCCCCCCTTTTTAAGTAAATACCAGCACTGTAAACGGGTATCCAGGATATATTAGTGGCCCAAAAACAAGAACTAGAAAGCAAAGTGTTTCCATTAAGCAGGTTCAAACGACAGAGTGCATCCATCTGCAGAGAAAGACACGCTCAGCGCTAACTATTAATGTCGTCTCTAATACCGCTCTGGTTTTCTGCTATTTGTGATGCTAACTAAAACACAGAATGTAAATGAACTTTTTCAATTCTTCATCCCACATTTTCCACAAATATTCTCTCAGCTCAACCTACTCTGCTGCTCTCCGTAAATTATCCTTGTTTTTCACTGCACACCTACGTTGCATACGGTCAACTTAGTTCAGGCGTAAACTTTGACCAGTCAGCACCGACCTCCTGCTGAACGATGAGCAGCAGCTACAGAAAGATGAAGACACGAGGAAGATGAGTGATGACACAAACCGAGTCGAGGGCTTTAGACAATCATTAATCCAGCCTGAGGTTCAGGCTGTCAGATTTATGTCTTCAGACATGCTGTCAGACCTGATCTGTCAAAAAATCTGCTTTGGGTTCCTGACAGTGGAGGGAAGAATCAGCTGCTGTTGTCGGTTGTGTTTTATCACCCAGTGGTTTGTGGGTTAACATTTGGTGTATGGCTTAAGGGGTTAATATGACAAAAATATAATTGTTCAATAATATTTGCTGTTTTTCTTTTTTCTAAATTGTGCCCTTTCCTAATAAAAAAATAATAATAATTAGTATGTACAGCAATTTTTACCACCAAAAATGATCTAGTCATGTTTGTATGCATAATTTTGCTAATTCTTTACCAAAATCTCCCATTTTTAATTCCTGTTTGTTTCCATGAAAACAACACAATGTGTTTGAGGGCATCGCAACTTTAACTATTTTTGGAAAAGCTTGAAATAAATAATTGGTAAATGGCTTGTACTTGTGTGGCATTTAAACTACATTCAGGCAGTGATTAGAATATGAGTATTAATTTGTGGCAGCTTGTTCGACTGTGTAGTCCTCCATCCTTTCTTTTCAACATATTAGAAATTAAAAAAGAAATTGAAATATGGTCAAATAAACAGACAACAATCATATTTTTGTAAATTAATGTAACTAGAGCCAAAATAAAAACAAATTTGATTACCCTTCACCAGGTAATAAAAAGCTTTCAGACTTATAAATCAAACTCAAAGTCTAAATAATAACAATGCAATGAATGGACTTGCTTTCCGAGCATAAATTTGGTCAGATATGTGGACACTTCATACATTTTAGATGTCAGAGATCAAAAAAAGACTGGTGGAGTCAATGTGATGACAGAAAGAAACAGAAGAATGAGGAAAATATGGAACAATTACAATTTATATTTTGTGTTTTCCATAAATGGTGCAGCCTTAGTGTAAATTAACCAATCTTTCTTGGTTTTGTTTTCCATTTCTGTTGATAGAGAGACATTTTGAGCTGCTTTTTTTGGCTCATGTTAATACAGTTTGGATTAATGACCTAGAAATGGATCAGGAGAGATAAGGATTTTAAGAACACTTTCTTTAAAGATTGCTGGAGAAAACATTCAATTGTTCTCCGGATTAAGGCTGCTGAGAGTCAAAACTTCAAGGATCAAATACTTTATTTAGCATCTGCAGATGGAGAGCGCTTAACAGGGTCAAAGTCAGCTAGTCAAAATCAACTCAAACTTGGATAAGGAAAACATCCTCTCTTTTTACAGCTCTTTCCGTATCACACACGCAGGTGTAGTTGGAACATCAACATTCTCAGAACTTCATGACAACCAAGTTCTTCTAAGAAATTAAAAAGGTGCGAGGTCAAAAGATGTATCAAAAGTTTAAATACTGCACAGGATGGGCCGATATTCCTAAGAACAGCAAATTTTCTAGCTGACGTCTTTCATAGGTGCTAAAAACTAACCTTTATCTGAGACATGTAAGTCTAAGCGACATCCTGTTTCAGCTAGGCCTCTTCCTGTTCAAACAGTTGCACATACAGACACTTTTCTTATTAGTTTCTGCTAACAACTTACTTTGTTTTTTGCACACATGGTAGCTGTTGAATAAGTATGTATCAGGCTTAAAATAAAAGTATTAATACCTTGATTTTGTCCTTTCTTTAATATAACAATAAAAGAAATCTATTTGGGTATAAGTATATGTATGAGCTTTACATAGTAAGCTTAAAAACTATGTGCAACCTTAAGGGGTAAGCTTCCTATATTAAAACAAAAAAAAGATAAGTATTAAAAAGAGTATTTGCTCCCTCATACAAGTTTTGGCACCCTGGTCAATTTTGATGCTTATGAGGAACGTCAGGGAGTGGTCAGAACTAATTTTAATTTAACAAGGCGTAGTTTGACTTTTTCCTCTTAAATGTGAAATGGTTAATCTTCTCCTCCCACAGAGCAGACTGCTGGGGAAAATATAACAATTATAATGTGTTGGTAATCAAGCCAGAAAGGATTAAGTAGAGAATTTTTGGAAACATTTGAGAAACAGATGATTTTATTTCTAAAGTCACTCTTAAAGATTTTATTATTATGATTGACGCTCTAATTATTTAGACAGTTACAGATTTATTCAAAATAAGTATAAAAATGTTTTTCTTTTTTTATTCTACAATGATAATTTTCTCATTTTCTAATTACTGTAATAATCTTTTTACTGTTTGACCAGGCAAAGTGTGCATATTAAAAACCCAGAGATGAAATCACTTTATTCTCCTTATGTTTCAGTTTTTATCAGGTGCAATTTCACTCATTTGCCTCAATTTCCAACTTCTGAGAAGCTGCTTGATCCTTAAAGCCTTAAACATTTTAAATAGTTTGCATTCATAAATGTCATTTAAAATTAAGATGGTGTTAATTCTTCTGTTTCTGTCTATAAGAGTTATATAGGAGGTTATTTCACAGTCTAATTCAGGAGGAAAAAAGCAATTAACTGTTTCGGTTGAAGACAAATTTTCACATGCATGGTTCTATATCATCGGAAAGCTCCTGCGTAACCGTTCAGAGAAAATAAATGTATGTAAACAAAGGAGAAGATGATGGAAACTGCACACAGTCTCCCCGTCTGATGAACCTTTTTAGCACAGCATTTCATCTAAATGTTGACATCAGAGTGCTGTACAAGGAAAAGCATAAAGACAGAAACTGAAGCAGAAGGGAGGAGAAATGCATTTAAAGAGCAAACTAAGTTGACTGTAGAAGATGGAGGAGAATCTCGAGTTATTGGGCTTTAGATGCTGCTGCCAGCTGCAAGAGCCTCGGAGGCCAGATGGCAAAAGCCTCTTTTATCAAAAAATCTTGACAGATATCTTTGCGTGTCTCTCCAGACTGATAGCACTTTGTTCCATTTAGCAACTGCAAATAATCATTAATGTGTTGTTGGTACCGTGGCTCGGTCATGAAAGTGCCAAGGGAGCTGTGAAGTGGGATGAGCTATTTCTATGCACGGTCTCAGGGGTAATGATCCAAATCCTTCTTTTTTTCTAAACTTAATGCAAAAATGGCTCAAAGTGTAAATGCTGATGGAAGGTGAGGCTTGGTATGGAGTCCCTCAGGTTAAACTGTGTTACCTCGTATGTTTGTTATTGTTTTATATGACAGAACAACAAAAAGTAGTTCTTAACTGTGAATTGGATTGAAAATTGTAAACGTTTCCAATAATCTAATGAATATAAATGTGAAAAATATATGCCGATGCCCCTAAATAAAATCCATACTTATTGAAACAACACACCTGTGTGTTTAAAAAGCATCTAAATCAGTGCAGCTGTTTTTTGAATATCTGAAGAAACAGCATCACAAACACTAAGAAGTTTAGGTTAGGGATAAAAGTGTGGAAAAGTTTTGATTATAAAACTGATTTCCAAGTTTTAGCACCTTTTAATCCATTATCTGAAAATGGAAACAGTTTGGCACAACTTTAAATCTACTGAGAGACAATTTTCCCCTTAAAGTGACAGTAACAGACCATCAATCAGAAAAAGCGAACAAGAAGCCACTCTGTATAACTCAGGTGGAATAATCTGTTGATTCTTAAATTAACTAAAAAAAAAATATGGCCCTCATGAAAGAGTGACAGAAAGAAAGCTGTTGAATTTAATGCTTATTTAAATAGGGCCTGAATTTCCTTAGTATTGGGAAATTGGCCGACACGTGAAAAACTGATTTCTCTGTGCAAAGGTCTGAAAAAAAATCTGCACGTGCCAATTTAGTTTGTCAGACAAAAGAAAAACAGTCATCAAGGAAAAAACTTTTTAAAAGATTACCAAGTGGCAGCATTCTGCTGTGTGGATGTTTTGCCTTTAGTGAAATTTATGAAAATCTTATTATTTTTAAACATTCTCTCTGTTCAGTCTGACTCTATTTTATGAAGAATAGTGACGCTAAGCATAAATACGAAACTCATTTTTCACATTTTTATTTGTGAAACACTTCAAAAACAATTCATAATTTTATGAAAAACTATTCACTGTCTTTTTGTTGTAGCGTAGAAAAGCTAAAAGTTGAGGAGTTGCACTATAAATGGATGGAAAAGCCTGTCAGCGTCTCTGTGATAACGTCCTTCCTGCTTTGTCTTTCTCTGCCCAGCTGTCTGCAAAAGCATCCAGGAACCCGTCACGAAGGAAATCCTTTTCGAGTATCTGGACCGCTGCGCCCAGGGAGTCAACGCACAGAGCCGGAAACGCCCGGCTGACCCGGACTCGGAGCTAATGCCGCCGCCCCCTCCGAAAAGACCCAATTGGGCCGCGCCGTAACGCCCCCACCCCTTCCACACTGAGCCCCTGTGGACTCACAGCCACACCCACAGTGACAGCAAACATCCGCATCAGCATCCAGACCCTCTACAGGAAACATTTGAAGCCCGTCTGCAGCGTCGCGTTTTCGCTTGTACATGTATGGACCTCAGAGGAGTGACTGCCTCAATGTGATTCATCCATTTACCTTGTAGAAATCTTTGTAGCTTGAATTGCTTGTGTTCTTATTAAAACACTGAACATGACGCTTAGATTATTTTTTGACTGTTTTTTCTATTTATTCTTTTCTAATTCTGAGCTAAACAATCAAGAAAGGACTTTGTTATGGCTAACACCTGATGAGCAGTGTTTACTGTGTGTCAACCATTTCCTTGTTTTAATTTGAAAGAGGAGTAAACATAATCAAAGCTCAATCTGTCTTGATGCGTTTAGCTTCCTATCCAAGATCTCAGCGTTTCAATTAAAAGTCAGAGGATAAGTAGTTCAGTGGAGGAGATATCTGGATGTTTTAGGTGTATAATTATGTATTGGCTCAGGTTTATTTCCCTGGCTTTATCTTTAAGGAAGAGGTTTTGCTTGAAAAGCTGCAAGTAAACAGAAACTCATCATTGCGGTATTTTTACTCAGCCGTTTCAGTCTCAGCAGCTTCCTGAAGGAACAACTTGCTGCTTGGCAGGAAGGCAGTGGACCCTGAAAAAACTGCTCAGGAGTTGCACAAATAACACAACAGGAAGCCTCAGGTGTACAAAGTGCATGGATCCAAATTTGATGCGAGTCTAATCCTGTCGATGGGGAGCTAGGCTGGTCCACGGAGACCCAAAACCGACAATATGCAGCATCCAAAGGTCCCTATAATAAGGTCCAGGACATGCTGAGATATTTGCTCAGTCTGAGAAAAATCAAGAGCTTCTTTTGCAAACTCAGTTGCCCATAATATTTAGTCTTTTCTCTATCTGTATGTTTTGTTTTTTCCAAAAGCTTGAATCAGAGGATCCCGTTTTGAGGGGAACTTTACCTTTTTGGCAGCTCCTATTTATTTACTAAGTGCAGGTTATACTGTGATACGGGGCGACCCTGATGAAGTTCATCACCTGTTTCATGGAGGAAGGCTGACTCACTGCCGGAAATACCAACTAAAGGTTTCACTCCACATGCTATCCAAACAGTTCTTTATAAAAGATTAAAATAACTGTATAAAAAGCCGGCTCATCTTTCAGACAGCAATCGCAGATCCTTTATCCTCGGTGATATTCCTGTAAGCATAAAGCTGCGCAAACAAAATAAAGTCTAGCTTCTCTGATGTTCTACTATAAATCACATCACCTCTTTTTTCATTAGTTGTCCAAATAACCCTGCCAAATCCTGTTGCGAAGAGAAGAAATTATGCATATTCTTTTGGCAGAATTTGGTTTTTTCAGTTTTATTCAAGAGGGTGGGGGTGGTACTGTATGGGAGAAAATCATTTCTATTTCTATTTTGTCTGAAACAGAAAATGGATTTTTGAAAATAGCCATTCCAGGGGAGCACAGAGATGCACAAGGAAGAAAACCATTCACACACTCAGACCCAAGGGCGATTTAGAGAGATCAATAAACCTAACAGAGATGTTTTAGGTTTTAGGACTGTGGGACTCCAGTTCAGGACCTTCCTGGTACGAGGCATCATCATCAAAATGGTGTGGAGGAGCAAACAGAGCTGGAGCTGGTAGGAGTTAATGATTGGCTGCTAAGATTGCAGAAAAGGTAAGCAACTCTGGGCCATTTCAGATTTGCCTTGTGTTCATTTTTATTCCTTCTTCTGTTGGAAGTGAACAGCATTTGCACAATAGCAAGTCAGATTACTGAATATACTGAATGTTTTTTCTTAAACAACATTGAGATTGAAGTGGATAAAAGAATAACTTCCATAAATGACCAGGCAGAATTGTTTGATTTTCCTCAAATCAAACATTTCATGCATACATTCCTACTACTAGGACCTGAAACATTAGTCATTCACAGTCGGTAGCACAAATGGCAGGGCCTGTTTAGTATTTGCTCTCATAGATGTCAGGATACTCGTACGCCTGGCTGGTTGTCACTGGTGACATTCACTGTCAGAGCAAAGAACAGAAACAGCCTTTCTGCCATCTGGCTCCATCTCTCCTCTGTTTCCATTGCATGAAATCCAATTCTGGTCGTGTTGCATGGACTCCGAATATATTTGGTTGTTTTCTTTTGTACATTGTTGATATCAAGTTCATGTAAAGCCACACAATTTGACCAGATTCATTTAAATTGGTCATTGAGCAATTTAACTTAGCTCAAAAAGTGAAACCTGTTATTAAACTGCACAGCATGATATATTTTATTAGTTCACATCTGGTTATTTGGATCATTAAAATTGACGTAAAACATGAAATTGAGATTTTTAGAAAAATAAGCTGATTTAAATAATAGATTTTTACATACAAAAAAATTACCGTATTTCCAGACTATATAGCGCACCTCATTATAAGCCGCACCCACAAAGTTTAAAAAAAAAACAACTGGAAACGTACATATAAAAGTCGCACCGGGCTATGGTATCTCCGCCGCTCTCGGTTTTCCACAAGGACGCATAAATCTGCTATTAAGGTCGCAGCCATGCGTCTCCAACGCCGAACCATGGATTCGTTCATGCAGAGCTTACGTACAGCGGCTATCAATCCGTACTGCCAGATCAATAGCCTTTAACTTAAAAGCAGCATCATATAAACTTCTTCCTGTCGTTTCCATGATGAGGGGGTTTGAGTTAGAGAACATTTCCCCGTCGTGCTGCTGCTAGCATGTGCTAAATGAAAGTTAGCGCTTTCTTCTTTGATTTCCAATTTTGACTTCCAATCTTTCACTTCCTGCTAAAGAGCCCCCTGGTGGTTGAAGAAAAATCCACAGAAAAGCCGCACCAGGCCACAAAGCGTGGGAAAAGAGTAGCGGCTTATAGTCCAAAAAATACAGTACACAATCCTGACTTGATAGATGTTAATTATTGACGACCCTACATTAGGATAGTTACAAAAGATTCAGAGATTCAGCTGTATTTAAGTATAATTTTGAACAGTTCAATGGAAGGAAAATGTGGACGAAATATTTGCGCAAGCTCTCTTGCCTTACACGTTTCCTTCCTCTGCCAAAAGGTTTCATTTTGGTCTCACTTGATCAGATCACCTTCTTTCTACTTGACTTCCTACAGCGTTAAGAAGTGCAATGTAAGGTTGCACCTTTTCCAGAGTTACAATGGACTTTGGCTCTTTCTGGTAAAGATCAACAAAGTGGTTGTGGCAAAAGATGAAAAGTCATATGAATGCTTTTACAGGGCCCTATTTGCTGCACAGTTACTAACTGTATCAGGTAATTAGTTATTAACACTTTTACCCAGGAAACACAGGTACTGTGCTGCAGGAACCTTACAGGTGTTTCATGTTAGCTTGAACACGAGAAACAACAAAGTGTGGAGCAGAAATACATTCCTGTTCTTCTCTATAAACACAAGAAAAGGTGTTGTTTAAAAATCTGAACATGCAGCAGTATGAGCAGAGCAAGTTTTAAAGTCGTCTCTGATAAAAAAAAATTGAGATGTGCACTGATTGTCCTCTGCAGCCTCTCCAGGGCCCTTCAGGAGCAGTTTCCACCTGCTTCCCTAATGTGCCATGCTTGACCTCTTCTACCCCCGTGAGGGACGGGCGGATTAAGGTAATTCCCCCTCCGACTTTAAACGTGATCGCCATCGCTTCTTTCCTTTCAATCCAAATGGAAAAAACCTTGTTGCCAGGTAACATTTTTGATGTCTAATTTTCACCTCCTGATCACATTGTTGCTTGTTGCTAGGAGTTTTACCCTTTGACAGCATTTTATGGAGGCAGTTAATTTTATATTAGTAATTATAACTTTAATTGAAAACGGCAAAAATCTGAGAACAGTTACAGTGTCTTGCAAAAGTTTTCATGCTCCTTGACCTTTTATTTGTGAAATTACAAGAATAGATTTCAAGGTATTATATTGGGATTGTGTTAGACAGACCAACACAAGGATTTAGTTTTTTCATTTGCTTTGCTTACAGTCACATTTTGCTGTAAGCTGAGGTACAGTATGTCTCTAATTTTCCTTACAAATTATCCGGTGCTCATTGGGTTAAATGAAGAGCATGTGTGAGAATCAATTTTCAAACCTTGCCACAGATTCTTTAGTTGTATTTAGATCTGGACTTTGACTCGGCCAAGCTAACATGGGTATGCTTTCATATTCACCAGTTTATTTTATTTCCATGTTTCATTATGGAGATGGTCTATTACAGGTAGTGGAAATTGATACTTATTAAGGATTTATTTATTGCCAGTCGTTCATAAAGTCCAGATTTGTCTCAGATTTTTCTTGACATATCTTCTACCTGAGCTGTGGATCTTTGTTTCATAATCTAACGTTGTTTGACAGAACAGCTGCATTCGTACTCAGATTACAGATGTTTAACAATTAGATATAATCTCAACATGACTGGTTGCACTTAATTTTATTTAGAGGTGTCAGAGTAGAAAAGGCTGAATACAAATACAATGGATGTTAGAGACCACAGCCCTTTAGCTTACAGCCTATCAGCTTCAAGGAATATAAATGCCGTTCCTGTATTGGGTGGTTTGCAAATGCCAGCCGATAGCGTGTGAAATAGCATTGCGCTGAAGTAGGTTGCAAATTATATTTTGTAATAATTTTGATATACTCTACAAAGAAAATCTGTATATTTTTTGCAAATTTGGAGTTACACTGGAGTCTATGAACCAAGAGCTGTTGCCTTGCAGCAAGAAGGTTGTGGGTTCGATTCCCGGCCCCGGTCTTTCTGCATGGAGTTTGCATGTTCTCCCTGTGCATGCGTGGGTTCTCTCCGGGTACTCCAGCTTCCTCCCACAGTCCAAAAACATGACTGTCAGGTTAATTGGCCTCTCTAAATTCACTCACACTAGCTGTGAGTGTGTGTGTGCATGGTTGTTTGTCCTGTGTGTCTGTGTGTTGCCCTGCGACAGACTGGCGACCTGTCCAGGTTGACCCCGCCTCTCGACCTCCCGACCTCACTAAAGGGCAAGGGTGAATAGAAAATGGATGGATGGAAAGCTGAATCATGACTAGACAGGGGTCTAGATTCTTGTTTCATATTTTTATTCATACTGTAAATAACTTACATGTTCATGCATCATTTACATTCAGCTTCATAGTTATGCCCCACCTTGTGTTCTTCTGTGTAGCATCATGTTTGGAAGTGTGTCTCTGCTTAGGTTTATTTTAGGCTCAACAATCAGAATTTAGTTATTTTAGGATTTAGATGACGATAAATGGTTCGTCATGCAGCGTGAAAAATTTAGATCAGGAGTCAGAGATGAATGTAAGTCAGAAAGTATAACACCAGACAGGTAAAGGAAAAAAAAAGACACGCTTGAATGTGTCTGTGTGTGTTAGAGTTTTATCTTCCTGTATGACGGTGCCTGGGGCGACTGTTCCTCTTATAGCGGAGATGGATGAGCAGCACTCCCAGGGCTCCCTTCCCCTCTGGCGGCACATGAAAGCCGGATGATTCTAATGGAAGCTGCACTCACCTATCTGTCGTGAGCTTCCTGCTGGTGAGACATCACCCCTCTCATAGGGCAGGTGCAGGATTCACACCAGCAGATACCATTTTATGCTTATTCTGTCCCTTCCATTACATTCACTCAGATTCACGCTCAGAAAAGGACCTTCTTTCACCCAGAGGAACCGAGCAGCTTTTTAATTCACACGCTTCTATGCAGTACTACCTGAATCATTATCCTGCGGAAAACATGGACAAGACGGCAGCTCGAACAAACACGCTAAATGTTTGAAACGTCAGTAATGTGTTTCCCCTGGGAACCTTTTAGCACCAGAGGGGAGAAGAAGGTTGTATGGACCAGGAAACGTAAACACACTCCATGTCCTCGCATGAGCCCAGGTGGCGCCGGGAAGATTACGAGGCTCTTGGTTCAGGTGGAAGCAGCCATGTTTCAAACCAATATTAAATCAGCCGAGATGACTCGCAGCACATCATGGTATTAATATTACCTGCAGTTTTGAATAATGCATTCATGTGGCTCTCAGAGGGACAGAAAGTGGCTCGTCCTGGAGCCTGGCAGTTCCTTTTGCCCTCAACCAAGCACATAATCAGCCTTTTTGTTTTGATCGAAACAATATAATGAAAATGCAATAAACTCAAATGGTATTTTGATTATCTTGAGAGAAAACAGCAGGTTTTACAAGCTGTTCTTCTTACCTGTCCTGCAGGCTCTTTAGTTGCATTTTTACACAAACCTCTGCAGTTCTTGGCACCCCAGTAAAAATATGTAGAAAACATTTAAAAGATGTATTTTTGCAGCAGCATGGTATTGCACAATGGAATTGATAAAAACACAACATTTTAGTGTGTTTACTGTGGAAAGTAATTGAATTGGATTCAATGGAGCTGAAAATATTTGAACCCCTAACAGGCCCAATAAAGAAAATGTAACTCGAGCATATTTTTAAATTATGCATGCTATGATAGCTCATGTAAGGCTTTCCTCACATTTTTACCGTAAGATCCAGCATTTGGGGCCAGGGCTTTCACTACATTTAACATATTATCTGACTGAAGATCCATCCATCCATTTTCTATACTCCCTTTTCCCTGAGCGAGGTCGGGAGGGTTGCTGGTGCCTCTCCAGCTAACGTTCCAGGCGAGAGGCGGGGTCACCTGGACAGGTCGCCAGGGCAACACAGAGACACACAAGACAAACAACCATGCACACTTACATCTTGGGACAATTTAGAGAGGCCAATTAACCTAACAGTCATGTTTTTGGACTGTGGGAGGAAGCCGGAGTACCCGGAGAGAACCCATTCATGCACAGGGAGAACATGCAAACTCCCTGCAGAAAGACCGGGGCCGGGAATCGAACCCAGAACCTTCTTGCTGCAAGGCAACAGCTCTACCAACTGCACCACTGTGCAGACCCTGACTGAAGATGTTCATAATATTTTGATGCATACCCTATAATGTTTTCTGTGTTCTCTCTCGCATAATGCTACCTAAAGTGTGTGTCTGATATTCTCCAAGTATGCACCTATTTGGAGCTATTTAGACACATTTATCTCAAGGTTCTGCTCTAATCTCCAAAAAGACTCGTGTGAACCTCGGTGAACCCAAAAGTCATGATTGTGAGCCAAATCTTCATTTGACTGATTTTAATAATGAGTTTGCTGCTGATAATGAAGTCAGACTGCCCTGACCCGATTACCCTGCTGGAATTAGAAATTTAATTGCATAAATTTTTCAGATGCCGGAGTCGGGGAGCCATGGCGGCACAAATCTATTACCCACAAATTTTCCCCCTCATAAGCTCCTCTCCGGAATGATGCGGCGTGGCAAAGAATAACTCCCATTTGAAGGGAATCATCCTCTGTCTCCATCAGGAACAGCAGTTAGGGAGGCTGTTTGTGGACCATCATTCAGCTGGGATTGTTGGCAAAAAGCATTCACAAGCCGCCTGCTGGGGTCATTTCAATGAACCCAGTGATCAGTTCTGAAAGGGAGCGAACAACAAAAGGTGAATGTGCAGTGATAAGTCTGCATTTTACTTTTAAATTAAACACTGCTTTAGGGAAGGTAGAATTAAAAGGAAGATTAAGGTCATGTCGGCTATTAAAATGATGGTGTCACTAAAAAGATCTGCTAATTTCATTGCATCTTATAAAAGGAAAATCTCCTCGGTTTGATACTTTACAACTTCAATATCAAGAGCATTTAAATGACTTAATAGCACTGCAGGCCAGAGAAAAATATGTATATTTAATCTGTGGGTTTGAACTTTCCTTTTCAAACCCCAGTGATGAGTTGGAGAGTGGCAGGAAAATAAAAAGAGCCGACTCTCCACATGACTGCGTTACCATCAAAAGGTCAGTCCTCATTTTTTTTTTATAGAATATTTTGAATTTGCTCTGTTGCTCAACCCAAGAAGCCACCTCTAACCCCTTTATATTCACAGCAAAACTCAATCATTTTACTGCAATCAACATTAAATCAATCTAATAGTTTTCTGTTGTTTTGCACAGCATAAGAAAATAGATTTTCCTCCCCTCTGGCTGTGATAGAGTAAAAACCCAGAAAATTAAACCAATTTTTTTTAGCATAAATTTAAATTGATGTGAGAATGCCAACAATATAAAGATAAGAACTCAGATGGATAAAGTTGCTGGCATTTGCTACGTCTTTAAGTCACAAAGTGCATGGCTTCAAAAATTAATCCTTTCTAAAAATGTTAACTTTATACAGAGCTGTTAAAACATGTTTGGCCCATTATGTGTGTGTTATCTGTCACACTAAATCTTTCAGATAAACACATTTTAATATTAGACAAAACGACATGAGTAAATTCAAAATTCTGGTATTTTATAGCACAATCGAGTAAATGTTACTTTTAGTTATTATGAAAAATAACTAAAGAAATTTGACTTTGCATCGTAGCCGCATCTGATGCCTTGAAATGGGTTTCTGTCCCTTTAAGAAGCTCTTATCCAATCCCACAACAATCCTTCTGCATGATGGCAATTTTTCTTAGAAGGAGTTGGTATGATAAGCTGAGCAGACTCAGTCCCACCAGGTGTTTGCTCGTTGCTGCTGCCACTAGTCTGAAGGACCTGCATAAGGAAGACTTAAAGGCACACAGATTTTCAGATTGTTTGTGGATATTTTTTGCATTAAATGTCTGTTTTTTCAAGAATATATTTTACCACTTGTTCCAAAAACAACCAGAAAGAGTTGAAGTAGCTACAGACCTTAAAGCAATTGCAAAAGGAAACATCTTGTGTCTTTTATTAATTTTTTTTTTTGCATTGTTGCATTTCTTTACCAACTTCTCCATTTTATGAATGTAGTTTTATGCAATTTAATCCTGATTTTTCTTCTGCATTCTCCATACTTCTGCTGCTGTTGCACTAATGACTAGATTTATGTGCTGAGCTCAAACCCAAGTCATACTCTGCACAACCTTAAAAGGCAGACAGGCAGTTAGAACGTAAATTACAACAATAATCCCAAACTGGCTCAGAGAACTTGCAGATGGCGTTTGGCATCCTGGTGCTGTGAGAAAGCAAAGAAGCACATTTCATCTATTTGAGTGGTGTCATGTTCAGAATATTTGGCTCTGAAACTTACAGACTGAAAGTTATGGAACAGCTCCTTTTCCAACCTTTCTCTTTTAGCCTGTGGGCCTCATGAGCTTGGAGAGGAGAAGAGGTGGAGGGCTCTTCTAACGTCCAGAGATGAAAGTTTTGCAGAAAGTGAAAATATGCCCCCATCTTTCTGTGTGCTTCACAGACCATTACCTTTGTTTCAGGGATGAGAGGTGATTACATTTTCACTGATGAGAGTGCTTAACAGCAACAAAAGTAGATGGACTCCTACGTCTCATCAGCAATTCACTGTTCCTTTTTATGTTTAGTGGGTCGAAGCTTAATGGTGGACAAGCTACTGATGAGGCCAAGAAAACCAGGGAGTTACGTTACTGACGGTTTGTCTTGCAAGAGTACATGACCCTTAAGTTAACGCATTTTGTCATATTGCAATATCCGACTCTTTGAAATGAATAAATCTTGTTTTTTTACCTGACTTCTGTCTCCTGGGTCTTCATGAACTTATACGTCTGTAGCCTTTGCAGAACATCTGTGTTTACATTGAGTTTGCTGTAAAATGCAAAAACCTTCACAGGGAATACTTTCACAAAGCTCCACATCAGAGTAAAAGAAGATGGAAGTTGAGCATGCATAATCTATTCCAAGAACTGAGATATTTATTGGCAAATGGCAAAAATGAGATCATTGTAATGCAGTTACATTAACATAACACACAAACCCCCTATAAAGAACAGCTAATGGGAGTGATAATGACTGTAAATTGTGTGTCTCGTTCAGGTTGATTACACCAAGCTTGGTTTTTAGATGACTGCTGACAGATGCAGTTCTCAGTGGAGGTGATGCCACTTTGGCTGAAGGCGACATAACTTCCCTCCTGGATGTCGCTGCTTTGGAGACACTGATATTCCAGACAGTAATGATGACCAGATCAGCATCGATGCCCTGCAGCAAACATTTCTCCTGCTTGCAAGATTAAATTATCTGTCACTGTGTGCCAGTGTCATTCTGCCCCTCATTGCCTTTGCGCTGATGATCTTTTTTTCTAAATGAAATCTTTTCAATGTTTTTGCTACCGGCTCCCAGAATGCTGGCGTGTGAGACTCTCATTTCTGACAGACGGAGACTGAAAAGTCTAAAGTAAAATGAGCTCCAACGTGAAGTTTTGCTCAGTTTTCAATAAATCGTTTCTTGATGTTTCCATTTTCTCAATCTCTGGTTTCTTGCTGTACTTTACATCCTCCTGACAAATGCTTATCACCTCTTTGTTCTCCGTTAGAAATCAGAAACTAAGTGTGTATGATCACAGTCTTTAGAAAAGCTGAGTCCAGGTAAAGTAATAGACTGGAGGGTTAGGGTTACACCACAACCTAAGAAAATCTAAGAACAGATGAGATTTAAAGTCGTTGACATCTATTGGTCTGAAAAAAAGTTTTCAAAATCATTTATAATTTTCAGGAACTCCAGAAATTTACCAGACATAAAGAAAACAATGGGGAACCTTCCTAGGAATTGCAGGCATACTGACATTATTCCAAAACTTAATGATTTAACAAGAGGAAAAGCATTGGGGATAAACGGATTCAATGGGAGTTTTCTCAGGAAAACATTGTTGTTGACATAAAAAACACAAACCTGTCTCTTATTAGCCAAAAAAAAGAAGAGAAACATCTTGATGTTTGGGAAAATAGTGTGCAGACTGAAAGGCAGTGTTGAGCATCATTGTGTTTCATTGAAATTATCCCGCAGAGAAAACCATTATTATCACTTTCCTGCAACACTTAAACTAGACAAGGTCCAATCTCTCTTTCTTTAAATACAAGAAGCTCTCACTTTGTTGGTGGTTAAAAGTACTGCTGCTTCAGTTTGTTAATAAAAGTCTAGTTTAAACATCCTTCCTCCAGAAAACTGAAACAAATCCAGTTCTGCTGCTTAAAACATATGAAATATACTGTAGGCTGTAATCAGAGTTTTTGTAGCTGTTCACACTGAAGAGCATCAAACACAGCAAAAAATAAAATGTAGCGAATCTATCTTTTTCTAAAAATTATATTCTTTGAGAGTATATAAGAATGTACTGTTTTAAAAGGTTTATTAAAAGGTGTAATTTACACCATCCATGTCTTCTGGAAACATAAGACATGGATGGTGCCTTTTCTTTATTTCTTGGGAAACGGCAGCACTCAGAGCAAAAACTGAAAAAGACAAAACACAAGACAGAAGCAATGTTGATTCTATAATTATAGACATATGAATTAAATCAGTTAGTAAATGCACATTGCATTATAGTTTCTATCTTATGTGTCAATGAGTTCAATACCCAAGAACACTTGATGAACTAAAGAGTCCACAGATTAAACCACACATTCTTTGAATGATCGACTGTTACCGAAGGAGTGGGAGCATCATAGAAGCTTTATAGCCTGAAATGAACCTTATATTACATGCAGGCTTAAAATGCTGCCTGAAACCATAAAAACATTTGGACTACTGCCTGCAGATCTGTTGTATTAAGATTATTTCTGTGCTTTCAGGCTTCACGTTGGTGCCAGTAATGAGTAATCCTGTAAAGCCTCTACAAAGAGCATTTGTTATTCTCTGGAAACTCATTACTTTCTTTTTAAATTCTCCTCTGCAGCTTTCTTTTGGATAAAACACTGCTTTTCCAAACATTTTTTCTTTTCTTGCAGAGATATACTTGTGTATTGGTGAGATGCTTTTGGCTTTAATGCGATCAAAGATTCACAGGTGCTTCTATGAAAACAGTGGAGCCTTACTTTGAGTGGGTCTCATATATTTCCAGTTTATGATGCCGAAAGAGACGGCAGAGCGGTTTCGAAACGAATAAATTGGATTTGGTGGAGGTAGAGGTTGGGAAGGTGGGGTTGTGGGGTGGAGGAGGGGAGCGCTTTTGTCACAGAAAATGTAATTTTTCATGTAATATAGCTGCAGGACTGCGTATTGCTTTCTGCAGTGTATGAAAATGATGGAGTGATAATTCTCAGGTTCTCTGCTCAAAGGGATTATTCCTGAACTTAACTTTTTCTCGGTCGTGGTGAAAATGCCAGAAGGTGCCTTCTCATTTTGCCACACCTCATTATGTTCAGGGAAACAAAGACAGTGATGCGGAGGGAGCGTTAGCTTGTGCTCATCGAGGGGCTCTAGAGGAAATGGACTGTTTTTTCTATTTATCTCCTCTATTCTCTGAAAAATCCTCTCTGTGAGATAAGACACTGATGAAACATGTTTGCATTATTAATATACTGCTCTTGATTGATTCTGTGTATGAAGCTCACATTATATTCTCTTTTATGCGCTCTCCTGCATGGAACAGATCAGTGTGAATAATCCACAGATAAAGAGTCACTGTTTATCCAGTAGTATAAACATATAATGCAAGTGTTTTTATCTTAGTTATGCAGAAAATAACACTTCTAATTATTATCACAGTCACATTTATTCAACTTATTCATGAGAAAACATCTGTAGTGCTTATAGAACCTGCATTTCTGAGGAACCTTAGCATGCACCTCATAAATAAACTGCTGTAAGTCGTAAATATTCCTGGGGTTGTGTGCTTCAGGTGCATTTTTAAAAATTTCCTCAAATATTTTCAAGTCAGCTCACTCGGATTGCTGCTGTTTCATCTTCTAAACCCAATCCTTTGTGGACCTTGAGCATGCTTGTTATCATTTTTGTCCTGTCCTCCACTTCTTCTGACTAACCAACTGAAAAAATGCCCTCTGCTTCACAGCTCTGTTTGTGCAGAGCCAGTAATGTTACACATTAGTACTGCAGTCATGCACAACAATGAATATAATCATTTCTGTGAAAGTTCCCATAGTTCTGGGTATGACTTTTGAAACCTCCCTTACAGTAGTGCAACAATGTCTTTCCATACTTCCAGTCCTCTGAGCGAAACCGCTCACATTGTAAGAGTATTTAATAAGTGTGCACACGTCGGTTCGGTTTTTATATTAATCTGCTTCTGGTGTGCCGCTGAGTGTCAACAGTGTTTAAAAGATGTCCCTGCAGTGTAAATGCAACTGCACCCGTGATGCTTGTAAACTCAGAAAACAGGAAGGCAAAAGGTTCAGGACGTGTCTGAGTGCTATGGATTTTCAGAATGACTAAAGCAATAAAATACACAATAATGTGGCACAGAAAGCAGAAAGATGGCTTCTGGTAACAGTAAAATTTTCTAGTCTCAGATTTCGATTTGGGATTTTTATCGACATTCACCATCTTTCTGAGTCGGTGGGAGTTTAATTTCTGTCTAAGACAAACATTGCATCAGCCAATCATGTGGCAGGAACTCAACACATGTCAACCCAGTGAAGAAAATTAGCTGAAGTTTAAATGACTCTGGATGAGGCTTGAGCCAGTCTGAGGTTTTCAGAAACCGCTCATCTACTGGGACGTTTCATACACTGCCATCATTCAGATTTACAGGAAGTGGTTTGAGAAAGAGGAGCATTTCCATAGAGCAGCAGCTGTGTAGATGAGAACACTGTGTTGATCTCAGAGGAGGAGATGGGCAGCCTGAGTTGAGATGATAGAAATGCAACAGCAGCTCAAACATGATACAATCCAGAGAAAACTTCACCCTGGACTTCAAACAACATGGGTTCTGTTTCTCTCCACTTTTCTTCCAGACTCTGGGAAACTTTGCTTTTATCTGAACCGATGATGTTTATGCTGTTCAGATAAAACTTTTGCTGTTTTATCTGAACAGCAAAAGTTCAACAGTTTGAACCCAGCTAAGATGTGTTGGATTTCTCTTCATGCACTGTGTCCAGCCTCAGTCCACTCCTCATGCGATTCTGCCATCCCTGTTGTTAGTCCACCTTTTATTTCTATTTCTCTTTCTATGAATGTGCTTGGATTCAACCAGCTGCTCTAGCAAAGACCTTTTGTGACTCTGGAGGGTGTCAGTGACCGTCTTCAGGACAAGTCGGCGATTTTCCCATAATTGTCTTTTTCCTAATATCTAAAGAAAGATGCTGCTTCTGGGCTGCACAGTGGCTCAGTTGGCACAGCTGTTGCCTTGCAGCAAGAAGGTTCTGGGTTCGATTCCCGGTCTTTCTGCATGGAGTTTGCATGTTCTCCCTGTGCATGCGTGGGTTCTCTCCGGGTACTCTGGCGTCCTCCCACAGTCCAAAAACATGACTGTCAGGTTAGTTGGTCTCTCCAAATTCTCCCTAGTTGTGAGTGGGCATTTTTGTCTGTCCAGTCTGTCTCTGTGTTGCCCTGCGACAGACTGGCGACCTGTCCAGGTGACCCCGCCTCTCGCCCGAAACGTTAGCTGGGGATAGGAACCAGCACCTCCTGACCCCACTAAGGGACAAGGGTTTTAGAAGATGGATGGAAGATGCTGCTTCCAGAGGCATTTTTGCTTTACTGTATATTTTTTGATAAATAAAATAAAATATATATTACCTGTTACTAGTTAAACTGAAAATGAATTCTTCAGATTAGGGAACAAAGGGATAAATCCATGTCCAAGACTGTTTTCCATGTCTACAAACTCACTGGAAGTGATTTATATGAACTTTTTTTGTGTTTGTTTGTTTTTTTTTTTACAAATTAGCACATTTTACAAGGCAACACTTCCCAAAAAATAAGCTGCTACTCACACGTGATACAATATCAAACTGAACTGCAGTTCAAGCAAACGTGGTAGCATTGCTGAGATTAAGAAACAATAATACTCTTATTGAAAATCTAAATTTTGTGCCAGTTTAATTAGAGCCAACCTCTTAACAGTCATAAAAGAATCAAAATCTGATTCTTGCATTCTTTCTCCAAATCACATGGAAAAGAAGTTTTATAGCCTAAACTTTTCTCTTCAAGTCTATTTATTATTTAATTTCTACGTTTAATGGCCAAAAGCAAACAGGATTCCAAATTGCATTTGTAAGTTTGGTGTTTGAAATATAGGATAATTTCTGGAAAGACTCTGGTGAGATTTTCACTGAACGTTGCACATCATCCATAAACGTGGCTGGGAAAGTCACATTACAGTGGACCTTATAAATTGCTTCACAGTTTGATTTGTGTACAAACACCCTGGAAATTGAGCTTCACTCCCCCTGAGACAGTTATCACCTAACGTCTTTATAGCCACACTGCACACAGAGAGTGCACAGCTAAATTTCAGACGTAATAGTGCCAAACTAATATGTCACGCTTGTGCTGTAATAATTTGAATGGGAGTCTGGGGGATTAGCGTTAAATCATGACACGCTGTTAGATAATATTTCCAGAGTGCTCATGGTCATGTTGTGAAATCTGACAATTAAACGTGTTTTATTCCTATTAGGTACATTCAAGGTAAAAAGTTATATATAATAGATTAAGCATTTTATTTGCAATAGTGCGAGTTTCTGCGTAGCTAACATTTCCAGGCAGGTTTTGCAGTATTTCACTTGTTCATACAAATGATCTCCACGAGGATTTTTCCCATGAATTTTCATGTTCTTCATGAATACAAAACATTTTTTTCCCATTCATTAGCAATGGATAAATGCTCCTCCAGGTGGAGCAGCTTAATGACATGTAAAAAGCAAAAACTCAATTTTCCAGAGCGGAGAGGAAGGACGGTGGTGTCTTGAAGGTGTTCGGCAGTAATAAACTCATCAAGCAAAACTTAAATCAAACACAGACCTGCTGGCTCCAGTACTCTGTTTGCCTCATTACTTTCACAGCTCACTGAATCTGAAGACATATTCACAATCATCCTGCAAAAATAAAGTTTAATTTTCAAACTAAACTTTGAAGACACTGAAGTGCAAATCTGCTCATTGTTGTTCCTCACAGCTGGGTTTCTGGTCGACATGCCATACATAAACAGGAGCAAAAACTGTTTTATTTAGACTATATTCCCACTGTGTCATGCAGTTATTGGTCTTTATTACCTTATTAGCCAAACATGAACATCCTGAACTCTCTTCATTAATTACACTCTGAACATATGACAAGAACAAAAGTGTTTAACTGTTTAATAAAGTTAAAGCAAAAATTAAAGATGGCTGACAAGAGCCAGTAGTTAATTAGACCTCCCTGTCCCGTATCTTAATCTAATTGGAGCAGTTTGTTTTTTTATCAACAACCGATTGGTTTCATGAAAGTAGTGTGGTCACAGAGACAATTATAACAAGAATTGGTCATTAAAAACTTTACACATTATATTCTTATGAAAACAAAATAACTTTCAGAGTCAGAAACATTTACTGCCGGTTAAAGATCTTTTCAAGAATACTATTGTCATAACACTGGTTGAAATTTCATGTAAAACATAGCCATCAATGCATGATGACCACTTTAATGTACAGACGAATAATTACCATTTTTACCAGTTTAAAGCCAAATAAAAAAATATATATCATATCAATCTTCATTGATGATTTTTAACCTTGTAACTCATACAAGATGAAAAAGGACAATATCACTTTAGTTCTCTTTGACTATGTGGGTCTAATTTGGCACATATGTAGCAGTGCATGGGCATAAAGCACAAGAAAGCAACTTTTTGAATATATGTTCACCAAGAAAAGCCTAAAACCTGTAAACATACTTAAGCAATTCGTGCAGAGTTTATCCATCCATTTTCTATACTCCCTTTTTCCCTTAGTGGGGTCAGGAGGTGCTGGTGCCTATCCCCAGCTAACGTTCTGGGCGAGAGGCGGGGTCACCCTGGGCAGATTGCCAGTCTGTCGCAGGGCAACACAGAGACACACAGGACAAACAAACATGCACATTCACACTCACACCTAGGGAGAATTTGGAGAGACCAATTAACCTGACAGTCATGTTATTGGACTGTGGGAGGAAGCCGGAGTACCCGGAGAAAACCCTCGCATGCACAGGGAGAACATGCAAACTCCATGCAGAAAGACTCCGGACCAGGAATCGAACCCAGAACCTGCAAGGCAACAGCTCTACCAACTGCGCCACGTGCACAGTTTAATCCGGACCAAACGTTTCTCCCCAGTTACCTGCCTCTATTGTTACAGAATCAAACAAACCTGGCAGACTCTGGATTGAGTGATCGATCTCATCTCTGTTCCGCCTGAAACGTTTCACTAATTAAAGTCCTCGCTCAGCTTTGATGTGAAGTTATGATGCAGTGAGTCGAAGCAGAAGTCAGATTCCTACAGGTCTTCCTTTTACCAGTTGCTTTAACAGGAAACCCTCTTAATGGAGCAGCTGAGTACAGCCTGTGCAGATGTAGGCATTTATTTGATTTCTGGGAGGTCTGCCACCCCCTCAGCTTCCAACTACACTAATGACACGAACTGTGTGTCATAGGTATTTGACGCCGCAGGATGCGACACACAGAGGAGGAAAACTCCAAGCTTAATTTAGCTGCTAGTGTGTTACTAAAGAGGGTGCTTATAAAACTCGATAGTCTTCAAGAGCCTGAGGCAGGATGATTGACAGGCAAATGGAAATATTCAACTGTGTATTATTCTACACCAAAATCATATTGTTGTGTTTAGAAAACCGCAATTAACTGAACAGAAGAACGCCATCCTCAATGGTTGCAATGTACTGAAACCAATTGCAATTTTTATCCAAATAAAAAAGACATCTCAGTGCTTTAAATCAGCCCATCTACCTTCAAGGCAGAAGAGAAAATAGATGCAGCAAATTGCACCCCAGCTGTTATTGATAATTATGCATTTTTGAAATCCAAAGAGCTGAAAATCGAGCCAGAACTTTAGGGTGAGAGGGTGTTTGTAATTGATATAATGGAACCGGAGGAAAAGCTTTGAAACGAGAGCTTTCGGCGAACAGAAAGGCTTTGTACGACGACAACAGCACAAGCTCTCTGTCACATCAGAGCAGAAAAGCACAAAGCACAGCTGATCTGAGTTACGGCGTCATTTGTAGGGATTTAAGAGGCTGAATTTCCCCGACAATATTGGCTGCCGCCAGATCAAAGTGTGCCCTGTGACTGGCAGTAAACAGACTCTCACTTGTTCGCCATCAGTGGCGGCTGAATAATATAGTTCTAAATGTCCTCTTGAAGAATAGGCACGATTGCACACGGTGTTGTTTCCACAGGCATAAAATATAAAAAAATATTGAGCTTCAACGTAGAAGTGAAACTTATCTAGTTAAATATTTGGAGACATAACAGCAGATGCAGCACAAACTGTTTGCATTAGAGTGTCCAGTTTTGCAAATGAGAACCCAAACTGGCTGTAGTCACATACTGTATACACAACCCCAACAGAGTATTTTCATAATTGAAATAAAAATAGATGGAGAAAGTGGTGGAGATATGAAGTAATTATCAAACAAGACTGACCAAAATAAGTGTATCAACAAATTCTCAAAGAATTTTCACCCATGCATTGAAAATAATACAGTTCAAAACATATTTTCTAAGTTCTGCTTTTGTTTTTGTTCAGTATTTTCCAAAATAAGCCACCACTACTATAAATATCTCTTTGACATTTCTCAGTTTGTCACATTACAACCACAAACATCATTGTTTCTTATTAGGATTTCATATCCTAATAAGAATATTAGATATTCTTATTATCCTAATTATAATAAAAATTACTATAATTCTTATTATCATTCTAATTATAAGAATTCTAATAATAAGAATTAGGATAATTCTTATTATTAGGATAATTCTACTTTGACAGTAACGGTCAAAGTAGCCCGCTACTGCAAAAAGGATGCAAAATAAAACTAAAAATATGAAAACTTTGACTTGCTTTTTTCCCCTCAACCTTTATAGGGTGACTGTTTGCAGAATAGCAGCTCTAAGTGCTGCTGTGCAAATCTAGAGATTAAACTTTTTCCCATTCTTGTTTGCAAAATAAGAATTGGAGAGTGCAATTAAAAGGCCAAACTAATCACAATGTAATAACATATCATATAATTTATTTGATGATCAGACATGAAAATAAATCCCACTGTCATCATTTTACAAAACATGAATAATTTATAAAGTTGCCTTGTCTCATCAAGACTTTATTTCACCTGTCCTGCTTTTCTTCTTCTCTTTGAGCATCAGTTCTGCTGGACTCCACTCTTACTGTCTTTTCTCGTCTCTTATACTTTTCTTTCACACAAAATACCACACTATTCGCATATTCCCAAACTAATTAATTCATTATCCTAAGAGGTGGTCTTTAATGAAGTTATAAGATCCACAGTAGCTGTTTTTTACAGTCTGCCATTCACTTAGTGCTACGACCAACAGTGGAAATGTAAGCTGTGACTGCGCAGGACTGAGCTGTAATTACTGTTTTCTAGTGACACATGTCAGCTGCACTGTACATGCTTAACAAAAAGTAACTAAATGAAGCTTCATCTGTGCCTCATTACATGAGAACACTTCATTTTCAGCTCTGCTACTCATCCATTAAAGCACAGCATGAGTATAATCAGCTAATATAATGAAAAACATAATTACCGAGTTTTCACGCTTTCACCATGTAATGTTCCTAAAAACCCTTCAAATGATGCAGCATCTCCCACCAAAGATGAGGAAGTAACACAAATAAACAAATTTCAAATAAAGGACAGAGAAGTGAGGAGCTGCAGAAATTAATGTTGGATGAGTTTGTCATTGTGAAATGTAATCAAAAACCAAAATTACAAGTATTGTTGTCCTCTGAAGAGTTCTGCATATTAAGTTCAGAATTCATTTTTTTCAGCTGCATATTAGAGACACAAACTGGTCGACATGGAAAAACTGAGGCGAGGTTTAGGAACAGGGAAGCTGAGGTGCAGCTTTTAAAAATTTGTCAAAAACATTATGGAAGATCTATATGAAACGGAAAACAACATTTTATCTGTTTTATTGAAATTTTATCAGATATTTGGGGGACTAAGGTTTTTAATCTTTTCAACAACTTAAAATTGGAGGAGTTTGGTGTGTGTCCTTTTTTTATCCCCTTTAAGTTTTTGGAACCACCTACCACTGCAATAGCAGCTGCTGGTTTTATCTCTTGAAGCTTCAATAAGATGCATTAAAGAGCACTATTCTGGATAAATTTTGACAGCCACATCAAATCTATCATAAAAACAGCATCTTACCATCTAAAAAATATTTCTAAAATTAGACGACTTATGTCCCCACAAGATTCTGAAAAACTAGTTCATGCCTTTGTGTTTAGCAGACTTGATTCCTGTAAGGGCATTTTTACTGGATGAGCAACAAAAGCAATAAAACAGCTGCAGCTTCCCCAGAATGCAGCTGCAAGAGTCCTGACTAAAACAAAAAGAGATCAGCACATCAGTCCAGTTCTGAGATCCTTGCAATGGTTGCCAGTGGCTAAAAGAATAGAACGTAAAATCTCTTTAATGGTTTATGAAGCTCTACATAATAAAAACCAAGAATGTATTTTGGATCTTCTTCAGCCCTACATACCACTCAGACCTTTAAGATAATCAGAGTCAAACCTATAAGTTATTCTGAGAGTCAGAACTAAACACGGTGAAGCAGCTTTTAGTTTTTATGCTCCAGCCCTCTGGAATAAGCTTCCTGTTCATTGTAAGTCTGCCCCTACTTTCAATTTATTTAAAACAAGGTTAAAAACCTTTTTATTTGAAGTTGCCTATTCTTAAATAAGCAACTTCAAGAAGTATATATATATGTGTATATATTTTCTAATGTTTACTTTGTCTGTTTTTAATTTGCTTGATTTTTTATTTTTTCTGTACAAGTGCCTTGAATTGTCTTCAGCTGAAAAGGTGCTATATAAATGAAGTTGGCTTGCCTTGCCTTTGCACAGGATGAGATGAGACTGAAAAATGTGTCCATACTTTTTAGCATAATAACCCACGATTAGTTAAAAAGCAAAAACAAAACGTTTGTCCAATAGGACAAAGGAAAATCCCAAATGAAAGGTTTTCCTTCATCCGTTTCCACACCAACTACAACCCCTTTACCTGCCTAAGAAAATCAGTCCAAACAGCATACTGCTGCCACCACCCTGTCTAAAGATGGGGTTGATGAGTTCAGATAAACTAATGTTTTGCATTTAGGCTAACATGCTCCAAACAGCCAATTCAACCAATTCTCTGTTTTGGCTAGTATGATGAACCAGCAATCTGTCCTCTCATCCAATGACTAAACAACAACATCATCTCTGCACTGCCTGCTGTTTTCTTTTGTTTCCATGACGTTGTTTGTTCACCGATGTTTTCTAGCAAATCTCTGAGGCATTCTCAGATTAGCAGGATTTAGACTGAGATTAAAATGCACACAGGTGGGCTCTGTTTACCAATTATGAGAACACTAAGGGCAATTAGTGGATTTTATTTAGTTATGTCAAATTAAACCAAAGTGAATTTGTATACAACCCAACAGATTACAATTCCTAAAAAATATCCTTTCTTATTCAGTTACACAATTACCTGCTACTTCATGTTGATCTGTTTAAAATAAATTCCAATAAAATACATTGAACTTTGTAGTTGTGTCCTGACAAACTGTGAAAGAGGCTTAATTAGTTTAAAAAGTTCCCTCGGTCCTTCAAAGACCCTTTTTAAACCATGTGACTATGAGATTTTGACAATGACTAATGGTTTCTGTACAAAGTAGAAGAAATCTCACTTTCTCAGGAAAAATGCACCAAAACAAGAATTATTAAAGTTCAGCTCCAGAGAGACAAAGCCTCTTAATCATCAGCAAACTCTTACATTAGGCTGATATTTACACAAACCTTTATTCACAAAGTCTCTTTTGTCAACATTTCTATTTTTCTGAGAAAAAAAAACAATTGTCTTACACTTGGTCTTCACTTGAAGATCTTTTTTTTTTTTATGCTTCAAAATGAGTCAAAATCAGACATTTCAATATTTTTCAGTCATTTGAATAAGTTTCCCAAGCTTAAAAAGTTCATACAAACCCTTGCCTGTATGAACCTTGGACCACGGTTCGTTCTGACAAATAGGCCCCGTCAACTGTGTCAACCCTCCTCCTCCGCCTCTGCCTTGGTGGAGAAAAGTGTCTACATTATGACAGCCTGTGGATATTTTGCTGTCGAAGACGCTAGTTGCACAACGGGGAGATGACAGTTTTGGCGTCACTCCTACAGCTTGTCCATCAGTCACATCTTCAGCCTTCCTCCCACTGCAGCCTCCACCCCCAGCCCGCATGCGTCGCTTGATTTAAACTCCGTGTTTGACAACACCTCCCACCCCTTCACGCTTAAGTTGTTTACTTTAAAAGACTGAAAAGAAAGAAAAAAAAGAAGTTAAACAGTGAAAGCAGAAAAATGACTCAAGGGGAACATTTATTTTGTTTTTTAGGGAGTTTTGTGATATTTTCATTTTTTATAATTGTTCTTTTAGTACTAGATAAACTCCGCAGAGAAAATCTTTGAATAAAAAAACAACTACAGTAATAAATTTATATATATGTATAAACACACTGTTTTAAGGTATGTTTTGTCCCTGGTTCAATTTTATAAGTACAGCTCTGATAAGTTGTTTTAAATAAACTCAACTCAATCATTAATTAAGGTAAATATGAGCTTTTAATAATCTACTTGATCAAATCTTTCTCTATAGGCTGATTGTAAAACTTCTATGAATAACAGCTTGTAAAGACAAGTTTGAAATCCTTACTAATAATGCAATAAATTTGATTTATTTAAAAGCCACTAATTTTAAATTGAGTTTACCAAATTGACATTTAACCTTGCATTAGTGGGCTTTTATATTTGACCAGGGGTGAATTAGAAAAAAACTCTGCAAATTTTATTAAATTATACTGTAGTTGTTTGACGCTTAATCATTGAAAAATGCTGCTCAAATGGATCAGTAAAAGCATACAGTTTACTCAGCTTTTATTCCAGTGAACATAAGTAAACTTCTGACCAGAACTGTGTTTTTAAAAATGTCCTTCTTTTTAAAATTACCCTTGAAAATACATTTGCATGACGCCTCCAGAGGACAACACATTGTGCCGCAAATGTTGCATCGCCACAGAGACACAACTCATGTTTCCACTTGTTTGGGGAAGCTAAGAATGTTAAATTCCTCTTGTAGTGATCAATTGCTCTTCTGGTTGGATAGGTTTTAATTATTGTACTTTATTATTTGTTTATTTGTGACTTGTGCCTGCTTTTCTAACTTGTATCTTATTCTTTTCTCTTAATCTCTCGTGCATTGTTTTCCAAATGTCCTCCCGCAACATCAGACCATTCATCCATGACTTCTTTTACATGCAGCTGAAGATCTAAAGTTTTCCTCTAATCATTCAAGTTCCTAAAACCAATTTGCTTTTGTGCGCTCCTCTTTCTTAGCTATAGCTGCCTCAAGTTAACCCCCAAAGATTAATTAGAGTTTCTGTCTGTCTCGTCTTCACCGTCCTTTAGGAGAAGCAAAATCTGATATTTTCCTCTTTTTAAGGTGGACGTGTCCTGCAAATGCAATCAGCAAACATAAATCATAGTGTTGCTGCAAAACGAATACTAATGTTAGCTCTGAAAGTGCTGCTGGAGCTTAGGATGTGAAAATCATTCAAAAAGTTACCTGCAAACCTTAACAGCTGCACTACAACGTCAAAAAAAGGCAGTATGTGGTAAAAAATGAAGAGATCATCCCTTTAACGGATTAGATTAGAAAGTATTGGAAAATATAAGGAGAATATTAATCAAAACATCTAGAAATAACGTACAATTCTCAAGCTACATTTAAAAGACCTAGTAATATCTTTATTTAGATTTTTTGATTGAATAAAACCAAAATTGGTTGCTCATAAAGTATTTACTCCACTTGGCCCACATGTGTTTGTGAAACTGGGCGTCACCAGATTGTAAAGTCAAACTTTTGAGAGAAGCAGATTGTTTCCTGACAAGCAGTGATGAACATCTGTTTACACAGAAACCTGGTAAATATCCTTTAGTCGGTACAGAACTCTGTAAATCGTTTTAGGGGTTGCCTGCATACAGAAGGCATCTTGTTGTGATGTTTTCCCCGTAGCAAATCACCATTTTGGAAAGAAAAAGTTACAATAAGAAGTCCGTTTATGAAATTATTCAAAAATTCAAAAGCCTTATGATGGAATAAAAGTAATTTCATGGCTTAGAAACACCTGTTTTATATATTCACATGCACAGTCTGGATCTGGCACTTTGATTTGATTTGATTGTCTACAAGTAAAATGTTTAAGTAATATATAAAGAAAGTCTTTGGTGTGAAATGACAAGATAAATATCAGAAGTCATAATCATGCGTTAATGAATTACGGAGGAGTAATCAAAGGAATACAAACTGTTGCTGCCTGATGAGCCAGCCTTAGAGGCTGTTGTTCGTTTATATGAGGGTGTGTGTGACTGTGTGTGATCGCATTAATCTGGCTCTCAGGGGGACAGATGTTGGGCAGTGCTGTGAATTATTTCTTCTCTTCGGTGCTCAGTCCTCGGCTCGGATCGGCTCACGCAGCACCAGGTCTGTCCAGCGAGGCCTGCTGTTCAACCGCATGATGCGGCACCACCAACATCTCATTCAAAGAGACTCAGTTTCCATGACTCCCATGCTCATCTTCAGCTCTGATGGCTGATGTTACCCGGTTTAAACTCATTTTCCCTCCTGTTGTTTGTCTCATCGCGTCCCCAAGGAGCTGTAATGCACGGTTTGCGAGTGGTTCAGCAACATTTGGATCGGATCACGATGTGCCGGGCTGGAGAATACTCCCACCTCGGCTTTGTTGAGCTGCAGAGGAGGCAGACTCTGGCACCCACTGGATGAGATCCCACTCTCCCACCCTGGGATTGTTTGGCACAGAACGTCTTGTTATTGACCCCCCTCTTTTTGTTGCCGCTCTGTCTGCTGTGAAGTCGTTCCCTACAGGAAAAGATGATTACGTTCTCTTGTTTTGTCTGTGTTCAACCTTGGCTGTGTCATGTGGCCAACCATTTCAATCCTCGCTAGTTGCCATGCCAACAGAGCATCAGCGGCAGTCCATGCTCTGCTGAAAGATGGGATGTTTGCACCTCACAAACAGGCAGGTGAGGCCTCTATGTAAACTTTGAATAAGTTGCTACACGTGCATTCAATTGTTTCAATGTTTTCGACGTAATTTTAAAATCATCTCACATATTCTAAGATCTGAACTGCAGATGTTTACTGTTCAGTCCCTATAATGCCTTTTTAACCTTTTTCTTATAAAGTGCACACAGCATTTTAAATACCAGGTGTTTGTAATATCAACAAGTTATTTGAGAATTCATTTTAAAACATTTTACAAGTACAATGTAACATGTTCCTTGTGCAATAGAAATAAAGAACAAATTTATCAGAAGAAAAATTCTGAAAAATACAAAGTTGCAATAACCCGGTTTGTGCAGTTTTGAGACAGGTTAAGAAGGATCAAAAGCTTGGAGCAAAGGTATCAGTCAGGAGAAAAGGAAGAGAAAGATTCTCAGCCTTACATGTACATTGTTGCACATCCCTAAAGAAGCTTCTAAAGAATCTCCCTAAACCTGGGAAGATTAGTTATGATCTGATGAAACCATTACACCAAACTCGGGTTTTTCTTTTTTGCAATTGTTGGGAGTTTTGGAAGTTCTGACCTTGTCCAGAATTTGTAAGAATATCCACTCCTGCAAAGAATTGCAACTGTCTTAATCCTTTTATCCCCTTGTCATTATGATCCTCTTCTAATTTTAAACTGATGGATGTCAGATATTTTGCAGTTAGCCTTATAGATTCACCAAGTCTCTCCTCTAAGGTGATCGCAGATGTGTTTTCTTCTTGGCGTTCTGTCAGTATACACACTTGAATGCTGCAGACCAGCATACTGCCAAAACATCTGCAGGTTTCTCTGATGATGATCAATTAAACAGGTGCTTGCTGCTTTCCTTCCCAAATTCCATTGATGCATTTAATTTCCCCCCATTACTGCATGTACCCTTTCCCCCCATGTTCTTTGATACAATGACTGGTTATCATTCTCTATATGCACATGTAGTAAAATCGATTGTGTTCTTTCCTCCCATCTAGCCTCACCCCTGGCCGCTCGTCCACGCAGGTGGTGCCCTGCAGCCGTCCAGCCGAACACAAAAACAGTGTGGCTGTCCATGCCTGTATTTGTCAAACTCTGCAGGATCAGAACACAACAGCGCTATTGTCCACTCTCATCTGGAGGTGACATTTGTTTTTGCTCTGAAAAACACTTGGGGGGATTCAATTTAAACAGAGTAAAATGGAAATGCAAACAACTCTCAGCATAATGCTTTATAGTTCTAAATAATAAACAAAATATCAGGAGAAATACAAAGTTGCAGAATATGTGCTGTGATGTCAACACAGTGCAAGCTCATGGGAGATTGTTCAAGTGTCGGAAATCATTAATCGACTCGTGTAATACTCTATTACTGTTGGTTCTTTGTCCATTTTAACACAATTTAACAGATGAGGCAATGTTCTCTTGCAGTTTGAAAGAATAAATATGGCTAAAGATCCTCAAACCAGCTACTGACTTATTTCAGTGACTGAGTCACAGTAACACATTCCACATAGATTCTTTTCTTTCAGTCATTTCTTGACTTTCAAAAATCAACACTCATCTGCCTTATAAACAAATACTTTTGGTTGTATTTATTGTTGAGGAATTTTTAGTAGTGAAAATATAATAATAAACAAGTTTGACTGTGCTATTGCAGTCAAAGATGACTTAACTTTATGGTTTTATACACGTCTTTATCAGCAAAAGTGTAATGTGCTTTATGGAACTGATTTTTTGTCTTTTACATTTGTCCATCTTTTTCATCTAGATATGGCAATAAACATGTCAATTTTATGACTGCCTGTGTAAATTTGTCTTTTAGGAATACATTTGCACTGTTTAAATTTAAAAGTTACTATTGTGTCAAATTTTATATATTGTTGTATTTTACTGCTATTCAACAGAGGGCAATATCTCTCCTGATCCACAGAAAAGCTCTCTGCGGGACCTGTCATTCCACAGGCAACAAGTTTTGATTTTATTGTCAGCATCAGTGTGATCTGGATGGTTTTCTTTACGGTTATTTCTTACAAGCTGGCTCTACGTGTTAGTAAACTGTTTGACTCATTTTTCTTTCCTTTGGTTTCCAGTCGGTGCTTAAATCCATTTCACACTCTGTTTGTTACATTAATAGTAATATATTACACACATATTGCAAGTTTTTTTTTCTTGAGCTGATTTTTGCTCATTTTGCTTAAATATCATCACATTTTGACTTGAAAGTGTTTTATTAGAATTGCAAGAGACCGTAAAGATGGTGGTGTTATCAATCAATGGGAATTTAATTTTCCTTGAATATTACAGTTTGTGATTTTAGAGCCACAACATTTGGAAGGCTGGTGTCCTAAATGTAAAACACAAAAAGTGGTTTTAATATAACAAAAAAAAAAAAACAATAATTAAATAATCTTTTGGGAAAGTTATGTTGAGTTAAAGCAACAACTTGTATCCAGAAGTCTGATGATGATTTTACTTTAATTACACATGATTGCTGTGTTACAAAATTATGCAATAGAAAAAATATATGTGGACTATAAATCTGTTAATGTTATAAAAAATGACTAAAATGTACTATGCAATAAAATGTTTTATTACCTACTTGTACTGCAGATTTATCATTGAATTAATTCAAGAATTAGAATAAAAATACAAAAGGGAGGATTAAATTATCCATTTGTAAAGTCCAGGATATTATTTTGAAAATAGGAACAATTGCAGTGCATTTGATCAAAAAGCCTTGTAGTGTCAGAGAAATGTACTTTGAAGGATTGTCGATGACAGGAATAACATCCTGCACCAACTCTTACTGGAGTCAATTTGAAGAAGTCAGAAGACTGATTGTGCTCCATTGGTTCATCATTAGACTGTGCAGAGTGTGTGGTGAGGTCTCTTATGCGCAGCAGCTTGTGCACCTTTCTTCTTTCGGTCTCAGCTCCCCGTCTCAGAGAAAGTCTAATTTTAGCCGAGTTTGTTCAGTTTCACTGACACACTGCTTTTGATGCTGCAACCCCAACAAGTACACAAACCAGGAGGTCACTGTTAGCTTAGCCAGAAGTAAAATCCTTCCTGTAAACAACCGCTCAGTCTTGTTTGAATCCCATGTTTGCCAGTGAACCCTGCAGTATCTTTTGTCTATCTACCTCCACCTTTTGTCTCAGAATAAAAACTGTGCTCATCTTGTTCTTGGTCCTTCTGAAGTCCACATCAACGCCTTTGACTTGAGAATAAAAATGAGGTGACTGTCCCTACATCATGTCACAAAGTGGCTCGCCAGTTCTTTGTACAAAACATCTGAGTCATCGGAGTATTTCTGTAGATAACAGGACTTGTAGGTTGAAGAGAAATGGTGAGATTGAAATTCCCCCAGGAGTGCTCCTCTGCCGCTGACCACTGCCTCAGACTCAGAAGCCTTTAGTCTCTCAAACTGTGGCCTGACTGTCAGGTAGTCAATAATTCAGTCGCCTCCTGAGGAATCTTCTGGAGTTTTTTTTATGTTAAAGTACAAAGCGCAGCATGAATGGTCTTAAATAAACTGGAGAATATACATTTTAACATTTTAACTGTTTATATTTCACACTAGAGCTGCACAGTGGTGCAGTTGGTAGAACTGTTGCCTTGCAGCAAGAAGGTTCTGGGTTCGATTCCCTGCCCTGGTCTTTCTGCATGGAGTTTGCATGTTCTTCCTGTGCATGTGTGGGTTCTCTCCGGGTACTCTGGCTTCCTCCCACAGTCCAAAAACATGACTGTCAGGTTAATTGGTCTAAATTCTCACTAGGTGTGAGTGTGTGTGTGCATGGTTGTTTGTCCTCTGTGTCTCTGTCTTGCTCTGCGACAGACTGGCGACTTGTCCAGGGTGACCCCGCCTATCGCCAGGAACGTTAGCTAGGGATACCAGCACCTCCCAACCCCACTAAGGGAAAAGGGTGTTAGAAAATTGATGGATATTTCACACTGTGCATGAATGCATTCTAAAGTACTTTTGAATTTGAATGAGAAACACAAGACTCAAGCATAAACTTCCAGGTTTTGCTCACCTCAGCTCTTTTGGAACACGCTGCAAGAAAAAACGTCAGAAATTGTGTAAAAAGATACAGCATCTCATGAAAGTATTCATTCTAGAAACTTGCTGTATTACAATTGCAAACTTGTAGTGTATTTTCTCTAGGGATTTTATGTAATATTCCAACGTAAAGTAGTGTGATCTTCCATTATACTCTGCTGTTTGTCCAACATGAGTTGGCAGTATTATGCTGTGTGAATAATTATGTTTAAACAAGGGTTGGGAAGCTGATTAGGGTTAATAGGATGATAATGGAGCTTGAAGAAAACCTGTGATAATCCGTAAGCGTTCATAAATGAGTCAATTCAAAGCGTATTTATGTGATGGAATGGCCTAATCAAAGCTTAAAACCCAGGAGAATATGTGGAAACAAACAACCTCTATCTAGCTCTATCTCTCTTGAGCTCTATCTATTTTGAGCTTATTTTTTTTTTGTCTAGAAGAACGGGTAAGATTTCAGTGTGCAGATGTTCAAAGCTTTTAGAAAAATACCTTAAAGAAAACTCAACTTATTTTTTGTGGCACCTACAATCTGAAACACTTTGGGCAGCTGATAGCCTCATCCTTTTCTCCGTCTCATGGGGGGCTGGTGGGACAGAGTTCGGTATCAACTGTCAAGTTGCAGAATATTGAATAGTCTGTTTTCGGCAGTCACACCTCCTTGTTCTTTAAAGTCTAGACAGAAATAATAAACAAGACTGTTTGCAACGTTCCCTTTGAGCGAGGACGAGTGCCTCTGCATTCCTTTGTCTTTTAAAACTTCTGTCTGCTAGTTTGTAAAACCAGCATAAAGTGGCATTTCTCTCTCACTAACAGGGGCTCTCTGTAGCCACATTATGTCAACATGCTGGATGAAAATGCATTAAATGAAATTATTCAACCAGATAAATGAGCTTTAAATATTTTATTGCTTTTTCCCAACAAGAAGATCTTCCTAACATCACAGCAGATAATATAAATAAACAGTTTTTCCCCTTAATTAGTATATTTTTGTTTTGCTTTGTTTTTGCTGTAAGAATACGACTCGATTTAATCTCCTGTGAAATCACATGATGCAAATACTGCAGGTCTTTCGCTGTGTTTCGCATTTCCAGCCAAGAGTGAAGCATGTCCACCAACACTAGTTGCTCTGACCTATGATTCATAAAATGTGTATGAGGTTGCTCGAAAAAGCCAGTATCTTCGGTCCACATGCAGCAGAGCGCTGCGGTGTTCGACCAAGTGAGACGCCCAGACTTTAATGCATTTCATAAGTTTTAGCTGGGGCATGTTGATAAACAAATGCTGATTTGCCTATTTTCTTGCTCGCTCTACATTTCGTCTGACTTCTACAATTGACTTTTTTCTCACTAAACGTAAAAAAATAAACATTGGACTTTTTTTTTTGACGTGGTGTTTTCTAATAAATGCTGCAAGTTCAATTCTGCCTTTAGTTGGTGCTTTTATTGATTCCATTTTTTACATGTCGAAAAGCTATTTTTCACCAAGGTAAAATTACAAAGTAGGTGTTAGGTATAAATTACCAACATTAGTTTCAACACCTGCAATAAACAGAGACAGAGACAAGATGAGAGTTCAAAATACTCGCGAGGAGAGGAGCCCGGAGATGTTTCAGTCACATGCCCCGAACCACTCTGAAAACATCTCCGCTCTCAACGCTTTTTATTAAGATAAGGAACGCCCTAGTTACATATCTGTTCCAACCGCTGAAGGATGGGGACAAACCAGTTGGAACAGGTTCAAAACAAGTAACAAGTCATGAGTATATTATAAGACAGTTTTTAGTATGTGCGAGCCGATAGTCTAAGTTGAGCTTCTGTGTGGGTGCTTCTTCCTCTGTCTGGGTGCTTCTTCCTCTTTCTTTGAAACACACCAACCTCTTTTAACAAAGTCACATCAACTAAGCAGAACATTATATGTAACTACATAGTTTAAACTTTCTAAGATAACACTAAAGAATATAACTTCAACAGTAGGGTTTAAAATAGTGTGTGCAGACTGTAATAATGCACTCACCCTGTTGTTTTTCAGTGGATCATTAAAGACAATTTCTGCATATTGTGTTGCTTCTTCATACAATGAGGTAATTTCCTTTTGAATTGCTTTCTTTGAATCATCCAAAATTGACCAGATCTAATCAGCAAACCAAATATTCAGGGAATGTTATTTCAGTAATGATGTCATTTGAAATTAGACCCTTCTGCAGCCTGACAGTGGAAGCATCCCTTTACTAATATTTAGGCAGAACATGTCCTTGTCCTTGTTCAGAATCATTTTAATTCATCACACATCTTTAATCAAGTGGGCTCGTCCAAATTGCAGGTGACAGTCCTTTGTTTTGCATAAACAAACAGGTTCACCACATTCACCATAGCACTGGAGTAAACTATTATTTGTCACGTTGCAGTGACAGCTGTGTTTATCTATTTATGGATGTAACCGAAGACAGCTGCGTATTTGTCTTTACAGTTTTCTCAGCATTTTCAAAAGGATGAAAAATGAGCTCTGAGGTTAGTTAAAAACGCTTACCGGCAAAAAAAATTGTGCCTTATTATAGAGGTGACCTATTTTCAGAAGACTTAACTCATGCAGAGGTGATGCGATTAGCTGCGTTAGCCTGCTAAGTGAAAGTATGAGCAACTAAAGGAAAGCAGGAATTTTGGGTTTCAAAGGGAAACGAGGCTTAGATGAACATAGAAAGCCAAGAATCTTTTTTTTTTTTACAATTAAAATTTTTTTCATGCTAATAAGAAAATGAGGAAATTCTATCTTATTTTTTTTTGTCTTGGAACATATTCTGCTTGTAACATCTTGCTGAAAATAGATACAGTGTCCAAAAATTTTACATTTTATCTACCTGATAGTGATTATTGATCCAGATTTCAGAGTTAATTTTTTGGTTTCCAACTTGTTCAAATGCTGTTGCCCTTTATGTAACTGGAACACACAGGAAGAAGCACATCTCTCCTATTCTGTCCTCAAGCCTTCTTCTTCTTTTCAATGCCTAAATGGTCTTGCTCTGACTTGCCTTTCCTTCCTTCATTGCTCCTGGGGTCAACTATAAATTTGCTACTGGCTGCCCCCAAAGCAAGGTTTGAAACACTGGCACATGAAAGCTTTACAATGCTACTTTTCTAATTCTAATGTCCTGTGAGAGCTAGCTGTGCTACAGTGCTAACACCAGCTGGTTTATAAACAAAAACAAGTAAAGGAGGTATTTTTAGCCAGCATGTTTTTATCATTTTGCCCTCCGCCATAACAGGTGTCACAATATATGGTCCAATTACTGTTTAAGTTGAGTTGCTACATCTGCATGACACCACATGGGGGTGACAAATGCTATTCCTCTGGCATTTGTTGATGTTACAATAAAAAATAAAAAATAAGCATGAATAGATGTGTTTTCCATTCTCTTTTCAGTATAATCATAATTGCTTGATTCAATCATTATTAATTAAACCAGCAAATGTCAAAGGAGGGAGTTAATGGTTTCCTCTGGGAGGCTGTGTACACTGAGAGAATCAATCTGTTGCTGAGGTGCTTCTATGACTGAGCAGTATGTGATAGTGGGTAGTAAAGTACTGGCCAATGTTCCCTTAACTCAGACGTCGGCCACCTTTTCATCTGTCAGCTAGTGCTCAAGATGTTCGATGATGTGCCATCGTCTCAGCTGAAGGCTGAGGGTGGTGGATGCAGACAGGCTGCAGAAATTGATTCGCAAGGCCAATAATGAGGGGGTGGAACTGAACTCTCTGATGGACGTGTCAAAAGAGAGGATGTTGTCCAAGTTAATGACAACTCTGGACAACACTTCACACCCACATGTTGGATAGGCACAGTCGTTCAATAACAGGCTCACTCCACTAGGATGCAACAGTGAATGCCATTTTTTATTATTATTATTATTATTATTATTTTTTCCTATGATTCAGATTGGAAGAAAGGAGGTGATATGGACAACAGAAAATTTACACCAGAGTAAGCATGATATCTCTGCTGTGTGCTTTAAGTAGCAAATACTCATAATAATACACCGAAATGTTGCTTTAAACATCCATCCATCCATTTTCTATAATCCCTTGTTCCTTAGTGGGGTCGAGAGGTGCTGGTGCCTATCCCCAGCTAACGTCCCGGGCGAGAGGCAGGATCACCCTGAACAGGGCAACACAGAGACAAACAGGAAAAACAAACATGCACACATACACTCACACCTAGGGACAATTTAGAGAGGCCAATTAACTTGACAGTCATGTTTTTGGACTGTGGGAGGAAGCCGGAGTACCCGGAGAGAACCCACGCATGCCCAGGGAGAACATGCAAACTCCATGCAGAGAGATCAGGGCCAGGAATCAAACCCAGAACCTTCTTGCTGCAAGGCAACAGCTCTACCAGCTGCACCACTGTGCAGCCGTATTGCTTTAAACATGTAAATGTGAAATAATTTACTTTGAAAGTAAAATAACATATCCGCTGTAACAAAACAAGAGTGGTATATTGTAACCAATAAATACATTTCTGCCAATAAACAGTTTTTTAATGTCTCACCACATTGGTGGTTGTATACTGAGATAAATAACTATAAAAAAAAAGTTAGGACACATTTGTTTACTAAGAAGGGTGTAATTTGGCTGTGGGTGCGCTACGACCAGAGCAACATACCATGTAGAAACATCGACATTAGGTCATTTAGGGCTTCCAAAATTCTTTAGATTCTTTAGACTTATCTTTAGATATTATGAATGAGATATTATACAGCACTCACAGAGGGCACCAGGTTAAAAGGTTTTCCTTCCCAGGATTTATCAAAGGGGTTTGTGTCAGGAAAGGCCTCTGCCTTTAAACATCTGCCAAGTCTGTGTGTTTGCAGCTGTGGAGTCGGAAAGGCTGCTGTGCTGTGGAAACCCCATGAAGGGAGGTGCAGAACAACATGAATCAGATAATATATGCATGTCTTCTTGGCATTGTGCAGAATTTTACTAAAAGACTTTTCTTAACTTTTACTTAATGTAATATAATAAAACACAGATTTCTTACCAAAATGCATCAATCAAAGCAAGATAGTAAAACTGTACAATTTATTTTAAAATAGATTAAAATGTATTAAATTCTTATTTCTAGGAAATACAATTTCTTTCAAATGTTATAGCTTGTAGAGTTTTATTTAATTTTATAGAATGTTACTAATGAGTATTTGTGAATATTGTTATGTTTCTCAAGTTTAGTTTGTTGGAAAATAGAGTTTTTTTTCCCCCTAATCCATGCATATTAAAATGCTAAAAAGGGCATGGTGTTCTGAATCTGGGGCGTCTGACATTTCACACTCAGCAGCAATCAGATAGTCAAATTACAGCTGTTCTGGAAATCACACAAGAGATCCCTTCACTCTGCATGGTTTACTCTCCCCTGAGCTATTTTTTTTCTTATCCAGGGATTCAAAGTGAGTCAGTGTGGAGGACAAATTGTTATGTACCACAACTGAAACGCAGATGGCTTCAAACTTTGCTTCAGCCATCACTCACTGCTAACTCACAGGTTAGCATGCCAAGCAAGTCAGAGAAAACTGTCACAGTACACCAGTGAGTTTTGCAGACCGACCTGCTGCCCAAACGTCTAACTGCCCCATGTGCTGAACATTACGAAGTCTGCAACTGCTGTGTGACTAACAAGCTGATTTAAAACCAAGTTTGGGCATTTTTGGAAGGGTTTTCTGCATTGTTTTTGTGGTTTGGTGTCAAGCTAACACTTTTCTCTTTGTTTTTATTTACCATAATAAAAATAATACAATACAATACAAAGCAGTGTTGAAGAACTTCGCAGTAAATAAGTTAAAGGATCATCTTTCACATTAAGCAAAGTGGATTTGAGACTACAAACCATAACATATCACCCATCATTTTAATAATGAAAGATGGTGGTGGCAGTATTGCGTTATATAAATTTTTTTTTTACATTTATAGGAAAGCAGGTCAGAGTTGATAGGAAGATTGATGGAGATAAATACTGGGCAATTCTACAGGAAATCTGCAAACAGCTAAAGCTACAGTGGAATCAGTTAGATTAACACAGGCCTATGAAAAGTCCAGACTTAAATCCAATTGGTAATTAGTTGCAAGACATGAAAATTGCTTTTCACAAAAACTCTTCAACCAAACTCTGCTGAGCTATAGATATTTTTCCATGGAAGAATAGACAGACATTTTACACCCTAAATTTGCAAATCTGGACAGATCCTAAAACATTTTCACACTTTTTTATTTCAAATTATTTTACTTGCAAAGATAACCATCTTTGCAAGATAGTGCAAATAGTGCACTATCTTTAGGTTGGTGCACTTCTCTCTTTAGGGAGAGAAGTTGTGCTGGTTCTGCAATATGTAATAGTGCAAAATTTTATAGGGGCACTCACTCATAAACAGAAAAATATACATTAAGACAATATAGATTTCTTTGCTAAGAAAAATGCTTTTACAGGCATTGCATCAACTGTTGGTTTTATAGGCTCCACTTTCATGCCAATAAAGTTAATTGCATGAAACCACTTAATGGCCCATCTGCAGACACTCCCAGAAATGTGGTAAACATAACCCAGGAGACAACATATGGTACCAGCAGTGAAACGATGCTGCTGTGAGGCACTGGCGTATCCCAGACTGAGACTCATATGAGGGTGATGTTCTCCAGCGCTATTTATGTTCAATGCATCAAAGCTTCATATGGGGTGAGAAACCTTGAGTTTCTCTCCTCTCACTGCTTTAATGCTTCCTCAAACAAAGCCATATACTGGCCACTTATTCTGCAGGAGGTGTCAGACTCAGCAATCGAGGAAGAGGGCATTCAAGCTGGTTTGAATCATTAAAAGAAGCTTTATCAGCATCCAGACAAGTTGTGACAGAAAGAAAAACATGTTTTATTCATATCAGCCATTGTTAGCAGCCATGCCTGAGTTGTTTGGTTAATTGCACCTGTGATGCTGACTGAATCATGGCCTAATTCAAATCCCAAAGAGTCATTTTTACATTGTGTCTAGTGTCTGTGGTTTTAAAATGTCAAGCAATCCATCTGTTGTGTTTCATTTCCTCTAAAAAAGTCACTTAGCTCCCAGGTTTTTCGTCAACACCCTGCAGACTTCGTCAAATGGAGTCAACATTGCAGAAACACAATTGAATACATGGAAATCAGATCATTCATACTCACTGACTTTGATCTGTTTTTGTTAGGGCCCACTCTTTGTTGTTTCATTCATAACAGGATCTGACTCTTAATTGTTGGCCTGCAATGTGATTGAGCTTGCTGATAAATGGCTGTGTGTCCAGTTTCTCCAGTGGAGCAGAGAAACTGGTGTGAAAACATGATGAATCATCACATCTCTTCAGAGAGAAGGAATCACTGGCCTCCTAAGAGTAGATGCATATTTTTTGTTTTTGGTCAAACACTTGCTGTTTTTGTTCAGAGGTTGTTTTTGAATAAACTGTTCTTCTTTTGTGTATTGAATGTCTATGACCTTCCCTTTCACCTTCAGTTGTTAAAATAGATTTAATGAGTCACTTTGTTTTATGTTGTATTGTTTTTTTGGTTTTTATCTTTAATGTAGATGGTTTCCTTTACTTGTTTGCTCAGCCAATTAGATGTAAAAGGTTGACCAAACTGAGGTTTTTGGCTCTTCATGCTTCATGCTACTGAGCACTTTAGTCCATGTGTTTCACAGACACTTCTGCTACCATATTTTAGATTTCCTTCCTGTCTTTCCGAATGTCCGATTGAAATGTCTGCATACCTTAGGTTCTTTTTTATTCTTTTTTCTTTTTTCTTCCTTTAGCAAACTCGACAGCTCCCTAAGTTTCCCCCAATGCCTTAAGGCTACTGGTCCCAGCCATCCTACATAGAACAATTATTTTAGCCACTTTTATCTTGTATTTCAGTCTTTTTGGTTAAGATCTATCACATCCTGTCAGTCTGAAACTCTCCACTTAAAAAATGGGTTGTAAAACACCTACAAGGAACATGGAAGGAAGCCCCTGTAGGACAAAATATAACCTGGATGGTAGTGTCTACATCATAACATGAGGAAGGTTCACAGTCTGATGGCGACTCAGTTCAATCAATACCAGAATAATTATGTCAGCTTTTCTGTTCCTTGTCAAACTGTTTTGTATGCTTCATAGATAAAAACGTGTGCCATCTCTTCTTCTTCCTCACTATAAAATTTATGTGAAACTCACTTTGTGATATCGAGAGGTTTTCCATAAAAACGGCAACATATTGCTGTTGAGAAATGCGTTCAGATTTTTTTCTCTGCGCGCAGTTCTTGTGTTTTATTACAGTTTTCCCCGACGTTGAGTGATGAGAATTTAAATATATTCTATCTATAAGCCTTCGCTGTCGTGTGCCTCGCTCCTATGCGCCATGGAGCGATTGGCAGCTTCATGGGTTGGGCAGACAAAGCTCTATATATGAAAACACGTGACAGGGCTCGGAAAAGCTGCGCCTCATAAGAGTGAAGACACAAAGAAAAAGGCTGGAGAGACGCTGGAGGCAGCAGCAGCATCGACACTTCCAACCTGTTCCAGAGAGAAGGAGCGCACTCCGGGTGACAACTTCGACTTCCACAAAAACTTCAGCTGCATAACGAATTGAAAACAAAGGGATAAGACAGAGAAAATTTGTATTGCTCATTAAATGTATGGCTCTTTTCTTCTGAGATCTAAGACTTTTTGTGGTTCAGCAATGCGCTTCTGGCTCGGATTTACGCACGGCGATAAAGGGCGATTCTGCACACTTGAAAGAATTATGTAAGGTAAAGAAAAGCGCTTTCATTCATTTCTGTCTTTAAATAACAGTATCAGGGGGATTTTGAGGGTTTTGCTATTATATCATATTAGCAGTAATAAATTAAAATTCAATATTTAAAGAAATATCGCACAATTATATATTAGTAAGAGATTAACATAGATAAAATTTTTGATACGAAATTTTACTATTGCAATCAGTTGTGAAACCAATAGTGAAATTGCAACAAATTGCTCCTCTAAATAATTTAGGCACTTTAGTGGATGATACTAACAGGCTTGATAAGCCGAATGTAGACAGATTCTAGGTTTGTTTAAGTTATTCTAGTTATAAAAAGTGTTTTAATGTGTTTCTGTGCGCTGGTTGCCTATAGGTGCCTATTGAGTATTAAAGTCTATAGAAATAAAAAAAAAAAAGCAATCTAATTATATGCATAATCTAAAACTGAGCCAGATTAGTTGAAAATTAGATTTTAATTATTGAGTAGCTTCTGACTTTCTATGTCAAACATTTGCAGTGAAATGCTGTAATTATGTGAAGGTTATTTTTTGTAAATGGAATCTTTAAGCATCAGAGGCAAAGGCTGGACTTTTGCAAACACACCAAAGAAAAATGTTTTATTCAGGGCTGTAAAGATGTTCAAAAATCTGATATTTTTTTGTCATCGATCTGTAGGTTGTTCCGTCATCTCAGACTGCAGTGTTATCCTCAGACACAGCCATGAAATCTGTGCTTGACGGGGTGGCAGACACCACCTTCCGGACTATTACATCTGGGTTGCAGTATCTAGGCTCCAACGACGCCAACTATGATGACCCCATCAATGACTTGAACTTAAAGGGCAGCTTGTCCATGCAGAAGCCCTTGTCTGCTTTCCGCAGCAAGGTACCTACAGATGAAGAGCTTATCCTCAAAGGCATCCCCTTCTTCCCCACCAATACCACAGACTTGTTTGGCAACAGGACCACATTTAGAGATGAGACTAATAATATACAATGTGGCGAGAACTTTATGGACATGGAGTGTTTCATGATCCTGACTCCCAGCCAGCAGCTAGCTGTGGCTGTAATGTCTCTGACTTTGGGTACCTTTACAGTGCTGGAGAACCTGGTGGTGCTCTGCGTCATACTGCAGTCCCGCACCCTCCGCTGCCGTCCGTCCTACCACTTCATTGGCAGCCTTGCAGTGGCTGACCTTCTGGGCAGTGTTATCTTTGTCTACAGCTTTTTGGACTTCCATGTTTTCCACAGGAAGGACAGCCCCAACGTGTTTCTCTTCAAGTTGGGTGGAGTCACTGCATCGTTCACGGCATCAGTTGGGAGCCTCTTCCTCACTGCTATCGACCGCTACATCTCCATACACCGGCCGCTTGCCTACAGGCGTATTGTAACTCGAACCAAGGCTGTCATAGCCTTCAGTGTGATGTGGACACTCTCGATCATCATCGCAGTGCTACCTCTGCTTGGCTGGAACTGTAAGCGTCTCAACTCAGTCTGCTCAGACATATTCCCCCTGATTGATGAGAACTACCTGATGTTCTGGATCTTCCTGACCAGTGTCTTGGTTATTTTCATCATCTACGCCTACATATACATCCTGTGGAAGGCACATCACCACGCTGTGCGCATGCTAAGTCGCACCTCCCAGAAGAGTCTTGTTATCTACTCAGCAGATGGGACTAAAGTGCAGACCACACGCCCTGATCAGGCACGCATGGACATCCGTCTAGCCAAGACCCTGGTGCTCATCCTGGTGGTGCTGGTAATCTGCTGGGGCCCCTTGCTTGCCATCATGGTGTACGACCTCTTCTGGAAGATGGACGATGACATCAAGACAGTGTTTGCATTTTGCAGCATGCTCTGTCTTCTCAACTCCACCGTCAACCCCATCATCTACGCCTTGAGGAGCAAGGACCTGCGGCGTGCCTTCCTCAGCTCCTGCAACATCTGCCAAAGCAGTGCCCAGCAGCTGGACAATAGTCTTGAGTCGGACTGCCAGAACAGAAATGCCAACATTTCTGCCAACAGGGCTGCAGAGAGTTGCGTGAAGACCACTGTGAAAATAGCCAAAGTAACAATGTCTGTGTCAACGGAAACGTCTGCTGAAGCTGTCTAATTAGCCATCAAGGGGGGAAAAGTGTAAATGTCATCCACCTTGAACAACCTCATTTCACATGAAAAGCAAAGGTTGGGCATTCCAGAAAAGTCCTCTCCTGAAAGTTCTTGACTCTCATCTTCACACAGATGCTTTAGTGGCTCCATAATTTTATTTTGGTGGATAAGTACATAGGGTGCCAAAGTGCCAAATGGTATTGGAAGATCATAGAAGTGACTTGCAATTTGAAAAGGACTTGGAAAGACTATCATAAGTCTGCTGTTTGCCACAGACTTCTTGATATCCAGTCAGCAAAGGCATATTATATTTTTGTACTGTGAATTCAGGTTTTGAAAAACTCTATCTTCATTTATGGGATAAGGGGCTACTGCAATTTCTAAGTAGAGATGTTTTACAGTGTCATGTAGAACTTGGTATGTATCTCGAACCATACGTATAACAATTCATTGCGTTTTGACTTCCTATAGGCTTCATGTTGCATAAATGCATTTTTGAAACTGAATTTTTAAACATTTTTATTGTTTTGTTCCAGAATTGTATGATTTCTAACATCACTAAGAGAATGATCAATGTGTGGAGAGATATTTTTGAGAAATGAAAGGTCAGGTAAAGTTACAAACCATGAAATATCAACTTAGACTTGTAGGTGTAAAATATATCTATGAAATCTCATTTTTCAGTGGTAAGGTGATTTCTTTACTAGCGGCCTGCTCCTGCAGGGTAAAATATCTTTATTCAGTTATGTACCAAACAAATGTACAGTGCTTAATTGCAAATGAAGTGTTCCAGTTCAGCTGTTCAGCCAAGTCAACTCAAACGCCAAGCTTTCTTTGTTTAAAGCCTGTAAGATATATAAAAAAGAAGGAAAATAAGAAAACAACAACACAGTGTGCTGGTCACTACTGCTGGAAACTACGGTAATAAGGTTTTCAGACTAAGGCTCCTTTTGTCAAATGTTTAATTTTATTGGATTCTGCCTTGTATGTATGTGTGGTACCTTGTGACTAAGTGATCTGTTTCCAACCCTAAAGCCTTTTGATAATTGAAGTGAATTTTTCTTAGTGCTACTGTTGCATAAAACAAAATAAACCAATGCACAGGGCTGTTGAATTGGTTTTGGCGTGACTCTGAATAACCTAAAAATAACTGCTGTTAATTTTTTTACCTCTCAAAACAAAGAAACAAAGGTCAGTAGCTTGTAACTTAAATGGAAGTTTGTGTGTAAGATCAAAACAGACCTTAGATAATCCAACATAGCAAAGATGTGTTTTTTTCTGATAGATGATGTAGAACTTTTAATCTAGAAATCTCACAGCACAATTGTTCTGTAAACATTTATCTCATTGTGAAGTTTTCCAGACAGCTGTTTATCAATATGCTTCTGCTGGCTCTTGTAATTTTAAATATTAAAGATCAAATGTCAACTTGTGGCTTATGTACATTGGTGGCATAATGAGGAATCTATGACTTCAAAATCACCTTCGGTCAAGTGTTTCTGGTATCGCTGTATTAAAACTTTTGAATAAAGTTGCAGCTGGTGTCATGTTGCTTGCATGTGTTTGATTTGATTAGTTGACAACAGGAAAATGACTGACGACAAAGGGAACATCTAAGCTCTATGCTGACAGAAGAACGCAAAGGCCCGAAGCTCTGTGCCACTCAGTCACTAATAATGCTTTACTGCCCCCTTGCGGATGATGAAATATTACATCTTTGTCATTATCATTATTTCTACTTAGCATCTGAAAATAAACTGATTTTTAGGTAAATAAATAAAATAAAAAAATACATTTGTACCTTCCCTGCACGGTGCACAATCTGACATTTCCTTTTATTAAGGAAAAATTGAAACATGCAGATGTTCCCTGCAATTTTTAACAAAAGAAAAGAGGAAAAAAAGAAAGAGTTAATAGCTTTGTAATTAAGTTAGACTTAAATAATAGCTAATAACACTAACAGATTTAGTGATTTTCTTTTTTACTTTGGCAAAAATCAAACAGAGCAACCAGTTACCCTTCAGTCTTCATTGAATTCACATTGCACATATTTCATATTTTTTTAGATATCTTATTGCATTTGTAATTATTTGAATTGGTGTAGAGTACAACAGGAAAGCAGCAATGTTGCTCTGCTTTTAATGTTAGGAAATGTGGGGCTTTTCACTCTTGGGTGTGTTGACAATTACAGCACTGCTCTCTTGAGAAACATGTTAAGCTGAAAGTTTCCTTAAGTAGCAATTATTCTGCAGTTCTTTTAACCAGAATATGTAACATTTAATAATAAATGTAATAATTTGTAAATATATTTAGGCGACCATATTTTATCTAATTTAAAACAACAATAATGCTACAAACTACAAAAAAAAATTTGCAAGATAATTAAGCACTCCAACTATAAATACAATTATATGAAGAATCCCAGTGAGAAAGTTTCTTCCATTTGTATTATCATTCAATTTATGTTATTTATATATAGTAATTAGTGTATATGTTTGACATTTTGTCAAATAATTTTTACACAACACTCAGAAATGGTGGAGTATAAGTGTAGAACTACCTAAATTTATTTTTTCTACAAGTAAAAAGTAGTCACTGAAGAATTTCTCAAATAATAGTAAATATTTTGAAATAAATAAATAAATAATAAATAAATACTGAGTAATATCTATCATTATTACTTTGTTTTTAGACAGACCCAGACAAAAACAGCACTGAATTAGATTACACTAAATTTGTATAAGTGGTAATAATAAATATAAATATATAATAAATAATAAATAAGTCTTGCTTAACCTGATTTCATATGTGAAAAATTATATAACCATACAGAAAATATATTAAATTATCTGTAGGTTCTGCTACTTTGAATAATAATAAAAAAACAAATAGTAAAAAATAAATCACATATTACACAAATGCACAAATCTCAGTTTTTAGGACATAAAATATTTGAAACCAATACCAACGATAGGTGATGTACACATTCGAATAGAACTAAGTACGGTTTACTGTATATCCCCAAATGATCTCCAAATGGCAAAACACAATGGTTCATTAGATACTATACTGTATTTCGTCCCTTACTTACTTTTTATTCTTGACTCGGGTATATACATATAGCATGTCTTTATTAAGCATATTTTATTCAGTTAAAAAATGGATACGCAAACATTCAATAAATTATTTAATTATCATGTGACTTTTTTTAAATTTGAAATGAAACTAAAACTTTTCTGTTGATTTGTGGATATCCCAACAATCAAAACAAATTTGAAAAAAGACGCTTCCCTTGCCTTTAGGGAAACGTAGTCTTCAAACAATATGAAACAGTAAGACAGGGCTCATAAAAAACTACAAATTCCAGCACCAGTTCAAGTTCTTGCGCATGCTCATAACTAACTAAGTAAAGGATAATAAAAGAGAAGCTACTTCGAACCGTTGTAATCGCTGTGGCGTATGTCTTAATCTTAAATCTGGTATCATCCAGGTTTGTTCTGCTGTTTTTTCTTAGTTATTTTATCGAGATTATCTGGTAATGTAATCTCTTATTTATACTTTTTAGAATTTATCAGTGAGGACAGGGATAAGCATAAAAAGGTGCGTGGCATCCCGAGTCCTGAATCGCCGGTGCTCTTTTTGTAGTTAGCATTAGCAGCACCGGGGCCCAGGCCAGCTACTTCCTGGAGACGAGGCATATTTAAGGCTTCGCTTTTCGCTTGTTTTTGATATAATTACGGTGCAATGGCTTGTGGGGCTACTTTGAAACGTACTCTGGATTTTGACCCGTTAATGAGCCAGGCTTCCCCGAAAAGGAGGAGATGTGCGCCGGTCATGTCGCCGGTATCTTCCCCACAGAAATATCTGCGTATGGAACCGTCGCCTTTCGGAGAGGTCTCGTCTAGACTGACCACAGGTATGATAACTGGTGATATACAACTTTGCAGTGTTTCTTGTGTTAAATTTTAGGATGTTCACATGATCGCTGCTTGTTTACTCATTTATCATTTCCTTATTAGTTTACTGTTAAGTGTTCATGTGGTATAACTATAAAAACATGACCAGTGTGGTCAATTTCAGTTAACTTAAATATATGAACCATCTATGGCTTATGAACTTTTATATGTGTGTACATTATAATCTTCCAGAAATGTGTTCACTGTAGTGGAGGTGTGAGGTGCTATTTAAGTTAAATTGTAAAGTCTCCTAGTTGAATTAGGTGTGAACCCCGACTTTCTTTATTTCTGTACGAATTAAGCTCTTTAGTTTAAAGATGTTTCTTTATTTATGGACTAAACTTTATCTTCTCTTAGAACAAATTCTACACAACATAAAACAGGAGTACAAGCGCCTTCAGAAACGTCGACACCTGGACAGCGCCTTCCAGCAGACAGATGGCTGCTGTCCTCTGGACCTGCAGAACATCCAGGCTGGGTCTCCTTTACCAGGTATAAACAATGTCCATGTTCTAATAAGGGTTTAGTCTATTTTTTTAATTTATAATGATCTCCTACTTTCAGTTCTAAGTTTGAAACAGTTGCTGTAGGTTAGATTTTGATATTTTAAATTGCAACCAAATTAACTATGAATTTGACATTTTAGCTCTCTTTAGCAATTTATTTACCGGTCTGCACAGCTTGCACTTTGTTGTTGCTAAGAGAAGGGACTCAGATTTCAAAAAACTGCAAACATTTCCAAATTCAGCTTCTTCCATGTCAAATTGAAATGGAGCAACTTTTCTGTTTTTCTTTCAGTCTTACTCTCTTGCTCTCTAGAAAGAGGCAGAAATGCCACAGACAGGGTGCTGTTATAATATTGTAGCTTTTTTTTCTATGGTGCACTACATGATTGAAAAAAGGTCAGATTTTTTACCACTGGCCTGTTACAGATCATGATGCATGTTTGTAGCTGACCATAAGATCTTTTTACAACCTTGATTCTCAAACTATTTATTTATGTAAAGTTTATGGGGTTTTTTTTGTTTGAGGATTCTTAGGTCTGGCACAGAGAACTGACATGAGAAAACTAAACTTTCCTGCAAACTCTATAAAGCCTCTTTTGCCTTTAATTCAGCATAATAAAGACAGACCTGCTAAGTGTTTCAGGGGATGTTGGTGGTAAATAAGTAAAATTTTTCATGCTATTTGATTATCTATGTCACAGGTACTTCCTCAGATGCCTCATCTCCCACCAGAAAGGAGCAGCCACTATTTTCCCTCAGGCAGGTTGGGATGATCTGCGAGAGACTACTGAAGGAGAAGGAGGACAAAATCCGAGAGGAATACGACGAGATTCTGACGACAAAACTTGCTGGTGCGATTTTTTTTATTGTATGGTACACTACATGAGTTCTTGTAATGCACATTTGCTAAAGTGATGAAACTGCTCCTTCTTTCACAGAGCAATACGATGCGTTTGTCAAGTTCACACATGACCAGCTGATGCGAAGGTTTGGAGAGCAGCCTGCGAGTTGTAAGTATCCGTAACATCACAAAGCCTTCTGACCCATTTTAGTGTCTTCAGGCTGTCAAGAATTTGGTATAAGTCATGCTTAATATCTTTAGTCAGGGAAAGACAATTTATTCTTAATGTTAATTGTTCATGAAATCTATAAGGTAAGCATGGCATTGGGTTCTCATTACAAGATTGAGAAGAATCTGGTCATTATAAAGTGTTTTTTTCTTACTATGTTATGTTGAATTTCTCAACTTGGATAGAATAACAACAAAAAATATGTTTTAGAAAAACATATGTAGAAGGAATAGCTCCTCTCTCTGCAAAGAATGACTAACATGTTGGCCAGAGGTTAATGTGTTAAGATTTCATATTATCAATTGGTTTATAGATGAAGTCATAATGGTTTGTGATGTGCCAATCAATTAGTCTGTGATCAGAATTAGTTGTCTCAGTCAGAAGCGGAAAGATTTTAAACACCAAAAAAAAACCTGAAGTGTGTATTTCTCTTAAATGTATTTCTTGATTTTTTTTTTCTTTCAAAGGTTGACACAAAGTGCTGTAGTGCTTAAAAATATTATATTTTTTGTATTATTCAATTTTATATTTTGCTTTGTTTACATCTATTTTACTTTTTTGTACTGAAGGAAAGAAAAAAATTATTTTCTGCCTTTTAAGCCAAGTTTTATGTATAAATCTTTGCTAGAACATTGACAATAGGAAAAAATGCAGCTGAAAATGTGCCTCTTATAAATACATTGTGTCCTGGTGAGATCACATCATGCAGAACCATAAAGTAATGTTTATTTCTTGTTTTTCTTACAGATGTGTCCTGATTCCCGCGTTCTAATCTCGGGTTACTACCTTTGCTGCCGTCTACTCCAGGGACTTGGTGGATCTCATTGGACTTTTGCTGTGCCATATTGCCTCTGTGGACTCACTGCCTCAGGCATCAGCGATGGGCATCAGCATTTGCTGTTGTTTAGAGGGTTTAGAGGAGTTTCGTGCTGCCAACATGTCTCAGAGACTCCCAGTGGCCTCTTGACTGCCGTGTTGCATTTGGCTTTCCTCTGATGCCTTTATAAAAGGCCGTCATCACATACTTGGCCTTTTTTGATCTAACTTTTTTTTAAATTTCTTTTGTGCTATTTCACCAAGGATGTGAGTTGTGCTATTTTTATTTGCTTTTTAAAGAGATTGGAGACCGAATAGTGGAAGGAAGGCAGTTCTCTGACTGGGCTTCGGTTTCAACAATGGTCTTGGCTGTCTTCAACATTGTATAAAGTGTTCTGATTATTACTGCTTTTAGATTTGTACATTTGTATACACTGTATTTCATTTTTTTCCTTAAAATTTTTTGGCTTGACTTTTGTTTACTGTATTCCAATGTTATGACTTTTGTTTGCTGTAGGTTTAAAGGGGCTTTGATTCAAATGTATTGAATAAAAACTTGGCACAAACATTTTCTTACTGCTTTTTAAAATTTTTGTTTAGCAAAAAGTAATTTAATTTGTCTCTATTTGAAAACGTTAAGTTGTAAAATGACTAAGATATTTTTTAAGTACTTGAATCTTATATTGATTTAATAAAATTAATGATTTAACAAAGGCACAAAAATATATACAGGGAAAAAATTTACTTATTTGTGTAATTTATCTCATAAGTAAATGTCTCACCATGTTTCAGGCCTATGTTTTTCGACCTGAATAAAGCTTTATGGCTTCAAATATTACATAACCTTTCCAAAAAAAACAATCTTTCATATCCACTGTAAGAAAGTTTTGTAATTTTTAAAGAATTTAATTTTTAGGCTTTAAAATAAAAGGGAAGGATAAGGGAATGGATATAGACCATGAGAAGTTTTATTTCGAAAATAAAAGCACAATTAATAAAAAACATCTAAAAACGTAGCTATTGTTATTCTGTTGCGGGAAATGCAACCCCATTATTTAAATAACAATTCAGTAATTGAATAACTACATTTAAAAGTACCGGTTTATTAAAACTGTTAGTGAACTGGAGGTATTTAAATTAAGGTATTTATATAATTCAATAATTAAATAACTACATTTAAAAGCATCAGTTCGTTAAAAAGCCACAATGGAAACTTGCCGACCCTTGTTTCAGACGAACGTGGAGGCGGGAGGAGCGGGACACTAAATCGAACAAACCCTAAACCTTTGCCGAAACTGAGCCTGTGATTGGACGAGCGGAGCGGAAGCAGCGTTAAGCAGGAAGTGTGACATCTCTGCCAATGTGAACAGGTCGTGCAGAAATGTAACATGTTTTATGACGTTTATAGTTAATGTTTGACTTTATGCTTAGAAAACATGGCTTGCTTTTTTAGAAGAAAAATCGCTGCGAAGGTAAACTCGAAAAGACGCGTCTAAGTATTATACATATTTTCTCAGACCTTGTAGGATGGTCAGTTTATTTACTTGTTTGATTTTCCAGCTGGCGAAGACGCTGCAACAGTCTGAGGATGTTTTTGTCCCAGCTGTGACTGCTGTTCCTGTTTTAAAGAAATAGTTAAGTTTGTTTAATTAATTTGCCTCCAGTCTGCAGGTGCCTTTCGTGTTTGTCCTTTCATTGTTCAGGTATAACTCCAGGATTGTTGTGTTTTTTTAGCCCGAGTACTGACTTCAGGCTGTCACTTGAAACATTACGAATCAACGGGATCCTGCCTTCCAGTGGGGATCTTCAGTTGCAGACAGAAAACCTGGCTGCGCAGGTCAGAATTATAATGCAAACAGATTAAGAGATGTAAAATGAGGGGAAGTTGTAATCTCATTTCACCTGCAAGTGACGTCACATGAAAAAAAAGCAAATATTTTATGTAGTTTTCAACTTTGTATTTATTTAAAACACAAACTTAATTATCTTTTAGTTGGATTTTATGTGATAGGGTAGCACAAAGTACCACATAAGCAAATGTTTCTGATTTATAACTCTAGTCTTACACTGTTTTTCAGCTAAAGCCAGACAGCGTAGTGGAAGAGATTTCAGCTCGACAAGGCTTGATTTACTTTAAACTAAACCGCAGTCTTCTTGCTGAGGTTTGTTTGCGCTGACCTGACTCCCAGAGACCAACAAAAAGTCTTGAATTCTTCTGGTGTGATTGTTACATTCCAACCTTTTCTGTTTCAGAAACTGCTGGAGCCATTTGGGAAAGGCGAGAATGATCATTTTGGGTTAAATAGTGAACTTTTTGAAACTCTGAAGAGAAGGACCATATTAGTGGAGTTCAGGTGGGTTTAGATTTATGGGTCTGATAAGAAGTATATTAATATATTTAAAATTTGATTTTAAAACACAACCGTTATGTGTTTTTTAGCTCCCCAAATATTGCTAAAAAGTTCCATGCTGGGCATCTGCGCTCAACAATTATTGGTGAGTTTGATAAATTAATCTATTTTGCCCTGGAAAAGCACTCATACAACTTGAATCTTTGAAACCTCAGCTGGAATTTTATTTTACTAACACAAAGTAGAGTACAGTTGTGATCTGGATGGGAAATGAGACTTGATTCAAAATGATTCATATGTAACAAAGTAAAAATGTAATTTATTTAGGAGTAGAGGAGTGAAAACAAGAGCTGCACAGTGGCGCAGTTGGTAGAGCTGTTGCCTTGCAGCAAGAAAGTTCTGGGTTCGATTCCCGGCCCCGGTCTTTCTGCATGGAGTTGGCATGTTCTCCCTGTGCATGCGTGGGTTCTCTCCGGGTACTCCGACTTCCTCCCACAGTCCAAAAACATGACTGTCAGGTAAATTGGCCTCTCCAAATTCTCCTTAGGTGTGAGTGTGTGTGTGCATGGTGGTTTGTCTTGTGTGTCTCTGTGTTGACCTGCGACAGACTGGCGACCTGTCCAGGGTGACCCCGCCTCTCACCTGGAATGTTAGCTGGAGATAAGGACCAGCCCCTCCCGACCCCACTAAGGGAAAAGGGAGCATAGAAAATGGCTGAATGGATACAAATCACAGCTAATATGCATCCTTTTTTTAAAAGTTGAAAGTATTGAAAAAGTGTTGGGTGATCATTTTTGATTAAAAATGTCTTTAAAATAAATTTAACTTTTGGATGTATTTGTTCTTCAGGTAACTTCATAGCTAACCTGAAACAATTCCTCGGTAACAATGTTATCCGAATGAACTACCTGGGAGACTGGGGCATGCAGTTTGGTGAGTGTGTCATACCAAATATGTTCCTGGAATTGAAATTACAACTTTGTAAAACCACTAATGTGAACTGAATTGAACTTTCAGGTTTGTTGGGAGCTGGATTCAGCAGGTTTGGGTGCATGGAGAAATTAAAGGAAAATCCATTACAGCATTTGTTTGCGGTGGGTTTTTTTCCCATCTAAATTATTTTTAGATTTGAGTATATTTAGGTATTTGTTTGCTTTCAATTGCAGTTTTTGGCTATAATAGACAGTTGACTATTGCCTTTTGTTTCATAGTACAATGGGTTTTATGGTATTATTTGCTGTCTTTTGTACTTTAGGTTTATGTTCAAGTAAACAAAGAAGCAGAGCACAGTGAGGATATCAAACTTGCAGCAAGAGACTTCTTTAGACAGCTGGAGCAGCATGAAAACCAGGCCATGTCATTATGGCAACAGTTCCGGGAGATCACAGTGAAAGAGTATCAGCATATCTACAAGGTCGGCTCTCTCTCTGAAACATAAACTCAATGTGAAACATGAAAGCACACAGATTTTTTTGTTTTTTGAAATCTCAACAGAGGTTAGGAATCCACTTTGATGTGTACAGCGGGGAGTCTTTTCACCAAGCCCAAACCCAGGAGGTGGTCCAGGAGCTGCAGAGCCGAGGTCTGCTGAAAACCTCGGAGTATGTAGAAACCTTCATTCACAACTGCTGCCATTAGGAAACACTTTTGGCTATTAGATGCATTAGACCTAATTATGCTTCTCCTAATCTGCTGTGCACAGCTACGACATCAAGATGCATTGAACAAGAGTGTCACGCTATTGTTAGCATATTAACAGTAGTTAACAAGGACTGATCTGTGGGTTAGGAATAAAATGTGTCAGTTGTCATTACTCTTTAAGTTTTTATGATCTGGAAATGATCATGTTTGAACAAGAACAGTAAGCTTGTAAAAAGACAGCTCAAATTGCTGAACATGTAGGTGTAAATGTATATGAATATTTATTGGATGGACAACAAATAAGAACCACACTGTTCAAAAATGTCTGATCTAAGCATTTGATTTAAAAAAGTCATTTTTCTGTCTTTTGTTAGAGACACAGATGTGCTGAGGTTAGCCCCCTGGTGGCAACTTGTATTACTACAGTTCAGGGCAACAGCTGCCTAGGATTCATTTTAAGGTGTAGATAAATAATAATAATATTTTTTTAAAACTACTTCTAATGGTTTTTTTTAGAAAACAGGCCTAAGTGCTAATTATATGCTAAAAGCTTTATGTTTCATTTAAACAATTGATGGCCAACATTTATTGCATGGACATGTTTTCCTGAAACCTCACGATTGTGTTGTCGTGCCTTTTTTTTAATGTAGACAGCTAAATAATATTTCTAGAAAGTAATTATATTGTTTTCTGATGATACTATTTTTCTGTCTCTTCATCAAAGGTTCAAAATATTATCTTAATGATCGATTACAGGCTCTTATAGTTTGACGATTACTTCCTAAACCTTAATTTGTCAGACAAAGAAGCTTATTTACTTTAGGCCTAGTAAGGACCCACCATACGCAAATAGTATTTACAAAGTATCTCAGAATCTTGGCCCAGTCTGTTTTAATTAGATTTAAACTCAGATCTGATTACCAAGCAGATTTAACCCAGTTGCAGAGACTGAACTTTAAACTCAATTACCCATTGTCCACATGCAGGGATGTAGTGTGGGCCTTTGAATATTTGAACATAAACATAGCTGATTTAATAGGTGGACAGTGAAGAACAAAAAGAGTTTAATTAGTATTGTGAGTATTTAATTGAATTCTGCTGTTTGACCTGTTTTTTTCCTTTATATGGACAAAACAGGTGGTTTAAAAAGCCAAGAAAATTACCAGCAAGCTGGACCATGTCCCTGTCAAAGGACTAAATCTAATTACAGTCTGGGCAATGCTGCAGTGGTCAAGCTGAAAACTAATTATGGATGCTAAACAGTGAAAACGTAACCATATAGAATAATGTTGTATTTATTATGTTTTGGCTTTTTTTTTTTGCATGTATAATCTTTATATGCATCTGTTATTGTGTTACAGGAAGGGAACCGGCGTGGTTGATCTCTCCCCAAATGGAGACATGAGTAACATCTGTACGGTACTCCGCAGTGACGGAACCACCCTCTACATCACCAGGTAAGGGTCTTCAGGTCAGCGCGCAGGTTGTTTTAGTGAATGTTGAAATTATTAGATTAAGGCACTAAAATGTTCTTTCTCACAGGGACATTGCTGCAGCTATCAGCAGAAAGGAAAAGTACTGCTTTGATGATATGATTTATGTGGTAAGAGCCCTTGTAGTTGCCAAAATTGTTGATAAACCAAATCTAGTGAAAGTTCAAAACAACATATTTTGCAAAAGATGGCCAACTTTGCCAATTCAAAGATTTTGCATTTATAGCTGGATAAAGTGGTTTTTCAGTTGTGCTGTATCATGATTTACATAATCTCCAGAAGACTCCAATTTAAGCAGTTCAAGGTGAAAATTGTGTACTCACATGTGCAGAATGTTCTAAAAACTGCTAGAAATTTCAGCCAGGAAAACTATAGAAATTTGCAGAAACCAAGCTTTTTTTAACCAAGTTTCATGAGAATCATGCAAAACCTGATTTTGCATGAGATCTTAAACTGCCAACTCACATTTTTCACCTGTATAACTACCATTTAGTTCTCCTGGTTAATCTGTTATTCTTCTTCTTCCAGACAGACAAAAGCCAGGAGAATCATTTCAACCAGTTGTTCCAGATTCTCCTGACAATGGGGAAATTCTTGGGCTGAAAGGTAATCACTGTTCCTCAGCTTGACCTGAAGATGTACAGAACATGTTCCACCTTTGGCAAGAAAGCCAAGAGGAATGACGACAAGATGACCCAGGAAATAAATCACTTAATCCCAGAATGTCCTGACTTTATAAAATCTCATCTGAAGTTGATTATGAGTGGCTTCAGAAATGAGTGCTCTAGAAATGTCACACAAAACGGTAACATAATTGCCTGTAAGCAAATCGGTGAGAAACACTTTACTCCTATTACATGTGACTGCTTTTCTATATACCAACATAACCATTATTAAACTAACAGCTGTTTATAATTCAGTTTCCTTGTACTGCAGAAAATAGCTTAAGCTTTTATGTTATAGTATCTTTTATAACAATTCAACAGCTTTAAATTTGAATTCATACTGAGGTGTGTTTGTGTTACCAGGTGTCGACATGTGTCTTTCGGCCTAGTGCAGGGCATGAAGACCAGGACGGGTGAGGTGGTGTTTCTGGAGGACGTGCTGGATGAAGCTCAGGCCAGGATGCTCCACAACATGAAGCAATCCAATAGTAAGGACGTCCACATTTAAGTAATTTACCATTTCAGATCATTAGCTGCTGCTAAATGTTGCTACCTGCTTGGATCTCAGTACTTAAACGTGTAAAAAGAAAGATCACTGCTGCAGCACATGATCACTAGTCTAGTTTAAAAAAATTTCTTTTTAGTATATTCCAGTTATTAATGAATCTTTGTGATCCCTTGCATGTTTTTATATAATCTAACTTGGTCTGCAGTGCAGCAGTCTGACAGTCTTGCAGAACAGAAACAATCTCCTTCAGTTACATTGGTAACATATTGTTTTCTAATCTATGCTGTACATGCTCTAATTGCTGGCAGAAAATGCAATTAAAATAGAGAACGTAAAAAAAGTATCACATTTTTGCACCACTAAATGGCAAATATAGCAAACTGTTGGCTTCTCTTTCACAACTCCTGGCAGACTCGCTCTGAAATGTGTTGGTCAGGTTAGTCTTGTTTAGTTATTCTTTTGTCTGAATTGCTAAACATCATTTAGTTGGAATGAAATGGCTTGAGGCAGTAACACCCAGAATATTTTCACAGCAACAAAGGAACTAGAAAACCCAAAAGACACAGCAGAGAAAGTGGGACTCAGTGCACTAATAGTCCAGGTGAAGCATCACGACAGATTTTCACAAGATGTTGTTTTGCTTGTTGACAAGAAAATTATTATTTTTTTCCATTGTTGTTTTATCAGGATTTTAAAGGTCCCCTTAAGTCTGATTATAAATTTGACTGGGAGCGGATGCTGCAGGCTCAAGGCGACACCGGCGTCTTCCTGCAATACACGCACGCCCGACTCTGTAGGTAAGCATGAGCTATTATAAGTACTTAGGTTTGGTTATTTTTAGCAGTATAATTAACGTTATGGCTTACAGATGATTACACAAAATTAATCACAAAATAGTTCTTTATACAATCTTGGGAAATATTCCTAACCTGAATTCAGCAGATGCTGTTCATACCCTTCACTTTGCAGTAAGATACAAAACATAACTGCTAAAGAAAGCCGACTATATGAAAGGATATAAATTGAATGTTTAGTGGAAGGAAAAAGTGAGGTATTGTCCCAGAGTCTGGATGGAGAGGGACAGAATTGAAGCTACCACTTTCAGTAGTGATTCATAGATCTACTTGAACTGCTGCTGTTGGTGCAGTTTCAGATTCTTCAATATGCTGAGCACCTCCATGTCCTGCTGCATTGATGCAGTTATGCATTCCAAAGGATTTGTTTGGTTAAAAATCTTCTAATTGATCTTATGAAATATTCCAACTTTCTAAAGAAACCCTCTGCCCATAATCATCAAATTAGCAGCAATAAACGCTTCAAATATAAAAATCTGTGTGTAAAGAATCCATCCGTAGTTTTACTTTTTGCCTTTAGGAAAAAGAGGACTAACAGGATTTACAGCATAAGTCGGTCATCCGTACTGTAATGTTTTGGCAGTCTAATCCAGAGGAATGAAGGTGTGGAGGCAGCTGCGTTCAACCCATCCTGCCTATGTGAGCGGACCGGTGTTGCCATTCTTCAGCACCTCCTTCGGTAAGCATACAACCTTCCACTGTGCTGCAACAAGATCACAATCTACCAGTTAAATATTAATTTGTTTGTAGTTACGATGAGGTGTTGTATCAGTCGAACCAGGACCTGCAGCCCAAACACCTCGTCAACTTTTTACTGAAGCTGAGGTAAGAAGCCGGATGTTTGTTTTGAGGGGTTAGTCCTGCGAAGGTTCGGAACTTTGCTTAGACACACCTGTTCATACTTTTACTAGACCTCTGTACCTTACAGCCACTCCGTCGCTGCAGCACACAGGGAGCTGCCAGTGAAAGGAAGTCCTCCAGATGTTGCACAGGTTTATAACAAAGCACCTCTAACTATATCTGAATATGCAAAATTACATAATAAAAAAAAACATTTTAAAATGTCTTTTTGTTCACTGTGCAGGCAAGGTTACGACTGTTCACTGGAGCACGCTCAGTTCTGGCCAGCGGGATGAGAATACTTGGAATCACGCCAGTTCAAAAAATGTAAACTAAACCCTTAAAGATTGTTGGTAGTGAATACAAAGTCCCATACTTTTTTAAATAAAATTTAAAAACGCATACAAACTTCTTCCACTGTGTCTACGATTTAATAAGTTTTAAAATAACATTTAAAAACACAACATTGATACGAAAGACACTTAAGAGATTCAATAAAAATCAAACATGCACTGTCCTTTTAAGGCTGATGTCTCCTGCACCTGCAAGCTTTAGTTGAACCTCTGATAAGCACCTTGCACAGTTAAAAGCATATCCTTCAGTGTGTGAAGTTGTCTTGTTTATGTGCCTCTTGTACAGATGTACTACTTCACTAAAGATTAATTAACAGACCGCAACCCACTTACTCAGATTAATAAAAAAAACTTTATGATCAGGAAACTACCAAGAGCCCCCTACCCTTCTGTTTGTCACCTGGACTCCTGATAGCACAAAAAGAGAGATGATGTTGAATTCAAAGCATAATCATCTATCCCATGTGCATGAAGGGAGGAGCAAATTTAACCAAACAAAGTGCGGACCCAGTTTAGTGTTGATGAGGAAAATGTCTCTTTAATCACCCCATGAAGTCCTGCAGGCGAACAGAAAATGGACGTGAATCTTCTGACAGAGTCCTTTCGTGAGAGTTTGTGACTCACACGTTGATTAGTTTCTGTTTAAGTTCGGACTCTGTCTCTTTATCTGGCCGGGTCACTTTGGATGTGTCCTGCTTTGGAAGTCCATAGAGGTAAATGGAAACACACACCAGCAAAGCTCCAGAAGCAAATGTGATTGCTGCAAAGGAAGACAATAAAATTAATTTGCAAAAACAGAAAAGGCATTTTTAAAGCAAAATATTTACTTTTCTGATAACCAAGATTTTCCTAAAAATGACACTGGCTGGCCATAGACTTTAGGGGTATTCTGCAAATGTATTTAAGATTTCTTGACGACAAAGAACATGAAGCTGTCAGTCATTTACAAACTAAAACCGACTCTGCTTAAATAACAACCTGTTTGCATAAGTACTTACTGCACTTCTTAATCCTTAAACATCATAAAGCTGAATTCCTTTTCTGCACCAAATGCTCCCATAGAGTGAGGTGGCTGGAATCTGCTAACATTCTTAAGTCAGTCTGCTAAATAATAATGTGTGTGGGAAAGAAACATACTTATCTGCAGTCCAAACAAAAGGACAGATGCAACAGTTGAGAGAACAATGGCCGCTGCAGCTGAAAAGCCCTTCATGATGTTGTCTGTATACTTCACCACTATGGATGTGTAAAGACCTCCAACACTGGCCAGAACTGGAAAAGCACCAGAAACTGTGTCAAACTAATCTAATACTTTAGAACTTAAATCATCATCTGCTTTCCAAATACTTACATACAACCAAGCACACCCATGGTGTGTAGCCGTAGAAGAAGCCTTTCTCCATGACTTTTTCTCCATCATTGATGAAGACTCCGATCAGGGTCACCACAATGCCAGAGAGGTACATCTGAATGTTTCTGACCCACAGAGATGTATCTGAGCTCTTCAACACTTTCTCAAAGTACACGCCTTGATTACAGAAAGAGAAATAAACCTAACTTAACCCATGAGTTAAAAACATCTGTCTCTTCCAAAAGAACTAGCTCTTAATTTTACCTGCAAATCCAGAGCAGAGGACAGCCACGGCAATAGCCATGAATCCAATAAAGGGACTCTGGTCAATCTGCAGCAGAAATGAAAAACTAGTAAACACAACCTCGTCAGAATGGGCAAAACACACCTGATGGCAACCGTACCTGAACTTTGGTAGCTTCTGCAGGCTTCCACTGAACCAGCGTTACGCCACCACAAAGCATGAAGACAGAAAACCACTGCAGCCGGCTGAGAGAGCGGTTCAGCATGAGGACTGTACACAAGGCCGTGCAAGGGATCTTCAGCTGATAAGTCACCTAAACAGCAAAACACAAAATCGATCTAAAGACAGGGATTTTTTAAAGCTTTATAAGCATTTCATATCCTGATAACACTGGAGATATAAGAGGATTTATATCCTGAAGCCCAGAATGTTTATTAGGTTAAAAAGAAATAAGAGTAATAAACTGTTGTCTCATAAATGCATATTAAAAATATAATTAAACACCATTTATCAAAGATGCTCTTGCAGCCTTGTTCCAACAATCAGCTTTAATGAACAAGACTGTGTGCACAATTTATCTTTATGACTTAAAAAAAAAAACGCTCACAGAATGTAAACATTAAGCATAAATTTGGAAATTTTAGATGAAATAATGGTATGTACATGTATTTGCAGCTATTTTATATGTAAAAAAAAAAAGAGGAAATATGGCCATGCACTATCATGCATATCTCATTTCACAACAGAGCAGCCGACTACACTCGTAGTTGTAAAATATTCATTGTGCAGAGAAACAGCCTGAGGAAATGAACAGTTTCTGTGATGGCGGGGTTTTGCAAATTTCCTCTGTGACGCTGAGCTGAAGGTAAAAGTCTAGACAGTTTGTGTCCAGGATGTGTGGGGTCAGCAGAGCTGTTGGCTGCCCTTTTTTTCTGACCCTGGACCTGTATAAGTAATGGATGATCAGGCACCATCTCTGGAACCAAGGCAGGGTGGTTACTAAAAACTGTAAGCTTCTAGTAGGAACGTCTGGTTCCTTACAGCATTTATTTTTGCTCTAATTGTTTCCATTACTTCCTGTATAACATGGTAAGTGTTATACCAGTGCCAGGTTTTCATTTTAGTTGTGTAAAGAATATTAATCATCAAAAATAGAGTTCTCCTGTTTGAGTCAGTTAACTCAACAAAATCCATGTTCATATTCTAAAATGTCTTTTCACTTTAGCAATTTGTTCCAGATCACAAGTAGTCAAAACATTTAAAAATAAAATGGGTATGATTCCAGAAGTTTTTGTCTCACTCTCTTTTTTTATTTTTATTAATTACATTAGAAGAACATCTTACCTGATAAACAGCTGCATCAAGGTTACTGAGTGCAATGAAGGCCATGTTGTTCTGAACTGCATATACTAATGAGGGAACACTCAGCTTCAGCAGTTCCTTCGGGCTGTAGATGATCTGCTCCACTATCATGTTCTTGAATCGTACGATGCTGCTCGTTTCTCTAGAGACATTGGAAAAAAAGGGAAAATTCAGATTATAGGAACATAAAATGTTCCTATTGTCCCGAAAAAAAGAATGGGTTTGGCACCTTTCAGTTTTTCTGCCTTGAGAAAACTATTCTAAACACACAAGATTTTTCTGTTTCTATGATGAAAGCATGATAGTGCACAACACACTTTTTAGTAGGGAAAGCTAGCTATTTAGATTAGCTTCATTTGCAAAAAAAAAGTCTAATAGAGACCTATGAGAGGGTTGGAAGGAAGGCTGAAATTAAGGTTGGAATTAAGGTTGGGATTAGGTTCGGAAGGAGTGTCACAAAAAGGCAAATATTTCATAAACCATAGAAGATGGCAATGCCAAAAGACATATTTGTAAAGTCCTGAATGAGCAGAATATGATAAAGGTTGGCTGAAATTGCACAAAGTGTGCAGAAGTAGTTAAGTGGTGAAAAGTGTACAGAAAAAAGAGAGATCTTGGAAGTATTTCAGAAATATTTTGAAGGCTGTTGTGGAAATAAAAATCTGATTAAGAATTTTTTTTATTAAGAACAATTAAATGTATAAAATAAAAACAAAAAAAACTATAAAGGTCATCTGCACATGTACCTCATTTAAGTTGGTCCCAAATGCACCAACCTTCATTACTAAATTGAAGTAGTTTTAATGTCATTTAAAGCTAAATGTCTAAATGACAAAGTTTAATAAAGCTAATTTAGTTTAACTTTGGAGTTAAGTCAAACCCCCTTGATTTAACTTTAATTGCCCTTCTGGGATAAATAAAGTTTTACTGAATTTTATCCATAAACTTAGTGCATAGTTAGTTAAACTGTAATATAATGCAGTTGTAGGGACACCTGCTATCTATATTCTAACTATGAACACTGATAAAGGAAACACCTGAAGCAGGCACACCTTTCCCCTTAAAGTCTGAAATGGGACACACTGTGCAAGACTGCACTAGTAATCCAATTATGAGAACACCAACTTAAAGGCAAATGGTTATCTATGTACAGTGACGGTTATGCACGCAATACTCAGCAAGGGAAACCTGCGCACGAACAACTGCATAAATTCAGCTTTTTATGGAGGAGATGTGCCTACAGCGCAGCCGAGGTGTTGAGGTCAAAGGTTCTTTTTAACTGCAGCATTTAGCTGCTATGGTTCCTCATAGAAAATCTATGGGTTTAGGTCAGGCAGGTTTGCTAACCAATCAAATTCAGTGAGACTAAGGACAATAAATGCAATACAAATAAAATTTCGTCAACAATTGTATTGACCGTGAAATTGGAAAAAACAAACAAAAAAAAAAAAGATACACTGAGCAAACCGGTGATTTTCCTCACTATTCCTGGAAAGACAATTTGGACTCTGCAACCAGAAACAGATGTCTCTTAGAATGAGACAATCAAATCCTGAATACATTTGTGCTTGGTGGCTTTTGCAACAGACTCCAGCTGCAAAGCATACCCTGTTAATTTTCCTCTTCTATAACATTGGTTTTGTCCAGCAATCCTTTCAAAGTTCCCTGTTACTGCTCATTTCTCTAGTACAGGTTTTTCTTCCACTTAACTTTCCACCAATATATTTGATACACCACTCTGAACACCTAGCTTCTTTAACAATTGTCTTTCAGAGAGTACGGTGTTTTCTGTAAGCATTTCTGCAATACTTTTAATGGGTGCCAAATTTTCAGACACTGATTTTGGGGGGGTTTTACCAGCTGTAAACCATAATCATCTAACTGACCATAAATAAACAGTTAAAATATTTCACTGTGTGTGTAGACTTTTCCATTATATTCTAATTCACCGAGATATAAATACATATATCCAGCACTGCATTAAATGTGATAAACACTTACTTTGCCAGCATCCCAAGGCTAAGAATTAATTTAATGACCTCAGTGATGCACACCGCTGTGGTAGAGAAGTACAGGTCCCCTGACGAAATGGTCCGTGTGTACCTTAATGCAACAGTGTACGTAGCTGCCACCAGCGTCATCACCGCCAGGCAGTACAGTTTGAAGACCACACTCACGTTTTCTGCGGGGAAAAACGATCAAAATGTAGTTATTTATAGCATATAATGTTGACATTTTAAATTTTAATACTTTATTAAGAAAAAGAACGGTGAGGCGAACAAGGATCTGTATTACAGAAGCTTTAGTTACGAATATTTTTCACTTTATTTTAATTTTACTTCAGCCCCAAACGCCACGGCAGCTAGCACTAGCAAGTCATGCTAGCGTGTGGAAAAAATAGAAGGTGAATGACTTACCTACGGCCATTTTCGTACAGCTTTATGTCCGTCCTAGAAGAGATGAAGTCAGTTACCGTCCCCCTGTTACATGCCATATATACCAGAAGAGCTATCCAGAGGTAATCGGTGAAAGCTGCCAAACCAGCAGCACAACAAAAATATCCACTTCCGGTTTCCTCCTACATCTCCCAGAATGCAACGGAAGTGTAAGGGTGCGTTTGCATTCCGAACCAGTCTATCCTGAGGAACACGTTGCTCAAAAATGTTTAATTGAAATAATTTATGCTTTGCAAACGTTTCTGTTATATAAAAACAGAAACGTTTTCTTTTTAATATTAGGAATTGTTTTTCATCAGAGGTTATTACTGCATAAAAGATAATAAAAGTATGATGAGCAAATATTACATATTCAGCTTCAATATATTGTATATCTTTCAAATGATCCCTGCAATGTTTTGCAAAAGAATTCACACTTCTCAAACTATTTCACTTTTTGTCACCTTACTGCACATTTTAGAATGTTTTGCTTAGATTTTATGTGTTAGACCAACATAAAGTAATACCACTGTGAGTAGGAAGGAAAATGTTTTAACAAAACCAAATCTAGTGTGGTGTTACATCCCACTAACACCATGATTCACTGTATAACAAGTGGACAGATTTAATAAACTATTCAAGCATAAAAATATGCAGATGAACCTAAAACCAGTTGAGTTATGTGTGTCCTAAAAAGCTTTAATTAATCACTATAAGATAAAATTACATATTTGTTCAAATGCAGAATTTAAAATTGAATGCTTGGATCAGACTTGGGATCCGAACGTCTTACCTCAGACGTGACCTTAATTTGTATATCTTTGCTCAGAAAATAATTTATGACGCAAAAATCAGTAGCTTGGTCCCACCTCTGCCCATTACATGTAATCAGACTATTTCAATTGCTTTTTTTCTACAAAGACTATCATGGCACCAGATATTCTTGGAATAACTAGGATTTTATCACAATATTCTAAAAAGTAATAAATAAAACAATACAAATAAAGTAGCCATTAAAAAATGAATGTAATATTTGAAAGATGAGCTTTGTATTAGATGTGCACTGAAATCCATATTTAAATAATAAATTTTGGTTGCAGGAAACTCACAGATGTAAAGCATGTTATGTTTGTTTTGCTGAAATGCATTTTATTGCAATAAGTTAAAAATAACAGGCCCAAACTAACAACTGTTTCTCTGAACAGCATAAATAAATAGGCAAAGAATCACAAAGAACTAGAAAATATGTGTTTCAAAAGAAATCGTTACTCACCCTTTAAACAAGGCTAACTGGAGCAAAAATGCATCAATAATCTTAACTGTGTGAAGCCTGACTTTTGTCTGAGCTTCAGACAGTAACTTAGTAGAAAATCCTCCTCATCTGGGAGTAACCGCTGACCCCCCAACAAACCTAAACAACACTGCAGCCTGCTGGGCATGCAGTGAATCTGAAGGAGATTTGAAATGGGCAAAAACAGCATCACAGTTCACCCTTAACTCTGATTTTCCCACAAACACCTAGATCAGGATTTTATTCTGGTGCAGCTCTACTCACAAAAAGATCACTGTCCATGCAAGGGTGTGTACTACTGCTGGAGGTAAAAGCTGCACGATTGTAAGCACACCAATGGATAGAGAAACTCAAGAGGTGTCAGATGGAACGTGCTCGAAGCCTTCGCTCTCCCTCACCAACGCCCTCTCTAGGATTATTCGGCCCTCCTTGTAGCGCTGACTCTCCTCGGTGGCAAACTCGTACATCCAACCCAGCTTGCTGTTGCAGTTCTTACAGCTGACGTCTCGCACCATGTGTCTTCCCGTCAGCATGACTCTGTCCTGCACCTCGCTGTGCTGCAGATTCACAACCTGAAAAGCAAAAGTTATGATTATTGTCACTGGACTGTGAATAAGGAATTGACTTACCCCAACAAACTACAACGAGTTTACAAAATCATATGCAACAACTGTTTGTCTGAATGCTAAAATCTTGGATGTTTTTCCAGATTTCTTTTTCAAAATTGAACGTTACATTCCATCTGTAACTTTTAAGCATCAAGTTCCACAGGGTTCTGTCTTTGGTCCCATTTTATTCGTGTACTATTAGTTTCCCTATTGCCACCCTTTAAGATGCAGCTTTTTAACCCGAGTGAATCTTTAAAGTATCAGTAATACAGAATTCATTAAAATCCAGGATGTTGGGCAATTTTCTCCAATTAAACAAAAGGCGGATTTCATTTCTTCTCCCGAGAAGTTTGTCTCCCAAATTGGTGGGCAGTTGAAATTAAACATACAAGTTAAAAGATACTAATTATAGTCATTTTCCATTTCTGCAGTACAGCATTTTGACGGTTTGTCATGCAAGCACCATGATGTGCATAGGCACCTTATTAAAGAGGAAAGCTCTGCCAGTTGCCCCTGTGAAGCGCGTTGAGATGAGTTCTGCACGGTTGGTCAGAATTGTGTCACAATTGGCGCAGGAGAAGAGGCGACTCCCGCCGATGTGATCTAGGAAGATGCGGCCCATTTTCTCAACTACTGGGACAAAAGCAAAGCTCAAGTTTAGAAGAAGCAGAATCCAAGAAAGGAAAACTCACCCATTTAAATGTAATGCAGCAAAACCTCTAAATAACACCAGATGCTTGTTTAAATAGGATCAACTCCGTACTTCAAAGATTTATGCAAATATCTGACTGATTTGAAAATTACAGTGCAAACTACCAATATCATTTCATAATTTTTTATGATGTTGAGGGGATTTCTAGTTGCTCATCTGCATTTATTAATATTTAATAAAATAACACAAAACCATTTTAAACATATTGCTTTGTCCAATAATGGCAGTAGCCTTAAACTGCATCCTGTTTTGGTTAGATTTTGGACAGTTACACACAAACATATTTGAGAATATTTTATCACAGCTTGCGGTTAGATTTATGAGGAACAGAAATATTAAACAGATGATTTTCTGCAACGTTTTGAAACAATCCACTTGCTGCCTAACCTCTGACATTCTTTTATCCTGAATTTATATTTATCACCTGAAGGCAACCTCGGGCCTGCTAGCTACATCACTGTAAATCAGTTTCCTCTCGACGTTTGCAAATATGTAGTTTTTGTGTGAACTAATGTCACATAATAAACAGTAACATGAGGCTATGCTCCATTATTAATCAGAAAACAGTCTAAAACAATGTGCGACGTGACATTGAGCTACTGTTTACATCAAAATGCCAAACAGTCAAAAGGTGACCTTAAAATATCTTACCTTGTAACTTATAAAGACGACAACTGGAAAGTATTTTCAAATCGAAATGTAACTCACTCTTCGCCTTTACCCTCTAGAAAACTATAATTCTTCCTCTTCTCTGCTTTATTTTCGTGAGAACAGCGTCCTAGGCGACGAATGTAAAGTTAGCAAATATGTCAGTCAAAGTTTCCGCTGAAGACTTTCAAAATACAATTTTGAGCGAATCTATTTGGTAATATAATGAATAATTGACTTTATATTTATATTGATAATAACACTTGACTTAATTTCTCAAAATTTAAATGCCTGCATTGCCTGTGCTGCTTTTTTAAAATTGGTCTATTAAAAAAAGCTCTTTTATTTTGATAGTCATACCTCGTCTTGTACAAACAACTTTATTTTGTGCACGAGCGTTCCCATTTTGTGACGTAGAAGCATCCCAATCCTCTCATTGGTCACATAGAATTGCCACATGTTGCAATTTATGTTTGGGGAGGGCGTGCGTGATTGTGTCAAAGCCCTTCAGTTTAAAGAGTCGAGCATTTTGTTGTGTGTTCATTCTCATGCTTGGAGGCCCTTTGGCAGAAATACCTATTATAAATAAAATATAATTGTTATAGTTTGAGAATTATTAGCTTACCATTTGTATCATTCAGGGAAAAAATTAAGCTGTGGTAGATGCTGTTATGTAAAAAGTTTGTGCTTAAGCCTTTATAATAAAATACATGCTTTGTACTTTTTTTATTCTGTTGCAGTTATATAAAAAGGCACTACAACATATTAATTTATCTCTGGAATTAATATGGCGTTTTGGAATTGAACTGAATTGAAGATTTTCCCAAAAAATTGTTTTTTCTATGATTGATAAAAGAATCACCTTCCTTTTTACTGTATTTCAACAGTGGGAAAAAAAAGAAAGAGGATCACTATAATACAGCTATGATCTCTCATAGCATATAATATGTACATTACATTAGCAACCGTACCAGCACACTGTAAAAATGTCCAGCTGATCCAAACATAGCTAGGCATTCCTTTAAACCTGTCCCAAACTCTTGTCAAACAAATCTATCATTTATTCCACTTCTGTGACATAAATTACCTGCTTTGTTGGGTCCATTCTTTAATTGCATGGATTCATTTTATCACTTTAATAACCAAGATAAATATTTAGGAGCTATTGAGCTGCTCTTGGCGTGCCAGTTGGTGATAATGCTAAATCACTTTGGCATTAATCAAACCAAGCAGCACTTTCTAACTGGCTGTAAGATTAAGACAGTCACACCTATTAAGACGTCATACAAACAAACCTTACTCCCAAGCAATAGATTATCTTTTGTGATTAACAACATCTAGATAGGTGATTTACCCGAGAATTAATTTTAAGATGCACAACAACAAAGCACATTTAAGGTTCATAACTGTGGGCTTTCCTGCTCAATCTCCAGCAGTGAGGTGGTGGATGCAGTTTTCAAGTTTTCAATCTGAATTTTGATCAGATTTGTGAACTTTGCAGTAATCTGTACCATCCATCTGGTAAACAGGAGTATTCAAAGTCCATCCTCAATGGCCGGCATCTTGCATGTTTTAGTTGCAGGAGGTTGTTGGTAGCAAATTAATATTCTCCTTAGGCCTTCTAATGAGCCATTATTTTATGCAGTTGTGCTAAACCAGGGAGAGAACTAAAACATGCAGGACCGTCTTTGGGCACCACTATGGTAGACTGTCAGTCTGATATCTGTAATCTCAGACACCTTTTCTTTTTACGTCTCTCTTGGTTCCACCCATGTGTGCAAGCTGACTTTTCTTATTTCTAGCCATAACGTCAGCATAATAGTATAATGGCCTGAGTCAAAAACAGATGTTTCATGCTTTCTTGAGTTTGCTGTTTATTAACAATTGCATGCTTATTTGGGATGTCTTATTTTAGACATATAAACCTGAGAAACCTCTCATGAAAGTAAAATGTTTTGAACAATGAACAAATAGTCAACGAGCAGGAGCAAGAACATTTCTTGATTTTTTTTTCTTTACCCTTCAAGGATTTCAGATAGTGTAAAAATTTCTACAGATCTTATAACCGAGAAACTATTTTTTGTCATAACATCAAAATCTCAGAACATTTAATCAAATGTCCATATTTTTCCTTTAAACTATTGGCCTCTGGGTTGATATTTTTAGTTTCCTATGAGTTTATATCTAAGATTTATATTAGTCATCAGCACAATTTACATTTTTGCATCTGCATCCTTTCCAATTTTTACTCTTTTTGAGACAAATCCTACTGCTTTTTTTCTGCACAAATCCCATATCAATTGTGCTTGAATTCAAATTCAAAATGAAGTGGAGAGAGGATGGTGCTTTTAGTTTATTGTGCATCATTTGCATAAAATATTTTCTGCTAAGGGCCACTTAAGAACAGCCAAGTCATCTTATCTGTGTAAAGATTAGAAAGAATTAGATAAACGGCACCACGCTTCATCAGGAGATTCAGACTGAGCCTATGTCCTTGACATAAGATAAGGTGCCATACAGGTGGTGCAGACTTATATCAGGATCACATTCATTATAACTAGTCAGTGTTCATAGTTATTCATGGACCATTGATAATCTCTGTAATTTTAAGACTATTGTAGGCTATAAAAAAAAAACAAAAAAAAACAGGTTAAACCATCTAACAAAAAACCAATTTCCTCTTATGTCATGTTGTCCTTCACCTTTCCAATCAAAAGGAAGATAGGGGAGTTATTTTTACAATGTTGAATAATCACTGTTATATAAATGATCAGTTAAATTCTTGGCTGGTAAAGGTTAATGTTGCAAATTATTATATTGTTAATGTATTCCAAAAATGTCAATAACTTGGTATTATTAGCAAAACTGTCACCATTTTTTCCCATTACATCATTCGTCTCACTATGTTTGAATGAATAATCGAATGAGTGGCCGCATATTATTTCATTCTGTTTTGTAAAACAAATGATGAATGTGAATAATGGAAGCCAGCTGAATCTCACCTAAAACAATGCTATGCACTGACACATTTGAGAATGATCAAATATACTCAGAGGACGTCCAGGTTTGTCGAGGTTTTAGAAAAACACTTGTAATAAACAAAAAAATAAAAATAAAAAACAGAAATTATCTGAGGGCTCAGGAACTCCCAGTCCTGCACAAAAGCCTTTATTCCTCTTTTCCTTTTGTTTCAAGTCTTGCTTTATAATCCACTTATCACAAAGTCACACTTTCTACCTTTTCCTTTATTTTAATTTTGGAAAAGTACCATAAAATTGGTTTGACTGATAAAAGAAAGATGTAGCACCAGCAATGTGATTCCCAAAGAGCTACAGGCAGGAAACTTGGCAATAAGTATAAAATAAACTAGAAGATGATCTAAGCCTCAGACCTTTTAAAGTCTTTCTAAATATAGTAATACCTAAATGCTGCACAGCTCCATTTTCGCTCTTCATTGTTTTTTAAGCACACAGTAAAAGATGCACTCTCTTTTATCACTTGTTCTACGTCTACAAAGACAAACTTTAAAAGATGTTCTTTATAAGATCAGTAATACATGATCTTAAATGTTTTTTCCCATGAAGGAAATGTTTATATACCATTTGGATGTCTAACCTTTTATGTTTTGTTTGATGACTAAAAGTGAATCCAACAAAGTTAATTTTAAGGATAAATAACAATGGAAAACTGACCCTTCTTTGAGTTTCAATATGAATCACTTTAAAAATGAATAGGTATAATTACAAACAAGGCTTTGGTAGAGAAAACCCTCACACTGCTATTATGTTTTCTGATAAGTATAGCGAAGATATCAGCAGAAATAGGCATTCTTAAAAGTACAAGTTTCTGCATGAATGCAGGTAACTTTAATTTTGTTCTGAGTTTTAAAGAATGAATAAATTTCCCTTACTTCACAATCTTTTAAATTGAAAGAGTTGCATATATTTTTAGCATCTAACTCCACGAATTGCCTCCTTTTTTTGGTTGCACTTTTGCCTTGCAGTGAAAAAGTTCTGATTCAGCCTGACATCTTGTTGCAAGGGTTTGCATTTTCTCCCTGGGCATGCATACATTTATCCTTACATTTATTAGTAGGCATGGAAAGCATGGATTGCTCTAATTTTCCTTATCTCCTAATGTAATACCAATAATCCAAAAGCAGAATCCTGAAATGCTACAAAACATGACATGACTTTCAAGTAAAGTTTCATTCAGATAATGTCTGTTCCATCATTTCAATGGAAAACCTCACTGCTTTGTCCTTTGAACAAATGAACAGTCGAGTCCCCTCCCCTTTATGGAGGCTTGTGATGTTTGACGTCTCAGGCTGGCAGTGATAACGATCGTGACAGACAGTTAAAAGTAGAGAGAGGTGAATGCAGAGAAGGAAAGACAACAGCAACAACTATTGGGGAAGATGTTTCAGCAGCTGCTTCTGATCTCCCTGCTGGGTTTCACATGGGCAACAGGTCTCTATTGATTATGCTACTGAATAATCAAATTCAGTTTAGTACTTCAGGCTAAAATATAGTAACTGATGGCAGTTGTCTCAGGAGCATTCAAAAGTTTTATATTTGTATAATGTATTTTTTGCATAGTATATTTTATCACATACACTTTGTATTCTGAATTTGATAGTTATCATTTATCAATAATCCGTTGCACATTTGTGTCATTAAGGTTTTTTTCATTTATTATTTATGGATAAATAAATCCATAAATAATCTTTATCTTTATGGCTAAAGATAAAATGCTATAGATGTTACATTTTCTACATAAAATTTAAATGTCTAATTATTTCCTTACCAGCTGGACTGCCCTGCACCCAGGTATTTCCTTCCCAGCAGCCTCCATTAACTGGTAAGTTTTCTGTCCAGATTTATACCCAATTCATTTTTGTTGCTCATATTAAAAGAAAAAAATAAATGAATGTGATGGGAATAAGTTGTATATTTCATAGCATTTGATTAATGAAGTCCTTCTTTAGAGGAATGCTATCAATTTCTGCAAACATTTTTCAATAATTGCACAATTTCCCTCAGTTTTTTTTTGACTTCTGCAATTTTAAACATAAGTAAATATATCTTTATGTTTTCTTCTCAAGCTGACAAAGTCAGACCATCTGATGTAGCAGGGCTTTCCTATGTTGGACTTAATGAACAAAGGTGAGAAAAAACAGGATTATTAATGCAGTAAAGTCTCTATTGAAAGATCTGAAATTCCAACTTTGGTCCTCCTCTGCAGCACTGAGCTGTCCACAGTCTTATCAAAACTCACAGGTATGTTTCTGCTTTTATTTTTCTGTTTTAATCATTACTGTGTAATTCACTCACCCAGGATGTTCTTGTTTTTTCCTACTCTTTAATGGGAACTGTAAATTCCAGCTTCTTTCTGTTCCATTTGTTACATGAGACTGTTTTGACAATTATCACAGCTTTTATTGCACCACTTAGCACTATCTTTACCACACTGATATTGACATTAGCTGAGATAGTATCAAATATCCACGCATTGCCTGTATTTGCTCAGGTTTGAGTGGTTGCAGGGGGGTTGGGTGGACTGTGGGCTGGTGCTGTCTCCAGCTGTCACTGAGCAAGAGGGGTTCACTCTGGACAAGTCAACTGTGTTTGCCCTGTGCAACACAGGATCATGCACACACGCAATTTAGGGAGACCAATTTGCCTATCCTGCATGTTTCCGGACAATGGAAGGAAGCTGGAGTACCCTGAGAGAAACCATGTCAACATTCAACCTTTCTGAAACAAAGCAGCACAGCCTTAATTCAGCTGCCACTGCTATAAAAGCTTTTTTAAAATCTGGATTACTCCATTACTTCATATACTGCCTGAAACAAAACAGTGGTTTAGCATTTAATTTTCACAGACTGAAATGTTGTTGTATATTATGAATGACATGAAATTCTAAATTGTTGCAAGTTAGATTTTTGATGCTTAACTCCTTTGTGTTTTTATTTATTCATTTTCTACTCCTTTTCTTGAACAGAGCTGATGTCTCTGTTCAATCCTGGACTAGTGACTCCCACCTCAGAAGACAAACGCGTCCCTCAGTTTCTTCAACATGGGTACAAAGTTTTTTCTCGTCACATAAATAATTCGTGACTCTGAATGCTTCAAGTTATGTCTTTTTATTCTTATTGAAAGTCTCTTTCTATTTACAGCACACTAGTGGATCAAGCAAATGAACTGTCCTCTTATTTACAGAGCAATAAGGTAAAAACTACTGTTTATTTTTACGATTTAGCTGTATTTTAAATTGTTTCAATTTAGTTCTCGTCTTTAGACATTTTCATTACAATGCTTTCCTACCCCAGCTAAGAAAAGAAAAGTAACACTTTTGGTAAAAAGGCGAACATTCTTATTTGGATAAAAATACATACTTTTTAACTTTAGTCCCTTAAGAGAAAATACCGCTCTAAATACAATGCATTGTAAAATTAATTCCTTAATTTTGTCTGTTACAAGTGGAATCTTTATTTTATTTTAGCTTTTTATTTTTATGGTTTCCTTTTTCTTTCTTGATGTCACTCTTACATATTATCCAGATTGGTGGAGTGCATGACTTGTAGTTGTGCTGTCAACAAATTCTCTCATCTTAGCTGTGAATTTGTTCAATTTTTTTTCACTTTACATTAATGAATTATTTTGTGATGATCTGTCACAGGAACACTCCAAATAATACACTGACGTTTGTGGTTGTATTTGGGACAAAATGTGAAGTGTGTTAATATTGTTGCAACACATTATATAGTTTGCAGTTTAAATACCGTTTACATTGTGCCATGGCTTCTAATCTCATCTAATATAGTCTACATGGACAAATACTGAATCTGGAAAGAAAAACTGATAAAAATCGTTTTCTCCAGCAGGGCGCTGATGAGAATCAAGACTGGAAGCTGGTGCTTCTCTTTGTTCAGCTGGACCAACTCTGTGCCTGTGAGCAGCAGGAGCAGGTAAACAATGCATTCGGATAAAAGAGAAGAAGAGAAAAAAGCAGCAAATCTGCCTCCAGTATTTAATACAGGAAATCTAGAGTTTAAACATGCATCAGAAATACCTGACTGGCACCTTTACACCTCAGCTGAATCACAGTGCATCATGTTGTGCATGTTTAATTTTGTTTTGTACATGACTGACATGTACACTTAAATAATGCCTTAATAGACAATATAAAGACTTACTCTGTAAACATGACTCTATCAGTTGCTTAGAGCCTAAGCTTCAAAGGCCACTAATAAAAATCACTTGTTTATTAGAGTTTAATGAGTGTGAAAGTTACAGAGTCCAGATATTATCTCCTTATCACAGTCCAACTCTCACTCCTGAACTTCCTTTGACATAACTTAATTACAAGAAATATGTGATGAAAAAAAGTTATTAATTAATATTACATGATGTATTCTAATTCACATTAGTGCTTCATTTAAATGTAGTCATGTTTAATTATTTCCTGAAAAAAGAACTTCAAATTGACTAATGGAAATTTGCAGCCACCAATTTTTTTAAAAATGCACCACATAGTTTCTTCTGTCCACATTCTGAAGAATTGGTCAAGAAATGATTCACAAAGCAATCCTTGTGTCTTTGCTGCAGATCTCGTCTCTTCTCAAACAAGTGGTTGAGGAGGTAGATAATGCTGTGCAGTTGCTCAGCTCTCAGGTATATTGCAAATTAAACAGTGTCATTGCTCTTTTGCAGTAATTTAAGAGACGGTGATTATATCTGTAATGCCCTTTTACTTTTGTTGCAGCTGAAAAAGACCATTGTCAGTGTGGCATTGTGGGATGGAGGACTAAACACACTTCAGACAAAGTAAGCAGCACCAAGAGAAGGAATCAGAAAGGCATAATACTGGACTCAAAGAGAAAAGTGGAAAAAGAAGATAGTCTGCTATCATTTTTAAAAAACTGGATTTTGAATATGTTTTTTAGCTTGATTTTGTAGAGTAAATACATGTGTCTTGCTTGCAGGATGTGCCCATGCACACACACACACACTGACGGAGAACTCAAGCTTCAGAGAGCTGTGCTGACTCACACCCTGCAAGTAGGTTTCTCCTTCCCACCAAATAATGCTTCTTCCTTTTTAATAAGATCTACTTAGCTGTAGAGTGAGCTGTTGCATAACAACTGGAAAATGTTTGCTAAAGACTTGGTGGAAGAAAAACAGTTCCAAACTGTTTTAAATCAAACTGCACTTTTCTAACTCTTTTTTTTATGTTTCCAGGAGTTGCTGGATGAGCTGATGGTGCAGAGACATTGGTACAGAGACAGAAACGACTTCACTGTCACTCTTCAGGCGACTCCTCTCATCAGAGGCCTGTCATCTGTGAGTTTAAGCTGCTGATGTCATCTTTTTTACATTTCGTCTTTCACCTTCTCTCACAAGCAGCATCTGCATATTTAGCAAAAGATATTTTTATGCTTTACCAAACTATGAATATGCACAAATCTTTCTTGCTAGCAGACTGGAAAGCCAATGGGAGAGTTTGATGCCTCAAAGCGTACTGATGAACTGATGCTGCAGTTGTGGAGAAACCTGGTGAGATCTGAAGTTGTGAAAGTGACACTGACCAACACTTTCAGTCTGTCATTCTCAGAGGATGTTACATCTATGTGTGTGTTTTTGTTTTTTGTACAGCTTCAGCCATTGGTCGACCAACCAGACCATAAGAAAGACATCCTTACATTGCATTGCCCCACTGAGGTGAGTATAAATACAAAACGTCTACAAACAGTCACATAAGGATATGAGATGTTAATTCTTATTCATACTGTCCCTCATTCACAAGGACCGGCCATTCCTGAGGACAGAATTTAACACTCCTTCAAATCACCACAGCAATGCAGATCATTTCATTCAGACTGTAAGAATAATTCACAACCAAACCAAACGGTTTACCAAACATTAGGCGTTTTATCACAATCTGATTATTTTATATGTGCTTGATAATCAGCATTCAGGCACAGAGTTGCCCTGTGAAGATCGCAGCCCTTCATCCTCCATTCCTACCTCAGGTAATTTTATGTGTTAACATTATTATTATAATTTGTTTCAAATAAAATAGTTTTCATAAATAGCTTTTTGCTTTTGTAATCTTTACTTTTGAGCATTTACACATAGTATTCAATAAACCAAACCTTGTTTAGTTTTTTTATAAATGACTTTTAATCACCAAAGATAAATTGTATGAATACCAGTGGAAACTTGCAAAAATCTGGTCAGCAAGTATAGGGAGGAACTTGTCCCGCATCATTCAGCGGCCCAAGATGAATGGTGCTTCAGTCCCTCCAACAGCCCCAGCAGATCTAATAATTTAAACTAAAACTTACCCAGAGTATCAGTAAAGGAATCTACGGTTGCCAAAAAGTGGTACATTTGTGCATTAGTGTGAATAGACAGTAAACAGTACGTATAATATTGTGTGGTCTCTCTACAGGCTCTACCAATGAGATCTAGAATAACGCAATCTGACATCGCCTGACATTTTCTTTGTATTTTCTAGTCCATGAACTCCGGCCTGCAGACATCAAAGTGGTGGCGGCTGTGGGCGATTCTTTAACAGTGAGTCATTTTGTTTGGCAGACAGACATTCTGGGTCATGTGTTTTACTGAAGGACTTTTCTGGTCTTTTTGCCAGGCGGGGAACGGCATCGCGTCCAGCCCTAGTAACATCCTGGACGTCTTACGTCAGTACCGAGGTTTATCCTGGTGGTGCGTCAAAACTCTCTAATTATATTACTTTAACATCTTTTTTCCCATTTCTTAACTATTTTTTTTAATACTTTTTGGTTAAATACAGTTAAGGGCACTTTGTGAAAGTAATTTCCTGTATTTGTTGTCAGCATCGGTGGAGATGGAAACCTCACAACTGTTACCACTTTACCCAGTAAGTATATTTGATGACTTTATTAGTAATCAGTAGTTTTTGAGAAATATCAATTTTGCGTTCAAAATGTTCCTTTTTTAACTCATTATCTGGTTTTTACAGACATCTTAAAACATTTTAACCACAATGTGAAGGGCTTCTCACTTGGTGTTGGTAATCAGGATAATCCACAAGCTTTCCTCAATCAGGCAGTGCCAGGTGCAAAGAGCAAGTAAGTTCTGCAGGTGTTTATTTTAGCAACAAGTGACCATTTTTAATTAAAAGTTAGTTCATATTTAGTGGGATAACATAACCATCCTTTACCAACAAATATGCATTTTGCATTTCTGTTTAAAGGGATATACCATCACAAGTGCGTACCCTGGTAGCAAAGATGAAAAGTGACATTGTAAGTCTACATTTATTTTTTGTAATTCTACGGTGCAACTACAGGTTGAAAAGATACTTTGATTTGACAGTAAAGTTAACGCTTTTTCTCTTTTATGTTCTTTTCTCCAGAATATCAACTTTGAATCAGACTGGAAACTGATTACTGTCTTTATTGGTGGGAACGACCTTTGTTCATACTGCGAAAATAGTGTGAGTGTCAAATTTGGAAGCGAGAAGATATAATTATGAAGTTATCTCTGATGGTGTGTAAAGAAACACATGTTCTCTTCATTTACAGCTCCTTTACTCAGTGGAAAATTACGTTGGGTTTCTCAAGGAAAGCTTGGACTATCTCCAAAAAGAGGTGCCACTCATTTGACAAGGTGCTTCCACATCTCAATGGTTGCATGTCTGTTAGAACTAACAGCTGATCTCTTTCAGGTTCCCCGAGTTCTGGTGAACCTTGTGGAGCCTCTTTACATAACTCCACTTAGAGAAATGCACATGGACACGTCACTGAATTGTCCAACATGGCTTGTAAAGTGAGTGTCTCCTTACACTCTCCTAAATTATTAGTTATGGACTGGGTGTTTTGAGGCATCTAGCTATTAGCTAACCATTAACACAGTGTTACTTCTTCTTTGACAGCATGCTGTGCCCTTGTGTGGTAATGCCAGAGCCCAACTCTGAAGCTCTTCAAATTGTGGAAGCTGTAAACAGAGGATATCAGGTAGAATAAGACATATAAAAATGATGAGATTGAATAAGTTGATAATTGTCGCTGATGGTTATTATTGCTTCTTTTAACTTCCAGCGTTCGCTGCATGACCTTATTGAGTCTGGCCGGTACGACACACACTCAGACTTCACTGTGGTCATTCAGCCTTTCCTCAGAGACATCACTCTGCCCAGACTGCCAGTCAGTAATGAAATCCTGTCTTTCATTTGGAAACAATGTTCTATACTTGGTCACTCAGCCGATTATGAAATTATTTAAATTTGATAATGTGGTGTTCTCCTTCGGCTTGATATTGCTTTAAAGTTGCTAAATTAAATTCTTTCAAATTCAGAGATGTATAATTTGTATGTACTGCTGGAAAATTAAATATCTTCCTAAATTTTTATATATTTCACAATTTATGCCTCCACTGGAAAAAATGTGTAAAAAAGCATTTAGTGGTCCTAAAATTAAGTCGTGACTTTTTATTTTTGCTACTCCTCTTACAGTGTTCCTCGCCATCTGTTATCAGATAAATGTGGGTCCAAGTCAAGCCTTATTTGTCAAAACATGATATTTTATAGTAATATTGAATATTAGTTGAATCCAGATCCATATATATGAGGATCAACAAATATCTGCCTTTTTTTGAAAATGTTCACTTTCCCATTTTGACAAATGAGTCATCTGTTTACATCTTATTTCTATTTTATTGCATATTATGCATATGTTTACTAAAGATTTTATCATCACTTACCAACTTACAAAAGCCACATATAAATTTGCATTTATTTAATTGAAAATATTCCAAGAGTTTTTTCCTATTGTGGAATTTTTTCCCATTAAATTAATGAACCCATAATTAATTATCCCCAAATTTATTGTGAGATCATCTTACTGCAATAAAATATTAATTTATTTAGTCCTTCTACGTTTATCAAAGACATCAATAATTCTGGTAAACTTTATATCTTTGACTTAGTTTTAAAAACAATCTGCAACATATACTGATCAGAAAGCGTTTAGGTAGCATTATTTAAGACATAAAGAGGAAATCAATGCATTTTAATTTTGATTTGATTTAATTTGTCTTGCTTAGGATGGCCGTGCAGATCGGTCTTACTTCAGCGCTGACTGCTTTCATCTCAGCCAGAAAGCCCAAACACTGATGGCTCGTTCTCTTTGGAACAACATGGTGAATCAATCACACATTTTTGTACTTTTATAATGAAAATAAAAATTATATAACGTACTTTATCATGAATATATGAAGTGTTGCTCAACTGTATTTTTTCTCCCTTGCAGCTGGAACCTCTGGGAAGCAAAACCTCCAGCCAGGACTTTAATTCTGCTTTTGAACTGAAATGTTCAACAAATGTATGGAAATTAATATTTTTTTGTATAAATCTCTTGAAATTAGAAAAGTATTGAATAGTGTTTTTGAAATATAATTTATGGATGAACAGTTTTCTCTCTCTCTTCAGGACTCCCCCTTTATTCGAACATATAAGAACAGTGATTACACGTATTCTGCGCCCTCCAAACCTGATCCTATTATGGTAAGTTTATAATGTTTATGTTGTTTTTATTAAAAATTAATGAAAGACTTCATTCCATCCGAATGAAAAACGTTGTAAATGATCAACACATAGAGATGCAACGCAGGCCTTTGTCTTCAGCAGCTCTCTATTTCTTTATAACAAGTCTTTTGTAGATTTTTACTTCAATATTTTTGTAGTCCAGTTTTCTTCTCTTAAACTGCAAAAGCAAAAGCATATCAATTATGTGTTTCTTTTCCTCAGAATTGGGGAAGCGATTTTTCATGCAACAACTTGGCTCCCTCTGACAGTCAACCAACTTCAGGTGAGACTGTCGTCACATATCAGTCATGATTCATTTGATTATTCTTTCTCATGGTTTAATGGTTTTCAGAAGTAAATTTCCTTTTTTAATCTAAGTGCAAAACTCCGTTACTGCTTTTTGTTGAACTGAAGCCTGAATTTCTCTCTCTTGCAAGAGAAAGAAATTCCAAAATGGTATTATCGAATACTTTTGAAGTTGACTGACTTAATCTGTTTTTGTCCTTAGTACACAAGCTAAGACCATCAGATATTCAGGTGGTGGCAGCACTAGGAGAATCTGTCACAGTAAGTACCAGAAAACACAGACATCTACAATTCTACACTTAAAAATAGAAAACAGAAGGTTCTCTTATGCTAAATTTTCCTATGATCAGTATTTATGATTTTTTTAAATTATTGAAGGATATTTTGAACTTTACAGGCAGGAACTGGTGCAAAATCAAGCAGCATTCTTAATCTTAACACAGAATACAAAGGAGTATCATGGAGGTAATATTTTCATTTTAATGAACTTTTCACATTTACATTTTAGCCAAATCGTATAATATTTTATTGCGTTATATCCTGCAGCATTGGAGGGGATCAAACTTTGGAGACTGTCACAACACTGCCAAGTGAGTTTATTAAAAACTGCTGTTTCTGGATCAAACTTCCTACATTTCACAGGACTTTTATAATACAAAGCTGAAGGTTTGAGTACATTGTAGTCTTATTAAAGAATAGCACAGTCATAATCTTGACTATTTAGTGCAGAGAAAAACTATTGTTCCTTGAAAAAAAGGTTACCAATTTAAGATTTGTTGCACCTGCTTCACTTTCTCTCATTGCGTCTTGGCAGACATCTTGAAGAAGTTCAACCCTGATCTAAAGGGATTCTCCAAAGGAGAAGGGCAACTGCAAAAGGGCTTCAACATGGCTGTGGCTGGAGCAAAGACCTTGTATGCATTTCTTTTTTTCTTGCTCCTCCAGTCCAAAGCTGTTTAATCTTCCTAATATCTTCTGACGTCTCTTTTCTGTCTCAGAGAGCTTCCTGCACAAGTCCAAGCTCTCATTAAGGCCATGAAAGAAAACAAGGTGAGACTTCCCTCTGACCTTTAAAACTCTCTGCATTCCTGATCTGTTCTCCATCCTCAAAATTAGCATGTTTTTAACACAGGAGGTGAATTTTGAAAGCGACTGGAAACTTGTGACAATTTTCATTGGAACAACAGATCTTTGTAATTACTGCTACGATCAAGTAAGTTTTCCATACGGTGAATAAATAGCACTTTATTACTGTGTTATAACACATTGTTCACTCAATTCTTTGCAGAATAATTTGTCGCCAAAGAATTTTAGCAACAATCTCATGCTGGCGTTGGACATGCTTTACGAAGAGGTAAGGGTTAAAAACTAAAACACGTATGTTATGAACTACCTGCCTGCAATGAAGTAATTTATAATTGTCTTCCCATTTCCTGCTGTGGTTTTCTCCAGGTACCGAGGGTGTTGGTAAATGTGGTGGATCTCATGCAGATGGATGTGTTTAAAACTGTTAAAAAGGACACACTGGGCTGTTCCCTGCAGCAGAGGTGAGTTCTCTATGGCTCATCTTTTAGTGCATGCACTTGTGTAATATTATTAAATAATATTAATAATATGAAAAAAATTTAAAAAATGAACAGAAGGGAGAGAAACGTATATTTCAGTGTCCAAGTACTGCCATTTGCTGTAACATTTTATAAATAGCAAAAGTATGTGAAACTTTGCTTATAGCATCACCATGAACTGCAAAAGATTACAGCTTATTGTTTGATCAGTAAGAATCAGTTTTAATTTTCCAAATTGTTTTATATCTTTTCACAACATTTTGTTTGCATTTTCATATTTCTAAATTGATATTTATTCATCCCTGACAGTCCTTGTGTGATGTTTCTTTTTTTTTTTTTTTTTTTATTTAGCAGCTGCTCTCTTATTCATTCCTTTAAATTCTTTGTTATTGTAAACTGTCTAAGATCTTGCAAGTACATGTTTTGCTTTTTAATCTTATTTATCGGTCAAAGACTTTTATGGAGAGCTTGAATTGTCTTGAGATCTCTCTATCAGAAACTCAATTTGGATCAAGGGAGTTCAATTTCTTTTTTTTGAAAATAGTGTTTGGACTTATAAGAGTTTTCCTAAGGAAATATTTTCTGTTTGTAACCTATTCTTTGAATGAAACAGACTATTTGTCAATCAACTGCTCTGACCCTGAATGAAAGCTTCCTATGTCCTTATAAAAAGGTCATTGATGTGTTATTTAAAGACATATTGTTTTGTAAAGTATTGCTTAATCTTCAGTGGCAGTTGACCAACTGTAAATTGTTTATCTTTTGTACCAAAAAAAACATAGCATGTTTTTTTTACAGGTCCAGCTGTCACTGTGTTATCAATCCAGCAAACAACGCTCCAGAGATTGAGGAACTGAAACGTATCAATCGAAATTACCAGGTAATAGCCAAAAGCTTTGTTTTCTAAAAAAAAATATTTGCATAATTTTTCAATATGATGATGATATGGTTTTCCAGGCTGAGATCGAGTATCTAGTTTCTGGAGATCGCTATGATGGAAAAGACAATTTTGCTGTTGTGTTGCAACCCTTTTTCCACTATTCCTTCATCCCTCAAACTGGAGTAAGTCTCTAAACTAATGCAACATAAGAAGTAAAATTAGTTGGTCAAAAACCAAATAATGTTGGCCCTAACTGATGTTCACCAGGTCGGTGAGGTGGACACGAGTTTCTTCTCTGTCGATTGTTTCCACCTGAGTGAACGGGCTCATGCAGAGATGGCCATCGCACTGTGGAACAACATGGTGAGCTTTCTGCACTTATGAACCAAACATAGGTAGAGTGAATTCACTTCATTTTCTTAAGAGCAACATATGTTTTTTCTGTTGCAGCTGGAGCCGGTAGGCAGGAAGCAAGCCTATAACAACTTCACACATGACCGTTCCAAGATTCACTGCCCCTCTGAGGTATTTATAGATCTCCATCAGATTTGTGCAGGAATCCCACTGTTTATTATTTGAGAAACATACTGAAAAATATCTCCTGAGTACTGTTAATTTTAATAGATTTTATATTTGTGTTCAGCACTTGGTCCATTATGTAATTTTAAAGCACTGATTGGATATTAAAGAAGTATAAAGGTTAAAGGCTACATTTTCTTGTACATAAATCCTTTCTAGACATAGCCACCTTCTTTTCCTTTGACAATTAAAGCTCCGTCAAAACTCATAACTTCTGTTTCTATCCATCTCAGATGCGTCTCATCTAATACATTTTTACAATTTTAAAATAATTTCACCTTTCCCTGCAGGCGTCCCCTTTCATCTTCACTAAAGATAACAGCCAAGCAACACTCCCCAAGACTACTGTTGATCCAGACAGCATCACAACCAACGCAATCAGGTCCACCATACTGCCAAAGTGTTCCACTTCCATCCCTGTGTGGATGCCAGTGGTTGTGGGATTTGTGAGTTTACTGGTAGGCATCATTCTCTGCTGGCTCATTATGTCCACCGTTCAGCGCAAAAAAAGCAAGAAGAGTGCAAAAGCTGATAAAAATAAGGAAACTGGGTTTTAAAGTTATGACATTGTTTATGGATATGAAAATGTTTTTACAATAACGACCCTCATAATGGTTCTAATTTGGTAATCAGATTACGGAGCTCGCTGGGTGGATTTCATTAGTTACACTCAACAAAGCATTAAGTAATTCTTATTGCATATTGATGTAATTAATTTGCTTAAATGTATATGTTTTATATTTTACCTTCTTCACATTTGTTTAATATATTTAATAAACATTTTTAATTTTGACTGACCTGCAAAGCTGTGTTGGTTTTATTTCTGTTTAACCTGCAAAGTTTGAGTCGGTTCTTCATTAAAAAAGCTACAGCAACATCTTTAAATAATATTAATAACTTTGCATTTAATATTTGTATTGACCAAGACACAAAGTAATGGTCAAAGCTGATCTACAAGTGAATAGCCAAAAATCCTGACAACCTGCTCCAGTATAACCATTAAGGTATAAATTTATAAAATTATTTTTTCATTTATAAAAAGCAGATAAAAAAATATTTTCTGACTGTTATCACACTTTATATTTTTATACTGACTGAAAATACAAGAAAACACAGAGTCTTTTGTTAAAATCAGTTTTTTATTTGGCATTTAGGACAAATAAAGAGGAAAGCAAAGATTTGTGTAAATTTGTTCACTGTTAAATAATACATCAGAAAAATGACTAACCCTATTTATTAGGTTTGTTTTACCTTCCTGTATCTTATGGTTTTTACCTGATTAAAATAGAAAATATATTACTAAATGTAATCAAGTATTTGTCTTTTTTTAAACTGGTGTTATAAAAAGCTCAAACTGATAAATTCTCAAAATAACATTGGATTCATATTTACAAAAAAGGCAACAATCAAGTATTTGCAAGTTTTAAGGAGTTAATTTTGGCACCTTTTATGACTTGGCTGATTACTAAAATGTTAGATTACATTTATTAAGTCTGCTACATTTTAAATTTGTATCGTTTTCTTCTACATGTTGCTCATGTTATTTGGAAAGCAGCAGTTGGAGAATGTTTTCTGCAACCAAATACAGCAAAAACATATTTCTGTCGGATAATAATGTCATCAGAATAAAAAAAAGTTTCCGTCACGGGGTGAATTCAGTATGTTTAGTGTCTAAGTCCAGCTAACATTCCATTGAATAAATAATAATATTTGTCACAAAAAAATTTATTATTGTAACAATAACAAGTAATAAACAGTGTCATAGCAATTTAATACACAAAGACTGACCAAGACCATCTCTAGTCCAGAGGCACATCATGACCAAACTCAATCTGACTTCAGCGCTCGCAGCACAGACTGTGGCACTCTGCTGACGTAGTAATCATGGTTGCGTAGTGTAGCAAGAACCCCAGCAGAGTTCATGTGCTTTACGTCTGCATTATAATGGTAAGGATTTCCAAACATGTCAGTCAGTTTTCCTGCATGAGGAAGAACAAAAAAAGATGGTATCATTTCACCTTAAGAGCCGATCTGGTGAAAGACAAACCTTTTTTCATTCCTTAAACGTTAAGAGTTTTACCTCCGACGGCATGCAGGATTGCCTCAGGACCACATGTATCCCATTTCTTGCAGCCCGGACTGGCAAACACGTAAGCAGATGCTTTCCCTTCAATAAGCTGGATTATCTGCAAAATGTGGAGTCAATTAACAGGAGTGTTTAAAACTCAGCCCACTTCTAAAAGTTTTATTAGTGTAGTAACAGAGCTGTCCGTATGTTTTTTCCCCCATTTGGAACACTTTGGCTCCAAATCCGCCTCACCTTGTTTCCAGCACCCCCGACTCTTATAACGTCGTGAGGCTCCATGGCGTTCACGCAGTCTGTTACCGTCTTGTTGTTATGGGAACGGGTGGTGGTGACAATTCGCTTATCAACTGGAACTTCTTGCAGCTGGAACCCGAAGGCGCCCAATCCGAGAACTCCCCATATTGTTCTCCCTAAAGCAGCTCCTGACCCAAGCTGGGGAGAAAGCCGTCAAAATAACCTACTGATGCAAGCAAAGCTGCGGATAATTTATAGTTTGGTTTGAACCTGGTAATTGTAGAATGGCTGGTTGATGACGCCTGCAATTGCTCTGCCTCCATATGCAATGCCAATGAGAACTGTCACATTGTCCAGGAGTCCTAAGTCCAGAAACAGGAGGAATGTTAGTTGAGGAAAATGAGATATTCTATCACCCTTTCTATCATTGACAAATATTTCTAAAATAGCCATTAAAAGTGCACGATCTACACTGCCGTTACGGATAGCTGTGCTGTGAGTCTTGTCCAACTCTTTGTGTGGTTTCTGGTTAACATCTTGTAGATGGAGACAACTTGAGGCTGAAGGCAGCAAAGAGAGGACAAGAGAGAGGACGATAGGAGAAAAGCCCCAGGATGCACAAAAGAAGGAACACAAACACTGTAAAAGTGACGGTGAAGCAAGGAAAGGAAACCAAAAACCGGCCAACTAACTGGTGAACAAAGGCTAATCTGCAACAAAAACAAACATGAAATCCCTGCTGACAGGCTTTCAGTTTAAGAAAACTGAAAGTTCAAGTTGACGGCACAGATTTTTTTGAACAGATGCCTTACCTTCAGTGTATTCTTTTGTGCCATCCAGGGGATCAACCCAAACAACTAGCTGAGATTAACACAAACATATTCCAATTAAACATGTTCACACTTATGGAGAAGGCTTTCAAATTTATGCCTTCTCATAAAAGGACTTAATTATTTATTTGTGTGTAGTTACCTCTTCTTCTTTTAGTGCTTCATACTCTTTTGGACAGTTCTTCTGAAGGATTTCCTCTGCCTGGCCGTTCTCAATCATATCCTCCTGGACCTCCTCATATGGAAGATCCTGTAATTAACAGACATTTTGAGGCGCTGGTTTAGTTTGATCAGTGCATGTTTTCGAAATGAAGCTGCACACCCAGTTACCTCCTCTCCAATGATGGTGATCTTGGGGAAACGTCTGGACAGTGAAGCACAGATGCTTTTCTGTGCTAGTCGGTCCGCAAGCGTCTGCAGATCGTTGGCTCCTGTCTGTGCAAAATATATATTCTACATAAGTGCTTAAAATGAGTTCATTTCTGCTAAAGAAAACATGTTTTTTTCTACTGATCTGACTTTAAAAAGTAAATGCAGACAGGTTGCACCTTTTCAACAATGCCAAGATCTCCACTGTGAAGCACCTTCCTTACTATGGCCCCGGCCTTTTCAGCCACTGAGTAGGCGGACGCCACCAGCCGCATAACCACAGCAGGATTCCCAGACATTTTTAAGTTGCTAGATTGCTAGAAAACAGTAAGGAAACTGAGATTAGGCATATTTGAGATAGTTTTGCTTCATATTTGAATATTTTATCATGAAAAACAGAAACTCTAATACATATTCAGACAGCTATGAAACAGAAGTAGTGGCAAAAATGTACAAAAAAAATAATAGTTAAGTATGCACAACCAATAAAGAGGAAAAGAAACCTTGGCATCCAACAAACAGACACTTATTACATATCAAAATACTGTAAATTTGGTAAGCATGACCTATTCAAACACCACATAACTGCTTGTAATCATTTTCTCTGATGAACATTGATCCTGCTCTAATAAACATGCATCTATACAACTGCTTATTGTCCGGAAGCAATATCTCTAACCACACAGATATGGCCATTACCTACCAAATGGTCCACATGAAGGATTGCACTGTCTACATAAGTGCAAACAGTGCAGTCAAATGAACCAAATATGTGCTACATACTAGTGCTTGCATCAGCAGCCACTTTTCACTCGTTAACTTTAGACACATAGATTAGACAGTTAATCTATCTTTCAGTTAACTGGCTAACCATGTAAACTCTGTAGCTAGTGACAGTTACTATCTTACATTCGAGAAATACCAAATTGGAAATATTTGGAATAAACGAAACAATGATTATAGAGTGTGTTTAAACGGGGTCATTACTTACTGGTGAAGAAAATACGAGTAGTTGCCGCGCCACAGTTTTGTGAATGTATCAGATCTTTGACTGGAAAAGGACAGTTAGCTGTACTTTGAGTCCCGCAGCAAAGCAAAGGCTTAATCTGAGCTACGTTAGACCAGAGGGAAGCCTTTAACAAGCTTTTAAAAAGTTAACTGTTGTCACTAACTATATTGCAAATATTTCAGTAACGCATTTTTTCAAGTGAAAGGTAAACATGTACTTGTAGAACTGTGTTTGGATCAACACGGAAGTAGATTGGAGTGAACTATCTTCTTCTTCCTCCTATTGCGGTCTTTAATGCCGCCTGGCGAACATTGCGGTACTTTACCGCCACCAACTGGTAAGGAGTGATATTCACCTTTTTATTTTTAATGGAAAATATATATAGGTTCTCAGTTTGCCACCAAAAAATAGGTCGGACAAATATTGAAGTCAGGGAAATAACCAAAAAGTGATGCCATTAAATTACATGTTCTTCGTACATTTGAAAACAATGTGTGTGTCATGAGATGATTGCAACATTGTTATTTCTTCTTGACAGATAAGTACTATTTATAAGTTATTTCTTAAAAATATCTACCAAATAGATCACAGTAAAAATTAAACTGTGCTAAAAAAAAAAAAAAAAAATAAAAATAAATAAAAAGAAGGCACAGCTGGTAGAGCAGTTGCCTTGCAGCAAGAAGGTTCTGGGTTCGATTCCCGACCCCAGTCTTTCTGCATGGAGTTTGCATGTTCTTCCTGTGCATGGTGGGTTCTCTCTGGGTACTCCGGCTTCCTCCCACAGTCCAAAAACATGACTTCGCAGGTTAATTGGCCTCTCTAAATTGTCCCTAGGTGTGTGTGCATGGTTGTTTGTCCTGTGTGTCTCCGTGTTGCCCTGCGACAGACTGGTGACCAGTCCAGGGTGACCCCGCCTCTCGCCTGAAACGATAGCTGGAGATAGGCACCAGCAACCCTCCCAACCCCAGTAAGGGACAAGGGTGCAGGAAAAAGAATGTGATTGTTTTTCACTTTCTGAGCAACACTGTATAAATTAGCAAGAACAAAAAAAATCAATTAGTTTAGAAATTCCTTTTTGTTCATCTTTCAGATTAGGCAATAAGCAGTAAAGTCTGTAAACTGAAACATTTTGTCATATTTTTCGAGATATTGAAGCATCACTGTCAGTGTCTAGCATTTTGCATTTATATAAGACTTATTTAAGATTGGTTATGTTGAAAATAATTATTTATTTATGGACAGGACACACAATTTCCCAAAGTGCATAGATCAATACTTCAATAATTCATCTTCTTCTTTTACAAAAATAGTGCATATCCATATTTGAAAATAAAACAACAAAAAACAATTTATTTTCCTCCAAATTTGACACGTTTACATTTAAATGTCTGCACATTGAGACCAAAGTGGAACCAAAGTCCAATTCCTTGTTTGCGAGCAAACTTGGGAAATAAACCTGATTGTAAATTAAAACAAACAGAACTAAAAACAAATTGTGGTCCAAAAAAAGAAGAGTAATCCCCAATTTATCCCTGGAATATAGGGAAGTTTCAGCAATCAAGGCATTTAATGTTTGAAAGGCAAACAGTAAGACGGTCAATGTAGATAAATATTTTATATACATTTACATCTGAGGTTCCTATAAAAAATGTTGCAGCATAGAAGGGAACAAAACAATAAGTTTGCCAGCATTAATTTAATGTGCAATAGATCCATAAGAAATACAGTTCATAATCATTTTTCCCAAAAAAAAAAGAGTTTGAATTATGCCCTTCAGTTATGTAAGTGATAAACACTTTATCTGTTGGCCAGAGGTCTGTAGCCCATCTCCCCCTCCAGCTGCTCAGCAGTGAGTGAGCCAAGAAGAGGCTGACAGTCTGGGTTGAAGACAGAGTAAGCACTCAGTTCTCCTGGCTTTCTGGGCTCTGGGCTGCGCAGTCCTTCATAGAGCCAGTAGAACAGGGAGATGATGAAGAAAGGCAGTCCGAATTCCAGTTCAACAAAGAGACCCAGCAGAACCAGCCACAGCAGCACTTTGAGCAGCATAATGTTGGAGAGGACCAGCTGTCTTGAAGCAAACCATCGTCCCAGAGTACTGTCTAGCAGCCAGTCCTTACAGTCCTGCAGGACACATGATGAAAGGTCAGCTGCTCCCAGGATTAAACACTATAAGCTGATTGAAAATATTGCACAGTAGTATACAAATACTAAGATGAACATTATTTTAATTGTTTACACATATGCCACAAACAGTGTTATGCACTTTTAAACTTGAAGTTATTCTTATACAGTCACATAAACACAAAACGCTTTCCATTTATGTTCTAGAGCAACATAAAGTTGGTCACTTGTGCAAAAGTGTAGAGTTGTGAAAAGGAAAGAAAAGGACCTGTGGAGAGACTTCAAAATTGATTATTTACAAAACCTCTCCATTTAACCTGACTGAGCTAAGGTTTGTTGAATACCAATGCAACTTTATAGGTTTTCAAGTGTAAATGTTCTGAAGACCATGTAGATTTTTTTCCATTCCATTTATGCAATGATTTGTGTTTGTTTATTAGATAAAGCAACAATTAAAATATTCAAAAAATATTTTAATTGTTCAGAAGTGTAAATACTTTTGCGTAATAGCATACCTGAATACAACTGGAAGACTAAAACAATGACAGAGAATTCATAGAAGTTAAGATATTATTTATTAAAGGTATTTCCTGGGTTCAGGTTTTTAAAGAAGTAGATATTTACATCTGTCTTTAATGTGACATATATTTTTGAATTATTCTTACATTGTATTTTACAGGCAGATTTAAAATATCGTTTGCACATTTACTTGTATCTACAGAAACCTTTAGAACCCAGCTAATCTATAGTAATTCGGACCGAGTTACCCGCATTTTTTGAACAATTCTCATTTAAATCAACATTCACTGTGCGAATGTGTTTGCATATAGAGATCTTTTACCCTGTTTTGAGAGCTGCTGGTTGCAGTTTGCCTGGTTTCTGGCTCCTTTGGCTGATGACTGCTGTCAGGCTGAACAGCAGAACCTCCTCCTCTCTGCTCTCCGGGCTGAGGACCAGCGGGTTCGGACTTTTCCATGCCTTTCTCCGCCTGTCTTCGGGCTCTAAACTCTGCGAGCTTCTGCTCCATATGCGCAACTCCGAGGTCAACGTGGAAAAGCAGCTTTTTCACCATAAACAGGGAAGAACGCCTCTTTGTCTCGTCACTAGAATTATGATATAAATAAAAAAAGGCTAAAAAAAAAAAACAAAAAATCAGACGTTAACTGTCTTCCAACTTCAGAAACTAATCGTTATTTCACCAGGTTGAAAGCTTTTCGAGGTATGTTTACGTATTACATCGACGTGTACCATAAAACGGAGGTTCTGTCGCAAATTGTCGTAAACTTGTTGGTTTAGGTCAATTTACGACATTTCCTTAGGGTTGTTTGATGCTAGCTTTCAAGGGCTGGTGTTTTCATCTTTGGTGAGAACATGTAAATTAAATGTTTCTTATTTTTAGATTATTCCGTCGCTTTCTGTTGCCGTTGCCTCGAACTCTGTTAGACGAGTTAATATTAAAACTTAGAAATAATGTCGATTCACCAATACACATAGTATTCTTTATACATAGTGTATTTTGCCATAATATTTGTACGTAAGTCTCGTTTTCTTGACTAGAACGGTTAAAAAACGTTCCATTTAACTCTTTGTAGTTCGCCAGTTCTGAACAGAGGTAACATCTTTGTAATGGCCTGGTTGTTGTTGTGTTTTGTCCCTTTCCTCGGTAGACATCATGGCCTCGGCTCCAGCCCAACAACCCACACTGACCGCTGAACAAACCAGAGGTGAGAGAAACATTTTCCTCCTTCTTGTTTGACTTTTTCCTCCAATGTAGCAAACAAAACAGCCTAAAAGATGCTAGATTAGCAGTCAGCGCTCTCTTTAGTCATCTAGCCTGTATATTTCCCTAAGCTTCCTAATGATTGAAGTTTTATTAATATAACCAGTCGTGCAAAGAAAGAAATGTACAGTATGACTAAAAATGTTACTCCTGAGTCGCTATAATTCCCTTTCCACATGGAGTTTGCATGTTTCACAAAAGTATTCACTCCCTTGGACGTTTGAGCTTTTTATTGTTTTACAAGTAAGTCAAGAACAACAAAATTATGCTTTTTGGAAAAAAAAAAAAAAAACAAATCAAAGAGTTAAACATAAAATAAGTGACTGCACAAATATTCCCAGTCCCTTCATCCCTTCAAGTTAGTATTTAGTAGCTGAATGAGTCTTTTAAAGTCCAGCCTGTAAACCTTATTCAGCCTTACCCTGAATAAGACGGTATAAAAGATGAATGAATAGTTCTGCTGCTGCTGACCTAACATATGGTTTCCTGCACTTGCTTAATCCTTGCAGAAAGGTTGCAACCCTGGACTCTTGTCTATTTCAAGCAGTTAGAAGCAGGACAGGCCCAGGATTGAATGCTTTTAAATCATAATGCCATGATAAACATGCAACCAGCCCCATCTTTTTATATTGCTTTTCTCTTCACATGATAGAAAACAGAGCAAAACTTAGAGTTGCTAATTAATCTCATATTTTTTTAAGTCTTTCATAATGCATCTCAAATTGATCCTCTAGTTCTGTCAAAATCATGTCCAGATTTGTAGATTCATCTGCTCCTTTCTGATAATGACAGAAAACTAAATTAACCTTGAAGCCTGAGGTTTACAGTAAATCAAATAAGGTAGTTATACAAATTGCAGGCTGTCAGGTAGTTACTGATTGACTCAGTTGTGAATGTATTCATTTGTACTTTGAAAAGTTTGCAAAGGAACCACAGATGCTCGTTTTGTTCTGCAGTGGTGCTGAGTGAAGTGATCCAGGCCTTTTCAGTGCCAGAGAACGTTGCGCGAATGGAGGAGGCTCGGGAGAGCGCCTGTAACGACATGGGGAAGATGCTGCAGCTTGTGCTTCCTGTGGCCACTCAGATTCAACAGGAAGTAATCAAGGCATATGGATTCAACAATGAAGGAGAAGGTGATGTTGCAAACTATTGAATATCTTAAAATATTTAACAGTTTTTTTGGGGAAAGGAACAATAAACGGTTCTGTTAGCTTTGTGACCAAGTTTGATTACCCAGATTTAGATGACTCTACAGATTTTAGCTACTATTAGCATATATTTAGTTTAAATGATCAGATATGTTGAGTTTTTCATCAAAAAAAATAATAAAAAATGGTGAGACTTCCTCTTTGTGGAAATGTTATAATATCCTAGACTTTACTTTTTTTTTTAAATGTACTTTCAGGTTTTCCAACCTGTTATGTGATTAAATTAATATATAAAACAACTTTTAAGACAAACTTTTTATATATTATCAGAATATATTTATAAAATTAGTGCATTCTAGAATGGAAGCTCACACTGCCTCTCAGATGTCTCTCAGATGGAAGGTTGTTTTGCTTAAATTTAACTCACATCAGTCTGCTGCCTCCCTCACAGGCGTCCTTAAATTTGCCAGACTGGTAAAGATGTATGAAACCCAGGACCCGGAAATAGCAGCCATGTCTGCAAAGCTGAAGGCTCTCCTCCTGCCACCGTTGTCAACCCCACCTATAGGAGGCGCCATTCCGGCTTCATAGGATTAATTTTTTGCTAGGTCAAATGCAAGAGTGCTTTCTTTTCACGCTTTGCTTCTCTGTATTATCATGTATTTAAGATCCTGTTTTTGATGTTAGGTCTAAGTTTTATACCACTAATGTTAATTAAGAAAATATATATGGTTGTATTGAAAGCATTCTTGCAAATTCTTGAATTATTTTTTGCATTCTATTTATTTGTTACATGTAACACTACAACCACTTTATTCCACTGAAACATTTACTTTAATGCCATCTTTTTTATATAATGTCATTTGTTTTTCTGTAAAAATAAATGTTTTCTCTGTATTTGTGTTATTTATACAAAGGGGATAAAAAGCTTTATTAATGATACTTTATTAATAGTGATATATACATTATTAATGCATTAAAATCAATCACATTTAAAAAAAAAAGAGGTACATTTACATTTCAGACAGTGGCAGGAGTGTTCATGGTAAAAACCTGATTTCTAGCATAAAAATTATACTACATGTCATATGACACTCTGAACAGATGAAGACAGTGATTAGAGAAGAGGTGCATAATAAATAGGTAAGATAAGGTGACCTAGATGCCAATATATTCCTCCAAAAATGCTACATTGTCATAGCTTACTAGGTAATAAAGTGCTCTTAAGGTAAATGAAGTGCATACCCAGTGCATTGATTTTTGCACTGACTGTAACACAGAAGAACCTGGTGAGCAGGTGATTATCCTGCTGCACTTCTTTCTGCATCCTAGATCTTATTCCCCAGATCCAGTCTAGCTGCTGTGCAAGTAGAAAAATAAAAAAGTGCTCCACGGGTGACATGCTGTATAGTTTCTTCCACAGGGAGACAGCAAGCACCTGCTTCTGAGTGAATGACATTGGATTTGACAGAGAAGAAAAAATGCCAGTTCAACACTTCTGACACATTTTAAATCCTGATAGATGAGTTCATTGTGTGCAAGAGCACTGATTCACTGGTTCAGCTCTCAATTCTTCACAAAAGGAGAAGAGTGCAAGTCACTGGATCCTGTCTTCACATCTCGAAGTGACGGAAAATGCTTTCGACATATGCCAGCACTCTCTGCCAGTCTGGCCCATCTGCCTTCAGCATCTCCTCCACTGTCTGTCGCAAAGTTAAAGAGAAAAGACATTGCAGTCAAATAAACTTCAGGGATTAACAGATTAAAAGACAGTAAATGATGTACAAGACATTTATGATTCCTACTAAGAGAAAAAGTCCATATTAAGCAGCAAAGGAGCATCTTATCCTTTGAAAATGAGACTATTTGTTATAAAAACACACTACAAACCACTGACAACCACCTCTAGTTCCTCTAACCAAGAAATGGCTGTTCAAAGCTGAATAATATTTTACATGCACAGAACATTTGATGCATCATTTGAAAAACTTAAGGTCTCACCAGTGTGGCCGGGATTCCCACGCTCTCGCCCGTCTTGAACGCAAGGCCAAGGTTTTCTTCCTGCCCAAAAGGCGCACATTTTACATTCAGAAGTCATTCCGATATTGGCTTTTACCAATATTGTGAACACATTAGTAATATCTCATAAAGACATTTAACGAAACTTGTGCATCTTCATAAGATTGCAGGTCTTCAGATGCAACCTTCAGATCGCCTTTCTGAAAAAACCTTGATTGGCAAAAGACCAGACTGCTTCATTCTTCCACAAAACCTTCATTGTGTCCAAGGTTGTAGTTTTACCTTCTCAGCTGGCGCGAGGCTGTCATACGGGATACGATTTGGCAAGTAGGTGTGATAAACCGCACAGAACGCCAACCCATCCTCCCAGCAGGTACTAAAATTGGTGATCTCAATATTCTGTTGCACAGCAAAACATTAGAATAATTATAATCATCACAGAACAACAACTAAAAACATTTCCTTTTCTGACACAAGGTTCTCTGCTCTAACCTTGTAACCTTGGGTACGACTTTGGCACCACCGCAGCAGAGAGTTTCTCCTGGAGCCACCATGACGCCTCAGCAAAGCACTGAAGCCATCCTGAGGTCTGAGGTCAAGACAAGAGAGTCCAAAGAAGAAATAATTCATGCTAGTTGTATCTAAATTCAAACATTAATGTTTACTTTTGATGACATTATACATTAAGTGGATTAGCAGAGGCTTCTCAATAAATTAGAATATCACTGAAAAGTTATTTAACTTAGATAGTGAAGTCTATAATGTTATTACAAAGGCCTGCTTGGATTCAATATTTGCTATAGCTACAGGCTATAATGTTTCAAGTTTCGAAAGCACTGTACTTAGTACAATGTAAAATAGTTTTATTGAATTGACTTGTTTCTCAAAATAGTGAAGTGATAAATATGCTGGGATACACTCCTGACAGCAAGGTTTATTAGCAACTACCTTTTGGAACTCATCTTGTTTGCAAATGTTGTCAGTGACTGTCTGCTGGTGTTTCCTATAATCGTTTAAGCTATAGCATGTCAATACTGTATTTTTGTAGAAAAACTAAATCTCTATCCATATCCATATAATTTAGATTCTGATTTACTGAGTCACATAGACATCTACACCAACTCTTTAAGCTTTAATAAGCATAGGAAGTGACATTCAATGATCAACCCACTGCAAAAAAACTGCAGCTTACTTCACTGAATCTGAGGTTTGATCCTCCTCTTGTTTTCCTGTGAGACAAAGATGCATCAACGATTCCACACCAAAAGCAAAATACAAAGAAACTGATTAACTAGGTTTATATGGAGCCCTGCTCCTGACAGCTGAGAAAATAAGTCAAAGCTCAGGGGAAATATTCTCTGCAGAATAGAAACTTCTCTCAAGTAGAAAACAGGGAATGGCACATTTATGGGTTTTCCACATATATCCTTGAGTAATCTGTGTAGCTCTGAGTCAAGACAGTTTTCAACAATAACGAGGGAGCAGCATGCACTAACAACATGAAATTTAAAGTGTCAGAAGCAGGATGTAATCTGTGCAATAAGAGTCATGTTACAAACCTCAACACAGAATTATTGATTCTAACCTGTATGAAAGTTAGACCAACTGTCCTGCCTCCTCAAAGGCCGGTCTGGTCTTTTCCCTTTTGTTGGCTCTTCTTTCTGGATGGATTGAAGGAGAGAATCAACAAATTTAACATAAAAAATATAATTTAAAAATGTACTCTAATCCTGCTGGTGACACCCAGTGAGAATTGTATACCTTGCACAGGGGTAATGTTGCGCTTGTGTTTTTTGAAGTCCCATTCTGATTTGAAGAATCACTTTGCAGTGGAAGACCAGACAGGCTCCTAAAGAACAAAATTATATTTAACGGTATGATGCAGTTGCGGATGATTGAAGCATCACATAAACTCACCAAGACCTTTCAGACAACATCACTATCTTCCGTGGATCCCTTGGTCCACGTCCGACTTCTTTCTTTTTCTCCAGAAAATATTGCGCTCCCTTTCTATTCAGCTCAACATTTTCTGATCCTTTCGTCTCGTCAGGATCATAAGTTTCACAATCTTCATCGCCACCATCTTTAATTTCTGTTTCAGTTTTGTTTTGAAGTTTATTTCTAACCTCTTTATCTTTATCATCTTTCATCCTGCAAACATTCCTCAGAACATCCAGCTCTGCTTGCTCCTGCTGCCGCAGCACAGTGACTTCATTTAGTTTGCAGCAAACGTCTTTGTGCTCGGCTCTTAGGCTCTCTAGCGCTCGCTCGGTCTCCTGCTGCCTCCTGAGAGTGTGAGCCAGCTGCTCCTCCAGGGCTCTGTGGTTCTCTTGGAGCAAACCCAAAGAGTGATCCGATTCCAGTCGCAGCCTGTCGGCCACGGACACGGCAGTCTGCAAGTCCCACTGGAACTGCTGCCACTCCAACCTCTCTATCTGGGAGCAAAACAGACAGTCATCTGAAAATAAGGTGGAATATTCTTAAAGTGAATAAAGAGTTGTTACTTGTGACATTTCTGTTTCTATGACAAAACTCATAGTTTTCTATGTGTTTCTTTTTGGCAAGATTGTGTGTGTCCAAGCTTGAGAACATTTTAGTACCAGACTTCTTTTGCATTATACTCCAAAATGCAATACTGAAAGAGCATATTTTATGTGAGTGCTGGAGTTCTGGACCAGGTATCCAAAAGGTCCAGCAAAGCTTACCCTAAGGGTCTCCTTTAGCATGTCCAACTTCTCAACAAGATCTTCCCTTTCAGTTATTAAGCGCCTCAGCATTTCTGGAAAGGTGAACGAAACACGTTGAACCAAAACAGACACAGGTGCGGCTTTAGTGACAAATACAGGTATGGTTATTCGTTTTTTTCCAGCTAATATACTGAAATGGTTAAAAAATAAATGGACTTATTTTCTATGTTCCAAGAATCAGACTATGGTAACTTTTCAAATTGTGCAGGTTTAGAATCTGCTGGTAAATTTGTAAATTTCCTGTAATAATATTCCTTTGGCTTAGACGTTATAAAGGTGATGCTTTCTAATGCTACCTTAAATGTTTTCAGCCATTTTCTTAACCAGTGATCTCAAGTTGCTTCTAAAAAAAAAGGATTTTTTATTCCAATTCATCTTTCCAGAGGAATAGGCTGAAAATGCAGTATGCAATCTGAAAATTGGTGATTGCTGATGTTTTTTTCTAAAGTTCATCAGGAGCATGTTGTTTTTCCTTCTGACTACTGAACTGTAAAGGTCATATTGGTGCAGTCATTACCCCGTTAACAGTTTATATCTTGCACACATTTGTTAAATCTACTTGCTTGGCGTTGCATTAAAAAAACAACTTTTCATTTAGGTTATATTTCCTCATTTTAAGAAACCAGTCTAATAAATTCTTTGGTTAATCACAAAATTATTACATTATGACAATAGTGTAATAATTTTTAGTCTTCAAGATTAATCTAGAAGACTTGAGTTTTCAGTGTATGTAGTCTTAACTATCAATTGTGTAAAGAAACAGAAAAAGCAGCCCCTACCGACAGCTCCTGTGGTAATATCAGTGCTGGGGGTTAGGCCCAGTGAAGCTCTGTAATGTTCCATCAGGCTCAGTAAAACCAGGGTCATCTCCTCTCCAGCTCTCTCTGCTGCAGCCTGCGGCTCCATCCCGCTGTCTCTCTCCTGCCAGCTCTGCTCTGAAGGCGATCCTCGGGGCGAAGGCAGCGCGATCGGAACGTCTGTCTCCTGTCCGGCTGCTGCATCACTCGAGTTAATGCTCTCCACGCCGATTACTGCCCACTCCGAGGGAGCCGAGAGCTTCTGTTTCTGGTCTGCAGCTGGGCAGGGGGAGGAGGGCGTGGCGCTGGCGACTGGTGATGAAGTTTGCACCTCGTCAGCCGAAGCTGCAGAGGGTGAAGCCATGGCAGCCACCTCTGCCTCAGAGGGTGAGGTAGGAGGCGTGTGGTAGAAGTCTAAAGGGGAACCTAATGAGAGAGAATTAACAGTAAAACACACTCAGGTTTGAAAATGTCTGATAAATTGCTAAGCTTTTGTCTCCTCCCTTTATCTCGATGCAGATGAGAGCTATGCCCACCGAATTGTTTACTGTCCTGGGCTGAATGATTCAGCAAAATGCATCTCCTGCCAATAACTTGGCCAGCAACAACATCTTGGTCTCCCATGGGGCAAGAGAAAGGATACAAGATTCTCCCTGATCCTCAGCAGGAACTCTCACAGCTAATAACATTAGCATTCACATCCACCACAAGCTTCTTGTTCAAAAAAAATTAAGCCCTTTCATAACTATTATTGATTTCACTGTGTTATTTTGATTATGAAACCTTCTATATCACTAGCTGTTTAATATAATGATGAAGCTTAATTTGTTTGATGCATATCTTATCTGGTTTCTAGGGTACACATTTTAGGAGTCTGCAGGGATCTCATTATTCCCCACATCTTCCTTCCTTGTCCTTGCAAGATTCTGCAGACTCATCTCTTCCCTGGCAGCAGTGTGATATACTGGAGTCTGCTCGGTCGCTGCAGGAGTGCTGCTCCCCTCCTATGGCTGGAGCAAACTTCCTGCATATTGACAGCTAAGAATGAATGGCAAGCTGAGGAAACTTAAACAGATGTAAGTGAGAGATCCAACATTGAGCTGCCAATCAAACATTCTTGACTGGAGTCAAGACCTCTAAGGTAGAATGGCACCATTTTGTGCTAATAAATGACAGTTGGGCTGTTTTGCACTGAAGAACAAAGTATCTGTGGAAAAAGCAGAACCACAGCAGAGGTTTTGGAATAGAGCTGTGCAATTCCCTAATCTAGCATTTTTAAATGCCTAGAAATGTTCCTTTGCTCATTTTTTATAAGCATCCTGAATGTATAAATATAATGCAGCAGAGCAGCAAGCACAAGTGTAATAGAGTCTAATGTTTTAAGATACCTGCTGGGCTGCTAAATCAGGTCAAAATGAAAGCATCTGGTTTTGATCTGTATGCAAATCAGGATTTTCTACTCTGACACAGATGAGACAAAAATGTAAGAAGGAGAAAACAAGTCCATAAATAGTTGATGTGAAATAATGCAACTTAGAGTTTCACCTCAGGCCAACAAAAAGGAAAATAATAAAAGTTAAATGCATGTTACCCAACCCAGTTTTGCCAAGAACCCAGACTCAATCATCTGCTCCCTTAATTTTGCAAGCATTCCATGCAAATAATAGTTTTAATGTACATTGCATTTAATTACTATTGAGGACAAATACAATCCAAGACTTATCTTAAAATTGGAATGGATTTTGAAACACCGTGACACACCTCCATTTCTTTTGAGCAAAACAAACTTTGGAGTCAGCAGAATAAACTAGCATTTAAAAAAAAAACAACATTTCATATTGAATATTGTGCAATATTTTAGCCCAGGTTTAATTGGGGAATTGAGGTTAGCCCACTCAATTCCCAAAATTAAACCAATGAGTAATACAATGGCCTTAAATAGAAAGCAGACATCTGCATTCATAAGGTCTTGATTAAAAACTAACAAAACCTTTTAGTATGGAGATGCTGCATAGTTCTGGTGAACTTTCATCACTGGCTGTCTAACCACATATACTGCCATCATAAAAAAAATTAAAATACATACCTGTATCAGTAGGGCTGTAGATGTCCTTGCCATTATGATTACCCATCATTCAATCTGACTGAGTATCTGCTGAGTGTGTCAAACACTGCCCTCTACTGCCCCAGGTGTCTTATGAAGCCTTGCTGTAGTTTGGACATAAGAATTAATGTACATTTTCATGAGGATGACTCACAGCAAAACATCTCCAGAAAATAAATAGGAATGAAGCTGCACATATGTCTGATTTTAAAGGAAATCGGGTCAAATTTTGTACAAACCACTAAACATTTTTAAAGTAGCATTTCCATTCAACAGTCACCAACTTCAGCTTTACATAAGTCTGTTTGTGCAGAGGAATATTTTCTTACAGTGCTCATGGTGCACAATAATTTAGGACAGGAGTCTTCAAGAACTACAACTTTCAGATGCTTCTCCTCTCAGCCTTTCCAAACTGGACCGGTGGTAATTTAATCATTTGACTCAGGGATGCATCTAAAGGATTCAGACAGTAGCTCTGGAGAGACGGATAATCCCTATTTAGGATGTATTCACTTTTCCATTTTTTACCCCCTCATTGGTTCCCGTGTTGCATCACCCTGAGCAGAGAGCCATAAAAAAACCGCGACAGTCTGGAAAAGACGACACATGTGACCATCTGGGGATAATGAGATATATTGAGCTCAATAAAATAGAAAGAAAGAAGCGAAGCAGTTTTATTTTCAAAGGTAGAGAGAAACAGCTTTAATCCAGATTATTCTAGACTCGACTGCTCGGAATAACTATGCAACCCCAAACTGTTATGAACACAGAATCTGAAACTGGTTGATGGTGATTAAAGTTTAAGGTCAACATATCTCAAAAATGTACCGTTTTTTAGTAATGGTTTAGTTTAGAACATTGCAGATGCTGAATCTGTGCAGCTACGGTTTGTACACAGCATGAAGCATTTAGTTTGTTTGTTTCATTCATCGTACCTGCTCGGCTCAGTCTGGCAGCTGGAAGCAGTCCACTTTAGTCTCAGGCTGTCCTGCGCGGTTTTTCTCCGCCTTTTCTCATCTGTCCCGAATCCCGAATATTCCCGAAGGACAGAGAATCCCATCAGTAAGAACACATCTGGCTCATAAAGACAGAAACGCTGGTCTCCAACTATGACTTGAATCCAATGTCAGATATTATCCACCGCCGAAGCTCCGTCTTTAAGTCCAATGCGGCAAAATAGGAAGGGGGCAGAGAAAAGAAACTGGTTGCGCAGCAGCTTTTCACCGCATAAACAACAGGAATGATAATGGTAATACTTTAAAGCGACGCTTTAAAAAAAAAAACCCACCAAAATACAGCAGTCCGATAATTAAAATGCTCCGTGGGAAGCGATCCAGACAAGCAGTCTCACCGGCTGCAAGGAGGCTAATTATGTTCTGAAAGCCAGGTGTGGTGGCGCGCGGGGAACAAGTTCTGCTGTCACGCGGCCTGCAGGTGGATCCTGTCAGATCCTGTCACATAGCTTCAAACCAGAAGCACTCAAAGTAATCTTTAATCAACAGAACTCTGCTTATCCAGCCATGAAAGCTCCGACACTAACGCCTTAAACAGGGGAGCAGCTGGCGAGGCGAGGCACAAACTAAAAATAACATGAATGAATATTTGTAGAAGGAGTGGAAGGTGTTTTTTCTCAGCAGCCACGTGACTCTTTGTTTTAGTTGTTTTGTCTCCGATCATATATGTAACCAGGTGAAAACAAAAAAACAAGAGTGACAAGTCTTGACACTTTATTTATGTATCAGGAAGAGACAATTATTTAATTGCCCTTAAATTACATCTTATTGTGTTACTCATTAAAGTAAACATAACTTTATTTTTCTATGAGGAAAAAGAAAAAGTGTTAATCTCTTTGGTTGAGTAACCCTTTATTCTTATATTTGTAGAGTTATTTGTAAGCTAGATGTCCACAAATAACTTCAGTTTATTTGTAGTCGTATGTTCCTGATAGATGTCTGTGGAAAGATAGATTTACTCTTAATAAGATCGAGATGTGAGCTTTGACACACTCCAGGACTTTCGGTTTCCTAATTGTAAGCCAGGGATCGATGGATTTATTGGTATGTTTGTTGTTATTGTCATGTTGCGGGTCCAAATTGTCTGTTATTTTAACAGATGCACCCTCAAATACCCTCTGAATTCCTATTTTGTTTTATTGTGTGTTGTTTGTGGTTTTATTTTGTCTGTATTAGTTTAATGCATTACTTTACTTAGTGAAAACAGAATCTTGTCATCAAAGTTTTATTTTTCAGCACCACGGACAGAGCACGAAACATTAAGTCAGCTGTTGCGCCCTCTTGTGTTTCTGTTTTTTAATTACAGGAGTCCCCAAAATTGTAGAATCACGTTTCTAATTAAATGTTTATAAACACTTTTCTAGTAATACAGCAAAACATTAGTACAGTTTAAACAGCATGTAACAATTTTATATGCAATAAGATTCTAATGGTTGTGCTGGTTGGATGTGTTATTAAACCATTTCTTAGGCTGTCAAAGCCCTGAAACGAAGAACATATGATGGAATATACAAGACTTGTCCTCTTAATTGCAAACATACGACTGTGAGGCATCACAAAGATGCACAAATCTCACTTTTTAAAAAGTATTTTAAAGTTATTTATTTGTAATAAACCCTTCTGGAGAAGCAAAACTAGATCTTAAAATATCTGTGCCACACTAATGAGACTAAAAGTCTCAGTCTGGCCAACCCTGTGAGTATTATCTTACTCAGGCGCAGCCTGAGGTAACCCAAGACTTGTGTTTATTTCGTGGTAATGCTGCTAATTAGGGATGATTCAGAATGTGAACCACTGAGTAAAAATCTCCTGATCTATGCAGCATGAATTCTCTGAATAAAGATGTGCAACTGTTTTCAGCTCTGGGCTGCTTTAAACTCTGCATCCGCATGATTCCTCAGTGACCTAAACACCTCCCTGCATTGTCTTCTCACTTTAAGCCCACTCACTTTCTATTACCATAAACATGGTCATGAAGCTTCTTAACATACAAATTTATTCTTCTACATAACTAAGAAATAAGCTAATAGAAACAGAACTCGATGAATCTTAATCTCAGGAAATGTTATAGTTAAGAATATGAAATATGGGGAGATGAACACTTTATTTGAATAAAGAAATATCTATAAAAAATCCTACTTCCTGCACAAAATACAAGTCCAACCATTACTAGCAAGGTGTTCCTGAATGTGGAAGCTTATTTTCCCCAATCTGATGAAAAATTAATAATTACTGTCTCATAATTAGCTATGAGATGGTATCATAATTAATTGAGATTGTTTTTCAGAGTGGCGGAAATGGGCTTCCATTTACCCGAGAAAGAGATTTCATGAAAAAATGCAGCTGAGCTTGTATAAACACTTTAAAAGGTACATATGCAGTACAGCGCAAAGAATTTCAGTGAGTTATATTTTACTGACATAAAAATAAGAATTAATAGCAGTCAGTTAAAGATGAAGTCTGGACATTGTCATAATTTCATTCTGTGGTTTTTAAAGGAACGATTTAGATGCAACTTAATTATTTAGGTCAATCTAAGGAGGTAAAATTAAAAAAAGAAAATAGCACAATCTGAAAATAGTCTATTTTATTCTATTAACTCTCGAATTCAGTTTTTTTTTCTTCAGATTTTTTTTAATACCTTGAACACACTACTGCTTTTTTAATCCAGCAGCTTCACTTTAAATCATCAATATCGTTTGTGTGCTTTTGCTTTAACGTCAATTGCGCTATTATATTTTTTAAAAAAATGATAATAAATAAATAAAAAAAATCATCACTGTCAATTGTTTCCTTGCTTCAGGTGAGAACTTTGGTGTAACATTAAATCTACTGACGGCAGATCAATACTTGGCCAGTACAGGCGCAGACTTTGTAAAAATGGCGTCTGATGCAGGTTGCCCAGAGACCAGCAGCAGAGCTCTTATTGACCAAAACAACATCAGTGTTTTGTAAGTCATCTCTCCAAGGCATGAAGTCTGCCGTTGCGTCGAGAGTTGCGTCGGACAGGGAAGCGCACACCGACCGCCTTCATCATTTTCACCATCATGGGAATCTACGGCCGCACTGCTGCACAGCTCTCTAACCAACATGAATGTCTTTACGCGTTCCAGGGGACATGATCGCCGCTTGCTCGTTTATCGCCCGTTTACGATTGAAGAAGAAGTGACCTTCTCTGAGACGGAGGATGTCAGCTCTGAAAAAGGTAAGGGGAAAAAAAGGGGGCTCAGAAGTAGGAAGACAGGCGGAGTGTTTGTTTGTGCACGAACGGAGCTTGTGACGCGGGGCTTGTTTTTCTTCCTATTAATGGGTTCAAATCCGGGCGCATCTGCCCTGACCCGTGGTAGAGATGTTTTCTTTTTAAA